>CM067087.1:36316167-37688089 GCA_034008185.1 Gorsachius magnificus
GAATGGTCACTGCTTTCAGCAAGGCACTCCAGTGCCTCCCGGTCTGTGCTGGCCACCCCTGGGCAGTCATGCACGCATAGCACCAGCCCGGCACGACGCAGCTGGAGGCACAGGGGACCTGGAGCCTGCCAGGGGAGCCACAAGATCAATATGCTTCTCGCTGCCCGAGGAGTTTGTACATTCGAGGGCCATTGCCTCCTTGCCCATGCCTCTCAAAAGGACTCCTTTCTTCCAGAAGGCAATGACCCTCACTGCAGCCATGACTGTAACCCTGCATGGGCACACGCACTCCTCTCCAAAGCACAAACTCAGGAGCCCCCAATCACCTGGCAGTCTGTAAAAACAAGGTGGGAAACATACACGGCTTCCCCTGCTGCTCCTAGGAGATTATGTATCTGAGGGGGGGCAATGGTATAAAACCCATCCAAAAGACGAAATATTGCAAAGATTCCTAGAGCTTAACTGGTGTGCAAGAGTGGGCAGGGAGTCACCTCACAATTAGGGTAATCAGGGAAAAGCAGATGAAGCTGTCCTTGGTGTCAGCTGACCAGCAACAACCTCTGAAGATGCATTAACCTGATGGGTCACGATATGATGAATAAATCTTTTGGGTTAAAATGGGCAGACAGCACAAAGGCCACAGTTAGTCCCATGGGTTACAAGAACATATTCACAGTTATAGCAGCACTGTGTTGTTGGGTCTTGCTACCACAGTGGTGATGTCCTGCAACTAGTGAGGATCAGTTTCAAGTTGGCCCTTTTCTACGCGATGAGAAATTTCTACCTTGAGTCACTCGGATTCTTTCACATTAGTGTCATAACACTGCACTGTGGTATTGCAGGGCACCTGCTCGTGTCCCCATGCTGCCCAAAACATGGCGAGGAAACATCATCGTGGCCCCCATGAAGCAATAAGGCTTCTTAGGATGCTACAAATACCCTTGAAGAGAAAAAGCTCTTTCACCCTGCCAGGGTTATGCAATTGCTCTTATGAGCCACATGACTACAAGAAAAGCATTTTCCTTCTCCTTCACAAACTTCTCCATATCCCCAGTTAACTACATTAACATCATACCTAAACCCCTGGCTGTGCTGGCAACTGGCAAAGCCCACGTTTCAAGATGTGCTTGGTGCATTACTGCACAGCAGATCAGGAGGCAGACATTTTAGTGTGCGTCAGACACCACATTTCTCCATCCTCGAAACTGATCCTGCCAGAGTGTGCTCTCTGCAGAGCCAGGACTTTAACCCGAGAGCGCAGCTGCATTTTTAAGTATCATGTTAATACAGTGTCGTGGTGGGGATTTTGTTCAAGGGAGGATGGCTCCACTCTGACCTTTGGCTCCAGAGGCACGCTTTAAAATTAAAACCTTGCTTCTTGTGTGACCCAGCACTCATTTCTCTCCATTCATACAAGACTGCGATTTTAAGAACTGGTCACATTCTTGTCTGCTAGTGTACATAGCACCCCGTACATGCCAGCAGAGGCCAAGGGAGGAGCAGTATGTACTCTAATATTTTTAACCCAAGAAGCCTTTTATAGACATGTTAACTTAGAAAACAGAGAAAGACCTTGGTATTGTCCATCTGGCCTGGAGGTATCCCACCTCTGAGCTTGAGTTCAGAGCCACGGCTCAAGAAATTACATTAAGCCAACAGTAGAGCCAAGGCAAAAGTGTCTTTTGGGACCCTGGACTCTGGTGATGGGGAAGGAAGGTGGCCAGGAAGAGTAGGAGCAGCACTGGGAGCCCTGCTCTGCTGCTGTTGCCACATGCTCCTGCTTCACTGTGGCAAGTCCTCTCCTCACCATGAGGTTACTTCTGCTCCTGCACTGCACCATCCATCAGGCAGCAGGTAGCCTGGAGGCACAGTATGTCCACAGGGTCTGCAGAGGTCTGGCCAGCCCCGCTTTCAATCCCCAAGCACAGCCAGTCTGACTTCAAAAAATGAGACTTCCTTATGCTTTTAATTGTGCTACCCTCTAGTGGCCAACCCCATCCCCTTGAAGCTCAGATCATTGCTCCTGGCAGAGACATTGGACTGCAAACCTTCAAGACCAGAAACCAGCTTGGTGCTGTGCAAGAATGGCTTGCACGTTCGAAAGGAGGCAGAGACCTGGCAAGGTCAAGCACTGGCCCAGGCAGGGTGCGCTCCACCATGCCATCTCTGCTTTGGCATTAGGAAGGGGAAGATCCCCCTGCTCAGGCTTGAGAGGTCTTGGCAAGAGCAGGGTGAAGCCAGCTCAGTATCAGGTGCTTGCAACACAAAAAACACCACCAAATTTGGGCTCTTGGCAGGCTCTCCAAGAGAACATGCTTTCTTCCTCCTCCCTGCTTGCTTCCCTTCTGTCTCACACCAGGCACTCCAGCAGCTTAGATGCAGAGCAGAAACACTCAACACGTCAATAAGAATGGGTTAGAATTCAAGGAAGGTCCTTGCAATTACCGTGATAATTGCTACATTTCAGAACCAAACATTACTTAATGGTGCTCAATTATCTTGTGGAAGGGCCTGCAATGGCAGCAACTAATTGCTTAACTAAAGACTTTCTTCTTTCCACCCTGTGTCAACATGCACACATGCAATTAGGCTGTTGGTGCAGGGAGGAGAGGAGATACCTGTTGTGAAAAGAGGGGTTAAGTAGCAGCCACAGCCATGTTTTGAAGCTCAGAGGACAGGTGCCTTACCTCAGACTTTATAAGGATGCAAAGCAGAAATGGAAAAGCCCAGGAGGGGACAATGATAAAGGTTTTTGCTTCCTGTCTCTGAACAGGGAACTCAAATGACTGCACAACATGACTAGTGCCACTCATAAGTCTATATGGCTCCCAGCTCAGCTGCATGCCAGTAGCCTTTTCATAGTTTATCAGTCTGGAGAGTTCATGTATACTAGCAAAAAACCCACCCCAAAACCCAACTGCCTAACAAGCTAATAGAAGACTTTGATTACTTTCAAGCTTGTTGAAAACCTGCTTGTTGTTCACCTCTTCACTTAACATCTCTCTCATATGAAAGAAAAGCAAAGGGAAAATAGGAGTGCTTTCCTAGTTATTTGCCATTTCATCACTTCTTCACAATCCTCTTTACTATCTCAATAACTTGCATAAGTAGAGTCTTCCACTGTGCTTTGACACAGAGCTACCCCCTGTTCTCCAAGCCCCCATCCCTTCTCCCTGGCTTTTTCAGCCTCTCCTCTACCTGAGGTGCCAACGCAAGACCCCAGATCAGGCCTTCACCCTGGTGAAAACATCAGGTCTTGGTTTCTACCCCTAACTGCTCACATTCGGTCTGTTCCTCTGACCAGACAGAGCCAGCTCCACAGAGCCAGCCCCAGGCCTTGTCTCCTGAACATTGGGTACCCTGGATCCAAAAGCTGTGCCTGTTCAGCTCTGCTCATCCTTTCCAGACTCACATTTCTCAGGCATGAATTCCCAAGGCTGTTTTGTTGTTCAAGTACCAGCTCAGCTCCCTCCCTTTGAAACCCCTCTTCACTACCCTTAATGCCATTTTTTTTCTACAACTCATCATAGTTTCCACAGCATTAGTAAACAAACTAGGGCTGACTGCCTGGCTCAGAGACCTCCTTAGGGGCCTTCAGCTTTATGGAAAATTGTTTGTTCTCATCCTGGTTTTGTAGGTTTGACAGTTTCAAACCATAGGAATAATTTATTCTCATCCTTCAAGTTGCTAACTGGCCCTGTGAAGACTTGAGACAAAGGCTTCAAGACCTCCCAGTTAAACCTTTCAAATCTTTTTCCTCTTTGCTACGTGAACAGCTCTCATGGACTAAAGAACATAGTTTCCTTTCCAGAATGCTATGCTAGTTTGCCCTCAGGATTTTCTCCCCACCATCTAAGTGCTGTGCCTGCTCTTTGGACTCATATTCCAGTTATAAGCCTAGGAAGGGGACAGGATCCAGAGGAGTACTAGGTTTTGCAGACTCATACTGATTACTTAGAAGAACCATAACTCAGCAATTGAATAGTTAACATCCCCTAAAACTGAGGGGAGTTTTATAGCAGAGACTGCAGTTTGCTAGCAATGCACTCTCTCCATTTTCACAGGCGTGCACACGGGCTAATTGTTTTGCAGGAGTAACCTCACCTGCAATTAGCCACTGTTTTAAGTCTTTGATCTTTATAACTCTCCAGAGGACAGCAAGATTCCCACATAAAAGCCTTTTATTATTTTATTCCACATGTGGGAGTGACCCTATGCTCCTGTATTTATTAAAAAGGAAAGTTCTTACCTGATCTCAGAGATTCCCATTGAGTTGTGTGAGGCTATGGCAAGGGGCAAATCTCACTTTGGGGGCTGGCCTTCCCAGGTGCTAATGATAAGCGCTTACAGCCCCAACCTGATGGCCCTCACCTGCTCCCTGAGCAGACCGCTGCTCTGCCCGCATGCCGGCCATCAAGCCCATCCTGGAGACGGGCTTCTTGGGGATGTGCCTTGTCTTGCTGATCCGTTTCCTAGGGTTATTTTTATGTGTTTGAGTTATAGTCCAGTTCACAGTTAAGGATCAGCACACATTGTCCTCTTCCCAGGGAGCTTAATGGAGCTCTGCTGGAGCTGGCTTAACAGAGCCAAGGGAGCTCAGCTACACTCTGTGGAGGAGAAGACACCTCCATCTGTTGCCCTAGCACACTAAGGCAGGAGGGTGCACGTGGCTCCTGAAGAGCTGATTGCTGGATTTTGCCTGGCTGGTTTTTCAGGGAAAGTGTTGGGGCAGAGTGGGTAGCTCAGAGGCCCAAGACGTAGGTCTGGTCCCAAAGAAAACAAAACATCAGGGCCTCAAGGCTCTTAATTAACTCTATTAGAGTGATGATCATGGCCTGCCCAACCCCAGGGGAATGGAAAAAACCCTCCAGTGTGAGACATGCATAAAGGTACTGGACTCAAATATGAATATTTTTACCTACTCTCAGTGGATAGAAGGCAGTGCAGGGTGGGAGGAAGGGAAGAAGGAAAGATCCTCAGCTTGAGGACCTCTGGTTTAGCACCAACACACAGGAAGAAACCTAAAAATGAGAGAGATTTCTGTGAAGTGCTTTTGCTTTTCAGAGGACTGCTTTCAAAACACCTGAAAAATCTGGACTCTGTATCCTTTACAGTTCATTAGTGCACAGTAAAATATGCCCTTAACCACTTCCTTTCTGTCTTTTTTTTTTTTTTTTTAATTAGATTTGGCTTAAAAAGAACTCTCTTCTGCATTTCCTTGCAAAAGAGCTGATGGGACAGTGGGTTTAGGAGAGCCAGCATTGCTTCCATGCCCCTGTGCAAATGTTGGGCTCCAGCAACGAGGCTTTTTTCATCTCACAGGGATGTACTTCCAGAGACTGGTCCAAGAGAGCAGGAGAGGCACCTGGTTCTCACAGCCACCAGATTCTGGCCAGTTGCAGCACAGCAGCTTCGAACACCTTCCAGAAAATTCCCCTAGCTACAGCCAGTGGAGCTGCTTTGGCACCGGGGAAGTAAAGCCACGCTGCCCTACATTGCTTCCTGCTGAAGGAACAAGCAGAGGGGGTTTGTGCGGTTCTGCAAAGCAGAGAGCCCCACAGGTCTAATAAGCCCTTCTGCTGGTGGAGGATGCACTTCTGTCCCTTGGGTGCCTCCTTCTCACTCTCTGGATGTGAAGAGCCCTCGCAGCAGCCTGGGTGAAGCCCCTCCACGTGAGGAGCTCTCTGGGGCTGGTGCGAAAGGACACAGTGCCTGGCAGGCGGTGGGAGGCAGAACCTACTCTTATCACTGAAACTCAGTGGGTTTGGGGTTCCATTGGTAGCGCTGGTGAAGATGCCTAATTAGAGCATTCCAGAAGCAGCTTTAAATTATGAAATCAGCTTAATTTGTCTGCTGCCTTTTGAAGGAAGAGAAATTTTCAAGCCATCTTTCTCCGTCTGAGTCCACAGGCAGGAGATGCTGAGCTGTGCCTTCCAGCAGGGTCAGCACGGTGTTTTCCCCTGCCATTTGCAGCTGTGTATCTCCAGCACACACCAATAGGCGACATTTTAGAAGACAGCCTGAAATGCAGTGTCGTGAGGGTGCAGGCCTGGCGGGCTCCCCTTGTTCTGCATTTGGTAGCAGCATCTCCTGCCAGCTGTCCACCAACACAGCACTCTTGTGTTTAAGCACATGGCACACGTCACCAAATTCAAAATCCCTCACCCGCTAAGCCCCCAGCTCAATCCCAGGTCTCATTCCTGAGAGGTCCCTTTTATCTTCTTTGGTTGTAAAACCTACAGCATTAGCTCATTATTTAGAAAATGCCTCAAATCACAAAGTCTCTCTGAAGTATGGTTTGTCCCAGTTATATTAAAAAAACCCCCCAAATAAAAAATCAGTCACAAATAACATGTACCCAAAATCATCAGTTAAAGGTTTCCTCGGCTTTCTGGTTTCTTCACTTTCAGGCAACACGTGCTTTACCCTTTCAAACTTCCCTTTGCAAATTGCTTTGACTGTAATGAGCACTGAGATGCGGGCAGAGAAGTGCAAGTGACTGACTGGCCCTGGCTTGGTGCATAACTGTTCCCCAGCTGAACCACAGGCTCACCACTCTCCCACCCCAACCACAACATCTTGATTCAGCCAATGGGGCAGCTACTCTGCGCCCGGGGAAGCGTGTTACGCTGAGAGCCTGAACCCTCTGCCACGCTTCTGGAGCTGGCATGCTATACAGGGGAATAAAGGAAAGGGCAAGTTACATGAATTTCCCAATTAAAAAAACTACAGAACGGTGACACTGGAACTCAAAGTCAGACTTTATTTTCAGCTTTAACCTCAAAAAGACACTTGGATGTGAGCCCGTCTGTGTTACTGCTGGTGCTCCTGCATCTGCCGGAGGGCAGACCTCATCAGCCATTCCATCGGCTCTCTCCTTTCATCTCACCAGCCCTTTAGCTTCACACGCGACTGGAAAAAGAGCTTATCAGCCAGAAAGCACGGCCTGTGCTGCCCTGGTACCTGCGGGTAGCATCCAATAACGGGTGCTGCAAGCAGAGGGCTGCTCCAGCCCTGGCCCTCATGCCAGGAGCCTGTCAGGCAGCTGCCCTGTCTAAACTGTACCCTGCTTAACAGAGCACAGTGCCTGCCTTTCTTCCCTTCTCCTCCTCTGGGAGCTCATATTTCTCACCTCCCACTCTAACACTTATTGGAAAGTATATCCTTCACCTCTGGCCTCAGCGTCCCCTTCCCCAGGCTGGAAAGTCACCGATGATGGGGGCGGAGGGTGGCAGCTTGTTCTCAGCTCATCAATCTATCACACGTGTTGCAAACCTCTGCAGCGGGCAAGCTGGCTCCAGCCCTCATTTATTTTCAAGCACAGAGCATGTTTGTGTTTGGTCGGATATGCTGGCTAAATGATTTCAAGCCGTGGATTTCATTTCATCACTAATCACAGGCATGGGTTGAAATCCTGTTCATGAAGTCGGCAGCTAAACTTCCATTGACCTCCCTGGCAAGGTGGGACACTGGTCACCCTGAAATAAATAATCATCTAAATTAAATCAAAGGAAGCCACAGGAAGGGGATATGCAAGAAGACATCATTTATATCATCCTTTATTTTACTCCTGGTCTGTGGATTCACATATGAAGGGGATATTTGCTCTTCCGTGTTACTAGGAGCTGTGAAGCAGAAACGCGTCATTAAGGAGTCTCACAGTCCCAGCTAAGATAAACCCCAGAAGTTTCGAAACAAGCCCCAAGATGCTCTTATAACATCAATCAGACCTTTCAGCTTAGCTAATAGCTTTGTTATCCCTCTGGATAAGGGATGCCTCTCCTCTGGGCACAGAGCAGCCTCTGCCTGCCTCCTGCAGAAGGCCTTCCCATGAGGCTCCTGCCTTCCTGCTGGAAGTGCCACTGCAGGGCTGGGTGCCGGTGGCACAGCTTTCCACCTTCAGCACCAGTCACTTCCCTTTTCACTCCATGCCAGCACAGGAGATGACATGGACTTCCTTTCCAAGGACATGAAGGGGTCCCCTGCTCCAAATTGGTAAATCATTCAGGTGCTCAACGTGGAGCTCCTCCCAGGAATCAGGAGAAGCGACAGAGCCATTTCATTTCTTACTCTTTTTTTTTCGTAAATGCTACTGATTGTCTAGTGGGAACTATACATGAATGCTCAAACCCCTAAGTCAGACCAGGAAATCAGTTATTAAAGTACCTCTCTGCACCTCTGCTGCACCCAGGCAGGCTAGACTGACAGTTGTTCAGTGTCCTGCATGAAACGAGCCGGTGAGTTCTCAGCCCAGCCCTGCAGCATAACATCCCCTTTGGACAACGCCCCTATATCACGTATAACATCACAAAGGAGAGACAGAGGGCAAAAAGAAAATGGAGGTAAATGGGTGACAGGAGGAATAGAGAAGACAGCACAGCAAAGGAAGATCATGACCTGTGCTTGTATTAGTGCAGCAATACACATCTGCATTTCACAGCTTGTAGCCTGTGCCCTGGAGCTGCTCTCAAGGCCCTCTCCCACTGCTGCGCCACAATGTGCCATGTCCTTCCCTGTGCACAACGGGGCCAGGAGGGACTTTTTTAGAGAAAAGCTGCTCAGCATTAACTGTAACACCCGTGCTCAGCAAGGCAGCATGGGCATCACGTCCCCGTCTCAATGAGGAACAGCCCCAGTGTTGCAACCTCCACAAAAATGCACTTGCCTACATCTCTCCATGGCACCTCACTGGCCTCCAGAGCCTAATTCCTGAAATTAGGCACTAGGGCAGAGGTTTTTGGTTTCCAAAACAGACAATGCGCTGGAGAGCGGCCAGAGGCTGTGGGTACACCAAGCAAGGGTGGGGTAATTTGGGGGGAAGCTTTCTGCCTACAGGGAGAGCAGGATGCGTGAGAGCAGGTCTACAGCACTCAGCTGGAGCAAAATTACCAGATCATCAGCTCGATAGCAGGATTGAGTGCAGGGAGGGCCAAGCCAGGTGAGTCACTGTGCTGCTGCTGCCAGTCGCCAGGGCTGCTGATGGCTGCGATATCCCAATGAGCGCAGAACAGGGACCGCCAGGGAGATCTCCAGGTTAGTTATGGAGCTGGTCACCCTCAGAGGTCGGCAGCTGCTGCCTGTGTCTGTGCCCCTTTGCAGCACCAGATGCCAGGGAGGATAGAGCTCCAGGGCCCAAGACCTGCCAGCTTTTGCCACTCATTACTCGCATGGGCTGCACCCTGCACATGGCGCAGCCGTTCCTCCCCCAGGAATTACGTGAGGAAGCAGGTTTTGCCCCGCCACAAGCTCCTCCTCTGGGGTGCACATGAGGAGCTGAACTGTGCCCAACCCCAGCGTGGCAACAGTTGAACTTTGCTTGCTGAGCCATGGCCAAGCACTGGGGACCCAAACCTGTGGCCAAGCTTCTGGGCAAGGCCAGACCAAGACTTTAAAAGAACCAAAGCAGAAGGAAAAAAAAAAAAACCCCAAACCAAAACCCACCCCAAAACAAGAAACAGTCACTCTGGTCATCTTCAAAAGCACCAGGCCCTGGTGGGACAGGCGGGGTAACAGTCTCATTACTTCAGATGTCACATACCCAGTGCCCTGATCACTCCAGCAGGTACCACCACACTGGCTATCATTTTGACACAGTGGTATCCCTGTCTCTGTGCAGGTCTAAATAGCACCGGGACGGACTCCCAGTCAAGCTCAGTCTATTGATCAGGGATCACATTGCACCAGAGGGTGTGGAGAGTCCCTTGATGCCAAAATGTTTTGACAATCAAAGAAACATCCCCAAGTCGACTCTTGGCATCGAGCACAGCTGATGCACGGGTAGCCAAAGCAGCTTTGAACTGTCTAGCCACACAGCCACATAACAGAGAGCTCAGCAAATCCTTCCTGAGAAGCCGGTGAACTCTTGGGTTACTGCTACACATGAAGCCAGCTGTCCTGTCTGCACATCCAGTGCCGTCTGTGCTGGCCAGTCTGGTGGTAGCTCCAGTCTGTGCAAGCTGAAACCCTGGTGCAGGCCAGTGCTGCTACCTGCATAGTTTTAAGGAATCTCACCCGCCCTATAGAGTACAGTAAAGAGGTGATGACCCTCTGCATGCCCTTCCACATGGCCAGCACGGTACCCACCAGGCCTTCCCCATGGCACAGAGAAACCCAGATTGCAGATACATGCTGCTGAACAGTATCTGCAAGCATGAGGCTCCACAGGTTCACCATTGTAACCAGCAAGGGATGGAGAGTTCAGATTCTCTGGCTAACACTACTGCAACTGCTGTTTAAGAGAAGAGATAGTTACTTCCCCTGCTTTGCCATCAGGGTCTCTGCCCCATGGTTGCAAACTAAGTCCCAAACACATCATCCACCCGTTGCTGGGGCTCCCCCCTTCCCTTTCCCCCAGATGGAGGTGGTCACTGGATGTGATGAGGTGTTACTTGGCCTGAAAAATCTTTTGATGTTGCAGTTTGGTGCTCAGTGGCTGCAGCTGGACTAGGTTAGGTTAGAATGGGCTAACCAGAGGGATTTTTGCTGGGTTTCTCCAGCACCACGTTAACCACAAATCATGAAGCAGCAAGAAGACCTAAGAAAATGCTCACATCTAAAAAGCTTTCTGAAAGAGCAGGTCCAAAAAATAAAAAGTCCTGTGAGGTCAAAAGAGAAATGAAAAGTAATTGTCAGGGTCTGGGGTGCTACAATTCACAGAGTATTGAAATGACTCACCCTGCCATAGCCAAGCTACCAGATTTCCTGTTTGCTCTGCCCCAATCTTTGGGTGTTTTTCAGCGACTGGAACTATGAATTAAACTCCTACACTAGGAAATAGCTGGTGGCAATGGAGGTGGGGTAATTTCATGAGGTAACTGCAACACACCAATCTGAGAAAGCTTGTGATCCAGTTTTGATGTAAATTTGGACACTAAAGTTCACCTCAGTTCTTATTTTGTCCAAATGGCTTATTCAGCTCAAGAACATATTTTGCATCCCTACTTCCCCCGCTGCACGATGGAATATGATGCCATGCACTCTGCTTGTCATAGCTCAGATCCTGTCTTACATTTCTCCAATGCCTTGCATGCTGGAGGGTCTTGGCATGTTTCACAAGCTGCTGTATACGTAGCTAGAATCAGACATGCAGCCATTTCTGGGGTGGAAGACAGCAATAACTGCATGTGCTGCACTAGGAGGAATAAGATTCTGTCCCGGAAGAGATACTTTTGCATAACATGTCATTAACGTCAATCTCTGAACACCCAGCAAGATGCTAGCTACAAGTTTAGCTGCATCTGGAGGACTGGAAATATTACTGCTGGGATGTGAACCTGTAGCTCCATGCAATCTGTTTCTGCTTAACCTGCTAGGCTGTCAGTAGCTGTTTTCATCACTTAGATACACCATAGACCAGTAATAGATAAATATCAATGTAAATCACAGCCTTCTGTGCCTTCTGGGAGGGCAATGCCTTCTCAAAAGATGCCTTTGAGAAAGGATCCAACACCAGGTGGGAAAGGAGTCAAATTTCCAGGAAAAAAGCGATCTTCTCTCTCCCACCTCTCACCACCTATAGGTCTCTCTTCTCGTCACCACCCCAGTATGTGGGGCTGCATCTGGCAGAAGAGGCGGCAATGCAAGGAGGAGGGGAGTCCTGCAGTTTGGAAGAGCAAAAGCAGAGCTGCAAGGAGGGAGGTTGTGGTCTGGGCTGTGATTCTCAATGAGTTTCATAAACTGCAGAGATTGAGTGCGTGGCAGTATGGGTGTGACGCAGGCTCTGACCTCCCACTGCTTTCTGCAGCCCTTGGGGTCCTGCACATCCCTCCCCTGGTTGAAGAGATAGCAGTATGACAACTCAATTGACTATCGCAATGCAAGTTTGATGCCTGGAGTGAGCGTGTCCCCATTGAACACATTCTTTAATTCAGGCTCCCAATCCTACTCCCACATCAGATGCCAGACTCCAGGTACCCTGCAGCTTCTGTAACACCTACCTGGAACCATTTGCCACAGCCTGCCTGCTCATCTCTGATCCCTCTCCCAAAAGCCTGAGTGCCAAAAGCATGTCCTTCTGGAGGTCCAAGGGAGAGGTTCCAGCAAGGTTCTTCTAGAAGTACCTGCTGGTTGCCTTGCAGCACGTGGGATGGTGCCAGTGAAAAGGCAGGTGATGCTTAGCAGATTGGAGGTTGACCAAGGACACCTGTGACCTGGTCACAACACTGCTACCAGCTCCTTCCTCAGCTGGGTTTTAGTTTACTTGCTGTTCTTATTTTTGACAGACTTACAAACTGGCTATCCTTAGGGAAGGAAAGAGAGAGAGGAAAAAAAAAACCAACTTTCTCCATGCCAGCCTTTCTTAATGTCATCCTTGAGCTAAAGAGGGGAGAGTGATGCCCCTTCCTCCCACATCCTGAGAAAGTACAAAGGGCCCTGTACCTGTGGCCCCGAGCACTGCCTGGGGCAGTGGCTGGCAGCTGAAGAAGACCTGGTTTCCAGCTGCACACCCAGCTTCTGCAATGTGCATCCTACCTCAGCCTGAATCATAGCTGCTGGCGGGAGCGAACACCCGGGTTTGCAGGGCAACACTGCCTTCAGCTGCACCCAGCTCTTTGTCTTCAGGAAACCACAGCCCTGGTTTAGTGGTGCAGCTGTAACATGGGTGAGTGTCTTAAGCACGGTCACAGCGGGCAGACTACAGCTATTTTTTTTAGGAGGCATTTGCATTTTGGTGGAGTAGAGAATACAAAGTGATTGCCTAAAAAACAGGGTCTAGCATACTGAAAAAAAAATGATCGCTCCTGACACATGGTAGCCCTGAGCCAGTCTATCCATCCCTGGATCCCAATGGCCATATGGCCACAACAACCTCTCAAAGCTATCAACTAAACGTTCTGCGTGCAATGCAGCAGGGTGCTGGGTACCACACAACATCTGGAGTTTGCCAAAACATTAACTTAGCTTCCTTGGGCATCTCTGCAGAAACAAAAGGCTGCTTAAAGAGAGAAGAGCTTCTGAATACCCCTTACAGGTGAGATGGACAATTTGAACTCATTGCTCTGCATGCAGAGAGACTCCACATCACATGCTCAGAGCAGGGGGGACTGGGCATCCTGCTCGTCCACCAGCATCTGGTCCTGCAGGTCTGTTCCATGAAGCAGCACAAGCGCCTGCACAACATGGCCTCGCTTGTGGCTGCTGGGCCACACAGGGTGGGGGAGAGCCACAGCACTTCTGTATCACCAGCACAACAGGGAATTTTGACCAAGTCTGTTCATCCAGCCACTGTGCAAGCCCTCCTGAAAACATGGAAAGTGTGTTATATCAGTCAACATTGGTCAGCAGCAAGCACCTATTTTACTGGGCACTGGCTACTTAAAAGCTCTTCCTATTTCTCTCCAGCCCTAATTCATGGTCATACTCACTGCTTTACTCAGGTAAAGACTTTTGTCTTTATACCAGGGCAAGGTTTGCACTGATGTAGGAATGAGAGGTCCACTGGTGAGCCCACATACCAGCCTGTCTTTATAGGATGCTGTGGCTGAACAAGGCTGAGGCCTCACCTCCACCAAAGCTGGTGTCTGGATACTGAGCTTGAAATCAGAAGAGAAACAGAAGAAAGTCAGACTCATTCCTGGCTCTGCCTGCATTTGCCACTATGTGCCATCCTGGGTGCTTGCCGGTCTTCAACAGCATCTTCTACTTTGCAACACTTAAGAGTGTTGCCCTTCATCTTAAAAAGCAGTGTGTGAGGCAGAGAGACAGCAAAGCTCTTGCCCGATGTCTCACAGCCATGCCTCTGCCTTGCACATTTCTGTGCACTGCCAAAAAACATTGGGATGGGCAGCCCTGGGATAGCCCCTTTCTTCAGCCCTGCTTCTTCTCCCTGACCACGTGCAAACCCAGTGCTGGGTCAGGCCAGGGTGTCTGTACCAGCCCCCAACAATGTCATTTCTTCCATTGCCTGGACCTGTTGTTTTCAGAGAAGCAAAGGGCCAAGAGATATATTTGTTGATGGTGTGTATGTTGGTTACTACCAGGATTGGCAGTTTTAAGGATTTTCCACGTATCGCGTGTCCCTCCACGTTGCAGTGCACTGACCCAGACACAACACTGACAGCTGCAGGGTAAATAAATAAAAACAGATTATTTTGATCTTGCAGGGGGAGGTGGCTTGGAGGGGGAGGGGGGCGGGGGTGTCAGCCAGACAGAACAGGGTGGCCACAGCTGTGATGGGAACAGATGCGGCACAGGGAGCGGGAGCAGGGAATAAAGTTCTGCAAATGTAAGCAATGCTGGAAAGTCTTGGAGAATGGCACGCATATTTGGGACAGGTGGGAAGTGTTTACATTGAAATAAGAAGGACGATGGCCTGAAAGAACGCTGGTCACGTTACCTGTGACCCAAACTGACCAACCACAGCTCCCATGGGTCCAGAACATCTCAGACCACCATTTCTCTGAATGCATGAAGGGCAATGGTGCTATTGGTGTCTGGTGCTCTATGGAGCTTGTAAGTGTTCTGTCCCTCTCACAAGCAATCTGACATTGACTCTAAGCCAGCCTTTATCCCAGTCTAGCTTTTAGCAGATCTCTGTAGTACCCCTGTGCAAGCCTTGGGCCAGGCAGGTATGTTGGCAGTATCAAGACCAGGCTCACCTGAGCCAGCAAACCTGCCAGTGGGGTCTCCAGCACAGCTGGAACACAGCTGGCAGTGCCTGAGGACACCCACCTGGCTGACCTCAAACAGCAGCACTGCCATGGCTGGGTCCCAAACTGGGTACAGTGTTTTGGTGGGTTTGCTTTTTGGTTGGGGTGTGTTGTAGTTTGGGTTTTTTTGTTTGGTGGTGGTTTTTTTTTTTTTTTTAAGTCTAGCAGAAACTATTTCTCAACTGATGTGTAAATGCTGAAACAACTAGAGTTGCACACTTTTTTAATTCTTGGAAGCAGCCCTGCTGCCAAGAGGTGCTCAGTGAAGCTCTTGCAGGGCAGGTAACCTACCGCTAGCCACTGGCCGAATGAACTGGCATTTTGGTACAAAATCTCTCTGCTGATGATCATTAAAGATAAGAGGTTGTGGGGCTTGTTGCAGGGGATCTTTGCAATGCTTCGGTGTCCTAAGGGCTCATCACAACTAATGACATGAACAAAATCCTTCTTTTCGTCTGGCACACTAAACCCTTTCCATAAAACATTAAGGGCTGGATTTTTCAAGAAACCTAGAGGCACCTCCATTTAAAATTAATAGAGGGTTGGGAACCCATCTCCCTAAGGTGCTACTGAAACCCCAGCTAAATGAGTTGAGCTGAGCCCAGCAAAGGCATGCAGTGCGGTTCTGGCGTAGCTGCAGAACGAATGCCTGCGTCACACCTGTGTTACCCAAGGGTGGCGAGAAGACTTCTCCAAGGTCTTTTCATGCAGCAGTAGTGCACTGAAGACTAGAGACCGGAGGTTCCACCTCCTAAGCCTGCGGTCTGCCTCCAAGCTTCCTTTTTGCTCCTGGCTGATTGCTGCCTCATGTCACCCATGGGAGAAGAAATACTTCTTAACTACAGCTATTTCACCGGAGGATGCTCAAAGGCAGCTTGCAAGAAAGATTGAGCGTTTGTAATCAAGTTGAAGGAAGGCTCACAAACACAAAGTCATGTTGAGAGACATTCTCTGCATTTATTCACACCCTAGCCCCTAGATAAAAATAGCTTTATATGTTAAGTTTAGGACCACAGAAAGCCCAGAGGATAGCAAGGGATTATCACAAAAGGGCAGCAAGGCAGTCAAAAAGAGCCTGGGGGACATCTTGTACAGTTTCCATGAAGGGAATAATTAATTCAAACTGTATACAGACATCTCTGGGAGCGTCCACTCTAGAGATGTTCAAAGAGTCCTTTGCTGCTTTGGGCTCACTTTAAATCAAGTGTCCTAAAAAAACACTTCAGCTATGCTTTTCATTTCAGTTATACAGGGTGTTTAAATGCCAAGGGATCAGGGAAAACTTTATTATTAAAGGGCTGCAAGACTTTAATAAGGTACACAGTCATTAGAAAGTTGTTGAGTCATGAAAATATTCTCAATAATTTGAAATTAATGTTTAGTGTATGCAGTACCATAAAATGCTTAGATGTTGTGGCCATGGATACTAAAGAAAAACCTTAAGGCCATGACTACACGAGCAAGTTACCGCAAGGTAAGCTAGGGTGTAATTTTAGAGCACACCACTTACAATAAGGTAACTTCCCATTTTCCAGCTCCTGTCCCGGGACCAGGGGAGGCAGCTTAGTCCTTGCTGAACGTGGCACAGGCTGCCCTTTGGGGGCTGCTGGCTGAGGGCGTGCACGTGGCTAGGGACAGCAGAACAGATAAGGTGCAATAAAACTGTGCAGCAGCTGACCTTTTAGCAGCTTTGCTCTCCAGCAGAGACGCGAGGAGGGATGGACTATATGCAGCAGCCAATGCCATAGAAATGGACACAATTAGATAATCAAGAAGCTAAATGGAAAGGGATAGAACTTACTGTGGAGATTCTGCTTCATGAAAACAATAAATGCATATATTAATAAATGTTTGCAAATAATAATCAGGGCTCTAGCTTCCCCCATGGCTCTGTTGAAGAGGTAGGGGAAAATTACTAACTACCAAGAGTTTCCTTCTCTCCTCTCTTTTCCAGAAAAACACAACTATTAGAATTAAGACCGCTTCTGGTGATCTGCCCTTTCTTTTCCATCTCTGGATCCTGCCAAGCAAAATTCATCGAGTTCCCCTTATGACTTTAATAAGACCAGAATTTCTGGATGTAGTTGTTGAGGGGTGTGTTCCTGATAAATCATTTAAAACCAGGATAACCAGGCTCCAATACCAAATCAAGGATTCATCCCTGAGCCTGCCCTGACCCTGTCCGATACTAGGTGGAAAATCACTGTCTTTCTAACCCCAGTGGCTAGGGCATCCTGGAGATTTTTCCTTTCAACTCAGTAAGGGTCATTGCAGAACTTCTCTTTCTTTCCTCCCACTAGTTATTGTAATGAAGGGAGACCTGTAAGTGTATTTCCTCTCCAAATTTTGGAAACTGCTTTTACCTCCTGTTGTAAAAAAGGGAACGGAGTTTTACCAAGAGAGGCCTGCTATTGCTCAGGTGAGCAGGAGGCAGCTTCTGAGTCCTCCAGACCTGCTCTCGGGGGCAGGTGAGCAATCCTGAAATTCAGACCACCTCTAGAGTCTCTTCTTCCATACAGGCAGATGTTATAAACCTTTGGGGAGTGAAAGAAAGAGACTACAAAGGAAACAATGAGCCCGGTGAATACAGCAATCAACTTTCACTGCCTTCCACAAGACTTCATCAGACAGGAGTGCAGCTTCCTTTGGAAAGGTGCATTATACTCAGCAACGGCACCTATTCATCCTGCACATCCCTCTTGTTTCACGTTAAGAACTAATGATTCCATAAGCCAGGCTTGCCTCCTTCTCTTGTGGGCTGGCCTATAGATCAGGGCCGTAGGACTCTCTCTCACAGGTTCATGGGCACCTTACCGAAAGCAAAACTATAAACTGCTTATGTCCCAAAAAACAAGACAAAACTAGAGTACCTTTGCAAAGCCTGGCCTATGCTATGTAAAGTTTTGCAGGTATTGCACAGCACTTTGTGCTTTCCAGGTAGGGAATGTGGGAGAAGATGAAAGGGAAGAGGAAGAAAAGGGGTTTTTTCCCTAAATCAATTGTTTTCTTCCTCATACTCCTACAACACCCCTCACCCCCCTCATGAGCTTTCTGACCAAGGGAAGAGGGATGTATTTTAGAGCTGTCACACCTTACACTGCAGAGGAGCATGCCGTGGTGGGTGCTGCTTAGCATTCCTCATACTCCTCGTGGAAGGACGCAGACCCCAGCCAGTACAGCACACTGCCTGAAATTACATAGAAATTAAGCAGAAATTATAGTTCCCTTGCTAGTAAAGAGTACTGCACGTTTATACTGTTGCCCAGCTCTACAACGAAGAAATGTTCTTCTGCTGGAGCACAAAATAATCCAACTGTCCACCACTGCTGCAGCTGTCTGTAGGCATCTCTTTTCTTTAGGTACTCACTAGGTCAGTGTCTCAAGAGTTAAACTACCTGGAAGAAGGGGATTTTAGTAGAAGATCTGGAGCGGCAAACATTATCAGCAGTGTTAATCTGTCACATCTTTCCTGGACTGTACATACCACGCTCCATCACTCTGGCATGTCATGACCTGCATTGTTACAAGATGTACCGAAGCTGTAGCCAGCCATAGTTTGGCATCTCAGTGAACCTTCTGATCCAAGAAAATACGGGAAGGAAAAAATAATAATGCCATTTAAAAAAAAAAAACAACCAAAAATGAAACAAACCACCTACACACAAACTAACCCACCTCTACAAAAAGCGACCAAAACTAACCCCAAAACATCTAAGCAAGTACTAAACCAGAATTTTTCAAATACAACTATAGAAAAAATCTGTTTGAATTAAAGGTGAGCTAGACCCTTGAATGCACACCACTATGGGATGCCGGATGGCTCAAAAGCTAGAGTTTTCCTTTGTCATATTTCTCTCCCATTCAGACACATACAAAGAAAAAAAAATTAAAACATTTGTTTTCCTGGTCCCCATTTCCTGGTTCTGGCAAGAACCTGGCCAGCAGCCAGGATGGCCTGAAAACATCCCATGTTATCTGAGCTTGGAAATGCAGCAGACTCAAGCTGGACCGGTCCTTGCAGCTGACACCACTGGAGTGCCGGAGCCCACACCCCGCAGCAGACACTGGACTGCAGACACCAGATGAGAGGGAAGGCTCTTGGCTCTATTGTTGTTGTTGAGCTCCTGGAAAGGAGCTAGGGAGAGGAAAAATGTTCTGGATAGGGTAAAAAAAAGTCTCAAAGGAATGGATGATCTCACTTGTCCACACGCACACGCCCAGATGTACAAATATATATAATTAACTGGAAAATACTGTGTGGTACAAAGGTTTCTTCAGCTTGGCTTGATCACAGTTGGGCTGGTCAAGGTTGGTACAGTCATAACAAAAAGCACTTCCCACACATCTCCTGCTAAGAGCCCTTCTACCACATCATAGCATTTTAGTATGCATTTATATCTGTTGATAGGTACCTCTATGATTTTCACACAGAGAGAACTAGACATATGATACAATTATTAAATTTATATGTAATAGCCTATATAGTCATCAATAGAATATATGGGCTCTATGTACACATATGTTCTTACACAGGCAATTTGGTGACCCCTTTAAGCTGTTGCAAGGGTATATAAGGGGCAGGAGATGAAAGGACTATCCCATTCAAACACCATAAAGAAGACAACCCAAAAAAAAGAATAAACCCAAACACTACTGAAGGCAGTCTTGCCATCTGCTTTTGCCCCTGAGCAGGGCATCTGAGTTGGAACACAGGGAGAGCCATTGTAGTAGCTGGTACTAAGAGATTTTGGGGTTTCTTAAGCAGTCCCATGACAACTTGGACAAAGTTGCAAAAAGCAGCCCAACTTACAGCCACAAATTACCAGTTTCAAAGGTGTC
This sequence comes from Gorsachius magnificus, assembly GCA_034008185.1. NCBI lineage: Eukaryota > Metazoa > Chordata > Aves > Pelecaniformes > Ardeidae > Gorsachius > Gorsachius magnificus. The sequence continues at coordinate 36,335,655 of CM067087.1, forward strand.
ACAAAACATCTTCTGTGTCCCTTTCCCCATTTCCTAGACAGTGCCTCCTAAGGGACACAGCAGAGAAAGTGCTCTTCAGAGCACGGCTTCAACCCTTACCAGCATGCCAAAGCAGCAAGGTCATTTCTCTGCATTGCTGTGTGCCATATTGCATGACAAATGAATCCTTGCTCTATTCTGTTCCAAAAAGATATTTTTTTATCTGGGCTTGTTTGTTTTAAATGAAGCACAAATGCCTCTTTCTGTTGTTTTTTTTGTTTTTTTTTTTTTTCCGGGGGGGGGGGAGGGGGATATTAGCAAGTGCCAATAAGCATTCCCACATCACCCTGCAGCTGAAGCCGTGTCCCTGAATACAGCTGATGGTGCCCGTTGTTTCCACCCTGAGGTGCATAGGTTCCCACATGGGCAACGTCAGCTCTGACCAGGACATATTTAATCCTTAGGAGCCACAGCCTGAGGGAAAAACCAAACCTTTACCTCGCAAGACACCCGCACATCATCTCCTAAAATTTTGCAAGAGCCAGAACTGTCTTAATCAAACCAAGGAATGGGAGGGAGAGAGGAGCTGTGCTACTTCTGCTTAGACACCTCCAGAAGCCACTGCATGCTTGTAGCATTAAATGGAAATAGCTCACTGCTTCCACTGTTCTGCTAGAGTAGGAGCTGGTATGTTGTTTGTCTTGCTCTGAAGAAGTAGGCCAGTGTTTCTCAACAGGAAGGCTTGTCTGGATCCCAGACAAAGAGGGCTCAGGAACACCAGCCCTCAAATAACCTAACCACTTGCTTATCCCGACCCTTTACACGTTCAAGAAAACTCACCACCACAGCTGCAGATTTTCATCCAGCTTCCCCAACTTAATCCCTGAGCAGAGATACTATTGGGAGAAGCCAAGAATGGTTATTTTTTAGGTAACAAGAATGCCCCAAACTTTACTGGCCTTACATGACTTTTAGCTTCTTGTTCCAAGCTCGAAGCTACTGAAAAGCTTGTCTGTTTTTTTAAAACTCCAGGTCATTCCTTTCTCTGTGTCCAAGCTGTTCTTCCAATATCTTTTTAAATCGTGTGCTTGTTTCCAGTGAGTGGATGCTGAGCAACAGGAAGAACCCTGTAAGGGAGATTGTCTTCTTGCATATAAATCTTACTTTGAAAGGAGACGGTATTTTTGGAATTCAAGGGCTGGGTTTTTTTCCCTGCAATATTTTTTGTTCTTACAGGAACCCAGTTTCTCTAGAAGGAAAGTGCTTGTTCAACTCTAACCTGAAACAAGGGGCACAAGGTAAAAATCTCCTTTCCTAAGCACATTTTCTAGATGAAAGAGGTGTTTTCTTTTAGTCTGTTCAGGCCTTTTTTCATTTGTCTACATCCAGGCATACAGGATTTCTTACAAGGAATGTATCATCCCCCTAAATACAATACAACACAAATTTTTATTTTTTTGTGTGACTCTAAGACGCCCTGTCTATGCCACGCTTCCCCTAATCACGGGTCAGGAGCAATGGTACTCATGATACAGATAACTCAGAGGTTCTTTGTGGTTCAACTACATATTTTAAGAGCCTTGACCAAAACATTATTTATTACTGGTTACTCAACAACAACAACAACAGCAATAACAACAACAACAAATGTAAGCTTTCAAGAATGAGTTAGGAGTGTCAAAGGAGGAAAAGTTCTGCCCCAAAGGCTTATGCTTTATACAAACATGGTGGCCAGAAAGAGCACAACACAATGAAGAGAAGCTCAGAAAATGGATTAACACCACAGGCAGTGGACCAGTTTCAGATGTGTGCAACCATACAAAACCCACTAAAGCCAGCTCCTCACCCTTGATGACTTCTGTCCTCTGGTTTATGCACCACTGCTCTGACGGACTGGCTGGTAGAGCCTCTACTGAATGGCCATGCCTGTCACCAGGGTCTGGAAGCGGCACAGAGCTGGAGAACAGCTAGCAGGCCCCTGGACAGACACTTAAAAATCCCCCTTCTGTGACTGAAGCCTGGTGCTATGGGCTTTTCTTCACTATGGGACCCAACATTTCCCCACCACAATAGGTTGTAGCATGGTCCAATGCTTGGGCAGAGGAGATACCAAGAGATTTGGGGACTTTGTGTGTAACTGGTGGTAGCTCTCAGTAGAGTCTGACATCCTAGAAAGAGGGAAGACAATCATTGCCCAGTGTTGTGCCCAGCTGGTTGCACTAACCATTGAGGCACACCTCCAGGTGTCTAGTCCATTATAAGGTGAAGAGGGAGACAAGAAAATTCAAGATGCGGCACTGGCTAAAAGCTGGCTGTTCCTTTCTCATCCCCAGAGACAGCAGAAGACCTGGAAGACATGGACACGGGCAGAACAAATCAGCTTTCTCATCTGTTAATGCTTACATGGCCAGAGTCAATATGAGAATAGGGAGAAGAATTCAGCTTGCCTTTCAGTGCAGGTATCTCCAGCCAAGCTGAGCACTCTGGCTCATGTCATAAATGCTGGAGAAAAATAGGCATTTTTTTAGGGGAGATTAGCCAGGCTCGTTTGGGCTGTCAGGTTAAGGTGACTCAGCCCCTAGACACATCTCTTGCTCTCCGCTTGTTAGAAGGGGTGTCTAGACAGCTCAGGTGTAGGCGTTGCCATGTCCACATTCAGTGGGATGAATCTCCCTCGGAGAACCACGTGCTGTGCCAAGGAGGCTCTCTGACACCACCTCGGTAAGCAGGGCAGAGTGCTACAAACTAGAGGAGGTCTAGACCCCAATGGGGATTTAGTGGCCTCACTCCTGGCTGGCTTACACAATCATGTGTGGGCTGCATACAAAACCAGTGCCCAGAGCCCAGCTCTCCTTTGCTCCCAGTGTGCTTTGGCAACTCTGCTGCTCCCCTCTTGGAGCTCTGCAGAGACAGCAAGGAGCGGCACGGCGAGGAGGGCAGGCGTTGACGAAGCTCCCGATTAACGTGCCTGATGGATGGGCTTCTCAAAGCAACCCTCAGCATCTGGGTGCAAACAGGCATGCCACCCTCACTGCTGCATGGTCTCCAGGGCAACACCCACGGGTGCGTACACAACAGGACTGCCAGGTAGCTGCTTGTGTGCCACCGAACATCATCGCAACCTTTTATTCCTGGCATGGGGCGCAGAGAGATGAATGAGGCTGATATGAAAAATGACACCACCCTGCTATAACGTGTCCAATTCTCCAGTGTCACTCTCAAAAGCTGACTACATGTCTACATACATATATACACACAGACACAGCTCACTGCCCTGTCACATTGCCACTCAGTCCTACCAGTACTGCTTACCTTAACATGAGTAAAGAAAGCCCAAAATCTGTACCTGACACACTCCAAGACACCATAGTATCTCTTTTTTTGTTGTTGCTGTTGTTTCACTGCTCACGGTCCAGTCCTAATGATGGCCCTCTGTAGCAAAGAGCAATAATCATCATGTTTGTCTTTGGGAGTGGGCTCAAATACCTTGGGACTGAATAGTGCTAAGTGAATAGTTTTCATAAAAATGTCTAAATGCAAAAGAAATTTGGAGTCCAGTCCTGCTTCCATTTGCAGCCAATTCCTTTAGCAGACAGGTCCCAATAATAACTCTGGAGATAACTCCAGTGAGAGAACAAGTGAGGTCTGGAACATCCTGCAGACAAGTCGCCTGTCCCAAATGCAACAAGGTCTTCAAAGAGAGGATCTAATGAATGAGATTTACTACCTCACACAGTGGGAATTCAGGTGAAGAACTCTATTCTCTAAGAACAGGTATAGCAATTTCACTGAGTGCCCTGATGGCCTGGAGGTTGCCAGTTCTCCAAACCTTGGGAAGCACCGTTAAACAGCTTATTTTGCTCTTGCCACATATATCAAAATTCAAATAGCTGCACCTCTTTTGGTAACTGGTTGTATGATGATGACCACGAACTTAACCAAAGGACTTTTCAACCACTAGGAGCCTTCCCAGAGGCACGAAGAAAGGGCAGCCCTGGAAGTCAAGGGTCAATGAATGCACTGACAAGTAGGTAGACAGGGATTTGTGCAGAAATATCTGCATGTGCATGTGTGAGGGGAAGAGACAAGATGAACTAATCCCTTTCCTTGAGGCTATGTCTTTATTCTTTCAGACTGGCACGCGTCTCCTTTGTTTTCAATAATAGAGGTAATTATATCTGAAATGTTCAACTGTAAATCCATCACGCAATTAAGGGAATTCAAACTGCACAGAACTATGGGAACATTTAAGGATGGATTACGGACAGAGATTCTGAAAATCACACTCCATGTTTTCCATGGCTTGACTCAAAGACTCAGGCAGCTTACTGCTTTCCCCAGGGACTATGTATCTTCCCACTACAAGATAGGAGAACCACACACTGATTCCAGTGAGAATCTACACTAGTGTACTGTGGTGGAACAAAAAAACCTTCAGAGAGGGGTTTATGGTTTGGGTTTCCTTTAATTTTTTTTGACCCTTCTTATCACTAAACAAAAGCTTGTGGTCTTCCCTAGATAATCAACAATTAAGCTCTTATAAAACCACGTGCCCGGATAAAGCTAGTCTTAGGCAACTTGGATGAAGCTTTTTTCCCCACTGTAATTATTATTGAAGAAATCTATCATTATATTTTACAGGGAAGCCTAAAATGCAAAGCACTTAGTTAAAAATACAAATGAACCAGTGTATTTCCAAGTCCTCCCCACCCTCTACCACCTATATTTGAAAACAAAACAAGAAAGAAAAAAAGAGTACTGAAAGAGGAGATTCGTTCTTTCCGCATAGGATCACCAGCGACACTCACCTTCCATGGGCAGTGAAGGAGGGAGTGCCTGGGCTTACCTTGTACTTTTGTCTGCATGGAAGGCTCTCCAGTTCATTGCTGGAGTGACAGTGCTGATGAAAGCGGGGGTCCAAGGGCGGGCTTAAACGCAGGGTCTGGTGTCGACCATGCCTCTCCATATTGCGGGCTGCTGGCCAGGCTCAAGCCCAAGGCATCAGTACTTGCTTAGGAAGAGGGAGCTTGGACTTACTGCTGCTGGGACAGTGCACAGCTGCACACAGCTGGCCCGAGCTGCCAGGCCAAATGAGGGAAAGGCACTGCGTGCTCCCCCTTGGGAAGGGGGCTGCTGTTTCAGTACTTGCTCATAGGAAAGGAAGGAGAAGGAGGTTTGAGCATAGCCTCAGATGCGGGCTTCACCAGCAAAACAGAAGAGATCAGGAACTAGAGATTGCTCTGATCCTGCTGGGCCAATATGGATCTTAGTGCTCAAGTGAGCTGTATCTGAGATTGAGAGCAGAGACAAGAGTCATTTGCATCTTTCTCCCCAGCAGTTCTTTCCCAATGTGAACAGAGAGGGATTTTGGGGGGTGATCTTTGGGTAAGGAATGCCATTACTTATACCAAAGTCTCTTGGGATAATATTTATTACCAATAGCCTTTTGCAGGGCAAGCTCAGGCAGGAAAGATCAAATCTTTGCTTCAGGGCATCCATTGACTTATAACTGCAGAAACGCCAACAACAAAAAAGTCAAATGCAAAATGGAATATGAGTGTACAGGGGCTGACTCCAAAACCATAAGGTTTGGTGAGGTTTTTGTGTTTTGTTTTACTTTGGGGTGTACTTGGGTCACTCTCTACATAAGTGTAAGGGCTAGAAACACATTTTGGATGTCTGGGGTTTGTTTTAAAGAGAACTTAATTTCTTACATAATAACAATTTATTTTTTCCAAAAGCATCACATTGCAAAATTCAGGATAAAATTATGAGAACTGGCTACATAGTAACTACTACTCCCACTTCTGCATGCAGCATTGCACAAATGTTAAACTGATTAAAACCCAGACAACTTTCTTCCACTCACCACATTTGGATTGTTAAACAAACCAAATATCTTCATATTTCAAGTATCACCCAATCTTACTTGAAGCCTTTTGACTGGCCTGGGTTTGTTTCTTTGCTGGAATGAGTGGGACAAGTACTCCACCCCTCCTTTTAAATAGACTTAAGCTGTATCATTTAAGTTACTTGGAACAGGGTGCAGGGACCATCAGGAAAGGATTAACTGTAACAAAATCTTTGTGAGGTTAAAAAATGGACAAGCTGGCCATTTAAACTCTGTGATGGGCCATTTGCCTGTAGCAAACCAACCTTCCAAAAAGCAACCTAATTACATCTGTCTGCCTTAAAGGTGATGCATGAGGGTTTCTGTTGTTACTGGAAGATGCCCCAACGGAAATGCCTCCATAAAGCTTTTAAGAAGACACCAACCCGGACGGAGGAGAGAAGTGGACTACAGACTAGGATTTAATTAGTGAGAGGCGTGAAAAGCCAGCAATCCGGCCCAACATTCCCTGGATTTCATCTTTGGCAAAGGAAGGGTTTGCATGTTTCCCGCTTGTGGCTTCTATTTTAGCCTGTGTTCATTGCTGAGATGCTTCGACACAGCTGTGCTGGTTCATTAACTGCCCAGCATGTCACTCAGCCCAAGCAAATGGCTTTGGGGTAGCCTTTTCCAACAACTTGAGGGAAGGGTAGACCTCTGTGAGGAAAGGAAGGTGTTGGTCTAGGAGATATTAGAGAATCTCATGAGCTACATTAAACATGAAGACCAGAGAAGATGACTTAAGCAGGAGCAAGGCAACTTCCCACAGGAAAAAGGCTGGGCCTCTAGTGGAGATTTCGGAAATAATCCTCAGCCATTGAAACCCTACTGAGACACCAGTGACCAAGGAGCCAAGATCTCCCTTTGCATTACAGCTGCTATCTCTAGCAGAGAGCTCACCACTCCTGCAGCTTTCCCTGTAGACTCAGAAGCGAACGCTTTGCAGGCACTAAGTGGACACCGAGAATGAGGGAAACAGATCCGCAGTGTCCCCACCCTCTTCTGCTCATTGCATCCTGCTCTCAGGCGAGAACCATTCGCAAAATTAGAGCACGCTCAAGCCTTGCCCTTGAATGCTTTGGTTAGGAAGGTGCCCTGCCCTATTCCAGAAGCTGCGTCAGAGATGTGCTGAGCTGTGCAGCTGCTAGTTGGGTGCCGTTTCCAAAGAAACAGGGTCCATATCGTGCCGCAAGTGACTCATGCTGAGATCATCCCACTCAGGAAAAGACAGAAGGAGTGGTCCCACCTCTTCCTCCAGGGAGGGCTCGCGGCATGGCGGAGCAAAGCAGGTGCTGCAAGCGGGGAGGTTTGGGGCTTCCCGCTGCCTTGCTCCTTGGATCCCTGTTTTGTGCAGGGGAGAGGGAGACAGGCCATGGGGAACATGCCATCTGCAAGCCCACGCTATGGCATCCATCACAGTGACAGCCCTTGGCCATGAGCAGCCTGGGAGGAGCATCTCCTGCACGCGGCCCCAGCACTCTGGCATGCCTCTGCTCCTCTCCCCAAGCCTTGATGTAACCACCATGCTGCCCTACCATAACACAGTCTCCTTTCCCCTGCCTCACCATGTGCATTAATACACCCCCTTGTAACTGCTCGCTTCATCTTTCACATGGGTAGTCTCTGGAAGACCACACTATGGGCCCAGGTGACGTAAGGGAATGTCGATATTTAGCTTTAAAGGCAGGAGATTAGGAAATTCACATGGCACCACAACAAGCACAAAGTCACCATGACTATTGCCATGCTGGTACTAACCCTAGCCCAATAACCAGCTGTGAGGTCATTCATCCAAAACATTTCCCAAGGCATCTAAAACTAGTTTAGAAAACACTAGTTTTATTCTAAAAGTCTGATTCAGGCTCAGGCAGCTCAGCAAGAAGTGAGCAGCAGCAGCCCTAGAGCTGTTGGTCCAGCCCCCATTGTAGCTCAGCGTTGCTCAGCATGAACCATTGCTAGGTCTATCATTTATACGCTCACATCTACATCTCTAGAAGCCTGGCTGCTTAAGAAAATAAGGACTCTGTAACACTACTTCCCAATCCATCCTGGCCTGCTTGTCACTGCGTTGCTCTGGCCTTTGAGCTGCACCATTACAGTTCTTCCCAAATGTGTTCCCCCAGTAGTCACCTCCCATGCACGTGAACACACACGTCTGCACCCTGCAAGCCGCTTACATCTGCTCTTCTAGGCAGGCACCGCTGTTCAAATTGCCCATTAGAAACCAAAAACTAAAGAGATTGACAAAACCATATTTTGCTGCTCTTCCTGCAAAACTCTTGAACTCCCAAAAGTTGAACACATGAAAGCAATCTGAGGTTAACGTGTAATACACAAACCACATAAAAGAGGTAATTTAGTATTAGACACATGCTACCAGAAGCAGGTTGAAACTAATACAGGTTTTACATTCAGGTCATAAAATATAGCATTTATATCATCTTGTGAGGCATCCCTACCTAGTGTGCCTTGATGGGGGAATAACTACAAGCACTCTGATATCAATACAAGCTGAATACAAAAGACAACCCTCTCCTTCACCATGAGAGAGATGCCCACCATCTGTGGGACAGTCTCTGAATGGTGACAGACAGTTCAGGAGAGAGACGAGCCAAAATTCTTCTTTTCTGTTCCCATTTCAAACCTACTGAAAGGCCACACCAACAAGCTGAATCCTAGAACTTTGGTAATCTGATAATGCTATTTTTTAGCACTGTCATAATATGCCTTAAAAACCTGATGCCAATGTTCCAGTTGGAGAGTACACACTTCCCAACACTGCCCATTGACTGTGCCTCTGGCACAGAGGGATGAGCACAGAGATCAGCCTCCAAGCAGCATTAAGGAGCCCATGTGGGATCTCCCTTCTGATCCTGGGGGAAGCCGCACACAACCTAATGTCAGCAGCTTCTGTCCATGGTTGACTCTTGCAGGATTCAACCATGTTACTCCTTTTTTTACTGTCCCCAGAGCTCAGCTGCTCACTATAAGCCAGAAAAAACAGCAAAATCAATATATTTCAAACAAGATGGGGTTCTGAAAATAGAGTTGTGTCACACCTTTAAAAAGTATGTTGGCAGAGGAACTGGGTTTACTTTGAAAGTTAGTTTGGTATGAAAGAGCTACGCAGCAAAATGCTAAATCCCTTTAGAGAACAGAATGAAATAAAAGCAGACATTTCATTTCTTAACACCTTGTCAGCAAAATTCTCCTTCCCAGGCAAGATTTTTTTTTCTTTTGCAAAATTATTGTGCTAGTTTGCCCACGATGCTTTTCTAAGAACAACCACCTAAGCAACGTAGCTGTTTTCTCATCCTGCCCCTCCCAACACTTCAACACTCCCTCCTGCAGCCCGAGTAGAAAATTCTTTGCCTTGGGGCCTGCAATGAAACTTATACAAGTTATGGGGAGAAAATGTTGTAATGCTGTAGAACCCACTTCCCCCTTTCCTCTGTCCCCATTTTTTTTAAGTTCCTGACCCTGAATTTCAACCGCTGTTCCAGATAAAGTCTGAGAAATTGATTTATTTCCACCAATATATTTTAGACTCAAACAAACCTACCGAGGGGCACTAAAAATATGAAGATCTATCAACTGACAGAGTTAGGCTGAAAAAACTCCAGTGCAACCAGAGGCCTAACTTCCCTTCTATTCCTAATGATGTGCTGGACAAACAGGACAGTTCAACTGATTTTGTGGTCTGCATTCAACTTAGCCTTTTAAAGAAAAACCTGGGTGGAAATGCGAGTATTAATCAAAACACACTATCGCTGAGGATTTTTAGGACCTGCCTGTAAACTGGGTAATCACCAAAGACTACAGGAGAGGAGAGTCTATGTCCTATTTTTAACTCTTTATTCACCAGACAGGAATAGCTGGAAGAATAGCAAAGATATCACACACTGACCTTAATTAAGACAGTGATTCACCCTTTGCTCTCTGAACACGAACACAACAGCTTGGAGCTGGAAGGCTTACTGGCAAAGATAGTTTGGGTGAAGAGGCAAAATTTACCACACAGGACCTCTTTTGAGGGAGAATACAGGGTTCCTGAAAGACACATTATCCCAGAGAACAAGCACAGCCATTCATCTGTTTTTTTCTGAAAACCTAGAGAAATACAAGTATGGAAGATACTGGGTTTTAAAAGCCTGGAAATCCCAAGTTAACACATAACTTTGATCCTTATAAAAACAAGGCCTTCTTCAATCTAATGATACAATAAATTTATCTTACCAAAAAAAAAAATACAGCATCCAGAAAACAGAAACAATTTTTTCTTATTCTTCCCCACAGCATTTTTTTGTTCCAGGTGAAATGCCCTTCCAGAATATCTCCAGAAAGAATGTTTGCTTTGTAAGATTTAGCGTGACATATTTCAGTAGTATTGTTTTGCTTTAATTGGATCCTCACAAAGTTAATTTCAACAACAATCTTTTCCTTGACTAAGATGACCCAATACTGACAGCATTTTGGAGAAGGGAAAATTTCTTTCCAGTTTTATCATTGAGTTGTTCCAGAAGTTTCCAGCTGATCCAAACCAAAGGCAATTTAAAGAACAGGAAATGGCTTAAAAGATATTTCTACTGTTGATACACAAATGTAATTATCGCAAAATCTATCTTGAATATTTATAAACCACTGATAAATGATACCATATTTGGGATTTAAAGAGGAAAAAATGAACAAGAAGTAGCCCTTACAGTTCCTTGGGGGGTGGGGGGATTTCAAAAGCCCAGGTTTGCACAGGCAATTGAATAACCACAACTGTTCTGATTCCCAAAACAGGCCAAGAGCCCCTATGTAGGTGTCAGTATAGACGGATCAAAACCAGCACAGCCAGGTGCTGGGTCCTTGTTCTGGGCTCCCTCCACAGCCTGGGTGAAGAAAAGGAAAGGGAAGATAGTTTGTCCAATAAAAATGAGGAAATCTAAGAGTATGGAGACAAATTCAATCATAGCAGAATCTGAGTCTTATAAAGGAGCTTCTGGAGAAAGCACATTGACATGAAAGTAAGCAAAAAAACTTGAAATAAAACATTTTGGATCAAGGCTTCAACAAAATTACCTTGCTTCCTATCATTCTGGTGGCAATACCTTTCTGTAGAAGGAAGCAAGGTGGTCTCTCTTTGCTTAACTCAAAGATTCAGAAATCAAAGCAGCCCAGTAGGGAAGTGGGGAAAGCCACGGATCTCCTTTGATTTGAAGACTTTTAAGTGGTCCTAGAGAAGCAGACCAGAAAGTAGTGTTTCTAAAATGGAAAGAACCCACATCTAAGGCTCAGACGTCCTCCAAACTTGAGGTTTGATCACATTCAAAGAATATTTGGATTCGATCACAATTCAGTGATTCAGTGAACAGTGAGATGTGCCATGCCCATTTGTATTTTTAAGGGCTGGGGAAGATTTCAGGCAGACTTCCTTCTCGCAGGGCAGCAGAAAGGCAGACTTCTTCACTGGGCTCGTGCTTTTGTGCTGCCCAGGAGAAAACCTCTCCTTAGAGAGGAAGGCAGGATAATGGCCAAGGGCAACGGTCACTGCACAGACTGCCCAGTAGTCAAAATTGCAAGTTCAGGCTTTGCTAGAGGGAATGTCAGGGGTAGGACCTGGAACGAGACACATGGTTCTTCTCTTCCCTGTTCTTCCTCATCCATTTCAAAAATGTTGGTGGATCCTCCTGCCAGACTATGACTTCAAGCCTTTGAGAAAAGGAGCCTGCCTCTAACTGTTCATTCAAAACCTCCTGCCTTGCCCCCTGCCAAAGGCTGTGTGCCGATATGGGAATTGGAAAAATGGAGAAATGGTTTTAAAAATTAACTTGTAGTCCCTCAGCTTTCCATATGATCAAACATAATCTCTCATACAAATACTTCCACAAATTCTTGCTTTTCCTATCCAATCCTATGGTGAAGCTGGAGAATGGAGTTTAGGATCTGGAGCAGACAGCAGAAATCATGTCTGAAGGATTTTGTGTGTCTAGATTATGAACAATTTGGAGTGAGAACTCTGATTTATAAATTAAAAAGCCAGAGAGGACAGCCATGGTCAGCTAGGTTTCACTTCTGAAAGGATGCCAGCAACAAGGCTGCTCTGAATGAATAGCTGCATCAACCAGAGTGTAACTGATGGAAAAAGCATCCAATCTCTACTTGCCAATGACAAAACGAATCACAGCCCTGAGTTTTGCTCCAGGAATGGTTTCTGCTGATAAAAGCTGAAGACTTATATATGGTGTGAACTCATCCAGCTTCTGACTACCGATTCTTATTACACTATTGCCCAAAGGAGCTTCTGTTTCTGAATTTCTCTTCCCTATATAGGAAACTTGAAAACCAGACTTGAGCTTTTCTTGACTTGCTGTTTGGTAAGCTAAGGAGATGGGCTCCACTGTAAGGCATGTTTTCCAATCCTTCAGTCATTCTTGTGGCTCTTCTCTGAAAGATCTCCAGTTTTTCAACATCCTCATTTAATTGTGGGTACCACAGCTGGATGGAGTGTTCCTGAAGCAGTTGCACCAATGCCAAACACAGCAGTAAAGTGATCCCTGGGTATATAAGCAGGGAATATCAAGTAGGCGTTAGAAAGGATCCAAGGATTGTTTTAGCCCCTCCAGCCACAGCACTGGAGTGAGAGATGACATTCAGCCAATTATCCATTCAAACCCTCAATCCTTTTCCAGATTCCTGTTTCTCAACACAGTCTATTCCATCTGGTACATAAATCTCAAGAGTTTTAATTTCCTTTACCTGTACCATCCTGAAAAGAAAAACTATTTGCTATTTCCATTCTATCAAGGGATCCAAACTATGCTAAGCCAGTCTTTCTGTCGTTTGCTAATGTCAGCAGTGTGGAGTCTGTCACTGCCACACCATTAAACTAATGCAATGACTGGATGACTGGCAGATCCCATTAGGAACACAGCTATTTGATGCATTTACACTTCAAATCTATTTATAAATCCCACTTTGATATCTGTTACTGAAACAGTCGGAATCCATGTACCATTTCCTATTTGATACCGTAACACTTGAGTTTACCACTTTTTTGAGCTTTCTCTCCTTTACCCTTCCGATTCTCTCCCCCATCCCACCTGGGGCGGGGAGGGGAGAGCGAGCGGCTGGGTGGGGTTCAGTTGCTGGCTGGGGTTAAACCACAATATAATGTTAATTATTAATGATCATAGTACTCTATTTAAATATTGATCTAAAATTACATTTCTTTTGTCTCCAGAACTTCTCCAGTGTTGCAGGTCTATCAGAAATAAAAATAAAAGAACTAGGGAGCTCTTCAGCTTTGCAACTCTATGATTTAGAGTTAGAAAAACCTAGTTATTTACATAGGTAACTTTAGAACCTGATTGTATACACAGTCCCAAGTACCAACAAAGTGACAATTATTCCATTATCCAGAGAAAACTTTCATCCTCTGTTTATTCACAAGATACAAAGCAGGCTCTTTTTGTGCCACTATTGCCAATTCTATCATAACTAGTCAACTAACTGAACTCCTGTGGATTATTTAGTTTAAACTCTATTATTTTCTTCATTTCTCTGATTTTCTGAGTGACAATGCTCCAGTCAGACCCTCCGTGGGGCATCAGAATTGAACTCTAATTGGACATTCGTGGGCAAAGGAGCAGAGGCAGTTGTCACGCTTATGAAAGCAAGAAACCCAAGCCTCCTGAAAAGCTCTGGTGCACAGCGATTTTTCAGGCCACAATCGTACTGTGAGTGTTCACATATTACCTTACTCTCCACAAAGCTGTATGGTTACTTTCTGCCTCACTGATGGCAGAGTCGTTTTGCACTGGTTTGACTGTTGCCTCCCTGAAAACACAGACTTCAGCTTACCAGGAGCTGAGATGCTGTTTCAGAATTTTTAAGTTTGCAATTTTACTGAAGGTCATTTTCTCCCCATCTGCAAGTGAGCACGGCGTGACTGGCTGGTGCATTAGAATAAACAGATGCTATCAGCACCAGCAACAAATTATCTTCTGAGGCTTTGTAATTTCTAGAGACTAGCAGGTTGTGGCAAGTCGATTTACATTTAGGATGGAGAGGGAGCAAAAGAGGTTATATCGGCATTAACAAGTAATTCAGCACAAGGGAAAAGGAACAGTAAATTGAAGGACCTGTACAGCCAGTACCTGTGCACCCATATCACTCCTGGTCAGCAAAGCAGATGGGGACATACAGAGGTTTCGCATCTGAAAAGAATTTGTGTTTTATGCTCAAGTGGTAAAAACCCAGATAGAGCATGTGGGTTTGTAAATGTAAATCCTCTGGGAGATGCAACTGTTCACAGGAAACACTTCCTTGCACCAGGACTTGGGGGATGTTCCGCAGTTGGCAGCTGGAGGGGAGAGCCCATGGTTTGCTTGCTGTTTCCAGGGGAGCACTTTCCTACGGCTGAGATCCCAGTCGCAAAACCAGAGCGATGGCATAACTGAACTCAGGAATCCTTTCACTGCTTCTCTGCAAGAATGATAGAGCACACCTCCCTTTATATTTGCAGATGCACAAATAGTTTAGACTATAGCATTATATATAGGTACCTGAACATAAATTGGCAGAACCATCTGAAAGCCTCGTAAGAACTTCATAACAAAATGAGGAATGGAACATCATGCTCCTAAAACCCAACTTGGGCTCCCAGTGAACAAGAATTGCTCTGCTTCCTTGACCCAGGCTGTGCGTGTCTACTAAGTTCAGAGACAGCACACATGACTATTTGTGCATGGAACTGCAAAATAAGGCTATATTTGTAAAGTTTTTGTATTATATTCAGGCAAGGTAACCATTAAAGGCAAGTCCTACACCTCTGCTTTTAGCCATTGTGTATCTCCTCCCATTTCACATCAGTACGCAGAGTATGCACTGCTTTTTCGTAAGATTTCCCTCAGTGTTTTAACAAGAATTTGTACTTCTGACTGGGAAGCGATGTCACCATCTGCTGCAACCTCATTTGCAGAAGATAGCAGACACCCATTTCAAAACTAGACTGGCTTTATTATCATGGTGAAATATGTTATTTCAGCATTCCTATGTCAGAATGGAAAAACAAAGCTTCCACACATCTCCATGCAGGTGGCTGTTCCTGCCTCTGGACCCAATGCATCATGGGATCTACCTCCCTTCCTATATGGGCTGGCAAATATGTTTATTCCAGCACCGTGGGCCTTTAGTCATGTCATTTTCTACAGCTGTAAAGAAAATATCTGCAGATATTGATGAGTTTTGATGTATCACTCACATCAGTCCAGAGCTGCCTACACAATCTGGCATTAGTTTTCATTTCCCCGGCCCCAAAAGGAAATGAATCTTACCAGTCCTGAAAGACTTCAGTATAAATGTACGTGGGTAAGCCACACATGCAACTCAAAGATACAGAAATTCCTTTTATTTTTCTATAACATCACATATCTATTTTTATTTTAGAGGAATACACAAGAATTAGTCATCAGTGACCTTTGCAGCCTATGTTAGAGCTAGAAGCAAAAATTTCCAAATAAACAGCCACTGGCATAGCATTTCAAATATTACTCTGTGTTCCCTGTCAATTCTCTTTTTTTGACATGACTTGATCATTGTCACATGACTGCAAGGTTCGCAAGGAAGCTGTCTCCGTTGGTCTTTAAAGCATGAGACACAAGAAATTCTACACACGAGGCAGTTCAGTGACTCAGATTCCAGACAGGACCACTGTTCTTTAGATACCTATGGGCTTCACCTGCTGTTCCAACTCATCATTTCCCTTACCTGCCAGAGTGCACTGAAACTTCCACTACAATTCTTTGCCTGGTGTTCAGCGAAGGTCTCACAGGGGACATCTGTAGACCAAGGGTATCAGTGGAGCAGGAGCAATTCTTCCTTCAAATGATTCAAGAGATTTCTCATGCCTTCTCCTTTCCCCTACTAAACAATCAATTCAGAACAAAGAAACACGTTCAGTAAGATGACTCAAAACTAAGAGTTCTCAACCATTTCAAGTCAGTAGCCTTTCAAATTCTAGGGCAGCTATTCACGTACAGCTGAAAGCAATCAGTACAAATCCAGACTCTTCTGTGAGGAGTCTGTTTGATGTCTCCTTTCCAAACTGCTGGGTGAACTGTAGTACAAGCAAAACCAGGCCGGTGATTCTATGATTTAAGAGCATTCAACATTAGAAATAAAAGAATCCATTCTCCTGTCTCGTTTACAGCCTCTGGACTGCTATCAAACCTGGGCTGCAGCATCTCATCTTTCTAGCATAATATTTACAACATTCTGCTACTCCTCTCTCAAATACTGCTGAAATTCCTTGATTTTCAATTCATTTCAAAACAGGGACAGTACTACTTCTTTCTCTCTCCTAATATCTGTTTATATTTTAGGGAAATCCAGGTAAAATGGTCTGTAATTAGCTTTCAAGGGGCAGATCTATAGATTTTCCTGTAGGCAAATCACTACTTCTCTCAACACTTTAAATTATGCTGAAAAAAAAAAAATCTCACCAGAGGAAAAAGTCCAAATATTCTCCCAAGAAAATTGGGCTAGCACACTTAAAGTACAAAAGTTTCCATAGCCAAAACCATTCACATCTGGATGCTTTTAACTTTGTCAGCATGGCCAGACACCCACTTGTATCTGGGTGTTGTGCAATTCCAGCATGAAACTCAAACTCACACCATGAATCCAGAAGCAGCAGCCTAATACTCTGCCATCACACCCTTTCTTGTAAATCTTTGGTCCTAGAGAACTTCTTCCAGCTCTAGGGTTTGGAATATCTTGTTTTCAGACCTAAGCTGTCTTCTCCAAGCTAAGTCCTGTATCCTGGCTGAGTTAGCTGGAGTTAAATAAGCATAAAACTAAAATAGCACAATGGAAAGTCAGGCCTACTGTTAAATCATGCTTCTATTTTTATCTGGCAAAGCACTTAAACATGTGCTTGAGATCCACAGACCTTAAGCATATGCTTAAAGTTAGTCCTGTGTTTACATGCATTGTTAAGTCAGGGTTTATAAATCAACTGATTTTGTGAATCTGGCTGACATATTGTGATTTTTAAAAGAAGACACACAACGCTGATCTCCACACATGAAAAGGGATCCATAGGCTCAGGATGCAGAAACTTGCACAACAAGCAAGGAAAGCTGAGTACTTACAGTTGGGCCAAAAGCTCACACAAACCTAGAAAAAGGAAAAGGAATACTTCAAAAAGAACTGTGAGATGGCACAAAGCAGGAAACAAAATTTGGAGTTAAGCAGGTTCAATCTTAGTAGAAAAGGGATACAAAAATGGTGGTGCAGGTAAAGCCAAGCTTTATCTAGCCCAGAAGTTTACCTGTGACACTGTCCAAAACCAGACAACAGACACAAGATGCAGGCCAGGCACAAAATGGTCACAGCCTTCCAGTTTCTGGCCATCAACAATTTAGGGACTTGAGTCAACCTCCAAACACACACAGGCTATTGTGTTTAGTAGCCTCTAATGAATGGATCCTACAGGATTTTGGCTGATCCTATCTTAAATTTATTTCATTTTGCCATTTTGGGTATTCATCATCACTTCCAAAATATAACAACTAAAAAGTACTCCTTTTATTCTATGCTACTATCCTTTTAGTTTCTTTAGCACCCCTAGTTCTTATGTTACAAGGAGGGAATAATCAGTTCCCATTCACCTCTTCCATATGACTCATGATTTTATGAGCCTCTGTCAAATGCTTCTTCAGTTTTCAAGGCTGAGGAGCACTACTTTATTTAGACTTCTCCGTAAAAAGAGAGACATTTCACACCTCTAGTTCTTACTGCTCTTTTCTATGTCTTTTCTACTTCTAATACATCTTTTTTTAAATTGAGTGAGCAGTTCTGCATGCAGCAGCCAAGATGCAGGAACACTACAGGGGGTTCAACACCTCTGTCTCTCTCCTGTATATCCTGCAGTGGCATAAGCTGTTTGTTTTGTTCTCAGTTTTTCCAAATAACTCCAAAAATTTGTCTTTGTCATTTATAGGGCTTCTAGTACTGGTCTGACATTTCTGGAAAATCAGCAACAATGACTTTATTAAATATTTTCCTGAATACAGAAACCATAGAAAACATTAACATAGCTACCTGGATACATCATTGTTCAAAACTATTTTCCCCTGTATGTTTATGTATATTGACATTGACTTTCATCTGCCACTGTACTGCCCAGCCTCTCAAAATCCTTCTGCAAAGGACCAAAAAGCTTTTTTTATCACTGTCACAGTGATTTTTTTTTGGCACAAACAAACTCCCTCCCCTCCCTATTAATTCTTTTTTCCATGTAGGACTGTTGAAGAACCCAGCTCACCCTGCCTTAGAAACTTTACAAGGACTGCCCCCCAGAAGGATCACTATAAGGAACATGAAAATTTTCTATTGTGAAAATTGTCTAATTATAGGTATCCTTTTCTACTTACCTTGGTGACACCTTTTCAAAATCCATTCAAAACCCCAAGTACACTATATTGTCACATGCTTCTCCACATGCTTGTTCATTCCTTCAAAGAACTCCAGGGTTTGCAATGCATGCCTTTAATTTACAAAGGCCATGTTAACACATCCGCAATATATTGTATTTATGTATGCTGTCACTAAATCTGTTATAATTTCCTCTCAATTTTTCCTGGTACAGAAGCCAGACTTGAGCAGTCTATAATTTTTTTAATCCCTGCTGGAACCCTTAAGATTGGTGTCACATTATTTATCCCCTCTGGGATCAAGGCTGACTGAACCCAAAAGTTTCATACCAGAGTAATTTAGAACATTTGAGTGAATATCATTTGCACTGGTGTTTTGTTATGGTTCATTTCATTGATCTGTTTTAAAAGCTCTTCTATTAACAATTGAATTAGAGGACATTCCTTGGGCTCAAACCTTGGAGGACTTCCTATTTGCTATGTAGCCATCGCCTTCTCCAATCTGCCGTGCAGTGGCCTCACTGACCTCGATTGCTCCTTTCACACCTTGGTCATGTGCTGAGACCACCATTTGCAGGCAGACTGCCAGCTCCTGTTGTATTTGGAAGAGCTTTTGTTATTAGTTTCCATGCTTTTTGTGAGTCACTCCTCAAACTATTTTAGATTGTGTTGTTATAGTTTTACATTTAACTTGTAAGAAATTATATTCCTCTCTGTTTTCTTCATTTAGGCATGATTTCCACTTTTTTAAGGACACCTTTTTATTTTAATAGTCCCCCTTACTCCACTGTTTAACTGCAGTAACTTTTTGGGGGGTTAGGTTTGTTTTGGGAACTGATGAGATATGTTTTCTCCAATTTACATGGACACTATTTACACTCTTAGCTCATTTACCTGCTCCTTTAATGTTATTTAAAGTGCTTTTTAAAGAAAAATGTTGCCATGGTCTTTGGGGCTTTCTTAATGTTATTATTCCTGCAAAAGTATTGAATTTGACCATGCAATGGTCACTACAACTTTTCAGTGCAACAGCTTTAGTTTAGACAAGGTCTTAGTCAAGAGCGTATTTCCCTTTTATTGGTCTGTTTAAAATGTTGACTAAAATTTGCTCTTTATATCCTAACTAGGACAAATCGTCTCTGGCCTCTTTTCTTGTATGCTATCTTTCTATTGCCTCTGATCTTTCTGGTATTTCATGGATATTGTCACTGCCATGGTCAGCTGTTTTACAGAGTCAGCTTATTACAATGTTTTTCTTGATTTGGCATGGCAACTTTCAATCCATAGAGAGTGGGTGGTAAATGATGATACAGATAACCAATTTATCTTATTGGACTCTGATTTCAACAGACTGTGAGTCACTCCTCCAACGGCAAAATCTATTCTTGTAATTTCTACATAAGTATCCTGGTAGTACGGCTTTGTACTGATTAGTTTTATTCAGAAAGATTTCCAAGGGGCCAGTACATTACAATTCACCCATCCTCATTTTATGTATACTTAATATTTATAGAAAAGCACAGATACTTTTGGTCTTGGTCTAGCTGCCTATCTGCATGTGTCTTAACTGTGAATTTGCTTAGACTGCTATATCTTATTTATAACCTGAACTTCACTGGTGGCTGTCCTACCCTGCCATGAGGGCACAGAGCTTTTTGTGCTTGGCGACTTGTCATCGAGATGAGTGTGTTCTTCATCTCAAATAATTTTAAGGAATCCCCTAGTATTTGTTTTCATTCCCAGTGCTACCAGCCTGGTTGCCCCCATTTCAGAAGACACCATCCCTCCCATTCATTCTTAGTGTCTCACCAGTTTCTAAGAAGTCTGAATAATCCCTTCTTCCCACACTACTTTCTTAGACATACGCTGTGTCTCTGCTTGTCTGGGACAAGCGTTTCTTGAATGCTCTAATGGAGTTCCTGGTCTTTACCATCCTTTCCTATGAAAAGGTTATATTTCACCTCCTGGAGAGCGCTCTCATATTTTCTTGGTGCTCATAGGACCATGACCAGACATGACACATGAGGAAGGTCACCAGCTCCTTTCCAGTATCCTCTCAAAGGCTGCCCAGGCACCACAAGATACAAAGCCTCCAGAGCTTAGGCAAACCACCACATGCTCCTTCCTGGCCTCACAATCCCAGTTATCAATCCCCCGCAGCACCACAGCCTGCCTCATCCTACCCAGAGGGACTGTTGTCCTTTCACCATGTGCCTTGCTTAAGTGGACACACAAAGCTGCCTTCCAGCAAGATAGAGGGGTCACATCAATGGTATCTTTGGCACACATGTTTACTCATTCAGTCCAAAACACAATTTTATAATTTACCTTATTGTCTCCTAATTCAAGCACCAACAGCAAATCAAGCCAATTCTCCCAACCAAATCTCTTCTAAATGTTCATTGTACATTCAGCAGGCAGAAAACAGAAAGCTTCTTTTACTGCACATCTAAACCCAGCACAAAACCAGGTGAACTTGTGTTTTCCAGAGAGAAAATCTGGTGCTTATACTTCCTATCACCATAGTACTCACTCTCCTGTGTTTAGGAAAGTTTTATTCCATTTAGAAGCCAATCCTTTGGGGAACACAACTGTGGTTTTCACATTTATTTTATTTTCTAAAGACTGATCCTGGGTTTAATTTGCAGAGACCGCATGGTATAGAACAGACCAGGGAGTTTGGCACAGGTACAGGAGGTACCTTCACCCCTTGGACAATTAAACATGAAATGTAAAACCCAGCAAGGCTTGCCTTTAATCCTCTTTACACCCCTTAGCCCCCTGCCAAAGATAAGAAATCCTTTTCCTCTTAAAAAGAATAAAAGGTTTCAGAACGTATCATCAACTCGTCCCTTCAGCCCTCAATACCGACAGTTTTATCTCTATACTCAAAGCTTCTCCCCCTTTCTCCAGCTTGGCAACAAAACCCAAGCTCAATGAATATTTTATATGTGTGTGGTTAATGGAGCATTCTGGCTCTAGTCCATTAGGAACCTTACACAACGGTGTATTAACTGCTTCTCGGTGTAACATTTTGAGTCCGTCCAAGAGGGATATGTGTTTGCCAGTTGAGCCAACACACTATTATCCTCTTATCAGCCTAGTTCCTGTCTTTGGTTCAAGAGCAGGGACCCCTGCCACAGCAATTTGCCGCCACTGTGCTCCCAGCAGCAAGGAGAAGATTAGCCCAGCTCCAAGCTCTATTCTTCCCTCTATATTTTGAGGTCTGTATCTTGTGTGGGGTGGGGAATGCCTGCGGTCTTTCTCCTTCAAAGATATACAACAGGGATAAGCAATCATATCACAGATTAACACGAGGGTAAATATAAAGCAATTAAGATGAGATCTTTAATTTTGATCGAAACCAGGCCTCCATATTCTTTCATCAGCTCTGAAATTTTGGCCTTAAAATCCACCTGATTGGCTGAAAAATTGATAGCAGAATGACAACATTTGACAAAGTACTTATCACCTTCTCACTTTAAAAGCGTCCTCCATTCCTCAGGGCCATCACAGGCAGAACACCATCTCCATCAAAATCAGCACAAAGTCATCTCAACAGACAAATGGGCACAGGTCGCTCCTCTTAAAACAAGGCACAGTATAATGCTACCCTGCACATAGACAACATCCACGGTAAATGGTTAAAAAGAAGATAGCTGCTGGATGTCTCAAATAAAGATCCCTGTGAGAGTTAGGCACCCAGATCTGAATGCTCACCTACGCCTTGCTGACGGTTTGTGGAGAGCACAGGAGCTTCCAGAGCATGAATCATCCCAACCTGAGGCAGATGTCTAGAATGGGTAAGATGAATGGCATGGGCTGTTTATCACTCCTCACCGACCAAAGAGAGAGCCTAGATGACAATCTTAGACTTTATGGCTGAGTTTTAGGTAACTAAGATCAGGTGAGATGATTCCCAGCCCCAAGGTTTGCAGACTCATTTCCCGACGAGCTGTAGACCCTGACAGACTTAGGGCAAAAAACAACCAGATAAAGAAAAGTGCTGATGTGGAAGGACTGATCTCATTCCTTCCCTGCCTGAAAGCAGAAAGAGCTTATATTTCAGAAGGCAAAGCCCATCCTTTGCTCTCATGTCATTGCTGAAGCACAGTGGAAGTCCTTCACAGGACCTTGTGGTGCTTTCTACAACATCTACATGAGGTAGTCACCATCCATGAGGTGCTTGGGTATTACAAGCAAGGCCCAGAGATGCCAGGGAGAGACTGTTGGCAGAAAAAATAGATGAAGTGAAGGCTTTCCATAGGTAGAGATCATCCCTGGACAAACAGTGCCTCCTCACCCAGCAGTGCCCACACACCCACGACTTACTCAAATGAGCAGCGGTTACAGAATCTGGAGCTGAAGAATGTGGGGAGTGGGCTCAAAGAGACGTGATTAAGGGAGCTCCGTGCAAACTTTGAACAAATTTCCTGTTGCAAGTATTTGGGAAAAGGCAATAGTTTCCCCAAGGACACTGACAGGATCACCATGCCTCATGTCACACTTGAGAAAGGACGGGCACTGCACAAATATAATCAAAAGCCATAAATCTGACTGACCAGAAACTCAGCTGCTCTGAATATAGCTCTGAAGCCAGGTTGTTTCTCTCTCCTAGAGGCACACGCAGGAAATCAGTCATTCTAGCAGCAGGTAATCCAGTTACCAGCACACTTCCTTCTCCCTCCCAGATCCCTCAGCTCCGCTCAACATCCCCCCCCCTTTCAGAGCTATCATCAATGGAAAGTTTTGAGAATTAGCTGAAAACAACCAAAGGGCCTAATTGACTGAAGAAGGGAAATGGCAACTTCCATCATCTCTAAAAGCTGCACCTTTCTCCTACTCATCCTCAAAGCTGAATAAAGGAATTAAAAACATAGCCTGGGGCAGCCAGCAGAGATTTACAAGAAGCAGACATTAGTTCTCATTCTAAAGGCTGGGTGTGTGCATGTGAGCCAGAAGGAGCAAACACAGAGAAAGGGAACAGAAACATACAGAGCCTTTGCATTTAAAGAGGAGGAAAGAGAAGGAGAGGGGGGGAAATAATAATAACCAACAACCTTTAAACCCCTCCTAATAAAACAGAGATCATCCTGGCAACATGAAATGCTACCCTACTTTGTTTATTTATCACACAAAGAAAGAAGCAAGTTGGCACCTTAGAGGGTATTAAATGCTGGGTTTTTTGCTGACTGAATGACCTCAGCCGAAATATTTTCCATGACAAAAGCCCAGAAGACGCTGGCACTGAGTCAGACAATAAGATTTTCAGAGTGTATTTACATTCTATCCATGGCCCCAGGCTGTTCCAAACCCATAGGCAGGTGCTGCCTTTATCTGTTCTTTGCTCACCTGGCTCCCTAGCAAAATGTTCTGAGGCCTGCAGCTCAGCTGCCTTAACTGTTTGCTGCCTGGTGCTCAGAAAGCTGAGGGAGATTCAGAGACATCTGGGATCCTGGCAAACGGAGATGGCAACCCTAGTCACCCCTCCAACAAGCAGAGGAAAACAGTGGTGATGCGATGGTAAAAGACAACTGAAAACCAGATGAGTTGATGCTGAGGAAAGAGATACTTCTTAAAAGAGAAAGGGAGAAGGTGGTGCTTTCAGACACGTGCTGCATTCTCCACTACTTGGGATCTTTAAGCTGGGTCTGCATAGCTCTGCAGAAGAAACACTCAAGATCCTGCAGAAGATTAGAGGAGACTGCAACAGTTACAACTCCCAGCCTTGAAACCTGTGCAGGACAATATGCCACTGCCAAGCAGGGGATGCTCACCAGCCCACATCCCTACAGCAGCGGACAAAAGGGAGGGAGTCAGGCTAAACCAGAAAAAAAGCCAGGGTTGTGTCTTCCAGCTCCATGGCACAAATTCACTACATCACAGGCTTCCAGCTACATATTCTCCCATAGACCAGCTCCTGACCTGGCCTTCAGCAGAAAGGTCTGTTCCATCCCTGCGGTGGAAACAGACTCCTCTTTGCACAGTTTAATTTGGCTTCTAGTGCCCAACTCCTCTCTCTTGAGTAATAAGCCTCCGGGAGATGCTGTGAGAGGATACGCCCTTAATACCATGCAACCAGGAAGAATGATAATTGCACTTCTTAAGAGCACTATGTACAAGGCAGCCACCAAAGCAGAGGAAACATGAATTAAAGCAGGATGAAAAGGAGGGGCTTTACCATCTACCTAATAAGGTGTTATTCATGCTTTTGGAAAGCTTCCTTGCAGAGAGATAAAGACAGACACAATGGGTAGTCAGAAGCAATTGTGTCTGGAAAAGGAAAGGCCTGCCTGCCATCTCACAGCTCCCTTCTCATGGTGGACTCAGCTTCTACCATCCCAGCCTTCAGCTCCCCTCCCTTTCCTATCTTCTTGCCATGCGTCCTTGTTTAACCCATTTTGAATCAAGCCAGCTTCCCCCTGCCCATGGGCATGGCCCAGGTCTGGCCCACTCACACACGTCTTCACACCAGTTCCCTCCAATCCCATTACCTTCACCCAACCAAGGAAAATTTCCCTTTTCCTTTCTTCTCTTTTTCTCATTCCTCTGTTCCCTACAAAGTTCTTAAATTCATGCCAGGCCTACTGTGTGCAAAGCCTGTTCCCTTTCACATCCCACCTCCAACCCACACCTATCAGCTCACTAGTGGCACCCCACATCCGATAGGATGCATACGTCTGCTAACTGTGCTTGTAACTGTACTGGCCTCACTTTTCACCCAGGAAACAAAAGTGTGACCTTACCCTCCAACAAATTTATCATAACAAACTTTCACTCGTGAGCTCAAACCAATGTGGAGTTTCAAATATCTTCCCAAAAGTAAATTAATCACTGCTCACTTGCATAATCTGTCACCATCCTTTTCAATCCTGTCCAATTGGTTATGATGATTTATGAGTATCTTGCAGCCTCTGCCACTTCTGAAGCTGTTTCTATGCATGCTCCATGATGGAGCTGTGCAGGACTTGCCATGCTGAGAAGCACACCTCCAGGAAGCCTTTCTTAACAGGGCAGAAAACCAAACCAACAAAAAAAATATCTTTGTCCACCTAGATCATATTTTGTAAGGCTTTTAGGTGTATGGCAGACAGACCCCTAGTGGGAATTTCAAAGGATCCTGATGAAGTTAGACAATTCAGTCCCATCAAAGTCATAGCAATTTGGGTATCCAAGGAGCTGAGGCCCTGCAAAAGCTCTGTATGCATCTTCAGGAACCAAAATACCTTTGGAAACTGGAACTAGTTGTTAAATGTTTAAGCAGGTCTGTGGGCAGTATCTTGGTGCCTATCCCTGGAGAAGATCAGTTGCACACATGCACTAGGCAAGACCACCACACAAGTAGGTGTGCAGAGAATGCCTTTTCAAAGAAAGCTGTCCCTTCCCTAGCTCTGCGATCCCAACCTAGCATCATTACAAACTGGTTTAAAAAACAAAACAAACAAACAAAACCCCCGCAACAATACACCCAATCAATCAATCTGGGATGAAATAAATACTCTACGAAGACCTCTTCTCAGCTGGAACAGCAAGGGTAAAAATGGAAGAATGCATGAGACTAACCAGGTCCCGCACATGGTATCTGCCACCTCCCACTCCCAGCAAGAACTCTGAGAAATGCCTGCACACAACATTGCTGCTACTCTCCAACCCAAGGACATCTTTTAAACAATGTCTCGCTGATAATGTCTCGCTGATAATCCTGTAAGGATTTTCAACTCTGTCCTGTATAGCATTTTAATTACTCACACTGTTTCAGGAGCTCAATCATTTACAGAAGGTATTTTCATCCCACTAATTGTAGGTTTCCCAAAGGACTCAATAGAGTATTTCATGTCCTCTGTGCTATTAAATGCTTTAGGAAAGCATCCAGACATTATCTTTTTTGTGTGTATGTTGTTCTGGGGAAGAAGAGGGCAAATCAGGGAAAGGAATGTTTTTAGGCCTTAAACAAAAAAGAAATTCTGACTGTCAACTTTCAGGAAAAAAGATTCAAAATGACAATATTTCAGATAATGTTATAACAGCCTCACCTAAGTCAGCAGCCCATCTGGAACCTGTTATTTCTAATACTAATAGCATGTAGCTATACCCCTGCACTGGGAAAAGTAACTTCATTAGTTAGTAGCTAAAGGTCATATCTATATCACTAATGGCATCCACCCTAGGGAACAATTCCCAGCCTCCCAGGGCAGGTAGTACAGAATATCTCATGCCAACACTGCCCAGGGCTAGCTTGGCTCTAGAGTAGACCGGCCATGCCTGTAACGCATGGCATTTGGCCTTGTGGCCATAAGACATAATAGTTGCTTGTGTGTGTGCTTGAAGTCAACATGCCTAGAATAATGTGAGAGTTGTGTTGCATCCCACGAAGGCGATGTTTTTACAGCCTGACACTGAAGGGCTCCATTTCATGCCCTGTAGAAGGGGGTGTTGGTGGCAGGGTATGGCCAAGAGCACAAGGTCTAAGATGGCATGGAAGGACTGCGAGGGGCAGAGGGAAGCCAAACCAGGCACACTGCTGTGCTGCCTGCTGGGAGCAGCCCTGCAGGTCTTCTCTCAGTGGGGTCTAGCTGGTTCACCCCAACACCAGACATAAAAATGGGCTGGGAGGCTGAAATGTCTGGCAGTATAGATATATTTACTGCAGGCTGCCACCTCTCTGAGCCGGCAAACCATTAGAAAGTCAGAGACACACCGCCTCCAAATGCGTTAACTGCAGCTCTGTATTTTGAAGGAAGGAAAGAATGGAGATTTTCAAGTGTATCTGTATAGCATATCTGAAAAGCAATAATTGTATGCTACTGCATTCCCTGGAGTGGTGGTAACATCATCCCTTCCCTCCACGCCAAGGAAATTTAGACACAGCCCAAGGAAAAAACTGCAATTTTAGTGGAAAAATGGCTGAGACCTGCCAAGTCCCTGGAGCTCACAGCAGTGGGAGGGGGATGGAGTTATAGCAAGTGGGGGTCAGTGGCCCAAAGGAGAGCCCCTTTTTCCAGCCCCTTCCTATTGGGCACAAAGTGCTCTAAAGTGGAGCTAATGTTAATTCAGCCTTTTTTTCCATGATCCTGCAATGGTGGAAAAGGCTTACAAGTGCTAGCCCACAGATGAAGACACTTGTGCATTAGCTGAGCAGTAGGAACCTTCCATACACATGCTCTTAGTTATATGAAGGATGGGTTTGGCACTTTGGCTTGTAACAGGGTCTGTGAGCTGATCAGTAATAAATTATTAGATTGCTGTACCTCAACTGTGGCCCTGAGTCCTCAGGAAGAAAAATCTTCATAATTATGATCTCTGGACTGTTGTGGTATGCAGATCCCAGGAGGCAATTCTGGTTTACTCTGGCTCTTAGTGAATGGGAATCTGTGTCACAAAACCCATTATCACAGTTGGCATTAACCAGCAAGCATCTTGCTAATTATGTCTGCAAAAATGCCTAGCTGAAGTGGCCCGGGCAAGCCAGAAGACCCCTACCTGCATGAGAAATGTCCACGCTGATGTGAATTGGCTGCTCGGGACATGAGAACATGCAGCAGCTCTGCCAGTTGCTAGAGAAGGGAGTTCCTCCAGCAGCACCTTTTGTAGCTCTTTATAAACATTTTTAGATGACTATTAAAGGTGATGGATCTCGGCACTGGCTGGGAATTAACTAACCAAAAATAAAAATAAGGACAAGACAATCCATTGGGAACGTCTTTGAACTCTGTGTGTGTATCCACTAAAAAAGGTTACATGGACTTCAAGGACCGGACCACTAAACCAATTACCTGAAGCAGTGACCTGTGGGTCCTGTCCTGACAGCAATTTTATCCAGAGAGAATTCACTCACACTACCTGCAACCCTGTAGCCCAGCACTCTCACCTGGCATATTACTGGGGTGGACCAAGAAATATTCCAAAAATGGAACTTTTACATCCCCCACAGGGGTACAAAGTACAGAGCAAATGGCATGACTCAGGTATTGCCTGGAACATATAATGAGGATATTAAACTAGATCATCATTTTACAGGTTACTTTATTTTTAATTGGAGAAAAAAAAAAAAAAAAAGAAAACACAGAAGCCAACCAACCTACATATTTGGCCTTCAGATGAATTTTTGGTTTTACGTGACAGCTTTTTCCCCTACTTAAAAATTTGCATAAATACTGTCAAGACAGGACACGCATGGTAAAGAATATGCAAAAGCCAGAGCTAAGCCCAGCTGCCTGCCTCTCCCACTGTGCTCTGCCAGGACAGTGGAGATCAGCCGGGGCTGCTACTGGGATCAGTCCCCTCTTCTGCATGTCACTAGGGCAGAGACTTGGTCCTGCTGGCACACAGCCTTCCTTTTGGTGAGCCTTTCTTGGTTAGAAGGACCCTAAATGGAGAGCCTGGTTTCAGTTCACTCAGCCCTTTTGCTGCACAGTCACTGGGGGGGGGGGGGGCTGTTTACTTATTTTCCTGTGGGAACTGAGAAGAATAAGTCATGATGTGACCTCCTTGCCAGGAATCTGCTGCTGTTCTCTTGCCAAGAAGGGAAAGCAGGAGCAGCGCGGCATGGAAAGACGAGGCTGCTGGGAGGAAGGTGTCAATGTGAGGTTGTGTTCACCCACACAAGGGCACCCCGCATGATTTCACACGGATTCAATTCAGCTGGTGCAAACTCCCATGCAGACACTTGTTTGGGGTTCAGGGAGGTATATTTCTGCTAACAGAATTGGAAAAGGTTTAAGCTAAACCAAAAGAGAAGAATGCACACAAGTGCTTTCACAGCTTAGAAAATAAACAAATACAGAGAAAATCTGTCTTTAGACATGGCCAGAGCAACCAGAGCTCCCTTCCCAGCAGCACTCCTCAGAGAGCATTTTATCTAATGCCATCCTCTTGGCTGCTTTTCCTACTGCAACCCTACCTTACCATCCACTCGGTACAGAAAATTGCTGCACTTTACACCTACATACCACTAAATAACTTACATCACTCCAGAATTTGGCCCAAGTAGCCGCAGTGGCATACGAAGAAGTGTACAAAACAGCTAAGCAAATGTTTTTTGTCCCTCTAAGATGGCAGTGGGCAGCAGAGCGTGCCGGTGCTGTAAGAGCCTGGCAATGTGTTGCAGTAGGAAGAGCCAAAGGCAAAGCGGAGGGAGGCTCTGGCCGCTACACTGTGTTCAGCACAAGGAGGCTATTGCCCAAACCAGGTCCCACCAAGGCTTCCAAAATCCCTACTGGTGGGAAAATACCCCCCATTTAAACAGTCCCTTTCCGGTGAGGACACTTGCACGAGTTAATTGAAAGGGCATTTGCTGCCTGCCTGAGTAATACTGCTGCCAACTATACTGAGCTCTGCAGCGGTTCAGCTGGAGGTACAACGTGACCGAGCAGCAAAAGCAAAGTTTACTGCATCCTCCTGAGAGGGCAGGGTGGATCTCCGTCTGCAGGGTGTGGTTGCCTTGAGATGGAATTTGGTTGGGACTCGGGGGTAATAGCAGGAGTCCCGTGATGTTCACTCTCGAGAGGTGAGGATGTTGGTTTTACGTTTTTTCCAAAAGGTTAGGAGTTGTGGTGAGCCTAGCCATTCTGGCATGTCAGCCTCTGCTACCTAGGGGGAAGAGCACCACCTTCTGAATTACCAAGTCAAATTGACTGTAGCAATCAACTTTTCCTTCTAAGTCCCCATCCAAAAACAAACAGGCCCAACCCTGCTTAACTTATGAGATCATAGCCCAAGGCACTGTAGCTCTCTGGGACATCACTGCCTCACCCATCATCTACAAACCTCAGTTGTGCAGGGATGGTAGGGATCTCTCCCAAATTTTACATACACAGAGATCTCTGACCAATGACATAAGCCCACTAGAAAGTGCCTGCAGCACCTCTCCGAGGTGGTAGGTAACCAGCAGAGCCATGGAAATAAGGACAGAGCGGTGGAGTCATCAGGAACATGTACTGCTCAGAGCTCTAACCTCTTCTGGCTGGCTCCCAGTGAAATCCTCTTGCCCAAACTGGTGCTTGTCATTCAGAGAC
The DNA here is from genome assembly GCA_034008185.1 of Gorsachius magnificus. NCBI lineage: Eukaryota > Metazoa > Chordata > Aves > Pelecaniformes > Ardeidae > Gorsachius > Gorsachius magnificus. Next base: position 36,365,963 of record CM067087.1, read on the forward strand.
TGCCTTTTGTGAACCCTGCCGCAGCAATGCTTTGCTGCTGCTCAGCTCCGCTCCGAATAGCATATTCATCTTCCCATCATCACTTCAGAACCCATTTGCATTGTTAAATCACCAAGAGAAATTGGTTTTCCCTTGATATCTTCAGATCAAAGCTGCCTGAGCTAGAGATCTGTCTTTTGTTAAAGCATGTTACTGCCCTTAATGGGTTTCTCAAACGCATAATCCATACCTTACACTGCAGAAGTCAAAGTCTTACCGTCCTACAATTCAGGCCTGGCCCTCCTGAAGCAAAGTTCTCATTGACTTTTTCTTGGATCTGTCCTTTTCATAGCATTGGTTCTCTGACCTCAATGCAGAAGCCTTCACCACTGCTTAAAGCAGCAACATACCTTAACATGTGACAAAACAGAGGTATGACAAGCTGCAGAGATTCGTGAAAAGTCAGGCTGTGGCTGAGCTGACATCAGGTCTGAACTCTGGACACAAGACAGCTCTTTAACCACTACCTACCACTTTCCATTAGGCACTCTGTAACACAAAACCATGAAACACAGAAAGAAAAGGAGAAAAGTAGCTATTAATCCTCTCCTAGCTAGAGCAAAAGTGCTGCTACCAGGACGTAACTGGTACATCTGATGACCATTTCGTAAGTCTCATCATCTTGGGTGTTCTACTTGACAGCCTTGTACTTGGGAATTAGTTCCATTCAATAGTTTCACAAACAAAATCAAATTAAGTAATCGAGAATATGTATACTACTTTAGGCAAAGCAGCTAGGAAGAGCTGGCATTATATACAACAGAGGATCAGAAATCAAAATGATCCTGATGATCTGGAAAAGATTGAGGGAGGAAGGTTTAGTTCAGTAAAAATCAGTGGAAGATGCTATGCCTGTAGAGGCATCCTTCCTCCCCTGCTCAACATGGGTAAGATCTTGAATGCGGTGGATTGCCTCTAGCCCCAGAGTCACCCTTTAAGAAAGATGTGGACTGCAGAGTCCAGGGGAAAGCAGAAAGCCGGGAAACGTGATCTCCAGCAACCGCATGAGCTGAGGTGTTTAGGCAAGGAGAGAGCTGGTTAAGGGGAGCAAGATGGCTATCTTCACCTGTGCAAAAGGCCATAATAGAAATGGGTTGGGCATCAGGGCTTCCAACCAGCCTTCCTTCAGTGGCTGTATGATAATTTCATTTTTGATTCCTGGTGCCATTTATGTAATAATTGTATTCTTTATGGTTAAGAAAGAAGCTTGAAATATAATTTATGGGTAATCTAAAGGTTAAAAATTTTATGTTAAAAAAAAAAGCTTGAAAAATGTTTGTCTTATGTCATGCTTTGGCTCATGTTGGATGAGAAGATCCAGAATTTTTGATCACCACTTGGCAATGCTTACTTGCTTCCCTAAAGGGTTTTAAAATGGCACCAGCATGATATCAACCATCTTACCTCCTCCCATTGTCTGTGTTTTACTGACGTGGATATCTTGAGCCTGATGCAGCTTTCCAAAGCACCCAGACTGTGCAGGGGTGTGGAGTCCCTCTCTCTATTCTATTGCAACTTAGCACCAAATTATTCCTTATTTTTCTGCAGAACTTTCTAAATCTCACTCTGATTTGCTCTGCACTGACCGATGTAGGTCTTGCAGCACTCTTCACCTCCCAAATTTCACTCTCTGTACCCAGCAAGCATTAACATTCAGAGTAAGTTTTCCCTCCGGGTATGAGCTTGGCTTTCTTTCAGAGCAGTCTCATTTTCCTACCTTCATGCACACTTGTATTTCCTTAAAGAGCTTGAACTCCCATTAAACAGAAGAGTCTAAATGACAAGTGTTAAAATAATTTTTTTTAACCTGTTCTCATTCAGTAGGTGCCCTACTTCCCTTGCAGACTGGGCACCATCTCCAGCCTACTCAAAAAGCTGTGCCCTTACCAGCACCAGCATCTCATTTTTATCCTCATTTTCAGCGCCTTGTAGACAACAGAAAAAAAATAGCAACTTGTGTGGATCACATCTAAAACCACGTGCATAAGTTCAAAGATAATTAGCCTTTTAGTTGCTGAATGCTGTGCAAAGCACACATTTAACAGCTAAAACTGATTTTAATCTTTGCTTAATTCTTTTGCCAGAGAGTCCCATTCACAGTGAGGCAGCTGTCTAAATATCTCTGCCCCTTGGGGCGAGGAGACAAGGGAGCCTCTTGCAATGCTCTTGAGTGACCCCAACTGGCTACTCCCCCCGCAGCACCCAAAAGCCACCTCCAACTCGTTTGGGGGCAGAGGATGCCGGTGGGGCTAGACCCCCAAAAAGACCATTTATCTGTGAAGTGAGAAAATTCTCACTTTCCTCAGTTCAGGTAACACTTCTTAAAGTCATAGCAGAAAGTCAGGTGGCGAGGTGGTAAAATTAATGCAAAGTAATGGCCTTATTAGTGATGAAGTGCGTGGATTTCAGGACTGTCAAATCACATGATAATTATGTTATGAACTAGGATGAGGGATCAACAGCTAAAACATTACTAGAATTGACATGCATTTAAAATAAATATTAAAACTGATAATACATTAACCATCTGAAGCTTTTGCTTAGGGACATGGTTTAGTGGTGGGATGGCAAGGTTAGGTTAAATGTTGGACTTGATGATCTTAAAGGTCTTTTCCAACCTAAACGATTTTATGATTCTATGATTTACACCCCACTGCCTTTGCGCTGGCTAGGCATGAAACCATCAGCCACCGCATCCTTTGCCCCATACCAGGGTCTTTCCCTGGGGTCAAACAGACCCTCAAGGCCAGAGGGCAACTGCAAATGGTGGGACAGTTCCAGGTTTGCTGTACCCTGAACCCACAAGACAGATACATTTTTCTTTCATAACACCTTGTCTAAGCTTTGCCATACTATGAGCGCCTGCTTGTAATTACATTCCTTAAAAGCAAGCAAATAGGATATTTTTTAATCATCTCAAATGTCCTTCTGCAGAATGCGATTAGACGTTAGTGCTTCCTACAGCAAGGCAGCGCGCGCACATCCAGAGAAAGAGATAACACAAGGACACAACAACAACCAAAAAAATAACGAATCTGCTCTCTGCAACAGGCATCAGCCTACACCAAGGTTTATTTACTCCAGTGTCTTAATACACTCCAATGTTTAGGGTACCAAGACATTACTGTGTAACCAGATGGTTACCCCTGCACACAGCATGTGCAATGCACCGAGATGGGAAAGAGCTGAACTGAGGAACTTGCTTATGCCTGTGGTGTGATGAGAAAATATGCTTTGTTCCTTCTCAAAAAGGCTGGTGTAATCCTCAGCTGCAGACCAAGGCTGACGATCATTTTAGTATTAAAATGCTCATGATGTTTTTTATTTTTGCTTGACCAGTTTCTCTCTTATTGGCCCTTAGGTTCTGAAATATAGGGAATGGCATAAAAAAAAAAATGCATTAATTTCAATACGTTCCTGACATTTAATCAGGCAAGGCTTTCAGTTGCAACCACTTGCTAGTTCCTTCCTCCCTCAGACCCTCGGAGCCCAGTGTCTCCTGTGGGGAGCTGAGATGAGAGCCAGGAAGCAAAGCTGTGAGAGGAGAGGACCCAGGTTGCAAGAGACGTTCAGAAAGCAAGCAGCCACCACAAGATGACATTTGACTTCCAGGCCCATGGTCAGACAGTCTAAATGTCAAGTCAGTCCCTCTGCCAGATATTTCCCATTGGGTGGCTCTCAGTGGCTCCAGGCTCAGCACCGTGTTGTGTCCCAGGAACAACTCCTCAGAGACACAGTGCTGATTGGGAGTACTGAGGGCTTCGGAGGAGTTCAAATGCCCTCCAAATGGCAGGGAGTTTTATTTACCTAAGCTGTACAGTTAGCTAATAGCTTGCACAGCACTTTGAACTGGGAAAGCTCTAGACAGAGAAGCATTAGAATTAGTCATATGAAAGCTATCATGAAGAAAAGGCTTTTTTTATTTTCCACCAGGTTTCCTATAAACCCAGTATATCCAGGTCTAAAAAGAGCATTAGCTTACACAAGAATGATAAAAGCCTCATCTTGAATAAAACAGCCAATGGGGCCCAGAAATCACACCTAAGAAATGTTAGCAAGGCTTGCCTAGGAAGCAAGATTTGAAAAACAGCAACAAATCCATTTGGGAATCCTTCAGACTTGCCTGTGAGCCTTGCAGTCACCTTCACGAGAGTTCACACCCACGTTACAATTATACAAGCCCTCTTCTCACAAAATCAAGCGGAGAACACAGGCTATCACAAGACAGGTAATAAAACCATGAGACTGACAGCTTTACCCTCAACATTGCTACTATTCTGTATTTGAGATACCTTTTCCCAGCTTTAGCATCCAGGAAATTCTACGCTTTCCTTCTCATGTGAGGATGATGGTTGCTGAGGGCCTCCTACAGCTCACCGGTGGGCTCAGCACTTGCAGAATGCAGCTTCAGATCAGTGTTCTCAGCTGGATGGATAAAAACACAAATAAATCAAACCACGATGAAAAAAAAAAGCCTCTGGCAACCCAGAAAAAAGTTAATAGTCATTATGTTCATCTGCAGGACATGAACTTTCCCTGTACTTACTGATTTCTCTTATTAAGCAATCATCAAGCACTGATAGGAATTTTTTGCAGGAAATGGGAGTACAATATGTTCATAAGAAAAACACCAATAGAGCAGGCAGCCAATATGAGCCACTTGACATTTCAGGAAATTAAGTTGTACTGTGGTCCCAGCTTATAAGTTCAGCAAGACCCATGAGGGAACTCTTTGGAGACCTGCTGTGCTTTCATTTCAAATGTGACAGCCGCATGAGCTAATTGAGGGCAGTAGCCACGTGCGCTCTGTCACAGCCGTCCTGCTGCCCTTCCTCTCTCCCAGCAGCTCCTGCACTGCTCAGAGCCTGCGTTCCCCAGCCAGACTTGTCCTTTAGATGCTGAGCACGCTGTTCTGGGGGTGAGGAAAAAAAAAATAATAATTTGGAAGGTCGAAGAAACCCAGTGAAAGCAGTAATAGAGTTTCAGAGAAAGCCTCTGAGATCTCTGTCAAACAGAGCAGAATATATTCTTGGGGATGCAAAGTTCAAAGCCAGAAGCATCTCACCCCTGGTTGACAGATCACTTGGGGATTGCAGATATTGCAAGTACAAGCTGGGGAGCCAGGGTCAAGCACTGAAGCTCACAAGCTGAACCGCTTGATAGGTTGCTTTTGTCCACATCATTGCCAAGAGGGAAGAAAGGAGGAGGTTGAGCAATAGCAGTATTTGGGCCAGCTGTGCAGGAGATGGAAAGGCAACCATCCTGAAATGAAGGGAGCAGCCACCAAGGCTGGTGTTTGTCCAGCCATATTTCTGGGGGACAGGTGACAGTCCCAACAGACGTGGGGACAGATGACAGTGAGCCACCTTGTACAGGCACATCCTCTCTTCACCTGAGACAAGGTAGAAGCCGGTTGAGAAAGCTGTGAGCTGCCACCCATGGACCTATGTCCCAACAGGTTCTCACCTGCTAAGCTGGCAAGAGAAAGAGAGAAATAGCAAAGACCAAACACTCTTCCTTTGCAAAGAGGACAGAGGGAGGAGGGAACTCTGGAAGCTACCAGGGACTGTGCCCAGGCAGCTCCTGTCCCAGGGGAGAGCCACACACTCTCTACTGGCCCAAATTTACTTTGGGAGACTACGGGCTGCAGAGGTACAAACACAATTCAGGTCCCCAGGACTCCTGGTTGCTCTCTGTGTTTTCCCACCTGAAATGCTTGGACCATCTTGGAAAGCTTGCAGGATTGAAGCCAGTACTGCTACTATTCCCTGTTAAAGGTCCCACTAAGGTATCACATAGGAAACTACTAGTTCCTCTTCCCATTAATTTGGTGGGTGCTGAGGGTCTCCCTTTCAGCCCACTGAAGAGGTCAGTGCTTGCAGGATATGGCTTTGGACCAATTTGGGAGTGGCAGCTGCCCCACTGCTGCCTCACTATTGCCCTGTGTACACAGCCTGTGTGCTAAGACAGGCTTCAATACCCAGCTCAGCCTTCAATCTGCTGTGTGACACCAGGCAAGCAGACAAAACTGAGGCCTGAGTAGCTGAAAGGACATGCCTGAGATCACCCAGCTGGTCAAGGGAGGATGAAGAAGCAATCAGTGCCCCCCAGTCCTCATCCTCCCGGCAGAGTCCTGCTCCTGAAAGAGGAGCAGCCAGGGATGAATCAAATCCAGCAAACTCCACCCAATGAAATATTATGAGACTGTAAAAAAACCCAGCTACAGACCAATCTGACCAAGGAACAGTCAAAAATTTTGGGGGAAGGGGTGTTGTGAATCCCATCATCTTCTGTCCCCTGTAACATCTGCTCCATCATTTGCAATGGGCTTGCACAGGGAAGTCACACGAAGGTAAAACAGTTAATTAAAACACTAATGCTTCAAACATTCACCTTCATGTAGGCGTGGAAACCTTCAAGTTTCCTTTTTATTATATGGATGGGATCCTGCTTTTCATTGGCACAATAGAAAATAGCCACAAAAATTCCACACACAGAGCATCAGACCCCGCGACCAGCCTCGACACGCAGAGCGTCAGTAATAAAACACACCCCTACAGGGATTTAGCACTTTGGCTTGTGCTTGGCTGGGGGACTTGGGCAGGACTTTCACTCTTCAGACATAAAAGAATATTAATTATAATCAGCTCTGTCATTATTTCAACCCCCGCACCCCCCCTTCCCTGTCAGCAAAGGGGAAAGGAGCCATGTGCTGATGGGATTGTGGGTTTTGCATGAACGAGATGAGGCCAACCATGTGTGTGTGTGTGTGTTTACACTGCATCTGCCCTGGAAATCAAACAGCAGCTTTAGCAAGGGCATCCTGGGAAGGGCCCTCAGGTGCCAAAGAAGAAATTCAGGGAAATATTCTTTTATTAAAACAATTACAACAGCTGCTGCATGCACTTCCTTATGCACACACGCAGGCACACCCCCCTTCCTGTCCATCGCACATATCCCCTCTCTGCCACAGATGCCCTTGCACAACCAGGTGACAAAGTAGCTTTCAACTTAAATCTCTGCAGGAGCCTCAGCCCTTCTCTTACCAACACACTCTACACCTCTGGCACGTTTGTCCCCCTCACACCTCCTGTTCCCAATGAACGCCCTGCCCCGTCCCACCAGAAGAAGGTGAGTCTCCAAAGTGCACAGGCAGGGGACGTCTTTTGCTGGTACTGCAACAGGCGCTGCAGCCAAGAGGGCAGTCTGAAATGGCTAGCCAAGGCAAGGACTTCCCAGGGGCTCCTGAAACGCTCTCCCCTTTTCTGTAGCCTCCCTTTTCCTCCCTTTCTAACTGTCTTTTCCCATGAACTGAAGTGGTGGTGTCCTGCAGCACCCTCTAATCAACAGTTAAGTGAGGGGTAACACACCAAAGTTTGAGACTTAGCTCTTTGCCAAACACCTCTGTGCTCATTCATATACATGGAAAAATAAAACAACAAAAAAGCCATCCAACTCCCCATAAAAATTTGCTAAGTTACTTCCGCAATGCCTGGAAACCTTCTTGCCTAGGGTCCTGGTTAAACTAGTTGCAAGATGTAATTCCTGATTTTCCACTACACCCTTCCATTGCATTGGCACTTCTCCTTCCAGCTCTACTCCACCCATGTGTCTGAGCTATCCCACTTTGGCCTTTTATCTGGTATCTAGTCTGGAGGCTTGACTGGGATGGTCTCCTTGTTAGCTGTCTGTGTAGCATCCACCAACATGGGGATCCACATCTAAAGGCTCCAAGAGGAAATCTGCAAACCTGGAGTACCAAGGGGAAATCTGCAAACCTGGAGTACCAAGGGGACATGCAACTATGCTGTCTTTCATTGAAAAGCCTGAAAAGAGGCAGGAAAATACAGAGACACACTTCTTACACATACTTTCCCTCCTTCCCAATTTACCTGCAATGAAAATGGAGTTTGGGAAGAGCTTGGAGCTTCAGGCAGGACCAGACCATCCCTGGACATGCTGCATGGTGGCACACCTCTATGCTTCTCACAGGTGGCTGCAGGACTTAATGTGCAAATTGATCCAGATGGACAACTACAGAAAGACAGGGCTGCATGGTGGAATGAGACAGGACGGAAGACTACAGAGACACAATGCTGGAGCCTAATACAAAACCTATATCCCAAGACTGCCAGCTTTATTTTTGCCTTTGGTGCTGCTGCTTACGCTTTCACCTGATCCTGCACCCTGCCATGGCCAAACAGGTACCAGATGCTGCTCTTCAGGTCTGTTAGCATGATGCCTTTGCTTTGTGCAGGTGTTTGCAATCACACTTGCGTACAAGGGCAAAATCCAGCTTAGGCTGGAAAGCGGTGCTTCAAGGTGATCACCAGAGGCTACATTTCAGCTTGCAGGCCCCACCCTGCACTGGGATGCTACAGCATGTATGGCAAATACCACCTTGCTCGAGGAAGACACTTACTTTATCCTCCATAGCTGGTCTGTCCATGAAAATGGCCTCCTTCTGCCAGTAAAGTCTCCATTCATTTGGGGCTTGGTGGGAGAAGCAAGAAGGCATGCTCCAAGCCATTGCCTTTGGACAGGATGCCCTCTCTCTTCACACAGACACACTCTGTCCCTTCCAAGCAGGCTCTAGTACCAGAAACAGAGGGATATTCTGATTAAGACCCAGACTGAGTAACAAGAAATTTTAAGTTTAAGCACTTTTCTAGTTAGACTTGCTTGGGACAAATTGTTGCAACTCACTACACCTCAACTTCTCCATATAGAAACTGGAGGGATACCGGACTTCTGAAGCTCCAAAAAATATAAAAGGGACAAGGGTTAAATAGCTGATGGTTGCTAATGAACCCCAGTAACTCCCCACTTGCTTTGGCAGCATCTGTCTACGTGCAGCTGACACCCAACTAGCCTTATTAAAAAGAGGTCAGTAAGAAGACAGAAAACCTTCTGACCTGCAAGACAGCCATCGTTCTGCCATTGGAGGCTCACAAAACACTCAAGCACCTTTAACAGTGCTTCAGCTCTAAGATTTGAGGAAGGGTAAGAGCATCTGCAATGGGCCCAGCAGGACGCGTAAAGGTCTCCCAGAAACATGACACCTAGATGGGCAAAGCATTAATATCTGTGAAATGCTTCTGTAGGGGCAGAAAACTGGCTGAAGCTGTGAAAGATCTAACTCAGCAGCTCAGTCCACTGCCCAAAATAACAAGGTGGTGGCATCCGGGATCCTCCCCCACCAAGCCCTCCAGCAAATGCCCCAGCAATCCCAGTGTGCGTTCACCCCTGTCATCACACTTTGCTGGGCATTAGTGGTAGACAGCACCCCACCCCGAGAAAACATGGGACATTCTTGGCACCTCGCCCTAAAGGCAAGGTCATCAGACACGACGATGAATTCTTTGCCTGTCATATCCACAGTGGTATGCAGGGCAACATGATCCTGCCCCAAGCAAGAGCCAAGTTTGATTAGGGCTGATCGCTCCAAGATCCTTCCTGTGAGGATCTTGCAAAGATGGAGTTACTGGCCACCCAGAATAAGCCCAGAGGCAATAACATGAAGGTTGTTGGAGAGTTCAGCCAAGTCTCCCAGAGATATGGAGCAGAGAGGCAGATCGCACGAGAACAGATGCTCTTTCTGGTCAGAAGTACCGCAGAAAGTGGCACTTCTCCCGATGCCCTACAACCCAGCATGCACAAGTCACCACAAATGGACACAGCAGAGCTTTCCAGGCAACCCGTCCAACTTGGCACTGACTTGGCCCTTGGAACACAGAAACTCTGGCCTTTTCCAAAATGATCCATCTGACACAAGGCTTAAATACTTGGCTAAGCAGAGCTGGGATCCACCCTCATTCCCCTTTGGGCACCCTCTGTGGGACCTTGAATGGGTCCTGTCTTCTCTGCTCTGTGCTTCATGTCTTCATTGAGGACAATGACCCTTTCTCACCTCAACTGTGAGAGCTGTGCCTAAACTCACTGACACTAAAAGGACATTATGGTAGCATAGTGATGGCCTCACCCCACCCCAGCCAGCTCTGGAGCACACATCTTGTGAAGATTTCCCTCCTTTTGCTCTGAAGCAGCACAGAAATGCAATCACAGATGCCTCACAGATCTGCTGATGCCCGCAGGGCTCTGGAAGAGTCAGGATGGCAGAGCCTGACCAACATGCAAGGCCTCCATGGTGCTTCTGTACCTCCACCAACCCTAAGAAAGGGTGTCCCACATGGGCAAAGATGCCCACAAGGTGACAGCTTAAGCCCAAATTATATTTATTTTCCCTGTGTGCAAAACACAGCTTGGTCCTATGTGTTGTCTTCCTTCTCTCTGTGATGGAAGCCCACCCTGCTTCAGTCAGCAAACAAAGGAAACTACAGAGGCATCACACATTAAGAAAACCCTGTCCTACAGCCTTCCCCCACCACATTTTCCCCACCGCCATCTGTTTTGCAAATGCAACAAACTAAACAACCCCCCAGTAGCTAAATTCCTTGCTTCTCAGAAAGTACATGCATCCCTCTGCCAAAGTAAACAATCTGATGGCTAGTTTACATCAAAAAAGTGCATTAATTTTATTGTAAGCAAAGGAACAACAAAATGGTTCAAAGCCTGCCACAGTATGCTCTGTGGAAACATCCCCCAGCTGAGACAGGAGTAAAATAACCATAGTGGGACCTTCAATGCACACTCAACCTGGCACCCCTACCTTCAAAACAGCTAAGGAAGTACAAACCTAGTCTTTGTACAGCTGCCACATAGGTTATACACCAACCAGCTTCCCACTATCGCTGCAGGCTTAGTGGCAGTGCACTGAAAACATCACAAGGATCACCCACCCAGTTAGCATAGGGAGAAGGGATTATATGGCCCTGTCAGCTGGCTGCGTAGGAGAGCTGGTTAGGGGCTGGTTGAGAGCTGCATCAGGTGCAGGAAGCCATTGCAATGCAACATCTGTGCACCCACTCACAGCAACATGATGACGTGGTGGTGAAGAAAAAGGGAAAGAACTGTGCTTTCTTCACATGGAGCTTCCTCCTTCATTGGGTTCATGTGCAAGCACTGAATTCTGGGATATGAGCAAACGTCCAGCAGCTCCACCCAAAACTGATCCTCAGCCAGTGCAGACCACCAGCTTGAAAGGGCCAGGGAGAAGAAAGGTGGGTCTCCCATTTCCACACAAAGCTGTGGGCTGGCCTGGCTTTCCTGAGCTGGGCAACCATCTCCTTTGGGAAGAGTCCTAGGCACCACAGCTCCAACTGGAGTCTCAGGTTTGATTGGATGCAGGCTGAGGACATCCCCAGTTAGACTGGGCCAGAAATCCCACCTACAGTTTGGCTTCCGGGGCTCAGGATTTGAGGTCCACTCTTTCAGCACATCAACCACCAAATTCAGCTCTTTACAAGGATGCGCTTCAATGCGTCCTAAGTGAATTCAGATGAAAATCCAACCTTACACTGAAGGAAGAGTGCTCAGACAGACTTTTCCACCAGTTAAGAAACAGACTCTAGTGATACCTGTGCAATTTTCCCAAAGTAGCAGCACTGTGCAGCTTGAACTCAGCAGCTCCTGCCAGAGTCCAAAGCCGGGAGATTTATGCAGGTCACTCATTAACTGGCTCTAGTACGAACTTCTTTCAAGTTGTCCATGCTCATGGCATGTTTCAATTACCAGGACCCATACAAAGAGGCTTTTCGATACAGACTATAAAGAGCTGCGACCAAAAAGCATGTCCCAGAGTGTTAGCTCACCCATGTCACTGCCAGGAGCACAAAAGGTGCCTCCCACAGAGGAGAAGCGAGCGGCTTGGTGGCACTTCCCCCGTGGATCAGTATGGCACTTTTCAAAAGCTGCTACAAAAAAACCAAAACAAAACCAAACCCTCCCTATAATCACTTCAAAGCACATCGATTTGGAATCAAAATGCAGAGAACAGATTAATCTCACATGCCCCAGCTCCTGCAGAGACCCCATGTAAACCCACGCGGCACCCCAGGGCTAGTGCAGAGACTTGGGAAACTGCGTGAATCTCAGGGGTCTTGCTAAATATCACAGACAATTCTCTTTGATACCAGTTACAGCAAAGGAATCAGGGAAGATGACACATTGAAGAAGGGCAATAGAAAAAAAAAAAAGTTTTTCCTCTCATTACACACTCCTGGAGGTGGCATACTGGGGAGAGCAAGCCAATTAAGCAAATGCATTCCAATATTTTATACATATTGATTATTTGACAGTCTCCTGTTAAATCAGTAGCTTTAAAAGCTCTTATGTAAAGGACATAGCTGAAATACATAGAGCTCGAGTTTGGATATTGTCTGTGCTGGTGTAAATCAAAAACCCGTCTGTGGATAAGGACAGAATTAGAGTGGATACAATGAGTACGCAAAAAGTACTCAAAGCAGCTTACAGATGTGTTCTGCTGACAGCAGTGTGGGGGGAGGTTGTTTCTTCACTTAATCCAGACAGTTTTGGGGCATACAGAAAAACAGAAGTAGGTGAGGCTAAACGTAGATCCCACTGCAATTTGAGGAGGTTTGCCTATCAATTTCTGTGGCTTAGAGCACTTGCTTCTGAAGGCAAAGTTCAAATGAATATCGCCCAGGTGGCACTGTACAGTCCCCGCTTTGCTGATCTTCATGCTGGAGCAGCCAACAAATTGGCAAAACTAGTTCAGCGGGCAGTCAGGGGAGGGATGGAAGCAGCACGCAGTTGCCTTGGAGTTATCCAGGGTTATCTACACATCATGCTGTACGCTCTCTGCTTCTCATAATTAGAGTGTCTAGACAGGAGATGATGCTGGTGAAGCAGCAAGTAAAAAGGTTTTGCAGAGTTTTTCAGAGGAGCCCAGCTAAAGCAGTGATTACAACAGAATGACAGACAGAAGACTTGCAGAACCCAGCTGAGATTATAGTCAATTTTGACCTGAGTAAAGGTACTTTCATAACCCTTCACATCCTGAAAGAGCTGCTGAATCAGAGCGCTGATGGCTCAAGCACTCAGGAGGACTCAGAGCTTTTGAACCAGCCTCAGACTGGAGGTTTCTGCAAAAGTAATTGCAGCTGTGTCTCAGCTTCATCCAGATGCTGGCATTTAGCAGCCTCAACTTGTGTAAACCAGCTTCAGTCCACTGTAGTCAACAACAATTGACACCAGCTGAGAATCTGGCTCTCAGTGTCGTTTAAACATAGTCTAAAGAAAGAACTTACAGAAGGATTGCCTGGTTCTTCATGTCCATTTCCCCCTTGGGGTAGAGCTGAATAAGATTATTTTTTTTCTTTTTAATTTAGCTCCGGTTATTTTTAACAGCAGCGTTATGAGCTCACATTTATTATGGCACCTTCCATCCTCCAGGAGCCAGGCTGCCTTTCAGGCTTCACCAGGTATCCCAGAGAGAGACAGACACAGCGCTCCGCACCACACCAGGTTGGAGCCACCTCTGGATGCAACACAGCAGATGCTCAGTGCACACAGAAGCCTGGCCACAAACACAACAAATCATCGAGGGGACTAAAACAATTCAGCTTCAGCATTGCAAGAGCAAGCCCCAGCCATTTGCACAAGGAAGCAATCCAAGCAGCAGTTTCAAATCCTCCCTTGAGCTGGCCAGGAGATGGACATGATGATTTTACAGCCATGCAGGGTGTCACAATCACACACTGTGGCCCTACACGCACAACACGAGGCCAGATTACCACACGTACTGCTGGGGAAAGGCAAACACGGGTGACCTTTGAGAAAGGAAGAGTTAGCCGGATCACTCCTACTGTGACAAAACAGGGCTCTGTTGGCATTCCCCCATCTCTTCAGCTCAAACATCCTTGCAAAGCCAAGGGATGTGTCTCTGAAGCCAGTTAATACAGCAGTCTCCATGTTCAGCACTACCAAGCGATGATTCTCCAAAACTTTAGCCACACTGCCGTGACACTTACACTGATTGCTAACCAAGGCAGGGGGGTCACTGGTACCAATGGCAGAAGAGAGCTTTGCTTCACAGGAGCTTCAGAAAGCTCAAAGGTCTGACATCCCTGTTTGGGAGCAGGTGGGACAGTCGCCAACTCTTTTTCAATATGAGAGAGAAACTGGGGAAGTAGAACAGGAAAAATAAGTTGTCTCATGGGCTTAAATCTGTGCAGGTATGCTAGAGGTAGAGTGACACCAAGTTTTGACAACAGCGGTATGGTCCATTTTTTTCTGGGCTCAGAGTAGGCCACTAGGGCCCACTCAGATGCTACCATATGGGAACTGCTCGGAAATGGCATCTTCCAGACAGCTCCCCTCAAGCCACCACAGAGCAATGGAAATGCAGCAAATAAAAGCTGTGGCCACCACCCAAATGCTCCATCAAAGACATGAACTCTTAAAAAAGAAAAAAAAAAGAGAAAAAGAAAACCAACACAAACAAAAAAACAGATCCACTAATCAAAAATAAAGCACAAGACAAGGGGTGATGAAAACAAATAAAACTAAGGCTGTAAAATGCCTGGTATGTAAGATGTGTTGAAACTTGCTGCTGACAGCAGTTTGAGCAGACATTCACATGCAGCCATTCATAAGATGCATAGTAATTACCTTCTCCGGGAGGCTGTATTATGATGATTTCTTTAAGCAGAGCACAATATCTCTAGCAACAGGATATAATTACAGCAAAGGATATGCCTCTTAACCTCCTTCCACCCCCCCAGCCAGCACAGGGAGAGAGCTAGGAGACAGGGGCTCTGTGGGGAGGGTGAAGCAGTTTACCCTGTGCTACTGCTCTCGTTACCTAAAGCCAAGGATGCTTTTGATGGGAGACTGCGGTGGCATTGCTCTCGCAGGAACTCGACCTGTCTCCCCCTCGGTTTAGGGTGGAAACGCTCCCAACACTGCAGGACTTCGACAGAGCTGGCAGCGGCCACCAGGCCACCGGAGGAGTTCGGCACAGCCAGCTTGCTCTGGGCTGACACCTTGGTGGTAAATAAATAAATACCAAAAATAAACAGGCAAGGGAATGACTCAGAACTGTAACGTGCTGGCAGCGCTGTGAGGCAGCAGGACTTCCCACCTCCAGACTGGGACCTTGCTTGCCCCAAATACCCCACTGCAGAGCTCCTTTGGAGAGATAGCATGCTCTAGAGAAAAACCCAAGGCTCCCAGATAAGGAGTGGCACCATGCCCAACATGGGCCGTGGTGTCTCCAGGAGATGGATGCCACCTCCTGATGATTACCTGGCCCACCTGCAGCAGCTGGAATGCCAGAGTTGGTCCCCTGGCTCAGCACCTCCCTGGGGCTGGCTATTCTGCTCCACTTCTACAGCCCTCCTGCAGAGAGGCACAGGAAATCCTATTGCTCCAGCTATTGGATTAATTCACCTGGGGTCCAGAAGTAGAGAAAGATGGAGGCAAGGACAGAGACCTAACAGCTGCATGCTCAGCCAAGGGACCCGGCCTCTCACATTGCCTCCATCCACACCCAGTACTCACTTCTCCAGATTTGTCTGGGATGGTGAAGTGGCCAATGCAGTCAGTGGTGGTCAGCAAGATTTGCTGCTCAGTGTGGTTGAAGTCCCATCTGCAGACTAGCAGGTCTGTGAGCACCACGACTTGCTCCTGTCAGTTATTTCAGTCATCAGTCCTAGGGGGAAAAGCAGAGAGTTAACCCCTGGCCCCATGCCTCCCCACCCCAAACCAAAAATGCAGTGCTGCATCTGACCCAAGGCTCTGTTGTTTCTAGCCCACACGCTGATTATCTGAAAATCAAAACAGGAGCTCAACCTTTATTTTCCAAAAGCATCCGGAGTAGCAGTGCTCAGTGGCTTGGGCTGTCCATGCCAGATACTGAGATCAGAGAGTCTGGGAGGTTTTCAGAGCCCTTTTTCAAGATCCAGACAGGTTTACTTCCCATTCCAGGGCAGACGATGTTTTTTGTAGATGAGAGACTGGAAAGCTTCTTTCTCTAAAACAAAACAACCAAAATTAAAGAATAACCAACATTTTCCTCGCTGGTCTGGAAACTGCGTTACAAGTGAGAGTCGGCTTGGTGCAAGTTTGCAAGCTCTGGTATCAGTAGGAGAATTTCTCTGCCCGTTTACAAAAGGAAATGAATTTTGCATCCACCGGATGGCAGTGTAGGGAGAGCAATCGTATTAGTCGTAGTGTTATTATTTTCCTTTTAAGATTCTCCAAAGTGATTGCAGACACAGCAATTCATTGCTTATTAAGATCTCCCTGCATTACAACCAGGGAAAAAATCTAGGTCTCATTAATAAATCATCTTCTAGGATCTCTATAAGAAGAGACTCTGATTAGCCAAGATCGTTCAATAAATGATTTGGCTTGTCTGACAAAAAGAAATGATTGATTGGAGGGGAGTGTGCTTTAAATAGTACACCCTTTATCATAAAAACAAAGACTTTAGAGAGAAATACAAATAGTAAAAAGACAGTATTTCTACTTAAACAGCAGATAACTTCATGCACCGGGCTGGCGGGTGCTGGCAGCACACACAAAGTTCACTTCAGAGTTCAGACTCTGGGTTATTTTAAGCCTGAAATGGCAACGTTCTCTGCAGTTTCTGCTGTCAAAACATTTTAATGAGCAGGGAAGTCTATCCTACTCTCCGACACGGCAAGACATTAGTTATCGACTGCAGCAAGCAAATTTTTGTTTCCTGCGTAGCGTAAAAGCTCTAAATAATAAAGCTGAATGTTTAAATTGGGGTAAATAATGCTATCGAAATCCATCACATCAACCAGACGATCGCCCCGGAGTAACAAGTGGCGGAAAATTAGCAGAAAACAGAACTTGGGAAGCCAAAGCCACCGGCTGCCCCGTCGCCACTAGAGGGCAATAGCAAACAAGCGACAAAAAAAAAAAGCCTCGTGGCGAGGAGCTGGTGGCGAGGAGCCGGTGGCGAGGAGCCGGTAAAACACCGCCAAGCCGCGCTCACCCGGGCGGGAGCCGCGGCTTCCCGGGGAGCGGCGGTGCCGGGCGGTGCCGCAGCCCCCGGGAGCAGCGCGGGCCCCCCCCCGGGAGCAGCGGGGCAGGTAGCGCCGCGCCGCCGGCTCTGGGCTTGGGTCGTTCTGGGTCAGTCAGTGGAAAATATGCAGGGGTGCGTTTGGGCTGGAGAAGCGCCGCAGGTTGACAGGAGCACTTCTACCGGCCCGTACTGAAGCATCACCAGATAGGTGGTCAGATGCCACCCCGAGCAGATGACTGATCCGACATAACATACCGTTCCATTCCAGGCGTTGCAGAGAGCGAGAAAGGGAAGTGGAGAGCCTTCAGCAGCTCCATCTATCTGACTTACTGAAGGGAAGGTTTGGAGGCGATTTGATCTAAATCTCTTAGCATCACTCAGTGGGGGACCATGAGAGATGCTAAAAGGCTCCCAGAACCTAACAAACAAAACTGTAACTAGATCCAGAAGCTCAAAGTAAAAGCTGGATAAAATCAAACTGGAAATAATATGAGCATTTAAAACTTAAAACTTGCAATAATGCCAGTAGTTAATCACTTGAACAAATCATGTAGGGGAGAGTTCTGTTCTCCACCCTTGGAGCTCTTAAAACAAGATTTGCTGTCTTCCTAAAATATGTGCTGTAGCTTAACAGTGAATTATTAGCCTTGATGCAGACATTATGGGTACAGGTCTCGTCTGAATGAGGCAGAAGGTGAGACTAGATTAGCAGCATGGTCTCTTCTTGTAATTACAGTCTGCAAATACCGAGGTTCTTGTTGCAGAGAATTGTCTTTCAGCTGTAGGGGCTGGCTCCCACCTTTGCAAACTCACTTCACAGGCTGTGTTGATGCAGCAGTGACAGCAGCTCCAAGGACTCCACCACACAAGGAACAGAGGTGGCCTTTGGCTAATGGGGCAGCTTCTGCTGCCCATTCATTACTTACCTCTTCAAAGAAAAAGAGCATGAGCCTGAAGTTCCCTACACCAAACTATGCAGGGCCAACAGCTGGGTCATTCTGTACCCCAGCTGAGGTACTGGTTCCTGGGCTGTGGTACCAGCTGGGAAGATACTTGGAACCGATATGCGAGAGTGATGGAGAAGAGGTGGGGACCAGTTGCAATGTTGTGAGCCTCCAGAGATGTTAGTCACACAGAGGTCATGTAGCACACAAAGTACCTTCTGCAGTGCCTGCCCTTTTCCTTCCCAGTCCTGGGCCACAGGGAGATCTTTAGTGAAGGAAAAGGAATTTATAGTGGATACAGCTCCTTGGGAGTTGCATGTTGCACGGGCAGACACAAACCTGTGACTCAGGCACCCAAAAGCATCGCACCACTGAAACACCTCCAGCCTCAGCTCAGCCCTTGTGTGCTGCACAACAGGCAACACCAACATAAACAAAAGCTCAGCCTTTCCCACCAGAGACACAGAGCAGCACTCTTCCAGCTGCAAACCTTTTCCAACCTAACCAAATGTCACTGCTTTACAAGTTATAAACCAGACAGCATGCAATGACAGCATGCTGGCCTTCGCAATATCTCAGGGGCATTTCTCTGCGGAAGCAGCATGGGGTGGTGCAGGAATAAGGCAGGTAGAGAGCAGGCAGAGAGCAGCAGTAGCACAGAGCACTTGGTGCTCACGCTCCTCTGGGGAGGAAGGGCTTGCAGATGCTTCTGAGTGTTTTGTCAAGGCTGAAAGGTGCTGTCAGCAAGCTGAGGGAGCTCATTGGGAGCACAGGCACAACAGACATGGCACGCTGCACCAGGCAGGGGACGATGACCACGTGTGCTGAAGTGCTGGCCTGGGTGACTACACCTGCCAGACCTCCAAAAGCCTGGCTGCAGCAATGAGGGGGAGCTCAACATGCTGGGCTGATGGCTCAGTTTTCTTAATAGGAAAAAAACCCCACCAAATTAAAGCAAGAGGATTTGCTGTGAAAAGGAAGGTGGTAAGAATGCGTTTGGACACCGTACTGTATTGTAGGACAGGATATACCCCGGTCCAACCTCCTCCAAGCATTACCCCATGAGTCATCTGCAGCAAATCTTCCCCTCTCCTTCCCCCCACTAACCCTAGGGTCCTATGAAAGACCCCCCATAGGTGTCACTCTTGTTTTCTTCAGGCTCACAGTCTCACATGTCTGCTCACACATGATCTCTCCAATGTCTGCAGCCTACCCCTGATAAAGAAACCACATCTGAGGGAGACTCCTGTTTAGCCAAAGTGATCTGCAATTAAAACCCATCTCATAGGATCAGCCTGCAATTGCCTTTCTTCTTCTGGGGTGTAACTAGAGCAGTGCTACAAATCAACAGGTTGCACTACTTTTCTGGGGAGGTCATCTCCAAAGCAGAAGGCCTGGAGTGACAGTGGCTCTCCCCCTTTCCAGGGCCAATAGCATATGGAGTGCACCTTTACGCACACTCACACACACGCAAAGCAAACACCATGACCTTCAAAGTAAATGCCAGAGCCAAGACCATGCTCTGCCACTCTCTACTCAATTTGCAGAACAGGAGAGAGGAGGTTATGGGGCAGCAAGTCTGATACAAGCAGCTGTCTGACACAGTGCTGGTGGATGTAGGAAAGTGAAAGCATCTAGGTGGGAGTGCACAGCCGAATTAGGGGTCGAAGGGTTAAGAGAAGAGAGCCCATTATTCATCACTACCACTGTGTTCCAGGCATAAGAAACATTTGGAGCTAATTAGAGGGAGAGCAGAACAATGCACTAGAGAAAGCAACAATGCCCTGGTTCAACCCAGCAGATGAGCTCCGTGCTCAGAGCAAATTGGTCTAAAATGAGTATTGCTCCATCTCAAAACCAGAAAGGTGTGACCTACTTCTCTGACCCTGGCATCAGCTGGCAGGAAGAGAATTGACAGAATGATTCTCCGTTCCCATCATGTGGAGATTGAGCATATTCAGTTCCATTTCAGAAATAAAAGCCAGCAGCTTTTCCAGCTGATTTGGGGTAACTAATAACACAGAACTGCACTCATTAACTAAGCTGGCTTGCATTGTAAGGAGCTCCAAGCCAACAACTAAATGGACTTGATGTATACAGCCATGATAGTGTCTATGTGACAGGAGCTTTCGCTAACAGCCTTAATATTTTCAAATGTATATTCAGCTTTTTTTTTATTTTATTTCAATGGACTTTTGCTGAGACTTTTGTTCCTGAATAGTGACAATTTTCAAAACTGAGACTACAGCACCTGAGACTGAGACTACAGCTATGCTCTATGAAAGATCTGGGAAACACTTGGGACCCTCTCAGCTGAACGCTCCCAGGGAATCGTAAGTAATGAGCTCTAGTTCTGCAAGTTATTTTCCAAAGCCACTTAGAAGTTGGAGTGTCAAACCAGCTTGATTTTATTGTGAACAGATTATTTGGGTGTCATCTTTTAGTGAAACCACTCTCAGACATTCAGCTTGCTGATCACAGAGTTCATGCTCTGAAGAAGAAATTAATACTTCAGGTTTTGATGTCTGGGGTAGGAGGGGAAACGTTGGAGTCTCAAAAGGAATTCATTTATCAGTGGACTTGTGGGCTACTAACAGGTATTTTTAGGTAGCCCAATTCCCCCGTATTTGTCAAGAAATCTCAAAAGCTCCTGGGTCCCAGAGTGTCTCAGTGAAAGCTGCATGGGCACTACCTGTATTTGGTAGCCACTAGACAGGCAGCTTTAAAAAACTTCTGTCTACAGGCAGAAATTAAGGCACCATCATTTAACAAATGACAACTACACCTTATAAGGAATGCCCACCAAACATTTTCAAACCTTACACAAATCACCACTTCTGCTGAGCTGGCTTGAAAGCCATTTGAAAGCCACTTTTACACATCTTCACAGCACACAACAGAGCACAAGACCCGCAGGATGGCAGAGAAGGCAAAATTGTCACACGAGCCAACCTGACATCCGGAGGGACTCAGCTACACTTCAGATAAGGAACAGCAGGTTGCATCACATCTCCCCTGTGCCACCCTCCTTTGCTAGATGGGCTATTTAAAAAATAAAGCAAATATGCATGATTGCCAGGACAGACAAGTGCTAACTTGAGTATCATTGCTAAAAGGAGGCATTACCTCCAGTGGTCCAGGAAGAATGCAGACAGGCCTGACAGCGTCAGAGGACCACAGTACCACTCCCTACTCACAAGGGACTGGCACTTACTGTTGCTTCCAGCTGGCACTTAGCCTATCATTAGGCTAAGCAACCTGCCGCACGTGCTGTGTAATTACACTGCCAGGGCAGTATGCACCCAGCCATTACAAGATAATTCCACTGTAGTTACCAGGCTGCTAGAGGCTTCAGTGTATGGATGGTAGCCCCAGGGCTGCCACTTGCCAGACCAAACACCACTAGGACAGTGTAGAGTTGTCACCTAACTGTGTCCTTAAAAAAGTTAACATCGCCCCCACAAGAAGGGCATGAAGTGAAAGCAGGAGGCAAAACTCAATGGCAGGGATAAAATGCCAAGCAAGAGAGCAGAAAGCTAGTCTTTGTGTTTCGGAGACTCTGCAGATCTGGATTCCCATTTTCTGCCAGAAACTCCCTGTATCTTGGAGCCTATTGGTACAATGGAGATCAGACATTTGAAGAGATGCCTGTATTGAGGATATTGTATTCCCAAAGGAGGTGGAAGAAGACTGTTGAGAGCGTATCTTCTTTTTGCCAAATAGTCAAATCAGTTGTTGCAAGAATCCAGCTATATTCCCTATGCTGTCCACAACAGCTGGATAATAGCAGTGTTTTTGAGTGTAGATTCCTCTTGTGCCCACACCAGCTTAAAACTGGCTTTGGAAAAGGAGCTTCTTCATCCCCACTTTGTCTGGTCTGTTCCAATCATAAATTCTTTGGAGAAGGGTCTGGCTGAGGCTCAGGGCGTGTGTGAACATCACCCAGCACTAGGAAATGCAGCATCAGTTTTGGTCTCCTGCGGCAAGACCACATAAAAGGCAGAATTGGCACCTTCACCCTGGGATTTAGCAACAAGAAGGTATTTCAGTGGCATTTGGAAAGAAAGCTGTCCGGCCACGTAGTAATGGCTGTCTGCTGGGTTGGAAGGTCTTAATATTGTTTTAGCAAGACCAGTCCCTACAAGTGGGAAAGCCATTTACTCATCTCCTCTACTCTTTTCTGCCTTCACCTGCTCCACTAAGATCAATTGATGCTGCTTCTGCGAAGCGTTGCTTCCTGCAAGAGCAGAAAGCGATTTTTGGTTATGCACTCAGCCTGAGCAGCAATCAGCTGTGAAATGGGTTGGTCTTGAGTTCAGATCCAACCTTGGAGAACAGCGGGAAGCATTCACTGCCACAACACTGTCATGGAAATGGATGCCTTGCAGTAATCCTAAGCAAAGCTCTCCCCTTCTTTCAATAGTCTTTTCAGGCTTGTTGAAGAACAACAGTATGAGAGAGAGAGAGTATATCAATGCCGGTTCTCTGTCAGTGCTGCTGGCTTCTCCAGCAGCTATCCATTCTCTTACTGGTATAAATGGTCACCTTCCTCCCAGCCCCATTAACCTTCACTAACTCAAGGTCAGGTAGGGACTTTGTTTCTGCTCCACTTTAGGATGGCAAATAGAAACATGACAAGTTTTTCAGAAATTATCAAGGGAAGCAGCATTTAAGACTTGGAAAAAAGGCCTTCTCTCAATGGATGAGAAATTGTGGGTGATGTCTCTGGCTGATATACAGCTGTTTAGCACAAAATGGATTTCCAAAGCACCTAAACCTGATCCTGCTGCCAGTGTCTACTTCTGCACTTTTCAAATGGCTTTGGGAGACCTCAGAATTGTCAGGAATGGCAATAGATGTTATTCTTGTCTCCACTAAATGCAGGGTGCCACCTGCAAAGATTCTTAAGTACAGAACACTTACACTGACAGAGAGTGATGTGCCACCTATTAGACTGAGGAGTTGTCATTTGCCAACTGCTAGGATTTTCTTAACTAGAAATAGGCACTGCAGAGAAGCACCAAATTCCAGCAAAAAGAAGAGCTCTGGCATCAACCTTTATTGTTTCCTTTAAAGAAATGGCTAGCAGAGGCCTTTAAAGTGAAATCAATAATGATGCAAGTTCCCATCTCCCCTTGCCTGCTCTGAGCAAATTACAGATTCACTGACACTGACATGTCTGTTATTATTATCTTGTCTAAACAAAGAAAATAGTAATAACTTCAAAAATGCATCCAGAACTTGTAATCAGTATGTCTCCAAGTACTTTTCAAAAAGGACAGTGTAATTATCTCAGTTTTATGGGTGATTATCTTCATTTTAATAGTGGAATAACTAAGGCACAGGAAGAGGAATTAACTTGCTCAGACAGCCAATGAAATACCACGGAACAGAGCCAGATATCCTGAATCCCCATCAAATGCCCTCCAGATAACACTCTTGCTAATATAATCAATTAGAAACATTACATATCACCCATCTTCAAAGAATTTCACAAACAGTGAACAAACATCATCAGTGTTAAACCACGCTGTACATCTCGGTATCCCACTGCACCACCTGCTTTGATCATCTTTGCTCTGTGCCTATAATTCATGTAATTAATGGCTCCCATTCCAAAAGGAGTGAGGTAATTGACTTCTCTAGCAATCACTTCAGACAGAATACTATTGGAAATAGTATTCTAAACATACACCTACCTCTAGCTGAGCTGGGCTAAATACCAGCTCCATGTGAAGCGACGCCAGCACCAAGGCCAGCATAATTCAACAGCTTAGCCATTTCTCCTGTCCACACACCTCACACGCACCACTGTGCTCCACCTCTCCCAGCCTTCCATGTCTTCTTTCCAACAATCCATCACCCACGCCATCACCACAGCCAGACCCCACATGCACCTTCACAACCTCTCAGTCAAAATCCAGAAGCTCGAGAAGTTTTCTCTATACTCAACAACACAGAACTTCTATAGCTTGGTCAAATACTCCTGGCTAAAATAAAGGAAGATTGTGAAAGAAAAGTAAAATAAACCTGTCAATAAAAGACCACAGCTAAAATATAACTACTTCTGCTTCATTTCCTGATCATCAGATCAATGTCAAATGCGTAGGTAGTACCTTATAGAAAGCCATTAACATTAGTTTGCTTTACATCCTGTACTCCATAGAAGCCAAGTCAAAACTACCCAGCTAGCCCATCACCTATCCTCTATCTGGCTTAAATAAATAAATAAATAAATATTTGTGTCCCAACATGTCTCATGCAGATGACGTCAAAGCAGCCATGACATCCTCACTGAGTGTCTGTGATAGGATTCATCACAAGGAACACCTACTAGCTCTGAGCGAGCAACATTTCAGTCACTAGAAACAAAATGTTGGAAACTACCAAATGGATCTCAAAGGTCTTCAGCTGTTACAACAGAACCTGAGGTGGAAGCACAGGGAGCCTCATGGGTCACTACAATCATCTGTTGGTTATAGAAGTTTCTAATGCGTTTAAGTGGATTCCTTGTTGCATGTATGTTATTTCAGCAGCTTTCCTGAAACTACATCAAATTTAGAGCAATATTAAACAAAGGAGGAAAAAAAAAAAGAAAATCTGGCTAATTCTGTATGAAGCATTAGTATCAACACACGACACAAAAGACAGAGCTGGATGGGAAAAAGTGTGGAGCTACTGGTAGTCTCTCCTGAGATATGAGAAGGTGTAAGAGCTGTGTGAAGCCTCCAGACCTTACACATTCCTCTGCCTAGAAAGTCCACAAATTCAACACCAGTGCCTTTTCACGTCAATAGGAAGATGCAGACCAGGAGCATTTTAGGTGGTTTCAGCCTCCCTAACATTCCTCCTGCACGCCTCTGATTTGACTGTATTAATCATTTTTGCTCAGAGGAGATAAAGCTGCTTTCGCCAGAGAAATGCAGAGCAAAAGGATTAGACAGAAAGGACCGTAATTAACAAAGCCAGATATTTTTTCGACTAGCAAGTAGGATTCAGTTCTGCAAGTTACTGTCCATACCTTTGGCCCCCAAAGTACCTCTGATCTGCCTCCCAGCATTGGATTCGAAGCCGGTAGATAATGACTTTCTCACATAATCTTTATGCTTGGGGTTTTAACCATCTGAATATTAACCTCTAAAACGAAGGCTCAGTTATGAGTGTGCTTATATGTTTGATTTCATACGTGGATGTTATTTGACTCATACAGACAAGGTATTACGTTGCCGAAATCTCCAGATTAGTTTTTGGGAGTATGCCTCAGGCCTAAATTGGCAAGATGCAAACCTGAGCACAGGGAACTTGCCTACTGGAGCGTTGCTGCTCACAGCACAGTGCAGGCTATGGCACAGCAACAAAGAGCCATTAATTAGACAGTAACGATCCCATGGGTTTAGCTCCATTCCTCTATACATCACATGTTCTTAACTGACAAATGCAGAGATAATTATTTCCACACACCCCCCTTTGTCTTCTGGGTACAATAGCTCATGGACAGGCACTGATGATAGCTTATAAATATCTCTGCTGATGAGTACGGCTTTCCTGAGGTGATGTTTTGGAACAGCAGTTTCCAAGACAGACCTAAAGACCGCATTCACAACATGTCCCAGATTAGTGGCTTTCAATGCTGCTTTTTTCTTTCCAGAAAGCCTCTCTGCCATCCCTTAGATTGCTACAGAAACTAAGGACGCAGCCTTGCAAGGTGCCAAGCAACTTCTGTCTCAAGGAAGGTAGCAGGAGCTTAAAGCGCTTAAAATTGAGCCCTTGCAATAAATGACTCACGATAAACGGCAGCGATCGACCAAGCACACCCTAATACCATCCTTGTACATTCCTATGCTACATTTACCACCATCAAAGAAGGTGTTGCAGTTGGTCACTGCCAGGTAATTTCAGTCTCCTGTACTGTGCTCTGCTTCCTAAGCATTAGGGAATAAACCACCAACAATATAACAAATTAGACAGCAACATACGTTAGGAATTTGCTGCAACTCCAGCCCTCAGTGACTAGCACAGCTTCAAGTGTAAACAAACAAAAGCTGCAATTTGCGCCAACTGTTTACTCTGATTTTAAGACAGGGTTAGCTTTGCCAGTACAAATTATGCCTCCCTTTGTCTTCAAGAAAGCTGGCTGTAGACTAGAGGAACTGGGACAATTTTTTTTTGTGTGAAATGAGCTGTCTGATTAGATAGATCCCTTTTCACCAGCTTTTACTTCTCCATCAATGACCAGGGATTTTACAGCATTTGTTATATCCCTTGTTTTCCATCATTACTCAAATATAGATTTAGCCTGTATCCTCACTAGAAGTTAGGGAGACAGAGACTCATCTGCTAGTGCAAATCACAGCATGAATTCCAATGAATGAGATCAAACTACTGGGCCCTTCTTCACTCTGTTAATATAAGTCATGAAACTTGAAATCAGATTTGGGGTCTTTAAAGTAGAGTGATTAGGGTTTCCTTGGCTGTCCCCCAGACAAGACTTCAGCTCCCAAACAATTCCCAGCATGGATGGACTAGTGAACAGTGGAAATAAACTGTTATGGGCTTTGCTTACTCTGGTAACGAAGAACTTCTTCATGGGATGCTGCTTTGCACAAGGGCTTGCACAGAGAGGGGGTTTGGAAGTCAGAGGTGAGGGCATGGGGCTCCCAGTCAAGCGAGAATCTGAAGCTTTCCCATTGCCATCTTTGTCACGTTTCTCTTCCAGTTGCCCCATCTGGAAGTCTTGATTGTTTTTATCATCTGACATTTCAACA
Organism: Gorsachius magnificus; assembly: GCA_034008185.1. NCBI lineage: Eukaryota > Metazoa > Chordata > Aves > Pelecaniformes > Ardeidae > Gorsachius > Gorsachius magnificus. The sequence goes on from CM067087.1 coordinate 36,392,629, forward strand.
GCCTAAAAACAAGCAAAACAACCCCTTTAAACAACCAAAATGTTTGATCAGATCTTTTATATAAATGAAATGCTAGTGTATGCCAGGCATCTGAACTTGGTAAAAATAAATGAGTGCTTCAAACCCACTATTGTTCTCAAGGTCTCTGACCTTCAAAACATCATTCTATTCTATTTGTAAACAACACAGACATGACAGAACATGTGAATACCACTTCACCCTTTGGTAGCAGCATCTATCCCAAGACCTCAAAGTGTTCTACAAATATTAGCTAAGACTCTCATGCCTCTAAAGAACTCCTGCTCTTCTACAAATATTAGCTGAATCTCACCCCATGCCACTCAGCTCAGAGGAGGCTAGTGCTATTCTCCGAGTTCAGAAATGTTAAATGCTTCAGCCAAGGTTATTCAAGAGTTCTGTAAAAGGCTCAGGCAACGGAAATATAAGTTTAAGACTTTTATGTATACCTGAACCTCTGAAAGCTTATCCAGAGTATTATCCAAACCTGTGTGCCACTTTTGGCAACTCTAATGACACCAGACCGAAATCTAATCCAATCCAGATTTAATTTATATAAGCGAAACCAACCAGGAAAACCAAAACACTTGTTTAACCACTCACTTTCTCTCCCACACCTTTTTAAATCTCACAATCATTTATCCTTTTGTGCACAACCAGGTAAACCAAGGAACAGGATGCCTCAACTTGCATTTAGCAAGGAACAAGAAGTGGCACGGGGCATGAGAGCAAGACCCTGCATAGATAAAGTGAGTGGTGATGAATATTAGATGAACTCGACGAGTTTTCAGGCAAACAGCAGTTTAGCACAGCTGCACAGGTACTGCTGGACCAGTTGCTAGCCACTGATGTATGAACACAAAGATTAGGCCATGGTAACTTCTACACGGTAAACAGCCTAAACTTCCTAGGAGGGCTCATTGGAGGCAATTCATTTCCAAGGCACAGAAAACGTGCTTGGCTTTCACTCACGCGTCTCTTTTGCATCTTTTGTAAAACTGGTCACGGACTTTTATTAAATGGAAGTTTTCACCACATCTTGTCAAAGGACGTCACTCCAAGCTGTGGCCAAAACTGCAGTTTACATTGGTTTTGATTCCCTCTGGGCTATGCTTCCATCAGAGGGTAGGAACACCTTCCCTCTGTGTTATTTTGGGTCACCCAGGCTTCTCAAGCAGCCCATCTGCTTCAGGATTACCACAAGAAATAAGTCTCACAAAGCTGGAAGCTCAGAGCCTGCATATTACGGAGTTGAAATACAAAGCAGAGTTTCCATATATGCTTTTCTTGCCTGTAAAAGACAATTTACTTCCATTAGGGAATCAGCTAGGAAGAATATCCACCAAAAGGAGCAATACTACTCTATTCTACAATAACATAAATTGTACCCAGTCTAAGATGATAATGTATGATGCCCAGTCTATGATTATAGACAGTGTTAGGGTGTCCCCCCCCCCCGAATTCTCTCTTCTATATTTTATGCAGTCTTCAATCTGCATTGAACCTAAACTGAGAGAGATGAGTGATGTTGACATAGGAGAAAGCAATGATCACAGCAGTCAGTATGAGATTAAAGTTCTCCCGGTGGTTACGTTATTGTTGGGCAGAAGGGGCCAGTCCACATGGGTGTTGGCTTTTGGCCTTTTTACAACATATTGTTGACTCTTGAGGTGCCCTGTGACCATTAACACAGCACTGATAATGAGGGTTCCCAGAGCCATCCAAGCACCACAGGAGCAAAGATAGGTGATCAGTGGACAACTTCATGACTAGATGACTAGGCTGGACTAGATGACCACTAGGTTGGACTAGATGACCTCTAAAGGTCCCTTCCAACCAAAAACATTCTATGATTCTACGACAGTCTACAGGTACTGTCTGATTCCCTCAGCAGGGAAAACTATTAGTTACTACAGCACACATAAAGCCACAGGTAAAATGCAGAGCAAAAAGTGAGAGCTAGGTGCCTGAGCTATCCAAATTCAGAAGGAAAACAAAACCTGCATCATTCACTATGGGGTTGGGTGGGAAGGTCCAACACAAGTGAAATGATGGATTGTTTCCCTGAATGCCTGCAGCTCAAGACTGGGTACCTTTCCGGAGGTAGAACAGAGGTCCCAGCTTTTCGTGGAAGGATAGCCATGCAGGTTTTGGTGGTGTGGCTTAAGGAGTTGATCAAACTAGAACAGCCAGTCTCAGTCTTTGATACAGTCATTCAAAGTGGGGAAGAAAAAAAAAAACCAAAAGAGGCCTGAAACCCGCTTTCCTTATTGTGCTTCTCAAATTGCTAGAAGGAAGAGAGAGTTCTTCAATCAATAGAAGTGATTTTTCAATCAGCAGAACTGACGCACAGGCCAAAAGGGTTGAGAAACACTTCTGCTCTTCATAAGAAGGCTGCAGGACTGTCCTCAGAATGGCAGCCAGATTCCCTCTTCCAAAAGGTCTGCTGGACCCCATGCTCTCAGACTGGTAGTGTGCTCACTTCCCAGTTACTTGTCTCTTGGCTATTATGTGCCCTCACCACCTCTCTCTTGAGCCCAGGTGTGCCATTAAACATTGCACACCCCAAACATTATTACTGGTCTTCATGCTCTCCAAAGGCTTGAAATGCTTCTGAGGCGATACAGCAGGACAGTCTCGCAGTCCTGGAGAGTTTCCTTTTCTCCAGAAGCAGGTTAAGAAAGTGAATCTGCCTCCTCTCTTAATAGGCTCCTCCAACTCATAATTCCCTGGCTAAAGAGCTGCTCTCAAACCTCCTCTTAGCCATCTCCTCGTGCTGCCCTACTGCAGATGGCGTAGAAGAGTGCTCAGCTGGAATTACCCTGGCATAAGGCACAGGAAGAAGGGCAGACAACCTGGTTGCTGTGTTGCTCCCCCCTCGCTGCATAGAGCCCCAGAGGCTCCCCCCATGTGACTCCCTGAGCTGAACAGGCTCTGCAGGCTCCAGACTCACCCTCCCATACACACAGGTTAGGATCAGCCCTGCCAAGAGGCCCCAGTACCATAGGCAGGTTTCTGTTCTGCGGGATACCGTATAAATGTAAGCTAAGACACTCCCTGCCCTGAAATGCTTTATGTCTAAGCAGAAAATAAAAACAAAAGATAACAAAACGAAGGGATGGCCTTAATGAGCGCACACGGTTAATCCAAGAACCGGGGCTTTTGTTGCAGAGCAATGCAAGGTTTACTGCTGAAGCTGCTGTTGATATATTTCTAATAGACCGCTGGAGTCACAACACACCTGGTGTGTCTGGTGCTTCCCACCGGCTGCGCACACATCCGGGGAGTGCTTCGAGCTCGCCGACCTCGCATTTGATGTTGGATGTTGGGATGAACAGAGGATGAATCTGTCTTCGAAGCCATGTCTTCATACCTATCAACTTACGCCACACCATAGACTTCTTTTGAAGCAAGAGGAGTTGCACAACGTTTTCATCTTCACTTTTCTGCTGCCCCATCCATCCGTCCACAAGGAGGTCACATCCCCTCTAACCACTTTGCAAGCTTTGCAGCTTACTCCTGCTCATTTCAAAGGAGCTGTCAGTGTTATGTTCTTTTCATAGAACCCCAGGGAACTTCTAACCTCAAAATTAAGCAAAACAAAGTCCTTTGAATATTTTTCAATTAACCCAAGATTGACACTAACATTTTTCTCTCGGTGCCCCCACTACTGGAACAATTGGATTTCTCCTTTATGCCCCAGTTGCTTGGCCTTTTGCAGCATCAAAGATCTAAGTGATTCCTTTCCCAAAGATCACTCTGGTTTTAAAACAGAGACCCTTTTCTGCTAAGTTCACTTCTGCATTGCTCTTCTAGGTTGTGTCATTTAGCAGCAGAGATCAGAGAAGTCTTGCAGCAGCACAAATCCAGGGAAGATATCAAAGAGGAGACAGCGTGGCAGGTTTCTCAGATACTAACAACGAGGGTGAGTTAACACTGCTGAAAGCCTTCTGGGTTGCATTCTGCTCCCAGTCTCACAGCATAAATATCCGGAGAAGTGCCTTGCTGTCATGACAGAGGGTTAGTTCTGAAAGTCCAGAGCCAGCAGAGAGCATAATTGCAATGCCATAAAAAATGTCAACATTTGTAATTCGTGCAAGAGGCTGGAGGTAGCAGGCGCTGTCCCAGTCTGGTACTTGCAGAAGCATGCTGGCCTTCAGGAGCCCGCAGGCACCATGGCCCGTTAGCCAAACTTCATTTGAACTGATGGCGATGCTGAAACATAGGAACCCTCTCCCTCGGCTAAAAAGGCAGCTCCGCCAGCAAAGCCGCAGGCGGCTTCCACACAAGCCGGAACAAAGGGAGGAGAAGGCTCCCAGCACAGTAAAATAGCAGCACTCCCTGCAGATACACAGACCGCACAGCACCTAGGGAGCAGCCAGCACATTAGAGACAACGTGTTTATACCATTTATCGCCCACTGTTGCTTAGGTAAGGCACATCTAAAAGCTATTTGGTGGATCACCAATGTGTCCCAGCTGCCGAGGTGGGGAGTTTCTGAGCACTTTCTGTCCATTAGCTTGCAAATGTCCCCCTGAAGAAGATATAATATTGTCACCCAGAGTTTATAGACAGGAAAAGCAAGGCACAGAGAGCCAAGTATCCCAGTTCTCCCACCCTTCTTTCTAAACCATAAACAACAATAATCCCTCCCCCAGTTACTGAAGCCAAAAGGCTCTTTCAGAAAAAGGGAAGCTGCCCCTTGCTTGGAGTCGAGTAGCCAAGAGTAGCTGGAGGTAGCAGCCTGAAGCCTATGCAGTGCCTGACATGGTTCTACCCGAGATCTTTTTCTCCAGCACATCTCTGGGTCCTTGCTTGTACTCAGGAAAACATGCTGTGTTCTGTGTGCTCAAGGAGTTCACCTTCAATAAATAATCCGAACAAAGGGAGCCAGTGCTGGCACAGTTGCACGGGCTGCTGCAGGGAGAGTTTGCAGCAATGTCGAACTCACCTTTGCTGGTGGCTGCTGCCACTTGCTGGGAAGGAATCCAGCCCCCGAAGGGGAACACTTAGGAATATCAAGAGCCAAGAGCAATTTCACCCCCATTAGTTAATATCAAATATAAAGGACACTTTCCAGCACACCGCAAGCAGTCATTGCCTCCTTCAAAGACAGTTAAGAAAGATCTGGGGTTTAGGATCCTTAAATGATAAAAGAGAAATACATAGAAATATTTTTTTTTCCCAGAATAATTGCAGGATAATATTGCTCAGGAAGCATCAGTAGCACACAGATTACTGCCTGGAAAAGTCCTGGGTCAGAGGTATATTTTTGACCCAATCCAGAGAGCAAGCAGTGAGCCCCATGGGCAGTACTCCAGGATGCTGGGCAAAATGGCCTTTCTGGTTTTAATAAAATGAAGCGGCATTAATTCTCCCTATCCTGGAAAAACAGAAAAAACAATGGGTGACAGGTCATTCTGAAGGAAAAGGAGGGTCCAGAATTAAACAATAAAGACATATCAAAGCGCTGCTGAAAAGTAGTTAAGCAGACCCGCACTACAAAGCAGGACTCTGCTGCTTTCAAGCCCCGATGCCTTGGAGCATTTGGGGTCTCTTGCAGTCCAGAGCAGACTTGTCAGTGTTGGGTCAATGTACCAGATGAAGCTGGTCCAGAGAATGCTGTTTAGTCCACAGGTGTACTACAGTAGGCTTCAGCAGCAAAGGTGGTCCCTCCCAACACTGCATTTAAGAGGATGAAGGAAAAGATGAATTCACCTCACGGCCCTTGAGAGATGATTGCAACCCTAAAAGAAAGGTGGTAAAAGGAGCATGAAACTTAATAAGGGTAATGAACATTGAGAAGAACAGTAGTCAGCTTGTCTAGGAATGCAAGTTTCCAGTCTGGCTAGCCCAGAGCTGATGGCAAAGATCAGGCTCATCCTTTGACTCCCCAGGCCCTCCAGGGCTGGCAGCCATGCTGCACCACTGGTCCCAGCCCTGAGACAGCACACAGCCTGCCTTCGCTTGGGTCAGGTCAGAAAAGAAAAACTGGTGGAGGGTATGTGTGAGGATGCTGGATGTTCTCAGAGCAGGGACAAGGGACCCAGAAAATTCCTGGCTGACTTCAGTTCTCCCATAGATGTTCTGCATGGCCTTTTGCTAAGCATCTGCCTTCCCTTCCTTCTCCACCCTCTCCTCTGCAGAGTCCTTTGTTTCTCTACCTGGAAAAACTCAGGAGTAAAAGAACTTTCCCCTCTTCCATGAGTCAAATACACCAGTGATAGCAAAGCATATAACAAAGGTTATTATTGCCTAGGAGAGGAGAAAGAAATTCTCCCTTACGGTCCCCACCTCCACCATGCTCCTGCTACAGTTTTTAAGTGAGAATTCTTGGCAAAACCTGCATCAGAAACCAACTTCACTGCTAAATAAGTGCTAGTAGAAATAGGTAAACAGCCTTGCACTCCGTCATACTCCCTGAAAGACTGAGCATGCCAGCAAAGGCAGCACGGACTCTCAGAGCAGTAAATAACCAAGTAGGCAGAGCAAACAAACATTTGAAACTCCATATGGCAGAAAACCTCTCTTTGGAAGGAGGGGGTGAAAACAGTTTTGTCAGAAAGGAGGAAGTTTTCGCCCCTTCCCTTCTCCCCACTTCCCCAGCCCTTCCTTCTCTTGTTTACTTTGTTTCCCTGTTTCTAACCAAGAGAAAATCTAGTATTTGTGGAACTGGGCTCTTTCTGTTTAACTCCAGCTGTGCCCACAGCCCACATACTGGCTTGGTAAAGTTTGCCCAGTCTGACAAAGTGGTTTCTCAAGCTTGAAATAAAACCATAGTGATTTTTACACTGCTAAAATGACTGGCCCTTGACGGGACTAGCAATTATCTATGAATTCCAAAGAAAAAGCTTGTTGCATGGCACAGCACCGTGTCTGGGGATGCAGGGGCTTTCTGTGCTTTTTGCTGTAGCTCGTCAGCCTCTTTTGAAATATGGCAGCCCAGGGAGCTCCACAGCAAAAAAAGAAAGAAAGAAAAAAAAACAACTCAGAGAATGACAGCTCAGAGGATTTTTACCTGTCACAGGCGTGGGGTTGAAGGGACCTCACTGTTAGTCTCAGGTCAAAGAAGCAGCAGCATCCAAATTCAGAGAAAAGCTCTTGCCAGGAACACCAACCATGACGCTCCTTGAGGGAGGTGGGCTCCTGCTGTGGTCCCCACCCCAGGGTAGCTGTACCACTTTCTTTATGGGGGATACCTGCACGCATGGACCCAGAGATGAGGAGGAAGGCAGTTAGTTTCCTTATGTTTGATTTAGGAGAAGTGACTGCTTTGGGACCTAACACCCAGCTCTTATCAGAGGGGGTCTGGGGCCTGCAACTACGTTATCCGGTATCAGAAAGTCCCCTTGGGCAGGGACTGTGGGAGCAGAAGCTGACCTCAGCCAGGCAGCATGAAAACAAACCTCAGCACAAAAAGGCAGGACGCCATGAAATAAGAGTCCTTGGGAAAGGAAACGGGGAGAAACCAAAGCTGAAATCTTGATGCTTCTAGGAGACGTGGAGAGGGATAACTGAACAGGATGAGACATGGCCAGCACAGGGTTGCACAAGGGCAGGCGGAGGGTCTGAGCAGGGCGAGCAACCTGGGCCAGCTGGGGAATGGGCAGCAACACCTCTGCTGCAACCAGGGGCTGCTTCCAGGGTGGCAAGCAAAACCTGTCAGTGCCAGCCACGCTGCTGCTTTCTGTTTGTCTGCTCGCTGAGGTCTGGCAGACAGACTCGCCCTTCGATGCCTGCCTGGTGAGTGCCCAGCATAGCACGAAGGGCCTCTCAGTCCTACTTGAAGGGAGAGAACAAACCTTTGCCCCGGATGAGACAGGCACGGGGAAGGTAGGTGGCAAGCCTGCCTTACTTTCATGTCTTTTCAGACAGAGCATTTTGGAAGGAAAGTTTGCCTCGGACTGAGCCTCTGTCTGGTATTAATTCAGCTCAAATTTGTAGTCACCGCAGGCAGCAAGGGAAGCTGCAATAGCTATTAGAGAACAAGCCAAAGAAGTAAAAGCGAGCCGAGACAAAGAGTAGCCCTTGCCCTCCCCTAAAAACAGAAGGGAGGCACAGGGATCCAAATTAAAAAGCAACTACTAGTCACCAGTACCAGCAAGTCACTGTGGGCTGGCCAGCAGCAGGACAGCCATCCCAGCCAGAGCCCGGCCGCCAGCAAACAGCTCTGGCGCAGCAAGCGTGGCACACCCTCCTCGGGCGTTCAAGCCCCAGCCAAGCAGCCCAGAGCCAACTGGGAAGGCCAGCGGAGCTGGGAGCGGCCACAAACTGCGGCAAGGGGAAGGAGAGAGAGGAGTCCTGCCTCCCGCTCCCCACCAGAGCCCTACCACAGGGGATGGAGAGGAGCAGCCAGCTCGCCTCCTCCTGCCATTGCTGCTGGCCAGGTGCCTCCGAGATGTTGGTGTTGGTCATTCTTTGGCTGGGGGATCCAAGTGGCCAAGATACCCAGAAAGAGCAAACCACAAAAGGAGTTGAGACCACTGCATGGTGGAGATGGGAAAAACACAACGAGACAGGTCAGCACCCAGCACTCTCACCCGAGACGACCGACATTCTCACCGCCCCTGCCCACATAGGCACCGCTGTCACAGCCTCAAGGAGATGGCAGTTTCCAACCTGAAGGCCGGAGGTCGTTTCCCATCTCTTCATCTTGGCTCCCTTGGCTTCATGCAAGCACCAGGCAGCGCCGGGCCCCCGCGGTCCCTCCCCGCATGCCATCGCCTGCTCAGACAGGAGGTGGCAGCAAATGGCCGCCTATAGCACCCAGCCAGGGCCGGGAGCATCTCCCAGAGACACCCTGGTACCCAGGGGAGAAGCCCTCCCCGACTCCCAGGGAAAGGGCAAGGGTGGCAGGAGGTGCTCCCCGAGAGCACCCATCCTCCCCGGGGTGCGCCGCCTGCCTGCCCATCCCTGCCCCATCCAACGTCACACGCACCACACCCTGGCAGCGCTTTCCCACAAATTGAGATGTTTTAAAACCAGCCCGTATCAAGAAAACAGATGGCAGCAGCTAGGAAGCTCTGATTATTATTGATTAATGCAGGATTACGGTTTGCAATAGGAGATATTGGGAGCAGCAGAAATGAATGCAGACATTATCAGTGGAAGGAGGAAAAAACCCACGAAGCAAAAGCACAAGGAATGAGAGGCACTCTGCCCAGGTCTCAACATGCTCTCAACAATCAGGAATCATGCTCAGATAACATCATGATCCACAAATGTTTGTCCCCTGCATCATCTGCCAGCCTTCACCAGAATAAAACTTTTTCTGAAGTTTAAAAAAAAAATAATAGTAACTGGAATTATTTTCCAACATTTTGAAGTTTCCATTTCTATCTGCCAGCCTAGGAAATACCAATGGGCAATCAGACCAGCCCAGCTAAAACAGGGAGTCCCAGAAAATCTGTTTCCTCTGGATCCCTAGGGCTCTAGGGATTCCTCAGTCCTCTAAAGCCTGGATTTTAGAGTTCCTACAAGTCACCTCTCCAGAGCTGCAAAGGAAATGTGAGGGTTTGGTAACAGCATACTGAAATAAGGACACAAAACTGCATGGACACCAGTACAATGAATGGATTGTGACGCCCCGGCAGCCAACCTTTCATCCCATCTCTGCAGCCTCGTGCCTGGGTCACTCCAGCCTCTCTCCCTATTGCGATCCTTGCTTAACATGGCCATCCTCCAGGCAGTGCACTACCAGCTTAGTTTGCTCCTCTGGCCCCAAGTGAAACCTGACCTTTCAGGGAAAGCAGCTGTGATGGCTGAAGTCACTCCTTCAATCATCCTTTTTTACTTTAATGTGCTGGAGCTCACCTTTCTCACATAGTATCTGCCCTTCCCACAGGAAAGGGTCACACATGGCTGTCTGCCAGAAGTGGCATCAGACAGAAACCAGTAAGCAGCTTTCTTTGCAGAAAAAAACAGACCTACTTCCTAGGAGAAACCCCCAGGAAAGATAATGGATCACAGAATGCAGCACTGGGCAGGAACTCAAAGTCACCAACACCATCCTGTGTCTTAAGACATTATCATCTCCGCTTAAACAATTCCTGATCTGGGTTTTTTTGGGAATTGGGTTTGGGGTTTTTTAGGGGGTGAATGGAATATATGTGTTTGGTTTGGTTTTGGGTTTGGTTTTTTTTTTTTTTTAAGCCTCCAGCAAGGAAAATTGTATAACCTTGTACAGAAATTCATTAAAGATTAACACCTCTTATCCTCAGAAAATAGTCTCATGTCTCGGCTTGATCACATTTTCTGTTTCAAGGTAAGCCCAAGACTTTTGGCCCTATCCACAGGCAATGTGAATGTTTTCTCTTTGCAGTATCTGTTCACGTGTTTGAAGACTATTCACAGTTCCCTGTCTCTTCACCTGCAGAAGAACCCTTCAGGTAGAGACAACTTGATGCAACAGCACCTCACATCTGTTCCAATTTATTGACTTTCTTAGAACATTTCAAATATGACACACAAGGGGAAGCAGAGGGACACATCTTAAGCCCAGCAGCTCTTTAGTAGTAATGGAAGTCACATAATCCAAACGTTTGGTTTGTTTTCTTTTTTTTTTAAACTAGATGTACAATCTGTTTACAGAAGACTGTATCAGAGTGGAAGATGTAGACTTGCCTTCTTTACAGGTTACTATGGAGACATCCTTCCCTTCATTATTCTGTAAACAGACCATGTTACACAGAAGTGAGAAGTTCTTATTTTTGGCCATTCAAAAATTGCCCATGATTAGAGCATTTCACATGCTATGAACTAATAAACATCTCTGGTGAATTGGTTTGTTTCATCCCAAGTTTGGCCAAGGGGAACTCAACTGACTGAGAGATGAAGGTCAAAGATACACATTTTAGAGCCTTACAATTCTTCTTTTGAAGTCCCAACAGAGAACCCATGGCTTCACTTGCTTCCCAAAACTTTGATATCTGTCCCCAGAATAACACAGGCAAATCCCATCAAGCATGAATAACCACGCCCCCTTACCCTCAAGCACATTTCTAAGGAATTATTGTAAATTACTTTGCACAGCGTCAGAGTAGGAGAACTAAGAATATCAAACATTTAATATCAATAGTACTGTCCATTGATTCCCAACAGCCTCCAGGTCACAACTGCTAATTTTTTCTTTTAGATCACCTCAAATAAACTAACAGCCCTTTTCTGCAATCAACGCCACGGCAATACCATTATCTATGATCTGTGGGTCTCTAAAAATATGCCTTCAACTTTCCCCTTTGTATTTCACCAGCACTCTCCAAATGCCCAAGGTGCAGCACCTGTTAGTCTTGGCCCTTAATACTGCTTCCTTTGTACCAACTTCTTGACATTCACTACAGTTTGCAGAAACTACAAGAATTTTCTTCTATTTCTATTGCTTATATTGCAGTTTTCTTCCTGTAAAGCTTTCCCAGAAATCAGAAGTAGAAATAGGACAGTCAAAGCTGCAGTAATGGGTTAGGATACAAACCAAATGAGAAACAGGTAGCAAAAGATCAGCAATAGAATAGAAGCAAAACCCCATAACCCATTGGGAAGGTGGCTCTGGCAGGAAACTCCTGAGTCACCCAAAATTCAAGTCACAAGTCACATACGCAACATCCCTGTTGGACAACCTCCTTTTGGAGAGATGACCACAGACAGTGCTCCCACAGAGCCAAGGGTCACTCATGTCAAAGGCACACAAAGCCCAAGAACTTTTGGTCATCAGAAGTGCTAAGATCACCAAGCTGAGCAGCAGTGACAGGACAGAGGAGGTCTCCATCAGACACCATGAAGACACTATACCTCTGCAAACCAGACCTCTCGCTTTTCAAGGCAGGGATAGCATTTAGGGCAGGGATTTAAGTCATCTGAAATGAACTCTGCCAGACTGAATCCACAAGCATTTGAGGGCTGAGAGCTGTAGGTATTTCCCCAGCGCAGTGTGGCATCAGTGCCAACAAAACCTTGCGCAGCACCTCACAGGCCTTGTCTGTCCTTGTCACAAGGCACCAAAGCACAGGAATGCAGCAACAGCTCAGGGTGTCTGGTGATGGAACCTGAGGATATAGGTTAAAAGGAAAGAAAACACCTTCTCAAAAAAGAATCCTCTCTTCTTCCCTTTCGAGATGCAGAGAGTTTCAGCTCAGTTATTTACTTTGCAAAGCCACAGTTATTCCAATGCTATTTTTTTTTTTTCTTACATGGAAATATGAATGATTACCAGAAAAACAAATAACTGGGATGGAGCCCAGTTGGATATCACTGAGGCAACTAAGTGAGTATGCCTTGTGGAGGAGGAGAAGAGAGAGTTACACAGTTAGGAAATGTCTGTTGTCACATTTAGGATAAACATGACAAGCAAGAGCTGCTTGTCCTCCTGCTACTGAGGACAAACTAACCACTCACAGTCAGGAAAAAAACCGATATCCAGGTTTTCTCCGAAAGAGGTTTAAGAATCTGACTTAGGAAGTCACTTGGAAATACCCCCTTTTCTACCCATATTCACATAAGCACGTAAACACACATGTTTATTCTTGAATTCCATCATTTTTTTCAGAATGTAAACCTGTGCTAAAATACTTTCTTGAACTACATTTTTATCTTCCTGGATTAAATTTGGATTAGTCACCTCCTGAGGGAGATGAGATGTCTCTTGGTCTACTCAGTTCTCACGATGCAGATTACCTTCATTTTCTCTAGCCACAACAAGCAAATACTGCAGTAGCCTAAAGCTCAAAAGTGAGACCCTCCTTACATGTGTCAATCCTCACATTTTTAGTTGAAGTAAAGATGACAGAAAGATGAGGTTGGGTTGAGGCTGGGATGAGCACACCTATTTTCTCTCTCCATGCTAAGTACAGACTTTTCTCCATGTGAGTACACATGAAATATTACAGCCATGAGGAATTGAGGGAGATCCAAAGTCTACCTCATCTGCTCTCTGGTCCAGGTTTTTCTCCTATCCACAACCATTCTCTGAGAAAAAAAATTGATTAGCCAACAGCTTGTTTCTATTTTTCTCACAAATCTGCCTATAGCTGTCCCCTTCTAAGATTGCCACAGCATTATGGGTCAGGACACTAAAATATTCACAAGGTGATATTGCAGATATGACAACCAATGCCAGAGCCAGAGTCCAAGCTAGATAATACAGAGTTCCTATATCTTAGCTCTATCAAGTATAGACGATAAAGTAATCAAGAAAGAAGCAGCTATATCCAACAGGGACATTATTCTTATTTAAACATAATACTGCCAGGAAGCACTTTGGGATGCTACGGTCACTCATAGCTTCTACCATACAGGGTTGAATCTTCCAGGATGGAAGAGTAGCCTTTGATCTGCTGCCACCTTTCCCTCCTACATCTCTGTGCTTGAGGTTGTTCTAATCACACTCCTGAGCTACTGATGCTACTTCTGTCTCCAGCTCTTCTTGACAGCCAGATACATGTCTGCGTTGAAATGACTTCCACTCGTAAGAAATTGTCAGAGAAGAAAAGCAGGTGTTAAGATCAAACGCACTCGATTTTTGCTTCTGACCTTAGCCCCCAACCTTAACTCTAGGATTCTTCACACATTGAAAGCTCAGGGCACCAAACACAAATCGGTGGTTTTGCAAGTAACAAATTACACAAGTGTGCATGAGTAGAACAGATGCTTGTGGTCCTCAGGGTGGGATTGACCAAAGAGAGCTATGAATAAGCCAGCACCATGAGCTCATAACTCAGATGCCCATGTCCCTGCTGGGCCACGGCAACAGATTTCTTGCCTCAAACCCAATTCTCTTCAGATCCAGCTTGTATCTTTTTCACTAAGGCCAGAGCTCTGAGCACCTCAGGGAAGAAGAGCCGAGGACATCCATCAGAGCTGACAGTGAGAAAACACTCTGAATTATTCATAACACTCAAATAGCAAAATTAAAATTAAACTACCTTACATGACAATGGGAGAATTGCTAACACTGAAGAAATTCCAGGGCTACTTTTATGTGCTGTACAATGAGCTAAAGCTGGAATGAAATACTTAATGGCTAAAAGGCTCGCCTGTTTGTTTTCTCTGTGGATGGGTATGTTTCTTGTTTTGCCTACATTTATATCAAGTCTCTACATAACTGTTGGCTTCATACCTGAGGCTATCTTCCTGCTTCGAAATCTCTCCCATACTGGTAGCAGAATAGACTGCTTCTAGCTTTTTAACTTGTTAATAATGAACTTGCTCTTGTCTGATTCTCCTTGTCCCCTTCTCCCTGTGCGATACCTGCCTTGGGAAGTACATGGCTTTTGCATCAGTGTTCAAGTCAGTTTTCTGTACTTGCTTAGATGGCTGTCAGGGCTAGTTTTTGAGGTACGGTCTCCCTTTGAGAGCTCCCGACAAGCTCTGCTAGAGGAGAGCTGGTTCCCTAAATACATCTCTCTCCCACTTGTTTTTTCAGGGTTCTCCACTCTGCAAGGAGTGACAGTGTGGTAACGAGAGGCACTCCAGACTGGATTTAATGCTACCATATGCTAGACAGAATGAGAATCCATACTGCAGGAGAGCAGCCGGTACATTTCCACGTTAACAGAAGCCTGACTGAAAATTGCATTTAGTCTCAACAGCTCAGTTCACTGCACACAGATGCCATGGGGGACTGTAAAGTTAGCAAGATGTGGGGGAGTACGGCTGAATCTTTAAAAAAAGAGCCTTGGCTGATCGGATGCCACAGACATTTGGAGCTGATGCCATGGAAGAAAGTTGCTGCTGCATTTGTTCTGCCAGAAATAAATAATAAGAATAATGTCATGAGCTGTTAGTCAAATTACAAACTCTTACAAGGCTGGTGATTGTCTGCTGATAAAAATGGCAGGGTCGGCACTGTCAAATGCTGCTCTTCTAACTTGACAGCCAGCACGTAAATGAAGTCAGAGAAGAGGAATTTACTTTTTCAAAATAGGTCAGCATGAGATGAGATGGGTTTCCAGCCGGTGTGTGCCGCGTCTCCCTGGGCTGGCTGCAAAGTGCACCTCTTAGCTCTTACAACAGACTTCACACAACTGAAGGTACAAGGAGACTAAATGACTTGGGCAGGTTTTTCTCTCAGCTCACGGATCTGCTTGGAGCTGGTAGAGGACAAGAGTTCTCCTCTGCTTACTTGCACACAATCAACCAAATCATAGGATCATAGAATGTTTTGGGTTGGAAGGGACCTTTAGAGGTCATCTAGTCCAAGCCCCCTGCAGTGAGCAGGGACACAAATCCACTCAGTGGCCTCTGTCCAGGGCCTACACCGCAAAAATACTCGGCTCAGCTCATGCTAATGGACTTTTTGATGAGCAGGCTGAACTGGGAGGCCAAGGACTCTTCGCTCCTTGGCCTAAGCCACCGGGGCACAGATCCAGGGCAACATAAAGATGCCTGGCAATGTTTTGATGGGGTGGTACAGAGGGTTTCACTATCCAAAGCTCCCAGGCCAGCACCAATGCACAGATAGCTTGAGCACTTTTAAATATGAAACGGAGCCACAGGTGCGGAAGCACCGCATGTAAACACAACCCTCATGCTGCAGGATAAATGCTCTGCTCCCTGTGAATCGGACGAAATCTCTTCCTCCCTCCTCTGGCCTACCCATTGGAAAGCATCACACGGTTCAGCCACTTAGATCAGTGATGGTAAATGAAGCAGGCTACATCTCAAGGCCCCTTTTCCAGTCTGACATCTCTATGAAGCATTCACACATTCCTGAAGAATAAGGAAAAGCTTTCCCCACCCCCACTGTACAGCCAGCCTGCAGAATTCACTGTTACTGAAGGTCACCAAGTCAAACACTGCAGCTGGGTCATTTTATAGCCATTAATAATCCCTGTAGCTCAGAGAATAAAGATAAAAGTGATCTAAATCCTGCTTTTTAGGACATGAGCCAATCTTCCCCAGGGTCAGGAAGGAATTGCTCCCACACACACATCACATAAGGGATTGAACTGTCCGCCAGGTGCATGGGGGGGTGTGTCCATTTCTCCCCCCTCTCTCCCACCACATATTACCAGAAACCACAGGGGCAGACAGGAGCACGCTGCATACCACACTTGTGTAGTTTCACAGATGAGTGACCACCAGCCAGAAGCTCCAGGGCTCCAGGTTGCTCAGACACGAAAGCTTTTGCAGAATTTCCTAAAGCCCCATATCAGTGAGGTGGCAATAGCTCTCATGTGCTGCAAGCTGCCTCATGTAGTTCCAGGAATAAAGCGCTATGGCTCAGCAGTCCCCTGTGGCACTGGCTTTACATTTCTGGGCAACAACTTCACTGCCAGGCAAAAGGCATTTTTCAGATTCTCCTTCTAAACACATTCCCAGGAATCAAGCATCCAAGTGAAGAGAGAGAAAGAGAAGAGCCAGTTTCCCAGGAGGTCTCTTAGTAAAGGCCAAACAAAACAAACCAAAAAAATCATAGAGGAGCTTGGGATTTCAGACAGTAAGACAGAGAGAAACACTCTCCAGCTCTGCCCACACCACAGGCAGGATGGGCACTGCAGACCTGTTGGCAGGGGGCTCCATGTCTAGGGAGCTAGGAGGTTTTCATGAGGAGCAAGGATGGTCTACATAGGGCTACCAAACATCAAGCTTCCCCAAGAAAAGCCTCTTTTCCTACCCACAAAGGATCTAAAGTGCATTAGTCACTTGTCTAGGGATGTTCAAGAGACCAGGATAAAGCTCCCAGTGAGAGCTCAGCTCTCAATCCCAGACCAAAATACAGCAATAGGGATTGCTGGGAGAAGACAGCCAAGTGCCCCAAGTTGTTTGAGCAGTCAGCAAGAAGCTTTAGGTAGGAAGCAATCCCACTTGAGGAGGCAGTTGCTGAATTGGCTGGTAGTGAGCCATGGAGCTGGCTGCCTCTTGGGTGTCCATGCAGCTGAGAAAATCAATTTAGACCTGTAAAGTAGACATGAAAGTGGGATCTGGTTCCCAGCTGGAGCTGGATGCTCCCATGAGACTTGTTCTGTGCTTCCAGGCATGCATGTCTCATCCCATGAAGGCAGAAAATCCCCATACTTTTTTGCAGTTCTTGGCTTCCATTTTCCACTTTTTTTGTTATATAAATTGGTGGTTATGGTTTCCTTCTACTGCTTGGAGTTTTTTGTGAGGCAACTGACTCCTTTTTGCACTCCGATATGGATGGTTGTGTTGTGCTCTTGCAGCACCCCATTTTGTGTGCTGAGCAAGCCAAGGACCAGAATGATACAAATGCTAAGGGCGTGCGATACTGACTTTAGTGGTCAACTCTCATCATCAGCTCTTTCACTCAGTCACACCTCAATGCTCAGTCTTAATCACAGCTATCAGAGCTCCAACAAGACACCCAGAAATATCACCCTGAGGAATACCAGCATTTCCAAGACCAAGTCCCTGTCCTGAATTCCAGAGGCATGAGGGGAAGGTAAGTGGATTCCTGAAGCTTATGAAAGAATTGTTGCTCCAAGCAAAGTTGTGAAGCTGCAATGAACAATCAGATAGAGTGCAAGATTCACTGTTTTCTTATGACTATGAGCAGAGAAAACCAGGGCTCTACTCCATACTGCAGACAACCCAAGACCTCCTTTAGTTTATGCATTATCAGTAAGTAAAGAAGCTAAGAAGTCTAATCCCAACCTCCATCGTGGAGACTCTCCTAGTGATAGGATCCATAATTACTTCCTGCACTGAGCCATGCTTCCTCTTCCCTGCCCCATTCATCAGTCCCACTTATGGTTTTTTCAGTTTTCAGTCTTCTCCTGCACAGGACTTTCCTTAAGACCTTTAAGACCTTCAAATTTTCCTGTAGTTTTTACAGGTTTGGTCTGAGCAGCCAAACCAGGGAGAAGAGCCGATGACCCTGGAGGCTTCCCTGTTCATACCAATACCAGCAGCATAACTCTTGTTTCTGTCAGAACAGGAGCCTATGGAAGGGCTTTCCTTAGACTTAGAGAAGAGGTGTCTAACATGGTCATGTAAGGGTAGTTTTTTTGGTAACGCACCTACTAGAAAGATGAGAAGAGTGTAGCCCATATTCAGTTTTTCCAAGCAAGATATTAAGATACGGATTTTCCGCACTTTGGAACAAGGCTCTGAAATCTAACTCAAGTACTGTGGTTGAGAATATCTGCCAGGTCCTGGCCATGTCCATCTGATTGACATTTCCCATTTCTTAGAGCCTGGCCCTGCAATAACCCCCTTCAGCCGGGAGAAACACTACCAAAGACGGACCAGCTCAGCCTTACCCATATTCCCATTCCAGCAGAGGAAGCATCAGGAGGATTTGTTGGCAGTCACTGAACATGCTGAAACCGCTTTTTTTTTTTCTCTTTTCCATTTTTTGAGAGAGAAGAGATGTATAATTAGGCAATACATGGCTTCCCATAGACATGTCATGCAAGGCACCTCCTTAACACCATGGGGACCCCATGAACCCTTTGTCCTCTAAAGCCCAAGATCCTGCTCTAAAATATGGAGCTTGAAGAGAACAATTAAGCTTATTTTTGTTATTAGCACACAATTTCCAGTCTTGTTCTGCAAAACAACTGAACCACTTTAACTGGAACTTTCCAAAACAGAGAAAGAAAACAAAAGCAAGACCAAAATCAGGGAGAAGAACGACCTTTTGCACAGTAGGCATCAGCTGAAGCAGTTAAACCCTGTAACCTGTGAGCTCCTGAAAAGTGGCTTCTGATGGAAAAGCATTAACCTTGTTGATGATCCTGAAATCTTTACCTGTAATGCATGTGCTGTAAAGACTGGCACTGCTCTCTGCTGAATGGCCTGCACAGCAGGGGAGAATTACATACTCCTGCTGCATAGGGAAAAAGTCCTGGGCCCACCAGCATTCAACAGTTGGCTTGGCTGCAGATGCAAGGATTGACTCAGAGCAATTGGCTTCTACCCTGGACAAGGTATTGCAGCTTCTCTACTGCACTGTCACATCACCCCATTTCACACCGCACAGAGAAAAGTCACCCAAAAGCTTACAGTATGACAGGTCTGGGCACCAGCCAAGCTTCCTCAGCAGGAGACAACTTTTTTTCAGAATTAAACAAACAAACAAATAAAAGAAGTGCCATGGTTGCTGCTGCTGTAGAAGCCATCTCCCCATAACCCCGTTAGTGACCAGGCAGCATGCAAGAGCCATGCCTTTACTAGTTCTCCTGAGCATTTGCTTGGCCTCTTCACCTGGTCTTTCAAACTTATTTGAATTTCTTGGATACCATAACTTTCTCTCTGAGTTGTACTCAAACTCCAAAGAAAAAAAAAAACAAACCAACACACCACACACAAACAGTAGGCACCACCTACAAAGCCCTTATATCATCCAACAAACAAAAGCTGTCTGCTTTGAGCTCTCGCTGTTTGGTACCTACAGACAGCAGCTGTTCCTCCCTTTGCCTCCTTCCCTCCACATGCAGACATCCTGGTGGGTCACAGTTATGAAAAACAGAACACAAATGATGAATGAAAAAGTGTTACCTTGACAGAGAGATCAGCTCAAACTGCATCTTTTCCATGACTCCGGGGTGACGTGCCTGCCTTCAACAGGACAGCTCCTTGACATCCATTCTGGGAGATTTTTTAATACCAAGGATGCTGGAGGGGGAAAACAAATGGAAAACCTACAATGTAGAAGTCATTTCATATTGTCCTGATTTAGGGACTGAACAGTTCAGTCCATGAGAGGTTTTAGTTCAGGTCCCATCTGTACCACTAGTACATCACCCACTGTTCAACCTCCCCTTGGAGAGTTTTGTGACTTGGGACTCTGCTGTTAGCTTACTGCTGGCTACCAGGTACCACCCCGCCTTTCTGGGAGCACAAGGAACCATTTTCCTGCAGAAAACAGACAATTCCTTTTGCTCTGTGAGTGATTCCCCGGTGCAAGTTCTCCCTTGTTTCTCTGATGTCTAATAATGAGCAATCAAACGTTTCAGTCTTCTCCCCTTTTTGGAGCTACTCAGGCAGCATTTCTTTTGCCTCTGGCAACCCCTCTCTGAAAACTTGCAGGAACGTAATATCTTGGTTGAAGGTTCAGGAGTTGTGTGATACGGGACTGGGAATGTGCTCTATCCTTCCTTCCCTTCATATCAATTGCAAGTGACGCCCACAAACACGTGCTATCCAAGGCGCAAGCTGTCCGATCATGCTCCATCTTCAAAGCACCCTGTACCTCTGTACAGAAAGCCACGTGTCATTCTAACAAAAAGCACAGAGCTCGCATCTCCTATGTGGGCTAAGCTCACCTGGGGGTGGTGGAGGACATTCCTCTTGGGACAGTCACTGGCAATACACCAAGATGACAGACATATATATGTGCTGGCCTCACAGTGCTGTGGAGTCACTGCAAGCTCTAGATGTACAGGCAGCCAGCTAGAAATTCAATGGACAGCTAAGGGTTAATCTGCACTTGTTTGATTGTCAAGCACCTGAGATATGACGACAACATATTGGCACACTGTAATTGCAACGTATTATTAAGTACCTTCAGTCCCCAAAGGCTAAGACACTTTTAAAAAATAATAAAGCTAATGCACATAATAGCCTGTGTCTTGTTATTTAAGAAACCTCTTCCCAGCATCGGACGTCGACAGTATGTGTAAATGCACTTTCTCCAATAACTATGCACAAGGAGCAGTTTGATGGAGTGCCAGAAAGCACAATGACTGTTCTACCTTAGCAATGTACAGAAGATGACATGTTCCCTTTAGAACTAATTGCTTTATTCAAAAAAAGCCATTTACTAAATCCTAGCCTGGTCTCTTCCCTTGATGAGCAATTTCAGACTCCACGTCGGAGCTTTTGTTTGTTGTTAAAAGACAGGGACATAAAAGTGTTTTGTTAAGTCATTTTAATTTTCATATTTAATGGAAAAGAGTTCAGAAGGGTATTTTTCATTATATTATTTGAACATTTGCATTATATATTCTGCTGGGCCTTCCCTTATGTGACTCAAGGCTGACAAGTTCAGGCTGTCAAACACAACCCTTTGCACCAAATGAATTACCCTACTCCGAGATCCAGTTATAACTATTGACACAGACCAAGCTACACATCTGAAAGCCAGAAAATATTCTTAACTTTGTTATTGTCCTTGTTCTGCATTCTCACATGCATAACATGAAAGCACTTTCAGAACTGCTTCCAAAATTTACTGCATTCTTACTGTCAGACTGCTCCCGACCTCCCTGCATTAAAAAAAGAAGTCAGGAATTCCTCTTCTTGTGCCTTCAAGAGAGAAACAGCTGTAATGACTTCACAGACAAATCAATGCCATTTCCAACAGAATTATTTCATTTTTTTCTCCCTACTTCGAAAAATTAGAACAATTTCACAGTGAGCCTTAGGGAATAAGCTCATGAAAATGCACAGAGCAGACAGCATGAGGAAAAGTCGTTGGTTATATATTTCAGGAGGCAGTAAATGGGCCTATCTGCTGCTCTGTGAGCAGTGAGAATAATTATGTATGCATTTGCTGCATCTCATAATCATCATCAACACTGAGATGACATTTCATAGCTGAGTTGGGAACCTGCCTTTCCCAAAATTATTTTTTGTTTGGAAGGAGAAATTATTCTAAATAATGTCTGGGGAGGATAGATATAGGAAAGCATAGATTTGAGAATCAGACACTCTAGAGTCATAATCCTATCACTAGTTCTCTAAATAATTCTATTATATTGTTAAGTTAATGCCACATTTGCAAAATGGTAACACATCTGTCTATGGCAGAGTCCCAGGCTTCTGGGAATTTCCGTGAGATATTATAGACTGGTGTGTTAACGTGAACTAGTCAGACTGCGTCTGCATGGAGAAACTCCTGTGGGCTTTGTAAAACCTTGGCCAGATTTGGAGGGTTGGGGAAGGCTCTCTTCATCGTATTGTGGTGAAAGTGGTCCAGGACCCAAGTCATTACCTCGATGTAGAACAGGCACTAAGGACAGGGAGCATCATGAGGACTTGTGGCTATTAGGTGCACCTCTGCTTCCCCCAGGCAACCCAGAAGGAAAACGCTTATCTCTTAACTCAGTGATGAAGGACAGGACAAGAGGAAAGACCCGCTTGAGGCACAGTGGTCTCAGTGAACATCCCTTCCTCAGGACTATTTCTACCCATTGGGTCATGGCTAGTGCTGCCAAAGATGCACCAAAGCCCTGTTATCAAGATCAAAACCAAAGGGGTGACTTACCCAGTTGCTCTGACCGAACACACTGCTGGATCCCTACAGCACGAAGAAAAGGCCCCAGGTGCCATAGAGCCAGTCAGGCTCTTCTCCAGTATCCTAGCCTGCTTTCAAAAGAAAACCATACTGTCTTGCTGGTTCCATATCAGGCCACACTAATTGCTCACAGAGCTACATCTCATCACTTTTTCTTACTGGGATGGTGCTAAACCTAACTTTGTTCCTTACTGACTCTCCAGCTTGGACAGAATGAAGATCAGCAGCAGCTCTTCCATGAGATAAACTGGATTGTCAAGTAGGAAGTCACGGCCACTTCTAACCATAAGACCTTAGGTGAATTTTTTTAACTTGTCTCCCTTTACGACACAGGTGCTAGAATAGTTTAAAGAAACCTGAGTACTAATGAGACCTTCACCTCTGGAAGAGCTGCACTGTCATATTAGGCATGAGGACCTTATTAACGGGCACACTGGGTTAACATCACAGCACTCCTTTGCCCAATATTCCAGTGGGACTTTGGCTTTCTGATCCACACCAGCTTTTCACAGCCAAGAGGTTTATACAGGCTGACTAGGCTGGTATGCAATAGCTAAGACCATACTGGGCCTGACTGGGTGCTACCTGGGTTTGAAAGGGTTCCTTAGAAATATGTGTTGCCTAAATCCTAATGCTGGGAACAAGTAGCTGCAAAAATGTAGTCATCAGTGCAATGAAGACTCAAGCACTAAATTAGCCATGAGCCTGCCTTTGCCTGCCTAACACACACAGATCAGCAATCTTTGCTCCTCTGCTACCTAAATATGTAGCAACTACTTGCAAATGCAAAGCATGCTCTCCAGGTGCCCTGTACAGTACACACTGTGCAGCAAACTGCTACCAAACTTCAAGCCAGGACAAATTGCTGGCTGGGCAAGAAAGCAACATTTACCCAACAACATGATGTCACTTATGCATATGTGGGAGGAGGGGAAAATCTTGATTTGTTCTGGCCGTAGACGAGGACACAGCCTGAAATTAATTGATCATGGGTGCATTCAAAGTAACAGCTTGATCCAGTTCCAGCAAAACCCTATGGCAAAACTCTGGTGCACAATACTGAACGTGCCAGATTTTCTTCTCAAATACTTTAGCTCACACTTCACTGTGCAGAAGTGATCAGACCCTCTGTCACCTTGCTAGGGGAAGTTCTGTTAGGCATTTGGACCTGAGGTCCCTTGGGGGTGGGGACTGAGAGGGGAAAGAGAGGCTGATGTGTAAAATATTCTTTAAACAAAGAAAAAATTAAGGTAGAGAACCAAATTAATTAGGATGAAACTTGCATTAAAATCCTCCAGACCAGAATCTAATCCACAGCTTGTTAGTTCTTTCTACCTGTATGATCTCCACTGTCACAGCATCTCAACATTTTGCAACCTCACTTTCTAACTACTATTTGAGGCAGATGATGTTTGCTGTCCCCTTTCAACAGATATATCTCTTCAGAATTAGCCTAAGTGTCTTAACACAGTGGCATTCTGTAGGATAACCATTTCCCCTTGCATGTCCAGTCTTCATTTGCTGCAAAACACTTTTTCCTACTGTTCGCTTTCCCCTGCTGATGCCTTACACTGAGCTTGGAAGCAAAGCTCAGTCAACCTGCTTTACTCCCATTTATAATCAACTTAACTTCCTGGCTCTGGGGCACCTTTTGCTGTGCTCAAGACCACTGCCACACAGTTCTGTTTAAATCCAGAATAGTTTGCTGACGTGGAAATTAAACCATTGTTCTTCTGATGCCAATAAACTGAAGTGCTGACAATCGGAACAGTCATTCCAGCAAAATGGTCAGGAGTACCCACGTTTGTCATCTCTTGATGACTCCGGATCAAGAGTGCTCAATTCATAAAAAGCCAAAAGATGAGTTCTCTAAGTACCAATGCCAATAAATTGGAATCTCAGTGTGTTTTCTTAGAGCTATTTAATAGAGAGAAGTATCTTTATTTAGCACCTGTCATCTCAAGTTCCCAAAATGCTCTCTCAAAAATTAAGTTTCCTAATAAGCTTCCTAGCCAGACATCAGGCTCCAATTTACAAAGGGTAAACTTGTTTAAGGTCACCCAGCATGGGAAAGAAGAGCTGGGAAGCAGCTCCAGGAATCCAGAGGACCACACCCCTCACTAGCCACTAGACCACACAACTGTCCCCGTTTCACTCGAGTCATTATTAAGCAGGATAGAAGAACACTGTGGTTTTATTTTATGTTAGCTGAACTCTTCCATTAACATTTTACTCTCCCACTGATGTTTTGCCTAGAACATTCTGTAATCCACAAATTAATGTGAAGAACATCCAGTACAGATTGGAGGAATAAAAAAAAAATTACATAAATGGCAATGGAGTTTTGATTTCCAGCAGTTTCATAAATAAGAAGACTTGGAGAAAGAAGGTTCCTTATTTTATCACACATAGCCTTGTGCAATGCCAGCAAAACTGCTGCCCTTCCCAAAACCAAGCAGAAACCCTATTGTTGCGGCAAACCCCATCTGGTCACATGGAGAACTTAAAACCTCGTGGAATTCTGTTTCGCATGGACAGAAATGGACTTTTGCTCCAACTACATGACAAGGGCCAAAAATAAGCATGCTCTACCTATGCACAGTATCTGAAGCTTTTGTTGCCTTCTTTTATTCATCACTTCAAGTTTTCTATGCTCTTGCCTTTAGCTTCTGGCATAAGAGATTTTTCTGTCCTGCAAATCCTCCCCTATTCTTGTTTTTGTTAAATCACTTCATTAAAGGATTCTTTGAGGTGGGAGCAGGTCCTCCCCTTTTAAGGACAGGTCCAGGCTGCACCCAATGCAGTGAAGTGCAAAGCTAAGGCAAAACCCAATCCCTATTCAGAAAGTCTTTTGAGCAAAAACTTGCCCACGATAATAAGGCTTGGATCAGGCATAGGCCCTGCTTGCTCAGAGCGCAGCTGGGGAGGATGCATCTGATCAGAGGTATGCCCTGCCACAAAAAAACCCCATCACTATCACCAATCAAAATGCAACGCTCCAGCCTGACTCAGAAAATCAGTATGGAGCTCGGCAGAGCGTAAACCCTAATCCGAACAGAATTATTTAAAATCTGTTTAAGGCATACTAATTAGTAAACATCTCCCATCTGCCAGATAACATCGGATGTTTCGCATCACCACTGCCTGAAGCTGCAATCCCCACAGACCTCGCAGCTCGACGCCATCCCCGCAGCCCGACGCAATCCCCGCTGGAGCTCTCCCAGTGCTGAAGGGGCCCCTCTTCCCTGCCA
Source organism: Gorsachius magnificus (assembly GCA_034008185.1). NCBI lineage: Eukaryota > Metazoa > Chordata > Aves > Pelecaniformes > Ardeidae > Gorsachius > Gorsachius magnificus. The sequence continues at coordinate 36,418,093 of CM067087.1, forward strand.
GCCCTGCAGGCTGAAGCAGAGCACAGTTAAATATTAAGTTTGAGCGGAGCTGCAGGAAAAATGCAACTACAGTGCTGAAACAAGACTTAGTTGGTAAGATCAACAGACAATGAAAGAAGGGGAAGGGCCAGGAGGGAACATCTGTATCGCCGGCATGAGCTGAGTGGAGGAGAATGGGAGTGTGCCACATGTCAAGGTTTTGAGAGAAGTGCCTCCTTTCTACCCCACAGAACCCTCTAATTAATAAGACTGTGCTCTCCCTTTGCCTCTCCTTGCAAACCTAAGAACAGCATAGAAACCCTCACAATGATAACAATTAAGAGAAACAAACCTGAGTTCCTCTGGTCACTGAAAGGTATTATACCACTTTACCCAAAAGCAGGACTGTTAACCTTAGTGTCCTTGGCCAACTTCCAACTTGGGTCATCAGAATCTGCGTACCTGAATTCGACTCTCAGCAGTAACCAGAGAGGCTGTTTTGCTTCATCCCTCACAAGTAAACATTGTTCTGTATCATAACTCCAGCCATAGGTGGACAAATGTGCCTGGACATCCAGCACTTTGGATGTGCTTCAGGCACTTCCAGAATGGAAGAAGCTAAAATACAGATCAGAAGGTCAAGGAGAGGCAGTTTTAATACTCCTCTGGTAGGCACGAGAACAACACAGCTGTCACTGCCTTAGCCAAGGAACAGAGAGAGGGGGTGAGTCTCCTTTTTAGTTCACCTGGAACGACAAAACTGAACTTTGATGTCCTAGTCTGAAGCAGCAAATTCCTCAGCATGCACAAGATGCTCTGTCAGCATCTCTTCTTGATCCTTTACAGCCACCCACAGACTGATGTAGAAGCGATTCCCCTGACACCAGCTCCCATTCTCTGCCCTGGCTGGTATTTTTCCCAGTAATTTAGTCTATCCTAGGCCACTTCAGGGATCCAGCAGCTGTTGCACACTGTGCTGGGCTGCCGCGGGTTTGGATTTTGCCAGAATGTATGCCACTACAGAATCAGTGTTGGTAAATACAGCAGCCAGGGGGCTGATGCTGAGTTTGTACTGCACAGAGTAAAATATGAGAGTAGCAGGTATTTATGTTGCTCTTTTACTGAGGAGCCTGGAAAGCAAAAGAAAAAAAAATAATCTATGGAAACAAGTTTCAGCACTCTTAGACACGTAACAGGGTATCTACCATAGGATCAAGAGAGTGTGAACTGGTGTTGTATGGGATTGCACCCATAATCACTTCTCCAAATGGGAAATCTCATAATAGAAGCAATTTTAATAGGGCAAGCACACTGCAGGCCTCCCCATTGCATCTATCAAAATGTGCACTCAGGGAAAGCCAAAATACGGCCTGCTCCACCTCTGGTTATTATGAGGTCTCAGAACATATGCAGCTACCCAAATTATTATGTATATTACTGTTGTGCTTAGAGGCTGCACCCGAGACCTTTGCTGCCCTATAATTAGACCTGCCTAATATAGTCAAACCTGTCCTGTGAGTGAAAGTTTAGGGGCTATTCCCCACCAAGTGACAAGATATGACTGAATGTAGCCGGAGTAACACAGATAACCCCTTTCCCCAAAGGTTTACAGTCTAGATAGGCAAGGGAGACAGAAATAGAGAGAGATGGGCAAAACAAAGTAGACCAGAGGAACAGTTTTTAAAAAGCATAGTGTAAGTGATGGTGATGCTGCAAGCTGCTGGGGACAAGCAGTAAGGACCCATAAGAACATACCCTAGAGGAATCAGCATCATTGAGAGAATTACTGCTGGGCGTCACTGCAACCCATCGAGGTGATAGAGGGGATCTGGCACCGAGGTAAAACCCAATGCTAGGGAAATCTGCGCCAATGACTTTGTAAGGACACAACACATTACCCAGACAAGCAACAACTCCTTTGCTTACGACAGTAGCAAAAGGCAGCCAGCACTGGCCACGCACATTAAAAGAAAGTATGCAAATACTTAAAAGATAATGGGATTCAGGCTGCCAGCTCCTCTGCCAATGTACAGGCACATAGGCCTTCCAAACATGCAGCTGGTGAAACTGGTGTAAAGGAAGCTTCAGCAGAGGTTATAGATTTCTGCAGGCTAATGACACAGTTGAAATGGGTGAACATGGTCTACTGCTTGTATAACAGCCATGTCCAAAGGTTTGGCCCGGAAAGCAGATTCACTGCACTACACTCTGCAAACACTCAGCAAGGGCAGACTCTGTTCCAAAGAGCTTGAGATTCAAGTAAATAAGAGAAAGACAAGGTCGTAGACATGTTTAATGGCTTGCCTGTGGTCATATGTATCATTGGTAGCCTATGAAAAAATCCAGCTAATATCTCCTGAGCTCCAGCTAGCATCCTGTCCAAACACCCCACCTTCTCTTTAGCTATCACTGCCTTCTCTCAAACAAAGCAGGCCACAGAGAAGACACTTCAAACTACAGCCTTTGCACTGAAAATGAACACTTAAGGAGGCCAACAACCATGTTTCTCCATCTACCGTCAACTAATTTGCTATTTTTTCCCAAATATCTTTATCTGCAAGACAAACGTCCAAAAGTGCTGAAAATAACAGCACCTCTTTCCACACACCAGCATGTTCCTTACGCATGGGACAAGATCTGTCTCCAACAGTGATGAAAAGCTGCTTCTGTAGAAACTCAGAATTCCTATTCTTCCTGCTCTTGTCAGTGGTAATTGGTAAGGTCACTGCAGCATGAGCTCCCATTGAACGTCTAAAAGCCATTCAATTAATCTTAGTTTGCTGAGAACTCAGAGAATTTAAGTAAGGTCAAAGAGTTAAGAGAGATCAGGAGACTCTACGCTCCCATTGACATGATACTTCCTGAAGAGCTGACACAGACATACAAGTTACTCCACTGACAAGAAAACAGATCTTTCTGCAATCAACACCCTAAGCATGTATACATTTACTTTGAAAGACAGCAAAACATCTGGACAATCCATCTCTGTTTCTGCCCCCCATCATTATAGTGGCAAGTTGTCTTTCTGCAGGAAAAGGCTGTGTTTCTTTTTTGGTTTACATATCACTTGTCCTGTAGTTATCACAGGGTTACCCAGACATGCTTATCTGCTTCCTCAGGTGAGAAATGGCCAGCCATGGATCAAACACTCTATTCCTAGGGACATCATCAGCCCCAAATGCCATCTCAGCCTCCTTTTTAACTGCTAGGTGTGGAGCAGAGCTTTTTAAGAGCTAGGCACTGCTCTCACACACCAGAAAGCAATAGATGAAGACAGAAAGAGTAGGACAGGTGCTGATCACAATGCTGAAAAAGGCAGAAGCCATGTAAAGGGCTCTAAGTCCATGGAAATGGCCATGCAGGGTGGACCCAGACATCCCACAGATGCCACACAATTGAACTCTGTCCAGGCATATTAAAGCACATGAGGCCTGAATTTTGTTTTCCCTTTATCTAGTCTCTGCTCCTCAAGGAAACCCACCAGTGTAACCCTTATCCCTCAGTGCAAGGGAGAGAACACAGAGCTAAGGAGCTGAAAAAAGCAGCAGAGAAACCAGGCGATCAGCAGCAGGACAAGGATCCCCATGGGCAACAGCAAGTGGGAAAGAAGAGGTGCCACTTTGAGAAAGAGCTACAGAAGTCATGGATCGTATCCAGACGCAGACAGGTAACAGGACGTGAAAGTGGCCTCAGTCAGAGATGCACCAAACCCAGGTGCCCCCAGAGACTCGATCACAATTTGCTCCTTGAGACAAGCAGTTCTCATGCATGACTCAGCTACGTGCATGTGCTTCAGCACATCCCTGAACATGCGTGTGCTCAAACTAAGTTCAAAGCTAGTGGTTCTCACCCAAGTACTAAGGACAGTATTTGGGACCACTGCTGAAGATACCTCCTTTTATGGTTGGCATCACACTGAAAGAAGCAGCTCTGGAACAGCCCAGCCAAGCATGCCAGTCAACTAGCCCAGGCAGGGCTACTAATGGTGCATGCAGGGATCTGCAGTCCCCACCCACATCAAACCCCAGTGCATAAGAGTTAAGCAGGACAGCATTCAGCCCAACTTAAATCACCAAGCTCTAGCTAAAAGGGTCTTGACAGCCTTCCATTGGGCTAGCTTTCATTATCGCTGCTTGGACTATCTCCATCATTTGCTAACGCAGAACAGATTAGAAGCTCTATCTATATATCATGAGATTCTTCCTGCTGGTGCAGGAATGCATTTCAGTAGTTATAATAAGTGGCAGCCACAGAAACTCAGCTTTCCTCATCATCTTACAATTGCATCCTTGTAAACAAGGAGACAGATGTTGCTCTGATCATCAGCAATGGGAAAACAGCTTCTAAATGCCATGTTGAACACAAAGCTGTGCTTGTACCACCCCCGCAGTTGCATACGTAGCAGGGGATTCCTGGCAGCTTCCGTAACAGAGAGGGCAAGCCAGGGCAAGGAAGAAGAGTGGCAGGAGTGAAATTTTGCTGGCAGTGTTAAGCTGGGGCAGCCTCTGGGAAGCTCTAAGATGAGCTAGGGTGGGGAGGCAAGGAGTCATGATTCATAGTGAATCCTTGCTCCAACTTCCGGTTCCTCTCTCCTTAGCTGTGCAGGGTAGCTAGGTGAAAGACAAGATTGTCCTATTCCTGGGGACAAAGTAGGAGGACATCTGGGGAGGTAGTCACTCTACAGAGTGTTAGGGAGAGCTGTTGATCTTCCAAAATAAGCATACAGGGCATGTTTATAACACCAATTGCTACAAACAACATCCTCTCCTCTCTCTTGGTCTAAAAAAGGACTATGCAGGTGGGAAGGATGGAAGGTGATGGTAGCAAAATGGTCCTGCAAAAACAGCTCACTGAAAATATTTACAAGGGAAAACACACATAACTTTGAAGGCAGACAGCGCTGCCAGCAGACGAGCCAGAATGCATCCTTGCCATCAAGATGACTGCTAGGGTTTATAAGCCTTTTATCAAGAGATGCCAGCATCCATAATGTATGGATTCACACAGGTTCCCTCTTACAAGAGCACCCACGATCATCATCCCTGTATACCTGCCTGCTCTTCTGGCATAGCTGCGTTTCCTTACTCTCCAGCATCATTAGCCAGGCACCATTCCTCCACAAGTCAATGCAGAGCCTGGTAGGAAACAAGGACAGCTTTATTCAGAAAAAAGTGCAAAAACGAAACACCATTTTGGGAAGACACAGCAATAATTTATCTACTTAGATGATAAATACTTTCCCATGTAATCTTGGCAGTCACCCATCAGCAGTGTCCCACGACCAACTGTGGTCCAATGGGCAAACATCCCTCTTCCACATTACCTCCCTCTCCCATCCACTAACCCCCTCATGGTTTCACATCAGTGGGTAGTGGTGACCTAGCATAGCGAGGTCACTCAGGGAACAGCTCCGTATAGCATCTTGCAAAGTATTTCTTTATTTATTGTGAGAATTCACCACTGAGCCCAGCTACATGCCAGTGTTGGGAAGGGACTCGCTGGAACTAACTCTGCTCATTCGTCTGCAATCTTATCCAAGATTTCTGTTCAGAAAGTAGCCTCTGCTTTAGAGTCTGTTGAAGACTGCCATCAAATACAAAGTCTCAAAAGGGAAAGAGTCAGTATTACACAAAGGTGGAGCAAAGACCTTGCTGCAGAGAATCCATGTCCTGCTAGAAAGTAAAAGCCACTTCCCCACTCCATAATTCAGTTCCCACCACCCAAAACATTTCTAAGTCTATGTCATGCTACAACGACTCCCAAGGCATCACTAGAAGATTTGCAAGCACCTTATCTGTATTTCCTTGTCTCCCAGAGTTTCTCTTTACAGCATTGTGTATGAAAAACTTCTGTGGAAGAAGCAATTCTGTGCTCATCCTTCTTGCTGCTCAACAACACATGAGCAGAAACCTCATTGCCTCTGTACCATCAGACTGAAGATGACTTCATGGGTATGCTGTCTTATGAAGGGTCAAAGACTGAATGTGAGTTTGCCCATTGACCTTTCTACTACTGTTTTTAACACTCTATGTTTTTTCAAAGCATGTCCCAAACTGAAAAATCCCATTCACTATCTAGAAAGCCAACATTTCTCATCTGCATCCTGCAGCCAGAGAAACCGAGTCATCAGTTGTTTAAGCAACTTCTACTTCCCCAGAAGAGGAACTGGCACTTAGAGAACCCTCCTCTCAAATCCACTCAAACACATAAATTTGACATGGAGTCAGCTCTGGTATTGCTAGAGTAAAGCCTCCAAGAAGGGAAAGCATTTCTCTTACGCCAATGCTGTGCAACATCAACATTAAAGATGCCTGTGTCCATGGGTGCTTCTCGAGGTACTGCAAAGAAGCAATACCTTGCAAATGCAAGGGCTGCAGTTCAAGCGTGAAATTGATTTCAAGGGTGACCTTAATGCCCATTTAACAAGAAAGCTCTAGTCTGGCAGCCTGCTCAGAGAGGGAGGGCTGGTGTGTGGCTGCTGGTTATGCAGCTCCCACATTATCTGTCTGCTCTAGGCAGACTAAATCCCTAAGGACCAGGAGAAAAGCAGCCTCTCCCACCCCAGGCATAGCCGGTAGGCTCTTACAGGACAGACCCTGCCCCCCAGCTACCTGCTGCAGCACTGCCAAGAGACACACACAGGGCCTCAGCAATACCCTGGGTTGCAGAAACACAGGTCTAGACCCTCATTGCCTTCTACACCACCCAGGCATGGCACCAAACCTCCTCCTCCCCAATTCAGAAGCCTACTCCGTATGTTTTGGTTTTGAGTTGGGTTTTTTTTTTTAGCTCACCTCAGTTCACACCTGCCTTTTCAGCCTGAGGGCTGGGACCAAGTTGGCAAAAGCTGAAGAAGTTCAGAAGAGAACATACCTGACAAACAGGCATCCCTTCTCTCACCAAACAAACCAAGCTTAAGGCAATTCCCACCTTGCAGGCATCACACCCAAAGGACAACACAAACAGAAGCAGCCTTGCAAGCGACAGCAAACATCCAGGATTGAAAGGAGTGTGACTTGGCTTTCTTCAGTAGCAGCAGTATTAACCTCCCCTGAGGTCAGATCCCACACAAACATGGGCTTATTATCAAGGAACTGAAAGAGGCATTGAAGAAGCACCAACACCTGACAAAAAGGTCTCATAGCCCAAACCACACTTGCACTTGGCTGTGTGTATCCACTTGTTCCTAGCTCCTTACCCAGTCCCAACATTCCTATATGTCTAAAAGCACCACCAGCCTCCTGCCAGGCAGCTACCCCTTCTACATTACAGGTGCTCTTTGTTTCAGGAAACAAGCAGCGGGTTATTTACTCTGTTGATTCATTAATTTCTGCCTGATGGTTTTGGAAATAGCAGGCTTAGCTTGGCTTCTAGCAAGTCCCACAAGAAACAAACCATGACACTAAGAAGATGCTTGTACTTACTACACAAATTGAGAATTTTGCTCATGAGCTGTTGATACAAAGGCTATGGGGTGTGACACAACATTAGCACCAAGCTACAGGATCATTTGCTTCCAGAACTTTATTCTAAGCCTTGACTGAAGTCCTCCCCAAATCCTATGGTGTGTAAGTTAACATCACAGTAAGGCTTCCAGCTGGGAGAAATTTAATGGTACTGTTTTATACAGCACATCTCATTAATAATAAGTAATGCATTGGACAGTTAGAAGAAAAATATCTACCCTGCGTGTACTGAGCTAACAAGGTCACACATTCAGACGTTAATATTGGTAGGGTGTCATGCTGAGCTGGAAAACCTTCTGGAGCTTCTTCTATCCCTGCATTACAGACTTGTACGACAGCCAGCCAAAAGTTGAAGGACTGTAAGGACTGATTAGACCCAAACCAGAATCTAACGAAGCTGTGAGAAGCTCAGATAAAAACAAGATAAACAAAACCAGGCAAAGAAATTAAATACCCAGAAGTACTGGTTCTGCAAACCCAGGAAACAACAGAAAAGCCTCTCTGGTGGGTTCCATGGTTTTGACTTTCCCAGATGGGAACAGCAGAATAAACCAGGTTAGATCATTTTAATGCTTTTTAGAGTCCCTTCAGATCCATTTAGACTTTACCCCCAGCCAAATGCAAAAGAAATCCCACCATCAGCCTAAATTCTTACCTCTGATTTTTGAGCAACTGATTCAGAAGTATTTGGAGTGTTATAACAATCTGTTTAGATACGTGTATCTAGAACCTTGTTTAAACATCTTCAGAGCTCGAGTATGTTTGGGTGCAAGCCTGCAGTCCTGCTCCCTAGTTGCAATCTCGGAAGGACGTACTAACAGCAAAGTGAGTGGTATTACTTGGTTAGCCATGCCAATAATCAAAACAGCGTGCTTCAGAGTGCACTATTCTACATGAGAATAACAAAGAACAAAAAAAAAAAAGCCAAAACACCCAACCAATTTTAAGCTATTCTCTGAAAAAAAAAAACATTAAAACCAGAGCCAGATCATACCAGACTGCATGCCTACTTGGGAAAATGGTCTCAGAGTAGGGCTCTGGGTAAGTTCCTCAAGAGGTATCTCTACAGGTAATGCAAAAGACCAGACATTACCCCCTTCTGAGCGGAGAAGCCTTTGAGACCTACTTTAGGCCAATATGCAAGAAAAGGCACCATTCTCACTACACTGCTCCCTCTTCTATGGCTGCATGATGGAAGTAACCCCCTATACAGCTGTTATAGATGTCACACTGCCTTCTAAAAGTAAAACAGCAGGGAGTCAGCTGACACATAAGCACTTTGCCAGAGCACCTGAGACTGATTGCTGGCCCACAGTTTTGTTATAGACTTTAACTGCCAACTTCCAAACACAGGTATTTATGTGCTTAAGTCTATTACTTTAGTACCACTGTTGCTAAATCTAAAACACTGTCTTGAAATTAGGAAGTGGGAGTAGAAGTAGGTCCTATGCCCCTTCAGACCCTCTAGTCAGATGTTCAGTCTTGTTCTTCTCAACGGTAGATCTCAAAAATAAAATCAACACAATAAATCAGTGACAAAATAGGAAACTGAACCCAGTTCAGATGCCCCAACTATATGGAACTTGTCTCCAAAGCATACAGGACCCTACATTTTCCAGCACTTTGTTGAATTTACTTCTAAATATGTCCCAGAGGGAGGGGGAAAAAACCCCACCCCTCATGGTCTAATAAGCATCAGTGTTGGAAAAACAAGCTAGCATTTCCCTCTGGGGTTAATGTGGACTAAATACCATGAGAATCACAGTTTGACTAAGTAACTTGGCTTCCTCTTACATGATTTCATAGCAGCAATCTCAGCTTAGGTCTCAAGCACCAACTCCACAGGCATCTTTGCCTGGTTTACTGTCTGTGGTATATGCAAGCACAATCCAAAATTTGCTGAAGTCAATAGAGGAGGTAGTTTAGCTTAAAATAAAGCTTTTTCTCTATTCTAATGCTTCAGGTTGCAAAGATAGTGTGGATAAGTTCTCCATGACTCAAAAAGTTTGAAGGATGCATTAGACAGTTATTAGAAAGCATCTTAAAGAAATACAGGTCACTTCTGGTAGCTGAGCATGAGGTAGGTTATTTTTAACATGTTTGGCTAACCTAGTCTTAAAACCCTCCAGTGACCAGGAATCCCATCACATTCTCATATACCTCAAACTGCTGCATTGATATCTTTACCACTGGAAAGTGTCCAGCCTGGCTCACTCTTGTTGCAATTTAAGTGCATCATTTCCCATCCTACCTCCATTGCTATGGAGAACAGTGTTTTCTCCCCTTCCCTGCATGAGTCTTTCTATATATTTTGAAAAATCTGTTGCACTTGCTTTATTTTAATTCCAGTTTAGCCAGCTTTTTTTCCCCCCTCCTTGTTTTGAAGTTATGCTTTCAAGACCTATAATTGTTCTCCCTCTTCTCCATTGGCATCTCCACATTGTCCCCATCTCCCCTGAAATGTACCCAGAGAATTACACACAACACTCTAGCTCTTTCCCCAGGACTGTGCAGAGTAAAATAATTACAGCTGACTCTCCTGACACTACCCGAGTACTTATAGTTCTTCATCAATTTAAGATTTGTTCATTCTCCTGCAGCTACATAGCAACTCCAGATACTATCTTCTGTTCTTCAAGATCTGGAACAAGCAGGCAAATCTCTTCAAAACTACAGTAAGGGATGTCAAAAAGAATCTCAATTTAAAAGAGGGTTTCATTAGAAGTCATCATCCTTCTTTGTTTAAGAGGAAAAAAAAGTCTCTCTTCATCCTTTCATTAACTTATCTGTACTCTCTGTGCCAGGTCTTTTTTTTAAGTACACTGAAGGCTGACAAAACCATTGGAAGCGAAAAAGAAATGAGCTATTCTCTGGAGGCACTATTATGAATAGCATGTGTTCCTGGCTGTTTCCTCTGGGCCTATTTTATGAATCAGACCCGAAAAGCAAACAAAGTCATTCAACAGTCTCACCATAGGGTCACTCATGAGCTCAGGTTTTTATTTTAGCAGGACAGCAACTAACCTAAAAGTTTTAGGCGACACAAAATTTCAGCTTCATGCTGAAAGAGTGATGCTACCAGAACAGAGTTAAATTCTTTGCCATGCTACAGGGACGGCAGCACTGTTTTCTAGTTTGTGCTGGGGTTGTCAACTGAGGAGCCATCTCTCAGGAGGGAGAGCACCAAACCCAGACTCATTGCAGATATTAAGCAGCCTTTTATTCTTTCCACATCAGCACAGAAGTAGTGGCTTCGGAGTCATCCCAACGCTGACAAGGTACTGCACAGGACCTGCACCACTTCTGCAGGACAGAGCAATGGTTAAGCTGCTGTCTAGGGAAAAAATGCAGAAAATCATTGCCATACACTTCACAACAGGTAGAATCAAAACAGGTATTCAAAACAATCCAATGTGGGTTAAAATACAAAAGCCAGGATATTAAGCAAAAAAAAAAGGATTGTTTGCAAGTTCCCCAGGGCATGTATTCATGTGTTTACACTTTCCTCCACCACTTTGGTTCTGCAAGCTTGTGAAGACATGCTGTTCCCTCACAGGTTGTCATGCTCTTTCTTTAAGCTTCCTTGGCCTTCAAGGTGGCTCGTAATAGATTTTAAACAGGAAAGGCTAGTACTGGACTATTGTTATTCAATAGAACTAGAAGATAAAGGGGAAACAAAATTCTTTCTTTTGGGTGCAACACACAATTATGATCTACATTCATCTAATTGTGCTTGGATCCAGAGATTTAGTTCCACCCACTATAATAAATGGAACCAATTGCAAAATCTGGATGTGGGTCAGTATTTAGAATCCAATCCAACAGTTGACGGCAGGCTTTATTGCAACTCTTAACATTTAAAGAGTAAGGGAAGAAAGAAACGAGTAAAGAGCCGATTTGGCATAAGAACCCTCTGAAATGCTGAAACCCTGAATATCAGGATAACTCCCAATCACCGGGAACAGAAGATTAGAAACAAAGAGTGGCATCAGCCAAGTCGTTGAAACATATTTGATTAATAATTGAAGGTACTGAGGCAAATATTAAAACACAATTCTTGGTTCTGGGTGAACCCCTTTCAATACCCTGATTTGATTTATAACCTTGGAAATAATCAGATCTTGTATTAGGCCGCCCATAAAGACCTTTGGAGGAAGCAATATGAACACCACCCATGCTTTGATATAATCTCATCTACAGCTGCTTCCAAAAGGCTCCCTGCACCCCGCTCACTACCCCAAACACCACCATTCCTATCTCCCAGTCTCACAGGGGCTGGAACAGCCACATAACCATGCTGTGCTTCTAAATACCACAAGCTGAAAGTTGGGATATTCTACTTGCAAAATACACTATCTTTGCAAACCTGAAGCATTAGAATAGAAACTCCAGCTGAGCTGACACATTTCAAAGTCCATTTTTCTGCTTCTGTTTCAAACTGTTTTCCGAGCTCACATCTAGTGGATAGAAGCAACAGTAGCCTACACAGGTGAGCACCGTGCGCTGATTCAGTTTCCTCTAATAAACCAGGGTGGTAACTCAAGGACAAGCAGTGGCCTTGTGTGGGGAGGCACAGCGCCATCACATGCATTGAGGATGGCAGCAGAAGCCAGGAACACCAGCATGGGGACGAAGATGGGCAACCACATCCCCTCCCCCCTTCTGCCCCCTTTGCTGAAGCAAGAGTAATCCTACTTACCAAGTGGCCTTCTAGGGGCACCACCAAGGCTTGTTAATGCCTGCACAGCATTCAAGGATCCTTGGAAGAAAGATATTTTAAAAGCACAGACTAAAGCTGGGATTTTTCAGTCAGCCAGTTCAAACAGTAAACAGGGCACTTATTTTTAACAGGGAAGGGGTAATTGGCCCTTGGCACTGCTGAGACTCTCACTCCAGACAGGAAAGCTTTCTGCATGCCATGGTTCAGCTCAACCACCAGACACGGGCTGCCTGCAGGAGCAACTGGCTGCAGATCTCTGGCCTGTGCTTATTAGCTAATGCCATCCTCCTGAACTCTTTTTTCTAGGCAGAACTATTTTAAAACTAACCTTAAAGTCTCTTCCACAGAGCCAGCAGCAGGAGAAAACCCCGGGTAGACTGGAGACTGCTGCTTCCACCACTCATCAGCATTTCCAAGCATTTGCAGAAGTAAATTGTCTGAATAGCAGGAATAGATAGAGGTTTCAAGAATCTTTTAGACACAGGACTTTAGCACTAGTTTCTGTTCAGCTCAGGCAACAGATGTCAACAAGGCCAGGACGCTGCTCAACTCTGCTCCACCAGCCCTGTTTGCTACCTGGAAGGAGTGAAAAACCAAGAGGATTTCAGCTTGCTAAAGCTGACACCCAGATCCCCCAACCCCTGGGCACAAGGGAAGGATAGCTCCAAGTTGCTGAAGAGGCTTTTACAGTCAGAGGATGGAAGCTGTGAGCAAAACTTAAATATCAGCCCTCCAGAGAAAAATCTGGGTTCCTGTAAACAGGACTAGAGAGACAGTCAAGCCCTCCAAATTCAGAGAGAACCATCATTTCTAGGCTTTGACAGCTTGAGCCTTCCTTAATCCAGGGTCACTCCCACCCCAGTTCTGAGGTTGGGAGCTTTGACCCAGTGAAGAGGCAAATAATTACATCCTTGCTGCATGTGCTGTGAAGGACTGAGAACCCTGCAACATGTGTTGACCCAGGACAAATTCAAAGCGAATTTGTCTTGAGTGACAATAGCAATGCCATAAACAGGCTGGTGAAAATGAAAAACAATCACTATGCCTACAGGAATACAGCAGGAAGATTAGCACCCCAAACATTCTCAGCAGGCGTGGCTTTGCAATGCTTTTGTCTTAAGGTTGTCCCCCACCCTTTTTTTATTTAATAGGTTAAAATTCTAAATTAGGCAAGTAGCAGAGTTCACCACCCGCACCAAATTGTAAACAGTACCCCAAATTAAGACATGCTTACAGGGATAAGCCACATCTCCAGACCTGAAACTCTCTCCTTGAATACTAGGATGGCTTGAAATCCTGCCTCAGAGATAAGGCCAGGCTCGTGTCCATCTTTCAAACAGCTCTATTCCAGGCCCAGTGAGTAATGCTGGGTGAGCATCAAGAGAGCTCAAGGGCATAACCCCCCCCTCCTTTTTCATACAATAATTCTGCAAAAAATAAAACACAAATGAAATAAACAAAGGGACTCATAAACCTGTAAAATTCAGGGGGTAAAAAAAAAAATGAAGTGATTTGCAACCAAGGATTTTTGGACTGCCGAGAGTGATTTTCCATATGTGTCTCATGCTTTCTGCATTGGCTATTTGGGCTGAACTGCAGGGGGGAGAAAACCATAAAAAAAAGGCCAAACACACCACCATTGCTTGCAAGAGCAAGGAAAGCTTTTCAAAAGGCAGGGAGGGAATAAGACTCACCTGTACCAGGAGAGGGCAGGTTGGCCAGCCCACAGCAGGAGCCTCCAGCCCCGCTCGCCCAGCAGCCCCGGGGGAGCAGAGCAGAACAGGCTCCCACACTTCCCAGTGCCCTCCTGGATCAATTCTTTCACCCCGGTTTATCCCTCACAGCTGGTCATTCATCTTCTCCCATCCGAGAGCATTTTTGCTCCGCTTGCCTGGCTCCATGTTCAGGCTCAGCTGCCTTACGTGACACTATGACCTACTTTTTTTTCCTTTTTCCCTCCTCCCAGAGAATAGCAAAGCACTGCTTCAGTGTGGCTTGCAAGGAGGAAAGGCAAAATTAAGGAGTGCTGGCAGAGCAAGCCAGGGCCCTTTTCAAAAATTCATAGCTGTTTGAGAGGTTAGGCAAGGAGAGGCGAGGCCAGCCCAGGCTCTCCAAACCACGCAGCTGAAAAGGAGGCGATAACAGGAAAAAGAAGAGAAGGGTCTTGTGTTTTGCTTCTGAAAGGAGAGGCCTGTAATAACTTTACCAAAATCAGAGCGTTTTCCCACCTGGCTCCCACAATGCTTAAATCAGCTGATTCCGAGGCAAGGGTAAGAAACACCATCATGGGCAGCGGCAAGGACTCAGGCAAGGGAAGACTGTGGCTCAGGAGACATCGGCTCATTTCCCTCCTCCCCCCTACAGACATGATCTAAGGAAAGTGCTTAGACCCAGAGCCTCCAAGATAATCAATTACGTGCCTACATACCAGAAAAGTCAATCAGCTTAACCCTAACTCCAGGGAAATCCTGCTGTCTCCACCAGTTTCCAGTGGAAATTATTGAGGTTGTGAATTTTAGCCTCCATATGTCTCCCCTCCCTGGTGTTTGGGGAGACATTTTTCCCTGATTCTGCAAGGTATTCTGTGCAGCAGACTAAGGGGTGCTTCATAAGTCACTGAAGGGGTACCTAAGAAGAATATATTAGAAATATCTACTCAAAAAACCCTAGAATTTGGTCTGTTCTTTAAGGCCAAACAATCCTTCAAGGATTTTGATTCTCTCTTCCATCCCAATCTCTTTGATCTTGAGCTTTCAAAAGCTTGTCTAGCAAAGGTACATTGCTCTGGCTTACCATGGCTTTCTTGAAACATAGAGGCGGCTGTCCTTTGTAGCTAGCTCAGAGCATAATTGTATAGCAAGGCAAGCAGTATTAGTCTGTGCCCTAGCAAGACCAAAGGGTCAAGACAAGCTATTTCCAGGGTGGTATTTGCTTTCTTCATTGCTGGAGAGCTTGCAGGACTCTTGCAGAATCAATTCCCATGCTTGCAGGTCAGGTCCAAGAGGGTCCTCATGGTTCTTGCTCTTTTAATTTCAGGACTTGGTTTGCAACAGAGCCAATACAACCATGATTTAGCAAGAATGTCATGAACCCTGGCAGCAATTGGATGGCATTCACATGCTGTGGGATAGTGCTTACCAGCAGAAGCATAGACCTGCAACAGGTTGTAAATGTCTGACCTAAGGAATAGCTCCAATCACCTGCGGTAGCAGCAGGCTTTAATACTGTCCCTCTCGGAGCTTTAATCATTATGGTGCCTGCTGCTAGGGAGGAGCAGAAGAGCTCTAAGGTGCAGCACTAAGCTTTGAGAGCTTCTCATAGCCAAG
Organism: Gorsachius magnificus; assembly: GCA_034008185.1. Lineage (NCBI taxonomy): Eukaryota > Metazoa > Chordata > Aves > Pelecaniformes > Ardeidae > Gorsachius > Gorsachius magnificus. Next base: position 36,433,584 of record CM067087.1, read on the forward strand.
CTTAGAACCCAGCCCTTCTGGATATCTGCTGGAAGTCACTGTACTTACTACCCACTGATACAGAAGGGCTGGTCTACATTGCTGCCGTTGAGGGAAAAGCATCTTGTTTCACTCACCTCGGTTTCCCCTTAATGGCTATTCTTTGCTGAACATGTCAGTAGCTGGGGCAGGAGGTGCTGGATGTCCAGCCTGTCACCTCACCCACAAATACAACACAACTCCAAGGCCCCATCCAGCTCTATGTCCCAGACATAGCCTGCGCTCGGCTGCACTGGCCCACAGGGCTGGAGCAGGAGATGCTGCAGCTGGGAATGCTCCAAGTACCCAAAACTCTGCCAGAGAGCCAGCTGCAGATTGCAGCCTCTCTCCTGTCACATACCATCCATGATTCCTTCATATATGAACCTGGGTAGGTCTCACATTTTAGGAGAAAAAAAAAAAAGGGCAAGAGCTGATAGACTTGGTCTTCACTACAGGATGCATCTGTGAATAGAAAACAGGGCTCACAATCTCACTGCTCCCCACACCCCCCAGCAGCTCCTAAAACACATCTCCAAAAAAAACACCTTGCACCTGGAAACTACCCCCAAGCACAGAAGACACTGTTTCCTTCCGAGCATAGTCTTTTTTTCCAGTGCCCTTCTGGAACCTACCTGCTCTGCTGAATCCCTGCTCAGGGACAGCACATAGCAGCCCAGCACAAGCTGCTCATAGTTTTCCACTGCAATTAGCATGGGTGGTGTTTATCTCATTTTAGAGTGACCTGGCTCCTCTGGGGAAAGCCCTTGTCTCCAATTCACTCAGAAAGACCCTGCAGTTGCTTCTCTCCTCTCGGCATGAAGCAACATTGCAAATGGTTGGGATGGATGAGAGTCACCACCACCTAGGCACTGAGTATGCACAGACCCACCACTAAAGAGCTGGAATCCTCACCCATACATATGCACATATAAGTCTCAATGGCCATGTCAAAGGCTCAGGGAGCTGCTTTCCAAAAACCACAGATTCCCCATAGGTTGCCCACAACTTGTGCACGGAATAATAAAACAATCTTCTCTCAACTGACCTACCTGCAAAGAATAAACACACCAGAGTCAATTGGCAGGATCAAAGCACCCTGCTCCCTCTCAGCCCAAACACAGGCTCTTGGGCTTTACAGGTATGCAGCCAGCACACTCCCAGAAATTGCTTCTATCTTCAGACAGAGGTAGGATGCCTAGAGCACACCTATGCAAGCATCTGAATTCACATAAACAGGGTGCTTTAGAAGTGGATCTCCCAATTGTCCCCATTTACTGTACTTGGGTTCACATCACAGGGTGGTCCTCAAGGATGCAACCTGGACTCCTTTCAGATGAAGCTGGACTGGGAGATAGATGACAGAGTGTACCAAATGCACTCCAAACACCAACACCTAATCCTAAGGGCTGCTCCTCCAAAGCAGAGCTAATCCAAAGTAAAACACCCCTGGAAATGCAGATAGCACTGACGTATGTTCTCACCCCCAACTGATTTACTCCAGAGCCACTCTCACGCTCAGAGCCATTCCAGCTACACTTTGCTCCCCCCCATCTGACTGCTTTCACCTGGTGCTGAGACAATCAGTCCTCAGAGACAATCCCTCAGCATTTACTGCATGCAATTGGAACAGCTATTCAAACATGGCCCTTGGAGATGTCTGAATAAAGTGAAATTAATTCATTGCAGTTTTTACTGCTTCCAAACTTGCTTTCTACAGATGTTTCCCCCATTTCACCAGGAACCATTATATTTCAGTTTCAGAAACCATTAACCCAACACAAATAGAAAATATTGGCCTATTTTGAAGGGCTGGTTCTAGTTCCTCTGCCACAACAGCAGCAAAGTTGCTCGGCACTAGCCTCCCTCCGAGAGGCTGTTCATATTCTGGTGTTTGTGCACGCTGTATGGCTTACAGCAGGGATTTTGCATTGTTTATTTTCTGTTCCTCCACAGACAGTGGCATTGTTAAACAGCATGAGTCCGAGAGAATCCACCCTCTCCATGGGATCTCCTCCCAGCTATTACAGCACTTCCCAGAAACCTACCAAGCTCTGGAATAAACAAGTCTCAACGCGGGGACTGAGCCCACACCCAAGAAGTAGAGTGCCATGAAGCCTCCACAGCAATGAAACTAACTTGGCTTTGCATGAAACCTTCCTTTTGCCTAATGAAAACCCTGTGTTGTCACCCTTCTTAATGATGCTCTCTTGTCCCTTGCAGGCAAAAGATGGAATAATGGACTTCCCTCTGACTGCGGTATGGGCCATGAGAGAAGATGTTTTTCTCCTTCTGACCCATAAGCTTGGGCACTCAAAGCATTTCACCTTGGGCAGAAGGAGCAGAGCTTGGCCTTTGGTGCTGATGAGTGGCGGGCAGCAGGGTTTCTCCCAGCATGGAGAAGCCTCCCACACGCCCAGTTGATTTGTTTTTCCTCACCCATGCAAAGATAGAGCAGTTGCCAGATTTGGGGACAAGAAGGAATCTCCTCCAAGATTGCAGCAACCATTATGCAAATAACTTTTGTTTGTCCTTTCCTCCCCCTGCCCCTGCAGTTCAGGGCCTGGTACATCCTCAGTGCCATTCTCTCCTGGCAAACACCCTCACGGCAGTGCTGGGAAGCCTTTGCTGATGTTCTGCCTCACATACATACACTCATCTTTGGTCATGGGATAGAGATGCTCTGCAACATGTTATATTAGCAAAGGTCAGGAAGATCCTGCCGGTCCAAACATCCCATATGCAGTAAATTAAGATTGTGGCAAGTTTGATTCATTGATTCAGGCAGTGCATTTCATACTCACATTCCTAGTTTGTGGGGGTTTTTTTTCTGGCTGGCAACAACATCCAACACTTCTGCTGCACAAGCAAATCACTAGCAGTTAACACGTGGGCTCATTGTAGGGTCTGTAGCTGGCAACCCACCTCTCTTCTGGGCCAGAACAGGTTTAGGCTGACAAGCAGTATCAATGATTGTTCCCCCTGTAGCAAAACAGGCAAATATTCTCAAATCTTCCTGTGAAGAGAAGAGAAACATTCAGTCCTGCATCTCAGACTTTGCCATCTGACCTTAGATTTGCTCTTCTTTGTATTGGCTTTGAACAGCATTTACCCATCTATCTGGGTCTTTTGATGTTGCCACATTCACAAGACATACATATTTTGCTCCTCTTCATAACTCGTTCCCACTATGGTCCAGCTCACACACCGTCAAAGCAGAAGCCCTTCAGAAGCACTAAACCCAGTACTAGGTTGCATAAAGATGATAGTTCCCATATGTCCTTATAAACACCATGCCAAACTGTATTTGTACTGTATTTACATTCTGTTAACATCTACCAAATTACCAAGCCAGCAGGAGAACTTACACCCATTCACATTTCTAAACAAGACAGTCTGGATGAGCATTTAAATTTTATTTTTTTTTAGAAAAGAGCAATGTGCATGAAAAAAAGAAAATTTAGCATAATCCTGGCCTGCAGTTTCATGTTACTTGCCAGAACTAAAACATCTGCATCCTGTGGTATCAGACTGCTTGGGGACTGTTAATTCAGAGGCAGCTAGAGTCTCGTGTGGGATTACCCCAGGGAGAGCTTCCTGTTCTCCTGACATTTCACGTGGCTCGAAAGAAGAGAATTTAAGCTACCATGACTAAATTATTTCTCTCCTTTACACTTGAGTTTTTCAAGCATATAGTTCTTCAAAACATGGAACCAGGTCCATTAATACAAGCTGAGGATCTGAAACTACACTCTGGAAAGTTCCTTTCCTGTCCAGGGATATTTCCTGGCTAGAAGCCTTCTGATTTTCCTTGGCCTGGGCTTTCTTTATAGTTAGGAGCTGATCAATCTCAAAGCTTGTAATAAGAGACCCTCACTGTAGTTTTTCACTTGAAGACCAAACCTGAAGTTCGCTCTCTGGGGAGACACAGTAAGTCAGAAGTGCTGAACAGATCAGAGCAATGGTCTGTCAACCCTGTCCCTCCCTAACAGCAGCAAAAGAGAGACAAAGCAAGTTCTAGACCTCCTGCCCAGGGTCATGAAATCTTTTCCTGACCTGACAAACTGGGCAAAAGGCTGGGATCTTTCCTTTTAATCTGTACAGTTACAAGCAATAACCTTTATTACTTATAGTTGTACACAGTAATCAGTAAGATCCATCCTCAGACCTGTGAGATATCTCCAGTACTACAGCAAGCCAAATCACCTAGCCCAGGTTTGAAGCAGAGGCTGAAGTCAGGATACAGTAAAAGTTCTTTCCTTTAGAAGTAGGTGTTGCAGCTTCACTGTGCTGTAGGTTCATGGAAATTATGGTTGCCTGTTCCAGTATAAAGAAATGCTCAGTAGGATTTGAGCAGCAAAGCCCATCAGTGCCCAAGACCATTCAGAGCTGAAAACTGGAGACCATAATGAGGAGCAAACCTGAACCAGACCAGAGACAAGCGTCTCAGTGGGTCACACTAGACCCTGTTGCACAGACAAGTTGCATGACCTCATATCATGACCTGCTATACAAGAGGGTTCCACCATGGGACCACTCAGGCAGGCTTTGATCATAGGTTATTTTTCTTGCTGTTTGTTTGCAAGTCATCATACTCTCTGCCTTCCCTTGCATAGCTCAGTGGACAGGCAGAAGAAATAAAAGACCTTCTAAAGTGTTGCTCAACTGTCCGTTAATCCTCCAAAGCAGAGGAATGGCCATAGGCCTTGATTCCTCATGCACCGACTCTATGTATCATTGTGGACGTATGAAAGTACAAGTTCAAATTAATTTGTCACAGTCTAAGTAGTAGTTTAGAGCTATTATTTCGATGGCAGAAGGCAAAGCACAATGATGTTTGGAATTCATCATACATGCCTTATTATAACTTTCTCCTTATCCTTCAAGTTCAAGACATTTGTCCCATCTAGAACAAAAGAACACAGATCCCTACTTTCAGGCCAACAAAATTAGAGGACATGATTTTCAGATACTTCAGTTTTGAACTACACATGCATTTAGTAGACAATGCAAGTGAAAAGCTTTGTAGTTTGGAACTTGGGCATAAAACCCGAGGGAGTTCCTGGGTGGTCATGTCCAACTTTCCAGGCAGCCATATTTTACACAGCATTTTGGATCATCTCTGCAGGAAAGTTCATGCTCAGGTCTTTGATTTCAACCAGGATTTTGTCCTAATCTTGTATTTGTGATGGCCGTGCCAACACACTCTCACTTTGCTCTTGTAGCAGCATACGTTGACTATACAGTGTGAGCAGAGGCAAGGTATGGTTCAAGAAAGGATCTTGTGCATGAAGAAGGATTTAAGCATGTCTATCAGTGTTAAAAAAATAAAACACTCATTTTGTCAGGAAAACTAATCTGCCTCAAGACTTGTGGTTGTTTCATGCTACTTCAGGGTTGAACTGAAAAACCATATGGGAAGATGCCCTTCACTTAGCCCAGTACCCTTCCTCTCCCTTGTTTCTTTGCGGAATTTGGAATCTAATAAAAAGGATCACCACAGGAGCGGTTAAGTTACACAGACCCTGACAGCGCCTGGCATGCAGGATGGACCAGCTACATTTCTAAGAACCAATTCACCTATTCTGCAAGGGAAGCAGCAAGGCACAAGAATTTGCCTGAGGTCCACTCACTCACTCATAGCCACAACTGCAGTTAGAGCTCAAGTCTTCCTGGCCACTAGAAAAGCATAGTCTGAGCTCCAGCCATCTGTTTGAGGGTTAGGTAACCTCAACCTCTGCCAGCTCCTAAACTTTAAAGAAAATAGGGTAGTTCTTCCTTCTTCCCTTAAAGCTCCTCCTGAGCCTAGATTTAAGTGCCTAACTGTGACATTTCCAAAATGCCTCAGTGATTTGGGAGCACGAGTCACAGTAATTTCATGCAGACACTGTGGTGAATACTGACCACTGACCAACTCCTAGTATGGAAAAATTTTGGCCACCATCATTCTGGAATATGGTAAGGAAAGGGCTAATCTCCAGAAAGCCTCAATACAGCCTTTGAAAAACATCTTAGTAATACTTTGTCATGCACAGCGTCAATAATGGAGTTGCTAGAACTCATTCCCCTGGGATATAAATTCTTTTCCTCAAAGTGATATTTAAACTATATAGTCACTGTTTTTGAGCACAGTTCAAGACATTCCTTTTCCCTTAACGTATATGCCTGATCATCCTAAAATTAGGAGCTGGGAGAGAGAGTCCAGAAGACTTTTGATAAGCAAGCTGAACTGTATGTTAAGGAATGCAACAAGTTAATCTTGAAGTCAGGGAATGTCCACTACCTAAACTACAGATTTAAGTTAGGGTAACACAACATCTTAGAAAAGTACAAATCTGTCCTGGAATTTATATATGTCTTTTGTGATGAACATATTTTTTTAATATCAGAGTGAGTCCAGTTTTCTTAACATCTACCCTGTTGCCCTGAAGTGGGCCTTCCTATACCATGTGCAAAAAAAAATAAGCAAACACGGTCTTCCCAGAGCATTGGTGGGATCTTTCAGCTGAAAGGGCCAACCAAGGGGTCATAAAATGCTGGCGTTTAATTGCAGTGTAGAAGAGAAATCCCATCCCTTCTCCTTCCACAAAAGCTTCGGGAAATGCTTCAAGACCAGTATTTGCTGCTAGCAGAAGCCTTATTCCACATAATCTCCCAAGGGAAGTCTCACAAGAGGAAAGGCTCTCCAAGACAAAGATCTCTTCCAACCAGCTGGAAAACAACACGCTTTCATTAATCTACTCAAGATACTGGGAATTTTGCAGAGCTACACTACAGATTTGTGCAATACCTCATATTACAGACTTCTGGTCTCCAAAGACAATGTGAAAGAAGGGGTGGATGGGAGATGAAGCCTACAATGGAGACTTCTGATTTCTGGTCTTGCATCTGCACCCTTATTAGAGTAGCACAGGGGAGATCGGGACTCCCCAGCATTGTATACCTGATGTGTCCAGGGATAAGTGAGCACTGTCCTTATACATCTCCCCCATTCAGAGATGTGCAAGTAAAAGCTCTCATTACTCCCTTATTGTCCATCATGGGCAACCCTAACCAGTCACTCCCAAGCACACAGAGGTGGCCCCTGCCCAAAGCAGCTCACAGTCCTGATGACAGAGAAAGGTAACACAAGCCACTCAATGTCACATACCAGCTCAAAGCCAAGAACAGAGCTCAGGAGCCCTGGTTTGCAATCAAAGCCCTTATCCCCTTCACCCACATGCTTGCTATCACCAACTGGCAGCACATGATGCAGATCTGGGGCTGAAAACAGACTTACACCTGAACATGTCTGCACACCAAAATGGAGTTAACTTTTTCCTCCTCAGCACACGCCTAGATCACTACTGAACAGAACAAACTCAGTGACCTCCAAGGGCCACACTAAAAAGAAGCCCTGCTAATGAACTATCTGATCAGAAAAGAAAAGGCCTTAGCACATCTGGGATAAGGCAAAAAAAAAAGTGTGGAGCATAAAAATAAATAGTCATAGAAGACCAGCTTGGCAAGGACTCCACACCAGCTGAGCAGCTCTAACATCTGGGAGCCATGAGTGCCTCAGATCACAGGCTCCCAGACATGTGCTCAACACCACAAAGAAAGTGTTTCAAAGCAAAGGGTAAGGTGGGGGCAAGGCTGGTCTTACTTACTGGCAGCATCGAAACATGTACTGAAGAGGGGGCCAGGAAGCCAAGCCAGTCGGAGAGGACAGTTACGGCTCAGGAGGCAGGTAGGTAGGGAGCCATCTCGCAGCACGTTGTCCACTTTCATCAGGGCCTCAGTTCCTTCATTAGCACAGCCAGGCTTGCTGCTAGGAGTTGGTAGTGACCATCAGTTAACTACACCAAAGCTGCTCTCCTCGACCTACTAAACCATAATCCTTCCCCAGAGCTAGGAGCACTACGGCATCACTTCCCTACCCTCCACCACTTTGGAAGAGAAATAGGAAGAGGGTGGCATCATCAGTGTTGCCTTTGTTGCTGGGTTGGACTTTGCCATTGCCTGTTCCTTTCTCCCCACCAAGAACATCCTAGAAACAGAAGACACTGAACAGACAAAGCCAGCACCAGGCATAAGAGAGGAGTAGCACAGCCATGGGCCCTCTTGAAAGACGAGGCACAACCATCAGCAATAGAACCTACATATATTTTACTTTCCACATGCACAAATGCCACATTAGAAAATTCTCTGGAAAGCAAGAAAAAAAATCCCCAACTTTTTCTGCTCCTTAAAGGCTGCCAATGCTTCCCAGACAAGGAAAGGTGAGCAGAGGGTCAGTCAAACACCAGAAACCCCAAGTAACTTGAATGACAGATATACATTTGGCACACAAATTACCCCTCCAGACAACTTCTACAAGGCCTAATCAGCTTAACAAGCATGTGAAGAACAAGAAAATTTCAAGTGGAGATGAATTCTGCTCTCAAGGTCAAGCTTTCCTAGCCTGGCTACTTCCATTATCCCTGACTTTGGCTTTGCCTGCAACCCATCACAGAAACCTTCCATCATACCACTCATTTACCTGCAAAGGAAGATGGCTTTGTGATCAGGTGTTAGCTTAGGCTTCAGTCAGGCTGGGCTCAGCTCCCATCCCAGTCCACCACTTGCTCCCCCTGGTTGTCCCACACCTCCACTTGTATAGGCAGGCAGTAAATATGTTGGCAATCAACACCATTCTGGCTCAGTTATGGCAAGGGCCATTTAAAAAAAAAAAGCGCCATGAATGCATTGGAGTCTGCAAATCTCTCCCTTCCTCCCCATTGCCCTAGGCTTGTGTTTTATTTTGTCCGTCCCCCCCCTCTTTCCTGGGAAATTTGATGAAGGAGGGTGGAGTGGCTCAGGCTATATACAAATATTCAGACAGTCTCTTAGCAATAAATGGATCTCAGTCAGTTCTATTATCTGTCTGGCTGTGGCTCCTATTATCTGCTGTGAATTGTAGCAGTGATCTCTGGAACAGCATTCAGGCACCATCATTACTAACTTCCACACCCTCCAAAGACCACACTGTAACAAGACATGCTGGATAATACTTGCCATTAGAAGAGGGAACATAAAGGATTCAAGCTATGACTAACACAGTAAAAGGCTCTGCATGGGGCTTTACATTCATTGACCCTGGTTTGTTATTAAAGAAAATTCTAGGTTCAAAACCTAGACCTGCATTTTATACAGCGCATCAGCTGATTTACACAAAAAGCTGATTTCATCCTGTTCTTGCACACTCCTCTCCTGCCACCCTAAATCTTCATGGAAGATGGCAGCTGGAGAGCAGGGAAGGCACAGCACAGGTCTGCCTGGAGCTTATGGTCCCCAAACAGGGACCCCAAGCCCAAAGCAGCAAGCTTGTGGCACCCAACAAAGTACCCGGGATGCACCACAAATGGGGACACCGCAGGGAGTGCCTAGCAATTCAGGGCTGAAAGCCTCCAAAGCGGCACTCAGATGGCTCCTTGTTAGGAACAGGAATTTTGAGATCCAAACCCACATCTGACTTCCTCGCGTTTTTCACAAGCCCTCCAGTTCATTTGGGGCCTGTCTGCAAAGCCTAGGTTGAAATCTAATATCCTTCCCCAGGGTAGGATGAGGGTTTTAAGAGAAAACTGCTTAGGTCTCCCTCCCATAGCCAGGAAAGCAAGGCCACAAACATTAACTCCACCAAAGCTATTTTCTTATGGGTTTCTACCTGGCACTGGATTGGTTTCAGCCTCCCGGGCGCAGAAGCTCTAAAGGGAGGCTTTCCTGAAACTGGGATATTTCAAAAGCCTCCCTCTCCTGCACAGCTTCCCTGATGCTTTTCTCAGTTGGACACCTATTTCCTAGCAGGGCTTAATATCTGACTATTACCCTTCATTCAGCATGGCTGAAAAATTAGTCATCAACCTAAAAAGTTATTAGGAAACACTTGATACTATGATTGCTTTCCTGTGGAATGAAGGAAAGGGGTGGGGGAGGGAAGGTGGGTGAACCCTTGCACTTACAGTCGGGAAGGCTTATTCCAGCACAGGCACAGCGCTCCCAGGGACCTCAGCCCACAGGAGAGCACCCAAGCTCCCTGCTTGGCACAGCTGCTCCCACTGCCAATAGCCCAGAGGCAGCTGGCAGAGGCTGCCTTAAATAGAGCTGCTGCTCCCTGCAGCCATCTCTCCGGGCAGCACCACCCATGGCTAATGCAGTCCAGCTGAAAGTCATTTATCATCCGGCAATTGCTCACAGGCCTCAGCTGGGAAACGCAGCCGGGTGCTTCTCTCCAGTCTGCCTGTAGGCATTTGGGTGCAGGAGTGGGACTGGCTGCTGTCCCATCCGTGTGCAGAGCAGCGTGGGGATAGGGTGAGCAGCTGGCTGTGAAGCATCATGCCACGGGCTGTGAAGCCCAGGGGAGGGCTGGGGGTGAGGGAAGGAGCACAAGGGATGAGCCCCACAGGGTCCACCCAGGTTGGGGACTTGCAGCTGCTGCCACCAGCAATGTCTCTTACCACGTCTGTGTGTCCCCATGAGGAGTCACTTAGGCAAAGTGGTCCAGTGCTGTTGTCCTGCATCCTCAGATGGCTTCTGGCCACCCCAAGCTGCTGTCACAGGCCACCCTCTGCTCTTAACACCGCTCCTATCCAGCAGCCTGGGAGCTCCTCCAGCTCTGCAGATGGCGTGATGTGCAAACCTGGGCTGGAGGCAGCAAATGTCGCTGGAAGAAAGGAAGAGTTACAGTGGGAAGATACAGGGGGAAGAGTGGGAGTCCTGAAAGAGGCTGCCTGGGATTGACCGCAATCATAAAAAGTGTGGAAGAACAGAATATTAAACTGCTTCATGGCCATTTTCACACCATGCACAATCTAACTCAAGTCATCTCAAAAGCCAGGGTGGAAAGAGAAGTAACCTGTTGATGAAAACCAAGAACCAACAGTCTGAAAAAACATGGCAGCTCCTTAGGCAAGTTTTTTTGCGAGGCAGAGCACAGCCATTGTACCTACCTACTCAACCCCACTGCCCTGTGGCTGAAAAGGCATTTGCTGGAAAGGGGCTGCTGCTGGCTAATAGCCCTCGTGCCCACAGCAGGGCTGGCTGGAGCTGGCAATCTAAAAAGCTGCATTTTAAGTGGCTTTCTGGCAGGCAGTGCCAAACATTTGCAGAAGATGTTTTGGGAAGGAAAAAAAACCCCAAAGAAAGACTCCCCCCCATTTTTATGGTAATAAAACCATATTTCATTTGTATACAGCTTATATACTTCATAAAAATGCTAATTACTCTCCCGAACAGAGGAGAAACAGAGCAATTTTTTGCATCCCACCCTTCTCCCTGCACTACCCTTTATACTTTTATGACGCAGCATTTATTTAAGTCGGAATTGTGCCCAGCTCATTCTGCCTTTCACACGGCGCATCCTCCCTTCTCTTCCCACCCGTAAAAAAAAAAGAAATAATAATAACAACGCACAAATTTATTTCAGTGGAAATTTGGAAAAACATTATGAGGGGAAAAAAAAAGAAGCTTCCAAACATAAAGCAGACAAGGACTCCAGCACTGCCCACCCCCTCCCCTTCCACAACTTTTTCCTTTGGTGCATACATTTTTCCAAGGTCACCTCAGAGGCTTTTCCTAGTTGGCTATTAAAATGAAAAAAAATGCCTGCCCCAAGAAGCGCATGAAGCCATCGCTGTGGCTTGGACTGTTTCCCTGTGTACGGATGCCACGGGAGAAGAAGCAGGGACGGGGAGGAGGGGGGAGCTGATATTTTTCCAAGACTTTTTCTCTCACCAGAGGAGGAGGATGAAGATGGAGTGATGAGTGAGGTTCCGTTTGTCCGGCAGCATGAGTCACTCAGCAGCAGTTTCCGATACACACTTTTTTTTTTCTTTTTTCTTTCCATTACAGAATTTGGTGTCATTTATTCCTTCCTCCTCCTCAAGAAAAGAAAAAAAAAAAAATCCCGCTACCGTTATTTCTAATTTATTCTGGGAACTTGTTTGAGGACGCACCAAACATGGTGGGGGAAGGGTGATTTGAAACACAATCCAAAATATAATCAGCTCTGGAAGCTTTTAAGAGACTCCTTTAAGGCTGTGCCAAACCTTAAAGAAGGAAAATACTTCCACTAAATCCCTCCCACCATGAATGGGATCCTGTATGTCTGAGGCTTTTTATTGGCTGGGTGGTTTGGGGTTGTTGGTTGGGTTTTTGTTGGTTTTTTTTTTTTTTTTATATCAAAGATGTTACTCTTTCAAAAAGGGTCTGAGCTCTGCGGCTTTTCGGCAGGCAGTGAATTCTTGCTCCTCGGGCATGCAGTGATCTGACACAGCCCTCCCCCACGCTGGGTCGGGTTCTCATGCTAAGATCTGGCTCCTGGAGCTTGAGCTGTTGTTTTTTTTCTGGAAGCTGTTTTTTCCCCTCTTCACCCTTTAAAAGCAAAACTAAACAGAACTAAGCCCTTAAAAAGGAAAAAAAAAAAAACAAAAAAAAACCCAAAAAAAGAAAAGCGCCAAGCTTCATGTGGCCCAGAAACCGAGCCTGGCCTCCCTGTACCTGAAACGCCCCCATCATCTGCAGGCAAGGGGTGATGCTGCCCGTGCAAGCCCCATCCTCTGCAGCCAGCCAGTGGCGGGAGGTGAGGCGGGAGAAGGCCCCATCAGTGGGCAGGGGATATGCACAGGACATCACTGTCACAGTCAAGACGTCCCAATCAACAGTCCTGTGAATGAGGCATGGACATGCATGGCCATGTTGCCTCTTATCTCCCCCCAAATAACCCATTCAGTCTTGCTCCAGATCTCAAGTGAGCAAATCTGAGTTGTCCCTCCACTGTGACTCCCCCATGACAGAGTTGGAGCAGGCTTTAAATGGTGATATTACCTATCCCCGTGCTAAACCGGGACTCCTACATTGGCAGCGAGCAGGGGTGATTGCAGGGTTCATCTATTTATTTTGATGGACGAGTATTTTGGGTAGCTCTGGAAGCACTGTTAATTTTATCTAGAGCAGGAGATGCTGCTGCTCTGTAGCTCTCCTTCCAGCTACGCTTAACTCCAGGTCTGGAAATGCATACCACCATAATTTCTCTCCTGCAACGAACGGCATTAATTCAGCCTCACAGCCTGTGCAGCGTTTAATCCTGATTATTTATTCTTTCAAATGTCACATTTAGCTTCTGCTCCTCTGCTCAAGTCCCAGTCTCAGCTCCACCAGTCCACTGTGCACAGGGAGAGTAAACAGGAAAATCTCAGCAGCAGCAGGGGAAGGCAGCGCTCTAGGAGCAGCAGCCCCCGAGTTCAAATGGCACAGGGAAAAGGGTGCATGGAAAATGACTGGAAGTTTGGTTGGAGAGAGCCGTGTTTTTTCTGAGTCCAGGCATACACCAGAGCCAAAGAACGGACCTTTCTCCATTGACTAGGCAGGCAGGGACCTCAAGGCATCCTGCCCACAACAGCCTCATTCTTCACATGCCATGAGCAACTTCTCCTCTAGTGCAATCTCACCCAAAACTGTAAGGCCCATCCCTGTGCCAGCGACTACTCTTCTCATACAGACTGGAAAGCCAGACAGGAACCCTGGCACCTGGACAGTGTTTTCTATTTAATTAATATGCTCCTCATAAGGGACAGCTGCAGCTCAAATATTTTATCGCTGTTTCTCCTCCTTCCCTCAGCAGAGCACGTGCTCTCAGACTGCACTGGCAGCTCCGTGCAAATGGCTGCAGCAGAAGGAAGCTGGCTCCAGCCAGACCTTTCCTGTCTGGGCGCTGGGTGACTCTGGAGAGCACGGTGTTTCGCCTGCCCAGCTCACGGAGCGGCCCAGGTCGCCGTGTGTCCCTGACCAGGCTCTGCCACGCACCGCGCCGACCACCGACTCACTGTTTTCTGCTCAAAACCCTTGGTTATTCGGGGCCCCAAAGCAATCCTCGAGACCCCACGAGAAATACTCCCACTCAGTCCTGATTTCCTGTTTACAATGACGTTTTGGGATGTGCTTCCAAGCCAGTGTTTAGTCCTTTTACTCTGCCACATTGATTTTGAATCATTCTAGTTTAAGTGTTATGAGTACCAAGACAAATATTTTTCACGAGTTTCAGACCACAAGTATCTTTATTGACTGTATTTTTTATTTCATCACAAATAATCCCAAGTTTAACTTGACAGGAGCCATCTTCCACAAGGTACCAGAGGCTTTCTGATTAAGAACCAGCTTCATGAAAGCAGCCATTTAATGGGATTTCAAGGCAGCTCTGAAAGGAATAGGTTCAGACCTCCTACCCCACAGCAAAAAAGGTGCATAACCCCCTCCAGGAACACAACACAAACTGTGCTGGAAGAAAACTGTGCCCATCCAGCTTTACATTTCTTATGCATTAGGTTTCAGTAGCTGCCAAAACATGATTGGCATTTCCCAAACACACACAAACATTATTTATTAGAGGAAATTGGAGTCCCCTCCCTGAACAGACAGTGGGTCCTCAGTCTAAACAGAGCACAACCCAAGCAAAATTCAGAGCATGCAAGTACTGTGGACTCCAAGCACCGCCACATCCATGTGCTGCAGGTTTGTGGCTATTTGCAGCTCAAGGCAAGTTCAATGCAAACTGAACAGCCAATTCTCTACATGTGGGAATACCGTGGGATTTTCTGTAATGGCAACTTGCAGCAGAAAGCGCAATGTATTTTTCTTCCCCCTTTGACAAAGGTTGTGTGCCAAAGCTCCAGCATGACCCAGCAGAATGTGCTTTTTGAATCTGTGGAGGAACCCAATTTAAACATCGTAAGTTAAAGGGAAAAAAAAGAAGCCAACCTCACATCAGGTTTTGTGTGCCAAACCTCACCATATAGACATGTGCAATTACGGAACTTCCTGAAATATATTTTTGCTAGAAAGAGAAATGGATAAAGGTTACTTGGAACTCCAAAATGCCTCATGAAAGGATGCAGGATCATAACCAAATGACCCACTGAGCTGGGAAAGAAAACCACAGTGCCCAGTTTCAGGTAGCAATCAAAGTCCAAGCTCTCAAATATGTATGATAAAGGAGGTATCCAGATGCAAAGCATGCCAGCGTGGGTTTCTTTAAGCACTGATTACACCTGGAGGCAGCAGACCATGCGTGCCTTGCTGTAGATTTGGTGTTACTGGCATGAACCTGCTCATTCATTCCCAGAAGAAAAATACGTATTTTTTTTACAGCAGTGTGTTCTAATCTACACATCTCTGGCCTCCTCCTAAAAGGTCAGCACTTCTGGTCAACTGCTCAGTATCACCAGGAGAGAGCTCCCAGTGCCAAGCGCCCACATCTCACCCCCCGCAGGGCCCTGGGACAGGGAGGCCTTCTTCAGCCTTCATTGCGTTCCGATGTGCTCACTCATACCAAGTTGTTTGTGACCTTTTTAAGGGTGGAGTTTTTTCTTTTTTTTTTTTTCCCCTCCTGATCCTCATGAACCCTAATTATGAATCCAAGGTCATTATCAGCTATGTCAATTATACAATGGCTGAGCAGCTGCTCCCCCTGTTGCTGGCCTAATAGTGCCATGTTGAAGTAGACAGCAGAATTTCTTGTGCCATTTAAAATTTGCTATATCATGAGTTTCCTTTCAATTGCAGAAGCAGAAAACCAGCTTGAGTACTTTTTCTCCTACATCTTTACTTGAAGCTGCTTTTACAGTCCTCAGTACATCCTTCAGCATCTCTTGCCTTAAATACATATCCCAAGGGGAATAAAGGGGAATTTAACAAAGAACAGTTTTTCCCAGATGGTACCCAAAGTCAGCTACAAACACAAAGATAGGAACTGCTTTAAAATAAACCCTACTGGAGATTTTTGGCTGTGGGAGTGTGGGGCATGTGGCCATTCACATGTTACGAAGTGCTGTACTCAGTACTAGAACACAACTACTTCAAGGTGAAAACTCAGAGGCAGCTTAGTCGTGCAGAACAGCAACAGATCACTTTTGAGTACAGGAAGCAGAGCAGTATTTAGCATGCGACTGAAATGAAAGGGGGCCTTTCTTCGCCTTGATATATGTTATAACAGTTTAGATAACTAGTCGGAGGTAGCCCCAACAGCAAACTATCAGAGTTATCAGCGATTTCCTCTTCTGCACGCAGGGTGAGGAGTGTGGTGTGCCACATCCCACCACGTAGGAAGTGTTAACAAGCACTGACTTTTTCATGGCAGGCATACAGCTAGCAAGTATCAAAAGAGACCCAACTCTTCCCCTTTCACATCTTTTGCTTATTTTTTTCCTTCTTCGTCTCGAAAGATGAAAGACAGTAGCTGAATTCGCATGGGGCGACCTCCCCTGTGACTTCCCTTGCAAGGTGACAAACACTAGCACCACTGGGAAACACCCATTTACCAAATCTAAAGTTCGTGGAGGAATCTGCTTCAGTACCTCTTTCATCTAAAGCCATACTAACATGACATTGTACAGAGGAACACAGTTGTCTTTAGTCTGTACATTAAATGTTCATAAATGGATCTCTCTCTCACTGAAGAGCTACTGTCCTCCTCTTCCCCCCAGCCTCCTTACTTCCCATTCCCAATTTCTACCTTGCAAAGCTCCTACTGGGGCCCGAGACTAAAGTTGAGCTCTTCCTTACCGAGCATTATTCCCAGCAAGGAAAACCAATGGGCCAATTTATCATCTTCTTGGTGCTTGCACAATCTTATCTCTGTCCCTGTCTTTGCTGTGCCCCCTTTTACTGTACTAATGAGGATAGAAAGCAAATTAAGAAACTTTGCCATTGTCAGTGCAGACAGCAGCTATGACTCAGAACAGAGAGAGGCTGCAGATCTGGTGAGTAAGATGGAGCTTTTTCTCCCCATCCCCCCCCCCCCCCTTTTTTTTTTTTTTTAATAGTCACATTAGAGAATAGAAAAACTTCAAAGAATTTGACTCTTTCTCAAAAGTACCATATGATTAATGATTTCTGCTGTAGCCACCTTTTCGGCTACCTCCCAGTGATAGAAGAGGTTCTCCATACTGCCAGTTTTGCATGGTCTAAGCAGCTCTAGAAACTTAAACACCTCCCCTGAAGCCCTTAGGGTTTGGACATCTGGGCTTTAACCATGCGAGATCCAAAACTCTCGATGTCTTCAGACTTCGAGAACTTCCTGCTTAGGCCAGGGGGATGCTGTCAAAATAGACTTCTTTACTGAGTGACTCAGTACTGCTTTCAGTCCTTGCCAGAAGCCAAGTACAGAGGCATGAGGAAAACAAACAGAAGTTACTGAAGCATTTCAGAGTTTTCAGAAAAGTTTGGTTCAGCTTTAATTCCAGTAAAGCTCAGAGAAGGATGAAGCAGAAAAATATTTCCTAAGCAAATTCCCCATGCAAAGGCTCTTAGTAGACAAGCATGTGTAAATTTTACAACAGTTTTACATTCCTGGTCAGGACCTGCAAGGTTCCACATACTTTCCACATGGGAAGGACGATGCACATACAGAACACATGGAAAAACGCCTTGTAGATACCAGCTCAAGTTTTGCCCTCAGCTCTACTCCCACAGCCAACATACTTCCCTGGAATCACATAAGTGTTTCAGAGCAGAATTCAGCCTCTTTTTTTGTTGTTGTCGTTATTTTTGAAGCGCTGTGATCACTTTATGGAAGAGCCTGGCAGACACCAAAGGCTGCATGCACACAAGCATGTTTGCTGGGAACTCTCCCCCAGGAATGCTCAGCTTGGATCTGGCCAGCTTTTCATATAATTCAAACAGTAGAATACCAGTTTTGAAAACAAAATAGTCCAAATATATTTAAGTTTGAAAAACAAAGCTAAATTTGCCTAAAGTTAGAGAAAAAAATTTAAACCCCAGACATTCTCACAAAATAATTCCATGCCAAAACCTATCTTGGATTTGTATTCACACACTCCTTTGTAGGTTGTTTGTGATTAACATCAGTTTGACAGTGGGGAAAGGGAGCCACCAGATAAATCACCAGCTCCTTCCCCCCAGAAAAAGTACCGTAGCTCAAAATAGGACAGCAAAGCAAAAACATAGTCACCCCCCCAAGCTTGTGATAATGCCACAATGGAAAATACTACAACAAAAAAGTTGATATGCCATGTAAAAAATTAATCTAACCTAATCTGGGCCAAAGAACACTGAAATATCTTCATGACAATACAGTTATTTCATAACATCGCTGAACAGCAGAGGGAAGTTCAAGTCCCTGAGAGTACTGCTACAATGATATTATTTTAACTTTAACCTTTTAAAATTTCTTTTAAATATAACTTCCTACTTCATGGGGTTTATGATGCTGTGATTTGGAACAATCCAGCCAGCCTACTATTTATTTTTAAACACTGCATTTCATATACATGTATATGCACAAACCGAAATCCATCTTAATGAGAACTCCCTAGTCTTTAAATTACCAAGCAAGCTGCACAACCATACATGGAGCTCTAGGCTACAAAACCCCACAAGAACACAGGCTCTGTGGCTGGATGCAGCTATAGCACCTAGAGTGGACCCCAGGGTCCGGACAGGCGCGCGCGCACACACACACACACACACACACACCCCCACACCCCCCCTTAAGGCACCAACCCCAAAACATCACTTGGCAGGCACAGCTGCAGAGGGAGGCTGGTCACCGCCCTGCCACAGATTTATCTTGATCAATAGCCTATCTGCAGGCTGGTTAATCCCAACAGATGGTAACCAGTGATAACGTACCTTAATAGCAAGCTGATGTCTTTAAACACAGCTGTGCACGGGGGCTCTCTGAATTTCAGCAGTACAGCAAAGCTCAGATGGTGTTTTGTTCCATCTTTACAGCTATTCAGAGCAGAAGTATCACATACTTTCCCCTCATAATTTAAAAATTTAAAGTCTCCTATTATTCAAACTAGTTAATGAAGCATCTTGTAAGCTCTCTGAAAAATCCACATGACATGCAAAGTCCAAGGGTTACAAATTCAAGGAAATCGTTAGGCTATCTTCCGTGTGCAGGACAAGAGGAGTTAACTCTGGCTTTTTACACAAAATAGAGCCTCTGATTCATCACTGCACCAACTGACTAGCACAGTAAGACCAATTTAGGCAGTTTCTAACAGACTACAAAACCCAAACCAAACAGTCAACAAAATTAGACCAAAAAACCTGTGCTCCAGGGGGTGTGGGGGGGAAATTCTGACCCAGCCATAAAACAGCAACTGCAAGTTCTTGAGTCAGTGTTTGTAAGGTCACACTCCCCTCATCAAACTCACTGGAGATCCAGAAGACAACTTCAATGCGTTCTTCCAATTAAGTAGCTCGTTTGGATCTAATACGACGTTTATTGACTTCTGGGCCTGTATTGATTCTGAATAGTCTACAGCTAAGGTTTAGTAAATGCCTTGGAGATAAATCAGCATGCGGGTAATAAACTGCAGATCACATAAGCAAACATTACTTAATTATATTCCTATTAAAATATTGAGTCTGTAATGAATTTTTGAGGCATTTAATTATCAATTTGACAAGATAATCTAGGGGTAGTTAATGACAGATCAGTAAATTGTTAAAAAAATACAGACACTTAATAAGTCTCCTAACTGCCACTGAATTAACTTGCTTTAGCTGTCTGGTTAAATAGACAGCAGTTAATTACAGAGTGCTTAAACAGTCTCACAATTTTAATATATGACCCTCTTTGCTGTGTAGTAACCATGCAGCAGGAGACACGGGGTTTTCTCCATGTATTTCCTTCAGATGGCTGAATTCCTTGCTGTTGCAACCACTTTGTCTTCAGTAGGGTTCGGTAGTTAGGTCCTTCTTACTTACAGATGCAATGGACCACCCGCTCTCTTTGGCCATCAGAAACCCTTGGGTGTTTCAGTCCCTGCAGGATTAACAACAAAAGGGGTATTTGCCACTTGTAGGAGGGGTAAACACTTTGGAAAAAGAAGCAGTCCCCATGAAACTCCAGGTGGTCCCTGGACAGGCAGGGACACTGCTGGACATGCTGGCTAGCCATGGGTATCTGAACATTGCTGTCTAGATATTCATGTAGCCAAGAAATGCTTTACTCAGTGCCGAAGCGCAGCTCCTTCTTTGGGTAAAATCTGACGCTTCACTGCAGCAACTGGTTCAGCACTGACTCATACAAAGATGATCACTTGCCATAGTGTTTTGGGAGCATTAAAAAAAAAAAAAGGCAACTGAGCCAGCAGAGGCAGCACCAGAGACAAGCATTAACAGTTCATCCCAGAGGTTAGAGAATAAGGGTAACAAATATTAATAGCTGTGACA
The DNA here is from genome assembly GCA_034008185.1 of Gorsachius magnificus. Taxonomy (NCBI): domain Eukaryota; kingdom Metazoa; phylum Chordata; class Aves; order Pelecaniformes; family Ardeidae; genus Gorsachius; species Gorsachius magnificus. The sequence continues at coordinate 36,453,822 of CM067087.1, forward strand.
CCTTCTCTAGGAATAGCCTAGAGCTGCACGGAGGAAGCGCAGCTTCCTTGAGCTGGGGAAGTCTTGGCAGTGGTTGGTTTGAAATGTAAAACACTGCTGATAATCCTGGGTTGTGCATGAATAAAACATCGTAGATCCTTAATCAGCTGAAGAAAACACACACAGGTCCTTTAAGAAAAAAGACATTTCAGGAAGTAGAAACAAGGCTGTTTGGCTCCAGGAGTTCAGAGGCCCCGAGTCATCAGGCTCTCCTATCATTACCTTAAAGAGAAAATTTCAAGTGCTGGTCCTTTTAATTTATTTACTTTGGGGAGCCTTTAAGGACCAAGCTTTTTCCCTCACTAATCATGTAGCCTAAAAGCCCTTTCTCCAAAAATAAATAAAAAAATTCACGTACTAGCACAAATCCAGGAAGAAGGGCATTAAAAATCCCCCAGCTGTTACCGGACTAAAAAACTCGAGCAGAAACCCCAGGGAGCCTTACTCAGCCAGACATTTGCATGACAGCCCAATGACACCAGCAACATCATTTTGCTCTTAACGTCACTAGGAGCTGTGGTTGCGTTAAGTAATTGTGTTAAGTAGCAGGGTTAGTGGGCGGAGTTCTTCCATCACAGCCTCCTTAAGGTACGAATTCAGGGGAGACAAACACTCAGTCTAGGAACGAAGAAATCATCATGAAATCTTGTGTTTCTAGCTGCTTTAAGTCATGCCATGTTCTTCACAGTTAGGCCAAGAAAGACTGAGCAGGGTTGTTGCAAGGCACAGCCACCCAAAACATCATTCTCCAACTTCACCCAAGTGAGAGGAAAAGGTTTCTGCCACCTCTGGTTTGCCAGCTGGGCTGAGAGCAGCCTTGGATACCTGAGGAGGCTCTTTTGGCCACTGAGGACACCGCTGTCTTCAGCTCATGCAGAGCTGCTTACCTGTTCCTGCAGACCTCTTCTACCCAAGGAAGGCATGAAAAGCTGTAAGGAATCCTTGTCACCTCCAAACCCAATGTTCCCAGGTCTTTCCCTCTTGCCCCACTCCCCCCAGACTCATCACTGATTCCTCATCCACTGATCAGTGTACCCTTCACACTGGTCATTTTAGGGAAAATCATGGTAAGACCAGCACCTCACATTGATGTCTCCTCTTCAGAGAGCAGTAGTTGAGGCTGGAAAGCATGCACGGCCCTTCAGCTTGTGATGGAGGTGGGACCATGGCTGATTCACAGACCATTCCCTCAACAGGGCAAGGAGGGGAAGCAGAGCTGAGTTTAACCCCTTGTTTAGTGAAGGAGAAGGCAGTGCTTATCCCGTGCTGACATTGTCAGGGCCATGCTCTGCAGGTTACTTGCTCATGCCCAGTTGTTTTGGGCATGCCATTAGAGGAAGCATTTTTCCAAAGATTTACCACCAGCTCTGCATGTGGAACTCAGCATATGCGTCAACAACGTGTTGCGGTGTTTTTCAAAAGCCACTTTTGGTCCCAGCACCCCTTGGGATGTCTAGAAACAGGCTCTCACTGCATGCCAAGAAGCACAAGCATGGCCTATCGTGTTTCTGGGCTGGAGATGGAGTGGTTGCTTATGGCATGCAGCTGTGCTGTGGCCTGGGAGATCAGCTCACAGCCGTGGCCCTCTTAGGCTTCTTGGCCAGTGCTGCTGTACTCCAGGGCCAACTGAAAGACATTGTCCTGCTCTCCAAGACCTCTGCTTCCTCTGGCCTATCCCCACAGGCTCCTTCTCTGTGATTTCTGTCCAGAGCGGGCAAGATGCTCCCCTTGCCCCAGGGCAGGCAGCTGCCCTGCCTGGCTGGGGCTGCAGAGGTGGGCTGTGGGAGCCACCAGCCCTTCGCTGCTCCTCCCCAGCATGGATGAGTGCTCCAGCCTCTGCACATCCTCCTCCTCTTGCCACAGACGGTTGCCGGGGTTTCTCTTTGGCTGCTGCTTTTGGGCCCAGCTGCAGGAGGGCTCTGCTCCAACACAGGCTCAGCTGGGCTAGCACAATGGGAAAACAAAGGCCCGCTCGCTGGGGATCTAAGCCTTTTCAGCCCCGTTTCCTTTTCCGATGCTTTCATTTCCTCCAAGCGAAATGCTGCTGAAAGGAGGACAGTGTCGCTGTGGCTGCTGCCATAGGCATGGGGGCTTGGATGTGACTAGCTGCTGCTTCATCTGGGTCAGTGATTTCAAAGGGGCCTTCACTCAACTCCTCCCTTAGACATAATATTTCTTCTAAAAAGGCTTACACAGGCAATCTGTAGAGCGCCGAGATCACTCTACCTTAGCAGCAGCTGGCTTTGCCCCGGCCGTGTTCCTACAGCAGATCCCAGCAGAGGTGCTGGACATGCCGGAGCGAGCGCAGGCGAGATGGAGCCCAGCAGAGGCTTCTCAATTTGTGGCATTTGCTCTGCAGTCTTCAAGACACCCAGCAAACCTAAGGAAGCATTTGGGAAAGTCAGGAGGAGCTGGGGTAGTTTGTGCTTTGGCAATTGCGGCGTGGGGTGGGAGAGGGGAGGAAGGGAATGAACGTGGTGTGATTTATAGCATGGCTTTACTGCCTTTGACACTGAGGGGCTAGGGGACCTTTCTGTGTTGGAGAAGGGGAGGCTGCGTCAATTTAAAAGTTTTTTGGCAGGTGGCAAAGTTATCCTTGCTGGGTAAGGGATTTGCTAAGGAAGAAATTAACGTTCCCCGACCTTACAAGAACTCTTAAGTTAAAACAAACCAACCTGAACCACATACAGAACATTTCCTAGAGGTGGGGTTCCTCAGTGACCGATGCCGGCCCTCCAGAGACAAACCGCCTGGTGCCTCAGGGGAGCCGCAGTCCCCCAGAACCCCGCCGCGGCGGCCGCCCCCGCGCCTCCCGCCGGCTCTGCCCGCCGCAGCCGGGCCCGGGCTGCCCGCCCTCCGCCCCGAGCCCCCCGGCCTGCGCCGGCCCGCGCTGGGCAGCAGAGGGCACTCGGGGAGCGGGATTGCCGTGGGGCCGGCGGGGAAGGGGCGGCCCGGGCCGGGGGAGCGTCTGGCGGGGCGGCGGCCGGCGGAGGTGGGGTGCGGGCCCCGGGGCCGGGCGGGGTGCGGGCCGCCGCGCCGCCCGATCCCTCTTGGGACGGCCCCGAAAGGCGGGGGGAGGGGGAGGAGGGGGGGGATGTGGTTTCGGCGGTGCAGGTGGGCGCAGGGTGCTGCCGGCAGGCAGAGAGGGGCCGCCGGAGCCCGGCATCCCGCCGGGATCGCCCCGGCCTTTCTCCGGACTCCCCGAGGGGGGGCACTGCCACCGGGACCCGGTGTCAGACGGACTGGCTGTGATGGGGGGGATTGCCCCAGCCGCCCTAAACGCCAGGTCGGTGCTGGCCCTGGGCTGGCTCTGCTGCAGGACCCCCTGTGCTCCCGGGGCGCCGCTCTGTTCCCGCTCGGCCACCCTGGCCCACCTGGAGAGACCCAGCTTCCCAGGGCGTCACCTTCCCCTGCTTCTCCCCATCCCAGGAGTGCTACGGCTTCGTTTCAAACGGGGAATGGATTAAGAGCAGAGGAAACGTGTGTTTGGGTGGGAAAAGCCGTGGGGGTCCCAACATAAAGGCACAGAAATAAGCAGTGGCGCCCTTGGATCCTAAGGACGGAGGGATGGAAACAAAGCGCCTCTGGGGAAGGGGCCTGGCAACGTGACGCCTCCCGTCCCCTCTCCCATCCACCCCACTAGCCTCCATCCTGTGATCTTCTCGCTGAATGCCCACCAAGGGGTGTGGGAGATGGGGATTTCTGGAGATGCAGCACCCTCCCCCTGCCCCTTGGCTGCCTCTGGCCAGGACCCCAATTTCTGGCGGTCCCTCCCAGCCTGCAGAGCCCTCACTGCCCTTGGAAAACAGGTTTGCTTTATGTCAAGGTGCACCAAGTGACGTGGGATGTGTCATTTGAGCTCAGGACCCTCCTTGGCCCCTTGGCTGCTGTTTTTGCCATGCTGAACCCCTTTCCATCGAGGAGAACCAGCCAGCTCTGCCTGGCCCTGGTGCTTCCAGCGCAGGAAGGCAACTCATGGAGACGGGGTGGCCAGAAACATCACACACAGCTATGCTGGGGACGGCGAAGGGGGTTACGCGGGTCCATGGGGCAATAGCAGCACCCAGTTCAGACATGCACAAGCATCGCAGGGGGCTGCAACCCAGCAAAAAGGCCCTTCCTTTGAGCCCCTCTAACCACGCACGGCAGGAGCAGCACGCCGCTGGAAGTGACTGGTTTGCTCCAGTAGCCTCTTTACGAGCACCGAGGGACAGCTCCTCGGGGACTGCTGGGTTTTTTAAAGGCCACTTATAAGCTTTAATACTGCGCTGGGGGAGAGGGTAAGGAGGAGGGGGGTCAGGGAGGGGTGGTTGCATTGACTGCTTAGGACTTAAAGCTGTAAACCTCTTCTTCCCTTGCTCACTGCTGGGACGTTTTTATTGGCGAGATGAAGGGAGACAGAGCACAGCTCCACAACTTGCTCTTCTTCTAGAGGTTAATGACCCAGTTAGCAGCTCTTGGCTGCATTTCCCGACATTTTGCAGACATCAAGACCCGTCTCCCTGCCAAGTACATTCTGTTCCCTGGAGCTTGGCCAATGCATCTCAGATTACTATGTAATGCGACAAAGAGGGAGAGCTGGAGGTGAGGGAGGGGGCTGAAGGGGAGATACAGGAGCCATTGGGAAGGGGGCAGGGAGAGGGTGGGAGAAGGGGAAGCACCACTTCTAAATTTAACATCTGAAATGGAAATGAAGCTCCCAAGGTGCTTATTTGCTGGATAAAAATGTGAATCCCAGGATAAATTGGAGTGATGCTTCTGGGAAACAGATGCAATCAGCAAATAATTCCCCCTTAGGGACCATGCAGGCCTGTGCTTCCCGGCTCCGCTGACAGTCAAGCTCCTGCTTCTGATGCCCTTGTGCCCAGGACGAATACTGCTAGGGAATCAGGGCTGCTCTCCTGAATGAGAGTCCAATACCCCAAGAGGAACAGGGGCTTACCCAGGAAAAAGGGGAGTGAGGGGAGAGAGGAGGAAGAAGTTCCTGCATGGGCTTTTATTTATCTTTCTGCACCCAGGGCAGAAGATGCTGTTCAGATGCACTGTGCTTGGTTGCTTCAGATCCAGTCACTTACATGGCAAAGGAAGGAAAGCCAGACCTTAGGGAAGGCTCCGCTGGCAGGGGTTGAACGTGCGGCTCACAGAGCAGCTGAGCTACCAAACCTATTAGCGGCAGGTGCCTGCCATTGCGAAGGCCAGCGTGATCGTACACTCCAGGCATGCCTGCAAGCCTTTGCCCAGCGAACAGTCTGGTGGCCTCTCCCGAGCCCTGCTGGGGTCTTCCCCTGCAGCTCTATTGAGATCCATTACATGCACTGAGACCCCCCTGATCCCTGCAGACCTCCCCTCCCAGGCATCCTATGCCACGTTTCTGATAAAAAAACCCAAACCAAACACGTTGTTTTCTAGGTCTCACACGTTGGCAGTGTTGAGAACCAGGTTTGGGGTCCTGACCCGAGAGGAACCCTTGCAACCCCTCCTCTCCCAGGCTGGAATCTCTGTTACAGCTTTCCCATCTTACCTAGGTGCAGTGTCTCCTGCTAGCCCAGCTCCGGGCCTTGCTCACAGATGCTGTGGGAACCTCCCAACCAGACCTGCAGCTCCATCATGCCCTGGGCTGCATGCACTGCCCTGTTCCTTTCCACCAGGGAGCCTCTGGCATCTGGTCATGCCAGTTCTCAGCCCCAGCCCTTGCCAGGCCTGGGCTTTCCTTCCCTCCCACCCTCCTACAGCTGTGTCAACTCCAGTTGGTCCCAGCGTATCCCTCATAGACATTCCAACCTTGGGCTCCTCTGCCCAACCCCACCCCTCAACAGCTCACCCGCTCCGCCCATGTTCCTCTCCCGCTCCAGCCTGGCCGGGGCTGGGGGGTCTCCTCTCCAGCTGCCAGCATGCTCACAGCTGAGCCTGGTAGCCCAGCCCTCTCACAAGGAGCCATGCTGGGAAACGAGCCTTGTGAGCCACCTGTGACTAAGGTGTGCATGGAGGGTGTCGGGAGCAGTGGATGAAGGTGGGACTCCACCAGGCAAAGCAGGAGGTTTGGGGAGAGCTCAGGGGAAGAGGTTGCCCCACACAAGGTGTCAAAGCCTGCCCCCAGGATCTGAGATACCCTGTGGTCAGGCCCATGCTGTGGGCATGCCCAGCATTGCTCCAAGCCCTGCTCTCTCTCCATGGCCTGGCAGGAGCAGTCAGGCAGGGTCTGCTCTTAGGGCTCGGATAAGGGGGTAGTCCCCAGCACTGCGTTGCAGTGCAGCCAGGGTGTGTGCCAGGCAGACGGTCTGCTCCCCCGTTCAAGGGTGGATGGATGGGAGCCTGGCTCCCTGGCAGCACCTTGGGGATCTCACCCTGCTCCCACCGTCCCCTTTGCACCACCCCTCAGGATGGCATCTTGTGAACTGGGAAGAGAAGAAAGATGAGAGGTCTGGCTCAACGGGACTGCTTATCTCCCCGTAGCAGAGCCCTCCCTCCTCTTCAGGAATTACTTCCTTGAAAGACAAGAAACAGCACAAAACTGCCTCTTGCTCAGCTCCATCTGCCACGCGGGGGCTGGGTGCTGGGAGGCCACGATTGCTCACTGCACTTGCCAGACATGGCTTTAGGAGGATTTTTTTCACCACCTGCAGCCCAAGAAAGAGACGAGTCAGGTTTACCTGTACCAGGAGTTGCTCAGGAAAGTCCTGAAAAAAAATTGTGGTTTTGTGGAGAGCAACTTCCTCAAAAACCACAGTAAATGCCAGCATCTGAAAATCTGGCACTGTGTTACTTCACTGCAAAGCATCTGTCCTCAAGGCCAGCCCCACAGAGAGAGTCATCAGGGGCCAAAGCATCCTCTAAAACATAAGCCTAGGCTAACCACAAACATGCAACCCTCCTGACTTCTAAGCCACATGTCAGCCTCCAAAGGATGAGAAGGTCCAGACACAGTCCTGCGATGTAGGACAGCTGGGAGGAGGGCACAGGTTGCGGGAAGGAAGGAGCAGCTCCTCCCCAGGAGAACCCTTACGAGATGAGCATACAGGGAGTCTCAGTTCTCAGTCAGGCAAAGTCAGCCTTACCCTCTCTGGCTCACGTCCTCCCACAGCAGATGCCCTGCTATGGGGGTAAGCCCTTGTCACAGCAGGCTGTGCTAGATGCTGCACAAACCCCGTGTGAGATCAGGGTCCCAGCCCAACATGCCTGCCATTTTGCTGCCCAGCAGAGCTGTTTGCGAGTGAAACAACTTGCAGTCAGCAGGGAGGGCACAGATGACGATGGTGTGCAAATGGGGAAAAAAAATTGCCAGAGGCATCTCAGCATCTGGCACAATGCTGTAAGTTGGGACAATTACAATTTAAGTATTGCTGCTATTAGCAATGCCAGAAGAAGCATTTGCCCCCTTATCAGGGTAAAAAATAGCAGGTAGGTGACTGCTGAAGTTCGTGCTACTTTTTTGCACCCTTCCCTTTCCCCACAGATCCATGCTAGTGTAGAAACCATGGCAAGGAACTAGCATCAAGGCCAACACGTATAGACAGAGAAATGTTCCAGCCCTATTTGTGGAGCAGGTTGAGCCAGGTGAGCACCATCTGGGTCCCCTGCATGACTTGTCCAGAGTGGGGAAGCTCATCCCAAAAGCCGAGACTTTGTGGTTTAGGAGACTAGCAAAGGCTTGACGCCTGTATCAGCTGGCTCCTGAATTTACCAACTCACAGAAACCATCAGGCAGTTTTTGTGAAACAACCACAGCCAGTCCAGGCTCCATATCTCACTCATTTCATCACCCTCAGATCCACCCACCAGGGGAAGCAGGAACCCAGGTCGAGTCCAGTTTGTTAGTCCAGTGCAGGCAGGGCAGGAAACTATAAGCTTGAAGTGCATCAAGGAAGGTTTAACTTTGGCACCATCTCTAAACGTCTCAACTAATGAGCGCTGTTAAGCACTGAAAAGATTGCCTAGGGAGACCATGGAGTCTGTACCCTCAAATGCTTTCAAGAACAAGACAGAGGCAAACATCTGTCTGGACTCATTTGGGTCCAGCTGGTCCTGTCCTGTGGCATGGTATGGACCTGGGGACTTCTTGTTATGCATTGGCCTTTCCCATCCCGGTTTCCAGGTTCAGCTTCCCTCTGTCCCCCGCTGTTCCCCCTCTGTGTGTTCAGAGGATGTGTGGCATGCTGCTGAACCTGATGCCAAGCAAGTTGGTCTGACTTCTGAAATCATATTTTCCTTTAAATTAGGATGAGTTTTGAGATATACATAAATGTATAGAATACCAGAGAATATTTATTAGGGTTGAAATTAACATTGATTGATTTGATTTTTGCTGATTAGGTAATTATGAGAACTAAAGGGGTAATCACCTTTTCGACGAGGAAATGAAACAATCATCCAAGCCAGACAAGTCCTGAGTTTCTAATTTGAGCAGAGGGAGGGAAAAAAAAAAAGCTACAGGTGAAGATCGAAGAGCAGTATCTGTGCCACACTGCCTCATACTCTCCAAGCAGACATGGGCTGGGACTTTCCCTACCATGTTCGTCTGTTTTATGCATCTCTACAGTGCCTCGTGAGACCAAACAAGGAGAGATGAAAGGGTTAGCCCAGGGACTAAAGCAACACAAGGACCAGTTCTTGGCTTACTTCACGCCTAGAGGAGAAATAAGGCTTCCCTATGGCTCTCCTCCTCACCAGAAGCATGGCCAGATCCATCAAGTCACTGACAGCTGAACACGAGGCTCACGCGAGCGAGTCCTGCCTCGCTCCCTCCCTGGAGCTGTCTCCCGCACATCTGCAGTCCATCAGGGCTCTCTCCCCCAAGGTGACCACATGGCAGACTTGTTTGCTGGATGTTTGGGTTGTCTCCAGGGCTCACATCCCAGTGCTCCAGGATTTCTTCCCCGGCTAGTATCACGGGAAGAGGTCACCGAGTGCGAACCTCAGCCTGACACCCTGTGCCCAGCAATGGCAACCCCTTGCCGGCTCGTGTACGGCTTGGACACCTATACAAGTGCCATGACTCCTTTCCCCTGTTCCCACCTGTATTATAATGCAAACCAGGATGAAGGGAGGCTCTGGAGAGCCAACTACCATCAGTCCCTTAAAAACAAAACAAACAAAGGCCTTTTCTCAGCTGCAGTGGCACGAACGGAGCTTAGTCCCCCTGGCCCCTCCAGGATGTGGCTGAGATATATCAGGGAAGAGCAGCTGTCAGCATGGATGTGCCTAAAATTAGCTCAAAGAGAAGGTTTCCTTCATTTATTTATTTATTTCCTCCTTAAAAGGCCCCTTCTTATTAGATGCGAATTCAGCACAAAAGCTTCGAGCCAGTACAAAGGCACTGCTAGTATCTTGCAATTACTCTGAGAGGGAGGTCACAGCACTTGGCCTTTGAACTTCTGCTTAGTTCTAGCTGTTCTTGGGCTGTAGTGGTGGGGTGACTCTCGGGCCAGTTGGCTACAGGAATGCCTTTGGAAGAGCTGTACCAAGTGCGGCAGGTTCAGCTGGGGAGTTGGTGCGCTGGAGACCGCTGTGTCATTTATCCGGTGTTTTCGGTCCCCCAGGAAGGAATCATGGAAAACAGGGCTCCCACCTTAATTTATCTCCTTTCAGGTATACACCCCCCCAAGAGGTTTCTTATTATACATAATGGCATTATCTGCTTTCATCTGTTTGCCAGCTTTTCCCTACCATCCATCTTTCCTGTGATAACTTCAGGACTCCCTCACCAATTTCACTCCCTCAAACTGGAGGAGAAGGAAGGGAGTGGAGAGGTCTTAAAGATACCAGATTCCGGCAAGTTTTGTCAGAAATACCTCAGTCAGGCCTTCTGTAAGCAAAAGACTGGAGAGTGAATTCGCTCCTTCTTAGCAAAGGATCCACATATGGCAGAGATCCATAGGAAAGCAGGCTCAATTGCTTCTGCTGCTCAGGGGACCAGCTGTTAATTATAGAGCTCAAAAAACTTCGTCTCATCTCGTCTGGCTCATGCCACAGGGATTGGAATGGGAGTACCTATACAGACATTTAGAAGTACTGAAAAGACAAAAAGCGCACCTTTATGGAAAAACAACCCAAAATTTCTTTTCATGTACCTATTCCATCCCACATCTCTATCTCGGAAATACACCATCATATTTCGGCCTTGCTTATTCCTGGGATGGGCCTTACAGGACACCGGTGTCTGCCTTTGATTTCTTCCTGCCACCTCGCTCTGCAGTGACCTACAGCCAGGCAAGAGCTGGTTTCCTGAGGCTGCTGCCTTAGCCCTGTCTCGCTGCTCTCCCAGCTGCCTTCTCTTGCTGCCTCCCATTTCCTACACCTCTTAGCATTTTTTTTTGAGGGGGGGAATTGCCGCCGCCACTACAGTAAGGCGCTGGGCGGCACTGGGGCAGCTGGTTCCTACTGCAATGTGACGAGTCGCTTAACAAAGCAGGCAGTTAGCAGCAACAACACTTACCGTGGTTCACAGCCAGAGATCACCCCTAGACACTGTCATGCTATAGTGTAACACAGTCTGGTCTAGCCTAGCTGAGCTGCGCCGTAATCTTTGTCTACTGAGGCTACAAGTATTTGGAGCCAAGTTTTTGATTTGTACAAGCACGGGAGGCCATGGACTATGACTGTGTGCTGTCAGAGCATAAATAACAGGGAGGCTGGAGCGCAGATTCTGACCAGACCCTTCCATCTAGGGCCAGTCTCAATACTCAGGGTCCAGGAGCAAAGTTTCCAAACTGCAGCTTCAATTTTTTCCAATCCACCCGAGTCAACTGGATGTGCAAGCAAGCTGGACCCTGAGGACCTTACAGCTTTTTAATGAGAAGGTGACAACTATTTGTACTCTGCATAAGCTTTTCCCCTTGAGACAGCAATCCTGGGCAGGGCTAAGGGCCTGCTGGAGCTACCTGCCTACCGTATCTTTATCCTCTTCTCCAGGAAAGTACATTGGAAAGCAGAAAGTCAAGCAGCTCACTGTACGACTGGCTTAAAAAAAAAAATCCTCCCCCCATATTGCTCATCCGTCTGCTGCGATGGCATCAGTGTTGCTCTGAACAGCGCTGCAAGTAGTGCTGATTGCCGAGCAGCAGCAGGAAGATGGGAATCATTAGAGAGGCTCAGCCAAAGCCCTGTAATTAATTAGTTAGAAAAGCATCTTGGCGTTATTAGAGAGGCCTCAGCAGAGGAAGCGACACCTCCGTTCTAACAGACTCACCTTCCGCCAGAGCTGCTGCTGTGATGTTTGACATTGTGCTGGTGTAAACAGAAATTAGAAGTCAGTGTGACAGGGAGAGAAGCCGCTGGCAGGCTCTGCCCTTGGCCCGCGCTGTGCTGTGTACCGGGAGGTTTCCGTGCTCCCCTCGTGGGTAGAAATCAGATCCTGGAAATGGCTCAGGTAGGGATGATTGCTACTCAACCAGGAAGACCCTGATTTTTGCTGTGATTAAAGGCAAGTCCAGTTTTCCCAGGGTGCTGAACAGAAAGCCGGTTATCCAGGTGTCTGTGATTGTAAACAGCCAAGCATACACAAAAATGTCACCCAAGGCACCAGGAACTGGTGTCTCCTGGGATCTAGACACAAGGAGGATGCTGCTGTTCCTGGCAAACATGCACAGGCTGGCTGCATGGAGAACTGGGCCATGCTCAGAGCTGCATATTCATGGCATGCAAATGTTAAGCTACTTGCAAACTCCCACAGCTGTCATCAGCTTACAATACCATGGCCATGAGCCCCAGAGATGGAATAATATCCTATGGGGAGCAGCAGGATGCTGCAAGGTCTGCATGTTGCTGAAAATAAGAGCATCAGAAGGAAGATGGAAACACAAGACTAAAATAGCCAGGATTGCTTTAAGGACTCTTAATTTCCTTTGGGGAAGGAGGCCAGGCAGTGTGGCTAGTACATGGGGCGAGGGGGCAGGAGGCCTGGCTCTCCCACTGACCTGCTGTCATACCTTTGGCAACTCTCTTCCCATGTGCTAATTTTGCCCTTTCCCCACTTGGTACTGTCAGCCTCTAGGAATTCATAAGTCTTGAGTTGGGCCTCCAAACACCATGATTTTGGCTTAAAAAAATCAAGAGCTATAAGCATATACCTATGAATTATAGGCCTTTTTGAATAGCCTTGTGGTTTCTGACTCTTTAGGGATCATATTTCCGACAGAGCGGGTCAGATTTTTTTTTATTATGATTATTATTATTTTAAATGAAAGCCAAGAATTTCACATAAACACAGGGCTCTGGCAGCTTGTGCTGGCAGCGCTGCCCGCTCTTCATGTGTCCTGCCTACTTAGGCTGGGAGCGTCAGAGGCATGGGCTGCCAGTGGACGTCTCTGCACAGCATCAAGCAAAACCTCCTCAGTCCCACTTGTCTTCCCCAGGACAACTGTCAGTGGACAGCCATTCCCCCAGCTGCTTCCAGTGGGGATGGTGGGTGGGATAACTCCCCTGAGTGTGGCTGGTATTGTAGCACAGGTGACTAACAGGCTGGAAGTGACCCAACAGCAGGCTCCCAGGGGACATTTTTGGTGAATGCTATTTTGGCCCTGCTGTTGCAGCCTTGCCAAGGTATTTCAAGTGTTTTGTAAGGCAGCAGAGGTATTAGAAGCTGAGAAAATGTCAGTGCATGCATTTGCTGTTCTGCTTGCTGAGTTTCAGTCAAGGTCCTGGTCATCCTCTGGGCAGAGGTTTGAGTGGAAGATTGTGCTCAGTGGAACTGTCTTGCTCATCCCAGGATGCTGAACAACTCAAATCCTCCACGTTTTACCTTGCAGATGTGTGGCCGTACCACGGGAAGCTCCCTGCCTGGGCAGCTGTCACCAGCTCCACGACGGTGAGAAGCATGTCTTTGGCTTCCAGCTCTGAAGCTCTTCTCTTTACAGCGGCTGTCAGCAAAGATGTTCTCTGAATAAATGAACAGACAGAGATCTTCAAATGAACAACACATTCTTCCTCAGGTCAACTTTGCAGAGAAAGCAAATATTTCAAGAGAATATGGTTACTGCTCATAGCTCTCTGGAGCCAGCCTGCTAACTCTTCTGTGGTGGCTGTAAATCTGATGGTGGTTCAGTTTAAGGACCTCACAGATGCTATTTCAGACTGATATAATGTACCATAAATGGGATTGAAAGCTCTCATCTATAGCAGACAAAGCCTTTCTGGTTCATTCAAACACCAAGGAAACTATTGTATATATGCGCAGTGGGGATTCATCCAAAAGTGAGTGATGGCCAAAAGAATTTACACGTTCCTTGGCTGGGGAACATGTTGATTTCAGAAGGCAGCAAAGGTAACACGAGGATACAGGGAGACTCCCTCTCCTGGCATTTATTATTTGAAACTCGTCCTTTGACTCACCTCAGACTGACTGCGAAAGGGGAGAGCCCCGGATGGAGTGGAGAGCCCCCACCACGTAGGAGAGATTCCTGGTTTAAAGGCAACAAAGCATTTGGTCTCCATGGGATGGCAAGCAAATAGAAGCTGGTCCCACAGCCTCAGGCTGAATTTTAGGGGGTGTCTGTCTAGCTACAGAGATATATCAATATATATAATATCGCAATCAGCTTGTGGAATGCATTTCCATAAAGCACTGTGGAGAACCAAGTGACTCCAAAAAGGTTTGGGGGATGCGATTCATCAACTCTCAATGCAGGTAACAGCCACCAGTCCCAATGTATAATGGTAAAAGTTAAAAGCAAAGAAGTCAACCCAAATGCACACTAGAGCAGGGGGAGCCTGCCTTCAAAGCGTGAGACCATCACTAATTAACGGGGGTTGGGGAAAGGTTCGCAGGGACAGACAGGCACACCAGTGGTACGGCAGGTCGTCCTGGGAAGCCGTGCTTCTGGTGTCAGCCCCGTGTGGGCCACAGAACGAGCGGGATCCTTGGTCTGATCCTGCCTGGCAGTTTCTGTGCAAAATGAGGCCAATTTGCTGGGAAGCTTCCCACCCCCAAAGAGGGAAGAGGTGGGCCGCGAGTTTAACAAACATTTTGGTATTTGGAAGTCATTCCCAGCTCTCGTTTAACACACAGACTGCATTTCCCATTTCTAACTGGCAGCAAAGAGCTCATCAACATTTAAATAAGAGGCTTGTTAATGCCAGCGTGAGGCAGGTTTGCATGCCAAGGCTGGCTAAGGTTTCGTGCCAAGGATTTTCTAAGAGATAATTTCTCTAGGAAACTCCTTCAAAAGAAGAATTCACTTCTGGTTAAAGAGTGCGAGGGCTTAATTTGAAGAGATGCTGAGCTGGTTAAGTCAAACGGATGGTGCAAGAGCTGAAAGCCTGTGAAAATCAGACTCCAGCTTTTAAATCAATTACCTGAAGAATGGCATGTGGCGTTTTGCAACTGCTTATGCTTTCTGCAATGCAATAACTGAAAGAAAAAAAAGGCCACACATAACCTCTTCCATCAGTGCCACTGACTTGTCCATCAATGCTAAATCTACTAAGGTGAGGCTTTAAATGCACCCGTTAGCTGAGTGTGGGAATATTATTTTCTACAAATGGTCAAATGCACCTTAGCACAGGGAGGATCTGCAATATTTGACTCTGTTGCTAGATCTCAAATGAGTTCTATAAATTAGGAAATATTTACATTCTGTGACTTTGTTTTGAGCCTTCCCTATCGAGACAGAGCCCCCGTCTCAGAGCCAGTGGAAAGGAAGGGTTTTGCTGGTTTTGGCAAAGCCAGAAAGTCCTGTACTATACGTCTCTACAGCATGGTTTATTGCCTTTCCTTGTTCTGTCGTATAACAGGAGTAATGTCCGTGGTGTCGGAATATGCGCATGGTAATTGGCTTTTGCTGTAATTAAATGCCTCAGTGCCAGCGTTTAATCAGCCGCCAAAGCCGTTTATTGCCTCATATACTGCTGCACCATGAGCATTACCCCTTAATTAGTTGCTGAAATAGTGATGATTTAGCCATGTCTTTATATTTATACTTTAAGACAGCAGATTCAGTCCAACATCAACAATATTGCAAGATAAAAAAGCAGCCCATTCTGCTATGCAATGATTTGGGCTTATTTATTTTTCCTTACCTTGTGGAAAACACTGTCATGTGCATCTCCTGGTGACACCGCACTGGAGCTGCAGTTAGCACTTTGAAAGCAGTCGCTACGTCTCTGCTCCGCTTCGGGACTGACCTTGTGTATTTCAAGAGGATTCAGTGTCAATAAAACATTGTCCCCAGAAACTCTCAGCAGCAAAAGAGGTGTAGGCTTCCCCCACTTTGACTCACCCTTACCCAGGACTGCCTGGATCTGGTCCAGCAGACCAGAGGCAGAGAGCTCCCAGCCTTCCTCCCGAAAGCTCCCTGGGGAAGGGAGCTCCTCTGTGGCACCAGAGTTGCGGTACTTTGTCTTGCATGACCCTGGCAGGTTGTGACAGATGACACTGACAGCAGCAGCAATTCTCCTGATAGCCCAATCCCAACTCCTCTCCCCCCCTTTCCCTGCTTGTTTTTGCAGTGAAGGTGATGCTGTGTTACACAGCCACTTGCTGGTTTGTGGGGAACAATCGGGTGAAAGAGCCCACGCACTGCATCCATTTATCTTCTCCAACTTCAGGGGTCTGAAAGGAAGAGGTCTGGTGTACGCTGGTCTTTCAGAGCCCCTTGACAGCTGATGGAGTGAGAGGCATCTCCAGAAAACCGTTCACCCTGCCATGAAGAGGCTGATTAGGAGACGTTGGAGGAATGGCCCTTTGGAGGTGTCCATCTGTCACAGAGGGAGTCCTGCAGCTCGCTTGCACTGGGCTCTTCTCTCCCAAGCTATTAGAGATAAACCCTCTCCAGAACACCAATACTGCCTGCTAAGACCAGCACTGTGGACAGATTCCCCAGCTTTCCAACTTTCTTCCCAGCTTTGGAAACCCCCAGTAAGCTTACAAAGCCCCCAAAATTGTCTAGAAAGCAAAAGTCATCCTTTCTCAGTAATAAAAGTCCATTTCTGACACAGAGGAAGTCATAGAACAAGTTAGCCTAGATATCTTCAAGATAAACATACCAGACCCATCTTTGTTTAAAGCCAAGTGGTTAAATCTACAGTAGCCACAGCTGGAGACAGCCGGCACGCCAGGAGAATGCAGCCGTACAACTGCTTCTTCATTTGACCAGGAACGTCACCGACAAGGTAACCCATGGGGCTGCCAAATCGTCTATGCCCCCCCACCCCTCCCTAAACCCCAGGTATGGATAGCCTTGGCACCTGGGTTTTAGATACGCTTCGCTCCCAAAGCTTTCATTGTCCTCAGAGGATTCTCGTTGCCTTTGCTTGCAAGAAAAGCAGCGCCAAATTATTGAATTAATAGCTCCCCCACCCTTGGCCCTCGCCTCTGGCCCGCTAATGCATTTTGATTTGTGTGAGGACAACATATCCCTGGAACTTTTCCATTGTAACAAGTTTAGGAAAAAATACCTTGTGCTATAAAGGAAGTAATAATATCGAGTTTGGAAAACTGTATCGCCGTTTGAATGGACTTGAAAGCCTACACCACCACACTCCCTTCACTGCCAAGACAAAGTCTGTCAGCCTCCCGTGTCCTGTAGGAACAAGCTGCAGAGTTCGTCCTTTCCTGAGGGAGAACACAGGCCCATCCTAAAGTCTCCTGGGGAAGGGGAGGAGGAGCTGGGAGCGAAGCTGCTCCTTGCGCCTCCTTGCATGGCTAACAAAGCATCTCCTGACAGTACATAACCTACTAAAGAAGTTCTTCGTGTTTGCTGGAGGTGGGAAAGTAAGTATGAGATTTAATTTGCAGCCAAGAATACGTAGTCTGGACAGTAGAAAAGACTGTCCAAGAGTGAAGACAACGCCACTATGGAATGGGCTGACAAGGAATCTTGTGGGATCTCCATCTGTGGATGTCTTCAAAGGGACACTAGATAAAATTTTGTTGGGAGTGACAAACAGGGAATGGGTTTAGCTGTATTGTGTGCCTTAGGATCTTTATACGACACCATGAAAAACTGATTTAAGAAAACTACTTTTGCTGATATGGAGGACAGTATTAATCTCATGTAACCCTTAAAGACACAAACCAAACCGGTCTCAGATGCTCACCTACAGGAGGACCTTCTCCACTGACTGCAGGGGACCAGAGGGCCACCTCAGACAACAAAGCTGTCTTCCAGGCTGCTAAAGTTCATCAAGATGAATCCCGCCCTGAAGACAGCCTGTACAGCTCTGCACAGGAGAAGGTTTCTGAGAGCAAAGGGCTTTTATAAAAAGGACCAAGGGTAGAGAGGGTAGAAAGAGGCTATAAGCAGGGTCCAGATATTTAGGGAAGTAAGAAAGTTATTGGAAAAGCTTACCGGGATACACTGGATTCCCCATCACTTGAAGCGTTTTCGTCAGGGAAAGCGTTCGGTGAGGGCTTGGTGCCGTGCAGGTTCTCTCACTGGAGAGGTGAAGGTCAAGCTGTGGGGTGATCAGTGGTATTTTTGAAGCAGGCTGCACTGGACCGGGAACAATCCCAATTATTTACCACAATGACAGCCTAGAAACAACTTCCTAGAAGAGACAGGCTTTGCAAGTCACGCTTCTTTCTACTCTCCCCATAATAATTTAAATGTCCTCCATTCAGCTGCAAAGCAAGGTGCTTGGCTCTGCTGTCACCCCATCACAACTCAAATTTGAGAATATTTGTGGGCAACCCCCGCACATAACTCACCTCTGCAGGTCACCTCACGGTTTAGGAACAGAGTGCTCTCTACTGCAAAGGTGCGCGTTTTTAAGAGCAGCGCAATATTCGTCAAGAGCTGGCCAGTACAAGCAGGCAGTAGCTGCTCTTACAACATATTTCTAGCATCCTCGTTTCACCCAGCAGTGAAAGAGGCTCTTGAATTATGTTGAGGAGCCACACAGTGAAATTTTGAACCCGAGAGATATATAGAGAGAGAGATGGAGGATGTGAAGCATAATTGCAGGTGGAGGTTGGGAGAAAGTAAATACCATTCAACTTGAAAAAAATAATTTCACACGCTAGCAAACAAAAATGAAATTTATAAAGAGTTTATTGGATTGGTAAAATGTAATAAAAAAGCATTTGTGACACTTTTTCTGCAAAGAAAAAAGGCATCTGGCGACTTTGCATATTTATTTTCCCTTACAAAACATTAGAAAAGCATAACTGATAAAAAGGATAACAACTGAAAGAGCAGAGCAAAGAGGAAAATACATCTCAATATAATTGGATAATGCGTAATAAAAATACAGAAAACACATGCTTAAAACAGCTTTCATTCTCTTACTGTAAAAAGTCATTTTACGTGTTGAATAAAAAATATATGCCGGTTGCTCTGAAAATTGCAGTTTAGAAGAGGTAACTAGCTGAGAACAAAATATATATATCTATATATATTTATAAATATAGAAAACGTGTGTATGCTGCATCTGTCCTCAGAACAAACTGGAATAAATGGTTTTCAATTCATGCATACAAGTTACCAGAGAAAAAAAACTTCATATATTACCTAGCGGACCAATCCTGTAAGGTGATGGCTGCATTTCCTGAGTGCCCTCAAAGTGCCATGGAAGTAGTCAATGATGGAGACAAGTGGCCTGATGGGATCAGTGAGAAGGGAGGCTACTCAGCAGCAAACAGGAGGTGCGCTCAGCAACTTGCAGGATTCGGGAAAACTCCAATGGCAGCAGGATTGGGCCCCTCACAGACTTGGCTAGTAGTGCTTGTGCTCAGCAAGGGGTAAAACGCTGGTACCCCAAGCTCTGACAGATAGGAAACCAGTCCCAAAAGCTCAAGTAATGTTACTTCCCTTGGGATCCGAGGGCATAGAGTGCGCAGCAGAAGGCATCCCTCATACAGGGAACGCCTCCCCGTGCCCCTTTCTTGCCCGGACACCTAGGCTAGCGATTCACATTTAAAGGAAGATGCTTCCCATACCACTGAGAGCCTCTGTCTGCTGGCACAGGACAAGGAGAAGCGTGGTCAGTCACGCTCCCCTCCCAACTTCAACAAAGGCACAACGCAAAACCTTCTCTATCTCAAGGGCTAAACCAACAGCTACCATAAAGCTGAACTACCCCCTCAAACCTGGCCTAGTCATCCACTATGAATTACTGCACATCCAATGAACACCATCATAGGTGAACCCTCGAGCAGACAGGTCTACAGTTGGCAGGGACAGGCCAAAGCATAGCAGCTACACAGGACAAATATGCTCCTGGGGGCACTCCCTCCTTGCAGTCTGGAAGAGCTAAGCCAACTTCCCAGCCCTCAGGGGGTTTGCCGTGGGGCATTTAGCCAAGAAGAATCCTTCTGGATTGACCCATGTGTGGTTCAGACCCCCTCATATCAGCCCACAGGTAAAGCCAGTGTGGGAGATTAGGCTCTGAAACATGACAAACCTCTGCTGTTTGTTCTGAGCTGGAAAGTGCCGTTACCAAAACTGCAGAATTAGTACTCCTGGTCTCTCATTTGACTAACTGGGGAGAAGGCACTGGAGGCTGCCCTCCAGTCTCTCTGATGGTCCAAAACACAAGCCATAGCATGGGAAATTATAGGACCCTTAAGGAAGTTGAAGTCTCACCAAGGCAGATTCTGTCTAGTAAGATCGTGAGAAAGTCCAAGCATAAGTTTGCTCTGCCCATACCTCTGCCAATACTCAGCCCCCACACTCCAGAGAGACAGCAGAGGAGGTCACCATGGTGCAGTACTGAGCATGAAAACATCAAACCTTTCCCTTTGCTGTATTTCCAATAAACCTTGCATTTCCTCTCTGACCACAGGAGGGAAAAGTTCCCCAAAACACAGTTTTGGGGATTGAAAGTGAGAGCACATCAGACTTTTTAATACATTAGCACCAATCAAACACCCAGCCTTTGGTTCACCTTCAAATTTTCTCTTCTAACATCATACAAAATAATGAAGAATGGAGGGCTTATGAGAGACAATATTAAGCAAATAAAATCTCCAGATATGAATGACTCCGGGGTTCTGATGAGATGGAGAAGTTTGAGGGGATATACCCAAGTACTGCTGCTACTGACCAGCTGCCTACCAGACAACGAGGTGTGTTAAGCAAGATGACGAGCAGTGCCAATGGGATAAAGCCATCACATTGCTTATCCCAATGGAGAACAGATGCTCAAAATTAACCTCTTGCTTCTGTTCTACATCATCCTCATAGTTCCCATCCCTGCTCAGCACTAGGGCTATTTCTCTGCTGCCCATAAAGGAGCACCCAGGTCTCTGAAAAGGCACATGGTGAAGAAAGTGGAATATGCTTTTTGTAAAGGCAGCTCAGTTAATAGCCTACTCTTCACCTTGCTGGTTGTTCTGCTTAGATGCTTGTCAGGTGTTCAGCTACTTTGGCATTAGGCACGTTAAAAATACAACTTTTTAGGTGGATAAGGCGAAGAACTAGATCATGCTCAGGGGACAAGGCAGAAAATGTCCATTTGCTGAACTGAAATGGGTTTCCAACACATACAGGGCTGCCAGTAAAGCACTGGCAGATGTAATAAAGCGCCCCCATTCTGTATTTTCAATGGGTACCATCTCAACATAGTTGAAACGCAAACCACAGCCTCCGGCTGTGCATTTCAGTGCAAACTGCTCTTATCTCATACAGCCCTGAATGAAACATTAGCACAAAGGCAGCCTAATTGGAACAGGATCTTCTCCTCCCTCTCTGCAAATCCTGATCATTGCACACAATCCCATAGCTAATGGCAGAGAGAAAACACCTGCTTCTGGTAAAATACTTGCACTAGAAAGGCAGGATCAAGTCCTAGGCTGGACACAGACTCACCATGGGAGCAGCTCCGACTATGGAGAGGATGAAGGGGACCTTGCTTTGTTAGCAGGCCTTCCTTGCTCTCCTGCTGCAGCAGGGTGGCAAGCTGGAGCAAGCGTTTGCAGAGGAGGTGCTGGGCTCTGGCTCCAGGCTAGGGAACACTTCAGAGGGTGGCATTTCCTTGGCCACCACCAAGGAAGACAATAAAAGCAACAAGAAACTACACTGAATGGCCATCTCCCTTTCATTTTGAAATCTAAGCACTTTCCCAGACATTCCTCCCACCTAGAATTTGTATTTGGGAAACCTCCCTATAGCAGAACTGGAAAATATTCTGGTTGTATTTTCTGGTCCTAAACTCTAGGTGAGCTTTCCTGAACAGAGCTCCTAACTTTGTTTTAATGGCACAAACCAAAATGGTTCCACACCATACAGGGACCAGAGCAAGACTAGGACACAACAAATGACAAGTAAAAATAATGACACCAAGAAAAAGCATGTGGTCCTGACTATCAGAAATGCTGAATAAGCAAATGGAACAAAATTAGCATGAGATGTAGGAACAGCCATTAAAAAAAAAAATCAGAGCAATTAAACCCTTTATTTTTTGCCACGTTTATTATTTTCACCTCTCTTCTCACAGATGAAATGGGGCAGGCCAGTTCTTTTTCCTATTCAAGTCGGCTTTGCTCTCTGGGCTGTCACGCTGCTGGCACAGACCCGCGGAGACAGGACTTCCCGCACTTCAGGGGAACGCTGAAGTGGGGCTATTTTTTAAACATCGAACTATTCCTGTTCACCATACACTCTGCTTCCAAAAATAAAACAAGCGTCCGAATCTTCAAACAAGCGGATGGACCCTTTAACGTTTCATAACAATGTTTTAAACCTGGGGTAGGAGGGATGGGAACAGGAATACATTTTCTTGCTTATGGGAAATAATGAAGAAACCAATGTTTCTGGGTATGAAATGCTAGGTAATAACAAATCAGAGGTCTGTTGCTGAGCCAGTTCTGCCAGCCAGCCCCTGTGAGAAAAAGACAGAGACAGGGTTGTTTTTTTTTTTTTTTTGCACTGATGAACTTAAAATGAAAGGAGGGGCAATACACGGGAAGGAAGAGGGTAGACAGGTACATGGCATGGAAATGACTTGCCTGGAGCAACCACACGAGTAGGCAGAAAAATGGCAAACATAACCTGTTTCCTTATTCCCTTAGCCCTGTTCCCAAAACTAGTTTGGGAATGAATTGGGGGAAGGGGAGGAGGGAGCAGCAATTTGAACGCGGCAGATGCTCCAGTTTAAACCCTATCTTCCCAAAGAGGAACTGAGGGTGGGGGCAGGGGGGATGGCTATTATTAATGTCCTTCCGTATATAGCAAAGCAGACATCCTGCATAATGGCAACACAATACATCAATAATAGCCCAAGAATAGCTTCCTACCGTTTTTTTTCCCCTGACAGTTAGAAACATAAAGAGAAAAATCAAGCTGCTGAGATAAATAGCTGAGTCTCCACCCCCACCTCAAATTGCCTTGGCATATTTTAAGAGATAAATGGTTCTATGAGAAATTTAAATAGCTTTCTCTTTTCATTTTTGGCAGCTGCAGGAACTGGGTCAGGTGTAGAAATTATTAATTTCGGAGCCTGAAAAACCCATGTTTGAAAGTAAGTTTTTTTTCCTTTAAAGCATCAACTTTCTTAGAAGTAGAGTTAGAAAAAAATTAAAAAATAATTGAGGCTTTTTTTTTTTAACAGAGGTCAGACCAAAAATAATTAAATAACAGTGCAAGCTGCAGAAAAGGGACAATTTGCATAACAGTTTAATGGACATTAAAAGTATCCGTAGTGGATTGTTAGTATTTTTTTGCATAGAGTATAGTATTTGTGTAGTATTTGCACAATGGCTTTCATTCCTCTTGATCAAACACAGCACTGGAAATATGCCTTGGGAAAAAAAAAAAAAAAAAAAAAAAGACTGAGGGGCACCATTCTGTAGTTTTACCCTAACTTTAGTGCACGTTTTCGAAGAGACAAGAGATTACTGCCAGGCTGACCAGCACCAAATATTTTCACAAGGAGCCCATTTACTCATTGCCAGGTCTCTGGATTGACACCCCAGTGCACTGATCTGCCTGAGGCTGCACTCGCTGCTGCTCCGAGCTGGTGAACCTGGTACTGAACCACGTGTAAATCACTGCCTTCCCCCTTCCACCCAAGTGACTCTTGCCTTACCATTGATGCCAGGATTTGTAGCCCAGCTTCTCTGCATGATGCCAAAAGCCCTCTTTGTGCCATATGTGGAAGGATCTCTTTGCAACCATAAACTCCTGAATCTTACGGAAAAGAAAGGTCAAATCCTGTAGAAACTGCTCTGAGCAAAGAAATGCTGATGTATCAACTCCCTCACCAGGTAGTATGCTAGTTATGACCTATAAAAAGTTCAAATTTCCAGTCCTACAAAGACCCCAAGATCTTGAAAGACATGCAGTTGGCATGCAGCCCACTCCGGTGCACGGCTGGGAGAATCCCCCCTATTCCCCATGCTCTGTTCTGTGTCCCAAATCAGGTGGATACCTGAGAAGGAGGAGAACTCCCTTGTTTAGACTTGCTGCACCTCTGCAGGGCTCACGGCTTATCCTCTTCTTCCCGTAGTGACCAATCAAAAATTTAAAAGGTGACAAAGACACAGATGTAAATAGAACTGCAGTGCCTAGAAAGCCAGAGCACAGATAGGATCAGAAGACAGACTGTAATTACAGGCCCTGATACTTATTACATAGGCCAGTTGTGCTACATGAGCCTTCGGTGGAAACTTCCTGTGTAATTAATAAAGGAGAAACAGAATACTTCTGCAATCACTTTTCTAGCTTTCACTGTGGGGGTCCAATCCTGCCATCCTGGATTAGCTCTAATCATAGTCAATCTTTCGCTGCATAAACTGAAGGCATCTGTTCTGCAAGACTGGAAAAAAAAAAAATAAAGAAAAAAGGAAAAAACCCTCATTGCAAACCTACACCATGCAATCAAGAAGGAAAGGAAATCGATCCTGAAAACCCCCACCCAGATTGTAATCTGACAATGTTTTCAAGGCATCTGGCAAAAAGGAAGAAGAAAGAAGAATGCTATGAAATATTTAAAATCCTACTTCTGTCAGGAATACGTGAGAGGGGAAAGGTGAGTTCGAAAGGGCTGCATTATTTGTAAGCCAAAACCTGAAAGCACCATGTTTTGCATAGGAGCATTAGATGCCCTTGGCCAAGCCAGAGCGGTCCTGAGAACAAGTACCAGGTGCTGATTCAACAGGGACTGGCATGACAAAGTCAAGCCTGTGTGTGAGCAGGACCAAGGAAGCTGTCCTGCACACTGTGATATGTACCATGGGACGTCAAGGGTAAGGCAAACAAGAGAGTTAGTAACACAGTAAAATAGCTGCGTGTTTGCAGCCCGTAACCGATCCTCCTCATCTAAAGCTTCAATTGGATTTTCAACAGCATGGGAAATAGGGCATCCCCAAGGGAAGATTTCTCCTAAAAGCACTTCTCTTACTGCTGAGACTCTTACAAAGAGGGACATCCAAGGAAGGGGAAACTACCCTGTGAGATCTGAGATGCACTGAATGGCACTTTGCTTTGCTCCTGGACCCGGGATCTTGCCCTCTCCATTCTCAAATCCCCACTGGTGTGGAGCACCTTGGCAGAAAGATCTCGGCCAGGCCCAACCACTGGGCTAATCCCAACCTGCATCATGAAGAGCAGGCACAGGAGGAGGCTGGACATGCCCAGCTCTCATAAGAAGGGGAGCAGTCAAGCAGACAGTCGGGAGTTATGCTGCTCAGCTCTGCCTTTGCCTTGGTCACATCCACCTGCCTGCTGTACAGTTCCAGGAGAAACCATAGAAGACTTCAGGACAAGCACCGGGCATACAAATGGGATCAAAATGGTCCTGAAATACTGAAACAAAAGACACTTTGGAACAAAACTGGCACAGCCACAATCCCCACAACGCTTGTGTAAGATAGAAAGAAAGAATCCCTAGAATGTATTTATCAAAAGCCATTTTATGCAGATTTTTCCTTCTGAATATTTAAAACATGGTGAATATTAAACTTCAGAGATTCTTAATACGTTCCAAAGCCCCACGGACCTTTGAAATGCTAGCTCATCAATATGCAACATCTAATCTTGTCAAAAAAAAAAAAGGGGGGGGGGGAAGAAAAGCTATTCATCCTCTGCACATAGAGGTTACAGCGAGAATCCCAAGGAAAAAAAAAAAAACTTCCAGCATCTTATGCAATAGGTTAAATTTACTCTGGTTGGGAAAGTTTCACTTTCTGCAAGAGAGAAAGTGCCTGTACGTGCATTGCTGCTGGAAGCTTCTTCTGAAGTGTGAGGCTGAAACTGTGTAGCTGCATTACAGTAAGTAGTTTATTAAAAAAACCAAGGCTTGTGGTTTTGCATCCTGTTCCAGTCCAATGTAGTCTCAGGATCCCCTCCCCAGAGGCCAGCAGACAGTGCGCCACCTAAAAATCCATTCTAGTCCAAAATGCTGTGGTTGAAATGGCTTTGCTTGTTTATAAAGTTTAGTGTTTCGTATCGCTTGCATCTGACCTTCAGCAAAAAGAAAAGCTCAGTTAAATTGTGCAAATATGTACCACATGGGAGCAAGGGAAGGCAGCCAAAAATGCTGCACGAGCTTTTGCAGGGCTGCAGCCTTTCAGGAGCACCAGTGAGAGGAACTGGATGAGAGGCCAAATTGATACAGTCTCCAGGCAGGAGCTTAAAACACCATGACATCCAAATTCACAAAGAAAATGTTCTGTTACCACAACCCCAAATTTCTTGCACATGGAAACAGTGTTTTCTTTCATCTTTAGGAGATGCTCATTCTGTAATCCGACATTTAAAAATGAACAAACAAACAGGAGTCAGCTGACAAAGGGTTCTTGCTGGTGAATGGAAGTAGGTCACTGAGTATTTTGCCTTTACGGTCTGGCTTAATATTAGTGTTGCACACAAAACAGTAACAAAGCTGCACTGGAGACAAGGAAAGACTCGAATTTTGTCTTTTCTATGAAAATTAGCATTAATATTCTGCATTAATATGCAATGCCTCCCCAGTACCCCATATCTGGTTAATTAAAAAAACCCCAACCCATAAAGCAAACCACACACTAAATTAAACGACAAAACCCCCTTACTGGTCAGCCTGCATTTAAAGACATCTAAGTATGAGTAATCGGGCAGAGAGGAATTTTCCTGAAGGAACATAAAAGAAAATGAAAGCTCTACATATAAGACCAAATAAAACCTTCTGTCTCTCATGAATGCAAATTCTGGCTGCCCTTTTACACAAACATATTAAAGGAATAAAACTGGAGGAAAAAATAAAAGAGGAAAACCTAATAAATTCATTTTTGGAGAAAAAAATACTTAAAAACAAACAAACTATCCTCCAAACAAATTTCTTCATGATAAATCCCTGCAATCATGTGGTTCTAAATTACATGGTTAAATATGACTGAAAAAGTAAGGCACAATTTCATAATCATTTTAAAAGCAATAATTATAATCATTCTCTTTGATATCCATGTGGCAGGCCACTGATACTATGGATGCACAAAACTACTTGATTAAAGATCTGGAAAAGTTTTTCCGACTACTAGCTAAGACTCACAATACCTCTGTGAAGTAAGTAACATAACATCTTCACTGCGAAGATGAGTGCACGTTGAGCAAATGGAAAAAGTGGGTAAGAGAGCTGCTTGCGGATGAAGGGAGGCAGAGGCAAAGAAGTAGACACCCCAAGGGTCATGTTCCAAGCGAGGGACTCTGGCCCCTGGAAACATAAAGGTAATGCCACCACCTGGGGCTTTGTTTCCTTCCTCATTTTCTAAAGAATCTAGGTATAATGAGAAATTTGCACAAACAGCAAAATTTTAAAAAAAGTTTGAACAGAGTGCTCTTGATACCGGTGATCAGCCCCATTGCTTCCACGCGTAACGTGAAGCCAAAGAGAGCAGGAACACATAGCCAGGAGTAAAGCCCAGTGGGGGTTAAGTAGCAATGCTCAGTATTGCAGCCTGCATTTCCACTTAGCTGTAGCCCCACAACCACCTTCCGCGTGCGTGTGAGTGCATGAGCCAGAGCAGCCTGCAAGCGTTTGAGCTTAGTGTTTTTTTAGATCACGACAGAGAATTTCCAGGCTGACATGAGAGCTGTTCCCAGCGTCCACCAGGAAACCTACCGAGGTTATGGTTTTTTCCTTAGATTTTTAGATGCTGGGTAAATGTTTTAATTTCACAAGTTTAAAGTTTACTCTCTCTCATGCTCCAAATGCCAGTCAGGCAATCGACTGTTGCAAATTCAAACTTGAAATGCTGAGGAAGCCAGGTAGTACTTCTAGAAATATTTAAGGAGAAATGCCATTCCCAAGCCCAGAAGGGTATGTGAAAATGAAGTTCAATCAAGTATCTCTTGATCTTCACAGCAATTCCCATAATGTGCTTACATTCTTCAGTAATTTCGGGGGGGGGGGGGGGGAAATACAACCCAAAGAAGAAAATTGCAATTTCCACAGAGCAAGACCCTAGCATTCTCCATAGCCAGACACTCCATGGCTTTAAGATAGGAAATAAAAATGAACCCAACAGAAGTAACACTGTTATTTTAAGAAGAGTCACATTATTTGGATTGTTCTAACAAAGGAAACAGTGACTTCAAAGTTAGCAAAACTAGTTAAAAATAGGGAAAAATATCTTCTGAAACGTTTCAAAGCTTTTTTTACTTTGCCAGGTCCAATACTGAACCATTTCCCAAGAATACATGTGCTTGTTTTTAAATAGAATTTTTATCCAAAGAAGTTTTCAAAATCGTCACAGAAACTCTAATTTACCAGCAGAAGAAACCCAAAACTACAAAAAACTGAGAAGACATGGGTTTTTGAGAAAAGAAAATATTTGCTAAGAATTCTGAAATTTATTTAGATAAAAATTCAATATGGTTTTAATTATAATAGCAAGAAAAGAAACGGTTGTGGATAACATTGCAAAATGAGACAATATGGGAGTATCTCATTAAAAATACCGGCCCTTCTGACATCACAGAATTTAGTGTAAAAATTGTGACCAGCTCTACTGGAAATAGTGTTCTCACAGCTCACTCTTAGTTTATACTTTACTAACCTCTCAATAGTACTAAGTAGTTCCTGCTATCCTTTGGCAACAAACCCTCGGTTACCATCACTAGTGTTTCCTCATGGGAATTTCACCACAGTGAGATTCTTCAGCACATCTCTCTCTGCTCGCCCTAACTTACAGCATCGAAGTCAATATAAGATGTAGTCAACCCAACTCGGAAAACAAATAGCAAATCAACATGATGAACCCACCGCAGGAACTGGCTATCAACAGAAAACAAACTCAAATCCTTTCTGCGCCATTCAGCTGAAGCACCAAGGTGTCTAACATTTATCTCTGATGCTGAAGGAGGGCAAAGACACAGGATTTCCCTCAAGGACCTTCTCTTGGGTCCTGTTACCCCTTGTCTGCTGGACTTTCTCAAAAGCAAAAGGTACCAGCATTTATCAAAACTAAGCTAGGCTTGGCTGACTGTGGCCAGGCAGCAGCCATAAGAGGTTCAAAGAGATTTCAGTATGACTTGTTGCATATTCTCTTCAACAACCACCCTTTCTCTAAAAGACACTTTTTTCTCATTCTTCTCAGGCACGTTTTGCTGATAGGCAGAAAGTCAGCTTAAGGCCTGTGTCTCATGAAAGTCTTGCTCCTACCGTCAGAATGAACGCTGTTGTGTAGAGTTCACTATGATAAACACTTTGGTACTCCCACACCTCTATGATTAAGTCATTACCCAAGTGTTTCACAGCCATGATAAAAATCTAAGAATTAAAATATTATAAAAACAAAATTAAAGGTGCATTATCTGATAAGCTAAGGCAATGGTGTTGCTTTCTGTTTTTAAAAGCAATGTTCAGGCAATGATTAAAATGAGTGACAATAAACCCATCACATTCACAAAATACTACTGTTAGCCTTGGGGAAACGCTTAAGGATTGGGTTGTAACCAAGGCAACCCAATCTTCTGGAGAAAGTTTAAGTAGACAGTTTTAAAGCCACAGTTCAAAGATACAGTAAATTTGGCTGTAGGGCTACTTGTGACATACGGAAAGTGCCACAGCCACCTGACACGAAGCACTGATCTTGTAATAACTCACCCTCCTGTTGTCCAAATGCTACGTTGGATCAGTCACCAGGTGCCCTCCTGCAGCTGGCATAAGGGCAACACAGGAGACATCCCATGCGTTCTGGGTAATTTGACAGAAATTTGACTGTGCCCCCAATCCTACCCAGATCAAATCTGTATGTCTGGGTGATACAGAATCAGTCAGGTATTAATGACTGCATACCCATGGCTTATGTCACACCATGCAATGGCTTTAAGCCTGTGCTTAAACAAACCCCATGGGCTTAAGTATTTTGCTAAATTAGAACCTGATCACGGACCCTCCTGAGCCCTGTCTGGCCACACAAATCATGGGATCAGGCCCTACTTGCCAATAAACGCTAGACAAAGCCAAAGCAGCATATGCAAAAAACTCTGCAGACTTGAAGAGAAACGTCTATGTGATCTTCCAGTTCTCTCTGAAAGGAACAGTTTGGACATTACCACAGCCACAGAGAATGTGAATTTTTATCATGGCTAAGAAGTGCACCTTAAGAAAAGCAAGGTCTCTTTGGCAAAAAGACTCCTTCTTTGGAACAGATAAAACAGGATATATTATAAATATGTGATAAATATTGTGATGAAGCAATATCCCAGTGGTTCTTAATTGCAGTACAATTGAGATAAGTCCACCAGCATTTCCTAATTAAATCCTGAAGCATTGGAGGGGAGATTTCCATACACATGTGGGTGATGAGAGCCTCTGTGATGTATATACATTTATGCTATATCTTCTGAATATATTTAT
Organism: Gorsachius magnificus; assembly: GCA_034008185.1. Taxonomy (NCBI): domain Eukaryota; kingdom Metazoa; phylum Chordata; class Aves; order Pelecaniformes; family Ardeidae; genus Gorsachius; species Gorsachius magnificus. The sequence continues at coordinate 36,483,573 of CM067087.1, forward strand.
AGCAATTTTAGAAGCCAAAACCACATGCATTATAGAAAATAAAGAAAAGTGTTTTGGAAGCTCACTCCTTCCAACAGCCAGATGGCTTTGGTGTTTCAGGGGTGAAAACAAAAACGTGATAATACCTTTACCCAGCTGTGTCAGGCCTAGAAATGAGCCACAGTACTTCAAATATCAATCTTTGTCAAACACCTTCCATCCATGGAGTATTTAATGCTTGAAAAGTTTGGCTCTCGCCTCCCTGCACGCCAGCCCGACTCACCACAGCACCCTAATAACACAGAGGATTCAGATCTAGATCTCCTGGCTGGCCCTTAGCTTTGAAACGGGCTGGAATCCCAAACCTACATACCAGCAAACTTTTCTGGAAAGAGAAGACAGAACTCCAAAAATCAGTAGTTTGGGCCAATCTGTGATTAGTTAAATTCCCATAATGTCCCTGGGAAGCTGGAAAGAAGCCCTCTCATGCAGAGGGCAGAAGATGAGAAGCCATATGACTTGCTCCAAGTCCAGTGTATGGCAGGGCCATAAACTGCCCAAAGGCTCTGGACTTTGGTCCTCCTTAGTCTAGGCCATGTTCTGCAGGAAGGTACAATAGCTCATTCCCATCAATTACCCCAGTGTTACTCCAGATAGTCTCATCAGCCACTTGATTTAACACTAACAAGAATAAGGAAGATCAGAGCTGATGAATGGCACCCAAGTGCTTGCAGAGATGTAAAATCCTCCACAGGGATACAATGGTGCCAGCAACCCCAGCTCTGACCTCCTGTGTTTTTGTAGGGTTACTTCAAACGAGATTTGCTCGATAGTTCCAAGGTTTTTTTGACTGGTGATGGTGCAGACTGCATGTAAAGAAGCGAGCTCAGAAGTACCTTATGTGCCACAGTTCAGGGACCAGGATCCCAGATGGAATCTGGCAGGAGTCACAGTGCAAAAAAATCTGTTTATGTCTGAGGCAGTAAAATTCTTGAAGGCCAGGGTAGAAATCTAGTATAAAAAGGCAAACTGCTTCAGCACAGCCACTATGGTGGAGAACGATTTCTTTTGCTTAATAATGCCACCCTTCTACAAAGAAGGATTCATTCTGAGCTGTGAATTTTGGGAATCTTCCCTGACACCAGTGGAGTTTGCCAGCATATAAACCGTGTAAGGAACAGAGGTTTCAGACTGGTATTTCTGTATTTGAATTTACTGTATACAGCTAAAGCTATTAAATTTCACAGTGCTCTTCCATAAAGGTTAGTGCTAAACTGAAAGGAAATGCGCCATTTGCAGGAGCTGCAGTGAGTATCTCATTTTTTCATCTTTGTTTCCTATCGGTCTAGCTCATCTAACTTTTCTTTCCTTTTTAGCATTAGTGGGTATAATTATATCAGGCTTCTGTTAGGGAGAATAAAGATGAAAGCACCACATTCTTATTGTTTTTCAGGGGGTGCGTGAAAAAAATTCTTATAATTTACTCTTGAAGAGTGCCAGTTTGTCACTTATATGGTCAATCAGCCTGCAACTGTTTCAGTTCTGCTTCTTAATTTGTTAAGTGCAAAGAAAGGTATTTTCTTTGATTACATCTGCAAATAAGATATTAATGTCAATTCAGTGATATGAAAATTATTCCCTCACTATGTAATTTGCACCTTAGTTATTACGGGTTTCATGAACATGAATATTATAGCTGCTCAGAATGCTGTGGATTTCTAATTTTTTTTTTAATTAACCAAATTAAAAACAACCCCACCAACATGAGAAAAAAAAAAGATAATCTGTGCCCAGCTTTTATGTACCTTGGCATATGTATTAATTCTGGACAGAAGATGAAAATGCTGCTGCTGGCCTAGCACTCTTCTGCAAAGACATTTCACCAAAGGGATGTTATAAGAGGCTAGGATGAAAATGAAAGAAGAAAAAAAAAGCTTACTTTTTGGAATGGCACAGAGAAGGGTTCAATTACCTTCTTTTAGCTTTCTTAAGATACAAACTGAACAGCAGCATGTATTTAGGAGGATCCTTTTTGCTGTTGCTGAAATAAGATCCTTAATTTTTTTAATGAGAACTCCAGATCACGCATGTTAACACCAGAGAAATGTATATCCCAAGGCTTGATTCAATCCCTGTTACAGTTGAAGGAAAATCCTCCCTTTGCAATAAACAGGAGATGGAACAAGATTCTATTGCTTAAATGCCTACCCAGAAACCAACAATGCCAGTAGTCCCACTAGACTGGGGTGTGTGAAAGAGTGGCATAAGATTTTTTGAGCATCGCTTTGCACTGCAGTTCTATGTAGTCGTCTTTTTTTTTTTAACCACTGGGATTTTAAAAATGTGTTTCCAGCCCCACATCCTTAAAAGACCTTCTCAACGGACATGATCGGCTTATACCTCTGGTAAATCAAAAGCACATTCTGTGTGTGTGTGTGTGTGTGTGTGTGTGTGTGTAGTGTGTGTAGTGTACAGTGTGTGCAAGCTCACATCTTTCTGTGCTTGCTCATACATTGTGGATTGGAAGCATCACTACTGAATAAATTTATGCAATAGCAAAATATAATTTCATAAGAAAAAGAAAGAACCCTATTGAACTGGAAGGGAATGGAGACAAGTAAGGGCCTAAGAAAAAAAGATATAAATAACAAATCTGTGTCCCAAGGATGCAAGGTCACACCTACACTCTCAGGTGCAGTTCAGTTGAAGTTGCATTGTTTGTGTTGTGATGAGAGGAGTGCTGGGTCTGCTCTCAACACTTTCAAGGGCAGTGGAGCTACTTCTGCTGGTGATCCAGATCCTACTGAAGTCAAAGGGAAGCTCCCCATGACTTCAATGAGAGCTGGTCAGGTTCTCAAACTAACTTGGGAGAAAGAATTATCTCAGCCATCTCTCACCTTCTACCTTCATGTACTTCTTAAGAGACAGGAACCAAACACAAGTATAGTTAGGACCATGTTCAGACCTCCTTCTACAGGCAGATAACTTAGGTGCTGTGACCACTTATCTCCATCAGCTGCAGAGGCAGCAGTGGTCTGACTCACTCACCACCCTCCTGAAAAGTCACATCTAAATCAGGTGCCTGTCATGGGCAGTCTGAACACGGCCTCTGTGAAACTGCCCTCTTGTTCCAAGGCCTTCCAGTTTTACTTTTTCTTTTTTTTTTTTTTTTTTTTTTTTTAAATACCCAGAGATTCAGACCCTAGGCTGGAAAGAAATCATGCAAAGCTTGTGCAATATCCCCCAATAGGCATCCTGGGGAGGGTCACAGTTGATACTCAGAGATCAGTGCTGGCCTTGGCAGTCAGAGCCTGGATCCGAGCGGAGTTGCAGGTCTTGCAAAGGATGTGCCCGTCCAGAGGGTAACAGCCTTGATTGTCCCCTTCAGACAGGAGGCCGCCACAGTCCTAGAAAATAGGTAGATGGAAAGGGGGAAGTAAATAAGAAAGAACAAGATTAATGGAAGAATCTATTAGTCAAAGAAATTCTCTCCTCACTCTCCACCTTGTAACAGGATCCAGCCTGAGTCAGCGTAAACCATGAAGCTGAGGTACGTGATGTCTTTCATGATTAAGCCATTTCCTGATAAGAGACAATGCTGCAGAGAAGATGGGTTCCCAAGCTCTCTGCTGAATTTAATCCAATTGAAAATAAAAGGAGATTATTCCCTTCACATTTCTGAGGAAGGAAAAGTCTTTAGCATCAGAGAAAACATCAAACTTAAGCACATATTTATTAATGCAAAAAATGATAAAAAAGAAGCATCCCTGGGGAAGGAAGTTTGGTACCAATATCAGACTACAGGTAATCTTCTTCAGAAGAGTTAATGCCACAAAGATATAGCATCCATTCCAGGGGTGACAGCTAAGCAAACTCCCTGTCTGCCTCCCCTTACCAGAACTGTCACCTGTGTTTGTATTGCAAATGGCCAAAAGGTTATGGCTGAAAGGAGAGTGTCACTGAGACAGGCACATGGAAGCCCCACTTAAAAGGCCCGAAACCTGCTGCAGAGACCTCAGCCTCCAAGTATGCAGGGCTAAGTTTAGCTGCTAGGAAAGTTGGGAATTATCCCTCATTGGGTGATCAGGCAATCACTTGGCCAAAGACTACTGATGGAGCTGTGGTGAGGGGATTATGGCTTGCTTGGAGGCCATGCCTCTTCATCATAAATCTGTGTTTGTAAATACACCTGGCATGCAAGTGGTGGACAGAGGAATATAATTCTTGTTTCTTTTGAGAGAGTTGAGGCACACGGAGATCAAAGCTGAGTGAGTGTCTGTGCCCTGGGCTCCCACTGCATCTACTTCTGACATTCATGTGTGTGAAGCCTAGGTATCTCAGCAGCCAGCATGGGCTCTACACAATTTAGTACAGGAATGCCCCAGCGTCTTTAAAAAATTGGGCCTAAGTAATGGGCTGATATGTACCCTGGAAGCCAAGGTCAGATTGAGAAGTGAACCAGATGCCTCACATCTCAGCCTAGACCTTTAAGCCTTAGTCCATCCTTCTTTCTGGTTAAAGTTACTAAAACCTGCAACTGTGATAAGAAATACATTTGGTGTCATTTTCTTACCCTGCCATCTGGCTGATGTATTATCCAACAAGTAACATTTGCATTGAAGAATTCTTGAAGGTTCCCTAACACAGCTGTTCCCACATGTTAATTGCTTTAAGGCGATTTTTCTTCTCTGTCTTCAGATTCTTACCATCAAAATTATATGAAGTGCATAATGAAACTGAACAGGAAAGTACCACAAAAAGCATTGCACAAAACAAGAATGATCATGTTTATGTGTCCATTAAAATTCTTCAACCCAGAGCCATATGTTGAGTTTCCTGTACAATCTTGCTCAAATTCTAATATGCATTAGCTTTCATTTTAAGACCATAAACATGAGCAACGTTTGTGTCCAAGCTATAATTTACGATGTTCTCAAATATTAAGCTCTAATTACCCGAGTCACATTCTCTTGCTCTCCTAATGAACCTGTTATAAACAAGGGACCTGATTTTCTTCTCATTTGTGCCAATATAAATGAGGAAAAATTCCTCACATGCTGAAGTCAATGAAGTAATTTGATTGTAGAGCCGGTGTTACAATAGGGTATGCCTGTCGTGTGTATAACACGAGGCAGTGATGAAATTAAGCCAACCTTTGCTTTCTGTCCTTCACATGATTAGAATACTAACCTCACACCGGTAGCACTGGACATGGAAGTCACGATCCAAGGCGACAATGCGTACAGTCTCCTCTTGTCCTGGGGCCGGCATGATGGGCTCCTTACACACTGAACATCTCGGTGCAAATTTCCTGGAGAAAGAAGAGACTGTCCCAGTGATCCTCAAACTCAGAGAGAAAGTTTTTGTTAGCTGCAGCAGCAAGCCAGAAACGTGTGCATTTGTACAAACACACACACACATATGTACACACGTGTCATGGTTTGCAGCTTTGCACAGCTGCCTCCTTGGAAAGAAGACAGGAAGGAGCACTTTGGTCTTACAATGCAACTTCAGGCTTGCAGGCTATTAAAAAGCACTTTGCAGACTGTTAGGAGAGGACTTCAAGAATATCTGACAGGCAGCAAAGCATATTCTGCTTGCCCTAATTAACAACTAAAGTGCCTGTTGAATGACCCACAATCGTTGGCACCTATGCACTGCTGCAACTATCAGGCTCAACCCCCAGCCTAACTCTAAGAAAGTCCATGCAATTCCTAAGGTTAGAAAGATGACTAGGATCTGCTTCAAGAGCATCTCTTGAAATAAATATAAAAATATTAAAAATTGGAGCTTGGAACAAATAGGTAAAAAGTCTTAATAGAGATAGTAAAAAGATTTGCCTTACACTACACTAATTTGTTGAGGTTTATCCCATCCATTTTAAACTTCTGAGCCATCTTACCCACTTATGCACACAGGAGCATGCTCCTGGCTGTGCTCGCTCTCAAACAAGAAGCCTCAGGGCAATTTTGACTAGCTGCATTTTCTAGCTAAAGCCAACTCTCAGTTACCCATTAGTGGGTTGCCCAGGCTTAAAAGGGAACAGGTCTAGGTGCAGAGACACTGACACTCTCTCTTCCACAGTCAGCCTGAGTTAGAGTTGTATGGTGACAACCATTCACTGCATGAAGGGACCTGGCTTAGTCAGCTCAGGGATCAAGAGGAGCACAGACCTTTCTTTTTCCCCTTGTAGTGCCCACTGTATGCCCGTCTGGCTAATTCACATATGTTCTGTGTTAGCTCTGGTTTTGCTCCCCCCAGTTACCCATGAGAAGTGACCATCTCTGCTCTCAAGCAGGTGGAGATGCTTGAGAACATTTAGCCTGTGCTGAATCATTATTTGCTGTTTTGGTTCAAAACCTACAGGTACCAATTCCCTGGTTGGAAATTCTGCTCACAAAAAAAGAAACTTGTACCTACAGAATCTGCTGCCATGTAATGTGAGCCGGGGTCACAGCCTATGGAGTGACAGAGGGCAATGCTTATGGCAAACATCAGAACATGAGGAGATCAAAGGCCCTTCTCTTCTGAAATGCCTAGGAAAGATTGGCTCTGCCACCCAGCCTGTCACATGAACCACCTCAGAATTAACTAGCTTAGAAAAGAAAAAAAAATAAATAAATCTATCTGTCCTAGGAATAAAGAAAAATATTAATTTCACTGTCAGCAGATGAAAGATGTCTGTATAGCTGCGATCTAACGAAAAAATGAATTAAACAGTGGCTTTAGCGAGCGCTCTGAAAAATAACTTAAATGGATCATGATATGACCGGAGCTGTAATCGCAGTTAATTATATGCTGCTTCATGCAAGCACTTCCTTGTGCCATTTAGCTCAAATGTGGTGCTTAAAAGTACTTCAGCATTTCTCTGTCCAGGCCACCATGGGTAGGTAGTTCATTATGAGCCAAATATTAACTCCCAGGACCCAGAAATGACTCCTGCAGATTTCAGGGGATGTGGATGTGCCACTGTGGGACCCAAGCTCAGGGGGTAGCTAAGGGACAGTGTGAGCATCAGGTTCAGTTCTGGTATCAAGAGGATGCGCAAGATATAGAGCACTCAACCTCCAGACCAGGAGGCCATGCCATCCCTGATCTGGGCTGGCTGAAGTGCTGCTAAACCAGTGGCTGGCCAAAGACATTCCGAGTGTCACATAACAGTTACGCTCCTGCGAGGGGCCAGGTGTTGGACTTTATGATCCTTATGGGTCCCTTCCAACTCAAGATATTCTATGATTCTATGATTAGATCTTGTGCCATTCCTGCCATCTTCCCCTCGATCTTTCACTCAATTTTGTGCCCTTTCCTTGGATTGACAGCCTCCCACTTACCACTCTCAAAGCCCTGAGGTCCATGTCCAGTCACTGCCAAAAGCCTTCAACATGGGACATCAGCTCTTGCTCCCAACCTTTCTCCTGAAGGCTTCTGAGCCCTTGGCACATGGGGCTTGGGGAAGGACCAGTTTCCAAATTGTAAGTGGGTATGAGGGAAACCCTTCAAGGAGCCTGAGTAGTGCATAAGCCTTCTGTTGGGCCTGTGCTCAGGACCAAATTTTACCTTACACACAACTGCTGGCACAGAAAAGCAAGGCAACACAGCAGCTGCCAATTAACCCAGCCTATCTGAGCTACAGGGAACATCCTCACGTTGGATTTTAACACACTAGTCGATCATGGCTGCTTCCCTTTCTGTCAAGTCAACCTCCTTCTTTGAGCTTTCAGGCCCACACACTGATGTCACAAGGCTCTAATTAATTCTACACCCTTAGAAATTAAGAGATAAATGGCTGAGATGTAAACTCACATTTGTCAGTATTGATTTTCTCTTTTAATTGAGGGGTGTAATGTGTCTGTCTTTTCCATACAGGGAAAACATTTGTGCTCTGATTATATCTAGCTGTCTTCCTTAGATTACTTGTGATGATGGGGGTGGTAGCGTGGCAGTGACAGAAGCTACTTGCAACTATACCTTTCAACTTACTTTAAATAGCAGTTTCACTATAAATTATTACCAGGGCTGTGTTTTTAGGAGCTTTAAAAAGCTAATTAGCAAGAAGAAACAAGAGGAGCTGTGAGCATCCTGTGGCCACCTAGATCCCTCTAGCCGATAAGCAAACACCTGCAGAGCACAACAGTACGGGACCTCTCTAATTGCTCAGTGGAAGAAGAGGGGAGACGCTGATGTGGAAGCACAGGTACAGGCAATGAGGAGAAATGTGCACCTGCTGAGCGCAGGGGAAGGTGGGGGGAATGCAGAGCATTTAAAATGGAGAAACACAGAGGTTATCCATAAATTCAGATCTAAGCAAAACTAAGATCAAGCAGCACTGGCCCCTAACCAATTTATCTTGTACGCTATGATATGCCTGCTTGGAGCAAAGCTCTGCCTACTATTTCAGAGCCCTGGGAGGAAATGGCAGAGGGTTCAGGTCTCTTTGGACACTCAGAATAAAAAAAAGAAGGATTTTTAGGGACAAAAGAGAAAGACAATAAGCAAAGCCACTGAGAGCAGCTTGGGACATACTTATGGAAATCCTCAATGCAGTGGATGTTCCCGCCAGCATCCACGGTGAAGGGGATCCCATCCAGGCTGCGATGGCACATCACGCAGGTGAAGCAGTGGGGATGGTAGGCCTTCCCGGTGGCTCGGAGGATCCTTTCCATGATGGGCTTTGCACAGACGCTGCATTGCTCCAGCGTGTTCTGCAAACAAAACATACACAGCAGATGTGAACACCATCTCAGCAGGGCATTTACAAATGTCAGTTGGATTGGAGGCTGCTGCTGGTCTACTTAGAAGCTTTAGGTACTTTTAATGTCTTCTAGATAAGCACAGTACAGTCAATAACAGGTATGATAACAGCACAGGCACAGGGCTTGAGTCAAGTCTTTAGTATAGTGTGAGAATGCAAACCAGAGGCTATTCTCAGCAATTCTGATAAACCATCAGGTGGGTGTATCTGAGATGTTGCAGCTTCTGTAGCCAAAAAAGCACACAAGGGAGTTACGGCAGCCTGCACTCCTGGGTTTTTCCCTCCAGACTACCCAGTCTGAATGACATTTTGCAGCTGAGTTGATGAGAGACAATCTCCACAATGTGCAGTGCAAAGCTGAAGCTCAAACTCCTGGAGCTTGAGACCCTATAACTGCTCTGCCAGTACAGCTCCCATAAAGGATCTTTATCTGCCTTGTAAGAAAAACTTGATCTACCTCTCCCACCATGGAGACCACTGTTGAGTCTGGGGAAAGAATAAAGCAGTGTCTGCATGAAAGCATCGCAAGGACAGAAGTTCAGGATGACTTAAACTGTTCATTTATCTCTGGTCCATGATGTTTGAGATTGTGACTGTGAAATGCCAGCTCTAAGGCCACAATCCTTGCTGCACAGGTTTTACATGCTGGCCTGCTCCTGAAGGGCTGGAGCCAAGCCCCCCCCCCCCCCCCCCCCCCCAATTTGGAGTAGGGTCCACCGAATGATTCTTCTCATTTCAACCGTCACTCACTCTTGCAGTTAGTTACAGAAATACTGAGATAATTTTGCTTCAGGTGATTGTCTGAGCCACACCAGCCCTTTTGACATCAACTGCACAACTTATCCTTTCAAACCAAGCACCTGAAAGACACATGCCAAGAATGGACAGTGCAACCCACCCAGGTGCAAACAATAAACCTGGGGCAATCATTTGGGTCATTTCACTGGATGTTAGGAAAGCAAACTTCACCTACTACTCTTGCTTGATGCATCTGGAGTTATCAAATAATGTTATCAACCAGCGTTTGAATCTTGGATGAGGTAGAAAGTCTGTGATTACAACATAGATTATGATCAAGATAGACAGAAATAAGGAGGGGGAGAAAAGAAAAGTAAAAAAATCTAATGGGACAGAAATATAAAAAGCTGCTGGAAGGCAGATCGTGTTGACAAACACAGGAAGGCTGAAGTTCTTTTGCTTCCTCGTGCAACTAAATTCCCAAGGAAAGTAGTGCTTTGACTGACCACATTGTTATTGCTTCTTTGAGCCAATATTCTCAGGGGCAAGATCCAGCCCTTACATGTGCAGCCAAAATGTATTGTCAGGAGATGAATCACCCAGGAGCTCAGAGAGGTTACTTCTACACTCACATATTTGCAATCGGATGTATCTCTGGGCTGCAAATCACTGGTTAGATACAAACATAGAAATGCACAGGTTCATATCAGAAGATCAAAAGGACTGTTTTTGGAAAGGTCGATATGAAAAGTCCTCCCATACGAGAACTGCCTCACACATTTGTAAAGAGAGCACAGCCAGACTAACGTTGGTTTCAGACAGGATTTTGCTTTATGCCTTGTAATAATGGGCAGGAAAGAATTATTGCTGGCCTTTCTGTCAGGTTGCTGTCACCATCATCATCATTGTAACAGTAGCTGGTATGCCAGAAAAAGCAAGGTCAATAATTTTCTCTGTGGAGAAATAACCTGGCAAATTTACCGTTTTGCTTTGCATAAACAGATCACATCATCTCAGTCCATATCCATGCTGTTCTCTGTATTGCCAAGGAAGGAACGCAGCATAGCTGCAGACACTGATGGAAGATTGTGCCACTCATAAGGCATTTTCTATGACGACTTCTGTACAGGCACAGGTAAGGAGTGTTTGCCTCACCAAGTCACTACTTGCTTCGTTTCCAACAGTTGCCAACAACAGAGGCCAAGGTATGAGAACAGGGCAAGCAAAACAGCAATTCCTTAAGATATGCTCCTAGCCTCCAGCGATTTCTGGCTTAGGGACTTCCTGAGCCAGAGCTTGTCTTCTCCGTACTTCGCCTCAAGTAAGTGGATGTTTCTCCCACGAACTTTCCTGATCGCTTTTTGAATTCTGATAAGCATTGAGCACTCACAACACGGCCAGGAGCCCATGGCTTACCTACACGTTGGGGGCTGATCTGCAAAGCAGTTCCCCTGGTCTGCGACCACTGCCTCTGCAACAGTGCTCCAGACAGCACCGCGGAGCTACTCGGTACTGTGAACAGAGCTGAAACCTACAGCCACAATCTGCTCTGCAAAGGGATTTAACACCAAACAGCATGGCCTGGAAATGCTTTCACTTCAGATCCCATATAACTCCTACTCACATGTTTCTAACAGACAGAGTTTAAGACTGCAAGGGATCATTACAATCATCTTGTCTGACATCTCGCGTTAACGCTGACTTTGGTGGGAGTTTTGCAGTGACCAGGACAGCAGGTAATCACGCTGCTGGATTATGCCTTCAGAAAACACATCTTCTGCTCCCAAATCTCAGCTCAGTCACACTGTTTGACATTCTCGCAGCTAAGAAAGACAAGCATTTTAAATTAACCAGCTCCTGATTAAACCTTCTATATAACCTGAAAATCAGACCTGAGAAATTTATTCTTTTCATCCTTCCAAGTCTGTACCAGTGAGGAAAAACAAAGTCATTAGTTGCAGACTCCAGCTCACTCCCTGTCTGGGAGTATATTTGCTTAAGCCTCTTTCCTTGCTAGAACTCTGGCTCAGACCCTTCTCTTCAAGGTGTTACCAGAAAATGCCAAAGGGAAAGCTTCCTTGATTCACACCCGTTTGACATCAGGTTGCTGTAAGGCAGGATTTGGCATGTGGAGCTAACAGGGTTTTCTTTGATTCTTTAATCAGGTTATCCCACACGCCTAAATGCTGCCCCAGCAGCTAACAACCTGCACAAAGGTATTTCTGCACATTATGGGAATAGCATCCCTGTAGGATTATAAATTTGGCTTCTTGATTTTGCTCTCTTTCACAGTTTAGCTAACTCTCCTAGCACCTCCTGGAGATTCCACCCTTCAGAAAGCCAATCAAGATGAAGAAAAAAACTAACAGCCCTGTTTTTCTTTTCTCCCAAGCTACCATTGCCAGCCCTCTCTGTAATCAACAGGTAGAGGTGAGTGCATCTGATGAGCTACACAGAGGGCCAAAGCAAGGCAAGGAGAAGAAAGATAAGAACCAGCAAGGAAACATCAGACCTAGGGGCTGTGGTTAAATTCACATCATAAGAATGTAGACCACGAATCCAGCATGGGCCAAGGGGAAAGTTTACCATCCTTTTCCCACGAGGCAAGGAGTGCCCTTCTTTTCTGGAGACACTTGTGTCTCCAAATCTAACTAATTTTTTGGGTTTTAAAAGGATGGGGAAGGAACCACCCATTTCTAAATGGAAGGCTGGCTGAATGTTAAAGGCCGAGTCTAGGTCCACGTCACTTGAGCGGAGAACTGCTCATCTGTGGCAAAGAAAAATAATCCCACTTGAGGAGAATAACGCACCCCAATATGTCAGTAAGAAAAATAATCCCAAGCAAAGATACACTAACACACAAGCAAAGAACAAACAAAACAATAGGGACGTCAAGCATCAGCTTGCAAGTAAAAACTAAGAGACTTAAACATGTACAGCACGGTCAGCAGCAAAGCGGGAACAAGCTGCTTGGGAACAAGTATCTGACAGCAAGTGGTGGGGGGAGCTGTTTGAGGGCCTCCCTGTAGCAATACTTGGCCCTTCAGAAACCACAGAAAGCCAAAGCTCTGCAGATGTTAGGTTTAAACATGGGGCACAAAGTGAAAATCCAAACTGCTGGGAAAGCCTTCTGGGGTGCAAGAGCCATTGAAGACTGGAAGTGGGAAGTGTTTGAATCCCCTCCTGGAAACTTCACATCCCAGATGGAAATGCTGGCAAACGGCTTCGGTGAGCAGAGCTGCAGTGACAGCCTGTGGGCTGCAGCTCATCCTGCTTCCCCAGTGCTGTAGATCATAACCCCTCATAACAACGTTTGGGGTGACAGCAGTAATTGGCAATACAGCGCGGCACAAGGACCCTCCCACAACAACCTAGCCATGAACGCAGAAGAAAAGCCACACTGAGATTAGTCACTGCTTCTTACGTATTGGCAATTCATCCAGAGCTCTAACGAACATAAATAATCTCTCCTGCACCCAAGGAGAGCTCACGCACGGGGACATGAGCATGGTATAGCTTATTTTGCTGGGAGAGGGGAGGGAAGTTGCTGGAATAAATTACATTGGCAACTCATACACAGGGACATGAACTCACTTTCTGCGAGCACTGCAGAAGAAATACATGTTTTGGAGGGACTGTGCAGCAGAGATGGTATTAGCTGCGGGAATCAAAAGTGACTGTTGTGCTAAAAACAGGCACATGGTCAACTACTGTAGTTGAACTGTAACTTAGTAAAGTGTGGTAAGGGAATTGCTTTCAATCTTGTGACTCCGTCCTTCATTTCCCCAGACTGTGAGGAGAGCAAAGCAGGAGACATTTTCCCCATTGTGGGATAGTTTTTGAGGCTTGAAAACGTTTCCATACTTAAGTGAAGACAGAACAGTTTAATCTCAAGAAGCCTGGTGAATTTATAAACCCCAAATTAGATCAGGTCAATTGAAACACTGCACTTCAAATAATTTCAAATGGTTTCATTTAGGTTTTGGGTCTGCAAATATATAGTTGGATTATAAATTAAATATAAAGCAGACATTGGTAGAGGGGTCAAGTGTCAAGATGTAATTTCAACACTTTCAAAACCTTTTTTTTGGCATTATTTCTAGAAAAGGAAAATCCAAGACCTGATTCCCCCCCCCAAAATCCCCAGCCACTCCCAATTGCTATCTCCACAGATGGGTAAATCTCGGTAAACACAACATTTAATTCACTAGTGGCCAGCATGAAATTCCTTCCTCCATATTTGAGGAGAGAATTTGGACGCGTGTGAGTTCACCTTTCTCATTCAGCTTGACCAACTGGACACATTATTAGCAGTGGGTGACACTCCTTCCCTTCCTACTGCTCTCAGAGGCGAGGTCCACCAAGGGGGAGCCCTGGGGAAGCACCCTGGCCAATTCTCTCATGGTCAGGCCACATTGCCATAGCTGTGTCCGCCTGTTGGGGCAAAAGACACAAGCCCTGACAGCCCAAAATACCCTGGCAAAACCCCCTAACTCAGACACAGTGGTAAGCAGTGAAGGTGCTCACTGGCTGGTATAGCTTCTTTTGCTGAGAGAGGGGAGGGAAGATACTGGAATAAATTACATTGGCATTCCTGCAACATTACCAGCACGACGTGGGTCTGAGCTGGGCATACAGCTACCAACTGCATGGTGTAGACTTGGGCCCTGGAGGTGGTTGTATTCAGTGGCTTTCAAACAGTTCTTCCGTTCGGCTCAGTTTTTAGTGGCTTTCCCAGCACAGTAGCAATACCACGGCTGGCATGCTTCCCCTCTGCTGGAATCTGCTTTTCTTGTCAGGAAAACCTAATTCGGCTTTGTATTTTTGGACTCAGAGCAGCTGGAGGTGAGTCTGGCCATCTCTTCTCAACATACAGGGTGAAGGAGTCCCTTCCCCTTGCCCTGTGACTATTGGAGAAAGACTAGGTATGTTCTATGGTTTATGTTAGCAGCAAAGAGGACAGTGACATGCAATTGAGTCCACAAATGTGCAATAACATAAAGGCCATGATGAAAATGGAACAGGGCTTGAGAAATTCTTCACAAATGATATGCAGATGTCAAAATATGTTCTGGAGTGAGTGGAGGAAGGAGCTCCATTTGCTCCTCCTTAATACAGCTGTCTTATCAAGTGAAGGCTAAGGGATGGCTTTGCCATTGTCTGCGCGTACCAAAGGCTGGAGAGGAAACCTAGAGAAGGCTGCTAGATATGGCAGGCGCATGAGCTGGCCAAACTACCTGGAGAAAGGTATATGTTTTTAATGATGAATTTAATGCTTGGAACAGCACAGGCAGGGACAAGGTGACTTCTCTCTTACTCAGTTCCAGTTTGGATAAGATCCACGTCCATCTCTAGTACCGCCAAGTTGAGAGTGATGAAGGAATGTCAGGGTTAAGTGATCTGCTCTGCATTAGGCTCAATATCCAACCACAATCACACTGACTCCTTCCAGCTAAAAATCCACAAGAAGCCTGATGTTGGAAATTACTTAACTACTTTCTGGCACTCAAAGCTACTCATCTTCTGTACATTCCTTGCTCTGACAACACTGAGATCTTTGTCACTTTAAAACAGCAGCGCTCACAAGTGTAACAAATGAAGGATTCGTTCTCTAAACTGGTGGGCTGGAAGACAAAATGCCTGGGTTTTACTTCTGGCTTTTCAACCAACTAACTGTCAGAGGCAAAGCACTCCCATGCTCCATGCCTCAGTTTGTCTGTAAATAAAAATGGCTGTAAAAGTTGCATATTCCAGTGAGGAACTGGATGCTGTCAGCTTTGATAAATACTTTTAATTTGTGTGCGCAAGCGGTTACTTTATGGAAACAAGGTATTTTTAAACAGCAACAACTCCAGTTTTTTTATCTGTAACAACTACTACACACCTCAAAAGTCAACAAGGTCTGACTTTGGGAGGTGCAGTACTTGGGAACAGCATCTGAGCTGTTATTCTGAGTACTCCAATGTGACTACGGTAATTTGTAAGAGGAAAAAAAATACTGGGAAAATGCTCCTAACTCACAGGTGACTTTAAAAAAAAAGCATGGAGAATAAAAAAAAAAAGTCTATGCCTATGAAATTTTTTCAGCAACAATAATTATAGTCGCATGTAATACTCCAATAAGCCAAAGCAATTAAAAGCACCCTTAGCAACTACTCTGTAAAAGGATATTGCTATATATCTTGGTATTCAGCTCCTGTTCCTTCAGTAATTTTCATTCTGGTGGAGGTACATTTCCAAACCTTCTCACATCTTGTTTACGGACACCAAAAAAGAGTATCCGTGCATTCCCCACCAAATTGAAACAGCGCACGGCATATGCTGGTGCCCGCAGCTCACGCTTGCTGTTAGCACTGCCAACCACACTGCACAGCAGGCATGAACCCCAGCATGACCACCTGAAATCAGTCACACTACACCAGGACTGCATCTGGTCCAGAAAACATCCAACCAGTAAGCTGGGGCAGGCTTTTGGGAGCACTGGAGAGATGAGCATCTGTAAAGCACAGCAGCACCAGCACAGCACAGGAGGCGAGCCTGCCTCAGCAGGGAGGGGTGATCTGATAAGAGAGTTTCCATCTCGGATTTCTTCAATCCAAGGAGATCCTGAGCTCACGACCAGACCTTTGGCTCTTGTTCCAAACCGTTGCATAATACAATGCCTGGCGCAAAGATGCTGATTTTCAGAGATTTCTAATGTGAAGGAAATCCCTCAGAATCCCTCCCAGAATGCCAGAGGTAAACAGTTTGTTCAAAGCTTCTGCAGCTCAGGCGAACTGGCACAGAGCTGCCGCCAAAATCCCTGGACCCCGTCGTGCAACAGCAACCATGCCTCGAAAGATTAGTATTGCTTCATAACACTGGGGTTGCTACCTAGAGATAAATCATCCACCGACTTTGCCGACTGCAGAAAGATGAGTTTGAGGATTTGTTAGGACTCTCTTTTTCCACCGGAGTGAACCTTGGTAGTTTTAAAAACGATGATATTCTATTAGCTTTGCTCCTAAGGGACAGGTGGAACACATTGCAGGTTTTGATAGCCTGTGCTTTTACCTATTAACACCCAGCCGTCAGGTGAGAGCACCTACAAACCATAATCATAACTCAGGGCTCCACAGTGCAATGTGCTCTGGGGGATAAAGCAAAGCTGTTCCCTACGCCTGGGCACTTCCAGGCTTTGCGCTATAGATGTTGTACTGCTTGCCTTACACGTTCTCACCATCAAACCCATCTATTCCCTCAACACATGACGTGCCTGACCTTATAGCCACCCTGGGAGTTTTGCCTAAATAAGGACTGAAGGATCTGTCCTGTTGTGATTACTTTCTGCACAGGCAGCAGAATTACATGCAGCTGGGAGATGTGGCAAACAGCGAGCAGATACACTCTGCTCCTTGTTTAGATACAATTGTGGACAACACAGAGATTTTAAGCTTAATTAGCAATGCTGAGGAAGCTGTTAGAGAGGCATTTCAAACCGCGTGCAGTTTAAACTGATTAGAACTTTGTGAAAACAAAACAAAATTCTGTAGCAAATTGTTAGGCTAAAATTCAAGTCAAACTGAACCGCATCAAAGGAAATACAAAGAAGTGACTATCGGCAAGAAGTGGGCTTTCTTTCTTTTCTTTTGGTAGAGAATTTAATTTCATAGCCTTTAATAAACATGATGCTCCAATCCAAGCTTGCCACTCTGGCAGAGAGCTTAACCAAAATAACACTGGAACTCATAGCTGACAGACCAGAGAGACTATAAATTGGTCAAATCTGGGCAGAATACAAGAAAAAAAATCCAAAATTCCATTCAATCTTCCCGTTTTAGAATTTTGATGTAACTGACCATTGACATGGAAATGTTATCTTGACCTTAACTGCTAAAGCTGACTTGCGGAGGAAAAAATGACTGACTCTGTGACATTTTGGTGGTTATTTATAGTTCTCCTCACCCTCCTCTTTCTTGGTATTTTTACATTAGAAATGAATTCTCGCCTGCCATGCTTTTCCTGAAGGACTGTCTGTGCAGTGCAAGAATTTGTGACATAAAAACCATCACGAAAATGGAATCTTGTTGATTAACATGGAAATCAAATTTTAGTTGGAAACTCTGTCAATAAACTAGCATCCAGCAAAGATGAGCTTTTTTTGGTTACAGATTGAACACCACCAGCCTTTTAACTGCAGTCTGTTTAAAACTGGCATTTTATGCCTCCTGTGCTCTTCAACAGAGATTTCCTGGAGAAACCAAGGGAAAAGATAGGGCTACTACTTAGGAGACTGGGTATTTCTAAAGGCAGAGTCCTTCCCCTTCACTCCTCGAGAATAAAACCCTCACCTCTCTAAGCCACAAGGAAAGGCATGCAACCCATTTTCTCCTGGTTATTTCAAGTCACAGATAAGGGCACCTCTAAGTTGCTTCTAATAGGTACCAAAGGTTAAATATTTCAGCTGAATATCAGTTTAACAGCTCCCCCTTACCACCCAAATTGCTCAAGCAAAGAGAATGCAAAGTGTATCTCTTACCCAAGTCACAAGAGAGAGTTGTGCTTTCTAGTGGCAGGGGCAGAGCACTGGAACCTAAGGATGCCTGGCTTCTGTCCTTGGGTTCACCAGTGACTCTTTCAGGGAGTTTCATTTCATTATTTTCCACCTCCACGCTTCACATTACATGTGGAGTGAGTTTATAAGGTATTGGGAGGCCTGTGATGCTCTGACAGAAGTCACATCTCTGCGTGAACACCAAAGCTGGCACCTAGAACTACCAAGTAATAACTCCCCAAAACAATACAAGCCAAAAAACAAGCGAGAAAGTAATGAGATTTTGCACAGAATTTCATGGAGCTCTCACTGAAACACCTTTTGAGCGTAAGATAATTTTTCAGTGTATACGTGCAAGTTGTGAAATACAGGTCACGGCAATAGTTCGGCATGAAAATAGCTGCTTTTAATAGATAATGTAATCCAGTACAAAGCTTGGGAAAAAACCTCCAAACTCTCACAGCACTTGGATGCTGCCGCTACTAAAATGACAGTGAGAATATGATTCTCCCAAATCCCTGATGTGTTTCTTAAAGAGTTGCCAAACGCATTTAAGTCCCTGATATGAGGAGAACGAGTTGGAGCCCTTAGGGCAATGGGAGACTTATCTGTGCCTGGAATATGAGGGCTGAAAACCTTGTGGGTGCTCTGAGGTCCTCCCAAAGGGAGGGGAAAAGGTGGTTTCTTATTTCCTGAAGAAATTTGTCTTGAGCGAAATGCATATTTTAAAGACTTTGGAAGAACACCGGGCAGGGACCACAGGCAGCCAGCACTGGCCACTGTCAAGAATAACAGAAAGCAGAATTTAGTGAGTTAATGTAAGGCAAGAACTGTGTTTCTATACTCTTTCCCCTCTATACCAAGACCAGGATATTTTTTTTTTTTTGGGGGGGGGGGGTGGGAAGCAGGCAGGATTTCTTCAGAGGCTTGAACTGAGTTATCCCCTGGAGCAACACCCATTCTTCTATCTAGAGCCAGACTCTAATTGGAAAGAAATGCAGGCTGCTGAGTAAGTCCAGGGCCAAATATATCACCTAGCAGGTACTGGGATTATTTTTAGATGCAATGACATCCCTATTCTTTTCATTCAGATGACCTGGATGCTTGCTTCAGTTCCTGGTCTGGTGAAACAAGTCTGAGCCACCTGCTGAGATAAGAATGACAAAGAATGAAGGGATACGAAAAGGGAAAAATAGAGACAGCTATGTAAGAACAATCCAGACAAGACATGGCACAGATAAGAGAAGTCAAGTGAGATGTGAGAAAAGTGAAAGTCCATCTGCTTTCTAGCTGGAGACTGAGAACCCATCCATTGCCTTCCTTCCTCCACTATGAGATAATCTCATCCACAGAAAGACAGAGGTAGAGATGATTTACATCAGCCCCTCTGCACCTCCAGCCCATCTCTGAGGGTGCTTCTGCTAGAACTCAGCTTGACATATAGAAGTTGGAAGAAAAAGGATGATACATTATTCTTTCCAACCTTACAAACTGACACCTGTGCTATAGATCAGATCGTTTCTGGAACAATGTGCGAAAAGTAAACCAGTGTTCAAGACACCGTGGTTGACTCTTGGGCAGAAGATTCCTTGCAATACAATTGCCTAGCTAGTGGATTTAACCTCTTGGCACTGTTCTTTTGCTCTCAAACTGGAAAAATTAAGGCTCCGTGTGAAAACAAGTTTTCTTATTGGACAGGCAACATGGAGACTTGGATACAAATATCTTGGATGGCAAAACCATCGAATACAAATAAAAATTTTTTGGGCTCAGAGTTGCCATTGACTCAGACATGTTCAGAGTTAGACATGTCTGAGTAGGTGGTAATTCTTTGGTGTCAGCAGGGTTAGTCAAGGATGCTCAGAGCAGGAAACCTTCACTCTAAAGTAATTTCTTTCTCTTTCATCATCACAAGATATTTTGGATCAATTTGGAATATGAAGGACACTGGTCTGAGCTGTCGGGCAGGTTTATGCCAGAGCAGAGGAGACCAAAAAAAAAAATAATCAAGCTGACAGTTGGCATTTCTTTACCAGGTCTTTTACATCACTTGAGGCGGCTGCCCTGGATGTTATTTAAGTTGAAAAGCACAGGCACTGAACACTGTGCTAGTCAACCGACTGTCAGTGCCTAATATATACTAACCAGATTCTTCCTGAGTTTGTGAAAGCAACACCAAAGGCTTTCAGCCAAATATTACATTTTTAAAAAGAAACAACAGTTGAGAAAAAACAGCAAAACCCAAACATGAATGGAGCTTTTGAAAAGAAGAGGAGAGTCACTTGGGCACACACCGCAGTAACACAAACTCCACAGTCTTGTGACAGCACTTGAGAATCAACAAGCAAAGCGGAGCAGCAACGTAAGGAGAAACCAACTTGTCCAACCTCAGTGTTTTCCTAGTGACATGCTTACATAAGACATGTGTATTTATATAAACACACTGAATGTGTAACAGATATCATACAACATGCCCACTCTCCAGTCGATAGCATCCTCTCAGTGTATGGACTCTCAGGCTGAAATCACAGTGGTTATGGAATACAGGGGAAAAAATAAGCCTATTCCAGGATCATTCTGTTCTGTGACTGTTCCATTCTGTTATGGGGATTTTCTTTCCGTAACAGTGGAAAAGACTGTGCTCTGGTGCTTCACACAGAATTTTAAAAGGTCTGAGATCACCTGCACCAATGGTTGTTTCTCATTAACGTAACTGCTGAATTGCTCATCTCTGTCCTAATACAACATACTTCCAACTTTCCTTTCTGAAGACCAGAAATTGCCATTTCCCCAGCAAGAACATCTGAACACCCAAAGTAATCTGACCCTCGCCTTTTGCCACGCAGCTCACGCAAAGTCAAACTGGTATGGCCCACATCTTTCCACAGCTGCTGATTTAATAGACCTAATAGGAACAACAGAAAGAAGGGCAATTCTTCATCAGGCTCTGTGGACCAGATCCAGGTGCAAAGGGACAAGACAGTCTGGTAATAACACGTGGCTCATGTACCTGAGCGATCCAGCTAACGCAGGCAATATGGACAAGTGCTGGTGGTCTCCTAATGAAAGAGACACATTTTGTTGCTGGCACTGTACTGTGCAAATTGGTCCCTCCCCACAAGCACTGCCACACCAGCTTCCAAAGAGACAAAGGAGAAGGACAGACGGACAGGGAGTGGCAGTGAAGGGTGGGGAGCAAGGAAGTGATCTAGGACTTTCTGAGTCATTCTCTTTTTCCGGGTTTGCTGCTGGGGCAGCATAGCCCAACTCTGCCCTACCGGTAAGTTTTCCTATGGAAAAGTTAATTTGGCTCCTTCACATGCAGCATGAGTCCAGCAAGCATCCTCCTGCCAGTTCTGCAAGGGCAGCTAAGGAGTCTTGCTGGAAATCTGGCCCCAGAGAGAAACAGCAATGGAAGGCAGCCATTTCAGAAGCACATTATTAAGCCATCAGACCAGTAGCTACAGGATCCCCATGGAAAAGTTGATCCAGGCACTTTGTATAATTACTTGAGCCCTCCCAGAGTCATTTATTCCCCCTTGTGGTTGGCAGGAAAAGTCAATATCTTCTGGAGCTGCAAAGTCATAGGGCTTTTTAAGAAGCCAGGTTTGTAGGTAAAGACATTTCTCTTTGCAAAATCTTTGCTTGAGTACACTGTTCAGCAGCAATCCAGGCTTTTTGCAGGGGTAATGCAGCAAGTTCAAATGAGCATGGCACACAGGCAAGTTTAAGCTTTCCATTTGCTTTACCTACGTATGTTTTAACGCTCACATTTTTAGATGAAGAAACATAAAAATAGCTTAACTGTGCATATTGCCTACAGTACTGCTGGACTCCACCTGTGCGAAGGAACTGGAGTTTAAGTTTTATTAAAGTTGCACATGTTTCCAAGAGGTTGCTAATTATCCTACATGTTTTATACAGTATTTCTGGCTCCAGGGTCTTTCTGTACTTTTCTGAAAGAAACCCAACACGAAAATAGTTGAGCTGAGATCTGGAATCCATGACTGAAAACCAGGCACTCACTCCAGGGCTCATCTGACCCCATATAACCTGTTCTTACCAGGCTTTGGAAAGCGCTTTGAGATCTGCTGGTGAGAAAATACTGCCTGGACACCAAAGACCTGTCTTTCCAATTTAATTCTCCTGCTTCCATGCACTTTGAACTCGCCTGTTTGCCTGGCATTCCTAGGACTACAGCTGGGCATAGAGCTGATCTTTTCAGGCCCTGATATGTGAATTCACTTTGGGTACAACCCTCCTTTTAACTACCAATTGCTCAGTCACATACTGCAAAGTGTCCTCAGGGATGGGGTGTTCTATATTTTAGGGTGGTTAATTCAAACAGCCTTCTCTTAAAGACGCTTTACGCCTGCAGCTCAAGTTGGGGTATGTTCAGCATCTTGGAAAACCAAAACCAAACAAAGCAGCCCATAGTCTCTCACGGAGAAGACAAACCACAAGATGGCTAGAAAGAAGGCCAATTTTTGAAAACACCAGCTTTTACCTCTTCTGACCTAAATAGCTGACCACCACCTCTAAGTGCTTTTCTTTTGCTCCTTGAACAAAGGCAGACAAATCTCCAGTGGCCATAAATCATCATTCTTCAGTGGTATCAGCTGGAGTTATTGACATCTGGGCCTTCCATGGCAGTGGTCTAACAGGAGGAACGTGTTAGCTAGTGCCATGTATGGGGTGCAGGAACCTTGCCAGCATATGATGTGCATGATTCCCATCTTCCCACCATGCCTAGGCTCTCTGCTCTCTTTTGGGAACATGACAAAAAGAAAACAAAACAAGACACCACCCCTTCTACCCCAAATCCACAGTTTGTGAAGTCCTTGGCACCATCACAGCATTGTTTCTGTGCAGAATCCCTGGCAACTGATCCACTTAGGATATTTAGTGCTTTACAGGTTTGACTAAATCAGGACTTCCATGACAGTGTCCAGGTCTAGTTTGAAGACATCAAGTGATGAAGACTTATCGCGTACCAGTCATACTGTTAAAGTATTTGTCTCATTTCTACCATGAGTGTGTTTGGCTACTGCTTCCACCATTGTTCTTTCACCACCATAAAAGCTGTTAGCCAGTACTTTGCCTTATACATTACATCACACCACCTCTGCAAAGCTAAACTGTCTGAACTCACTTTAAAGTGTTCTTTTTCTCCTACCTTTGGCTCTTTTCGCCACCTTCTTCAGTCTTTCAGTGTCCTTCTAAGGGATGGACAGATGGCTAGGTAGGGGATTCCACTCTCTCAGCAACACTACACTTGACATAAAACAACTCTTCAACTTGACTCTTTTTGCAAGGGCTGGTATCAGCCCTTTCTGCCACAACACTGGAAGTCTGTCTTAGCTGGCTGTATGGAAAGCTCTGCCTCTTCCCAAGAAAGGCACTTTGCAGGATGAGCCTCCAGCTGTAGATAGAGCTGGTGTGCCAGAAGATGATGGTTTTGTTCCTGGACAGATAGACAGCCTCACAGTTGGGTGCAGTAAACCAATTTTGCTCAAATGAGTCCAGGATGTTCATCAGTCCATACCCCTTCGTTCCACTGCTCTGACATTTTATTAATTCACTAATTTTATCAGCAGTTATTTTCTTCTTTGTTGCTAATAACAGATTACAGATAAGCATCAAGTACTATCAGACATAACAGCTGTGCAGTACCGCACTAGAAATCTATTTCAGCCATGCTCTTTCACATGATTTCTCTTCCAGGGACAGTCCCACTGGCCCCAAAGACATGGCTAGGGGACAGATAGTTTATCCCAGGCTGCCTGATGACCACAGGGAGTTTTAAGCAGAAGCCATTAATGAGCTGTGTGATTTAATGGCATTTCAGGGTTTGTATAACGTGTGGTAGCTACTTTACATGTCTATATGAAATAAAAACTTCAGCGTACAAAAGGTGTTGCAGAAAGATTTAAGAATTCCTTCAACCAGAGGAAAAAGTATTTACCTTACTACATGCAAAAAAAAAAAAAAAAAAAAGGATTGCTGATCACTCTGACAAGCCCCTGGAAAGCAACAAGTGGGCTCAGGTTACTACTGTGTGGGTGATAGTTGCATGTAGGCATGTCTGAATGACAACATTTTCAAAGCTACTGGTCAAGCCTACTTCTGCAACAAGGACTCAAAATCACCAGGCAGAGATGATCCTAGGGCTGGAAGCACGGAGAGAGCTTGGAGACTGACTATCCAGGCTATATATCCAGTATAGAAGTGCATTCCCAATGCCAGACCTTTCACAAACAGAACCAGGAGAAAGCGATGCAAAAGATCCCTGGGGAAGAAACTGGGAGACACCTGCACAGCCAATATAAGCACCTCTGAAACTAATCTAACTATAAGGTAGTTTTATGCATCCATAACTCCATTTCTGTAAGCTGCAACTTTATAAACCTTTTTAATTATTCAGTGTCTTTTGGATGTAACACTTATTTGCTGTAACCTTAACTCAATTTGAAATAATGGTGATATTACATTGTGGCACTTAAAGTGGAGTACCAGGAGCTTCTAGCGATACCCTCTGTCAATAATACCCTGCTGCAGTAAAAAGAATATTTTTTTCCCAAGCTGTGCTGGCTAGCCTAGGAGATGGTAAGGTGTAGAAGAGAAATCCAGCTAGGAGAAGCTCTCAGGTCCCCAGCCATTCAGTCAGCTAACCCCTCTGAAGTCACTCCATGCAAGTCTCAATGAACAAACAATTAACATCAACCCATTTCTCAGGGAGGTAAAAGTGAGGTACAGGGAAGCAACTCAAGGTGAGCAAAAGGTAAGGCAGCAGAAGAATTCAGAGTAGGAGCAGGGGCTGGGAGATATGGACTCAGGTCTGTGTTCAAATAGCTTAGCCCCAGCAACTTTAAGTTAACCAGATTTCTCATTTCCTTCCCTCCTGCTTTAGGAGACTCTCAGCAGCTTTGGCACGTCTGAGGCCAGCACACAGTCCTGCTGGATTATGGATCTAGGAGCTAAAGGAACCACCAAAGGGAAGGACTGGTAGGCACCTGAACAGACATAGTGATGCTGTGGGCAAGAGGGGGAAAAAGCCTTTTCTCAGCTGGCTCCCAAAGCCTAGAGTACAAGACGTACACAGAGTATAAGATGTAACCCAAGCACCAGGGAAACATCGTGGAGGAATGCAGACAGAAAACCTCAGGGTTGAAAGCAGCTCTAGCAACCTGGCCAGGCCACCCCAAACAGATGGTGTCACAGAGGGGCATAAGGTAGCTCACTTCCCCATAAATACCCCATATGGGGTAAAAGCAGCACCATAGGGCTGCTTTCCCATGCTGGGCCCTCCTCCCCACAAAACACACCAGGAGTTCCTTCATTTGGCAGACTTGTCACATTTTCCTCTCCCATTCTTACAGGCATTGCCATTTGGGACATAAACCCGATGTATCAGCTGCACATGCATCTGAGCTTTGTAAATCCTGTGTAGGAACACACTAGTTCAGACATGCAAGATGAACTCAATGCATGATGGAAGAAGGGTGACATAAGTAGGCCCCCCGTTTCTCAAATCTTTAGCAAGGATTTCACAGGGTAAGGTAGTCTCTACCCTCTGTTTTCATATGCCTGGATATTTTCCAAAATGGCTTGTGCTTTAGATCCCATTCACTTCTTAAAAAAAAAAAAAAAAAAAAAAAAAAAAAAAAAAAGGTATTTTTCACCAAAACCTGCTGGAAAAGAAATCTATCTACGGAAAGGGGCAGCTGCACCTTGCAGATATGCACAGCTGAAGATCTTTTATGTAAGACTCCCCCTGACCGTGTGGAGAGCTGTTAAGATGTCAGATCATGGTTTGTTGCTCTCAGGGAGGCTGCTACAGCACTCAGTCAGAACAAGTTTACATCTTGGGGGAATTAATTTGTCTGAATAATGTCATCCTGGTTAAACAAAATGTTAGGGAAAATATTGCAGCGTTCTGGTGCACCTCCCTGAACTGATGCCTATATATGGGGATTAGCCAGCGTGAAAGGGATCCTGCCGAGTCAAACTGGATTATAGCAGTATTATTTTATAGAGATAGAAGAGACGGGGGAGTGGAGGGAGGAGCGAGGGAAACCTTGCAAAAATATCAGCTGTTTGACATGTTAAAGCAAATGGCATGGATGTGAAAACGCTGCTTGCTTATACAAGTGCATCAGAGCCAGATCAACTGACAGCAGCAACCAAAGATAATTTTTTACCCCTTCAGCCCTGCAAGCAACCCAGCTCCCAGAAAGCAAGGTGGACTCCAATCCTGTCCCAGGCATCAGGAGATGCGTTGGCTGTATTTCCACCAGACACCAGTGTCATGGCAGCACCCTGGTGGTGGTAATGTTCCTCACATGGAGAGGATGTCCTGGAGAGCCTCGCTAGGCCTGCCCAGTTGCCTAAACAGCACGTGAGGGAGCAAACAAGCTTGCAGACTCAGCTCTCAGAGCCCTTGGGGAGCTGGTGCAGATGGCAGGAAAGGAGAATACACAGGCTTTTAATAAAATCCCTGAGGTCCATCCATTTTTCATCACCAGGCATTCACACAACCATTTATGCGCTGATTGTTCAATGCTGGCTGGAGACTCGGGGCTGGTGGCAAGTCACAAGTGGGACATGCCCTTGCACATCTTGTTTGCAGAGCTGGATCTGCAGTGTCTTAGAGAATGGCTGGAGGGTTGGTGTCCTCTCTCTCCAGCAAACAGCTTGACCTTACGGTGATAGCATCAATTCCTCTGCCTGTCTCTCTCTGGCCCAGCAAATATTTACCTGTGCAAAGCAGAAATGCTTGCCCAGGAGAAAGCAAGAGATGCCTACACCAACCATCTGCATCCTGCAATGCAAGGGCAAAGACTGGGAGCTGCCTTCCAACTTTCACTTCAAAATCAGCCCTAAATATCCTACATTTCAGATCTGTGCTCTGAACAGTGGGACTGTACGAAAGTCCTGAGGGTGCGTGAAGACCCCCCTGCCCTGATTATATCATTAAAGGACAGACCCTGCTTAAGCACAGAAGAGCAGCAAAACTCAGGCAGGGGAGGAGGTGGTACTTTTCAGGCCAGAAAGAGATGCCAGAATAAGAGGCAAGGCTTGTGCCTCTCTCTCTCTGTAGTACTTCTGTTCAGCAAAGCTGGCCTTGGTGGATCAAAATCCCCATGCCTGCTCCTCCTGGGAAGTATCGGAGCCCGAGTGTGGTGGATTATGTTAAAAGTTGCGCTTTGCAACACTGAGCTGAAGACTGCTGTTGTAGCAATGGAAAAACACTCTTCCATCTTCCACTGCCCAACGCCAGAATATCAAATGCAACGCTAGGCCAGCCAGAGCTTACAAACACATGGTTCAAAGGGAAAAAAATTCAAATGGATTTGAGTCATGGGAGTACAAAAAAAAAATTTTCAAAAACCAAATAGAACATATCGTCATGTTGTAACTTAGAAAGCCAAAATTTCTTCCCAAATCCAGCAGTGAAACAGTTTCCAAGATTCCAGGGTGCATCTCTGTCTGGAGCTAATATAGACTTTTTTTTAATCCAAGTTTCTAGCCCTGTAAAAGCCTTTTCTGACAATAAGAACCCCTCCTGGCTAGCCAGCCAAAGAAATCACGCCACTCCTCCTCAACCCACCTTTTCCCCACAGGTAGCACTGTAGCCCATACAGCTGCACCCCTCCAGCATTGCCATGCCCATCATGGTGCCTACCACACATCTCCCATGGAGCAAGACTTTTCCACCCCCTTTTTGCAGTTGGCATTATTAGCCCTGCGCTTTTCCAAGTGGGGAGCTGGGGCAGGCTGGGAGCCCATGGTTGGAGGACAGGAGCAGTCCTGACCCACATCTTCCCAACAAGTACTCCTACCCCTTCCTGGCCCCTACACATCCCAGGGTGTTTTCTGCATGCTGGCTTGGGCTGGAGCTGCAGTGAGACCTCTCCCCTGAGCAGCCTCTCTGCTCATGTCTCCCCTACATTTCAAAGAAGTGGCAGTTTTGGGGTGGCTTTGCCCTCCAGTTGAGGAGGTTTCAGAGCCTGGGTCATTCATTTCCAGGCCCGTTTTCTAACCGCATACATCTCATAAAACAGTCTGGGCATACCACACCTCCAATTTCTTTTCCTGGCTCTGTCAGAGAAAATGGTCAGAACTGCTTTTTCTGGTGGAGCCAGCCCTGAACGAGGGTGAATTAGAGCATGACTAAACAAGCAGGCCACTCGGGAGCAATAGGTGGAGGAAAACCTACTTTCTAGGTACTCAAATGAGGCTTGCCTTAAATACACTGAGCAAAGGTGACACAGACACTGGGGTGACTGCAAGAGGGCTGTAGGTAGGGCGAGTTAAAATATTCTTCCCTGAGAGGTACCAGCAAGTCTCCACCATCACCCTCAAGAGACATACATGTCAGACCAAGCACATGGCGTGTAGCTAGATGAAGTTATCTGGGATGAATCCCACCACAGGCATCAGATTCATTTAACAGAAATCCAGTTGTCTCAAAATCAGACAAAAAATGTGCTCCCTTAAAGAAATAGCAGTAAAAACCAAAACAACCCCCTCACAATTCCCTGTGTGTAAACATCAACAAAACCTAAGTTCTTTAAAACATTTTGCAAAAGTAAAACCAGAACAAATGCTTTGCCTCCAACACATAAGGAACATATTATTACCACATTGTCTTCAGTGATTATTCAAAAAAAGCATTTAAACATTCAGGGACAAGAATGTTTGCTAAAATATTGTTATGTAACATGGGGAAAATGACTAATTCTGCCCTTGATCTTTTCGTATTTTGCTCCAAGTAAGAGTCACTAGATCTTATTCTCTGGTCGAAGCAGCAGTGTGGCTGAATTCTGACCTGATTCCCCCAGTGGCTTTTACAGTGGGCCGATCCTATCCCCTGCAGCCGAGTTACTCCAGACATACTGAGCATAACTAGCTTCTGAATCAGTCCTTCAGGGCCACACATTTCCAAAGACAGGTGGAGTAAGCAGCGTGCATTTCTCCATGCTCCCTGCTGACAGAGGTCAGAGATCATTTACTTCCACTACCTCACGACTTGCACGGAGTCTGGAGCCTTACGCAAACGCCAAGTGGGGCCAATGCCATGGAGCAGTCATAAGCACACTTTAGCAACTGCTGATTCATGGAGCGGGTTCGCTACACGAAGTCCTCCCCTATCCTCATAGCAGATGCAGAAGTTATTGAAGATCTGTCCTGTGGGTATCCTTATTTCCAGTTCATTTGCATCGAGTATATATAAAAGACAAATAGACCTGTCTGATCTTACAGACATCTGATGGAAGCTGCCTTTTTCCTATCCTAGTGTTAAAAAAACCTCAAACAACCAAAAAATCCCAAACCAACCAAAATACGGAAATGTGGGGTTTATAACTTTCAATAGCCTTTTTTAAGCTGTGACCCAATCCAATCTATATTGAAGTGAAGCCTGTCCTGCCTACACAGAATGAATGTGACACCGACCCTTGGGGGGGGTACTCTCAGATGAGCTGTAGCTAGGGCTGGTAAAAAATATCTGGTTCAGAAATGCCCCTGACTTCCCCTCCCAAATGGAAATTTCCATGGGAAACGTCTCATCCTGACACACTTTTGAAAAGCAACTTTTCACTAGTAGGGAGAATAAAAGAAAAATCTGTTCTTGGGGTTTTCTTTCAAAGCTTTTAGATTCCAAACTTCAAAACATGTGATTAAGGTTTTCCTTTTGGGGGTTCAGTGGGGTGAAAACAGCAATTCCCAACCATCCATTTCTTGCGCTGAAATCCATTTCTTGCGCGACTCTGAGTATATGTCCTTAAGTCACTGGAAAGGCAGTGATGGGTTTTAGCTCTCACAGGGCTGTGTTGCCCCATCAGGTAATGCATCACAGCTCAGGTATCTGCAGTCCTCATCAGGCTGGGATTGTGGTTTTATCCTTCCTGTAACTTCCAAGTAGGAGTATGTGCTATACATGATGAAATGGACTGGACAAGTCTAGGTCTTGCTTAGCTTAGAGTTAAGAGGGAGCAGAGTTACTGAAATCAAGTGTGTGGGATTTATCCAGATATTCCCAGACAGAATCCAGCTCCTTGGAGCCAACACCATAACATTCTCCCTCTTTTCCTAAGGGCTTCCTCAGATTGAGGTTCAAAGGCACTCATGAAGCTCTGTCACAGTATTAACCTGTACCAGCGAGTTTTACCCAATCTGCCAGAGGCCCTAATCGTCACCCACTGAACACCTGCTACAGCACTTCTGTTATTTTTAATTAACAACAGCCAAAGTAAAATTACCAACTCAGTCCTCAGTGAGTCTGACTTGAATCTATGCCCCTCAGTAACAGCTCGGTCTGCTGTAAGCAGAGGTAAACGCATCAACCTGCTAAGGGATAGCGAGGCAGAAAGCCCCTAACCATACCAGAAAGTTTCAGAAGTCAAACAAGGCTCCTTCCCCAGCTAAAGCACCAGGGCTTATTTTGCAATTAGGAAAGA
Source organism: Gorsachius magnificus (assembly GCA_034008185.1). Taxonomy (NCBI): domain Eukaryota; kingdom Metazoa; phylum Chordata; class Aves; order Pelecaniformes; family Ardeidae; genus Gorsachius; species Gorsachius magnificus. Next base: position 36,514,036 of record CM067087.1, read on the forward strand.
GAAGATAAAGGGACACATGAATTTCCCGCTGTGATGGGGCATTGCAATAGAGTCCCTATAACTACATCTCGTTCCTAGCGGTACCAATCTACACAGTGCTGGGTTATTATGTAGTGTCTTGGACTGCTTGGAGGTAATAAGCATTCACCAAAAATGGACTGCTATTAGCCACTGGCAAAAGCTGATTATAATAGTGCCAGCACCGGAATATGTTTTCCACCCATTTACAAGAGGAGTAAAATAACAGGAGGGGGAAAAAAAAAAAAAAAAAAAATCACATTTGCCAGTGTTTGGAGCGTAGTGTGCTCTACATACAATTATCAAGAGAATGACAGGAAATTGACCCATTTACTCAGAAAAGTTCCTATCGTGTTCTGCACTATTTCATTTCATGCCCATTTGAGAACAAGTCATTTCTCTTCAGGGCAGAAGATAAATTGTCAGCTCGTACACACATCTCTTTTCATTGCCAGGCACAAAAATATCACAAAGAAACATTTCCCTGCCCTCTGCTTAATTTTCTTCTTCTTCTTCATCTTCTCTAACAAATGGTGCTAACTATAAAAGTCAATGGACTGTAAATAAACTCAATTCTATTCCTACCTTACCTTATGATTGATTTTTGGACATAACATATTCAACCCACAAGGTCTCTTGTCTGATTCAACCGCTCTTCTCAGTACCAGAGAAAAATCAGATAACAACCTCAGTGGAATAGCTTTATGTAAAACCAGAAATATTTGGCAACTAGAGTTTTATTAATGGTACATTGTAATACACGCTACACCACATTACAGCCCAGTGGACTGGCTTTGTGTCAGTTCTGGGAGCGTGTGTCCTGCGGTGGGAGTCTGCTGCGCAGGGCCTTCGCTGCACATTTAGGCAGAGGTGCTGCCAGCATTGCCACTACAGAAAAAGCGGCGCAAATTGGTGCTTAGGTTATGGTAGGTCTGCATGGTGTGGGGAAGCCTAGCCATCTTCCCAGCTCTGCCCTTGCGCTTAACCTGTCATTTGACCCAACTGCTTCTCCTCTGACTCTGAAAGAGCTCGACAGAGAGGGCAAGAGCAGCAGTTGGATCACTGTAATAGACAGAAAATTCACACAAAAAAGGAGCCAGAGACCTGAAGACAGCAAGGTCCAGCATGAGAGGCAGCATGTGAGGGTACGAAGAAAAAAAAAAAGGACGTAATGGGAATATCTCTATCTACATCCTGAGCTCAGGTTTCTAGAGAACCGAGCTTGCTGTCCCTGCTGCTTTCAAGCAATGATGCTCAGTCCTGCTTAATATCAAGGACATCAATGAACACAGAATTAAGTGGCATCCCCAATGGAAGCGCCAGCAGCCTGGGTCTGCAAGCAGAACGCAGGTGTGTCCTGTGCTGTATGGCTGGAAAACTGCTAATATAAGGACAAGCCTCGGGAACGGAAGAGCCAGCATGGCAGTAATTTTGTACTCCCCAGCTCCAGCCACATCCTTCAAACACCCTTCTAGTCCTCAGCTTTTTTTTTTTGTTTTGTGTTTTTTTCTCCCCCCCCCCTCCAGTTTCTTTCTCCAGTTTAAGTTAGAGCAGCCCAGCAAACCCTGAGTTCACACCCACCTTTTCTGCAGCTGGCGTGCTGGCCAGTTTATCCTCCCAGCCCTTGCTCTGCAAGGTCTAACCTCCTCTTTTGTATGTCTGTAGTGCATACAGTGCTGAACACACTGTTCATTTGCTCTAGAACTTCATGTTCAACATGATCACTCACCACTGTTCTTTCACCTGGATATTACCTTCCCTGTGCTCTTCCATCCTGGAGTATCATTTCCAGGAGTGAAAATTACCAACCATTTGGAGCAGAAAATGAAATGGGGAAGGGAGCCCAGAGTCAGCACCAGCCTCAGTAGTTGCAGCAGATCCTAGACTGAGAGCAGCAAAATTCATGTTTTGCACAGAAACCAGTCATGGGAAATGTTATTCTGACCACAGTTTTGACTATGATGAAGCTGTGCAGAATACGAGCTTGGAAGTGTCTTGCAAATGAAAGAACACCCTTTCTTCATAAACAAACAAAATGTTCAAGGTTCTGCTAATTCACATCCAGACTACCCCACACACACACTCCCTTCCCCCCAAAAAACCCCAACTGTTCCCCAGTTTGGAGAAGGGATTAGCAGAGTAACAAAAGGAGGACTTTCCAGGTCAAGGATCATTTGGAAATTATAGCCAAAACCAAATTGTTGAGGTCTGCTCTTTGTCCCAGGGAAAAAGCTGTTTGCTGCTGCTTAGTACAGAGCACAGCTGCCTCTGAAACCTGGAGTCTGCACATGCCTACAGGGAATGTGGAAAAGAGGGAGAGAGAAAGAAAACAGCTCTCTGCCCCTCAGTGAGAGGGTTTTGTTCCTCTCTGGCTGACAGCGTGGACCTTTGGACATGTGCAAGAGAACAGCAGAGAGCATTACCTGCTTGGGAATGGGATTGCTGTTGCCCCCTGTAAGGGCAGCCAGATTTGCCCAACTCCCTAGAAAAACAGTGAAAGCATTAAGAAACACTTCTACCTTCCTGTCTTCATCAGCTGAGGAAAGAATTTCTTGGTGCTAAAACGTGTAATTAGCCACAAGATAGTGATTGTCCTCTAACTGCAAACATCTGCCTCCAGCCTGGGGTAGAGCCCAGCTCTGACCACAGGACCTTGGGCACTGGCATCGGGTGGCTGCAGGATGGGATGGTGGTCCCTCACCTCCTGCCCAGCGAGAGTTACGGGAACGTGAACCTGAAAAGGGATCCCACACCAGAGGTGCCAGCTGCTGACTGTACAGCCTCCCGCTACGTGCCAGCCCCATCCAGCCCTCCTCCCAGCCGCCCTCCTTGCCTGCTCAAAGCCCACACAGGAGGCCTTTGGGTCTGCTAGCTACCAAGAGGAGCTGAGCCCTTCCCTTAAGGTTGGGCTCAAAGCCCACCGATCCACATATCTCTGGAAATTTTTCCACTGATGGTATACAGCTCTAGTTTTTATCAGGTAGTTGTTGCTTATCCAAAAGCCAGGCTCACTGGGCTCTCTCTTGGTCCCTTAAAAGATAACCAAACTCTTCCTAACATAGAGTAAAATACGACAGAGTCCTTCAAATGCATGTCCTACTCCCACTCCTTGCTTCTTATTCCTTTGTTTATAAATGTTGAAGTATGAGTTAAACCTTGACTGCTGCCACAGCCCTGAAGTCATATCGATTCCCATACAAGGGTGAAAGCGGGGATGTGACCCATCCACCATCCGTGCAGGAGCAAACTCCCTTGCACATGAAGAAGTGTTCTTCCCAGCTCCCCGTCTCACTTTATACATCAATGCTCACCTTCTCTCGACACAAAAAAAAAAGTAAGAAAGGAAACAAACATCTTCCTCTGCCAATACATACATGCATACACATGCACAAATATTTTGGAAAAATTGAAGAAACTGTAGATGGAGGGGTTAGTGCCAGATTTTAAAAATTATTAAACATTATGTACAAAGAAAACATAATGAGCTCCTACGGGATGTAGAAAAAATTACCCACGAATGAGGGGAAAATGGATAACCACTCCTGGGTTTGCCACTGGTGAATTATTTAATAATCACTCCCCAGCAGATGGAATATATTTATCCACCCCATTGGAGCACACTTTGCAATTTATTTACACTGCTTTAAAATATGATTATTTATTTAAAAAATAAACAAGGTATTCACCAGGGAAAAGGGATGTAAACACAAGCTAAAGGGGGGGGGGAAAAGCATCTTTTTAGCTTTTCAGTTAAATTTAGGGAATTTCCACTAAAATTCACGTGAATCCTCCTTACTTATCTTTGACTTCAAAAACTAGAAATTGAAAACTTATTGTAGCCAGTCTAGATCCCTCACACAGTCAAGAGGGTCACTGCATGAGATGGGGTCTACGCCTCTCTTACACTTTCATTAACCACGTTGTGTTGGGTACCAGAAGTCTGATTCAGCTCCCAGTAACATCAAAGAAAACATTCAAATTGTGATCAGTGGGAGCAGGCCCATACCTTAGACTAATTGGATTTACAGGATCAGGTCCCTTGTCTAATCTAGAGTGACTGTACACCCATGGCCTGCCAAACAGCACTTAGCCTTGCCATTTAATTAGCTGCTTATTCTAAAACACAAAGGGTACAATTTAGCAAAAATTGAAAATGCAAAAGGTATTATTTAGCACCGTCTAAGTGCATGAGTATGCTGCCTGCTCCCAAAATTAAAATGGCATTTGTGAGCAAAAGGCTTTGCCCACTCAACAGCAAAGCGTGCTCTGATAATGCAGAGTGATTTGGACAAACCGGAGGGCAAGTCCATGAGAGGAAGAAATACCTTTCCCAGGCAAATGCCAAGTAATTTCAGACTGCATTCAGGCTTCCAGATTCTTCCTATGAGAGTCTGTGCATATGCAGAGGTATACCTTGGCCTCAGAAGGGTGCACAGGAACCTTACTATCCCGTTGGGCACAGAGGCTTTTAGGAGCCAGAAGTCATCTGGAAGAGGAGAGGCCAAGATACAGATCCCACAGGGTAACACAAGTTTTCATACTTTGCCCATACAAAACAAAAGACAACCCCCAGCCCAAACCCACTGTCCCCTCACCAAAGAAGAGACCAATTGCTCTTGGTGAAACCTCTTTAAAGTCAGTTTTTCAATAATCCATTGTGATTTTCTTTAAGACCAGTGAAGGCTATTTATAGATCTCGAATGTGGGCAAATCCCATGGCAAAACCACCATCAACAGCTACGGGAGAGGTAACACTGCCAAAAGTGACTGAAGAATAAGATTACTTAGTAGTAAGAGTTTAAGCCTCATTGTCAAGAGTGGGTTAGCAGACCCAAAAGTATCAAGTTCCTCAGTCATTTATGTGCTTTTGAAAATGTTTCTCCAGGTCTCAAAGATAATTTCTCTCAAACTTTGTTTCCCCTCCCCAGACTAAGAAATTCTGCAATTCATATGGATCAAAATATGTATTTTGCAAAAGATATCACCTTAAAAAGTAGAGATATGACAGACTTAAATCCAACTGCAACACAGATGTCAATGCTTTACCAGCTAGCTAGTTCACAAAAAGGGCTGCTCTATAAATAAACTGGTATAGCGAATGCTATATGTCTTTAAAGTTAAAGTGAACTACTAGAATACTATTACTTCAAGAGTTCAGACCGAGGAGATCAAATCAATGTGTCCTCCTTGATATGAAAGGGTTCAAACACAAGCAAGTCCTCTTGTGAACTGGGAATGCTCCCCTTTTAAACAAGAAAGCCAAACTGACCTCTAAAATCTCAACATCCTGGAAGAGTAAAAGAGAGTTCACTGTATATTATTTCTGGAAAGACAGGTATCAGATTTTAAAAATTGCTTCCACCACAACAATCTAACACACGAATACAGACACAAGTACAGATGTGCACTTCTCTGCTGGGATGCAGACCTTGCAGGCAAGGGAGCAAAATGCTCCCTTACCCCCTCCTGAGAATGCAAAATGGAGGTGTCAAACACCTCATGTGGAGTTATGCACTCATTTATTTTAAAGACAGAAAGGATTAAATACATCTACATAAAGGAAAGAAAAAGTGTTTAAACAACAATAAAAAGAGATTTAGTGGTATTAATAAAAAACTCCCTTAAACCAGCATGTCACTATTAAAGTAATTAATAGGGCATGCAAGACACTTCAGCGGAAAGCGAGCTGTGCTCACATTAGAGCCTTTTAAGTTTTCACATGACCTCAAGACAGACTACGGCATTTCTGTGCAGAAGTACCCTCTAAAACAGAGATGGGGGCATTCAAGTCTATAAAAAAGTGATTTTAAAATTTAACCGATATGGTCTAAGTCTAAAATGCAAAGGTTAAGGGAGTATTAGAAGGGCAATAATTCCATCTGATTAAACTTTTATCCAAAGTGACAATAAAATGTTCAAAATGAATTAAGGATTTTATTAACAGATGCAGAAGCTCTATAAAAGAGTTTGAAATCTAAGTAGCAGAGAGGAGAGGTTTTATAGGGTTTTTTGTCTGGATGGAGGTGATATTGCTATAAAACTTTAATCTTATTGCCATGCCACAGTGAAAGTAAACCTGTCAGAGGTAATAGAGCAAATCAGGACTGCCTTCTCTTCCTTCTCCATGTTGCAAGGGCCTCTTTCTGGCATATAAGAGTATGTACATTCTACGTATGGCATTGATACTATAGGCACATGTAGACTGGTTACGTACTGGTGATTCACCTGGACTTCTGCTGGTTGCAATAGTCCCAAGGTGGTAAGTACAGGCAAGTTGTATGGACCATTCCAAATGAGTACTGAGCAAAAATCGGTGCTGTGCCACCAGGGACTCTTCAGAACATTTCAGCCTTTCCAGAACAGAATTAACTATTTCAGGACTGTTTCAGTTATTTTAGTTGTTTATTAGTACCTTTGTGTAATAAGAGGATCACACCAATTTTGAGCCCTGGAACAAATGCATTTCACTACCTTAGAGTGATTTAAGTTTAAACAAGCTATAAATCTGTGGAACAGGATAAAATACAAGACTTGTGTGAAAATTATTACTAAAAGCAGGGCATATATTACTTAGAGCAGAGCTCAGCCCCATTAGGGCAGTTTAGGCTCAGTAGCATTTGCCAGCCATGATTTAGGCCATCACTAATTTTTCCTTCTTCCCTGCTGCCGCTTAATTCTGGCAACTTGGTTGCCTTGGTGATGGCTGCAGTGTCTGTGGTAGATGCACTGGAAGACATCTTGCAAAGTGGTTTGGCTTTTCTGGGAACTCTTGAGCCTTTTGCACGTTGGCAAGAGTGTTGCAGTGGTCACCTCTGCCATGGTGGCTATTCCACCAACGCCAGCAATAGGCACATCCTGGCCACCAACCTGCCCCTGTCCCACACTGCATCCCCCATGCAAGGACGCAGGGCTCAGCCTCTCTCAGTTCCTGCAAAGCCCCATCGTGTGCTACAGCTGCCCCTACTTGCTGCTGAGGAGTAAGCCCAGAAGGCAGCTTCAGGGATGTCCATACCCTTCTTTTGCCCTATGCTACCCACAGGAAAAGCACAGCTCCCAGGAGGAGCAACTGACTGCAAATTGCCAGGGAGACTTGAATGTCAAACAAATATTTTTCTTTTCAAAACAGAACATAAATATTTGGCAGCACATTTAAGTCTAAAAGTTACTCCACTTAGAGTGGAGAACATTGCTGTGATGTTCGTTTGCTTCCTAAAATATGACCAGTCACAGATGGCTTGCTATAGGAAATATTAAATAATTTTTTTAAAAGTGTTGTCTGGCTTCAACACAGATTGCGTTTACACAGATACCCCTGTTGGTGGAATGCCAAGATGGTGTATTGGTTCAAACACGTCCTTAAAGAAATACATTGTCAGGAGCTAATGGAATATTCATACTTAAAATCTCAATCCTTGATAACATCTGAAAATTAATTTACATTTCAACACTTTTTTTCCCCCCCCCCCCTCTTTCTATATTTCCATTCACAAGCAAGGGGAAATACCCAGGTTTGGTCAACAGCAACTTTTAGGTTTTGGGCACCATAACTATTATTTGTTTAGATTTTAAGAGTACTTTGAAAAAATATTATGTAAAGAGCATTAGGTAACCTGAGAATCTGAAAACAACAGAAGGCTACTTTGTGTTAAAGAGTCAAACAGTGAGGATGTAAATACAATGAGCTACAACATTAAACTATTGCATGTGAACAGATTAACTTCAGCAAGACAATAAAAATCAAAACAATACAAAGATCTTTTCCAGTCCGCAGTGTCTGGAGAAGCACATTCCTACGGTGCCTGAAGCACCTATCAAATCCCTGCTTTATACCTGAAACCAAAGAGGGTTCTCAGTTTGGTTTTTTACCTCCCATGAAGCTCCATTTTTGACAACAGTGAAAGTCTTTGGGAACATGGGTATGTAGCATGAAGATTGCCACCAGTTTCCAATTCCCTGCACTTATTGCACTGCCTCAGAGAGCTGAGGGGCAAGCCTGCTCAGAGGGCTAGAGCATCAGGTTGCGTGAAAAACCTATGTGGTGCTTTCTACACCAAACATTTGTCAGGAAACAGCAGCCAGGGAAAAGCAGGGGCAATACTGTGCTGATCTCATCACTCATTTTAAACCACCCAGATGCCCCACCAGCGCCACGCTTGCTGATGCGCATGGTGCCATCACTGCCTCCACTTGCACAGATACCCCTCACAGGGATGGGTGCAGACACAGGGACAGGTCTCACCGGCCACATTAACCAACATGCTCTCTGCTCCTGTGAAAGCTGCTACCTACCAGTGCACAATAATCTCTTGTCCCCAGCAAACGCCACAGCACCAGAGTTAAGCTATAATCTGGTCTTCTTTCTGCCCAAAATACCCCAGTGGATGATTTACCTCTACTGTCAATATTGCACTTGGCCCACAGCTTTATAATCAATGCAGCTGAGAAAAACCAACATACTTGCAATTTGCTTTGACCCTCCATGAGCACCAAACGCTCACCATACTCTTAGAATCAATAAGCTTTTTCTCCCATCTTCATTCATGCTTGTTGTGCTTTCCCTAAACCTGCATGATTTTGTTTTTTCTAACCAGAAATCTACCAAGCCCACTGGGGTTTGTGTGTGTGTGCGATGGCAAGTTAAACTGTTTCCCCTGCTGCAAACAAACATCGCATGCAGGCACACTGATGTCCTGGAGTGAAGAAACAGAGGCAGGACGCTAGAGGGAGGATCGACTCGCAGACTGAGCTTTTGCCAGAGCAAATTCCTTGGAGTGTGGCTTCACCAAGGAGACGGCTGAAGTGGAACGCTGCAAAAGCCCACTCGCCTCCCTGGTGCTCAGGCTTGCAAATCGCTGTCTGGACCGAAGTAAGAGGGCACCTGGATTCAGAAAGCGAGCAAGACAAGACTTTCTGTTCTCTGCAAGGCCACTGAGGAGAAATCATACCTGCTAAATCCAAGCGCACCCCTTCCAGGACAGATTCAGCTCTGTTACTGACAGGTATCACAGCTTGGCTGCAAGGCCTGTGCTTTATGAGCAGCTCTGCTAGCATAAGATCAGCAGTGCAAAATAATCTAAAGAATTTGCTAAAAATATTAACCCTGTATTTACTTCAGTGAGTTCTGACGGATCTCTGGACGCTGTGCAGCACTTTGACATCACTGCATTAGGAAGGACAGAGAAAACTCAGTAATGCATGGGTCTGATTGAAACGCACACCTAAATTACAGGCCCTATTGCACATAAATCACAGACTTTCCAAATAATTGTCTTTAGCAGTTTGAATTGACAAATAACTATGTAGGGCCACAAGCAAGCAGTAGGACTTCATGGAAGGGAAGACTGTTGTGGTACCTCCCACCCTCCTGGGTTCTCCAAGAGCTCTCACTCAGCTTTCAGCTGCTTGTTCGTATTCATGCCCAGTCCCTAAACAGCAGTGGTCTGAGGAGGGGAAGAAAAGAAAAGCAGCTCCTTTATTTGGAGATCTTTGCAGGCTGAACTACAACTGGGCAGAACATCGGGACACGGAAAATCTGAGCTGTACACTTCAGGCTGTGTTTGTCATCCTGGACAGGTCACTCAAGCTCAGAACTGGAGGAAGCAGGGCTAGAAGAGACCCCTGGGTCTGCCCTTGCCTCAAGAAGGCTTGACTAGATCTTAACTGTTCTTTGCAGATGTTTGCCCCACCTGTCCTTGAAGGCTTCCAAGCAACAGAGATCCATGCCCTAAACAAACTGCATTTAATCTTCTTGGGGTCAGTTCTCCATCTGCCTTTCCCCACCACTTGCTGCTGTTTACCAGGAAGGTTTTCAGAGGCAGAGGCTATCACCTGTCATTCACTGACACACCACAACAAGAGTTTATTACAGTGGGATCTCTAGATGCTACTCAGGTAGCAAAGGGTGAAAGCAGAAAATAGTTTGCTGAGAAGGTGGTGAAGTACAATTGAAAGAAAAGCAGAGATGAATGCTACAAACACTGGATGTGGCTTGCCATCTAGTACCCATCTACATTTGACTGCAAATGAGGAAGATTTTCCTACTACAAAGATGCTGGGGGATAAGACTTCATTCTTTCCTTATAAGCTGTTTCTGCTAGCTTTCAAAGGCAGATAGGAGCTGGGCTACCTTCTAAAAGGAAACCTCAACACACAGCTTGAAGTCATTGCTAAATGACTTCATCATCCCCTCTGCTGGGGTAGGATCCATAAGCAGACATATAGCCAGGAGCCATGAAATACCACTGGTCCTGCAGAAAGGGAGACTATTCTCGTCCTAAGAATATACAGTTGGCCAGTGGAATTCACCCTGTGAGGCAAGAAATTCACTGAATGGCAGCAGTTGGTCCTTCACAATATTATCTTATTTCAGTTACATTAAGAACGCCCTCCATAAACTTTGCCATGGTATAGTTTTCTAGATTATACATGTCAAATCAATGCTTCATATAATCAAATATGAAAAGAGCCTCTAATTGTAGAAGTGCAAGGCAGAGACAAGAAGAGAATTCAAGTTGTTATGGCTGCCAAAACATGCAGGAAGAAAGATCTGGATTCTAGCAAGCCATCACAGAAGTCTCAAGCAAGCCCAGGTGTGGAGGAGGAGTCTTCACCTAATAAGGACACTTTCTTAAAGACAGACCATGGAAAGGAGTGGGCAATGATCCATCCATCCCTTGCAAAACTTTGAGCTACCAAGACATCGCTGAACTAGTTAATCAGGACTTCATGCCCAATCTTCCAACACAGATGCATCTGTTAAGATGCTGTCCAGCAGTATGGTGACTTTTGAAAAATATCCCACTCATAACGCTGATATTACTGGTAGCGTCAAGTTGCTTTACCTCCACAGTCCACAGCTGTTCTTCCTCTAAGGCAATGCTCCGCTCAGCTTTCTGGAAAGTCAATTATACCAACACGTGGCCTGATCCTCTCACTATCTACTTCAACATCAATCAGCTGCATTCACAACAGTCAACACCATGAAGGCAAGCAGCAACTGTAGGTTGAAAACAGGGTGCACTTCAATCCAATCAAGTTATTTGGGCCAGTTAGCCAAGCACATCCCACTGCACTGAGAAAAGACTAAGTTCATCCTCTAAACTATGCTCAGCAGACAAGTGTGTGGTCTCACTCAGAATCCTCCACGAAGGTGAGCCCAGTGCAATTCCTGGCAGGACTCACGCTCTCATGTCTTCTAAGAGCGCTAGGACTTTTTCCTCTTACAGCCTTGGTTTGTAGACTTCTTGTCCTGTCCTTGTTGGACAGCGAGATGAATTGGCCTTGTCCTCTGATATGAGCCTCTGAGTCTCCATAGAGGAGCTCTTGTATAGGATACCTCATCATCTTATGGTATGCTTTCTCCCCTTTCTTTATAATTCCAGTTTAGAAAGAAAAGTTTTTGACCTCTGCCCACCCGTAAAGGAACCTTTTCCTCCTGTCTAGCAACAAAATAAGAGGCATGGCCCACCCCCCATAACAGCTGGTAGGCCACTGAAAAAACAGATGTGGGATTCAAGAGGGTCAGCTAAGTTCAGCATCCATCCCAGTTTTGACAGAAGCTGGTTCATTGACATATTTGCTCACACATGCATTTTTGTACCTCCTAGACTTGGACTCCTGGAAGCTCCAGGTGCAGCTTATGCAACACCACCCCATCCTCCTCTATTTTATGCCCTGATTGCACAAGACCATTTACCACTCAAAGTAGTAGCACTGAGCTTACAGCCGCCACTCCTCCCCCAGCTACTATCTGTATTTTTTCTATCAACTGTTGCTGGGTGATATTGATAGAAAGGGCTGTTACACTCTTAAGGGATTTATTAATTTTTCAGTTTCACAAAAGATGATCAGTTTACCAGGAATGACAGTCTTCCCTTGTCGTGATTTTTTTTTCCCAAGTAGTTATTGATTGGGCCTAGACTAGCAAAATTATTAAAGCTAATAATAAACAAGATTAAACCAGGCCTGTAAGCAACCCAAAACTCTGGACCTGTTTTGCATCTGCTATGCCCATAGGCCTCTTCTGCTGTGGGTATGAAATACCCAGGGCAGGAGCCCACTGCTGCCTGGTGCTTCCAAGCTGCGTCTCTCTGCTACAGCAGCCGAGACTTAATGTTTTCAGATCCATGGGTCACAGGTTCAGCTCACTGCTGCTGCTGACTCACGCAGGAGCACCAAACTAAAACTAGCAACAGCAGCTTTTTTCTAGGAGAGGATTGAAGAGGAGCACTGATCTCAATGAAATATTTCGAGGGCAGAAAAATTCCACCACATAAAGAGTGCGTGACTTCTCTTTAGTTTATTTTATATTTTTGCTCCAGTTGTCATTTTGAATTCAAACTCTTTGGAAAGCAGGCATAATAGTCTTAATGATCCCATTGAGCAGTTTAAATTCAAATTGTGGAGCACTTGCAATACCATGCTGGCAGCACTTTCCATAAATTACTCTCAAATTCAATACGTTGCTTGACAAAAACAAGAATAAAGGGCTTTTTACTTTAAAAAGAAGAAAACTTGTATCATAAAAAAAAAAATCTTTAAATTATAGTTTCTCTTTTCTCATCCAATTTAAATTGTTACATGGTTGCTAAATTAGTGCTGTAATCTCTGCTTACAAATTGCAGAATGATTTTTAAAAATAGATGTAATTTTACTGCAGGGACCAACCTTACACCTTAAACCGTATGTGCTGGAGGTAGCCGCTCTTGCACAGCTTTCAAACCACCACGCTCACGTGTGCAACACAGGGTGACGTTTACAATACCAGTCACAATGGAGCTGATAGCAGTTTTACCAGAGATTTCAATGAGCACAAACTGAGTTAACACCAACATTTCAGAATGATTTGCAAATTTCAGCTCTCCCAGGATGCTCTGTGGCACCAGTGGATCTAGTTGTACCATTTCCTAAAACATCAGCATTTCTCTTGTGTTCTGGTCCAAACTATCTTCTCCTACTGAACTACAGCCTGTGATAGGCCAGGAAGTCAGAAGCTAGAGAGAAACCCTGAAGATACGGGGTTTTTTCCTCACAATGCAAATAACTCGGGGAAAAAGTGAAGCACTGTGATCCTGAGTTTAAAGCTGGGGAATGGCAGCAAGCACTTCCACAGCTTTAGTACTATGGAAAGATGAACCTCACCCTGCAAAATCCTTGTGAGTGATCTTCGGGGTAGAGTTTAAGGTCATGTCCTCAATATCCCGCAGCATGCAGCAGAAACAGGAAACCTCGATCCCTGGGCCTCTATAGGGCACTGCAAAGCACACCTACCATCTTCTGAAACTCTAGCTAGACAAGACCAACATGAGACAGTTTCGTTCCTCTCCTCCCACCACTCATCATTTCTAGCCCACCACTCCTCTGAACCCTTTCATCCGACCCTGGCTATTTCTGCTTTGCTTGGTTAGTTATTTCTGCTTTCTCATCCCCTTCCCCACCACACCACGGTCCTTCCCTCAGGGCCCAGCGCTCGGTCACATTGAATCAGACACGACAGAAGAAACCTTCAGAGGCCAGGAGCATCTGCAAGATCTTGCTGCTTTCTGCGCGACTGCAGGTGCTCAGCACCTCTCAGCCTCAGAGGGTTTATCTCCAACTGCCAACCACCCGACCGCCAGGAGAGGGAATAAAGAACATCTCCATGTCCCGGAGAAAGTCATCAGGACATCAAAGAACATCCCATTCACAAAACAGCAGCATTGCTCTTGCCAGACCGGTGTGTCTGGTTAACCTTGTGTTCAGTCCTTATGATAATACGGTATTTGGAAAGCAGACAGCTGGCATTGCTCTAACATCTTGCTCTTCAATCTTTTATAACAACCGTTCCACTGATATTACTCTTAACCTTTTCACTGCACTGAGCCCAGCGCTAAAAAGCTATTCAACTATTTAGAGAAAGCAAACCAAATGTTTTTTGTCAGTAATTTGCCCTGTAAGGGAGGGGAAAAGTATACTGATAACATACTGCAGACACAGCATTCATCATGTGTACAGCAATGCGCTGGTTACACTGGAAACCCTATCGTGATATTTCAGATGTTACTTGACTGTCATAATGACTAGGAGACATCTGTCTCCTATTTACACTTTATTTTTTACAGTTGCTTTTAGTTCAGCCGAAGTGTCTTAATGGAGAAGACTGGTACTCTTTTAGAAATAACATTAATAATGAAAGAATCCTTGGATGCAGAGCAAAACCAGCAAACACATTGGCAGCAGAACTCACTGCATTCATGAAATGTAACAGGAAATTATAGTGACTGGCTTTTGGGTGGGGGGATTTCTGCGTGAAAGAAATTAACTCTGGTACTCAAATTCCCATTAGGAAATTTTTTTTTTTTTTAAACAGGTGAGTGATCTCTTTACACGTTAATTCAGACTTTTGGGGATTTTAATCTTAACTGGGTCACTGATAAATAAAACCAGAAACAAAACCAAAACCACCCAACCCTTCTGCAGGTTATTTAGGCTTGGTATTGACTAACAAGTAATTAAATACAGCTCTTTGCAGTAATCTTAATTATGGCTTCACTCCACCACAGCTAAGAAGAGTCACATAATAAACTGAGAAGATTAGCCAATTCTAACTGTTAAAAAACATGTATTTTTATTTTTGTGCACAGTTTTTATGCGCATATGGCCACAAGTCACACAAGGGAATTATTAAAAAAAATAAAATCAAAGAATTCATGCACTCATATATCATGATCAGGCAAATGTTATAGTTCTTTTTCTTTATATAAATGAAGCAGCTTGGCTTAATGGCTTGCATAACAGGTCAAGAGTTTTGAACTTGGGGAAATGGGGATGTGTGCTAGAAATCAGTGTGAATTAGGGAGACCAGTAAACAAGCTTCATTGAATCACTCAGATTTATACCAGCTGAGAATCCTGTTTTCTCAGCTGGCCACAGCCATGGATTAGCTGTGCAATCTTGGGCTAATCACACAGGCTCTGCCTTTCATGGTAATTCAGGCCCAGAGGAATCCGAGTCTGGGTTCTTCATTTCCATTGATTTCCTACAGAAGTAGGGCTCCAAATGTCCAAGTTATTTTCTGATAATGGGACTTGGGGAAAACTCAAAAAAAAAAAATCAGAGGCCACAATTCAGCAAAATATTTAAGCACAGGCTAGATTTTAAGCAGGTCATTAACTCTCATTGACTTCATTATGACCGCATCACACATCTAAAGGCAAAAGCATCAGATTGTGCCTCAGCAATTTCAAGGCCCCCAATCCATTTGCAAGAACAACTTGCGAGACTAGCACAGACCCTTGGTGTACTTAGGCACTCATCATCCTCCTGAAGCCAATGCAGACCTCATTTCATTGAAAAAAAAAAAAAAAAGTCGTCAATGAGACATATGCTCTACGACACAAATTCCTCAGGCCTAAAGCCAATAGCATGGCAGGTGCCTAGATCCCTCACAGATCTGGCTTTTGGCACAGCCCAGTCCTGAGCTTTCTAAAGGGTACTGAGACTTAGTGTCCCAACACTTGTTGCTTCCATGTTTAATGTGTGCTTGGGTGGGTTTTTTTTTTCCGCATCAGATTGCCAGATTCCTGCTTTCCATTTCCCACTCACAGTACCAGCTGTC
This sequence comes from Gorsachius magnificus, assembly GCA_034008185.1. Classification (NCBI taxonomy): domain Eukaryota; kingdom Metazoa; phylum Chordata; class Aves; order Pelecaniformes; family Ardeidae; genus Gorsachius; species Gorsachius magnificus. The sequence continues at coordinate 36,529,649 of CM067087.1, forward strand.
CAGCTACATGTACGTAGTACAACCAGCGTCGCCATCCTTTCCCCTGCATGTGCAGCAGCAGATGGATCCAGACGTGCTTTGGGTTAAGTCCATAACCAGGTTTTTGTGGACTGCGTGGATAAACATTTAAAGGCCCCTTCTGGTTATATAAAAGAAACCTATTAAAAGTTTACTCTTTCCTCTGCAGTCAGAACTGCAAAGCCATATCACAGAATGTACAAACGCAGATGCAACTAGGCAATTATCGTTCCTTTATCCCTTAAATAGATAGAAGATAAATTTGAAAGAAAACGAGGAACAGAATCCTTCTCCCTTTCCTTTTTTATCCTTTTATCTCCCAATGTAGGAAGTTTACTGAACCCTTGCCAACAATTCACTCAGGCTAATGAAGTGTATAAGTAATGGGATTAAATAATCTTAAACCATTACTACAGTGGCTAATGCAGATGTTTTCCCAAACTAAAGCAGATGAGTGGTGACGAATGCGTGCTCGATTTAAAAAAGAGGGAAAGAACGCATCAATCTGCAAGCAGATGAAGTGAATTCCAGCCTGAAGTCAACGAAATGTTTAATTCCAGTTACATAAAGTTGCTCCAATCATATTATGAATGCACCTTCCTAAAGTCTGCAGTGCGTTGCACATGGTCAAGCTTGCCATGAAGTTCACCTTACATTTTTTATGGTGCAATCATTTTAGTGCAAACATAAATGAAAATGGTTTAAAAGGTACATATTGCATCAAAAGATCATTTTGTTTTTAAAAGCCAATTAACAAGGACCACACATCACTGTCACTAAATAAGACAGAATCCTCCCTTTTTACATTCAACATTTCAGCAATAATCCCACTGCAAAGGCTCTGCAGAAACAGAAAGAATAATGGCATATTGGTGGCATTTTCAGAAATACATATTATTGCTTTAACTTTTATTAGAATGCCAGAAATGCCAAGAAAAGAATCACGTTTTACTTCCAGAAGTGCAAACCTGATTCTGGAAAAGGTCTCAGATCCAGTGTTTATAAAACAAACTCTGATGGGAGGTCTTGAGAAAGACCCATCAATGCTTTAAGAACATTTGTTGCTTTTCTTAGTCTAAATTACAAGGATTATCCCTATATACTGTATGCTAAGGTCACACCAAGGTAAGGCCTCAGGCACATTATGTGATGCTTCTTTAATTTGCAACTATGCAACTGGTTCCAACTAACTCATGGGAACCTCTTAAAAGGTGCAGCTCCTCAGAGCAACTGTTAATTGTTTGCTTTAAGAGCTTGTTGAAGGCATGAAATGAAATTTTAGGGTAAGGTAGGCTTCGGAAGATACCCAATCCAAAGATCCTTAGTTCAGTAGAAGGACTTCCATCAAGCAATGCAAGGGTCTTGATTTCAGAAGTTTTAGTGCTATCTTGCATCCCACCTCCTTAATTTCAGTGGGCACCACCATCTGTAATCATTTTAGTATCAGGTTTCTCAACACAGAATGAAGCAATGCTACTGCTTAAAAATCACTGCATTGCGAGTTCCTTACAGAGCTGAAATAATCACAAAAAGCACCTCTTTCCCCTGCTTTGGCCACTTCATTTCCGAGATAGGTTAGACCAGGAAACAAAATTCACCCAGGAAGCTGAAAAGATCATAGCTCTTTTCTTTTTGAAGACCATGGAAAAACCGGTGCCCACAGAACCACCATGGGATTATCAGGTTTAAAGCATAAGGCAACTGCACAGCAATGAAAGAAACCAATATTTCCAATATCTCTGCATTAAAATCAGGGTGCAAACAAGAATGGGTACTTACAATGTAGCAGGGTTCACAGTAGGCTTTCTTCTCCACTGCATAGAATGGCTGTCCCCTCAGCTTGTTGTTGCACATCATGCAGGTGAAACACTCCACATGGAAGACCTGGTCCATAGCCGTGCAGCCGGTGCCTTCCCCAACAACATTCTCCCCACAGCGGGCACAGCGGCCTGTCACCAAAGGGAAAGGACACGAGTCAAAGCAAGGTTCTGGTCTCAGCTGCGGAGGTCCTCCCAGATGCCTGTGCTGCATAGTGAGCAAAGGGGCTAGAGCAGCTCAGTCAACAGAAAAGCGATTTGTTCCATGGCTGGCAAAGATCCACCACCACCGGAAGGCACTCTGGTGCTGGCCCATATGAAAAGATCTAGACAAGCTTGAAACTGGCTTCCAAGACCGCACTGGTATCAGTTCTGCTGCTGCTAGCCAGTGATCACCAGAAGCAGCCATGAGCCCCAGATGCAAACCATGCAGCTACCATCTAACCCAGCTATATAGTCACCCTGAGCTCCTCAGTTAGATGGGATAAACCTGTGCCTAAAGCCTTGCCTCCACATGAAAGGATTTTGTGGTAGGATGCCTCGTAAAGCTGCCTGGTGGCAGCGCAATTGTTACCATTTAAAGAGTAGCTTTTGCTTGTACACCTTAAACCAATTCCCTCAATGGAGCCAATTATACTAGCAAAAGGATTTTACTTTTTACGCTTTTGCCAGTAGAGCAGTATCAATCCTCATGCTTTTGCTAACGTGCTGATGCTGAGCTAGTTAATATTTTAAATAAAAAGTAGTAGCTAAAGACTGAGTGATTATAACGAGTGCAGTATCATCTCTGACATAGAAAAATGAATTTTTTTTTCTGTTTGAAGATTAATAAGGATTAAGATATTGTGTCTATTTAAAGCACAGAAACTATTCCTCAAGAAACTGGTGTGTGGATACTTTACTCTTGCCGTACTTCAAGAAAGGTGTACCAGAAACTGTGAGTAAGGACTCTAAAGGCAAGCCCTAAAAGCTCTGGCTGTTTCTGAAAAATGCCACATGCAAATACGTAGCACACAAAAAATCTGTACACACATGCACACTTGTGTACAAAAGGCTCACTGCCTTGTTCAGATTGTTGTTGAAAATGTTATGTGGTAGATTTGAAGTGAAGACAGGATTTCAAAGAAACAGGGTTTCTTAGATCACATGAAAGACATTTTCCTAGTGAAGACTGTGGTGCAGAGATGATGGAAGAGGGTGGATAGAAGGCACACCTTGCAATTTTCTTCTGCCATTCAAGTTCTAGAAAACAAGAGTATCCCATGTAGATCCGATGTCCTTACCCAGCAATGTGTTGAAAACAATTCATTCAGAGAGTCATGGAAGGTATTTAGGACAACCTCAGCCCCACTGAAGGCAGCAGAGCAACTACGGTCTGGGACTTTGTCCCACTCAAAACGGCATTCTCCAGTTGGAGAATAATTGTGGTGCCCCCAGTCTTGGGACCCTGCATTTCTCCTTCAAGGCTCCATGGGTGGAGTGGTGTGGTCACTGAGGGTGGGAAGGAGGGGAAGGGAAGCAAGAGCTGACATGCAAGCAGGAAGGTAAGACTGAGTTCAAAATAGAATTACTCATAATTGAGTATATAAATAATATGTCCCTAATAATAATTAAATAATCCAGCAACGATATGATGTTCTCCCATACCACAGTCTGTGTTCATTGGCCTTTCCAAACAAATACTGCAAAGCTTCCTAAAAGGACTTGGACAGGACGTGCCTCATCATCCCAACAGCAGGGCTGCTGCCCTTGTGCAATGCAACATCAATGTCCCCGCGCTCACGACTTCTTCCCTTCCTGTCCCAGACTCCAATAGGCTACATCCAGGGAACAAAGCATGTAAGCTACTTTTGGATCCCTCAGGATGCAGCAGGATGATATATATACACATTTGAGATATATTAGGAAAGCTTGGAAAAGAACCCAGATCATTCTGATTTGCTACAACGGCATAACCGTAGTTGGCATTATACAGGACAGACAGTTCCTGGCTCAAAAAGCTCCCAGTCTAAGCAATGTGGAGAGAGAAGTCACCAGATAAATCCAGACAAGTTTGGAAAGCCCTCCCCCCCCCCCCAAAGGAATTAATGATGTTGCTTTTACACTTAACTTTCTTTTGCATTTGTTATTAGCATTTTGACTGGCAGTGTTGTGCTTTAATCGCTCCACTGTAACGCTTCTTGTGAGGACTCCTTTTTTACAAGCAGAGAAGGAATGCAGGGTTCCCAGCATGGTGGTGAGGCTACAGAGCATGGGGGAAGAATGGAAAAAACCAGGAGGACTAGAAAGAAGAAAAAAATTAAAATCCCACTGGACAGAACCACAGGAGCAGTACTGCTCTGGAAAGGAGGCAGAAGGAACCTACTGTATACACCACAGGAGCTGCACATACAACAGGAGAGCACTGCTTGGTCCTGTGTGCAGACAAGACCGAGCGTGCTCCGGGGGCTTCTCCAAACTGCTCATGTAGCTGGGCTGTAATATGAAGAGACGTCTGGGGAGCAGTTAATATCTCTCTATATAAAACATGAAATTGAAAGCCATTAGTGTATTACTTTACACAGTGTTTTTCCAGAGGGAATATTCCGCTGAAGAATTTATTTTCCCTGGTGTGCCATTCTGTGATCATCCTGTATTATTTTTATGAGGCATTTGGACATGGAATAATGTAGTGTCTATGCAAACACTTCTCAGCTTTCTTTGTTAACATCTGAGTAGAACATGTGGGAATCTTTTCTTCCACTCCTCCTCTTCTCACATTCATAATTTAGTGAGCTCTTGTATACTTCATTTATGTTCCTCTTTGACCAAGGTGTCTCTCCATTTGGTGGAGAAGCTGTCTATATGTAGACCATACTTCTGGCTGTACTTCTAGTGTCAGGAGACCTGAGTCTGTTTCCTATCTCAAATATATACTCTTGTAATCTCTGGCAAATCACTAGGTGCCTTTGTACCTCTGTCCTCCCTTTGACCAAAGGGCATAAAGACATCTTCTCTGCCTCCCAAAGGTGCCCTGAGGCAACATTCCTGCACGGCTCCGAGGCATTCCCCAACTACACTGCTGGTGGCCAGGTACAAACCAAAGAGCAGCACGAGAGAAGTCTTGGCCAACTTCTCCCCTTGAAGTTGGTATTTCCTTAGGCTTTCCTTCCTCTTTCTGGGTTTTTCCACAGAAGATTCCCATTTAGGCAGCGACAGACTTAACCTATCTGCATTTATGAGAAGTCCAGCTTCTGCTATTATGCACGCAGACAGAAATGCTCCTGTAAACTCTCACACAGGAAAGCTTAAAGAAAGCTTCCTTTTTCATAAGTTTATATGCAAATTGTAACACGGTGGCCTGGAGCAAACCATGTTTTTCATGAGACATGGCCACTCCAGTGAGAATCAAAACACAAGCTCTGTGGCTAGCACCACCCCCAACTGACTCACTTGCCTGAAGGGTAAAAGCAAGTAAGCCAAAATATTCAAATTTGGGAGCTTACAGTTAGGTCCAGGATCCATGTAAAGCCATGCGGGCAAATACACAACCCATCGGGCTTGCAGCGATGTGTCTGTTAAGAGGCTGCACCTTCTGCAGACTCAGGTGCAATCTGGGAACTCAAATCTTGTGTAAAACCAGGTCTCTTCCCCTGACTCTTGCGCCTCACTCAAATGGGGTTGAAAATGGCTATTAATTTCAAGTGTTATTGGTGAAGGAGGAACTAACAAACAGGCACATGCACACAGGCAGTGCGATTGCACAAGCCTCATTTCCTTAGAAAACCAGAAAAAACCCACTAAAAACAATGTATCTATCATCATGTCTGATAAAAACAAAACAAAGGTCTGCTATTCCTGTGTGCCAATTACCAACAGCGAAGGTATTTGTGGTCAGACTCACCACAATTAAGTGCCCACACATGTTCCCCATTTTAATATTTTCACACTGGTTGAAATAACCCAGTCGGTTGTGCGCAGAATACCCATGAGTGAATACAGAACAAGTTGAACTGCTGATTGGGAAAGAAGTAGCAAAGGCAAAGCTTGCAAGACGCAAGAACAAACAGATTGCACAAAAAAGATTACACAAATAATCTAAGAGAAAAATAGCAGGCAGCATATTACAGTAGAGACATAGAACAACGTGACCCATTTGCTTCCCACAGAGACAAACAGCACTTAAAAGGCAGCTTAAAGACAAAGGACAAAATTAGTACTAAACTGCACTAAGATGAAACTATGTCATTTCAACATTCTTCTTTTGCCCCTTCAGCCCTTTTTCGGTCCTTTTCCAAGATCATTTCAGCAAAACTAGAAGGTGATACGTTGGCAGCAAGCCTGGGAGACTGGAGTTTTTGCATGAAAGAGGTTCATAACCTTGGCCATGACCTTCCGTCAGCCTAGCCTGGCTGCCACATGTTGGTCTTACCTTAGGGGGACATACAGAAGTGCCCACAGAGGCTTCCCCACTGAAACTGCTGGAAATGCCATCGTTACTGAGTGGATCACAGGGAAACACTTCAGCAGCTGAAAGGAAACATCAGCTACTGTACTTTATTCTGAAACCTCTTCATTTACTGTCTCCTGTTGTACAAAAATTTGAAATACTGCAACTCTGAAGGAAGAGGGGGAAGGGAGGAGAAGAGCTTGTATTGCACGTGATGCCACATTATAACTTCTTGTTATTTTATTACTATTATTACATGGGTTTTGCTTATACTACCACAGATCCTGGCTGCTCAGATTGTGGAACAGCCCCGTTGTGCTGGGTATTGGACAAACACAGAATACAAAGAAGGGCCTGACTGCAGGAGTTTACAATCTAATACACGCAATAACAACTGGGTAGAGATAGGAAATACAAAGAAGCAATTGGACAAAACAGGTCAGCAAAGAAAATTGTGGTCTCAGCACTCTAAATGTTTTACTATTGACGAGGAGTCTGTAGACAGCCCAGCAAAGGAAAAGGTTAAGGAAGAATTTGAAAGAGGATCTGGAGGGAGTTTAAGGGAAGTTTAATGGGATGCTTCTGAGGAAAGGACAAAGACAGCACAAAAGGGAACGTAAGTGCTTGAAGATTGAACATTGACACCTGCAGACGGGAAGGATGAGTTGATATGTCACTGGAGAATACTAGAGGAAAAAAGGGTGGGAATAGGTCATTACAGGCCATGCAAGTGAAGACAAGAAGCTTCTGTTTGATATGATGCAGAAATGAAACCAGAGGAGAGACTTAGAGGCCAGAATGATCTGGCCTAAGTTACAAGCTAGAGAGTGATTTCTGCAGCTGCATTCTAGTTGAGCACGAACAGGGAGCAATTGCCTTTTCAGAAAAGGATGTTGTGGAGATTCAAGGTCACTGGAGCTTGGATGGAGGTTTTATCTGTGAAGATGAATAGGAAAGGCCATAATGTAAGCTGTTACTCAGCAAGATTCTTAAGATTTGGCCCGAGTCTGGGCGTGATCTGGAGATGAGGAATTAGATACAGGGTATCCAACCTTATCTGGGACATGAGTCACTTCTAAACATCAGATTAAGAACGTGAGCCAATCAGACAAACATCTACCACTGAAGATGAATGATGGAACAGGTACATGCCATACTAATGCTTACGGCATAATATTCTGATAGCGATCACACTGGAGCCAAATACAGAGGTAACGTAACTCCATCCAGCTAGCTTGAGATGCTCCTGTTGGTACATCCGAGGATTGCATTAGTCTCTCTTAGGCTATAGCATTATTTGTCTGCCATACCTACTTAGACACCAAGCTGTCGGGGGCACCGGCTGCCTCTTGCTATGTGATGTACAGTGCCTAACACAGACAATTCAGGCAATAACCAGAGATACTAAGAGTAAAGAAAGCAGAGGGAAAACATGCCAACCTTCTCCCTACAAAAGGCTTAAATTCATGCATTCAAAGCATGCATTCTATGTAGAAAGGAGATAGGGGATAATTTTCTGATAAAAGCATCAATGTAGGAAGGTTCCACATTTGCTGAAAGGTGGGGAAAAAAACCATTGATATCTCAAAAACTTATGCATGATGGAAGAAACTGTTTCCCACCTAACAGTACTGTGGGAATATACCACAAGGTCATATCCTTAGTGCCTCTCAATTACACAATTTCCCTTGATCAGCTAAGTGTATTCCCCGGTTCTCACTGCAGCCCTGATACACTATGCAAGAAAGAACTAAAGAAATACAGCATGCTGCCTTTACAAAAGTGCACTAAGAACATTTTTAAAATATGTAAATACATTGAACAAAATATCTCGCTAAAAGTTTCCCTGGCAGCCTCAAGACACCCAGTATTTCCGCTGTGTTATTTTTCTAATCATCTCTGTTTAGAGTTCGCCAGCGAATGCATTTTAGAGATTCATGACACATTCTGCTTTTGGACGGCTTTGAATCAGCTGGCAGTAAATGTGGAAAAATCATTATTCTTAATGAAGAAATATTGATGACAAAACAGCATTTCGAGGACAACGTTGACCATAAGTCAACAATGTAACAAGATTTTCCTCTCTCTCCCTCTTTCCTAGTGACTTTTATCCAAGGGTTTTCAAGCATTTCCCAAGCACGTGGGATTCCTCAGGGCACCTGTGTCAGACAGGCACAATTATTCCATTTTAAAGGGACATGGAAGCAGAGGTTCATCCACTAGGATAGCAGTGTAACAGCAGACCTTAACTGCCAGTATACCTTAATCGAGTTAAGTCTCAATGGTAGAGATCCTGCAACTCATCAGCACCCAATAGGTTCTGAGTTTCTTGATTTGTCCAAAGGGACTAAAATAGGAATCTCTGATCCACAAGAGATGGTTTATTCCCTTCCTGTGGAGCATGGGAGGTACACGTCCAACAGTGATTATGTTAGGGAAAAATGCGTTGATCATATTTGTCCAACACTTTGGCACTCAGGGCACTGCAATAATAGTGTGAAGGGAAACCCAAAGGTAGCGTGTGCATTTTGTAGGAAACCATGGTATTTTTCTCATCCTTGCCTTCCTCACCTACCCTTTTTTTGCTTTTGAATTCAGACTTCTCACTGAGTGGGAAGCCCTTGGCAATAGCTCATTGTGCCAGGATCCAAGCTTGAAGTTTCACCATTTGACAGTAGCAGGCTGTATGCATCAGTTGTCTTACACAGCCTTTGGACATGAGACAGATCAATCTTAATTCCCTCTTCTTCAGCAGACGTCAGAAAACACAATCTTTCACAGTAAACAGAGCTTCATGCTGCAACGTGTGCCTGTAACACTTCATAAATTAAATCCAAGGCCATGATTTAATTACTGTGTCCTGGTTATTCTGCTTTAACTCCATTGCACTTGTACTCCAGATGTACAGGTCCCTGCCGTGACCTCCTTGTCATTTCTACTGTGCTTGTCCAGCAGTAGCTGCACTCTCCTGTTGTTTGCATCCCTTTCCTCCAACCACAATACAACTTCATATTCTCACTTTGCTTGGCCGCAAACCTGACACATTCCCAGTATGCCCTGGAGGTCTCATTCTGCTCCACACAGCAAATGCACTGCACTGTGCAGGCTCACGCTGCTAACACTTTACAGTACTTTTTCAAACGCTTCTCCATGCTGCTCACCACAAGGTTACTATCCCAGCCAGTCACTAGCCCTCATGGTGAATCTTCCCAACATCCCGGGAAGGTAGAGGACTGCCCAACATGCAGGCAGGGCACTTGAGACCCACACAGGTTAAGTAACTGCCCAAGGATCATGCAAGGAGTTTGTGATGGAGCCATGAACTAAAACCACATCTTTTCAATCCCAGTCTAGTCTCTTTAACCACAAGACCATCTCTGAAAAGGCTTGAAGGTGAGACAGGCTTGCAGCATGAAAACTCCTCTATTTCAGAGGGAGCTCCCAGATATCAGCCCTGCTGGAATCCCCTCCCCAGTAAGAGGAATGTGCTCCCTGTGCAGGCCACGCCATTGCTCTCTGGCAGCCTGACTGAGCCATGTAGCAACTGAGCACAAAGAGGTTTGTGTCTTTGCTACTGTCCTCTGTTTAATGAGAGAGGAAGAAAGGCCGGGTTTCCTTCAACATCCAAGTGGTGATGGTCCCTGTTCCTTGCACACCTACATTGCCCTTTCCTCAACTCCCTGGGATACAAGAGGCAATTTAGCTTATTTCTGATATAAAGCAGATTATGAGTGCTTACCAAGGCGGTGAAAGTACCCTCCTAAATTATTGCAACCACAATGCATCACTGCCACAAAATAAAGGTTTGGAGAGGAGCACTCCTGATTTTCCCACAAAGCCATAAAAAATTGAGTTGAACAGGATCTTGAGAGGTCATGGAAACCATCTTTACTGCCTTGAAGGCAGGATCAACTCTTTCTACAGCATTCTTGACAGATACTTGTTTAACCTGTTCCTGAGAACCTCCAACAATGGAGATTTCACCAAAAACTTGGGCAAAAAATTTCAGTGAGTACCTAACCTTACCACTAGCAAGACCTCCTTTCCATCCAACCAAAATGCCCCTTGCAGTAACCTAAGCCAATGCCTTTTTACTCTACTCATGATGGATGTAAAGAACACATACAGAATTGGTTTGGTCTACACCAGTTGTATGGGTCCTAAAGCAAAGTTGCCCCCCCTCCTCCTCAGGCAAGGCACCTTGCAGTGTAGGCAAATGTTGATCTGACCGTGTGCCCAACACATCGATGAGGTACCAGTCCCCAATTTGGGTGATCTGCAGTGAGTGTCCCAGCCCAGTGGGGGTCAGTGATGCTCTACAATATTTAAGGTCCCATATACTTTTTTTGCAGCATGCTCGCTTTTTTTGGTTGTTTTTTTTTTTTGTTGTTGTTACATTGTGTCAGCTTTTTGGCACATGTTTTACCATGTGCAAATGGGTTGAAAAAGAGCCTCGGTAACATCTGGAGACAAAAGAAAGGGGGTGAAAAAAAGAGTGTGAGAGAGGAAGCATTCCTCCTTTTGCTGATCAATCAAGGAAGTGCAAGGGAGAGAGTAAAATGTACTGTATTTCCTTTATAAATGTTTCCTTTAATGCTGATGAAAGTTGCCAGATGACAGAGGCTACAGTTGTATATCCCGTGAAGAGCCCCAGCTCGGGAAACAGAGGAGCGAGTTGTTTGCGTAGCTTTGCCAGGCACTCTCTGCTGGGGCTCAGGACGTTGTCTCTGGAAGCAATAGCAATTCCTCCTCCAGCCCCTGCTTCCCCCCGGCTCTCCAACACCCCGAACAGGGTGCCACGTCCCATACTGCTTCCCGGGCACTCCTTGCTACCTGCTTCTCTTCATTCACTACTGCTCCCAGCCTGGGCTTAACACTAGGCATGGATATGATAAAGAAAAGTAGTTTTAAGTGGCAAGTATAGAGTTGGATGAAAGAAGTAACACTTCATAATTATTTTTTTTTAAATTAAAAAGATGTTTGTGTTGGGGTCGAGACTTTCAAAGCACTGATTTGCACCAAAAACCCCAGCCGACAAATCCTTAACTAAAAAAGGAATACAATAATTTCATTTGGTAAAAAAAAAATAATTTAAAAAAATTCCTACTTTCACAAAAGTCCCCCACCTTCCTGTGCCATCACTCCTCTCCTTCAGGGGAAACTGATCACATGTAGGAAGTTAAAAAAGCAACAGGCATAAAAAACTCCTTTTTTTCCAAAATAAAAATGGGGCAAAATTTGTAAAGGCTGTGAGAAAGTGGGGCTTTCCCATGCTTTCAAAAGCTGAGAAAGCTCTTCTTTTATTTTACTTTCATAGGAAAATGAGAGTTTTTAAAACAAAGATGACTCCTCTCCTTGGAACACATCACTAACGTCGAAATCTTTTTTAGTGAGACTTTACCATTACATGGCACCCAGGGAACAACCTCAGCGGCTCTTCACTAAAACCCTGGGGAGGGCGTGAAGGTGAGGGTATGAGCCAAGTCCCAGTGGGGCAGGCAGCAAACCTCTCTCTGGGAAACTTATCCCAAGGCTGATAGTGTGGGGTTTTGCCCCTCCTGGGAAGGACCTTAGCGAGGGAAAATGTTGCTGGCAGAGCTGTGGATCAGACAAATTTTGGCAGTTCTTGTGATCCCAACAGCAACAACCACTGAGCCAGGTCCCTTGCACTTAACACTTGTAAAGACACATTGCATGATAAACCCTGGACAGTGGAAGTACCAAATATATGACAGCACACAAGGTGAGCAACCGTGCTTGTCTGAATCTCCTGCAGGGAAAGGAAGGAGGGTAGGAGACAGAAATCTCTCCTCCTCTCACATCCATCAGTGGTGATGGGCCTGGGGGGATTTCCTGGGTGATCCCCAGGACCACTGGGCTTGCTCTGTAATACTGTGCCAGATTTCAGGATCCTCTTTTGGAAAGCCACAAAAAAATACCTTGCAATTACTGGGAGGGCCATTGGCAGAGGCCCCAGCCAGCAGCTACGTGGGGGCAGCTCTCCCCAGCCCGTCTGGGCCCCCTTGCAGGTGTCTCCCAGAGCGTGCTGTCCCAGCCTGCTCACCCACTGACTCAGGAGATTAGACTTGCTGGTAGAGCAGTGGAGGGTAGTTTCAGGGGCTGCTGCACCCAACCCCGTACGTAAGTGGTGGCTGCAAAACAGAGCAGATCTGGAGGCCAGACAAGCTGGTCTCCTCTTCAGATGCTTAGTGTTCGTTATGCAACGGTTTGTGCATCTTCTCCCACCCACTCCTCCAGGTGGGGAGGACCAGCGACTGGCTGCCCACAGGCTCATACTGCTGCTCAGTGCAAGCATGCCTTAAATGTAGATCAAATTCTTCTTAGCACATGCTTTCTTAAGAGCTAAACCAAGGGTGCAGTCAAAAGGGACCAGGTAAGACTCACACTAATATAGATAGCAGCCTTTATATCTAGGTCAAAAAAATCAATTGTCTTTCATTGTGTTCCCAAAGGACTACAGTTAGGTTTGCCAGTTGCAGCATGAAAGCAGTCCCAAGGAGCTCAAGAGATGGGTCAAGACCCTGCCATGTTAGGTGCTGAACAAAGACACAGCAAACAATGTCCCCACTCCCAAAGACTTTCATCCCCAACTGCTTCAATGTTGTGGAAGGGCACTTCAAACCACTTCTGTCCCCCAGCCCAGCCAACCCATTTCATAAGCCCAGGACAGGCGCCATCAGTATGTTCACCAGACTCAAGCCCAGCCAAAAATCACATCCGCTGCTGGGCATGAATGACTCAATTTACTCTTCCATAGCCTGGCTGTGCTCCAGCTGGTATTCAGCAACTTGTCTGTGCCTCACTGCATCACTGGGAGGGTGGTGGCATGAAGTGATTTTACCAAAGGCTCTGTTCAGCAGAGAAGGTGAAAACACCTGAGTAATGGTGAAGTTTTGAGTCAGAGATGCTTCCCGTGCCAATGGCTCTGGCCTACCAACCTGGCATGCCTCCCGCATGCCTGCCTGGGGAAAAACGTCTGACAAAAACCAAGAAACAGGGAGGGAACCTGTCTTCCTCCTGCCAAAAGTGAAAAAAAAAAAAAAAAAAAAAAGATAAAGAAAGACTGGATCCCACAAAGAGTAGAGTCCTGAACAAATGGCAGCTCTCACATCCCCAACAGCTTTGAGGCCTGGGGTTTTCAAAGGTGTCTGACTGCATCAGAAGATGTCCCACCAAATTTCAACCAGCACCTCATTTGTTTAAGGTCTTTTGAAAACCCTGCCTTTCACAATCCGGCACCAGCCCAAAGCTTCCTTGCTGTTTTGAAACATGTGCTGTCTGCATGTCGACAGCAGCCCTGCCATAAATCACATCCATCAGGCGCTGGAAACCACCTCACCTGTACACTGACCATCCGCCCTCCCTTGCACTGAATTCCATCATTCCAAATTTCTCAGCAGCTGGAATCAACTAACTCTGTTTTTTCCCATTAAAGCAACCTACTGGACAGAGGTTTCCTTCTTCGTCCCAAAATCTGGGACTTTTCCAACCAGGTGCAAGGTCCAGTATTTGTTTACTCCCTTGGACAAGTAACAGGAGCTTTACAACCTGGGGTGGAGAAGCACTCCCATTCTGGAGAGGACACACAACATTTGTTTCTACTCAGGATGACCAGAGATGTCATAACCTTAAAATGTGACATTGGTATTGAGAGCAAAAGTCCTTTTAAAATAACATTTGATGTTGGTGACACCTTATTAATTATACTCATGTAATTATGCAATAATTACAATTCTGCTTATCCTTTGGGTCATGGGACCTGCTTTTACTGGCTGAGGTAAATGGAAAGTAATACTGATAACTCTCTAAACTATTTTCAAAATGACCTCCCTGTGGCACACACTGCATATTTGGAGTCCATGATGGAGCAGTACGATATCAAGTATCCATAGATAATTATTCTCGCCTGATTGTCACATTCTCAGAGCTTGATGGAAAAGGAAAGAAAAGTTTTCTTGCTTGGCCTCCATTAGAAGTGAATTAGTGTAAAATATGAGATACATATTTATAAAAAATATTATTTTATTTAAAGAAAGTATGTGGAAAACCCATCTGCACAATTGCATGTGTCACTCTCACACATCCTACAGCTTTTGATACATAATTAGCAAGGCTTAAAAAACAGTAAGTTAAAAAAACCCGCACACCATAAAGCCAAGCTCTTTAGTGGCCCTGAGACTGCTGTGTTTGAGGTGGTGGTTTAGACTCTAGGGCCTGTTGGCTAACAGTAGGAGACATGGGAAATGTGGGTTCTGATCCATATTTATCATGATACAGATTGTCCTGACATTTAACCTGAAGTCCTCCATGAGGACTCTCTGATGTTGATCAGCATCTACAAAGGCGCGCTCAAAGTATTACTCATCACATTTCTAAGATGGAAGGTTCTTTCTAAATTGGCTTCCGCGCGAAGGGCACCAATCCCTGTCTCCTGAATTATTCACACAATTCTTGACCTGAGAATTTTGTGCCCATGGAAACTGAAACCCCAAAAGCTTTCCTTCCTCGTGACAGGGCTCAACCAATGGGAAAGGACCAATCCGAAATCCAGAGGTCATGATGAGTCCTGCCAGTCCAATGCCCTTGAGCGGGCATTAGAAAAAGCTATCATCAGCGGGGATTATAAGCGTTTGCCAAAAACTCAGTGTTGAAAAACCTCCTGAACATCCCAAACCAATGACGGCAACCTCCATATGAAGAAAGTTGGCAAATCGTTGTGCTCTGAACTTTCAAGGTGCTCTTTACTGGTTTCTTACATACATGGGAGTTCACTGCAAAGACAGTAAGTATATTTAATCCTCATTAAGCACTTTGGTATGACAGTAGGGAAAACTGATGGACTTGTTTATGTGCGATAACAGAATAATTTGAAAGTCAGTAGACCTCCAAATTTAGATCTGAGGTACATGTAGAGACACTCATTTCAGTTTACCTCAAGCCTGATTTTAACTGATATAAACTTAGTCAGCTTCAGGTACTTTTGAATTTATACGACTAATCCCAGAAAGCCAACGTTGGTTTAAGTCAGTCGGTTTCCATTTGTACCTAGAATGATGCAACTCTGTTATGTTGACAAAGTCAGATGTGATGGGTAGATTGGGGAAGCTATTATTCACACCCCAGCATAGGAAACCGTGTGGGAGATTTTCGTCCCACTGAAAGGCTACAACTTGCAAAAGTGAGCATCCACAACAGAATTGCAGCAACATGAGACCCAATGCAAATGTTTGAGACTTCAAACATTTTGGAAATATCTTTCATTGTTTTGCACTGCTCTATGCAACCCCTCTGCAGCCTCAGCACAGATGAGGACCTGTGAAATAACATGTATTATGCAGCTCCTGGGAAGTCTCCAGCCCATGTTCTAGACGAGATGACTCCAGAAGCATTTGAGTTAAGCTTCAGATCCATGTCCAAACATTAGAACACCTGGAAAAAGTCTGAATTCCAGTCCTGCTTCATGAGAATGTCAAAGCAACCTCTCCATATCAAGAAAGATAGACTGACATTTTGGAAACCACAGACTAAAGACTTAGGAACTTCTTTTCCTGCAGATGAGCTCTGCCTGAGGTACTAAGGGTCACCATGGGATATTCCTAGCTAAGAGGGACACAAAATTAGTAAAACACTTGCCCGGGGGCAACAATATGAATATCTCATTTTATAGTGTTATTTCCACTGCATATTGTTTTGTTCTCCTCTGTCCCCTGAGCACAAGCATGAAGCCAGTGTGCACACTGATCTCCTGAGAGCTTAGGCTATATTTAGTCAGCCAGACCTCTAGCCAAGCTGATGTCAGTTTGAGCATCTTCTAGTCAACACACACCTATTGAGATGTGACCCACTATGTGTCATGATTAGACCATGCTCCAAAACATCATCCTGTAACATGTTACTTGTTCTTCCAAACAGCTGCAATTTTCCTAGGCCAGAACAGCTCTTATAATCAGACATTTGCTGGATGCACACCATTCCTACTTGCTGCCTAACAGCTGTTATTCATAGTCTCAGGACTTTGGTCATTTACCAGAGACCCAAGGCCACACGTCAGCCTCCTTCTCTTCCCTTCTATATGAAAGAAAGTTGTTCACCACAGGGCACACAGCGAAACTGTGTGTGAACACCTTGCAATTGTACAAAACACAAGGAAGACGAAGCTGGCAGACCTGAAACAATTTCCTTATGGCTCCTCACCCAATGCCCTGCTATAATAACAGAAAAACCACCAAGATGGAATTGGCTTTCTATGAAGTATTGTTTTTGTTTAAAAGACCAAGCCACACTTAAATCAATGGGCCTTAGAAACAAAGCCATTTACTCATGAACATGACATGACCAGGGCTAGCTTAGGGCACAGATCTGCAACCCCAGAACAGCAATGTCCCTCTGCCCTGAGTTTGGGGGTGGCCTCTTTTCAGATGCCCTTCTCTGACCCTCCTGCTGAGGCTCCTGAAATATGTGTTATCTGCGCAGTTTTTCACCTAAGCCCTCTAGACCCGAAAGTATGTGTCTGTCCCCTGCATGAGCAAACAGGGCAGTTTCCTTTCCTCACTTGGTATAGAGACAGCAGTGCAGAAAGAGACTGAAAGAGTTTAAATGACAAGCTTTCACTAGGAGCTGGCCATATAACTGACACAGCACTTCTGGCTCTCCTCAGCCAGCCTTCTCAAGAAGGGACGCCATAGAGAGGGCAATGAACCAGCTGTGCACATCTGCAGTGCACATGCTCCACTTCCTTCACCCTTTGAATTATGCCTGTGAAAGAACAGTGGAAATAATTCTGACCATAAGCAATCTCCCTTTTTCACTCATCTCCTCTTATCATTGCCTTGCATGGAAATTGAGTATACACAGAATAAGAGGTTATGGTTGTAGGTTGTGGCCATCAGAAGTGGCCTAACAGAATTATGCAAGCATGTCACACTGAAGCCTGTTCTTTGCCATTTTATCTTTAGAAGAAACCAATGGTTTTAGACACATACAGATATATGATAGAATATTTAGAAATGTCCCACTCAAACATCTACTCTTATTGTAGCCATACCCTCCCCAGTCCTGTCCTCTCTCCACAACTTCCTCCCCCTCCTCTAAACACACACATTGGATTTACCAACACTGGACACTGTCACACTTCATAAGACCATGTAGGCATTGAAAGCTGCATCAGTTGATGCAAGATGTTGAGATAGAGAATGGAAAGAAGGGAATGCCATTAGAATGCAGGGTCCATGCAGCATCCTGTACTATATACATATGTGTGCGCACGTGCACACACACACGCGCGCATGCGTGTGTGCATATATAGATGCATTTTAGGATTCTTACTAATTTCAGCCAGGGACAGAAATGAGAAGCAGCTGCCCAGCATGTGTTGATGACAATGAGAGCACATGGCTGGAATTAGCTCCATGTTGGCAATGACGATAGCTAGGACTTTCCTGTCCAGAAGAGCTGACTGCACATGACAGTCTTCTGCAGAGCATAAATGACCCACATTAGTGTCCCTTCCAAATGTCTCCCTCCAGGAAAGCTCAGCAGACACAGTTCCTTAGCTCATGTGATCACAAACAATCCCTGTGCTAAAAAGAGGTGGAAAGTCAGTGTTGTCATGTCCCAGCCATTCATCAACACCAGAGAAAAGTCAAGGTAAAAGACTTGAGGCTCTCTGCAGGTTTTTTGGAAGCCAGCAGTTGAACTCATTTGCCTTTCAGGGCAATCAGATAATGAGGAAATAGTGGCATTTTAAAAGCTGTTTTTTTTCAGAGTGTAATTTTAAATGACAACAAACCAACCCAAAACCCCCACAAAAGCTTCCTCTACTTCCAACACGCCCGCACATAAAATCCTGCACATCATCTACTCGGTCTGCCCCTGACAGCACAGACAGAATGAGAACACGCGCTCAGTAGATAGTAAGTTATTAACCTCTTGAGCTATTGTCTGAAACCAGAATTTGTTGAGGAAATTGTATATTAAAGCTGAACACTGTTGCTAATTGAATATGGCCCGATTCACAGCTTTAAACAAATAGTTTAGCATGGCTGGGGCAGTAATTTGGAAGGATCTATGAGAGAAAATCATTCACATCCCAAGTTCAGGTGCCTCTCTTTAGCTGCGGGCAGTGCCTTACACTTTGGAAGATGGTTGCACCCACGCCTCTAAACTCTCTACAAAGGAGTCTGTTATTGCCTTGGAGTTTTACTGAACCACTGTGCTCCATGTGGAAATTAATTTTGTTAGCTGTTAAACCCCATACACCTATCTGTCCTGTCCCCTTTTGACCCTGGTGCTGTGAACATAGTTTTTCAGGGGTTACGCTCTCACTCTTAGCTCACACTACCAGAGGTAACTATTTCTACATCTCTGTGTATGCCTTGGCAGACACACGAGAAAAAAAGAGGAAAAATAAATGCAAATGAGCAAGTTCATAAATGAAAGCTGGTGACGAGGTATCAGATGTGGTCTCATGTCTTCAGTTTGCACCCTCAGTGATCCTATTGCTATGGAAGTTTTCCATTTCCCTCAATGGGGCTGGTTCAGGCAGGGCCATGGGACAGGCACGGGGCTTTGCCACTCTCCTAATCAGCTGACAAAATCTGCGCTGGCACAGTCTAGGCAGGTGACACCTTAACAGCAAGTTTCACAAGTCGAAACAGGTTTACTCTTGGCTGCTGGTAGCATCCCAAATGTCTGCCAGGGATGGCTTCTCCTGATCTGCCTACCAGTTTGGGATGACAGTCTCCTGACTTTTGAGCACCACTTGTGACCTTGAGTTGTACCACAGACGTGAAAACTGTGTTCATGTCCAAAACGACATGGTGAACAGCAAGGTGCATTTGCAGACATGAAAACAGTGCAGCTCACTAAAAGCAGCAGGAAAGTTTCGTTACTTTTGATTCTTTTCATTCTTTTAATCCTCCCCAACCTCTTTGCACCACCGAGAAACACTCTGTGTATTGATTATGCTGACACTGGTAGCAGAGCTGGAATTTTTTTTTTTTTTTTAACATCTCAGATGAGAAAGTGGGTTATGATTCATCTCACACAATCTGAGTCAAAGCGATTCCTTAAAAAAAAATAAAGAAAAGAAAGAAAAAACCAAACAGTTTTGATGCATTTCCATCAGAAGAGAACAGGCTGGAGGAGAACACTCAGCAAATAAGACAGCCCCGTTTAATTCTTTTTTTACTACATTTCACTCTCAGATAAAATCTGGCCTTTCCCCCCAACTAAACTTCAAATGACACTCAAAATACCCCCAAAAGTTACTGGCAAGTGACCAACCACCATATCAAAAAAGACAGCATGAGACAAATGCCACCAGAAGAAGAAAAAACAAATGCTACACCGAGCCCGCCGCCTACCCCTGTGGAACGGTGATTGCTAGACTGGAAAGTAACAGATTGCTATGGTGAATTATCAGTTTTCCTAATAGCCTTGAACTATCTAAATGCTGAAGTGTGATAGCATTAGTGAGTACATTATATTAACAGCAGTTAAAATTACCAAGTGCGATCCTGGAGCGCTTTTCCCCCCCTTTTCTTATTTTCACAGCCATGTTATTAACCTTGGAAAATAGGGCTTGGGATCTAAATGCTGGGAAGAGCCTTTGGACCAGTTGTGACTTCTCATCAGACAAGGCTCACAAGTCCATCTTCTTGATTTTCACATAAAATAAAGAGTGTGGTCACGGCTGTGAGTAAGGCACGGGACTTCAAGGAATTCTAGGCTCAATTCCCACTTTGCTACTGGTTCTCTGCATGACTCTGGCTGAGTCATCTAAACCCTGCCAGTCAGCTCCTCGTTTGTAAATTAAGGACAATAATAATTTCCTGGTCCTTGCCATATTTTCAGTTTGGGAGCTCTGAGGGATGCATACTGTTTCCTACTTCATGTTTAATTTGCACATAGTGCAGCATGACCACAGTTTTGCTAGCAGGCCTTAGATGTTACTGCAGTACAAATAAGCCATAAAATAACATGGAAGCAACTGCAAATTTAGTGCAACCAGCTTCAAATAATAGGTGAGCTGTTTTCAGTTTTAAAAAAGAAAAAAAAAAGCTTCATTTATGCCAGGTCATGTACATAACTAACTCAAAACAAAGAGAAATTAAACTGTTTTCCTGTTACTGGGACAAAGATTTGTACAGGACTGCATGGCTGGAAGTGTAGTTTCTAATGCCACCTCCAAACCTGACTGCCTGTATCTCTCTCCACAACTTAGCCATAAGTTATGACCAAAAAAGAATGTCTTGAGGCTTAAAACACTCCAAAGCTCTACCTGAAGTGAAAATTATTTCTATAAAACTACAAACCACAAAAACATTCTCACTCATTCATAGACACACATACATGCACCCCCTGTTAAAATACCTGTGCGTGAAAATTTAGTGCTTATGAAATCCTGGATGGAAACTCCTGGTTTCACTCGTCTCCATAAAACAGATCTAACAGGAGGAGAGGGAGAACAAACCTTCTCCATCCCACATGCGCCCAGACTAACAGTCTGCCTCCAGCTTCTGGCCTCCTCAAGGAGATTCCCAACCAAGGGTCCTCTGGGTGCCACAATTTATGGTTTTTAGTAAGGTGATGACGTACCCACAGAGAACCCCCCTGAGACCAGCCAACTCATTTCATGTGGGGCAGGAAACAGCCATAAGGTAGGTCACACTTTCGCTTCTTAATGACCTGAGTTAGCTACGGACTAATGACCTGCAGGCGAAGACTCGATGGCTCATTATCAATTCTTCAGCTATTTCAGTCCATAGAGAGTTTGCTTTGGGCATGCAAGTTTATCATGAACAAGCTGGATTCTCTTTGAACTGCTGCTCAAATAAAAGTAGAAAGATTTGCTTGGGTTTCATGTAGAACTATTAATTTTGGGGGTTTGGCTAGTAGCCTCATCATTGTCCAAAGTCTTTTCAGAAGGAGACTGAGCTTTGCTATCCATTTGTACAGCTCCTAGCGCAAGTAAGGGCCCTATCACAACATAAGATATATCTACCACCCTCATGGATTAATTTTTTGTCCAGGGGTATGTTCATTTTTAAACATGCTGAAGAAACCTGTAGAATACTGCTGTACTTTAGAAAGACACATCCCTGATATTTCATTATCACTTTTCACTCCTCTTAAAAGACAGCAGGAAATTGTCAGCTTTCAGTTATTGATTGTTGGAACAAACCTAATTCCACTCATGGCCTGAAACCCACCTTTCCTTCACAGTACACAGGTGATCATGGAAATATCTTTGCTAAAATGCTAGCTTGTACTCTGCAGTTATTCTCTGTTAAATGACTTCTGCATCAAATCAGTTCTGTTTAAAAGTAAAAACATATCTAGGTTGACTGCCAGCAATTCAAGCTAAACCAGGGACTTAAAAACACCAAGGAAGCCATGCTGCTTGCTACCTGTTCCAGCTGGCATTTTATCACCTACAGTAATAAAGGGTAATTTTGGTTTTGATGCAAGATTTAGATCACATCTGTGAAGCAGTGCTGGTCTTCGAAGAGACTGTGCTTCAGAAACACTCATGATGCAAAGTCTCGTCCACTCTTGTGTGGAGAGAAGAAAGGGAACATGAGTCTCCTGCCGCCTGGCACGTGTGGGTACCAGGTGCTCAGGGCTTACAGGAGTGCAACCTTCACTCACTCCCGACTGCTGCATCTGTTTGATCTTCATTAAAAGATGTGCGCTCAAAACTCAAGACTTTATAAGACTAAGAACCCTGGCATAAAAAGATCTAGGTGTTTAGCTTCACAAAACATTTTTCCCACAGTTACCACAGAGTAGAACGTGGATCACTTCAACAGCAGGAAGAATCAAACTTTTGCATCCATTTACCCAGTCTTTCAAACGCTGAAGAGCAACTTAAAGCAGCTCACGGCCTCTGCATCCTTGTTTTCTCTTGTCTTTCTCATGGCTGGAGATAAGTGTATGTAGACATGGTATATTTTGCTCTCCAACTACTCACTGGCCTCCTCATTTTCTCTTCCTGCTTTGGAGCTGTGGGCCAAAATTCATCCTGTAGGTTGCGTTGAGACTATCCTTAGATAGAAATTTGTTCTCCAAACTCTACCTGCACTTGCTGTGCAAGGATGCTGGCAGTCACAGGACACGCTGAAAGAAAGCTAGATGGGGGTGGAAAGCATTGACAGAAGTGAGACTGAAAAAACAGGCTCTGAAAGCCATCTATCAGAGTAATTAAAGCCCCTGGGGAGCAGAGGGAGGGTGACTCCCCTTGCGGCAGGCCACAAGAGGGCAGCTGGATGTTGATGGTACCGCACTATGACCTCCCTGAGCGCAGGCTGCTCCCAGCCTTTGTAGCCTGTGCGCAAATGCTGGAATATGGCTTGAATGTAAAAAATAATAACTTGAACTACAATGGAGAAAAGGGTCCCCATTATATGTCTGTTCTTCCTGCTTTTGTGAGCGGTTACATAACAGAAAATGACTGTCGGCTCATCAGTCGTTGAAAATCTAACCTACTATTTTCTGACCCAGATGTTGTTCAGATGAGGACATATGCTATCTGCACCAGAAACCCTGCCTTTAAACAAAAGGCGTGATGACACATCACATTACATGGCAAAATTACGATGTAATTATGCTCATGTAATAATAAACTGCATCTTTTAATGAAAACCTTTTCAGAAGAGACCTAGGAATACAGGCAAGATATGACAACTTTCATTTTCTTTTTCTGGTGGTAATTCAGATGAATCTAAGAGGCTACCTGAGCCTCTTAGAGGCTATGGAAATACCTGATGAAAACTGAAATTCAATGCAGAACATGTTCCATTTAGAGGCATATGAACTGTTCAGTGCACAGAGCCATGTCAAAGGAAACAAAGACATCATGAACTGAAGGAAGCCATAACTGGACAGCCTAGCATGCCTCCTCATCTGAAGCTTCTATGACTCTACCACACTCTCTCCTGTATCTTACTTGGACTGCTACCTGCTAACCCATGTCCTGCCTCTCAAGAAGTACAACTAGGGAACACCTTCGACGCCATTCAGTCACCAGGTCTCTGGTCCTAGTGAAGGATTTTTAGCTTATGAATGGAAGCCTAATGGAGACACAAAGCCAGTGAGTGGAAAGGTTGACAGAGCCTTGACAGATTCAATACTGCTGCCACTTATCATTTTTAGTCTTAACCGTGACACAGCATCTCAAAGAACCATTGGAGATGAAGGCTTCTCCATGGGGGGCACTCATACAGCTGCTGCTGTTAATCAGCTCTTGTCTGAAGGACTATGCAGATTAAGTGCCCTGCAAATAGGGTGAAAGGGTGAAAAAAGGGTGTTTGGAAAGGTAAAATGATCTGCCACGAGTCTCATGAGAGGTCAGGATGAGAAACAAAAAAGGAAGTCAAGCATCCTGCTTGTTGGCCTTGCTTCTCAGCCTAACTCTGCACCACCTCTCCCATTGTCAGTCAGGGCATACAGCAAATACACATAAGAAAACTACATATCCTGAATTATCAGCCCTGAGATAAACCAATGTCCCTTTACTGCATAAAATGAATATTTTCAACAGGCCCATCTTAGTGCCACTCTTCTCCCCATGCGCATCCCTACAGCACACTGGAACTCCAAAAGGAGACCGCAACATTATCAAATACATAAACCCAGTCGCTCCTTTGGTAGCTCTGAGAGGTTACGGTAAAATACCAGTGAAAGTTTCTTCCCACCAGTCAGGGAAACTCCTCTGCTGTGGGGAGTGACTCAGCTGGGACATAGTCCAGAAGGCAACAGGAGATGAGGGGCCCCGATGGCACTTTTCCAGTCTTAATCAGCACTGTCTGCACGGTGATAGAGACTGATAAGTTGCCAGAAGTCACTTCTTTCTATGAGACTTGAAACAGTGGTCCAGAACAGTTGTGACCTTTGTGTGTGCATTTTGTTTTTCTTAATGCAAAATCAAGGGCTTTAATTTCCCATGGTGGCCAACAAACAATTTTGATAGTTTCATCCTGATCTCCTGTAAATATCCATTTCTACTCCCCCAGCCTTACCCAATTTCCACTCCACAAAGTTTTCTTTTTTTTTTTTTTTTTTCAACAAATCAGACATGCCTATCTACTATAGCGCATTTATCAACAGGGAGGGCTGTGACAGAGAGAAACCCCCTGCACGGTGCATAACACATTTGGGAATCCTTTCTAATAAAAAGGGATTTGATTAAAGACAGCCAACTACCACAGATCAGCAACTGAATCAGCAGCAAGGAAAGAAGAGTAGCTTAGACTTAAGAGACTTTAATTTGCTGATCTGCCAAGGACTTCCCAGGAGAAGGCACTCCATAAGTCACTCCATAACCTACAGGAGGGTAGGAGGGGACATAGACAAAAGATAGGGTGCTTAGACTCAGTACGGTGGTGTGGCTTTTCAGCAACACTCAGTTAGGCAGAATACCCAGTATGCATGCTTAACACCTAACAATTCACAGGTTTTGTTTTTTTAAATTATTATGCTTAGTGATGATATTTCCATGCTTAAGCACTGCCTTGCCAATGGCAGCTAGAGGATTTCCCAGTGACTGGATCATACTGCTGTGGTAAGCGTAGGCAACAAACAGCTGCAAACTGTGATCTTGCTGCTCCGAAGCGTGTCTCCAGCATGCTGCTTCTGGCTCTCACCATGCACCCAGGCTCCCCGGGAACACAGTGAGAACCATGCCGTGCTGCCAGCTGTGTGTGCTTGCACGAGTGATCACCGGCTAGAACAGTTCCTCCAACTCTGAAACCACCTTCAGTAATTTCCACCCAGGGAAGCTGCAAAGAGGTGTAGTGAGCACAGACCTGATAGAAGTGCTGGCTGTCCTGCTTCTGAACTCAGCTCACCCGGTCTTCCAGCAGTATCTGCCAGCATTTCCAGGGCAAAGAGACAACCTTAGTGGCTCCTAATCCTCTTCCCTCCCCAGGAACCACCACACTGCCCATGCTGACTCCAGAATCAAGATGGCTTGATCGAAAACCAGAGATACAGCAAGTGAAACTGCAGAA
Source organism: Gorsachius magnificus (assembly GCA_034008185.1). Taxonomy (NCBI): domain Eukaryota; kingdom Metazoa; phylum Chordata; class Aves; order Pelecaniformes; family Ardeidae; genus Gorsachius; species Gorsachius magnificus. The sequence continues at coordinate 36,554,944 of CM067087.1, forward strand.
GGAAGATGGTTACAGAAAAGACCCCAGAGTGCTGACGGGCCAAGTAAAATGACCTTTCTCCAGCCTGACAGTTCAAATGTAATTATTCCAACAAATTATTTTCATGACTTAATATAACGCCTTGCAGCTTTCTAGCAAGGTTAATTAGATTCCTCAATTCAAAACCTATCTGCTCTTAACCAACTTTTAATATGCTGAAATCCAGTTTTCTAAATTCAAACTAATAAAAGTGATTAGCTGACAGCTATCTGGTATGCTACAATTACCATGGCATTTAGACCTCAGGCAGAAGATATTTAATGCAAATCAGAGTCAATGTCTCTGCCCATTTGTCCTTTTTCTGATTATTGGATCAATGTGCCATATGAATCTTGTACAATGCATGCTACCATGCTAAACAAATAAAGAACAAAGGCAGAGATACTGGTTGAGACATTTAACCAAAGTTGAAACACTCTTTTTTTTCCTCCCACACTTAATTTGTTCTTTCCACATGAGCATGAAGCTACTGAAAGGCACTGGCTGACAGCTCAAGTAGATGGGTATTTAGCTATGACATAGCCAGAATTAGTACAAAACTCCTGGCCTGCATTGCCGTATCAAAAAGCCCCATCCACTCTGACTCCGGAGAGCATCTTCCTCTGGGAGTAGCTCGGGCTGGAAGAAACCTAGGAGGCTGAGGGCAGCCCACCTCTTTGATTCCATCCAACCATAAAAAGCAGTTCTGCTCCAGTACTGCTGGTTTTGTTTTATATTTTTCTTGGTAGATATATAATCAGTTGTGGCCATGTCTCCCCAGTGGCTGCATGGGGCACAGCATGCTCAGAGAGACGAGGAATCATTCAGCCCAACACACGGTTCTTCTGCACATCAAAAATGCCAAGGCTGGACACTGCTTCAAAGATGACCTTCAGTGGCACAGATTCGGTGCAATTAGAACAGTCAGGTGCAACTTGTAATTAAACATCACCTGCCCGAGGTAGGACTAAGGTTGGTGCTTCGTTTTCATCTTCCAGCTTGCATCATGCATGATTATTCCATCTTTGATCATGCTACCACTTATGTAAACAACACTGGCAACATTTCTGAATGCTCTGGAGCCTCATTTCCATTTTCTTGTCTCCTGCTGAATTAAGAGCTATTGGCATGGCACTGGTCTGACCTTCCATCTGATAGCCAAATTGATGACCTAACATTGAGAGACTTTATGTTCCAACCCTTTGAGCTATACATCCCTTTTGGATGAAAAAACTTTGATGTACCACACTCTCAAACAGAACAGAGCCATCTTAGTGATACAGTATTAGTCTGCAAAACCCGAGCATTTCAGCTTCATAAATACAAGTGCTAAACAAAACTAAAGCTCCACTTCAGGAAGCAATTTCTGAGCTGTGAGGAAAATTAATCACTAGAACAGCTTATCAGGGTAGGTGGTTGACTCACCATTGCTTGAAGTCTTTAAGATAAGATTAGATTTTTTTTTTTTAAAGTCATGATTCAATCATGTTTCTGGGAGAAACTGAGAGTAGGACATTAGGCAGTATAGTGGCAAGGTCCTTTCTGACCTTGGATCCTGTGAATCTCCAAGTTATTTGTTCATCTGCCTACCTTCTTGGGCTGTGAGGGGAACTGGGCGGGCTTTGGTCCATCAACCAGCTCCTGCCACTCACAGCTCTGCATAAATAAAATTACTGTAATCAAATCTCATGCTTCAGGGCTTCAAGCCATTTGCCTGAAGGGAGCAGGAAAAAGATTTCTCCTTCTTGCCCGCCCACACTAATGGCTAAATACATGTTATGTTTGGTTGGTTGTTGCTTTGCTTTTAAAACATCAGAGAGTGAACACAAATGGATATGGACAGAGATGAAGTCAAACGCAGCAGCAGCAAAGAAAATGGTCTCTGGTTATCCTCTCTTAAGTTAGTCGTTCTTGCTCACACCTCAGATCTGTGCTATTCATCAACTCTGATGACTATCAATGTTTATAGAGAAGACATTTCGGCTGTGAGGGTGGAGACCAGAGAAGGTAGAAGGTACTGATAGAGAATGGGGACTGATATCAACCCCATCTATAAGGGCAACATTTGTTTGATGAGAACATCTTGACCTTCTCAGGTAATCAGATCCTTGTCACTGCAAGATCCTTGTTTATTCAGTGAAATCTTGGTCCCACCTGCTTTCTGATTAAACCAAACCACAGAAGTTACTTTAAGCCAGAAATGTTTTGGTCCAACCAAAATCTAGAGCAAATAGACCTAGGGGGCAATCTAAATGAAGTTTTTAAGAAATTATGAGATAAAGGAAGATAAAGAGCACAAAATGAATGGCCTACCCCGGTCTTTAGCTCTACAAACTACAGCAGTTTGTTTCCTAACAGCACTATCACCCAAGCCTTTAAGAAAGTAAGCATACAGACAAGATGCATCAAATATGCCCAAGGCTCTTGACTTTAATGCAGAGTTCACAAGCCATATTGCCTGTGTTTTATATAAAGGCAAGATCTACATTTTACACCTATAGACGCCTGAGATAATTCCATTCTATACCAATTAAAAGGGAAATTAGCTGTTTATCTTTTTCCAGGCAAGGAAGATGACATGTTTCTGAGCCAATCAGTTCAGATCTGTCTTCCTCGTACTTGCTGGACCCAGTTCTGGGCTAACAGGTCCCCATGTAAAACCAACCTGATTGACACAAAATTGATTTTCTATTAATCTATGCTAGCACACAGAAAATGAAAATCCATGCCTTGGGAGAAGAACAGATTTACGCTGCCAGGTTTTTTGCAGCTGCAATGAGAAGGGATGGGGCAGGCGGGAAAGACAGTGCACTGCACCTGAATTCAGCCTGGTAGCCTAGAAGCTGGGGACAGATGGTGTGAAAATGAACCAGACACTGAAAAATTCAACTTTATAACCAGAAAGACTATAAACACAGCAAGTGAGCATCAGATTTATGCTGAAATTAAAGAGGAATTCCTATGGATGATTACACTTCCAGCCCAAGCATGGAAAGCAAATCCATCAATACAAATGTCACTACATTAACAGCGCAGCTGCCAGGCCTCCCCATTACCGAACCTGGTAAATACAGAAAGGGGCTACAGACAATTGTGATGTGGCACTGCTCACCAAAGTAGTCATCAGAGGGAGGATTCTCCATGTCATACAGCATTTTCTTGGTCAGATGTTCCAGTTCATCCTCAGGCCTGAAGGCAGGAGTGCTTGATGCGGGTCCAGAGCTTGGATACCCACTCTGAAAAAAAAGGACAAACAGTCTGTGATGTGGTATAAAGGAATTCACCCACAGTAACAGGGTCTATTGGCTGTTCAGTGTTGAACTTCATTCTTTGTCTTATTTTTGGGTTTTTTTAAAACCTAAGGGATTCACGCAAGTAAGCATCCCATTTAATGTAATGAAAATGGACTCCTAAAGCATCCAGTGAAGTGCTATATATCCTCCTAGAATGAGAAGTATTCTGTGCCTCATAATTACGTGTCTACTGGGTAGCACATAATAATAAATAAAGGAGAAAATTATTGCAAGGATAACTTGATACAAACATTTCCCAACACTGAAAAAGGCTTTGGAAGCATTTCAGTTTGGATTTGGCAAAAGCTTCCATCACTTAAGAACGCAATATAAAAGATGCTAGAACAATCATTCCTACAGTGGTGGAGTATATGGACAAAGACAGATAATCCCAAGCTGCTAGTTATGTTCTCCTCTTTTTTGTTTTGACACAAATCCTGCTGTTAACATTAGTGAGAGCAGGAGCTGGCCCACAGATTTTTAGTACTAGGGATACAAAGGTTTTAATATGTGCTTAGAAACTGAGACCTCTCGGCCTTCATAGGCTAACAGCTGGCATACAGTATTTGCAGTCTGCCCCAGTGAGTCTTCTCCCTGGAAAACAGCAGAAGTACGGGCATATTTTGAGAAGCACAGAAATAGCCTCATGCCTAGAAGTTTCTTAGAAGAAGCTAAGTTTGGTGTCCATAATGAGAAACTCGGTCATTTCAGGATTAAAAAATGCTGACACCAGCTTTCCTTGTGTGCGCTGCTTTCTTGAAAGACTTGCATGCAAAAACTAACTTATTTATGAAATGCAGCATTTTGGTAAAGCGAGTGATTTCATTGATTAATTGCTGCCTTCATCGAGGATTGGACGAAACTTATGAGCCTTAGTCTACATGGAAGCATTTTTCCATGATCCATACCTACTTAAATGGGAAGAAAATGTAAAATCACTGGAGAAACAATACACTGGCCACTTCTACCTGGCTTAGAGAGACTACATCTGACATGAGGAATCTTTATTAAGCCAGTCATGTTCAACAGAGAACAGCAGCTTTAAAGCACTGCAAGAGAATTAACTAAATGCTTTCACGCTTTTTTGTTTCAGGCAAGAAGGCGATTTCAAATGAGACATCAATCAATGTAGAGAAGGTCTCAGAACGGCGCTTAGCAATAATACTTCAATCATCCACTCCCAGAAACCAAACACTTGCATGTTCATGACCTTGTCATATTTATTTTTCTAGGCCCCATGCTAAGCTGTACACCATCACCCCCCTCGCTTGTCGACCTGATCTATCTCGCAGGCGCTGCACCCATGAGCGCTGCAGCATGACTGCGCTCCCTGGAAGCGCTGGATTTGCCGCGCACACACAACACGGCAGCGGCACCCACTGCCCGCCTCTCTAACAGTCGCAGCAGGGCACCTGGAATAAGCCCCCGGCTGGATGAATTGCCCTGGAGGGCTGTGCGAGGTCCATTTGCTGTACGTTCAGCCTCCCTGACTGAGAATATAGATTGGACCTACCATACATTCAGGTTTTCCCTGAGATGTTTTCTTTTTCTGCTCAGGGATTTTTTTCTGATCAATATTCAAGGATTTGTGCATTTGTCCAGGATTTCTAAATGCCTAGCAGTTGTTCTGAGGAAGCTGTTGAACATCTGGAAATCCTGAATGTCCACACACAGCTCAGTACACTCTATTGTACAAATGCAACCACACGGATGCGGTTGGGTTACCCCAACTTATTACGGGGAGACAGGACCGTATAGTGCCCAGGCCTTGCATTTGCTTTCTAAGTCATGTAAGTGCCATCTCTGTGGGATATATCATTTTGGTGGCCATAAGGCCACTCATATGACCAGGAGTTTCAGAGCCAGGTACTTGACCTAGCACACCCAGATGCCCTTGGCCAGTGCTTTGTGGCTGTTTTTAAAAGGCTAGTCGACAACTACTTCATTAGCAATAATAAATAGCATAACTCTAAAAAAAAAAAAAAAAGGTTTATTAATAAGCCAATTAAAGGTGCCAAATGCAAAGCATTTAATCTTGGAACAACCTATTTTCTTCCTTTGCTCTCTTGTTCCTAAGAGCTGATCATGAATCTCGCCTGAACATATATTTTAACACAGCAAGTGCAGCCAAGGATTTATTAGCTTGAGAGAGCCTCTTAAAATATTATCCATCTATTGTAACTATTTCAGTTTCCATGCAGAAAGGAATGCCCATTGCCTCCCTATCAATTGAGACTCCTTCCCTAGACTTTGCAGGGAGAAGACAGTATGGCACAAAGCTGATGATGGCCCCATCCCTGTATTTCCCCCGTCAGCAATCACCAGTGCGGCACAAACACATGGAAGTGCCACGCTCCAGCCTTTCTGCTGGGCTCTGGCCACACATAATCTGAAACACTGCTTTTACCCTTGGACCTTGTAATATAAGTGGACCAAAATAGAGGGCACAAGCTGCTGTCTGTTCACAGCAAAGGAAAGCATGGAGCTGAAGCGATTTGCCCATCAACACACGTGGGCTCTAAAGGAAAGGCAAAACCTGCACGCTGCTGAGGCAACCACCCCGCCCCCAAGGGAAAAAAGGAAAACGAGCCCCACATTGTCAGCCTTGCACACAGCCTGCTGGGGCCAAACTCAGCGCTGCAGACCTATGCTGGCCACTCTCCCACCCAAAGCCACCGCATCTGCAGGCCGCCACCAACCGGGCTTCAGGAGGGCACCCTGGGCAGACGGTGTGTGAAGCCTCTCCCTCTCTTCCACTCCGGCTTCCCACACCTCCCAGTCAGGGGGCCTGCTTGTGCCCGCTTTAGTAAGGACGTGGGCTGTGCCATTTAAAATGAAAGATCAAAATCTGCAGATTTTCAGTTCTGTCTGACTTTCTCTGGTTTTAGAGGCCACGTTGCCTTGTACACAAAATAAATAGGCTGCTCTAATATTTTATCTACATTGCACTTTTCCACACCAGGCAGATTTCTTATCCAGTACCCAATGTCAGCAAAAATAACAAATACCAACCACAATGTTATGAGATGCTTTAACTTAGTTTGACTAAAATGCTATGCCTTTTTCACCAACATTTAAGTAGTGCTAGGCACCTCTTTTTCCTCCTCGCATGGCACATGCTGACTATTTGTGCCTCCAGGAAAATGCATTTCATGCATATAAACATGCTATTGAGTTTACTGGGACACACACGCACACAAACGTAGAGAGAGAAGTGTAACCTTAGCCCAACCTAAAATGCTTGTTTCAGCAAAACAGTTTCCTTCCTCCTCCTTTGTTAGGTCGGGGAAAAAATATAACTCTGGCTTTCCTTATAAAGGAGAGTTGTATTGTTGTTATTAAATTCCTCTATTTTCTCCTGATCTGTACAATGAATCGAGGCTGTCTAGAAATCCAATTTGCTGTCTACCTACCTACCACTTCATGCATTCTCCTTTCTTCACGATGCCTCAATGCACACAAATATATATTTCTGAGCTACAGACAGGTCAAAATTGGGGCTGAATTGCAACATGGCCTCCCAAATCCTCTGAGCATCACTCTGTCTGGCTAACCCCAGCAGCACCAGGGATGATGAACTGACCCATGAAAATGGAACAGAGCCTTGGTCAGCAAAAAGCCAGCATGCTTGGGGAGCAGAAGCACCCGAGTCCAACCCTTGCTACTGCCACCAAATATCGAGCAACCTCAGGAAAGAGCATGACGATTGCAGTCGCATATGGAGATGCAAATGTGTTCATTAAGAAACGCTGTCCCACACGCTTAGTTAATGGTATGTCTAGGAAAATGCCAGCATTCCCAGGGTTAAACCCCGTGGCAGAAAATATCTTCATGCTACAAATGAAAGGAAGTGAGTTAATCGCTTGTGCCACTCTCAAAGCACTGCAACATCTGGCTCATCTTCCTCATTAAGTTCAGTTCCTAAAAAGCCAGGTCAAAAGAAGCAGTCGCGTGGAATCACTGCATAATTATTTTGGTACACAATGTTGATACTTGTTTCAGTGCTTCTCTGGCACATGTTTTCTACTCCAGACCTCACTGGTAATCAGCTGTCTCTGATGGAATGGCTGCCCAGAAAAGGGAGCTCTGCAGTTAGTGAGCTGCAGTCACTGACATGAACCTTCCCCATCCACACATAAATTTTTACCCAAATGGGCAAAAACTACAGCGCAAAATCTGCAAAGACATCTGAAGACGATGCTGTGATGAATGCACCATCATTCAGAGTGCACCGTATGTGGTCATTTTTCTTGTCCATTTGCAAATGTTGTAGAAGAAGCTTCTTCTCTCTGAGAGAAAATAACTTCAATTATGTGTTCCCAATTACAGAAACGTGAAAATTATCTTCTTTTCAGAAGGTAGAATTAGCCCAATTTGGAACTGAAAGGCAGCCAGAAACATCTTTCACTGATACTTACTTTCCCTTTCATTTTTTCCTTCTTGTTTATCCATGTAAAGTTAGCACTTCCCTTTCACTTCACTCACCAAAACTGATCATCAGTTAAATAAACAGTTAAATAGCAACACAGCTTATTTTTTATTCAATGGCCTGACAAAGACCATACTTTTTCATTTAAGTTATTCACTGTCCAAAACAATCGCAAACTTTCAGACCCAAAAATCCAGCATGGTGCCACATCTCTCAAGAGTTGAGCTTCCAAAGAAATATCAAGATTGCCTGCAGCTGTAACTCAGTTTATAATTAAGGCCAACGGATCTCTCTTACAGAGGATATGCACTGGAAAAAATATTTTAATTCTTGATTTATTTTCCCAGTGAAATGTTATTGCTGCCAGAGTACATACAGATTCCTGAAAAGACAATTCTGCCTAGATTCCCTGCGGCACATACGTTCCTGGGTCTACTCCTAGTCAGAAAATAATTCATCGAGATCCTTTGAAGAAGCTGCCCTGCACGAGGAGGTACCCACTGACAGCCAGTGACCTCCTGCCCACACCAGCAGCCGAAATCACAAGTCTTTGGGCTGGCAGGAGCGAGGTCTCCTCTGGGACATGCCAGAGAGGGACAAGCCACCACCTCCCTCGCTGCCTACCTGCCCTGCCACCGCTTCCCGCAACAAAGCAGCAATCCAGAATGGGCAGTTCTGGCAGCAGAGCCCTCATTTGTCAAACACTGGCTTGCTTTGAAAGAGGACACTTTTGTAACTAGTTCAAAGCTCTAGAGGATATTTTTCTTTATTTTTAAACTTCATTATTGTAACTGTATCCTCACTTAGCTATCCATGCACATTCCCAGTCCTATTCTAATCCTGCTAAGCTCTTAGTTTCAACCATCTCCTGTGACAGTAAGTTACACAGAATTTGAGCAATAATAACAACAACATAAAAAACCTTTTTCTCCATTTTAACTTCACAGCCCGCAATTTTGTCCAAATATCTTTCTTTCTCCCACTATGAAACTGGGATGCAGACAGGTGGAAGAGGAGGTCTCCTGTCTGGTAGTTTTAAAAGGAAGACAACAGAGCCAGAATGCAAAATCCTTAAATATCTGAGGAGTTCCCAGGGCTTCTGAAAATCAGGCTGCTGATACAGATGCCTGTTTCTACTCTCCAGAGCCCAGGTTTCAGCTTATAGTCATGAAAACAAAATCTTGGTCTCTGTGTACTGATACTGAATTCAATAGGATCACTGTACATGCACCCTAATTACTCTGTAAAATGGGTTTAATAATATTTCTCTCTTAATTAATCAGTGCCTGCAAAGCTCTCAAAGCTTCTGTGATATAAGTGACTACACTGAGACAGAGAGCTTTATTAATCATCAAGCACAGAAATAAATGAGCATGACTGTTTTGTCCTTAGACTGTTTGTATTCTATTATATGCAAACAGACTAAGTAGTTTTTCTTGCTATTCTTCACGTTCTAACTGATGTTTTGAATCTGGAAGGGCTGGTTATTTTTGCTAGGTGTTATAAAAGTTGGATAATCTGTATACACCACTATCTGCTGCTTGCTTCTGCATTGAGCACGACTGTTAAATGACAGCTTCCACCTCTATTAGGAAGAGCCGTTGTTTCTGCTGGACACTGTGGTTTGTTCATATATTCAGGGTTAACGGGAGATGAGCTAGATTTTTATGGAGCAACATTGGAGATTTCTCATTAAGTAATAATTTTCTTACATGTTATCTCAGGAAACGGTAGATTTAAATTATATTTCAAATAAGAACACCTATAAAATACTACATTTTAATGTCCCATTGGTGCTTAAATGTATACACAGAAACAAGTGCAGCAGTGCCTGATCTTGCCTGGGGCCTCTCAGCCCTATCAATACACAAATATGCTTTACTTGTCAAGGCGTATCTCATATGAAAAGGGGAGCGGGCTGCTTTATGTTTTCCTATTAACCCCACTGACTTTGTTAACAGACATTTTAGGCACTTTTTTAAAAAGGCAGGAATTCAAGGTACAAGCTGGATGGTACTACTGAGAGGGAGGATGAGGCATCCTTATACCAATACATGGATACCAATACACGGATAAAGAGACTGCATTATTTTAGCCCTATGTTTTTGGCTGGAAGAGCTTGGACTGCTTCATAAAATGACATCAGGAGTTCCTATACATAACTCATCTGTTTGTTTCAAGATCGAAGGCCTTATTCTGCTCTAAGTTGCTTGCCTTGCCACAACTCTCTGGGCTGAGTCAAGCACTCTCTTACTGCCATGTATCATCACCAGCAGTAGAGACCCTATAGGCTGCTTATCAATTCCCCTCCTATTTATGTCGTAATACTGTAGGCTTCCAGAGCTGCCTTTAAAGAATTAATTAATTAAGCATTATATTTACTACTATCAGCAGGTCAAAACCTGCATTTCAGAGTAGGAGCCATGAGCATCCCTAGGAGACGACAGTCTCCACACCTTAGTCCCAGGCTGCACAGGGAAATGCTGTAGATGGGTTTGAATTCACTTCTTGTCATCTTGGCTCTACATCTTAGGGTACATAGTGCCCTCTAGGGCTTCTTGCCTGGGGAGATGATGAGCCTCAAGACTTGTACAGAGCTCCCTTGTGTAAAGCCAAGGTAGCACTACTGAAAGACCTATAGAGCTGCAGGGAACGCTAGTCACATCGAGTGGCACACCAAAGCAAAGTTCATGGTCTTCCTATTAGCGAAGCCACATTCCCATCTTACAGGAAAAGCACAGGGGCACACCTAGTAAAAATGGGAATGCTCCAAAATTAATACTGCTCACACAGTACACAACTAGCCCAGGCAATTCATTGCCACAATAAAACCACTGAAAAATGTACTCTCCTTCCAAAACCTACCCTTCCAGAAGCAGCCCTAAAACACAAGGAAATAACTGAGCTTTGTTCTTTTTCAAGTTTTCTTTTGCAAAACACTTCACAACGGCAGAGCTGAACCATTCTCACCGGCAACAAAAAATGACACTGCCCGACGGGCTTACACACACCTCTAGTGCAGTGCCTTCTCCGGCAGACCACAGCAACGAGGGAGCTCACCGCCATTCACCGTGCGGTGCTGGGGGTTGGACTGGGTGTTTGTGCAATGAGCACCACCTGCCTTGCGGTTCAGGTTCGTCGCCTATTGAAAAAATAGGCTGTCCCAGCTGCAGTGCCTTATCAGGTAACAAAAACAGAAGTGCTGGGGCATCACTTGTTTCAAAAGAAAAATAAATCTCACAATTTTAATGGTACTAATCTTGCATGTGAAACTTGCATTCATACTGTATTAACAGTTTAAATATAGCTTTCTTGCCAGATGCCTGAATATGCTAGAAAAGATACTTAAAATATGCAAATTGGGTTTCTGTTTTAATACACAAAGAAACTTAAAATCACATCACTTTCCACCACCAAGACAGGTTTCAATCTAAGCTTTTTTCATGTGAAAACTATAACAGCAAACAAATGGTTAACCAAATATGTTTAACCCACTATCTGTAGTCTCACTTTTAGTCAGCTGTGACATGGGCCATTACACTTCCCAGGACACCAGTGACTTAAATGAAGACTACATATTTTGCTTAACATTAAAAGATTATATATATAAATTACAGTAAAAAAAGCTTCTCAGACTGGAACGGGTGCTTGGTGCAGCATCCATAGCATCGGAGGGCAGGATTCCTGAGTTTTATCCTCAGCAATATTCTTAACCAGTCTGATCCTGCACCCTGCTGTTATAAATGGTGTTCATAATGCTTGGCTGTCTCAAGAGAGTTTGAGAGTCTCAATGAACTCTTGATTACAAAATGCTCTGAGATCCTTGAATGAAAGATGCTGAATGAGTACAAATTATGACTATTCTTAATTACCTTTGGTAGCCAAAGTTGTGCCTCCTTCCACTCATGCTCCTACGTTTTCTTTTAAGATTATAACATCTGCAAAACAAACACTGGTCTCCCAACATGCCCCTCAGCAGTCGTCTTGTATAAATAAAAGTGGTAAGAATAATATTAGTGAAAACAATAGTGTGGCAAAAGCAAATTACATTCCTGCTGGACTCAGAAATTTCTTCCTTATCTCAGGACAGGAAGATTTCTCCATTTTACTCATGTTCTGTTCCCAGAATCACCTGTTCTTTTTTCCTCACGTGTAGCTGCTTTCACTCTAAGAGCTTTGCTGTTTTTCTTTTAGCTTTGCACACGCCATTTTCTTGACGTGCCTACTGGAGGGTCCCAACCCCTTTTAACAAAATGAGTACAAGTTCCTTTGGAAAGCAGATGGGGAGCTCCGAACACGTCAGAGAGTGTAAGCACTGAGTACGATCCTTCATTTGACTTTCAGTCTCTCAGGTGACTGAGTCAGGGGGAAGGAGGCAGAAACTTAACAAACAGACCAGACATCTGAATTCTGCCCAGGCCATCTACTGTGCTTGCCCTTCAGCTGAGCTGTGCTTCAAGGGTGACAAAAAAATATTCAAAATGACACCTCTTCTAGTGATGCAAGAAAAAAGAGAATTTGCAAATAATAATAATGAGAAGATTGCTATTCTTCAAAGTCAGAAGGAGAGCTCATTTGCTTGCCCCTCAAGGACTTGTGGTGGAAAGATTGGAGAAAAGAGTATAAAAGGTTACTGACACAGCTCAAGACAACATGTAAGCAGTAAAGATCAGAATTTGTCCTCTAATTTCTGCCTCAGAGCATCTCTATATTTTATACCATCTATGTGGATGGTTTTGTTGCTGAATTGGTTTATATACCTCTAAGAGACTGAAATGTTACTGCATTTAAAACAATTAATTCTCCTCATGAAGAGCCCTCTGCAGGTATCTCTAGGTCACCTGAATCCCAGCTCAGCCATCTAACATCATGTCAAGTACCATTTGCAAAGATGTGTTATTTAATTCATGAGAAGCGATCGCCCGGACCCTCGGTGTTGAGGCTCGCAGCAGCTCACACGTACCACTTCTACCAGCAAGCCCTGGCCTCTCTGTTATCTCCAGCCCAAGCTAGGACAATGGCCTCTTCACAAAATTACCAGACTGGAGTTGATCATAATGACTGGTGATTAAAAACCTAAAGATGCCTCTCACCTTTTGTGAAATGGAGGTGTCCACCGAAAGTGGGCAGTTTGCTTGCAGACCTAATGCTACTTGCCCACATTAGAGTCTGGGAAAGTGTTTGGCAGCAAGCTTGCAGCGCAGCCTGCATCCACAAGGCATTAGCTGCACTTGCAGGTGCTACTGTGATGCTGAGGACTGCCAGGCAGAGGATATGGCACATTGGCAGTAAGGAAAAAGGCGGGGGAATTAAACAGTGCCATCAGGAGCAGAGGGAGTAATACACAAGAAAAGGAGGAGGAGAGAGTGAAGGGCTGCAGCCCCCAGTGAACGTCATCCTGATAGCCTGAGCACTGCTGCTTTAGAAGAGACTTGTACATGTTTCACTATCAATTACCTCAGGACAGTCAGAAATAATATTTTCAGAACAAAGCAGTGCCAAATTCTATACTGCACTTGGGGGAAAAAGGCCAGGGCCAATGCCCGTCATCTAGATTATCATTTATTTTACCCAATGTACTTATGAAAATGATCTCTCATTTGGCTCACAGCAGTAGAAATTTCTCAACAAAGTCATAATTTTCCTGTAATACAGTCCAGGGCAGTTAAGTATTACTCAGATAAAAGCTCCAAGTCTCCCTTGAAACACTGTCCCTGCTCAGGAATTTCTCACAATCAGAGGGAGGTGGGAGCTGAGGAAAGGGCAGCAAGAGATGAGGAATGACTTTCCCTCAGCGAGAACCACAGGCTGAGGACCCAGCACATCCCACCTGGTGGCCAGACTGTGGCGGGGAGGCAAAGCAGCAGGGGTTATGGGCTATTGAAAAATGCTGCAGTAAGTTTCACCGTGGCTATTCAATATTTAAAGGGTCTCAATCTTCTCCTTGCAACTTGCTGGAACCGGAGTGAAGATTTGAGCTGGCTGTGCTACTCAAGACTGTTGCAGATGCTACTCATCCTGCTTGTGGAGAGGGCAGGAGATGGCTCTTGGAGGAGAAGAGCCACAGGAGCAGAGAGATCAAGGTCAGAGTTGGAATGTGGGCTCTGGCAACATGGGGCAAGAGCCAGGGGAAAGAGCAAATTAGCCTTTTCCAACACAAATACAACAATTAAAAAAGGCAGAACTACAAAGGCAAGAGAGAAGTGCTGGTAGGAAGAGAGGAAGACCAGTCAGAAGGCAGCATGCAGTAGGGGATTTGAGACAGATCCCAGCATCAGAGAGGAGAATGGGATGAGGCAGAGAGGAAGAAGAAGAAACTGCAACCTGGCTAGGAGCTTCCAGAGCTGGCAAGAGCCCATGCAGAGAGAGCTGTGTGCACCCATTGCATGAAGGAGAGTGGCTTAGGGAAGACTCATGTGCAAAGGAGCTGGATGAAATGGAAGGATGGACTAACAGGATCCTTCAGAGCAGGGAGCAAGCAGGAAAGCAAGAGCAAATGAGAGGTATCAGCATCAGCTGATTGTGCTGAATCAGCTCCCTTGTACAAGAACTATCCAATGCTAACCAAGCCCCACCAGTTTCAGACTATGGGATTGGTCAGATGCTTCCAGACACATGTGCATGTGTGTTTCTGCTGGGGCATCAGGGACGGTGAGCTCCCAGAACAGAGCACTACACCCTCAATCTCACTCGAGTCCCACATGGAAGGGTTATATGGGATTCAAATGTCACATGCTCCCCCCTCCCTGCTTCCCCCACTGCATCTAGTACATGATCCCACATCCGTCACAGGCACGCTTTCCAGCCAAAGGGAAAGCTACTTTATGGTCACGATGCTCCAGATGGTAAGCGCATAGGTGCTTGTGCTGTGGGGATCGTGCTGTGTACCACAGAAGTACCTGTGGTCTCCAAGCCACATCAGGTTGGGAATAAAGAGCAAAGAGAAGAAACTCCCTGGTTGGCACTGGAACCAGAAGGGGATGTGGTGCTCCCTGGATTCAGAGCCATCCTACTGCTTTGCCATCAGCATCTTAAAAAGCCCAAGATCTTGGCAGCCAAACTAGGCTGCGCACTAAGGAAGGGACTCTGAATTTCCCCAGCTGCAGCCTCTAAGGCTGCCGCCAGCCTGAGGGCACAGCCACTGCACTGACACACAGATCTAATGATCCGGGCTGTTCAAGGCATCAAATGCTTGAAGAGACTCGCCCTGCTCAAAAGGCCACACTCGAGCTGTATTTCTGTGCCGTCTTTTGTGTGAGTCTGGGACTGACTTTGAGGAGGTCAGGAAGAGCCTGATGGCTCAATAAATGAGAGACACTTGGGAGAGTTAGCAGAACTGACAGCTCAACAAGATCCATGTTTAGCTGTCAAAACATTCCTCCACATACAGAGATGCAGCTAAGAAGGCTGTCCACATACCTCCTGGGCTAGAGATGAACCTATCTCACTAATTGGTCAAGCGGTACATCATGGAGAATGGAGCGAACTGAAAGAGGCGGTGGCATGTACAATTAGAGCTGAGGAGGCTGAGGGCTGTCGCAGGACATAATGCCATGCCTGGACCACTCTGACATATTAAAAAGACTACTTTGTCCGTGAAACGTTCTTGTGTCTTGTCCAACCACAACAGCAGCAGCCCCCTTCTGTTTTTTAATGATTAAGCAGCTCGCAGGTTGACTGAGCAAAGGCTGAAGGGGAAAAACAAAGATATATATATAATTCTGCTTGCAGAATTTACTTGAAAAGGATGGGCTAGACATTCAGATGGTGCAAATCAGAGTCGCTCCAGGGAACTCGCTGATTTACACAGCAGCGGAGGATCTAGCTCAGCGTGCCAAAGTGAGCAATGTACTCAGGTGTACATTGGCTGGTCGAGAGGCACTATTTGAGTCAACAAGGCTGTCCAAGCCTGGCCCAGACTAACAGAAGCCCCCTGAGCCCTCAGGTGCATTTGTCTTTCACAGGAACATATGACACAGGGAGAAAAATGGCTCCCAGGCTGCCAGACCAAGAGCAAACACTGCAGACAAAGCCCCCACTCTCTGGGGATATGGGTGATTGAAACCTGCTTCCTTGAAGGTGATGCTCTAGGGCTTACTTAGTTAAAGTCCCTGTCCCCAACTACAGGGCCCCTCTCAGTCTGGCTTTCATAGACTCCTGCTACCACCTCTCAGCTCAGACTAACCTGTTTTTCAGGGGCTCCTCTCTCCTTACTCCTTTTGAGGAGATGACCTCAGAGCAAGCATGCCTCCTCCACCTCCCTTCTATTAGTTTTACACTATTAAATACACTATTAGGGGGCTCGGGCCCCCTCCCTGTGTAGGACACACATCTGAAAATCACTCACATGCTTTAGAGGGTTTGCAATGTGGAAGAGGAGAAACAGTGAGGCCAGCAAAGTGCTGGAAGAGATTGCCTGGGGAGAGTCTGTGATTTCCATCAGTGAGGCTTTTCAGAGTAGGAACAAACAAATATTTGTGAAGAATGGCTTAGGCAGAGTTGATCCTGTCTCTGAGCAGCAAACAGATCTTCAAATCTGTTCCAGCCTTATTGTTTACGCTTCTGTGATTGTGATAGAAGTTGTGACACATTCTGCAACGGAGTTGAGCAAAGGCAGCTGAAGGTCCTATGGATCATCTTCAGGGATGAAGCTGCTTACAGGAAAGGAAGCTCATGCGCAGTATTAAGTTACTTCACGGTTTTGTTCCAGACGCTAAATCAAAGAAACTTTGTTCAGAAATGGTATGATGAAGAAGCCGCGTCCTAAACAGGCCCAGTGACTGCCATTTTTTTACTAAGATGCTGTATCTCCAACTTAGACTTCAGGTGCATGAGGCAGCTCACATTCGGAGCACCCACTGTATGGGCTGTAAATATTTGTGTTAGACAAATAGAGGGCTTCTACTGTCCTGGTCCACAGGAATGCCCATACGGCACGGGGTGCTGAATCCCCATTAAAACCTCCCAGAAGCTAGACAGGATGCAGCAAGTCTGGCCAGGAGCAGGGAAACGGCAGGCAGGGAAGCATTCAGAAAATCAGCATAGGTGCCCCAGACAGCAAAATGCTCCACGTGTCTGTTGTGCAAAGACCCACGTGTATCTGCAGTGGATGGAAGGAAAGATGGATTGTTACTCTAGAAACATCCATGCAAGCCCTCCCTGCAATACCACCTTATGGGGAAAACAAATGGTAGGGGAGCTATCTAATCTACTCATTGCAAAGTCTTTAAGCCACAAGGCAGTATTTACTAGCTGGTACCAGACAACATTCAAGCAAGAACAGAAAGTCACTTTCCCAACCCTCCTTGTGAATTGCTCCCATCTGTGCAAGAGAGCAATCCAAAGTCCTTATGCCCATGACAGCACTACAATCACACGCTTCGGTTTTTAAACCCAAAATAGCGCGAGCCAGACCATGGCGAGGCTAGTACATCACATGCAGCTGCACTGATAAAGAGGAGGCATTGCAAGCGGCTCTCCGGGGCACGGGTTGCTAGGGAACGTCGCGAAGCCGCCGCAGATTTTACTGCCACTTGCTGGCTCTTTCCCCTCTTCCCACCTCGTTCGCACTGTGCCAGCTTCTTCGCCCCAAGAGTGCCGTTCTTCCTGTCTGAAGTGTGCAAAAACAAATCTGCCGGCAACATTGGAGCACGATTGCTTGGCATGCGCTCCTGAGGAAAGAAATCTCTCTAGCCTTTGATTTTCAAAGGCAGCCAGCTGATGGGTTGGGAAAAAAACCACTCTCACCATTTTCTCCACGTCTGCGTGCTATTTCATTCAACCTGTGCTATGATTAAGGGTGGGTGGCAAGCCCAGGTGGTGCAACTCAACGGCTTGACTTCGTGGGAGCTGTGTCAGCTCTCAGCCAACAAGACATGGTGCCCTGAACACCATGCTGTGCCCTCTGGAGCCCTCCTCTTGCCCTAATGTGCTGCTCTTTGGGAGGTTGTTGCAGGAGCCAGCACTGCTCTGTGGATATGGCTGGGCACTGCACGGTGCTCCCACCGTTCCAGTGGGCAGCAGGGCTTATGAGAAACGGCATATAGGCAAGGGAAGGGCTGCTGGAGAACCATAAGGCACAGAGAAGGAAACTTGTGCCTTCTCAAGAAAGAGCTGGGGTAAGGAGAGACCAGTGACCAAGGTGGAAACAAAAGGCTTTCCAGTATTAATCAATCTTTAAACAATTTGACTGAATGATTAGGAAATGCAATGCTCCCTGCTGAGGCATTAGATATTTATATTTAGATGCTAGGTGGTTTTTTTCCACCCTGTGTTATTTTTAGCTACTAGCTGATGCTAGGCTGGTGGTGGCTGCTGTTGGATCGATGAGGCTCTCCCACGATGGCAGCCGAGTGAGAGATGGCAATCGGAAGTGGGATCTCATTCACCCTGGGATGCTGCCTATTGCTGGAGCCCCTGGCTGCAGGAGGAGACAGCGCAGCAGCAGAGCGGTGCCTGTTTCCCCAGATCTGTACTCACGCACTAAGGCTGTGGGCCTGGACAAATGTCTTTCAGTACCAACAGGGGCTTAACTCAACTCTAAAAGTGGCAGAGAGGAGACACCTAACAAGCCTGCATTAACTCTAAGAAATAATAAGAGAGAACAGATTTGGAAGTGATTTTGAGAGCTCGCTTAAGAAACTTCCTTACCCCAAGAAGGAGGAAAATAAATTATGTGTTTGAGGACCTATTAGACATGTTATTTCTGGAGACCAAGGAAGAAGCATTTCATTTTCCTAGTAATAGCACAGCGCAGGTCTTGGGTGTCCACAGTGGTTGTACTCACAACACCCTCTAGACAAGGGGAAACTCATATAATCCCCAGGGCAGACCAGATCTGCGGTTTCTAACCGCTGCAGGGTCCTGTTTTCAAGAGGGACCATTACCTGATGATGAAGTGGTAAAAAAATACAAGAAGCATGAAAGAATAATATACTAAATGGTATGTCAAAAGACTAATTCCTCCCTGACTCCAGGTAATTTGTAATTAGACTGCTTTAAGATAGGAGGATTTATGTTTCTTCTCAAAACCAGAGGCTCTTACGCAGTGTGACAGCATGCTTTCTTATCTCATGACAAGCCAGGCAAGGAAGGTCAAGGTCTCATCTTGAACTTCACTCAGCAGCACAGCAGCGGCACACCAATATGCAAATACCCTCCACAAATTCGTGTTCTGGGTCACGTGTTAACCTCTACACAAACAAGGATGATTCTCATTTTATGAGGGAATACAAAAAGTTGAATGCAAGTGTACACCAGTACATCAGCATTGCTGTAGAGAACTTGCCCTGCACCACTGCACCATCCTCCAGTGACCCTGTGGCATGACCTTAAAAATGAAAAATAGTGCCAGTATCTCCTAGAGCAATTATGTGAACAACACTAGCCCACCTTCATTTCCCCTTTAATCTACATTTCAAAAATTATGTTCATCTGCAGACACACGCTAGGTTGATACATGCCAGGCACACTCAGTTCAAGCCATATGGTTCTAATAATAGTGGCTAATAAAGGAAGAGTATGTTTTCACCTGTAATTTTTCAAATCCCATCAAAAAGTGGTGCAACACAGAATACTGCAGACTGCAGCACAGCACATGTGCGCAGTCACATTTTGCACTGCTCTGCACTTGCTCTGCTAATGGCCCTTAATTAATATGCATAACCAATTCAGCATCAAGGGCAAAGAGAAAGCGGTACAACTATGTGTTTGCAGAACTGGTACCTTAAATTAAAACAAACAAAACAATCGCAGGTTAAATAAAAGTGCATTTTGGGATCAGAGCCCTGTAGCAGACTTTGGAAATAACCAGGAACAGAGGACATCAAGTTATCTAATGGGTTTTTGGCAAACCTTTTACTTCAGAAATAAATTTTCTGTTAGTATGGAGACAAATGCTCAAGGCCAACCTTGACATCTTGGTCTTGGCATGTCTCAATAACCTCTGTAGTTAAAATCATCCACTGGACACTTCCAGGAAAGACAGCCAGTAGATTTCTCACAGAGGAAAATCAGCAAGTAGCAACCATAGCTAACTCAATAAAGCTTAATGGAAAGGAAGCAAGGGCTACGGCTGGTATTAACACCCTGGTCTAGAGCTAGGGGATTTCAACCTAATTTATCTTGGAAAAAAGTATCATTCACAAAGTCATCCATAGAGTACATACTGCAACACAGCTTTTAATGTAATAGCCTGGCATCATCTGACTCCAGATGAAAGAGTACGAGGATATATTTATACTGCACATGACTCCAGCCTCCAAGAATGCACCTCAAGGCAGCAGTGATGTGGTCTTTTACCCAACGGTGTCCTTAGCCTGCCACAACTACTGTGCTAATCTGCCACAAATGCATAGGTGTGTGCAGCCAGGCTTGCTGGGGGGAGGTTGGCATATGGGTAGCAATCCAGCAAGCTTTGCTCCACCACTGAGGTACTCACTGTCTTCCAGCTGTCTCCCACAACTCTGAATGAGCCCAAGGGTCAAGCCAAATCTTCCAGGTGACTTTTTGCTTACACAAGAGAAACCCAACAAGCCATAGAGAGGCTGAGCTGGCAGCTGCACAAGAAGCTGCGACAGACGGGTGCCCTTGGAGATCCAAGCAATGTGCACACAGTCAGCGAGGATGCATGGACTTGGGTTTCACAGCTCACCTTCGGGCTGATCTGAAACCATGTTCTCTGAACTGGACAAATCCAACAGTGAAGACAGGCTTACTCCAAAGGACTGAGGCAAGGCACAAGGTCACCTCAACAGGGTAGTCTACACTCCTCAGCACAAAGAGGGGTCAGGCCAGGATAACTCCAGGACACAAGTCTCCACTGAGGTCCATGTCACAACTCTGACTTGACTGCACAAACCCACTTGAAGAGACAGTCCTCTCTAGGGGCTGCGGAATAAATAGGATCAGACTCAAATTTCTTATTAGATACATGTCTAATTGCTCAGGGTGTCACAAACTTCAGTGCAGCACCTACAAATTTATTCCCTCCCTTACTGCCACGTTTATTGATTCAGCCCTTTAGGAGCTGAAGTCTATTATTTCTCATCTCATGGGTTAGGAGACCAAAAGGTTATGGAAAGGGAAAGAATAAGATGACCATCTGTCTTCTCAAGCAACTGAAAGTTGACTTGTATCGTTCAGGGGATCCAGCTGTTTACTATATGTATATATTCCTTCAAATCCAGGAAAGTTTCTGTCTACAGCGGGGACATTTTGCACACAAAGTGAATGCCAGGAGCTTACATTCCTTCTCTTAGGGGTCATATCTCCTGCTACACATGACCCCTACTGAAAAGCATCCAACTGGGGACACTTCTTGTTAACATCACAGAAAGATTCATCATTAAAAAGCCAAGCCCTCTGGAAAGGGAGGAAAAAACCCTATGTTGCTAATAATCTGACCAGCTCATTTCTAACAACGCATTTATAGTTCAAGATGTATTTTTCTCTTAGCAGCAGCTTTCAGATTTTTCAGACCAGATCCCCACCAACACCTGCTCTCTCTGCTCAGTGAGTACTAGTGCTAGCATGCTAGTACTAGCTCTAGTAGGGGAACAAGCTGACACACAGTTCACAGCTGCCTCCACCTTGCATCCCATGCACTTTCCCGAAGCTAGCTGCTGTGTTTTCAGCGACCTGAGAAGAAATACTTGTTCCCTTCGTAATTAGATTCACAGTAAATGCGGGAAGCGAAGCAAAAAGAACACAATGTTCAAAGCTGCCACTCATGGTTAAATAATTAGTCAATATTACGCTCAAATGCTGCCTCCAGTGTTCATGCCAATCTGTACGGGGAGGCATTTGTCCTTACATTACTTTGGCGCCTCGTTTCAGTAATTTCTATAAGGTGGCAGTCTGGCCTCAGCAGAGAATGGGTCACACCACTGCTAATTCAGATAGATTACTAAATACAAGTAAGAATAGAGAGGGATTAAAGGTGGTGAGGTGTTAACAAAGCTTTGGTAAGTAATATATGCAAGAAATCCTTTCACCTGATCTTATAAAGTAGGCCTTGTCTAAAAACAAGGGGGCTAATTAGCTGATAATTAATGCAGAACCATAATCCTGTTTGGTCTATGTGTCTGTTATACACACAGAAGTGCTATCTGTTCCCAACGAGAGGACTCCACACTGCATAGGAGCCCACTCCTTTTCCTCAACAGTCAATAAAACGGTGGGCCCTGGTAGGATCCTGAAACAACTCCCCAGTCTGGAAACTGCAGTTCACTGGGGCACTGCTCTATCTAGATATTTATGTTGCTGTATTTTTGCCCAGAGCATCTGTGCGTGCCGGCAGGATTTCCTGACAAAAGGAATCTTGATGGCTTATAGCTGATCTAGAGCTGAACTTGATTCTTTTGGAGCACTAGGTGATGCCTGAATGGATGCTGTTGCTTGTCTAAATAAGCTAACTTAAAAAGAAAGCATGAAACATTTTATGAGCAATAGGAACAAGTACAGACTAACCCCTGGAATGTTCTTGTGTCACCCGCACAGCATTTCTAAAATGCTTCCATCAAAGGAATGGAGACTATGTCAACAGTTACCTTAATTGCCCAGCAGCTGCACAGCTGCCTGGCTCATACCTGGTCAGACTGTGGAAGTTTCACTTCCACCTCATGCCACCCAAAGGTAGGAGTACTACAGATATGAATGAAGTTACCCGGTTGTAAAACAGAAGCAGGAAGAAAAGCCAGCTCTGGCACACAGCACCCCTTCCAGCTCTGCTGGACCATGAAGCCCCTGCCTGGAAGCTGTCCACAAGGAACAACATTATGATCTTGGGAAAAATCTGCTTCCAATGCATTTCACCAAGACTGAACTCAGTAAGGGTCAATAAAACAGACACACACCAAAGATGCGACAACAAATGGTGATCTGCAGCATGAAGAAGCCTAACCAAATACCAGCTCCTTTTCATAACGCTGCTCGCTCCTGGAAAGGAGCCACTTCTCCCTGATCTTTGACTGGTGCAGAGACTACTCTGACTTGAGCTACTAAGAGCATCGCTAACAACACCGAGAGCATCACTGCTAAAACCAAGAGCATGTCTCACAAGCAGGTCCCGCAAACGCATCCAACTGGCTAAATGCAGTTCTAATTTAACAGCACCTGTTGGATATGGAGACTAACGAGCACCGAGGTACTGGGTGCGTGCCCGAACACCCTGGCCAACCTTTAGGCCTGTGAAAGAGGGGGCAGAGGAGAAACACCGGTAAGAGAACTCTGAAATGATTCATTTTGTCTGAGTTTTACTATGCATGCCTGACAGTGACTTCGTTAATCAGGTAGCTCACATCTGGGTTGCCACCCTCCCCTGGCTGCTGTATCCATCCAAACAGCTTGCTGGGAGAAAAGAGAGTAAGATGGGATCCAGATTAGAAACTATTTATGACTGCTGAAGTAGAAAATTAATTGCTTTTCTTCCCCTTCTTCCCCCATTCTGAAACACCCCTCCCAAGGAAATTTGTGCTGACAAGTCCTTGTGAACAAACACATGGACAGTAACAGAACATGGTCCATATGTCCTAGCAACCAAAAATAAACTGAAGTCTGAAATGCATACAGGCAAGTGGATTCATAATTTCTTGTCTCTACACCACAGTAACAGATGGTCAGTGAACTGTTACAAGACAGACCAAGACTAGTTAAACAGATGGGGAGTATTATTTTTATACTGGTTTATAAGTGAATATTTCAGTTTCCACTAGGTTATCTGCATTACCATCAAAGGAGCACACTCCTGCAGTCCCCATCCAGCGTAAACCATGGAAGCTTTTGCCCAAGGAAGCTACTGCGATTTCTTCTCATGGCCTTTTGCTGGTGCTGCTGGTTTGCCGTGGCAAAACCCTCTCAGACCTCAGCAAGGATGGCCCAACGCTGCGTACCCCTGAAGTCCTGCTGCTGCCAAAGGCCGCCCGGGGCGTTCGCTCTCCCGCACCGGCCCCGCTGTGCCACAGAGCTCTGTCCAATGCTGAAAGAGCGGCGGCGGCAGCAGCGGTGTGCGAGCCGCAGGGCTCCTCCGGCTGCGTTCCCTCACCTCTCCTCCTTCAGCAGGTCTTGTCCCTGTCATTAATTCATGAAGCAGGAAGGATCTCAACAGCTGGAGCTCAACTCAGGGGCCAAGTGGATGGTGGTGGTGGCTAGCGAGAGCCATTACAGAGGGGGAAAGGGAAATGGGGCATTTTAGAAAAGACATGCACTTAAAGACCTGTCCGTGTTGAAGGAATGCATGAGAAAGACCAAAGACACAGCAGCCTTCTCTCCATTCCTGCAGTTCACATTACTTTTTTTGCAAGTCTCTCACCTACAGACACACTGGTCAGGTTCACTTTCCCCTTCTCGGGGTTTAAGTAGAACATCTGGGTTCACAAGAGGGCAGGGCAGACTAAAAAATGAGTTAATTAACAGCTCACAACATCTTAAATCACATCCAAAAACCTAAACCAACATTTGCTGAAGACAATGACACATCTCACTGCCTGATGTCTCAAAGGAACTGGGCTTTTTTAAAACTACTGAACACCCATTGACAATCAGAGCAGTCCACTGTTTTCAAGGCAGGCAGAAGAATACCAGAGACAAGGACATTCACTTAATTGAAGAAGGGAAAAATAAAAGTGAACCAAAATACTTGTGTTCTGTAAGTGCCCATACACTGAAAGAATCAGTCTCCTGCCCACAAGATGCCTGGTTCACATCTACCCTACACCTTTTTTAGCAATTCCTGCAGTGGGCAGGTGCAGGCTAGTTACCCCCCACTTTAAAACCATTTTTTTACAACCAGAGGGATGCACAAAGGCTTCAAGCGTGACTATGATTCAGGCCTCCCTTTGGCATGACTCCGCTGCAACCAGGTGTGGTCACAATTGTTCGAACGGTGCTCGGTTTTGAAATTTCACCATCCAAATCCATTTCATACCTTTCAGAGTGACCATTATCTTCTCACTGTTTGAAATACTGCTGACTACTGCTACGAAGCTGCAGGGTTTTGCCTGCAAGCCTCAGAAGAGCTTGTACTTGCACTTCTTTATAAAGGAGTTCCACTTTACGGCTGCATTATCTGTCCAGCTGCCATCAGAAAATAGTGCTAAAAAAAAATGAAACTCTCTTTGCAAGTATTTATTCCTAATTTACTAAGGGCTAACAGTATCCAGTGACAAAACCCAGAAAGTTCTCATTGAAATATTTCATTTACCTAACAGCTTGAAATCTCCAGGCTGAAGATTATGTGTGCACGCACGCCTGTGTGCTAAGTCTTCAATTAAAGAAAATATAAAAGCTTTGCAGTTTAGCCACTGGGAGACTTTTAAGCATTCACAGCCTCTTCTCTTTGCACATGAAACGTTAATGGGGCAACCACAAACGGCCGGCTCCACAGATAATGGTTCAGATAACAGTGGCTTTGTGACACCTATCACTGGGCTTCAGAGGTGAGGGGGCCTGCCTTGCTTCATAGCTGATGACACCTTGTCAGCACACCACGTTCTCCAAGTCAGTTCAGGAGTTCATTACATCTAGATAACACCCTTTTGGCTCTCTGAGGGCTCATGTTTATTAATGCCACGCACAACTCAGTGATTCATGAGAGAAGATGGAGTGGTGTTCTGCAGCAAGCAGACAGTCTCCAGTTGATCCACTGCCCTAGTTGGAGTTCACCACAGGGCTTTTAATTTCATTAATTTATTTATTGCAATTCCTGAAAGTCCAGTGCTGTTACAGAACAAGCTCATAACTGCACCTGACAAAGGTTCAGGGCTTGTAAAAATTGGTCTAATTTGTGTGTTGCGTAAACAACATTAAAAGTTTGGAAGTTTAGCATTAAGCCTTCAGTTATTAAAATGTCATTTTAAAATATGCATGACTAGAGAGATATTTGCAGAACACGTTGTTTGCACCGCTGATACCAGCACAGGCGAGTAGCCTGCGCCGTGCCTCTCTGTGCTGTTCCACACACAGGACAGCAACCTACTGCTGCTCTCTTCGTCCCAGTGCCACAGTTCAGTGCACTCTGCTGGGGAAATTAGTTTTCTGAGACTGAGGAATTACACAGAAAAGGCTTTCTAGTTTTGCTTGGTAGCTTAAAACAAACCTAACTGAGGAACTGGCAAAACCACTTGCAAAACCTAGTAATGGCTTTAGGCCTGATGCACAAGAGATCAATGCTTTGAAATCCTTTGCTTTAAACTTACACACTTTTACTCCTTTCACTTGGGCATGCTCACAACATCCCATTTCCACTCTTTCAATCTCAGTCCATTTAGAACACCCTCTACATGCCCTGCTTTGAGTACCAGCAGAAAAGAGTTGCTGGGAGAACAAGACCAGACCAAGAGTTTCCAATAATATATCCCATGTATATAGTATATATATGTATAATACATACAATATACACATATACAGATAGTATAGCTATATAAATACGCACCCACCTATAAAGCATCTAAATCAATGATGCGAGTTGGAAGTGCTACCAGAACAGCATGTAGAAGATCGAGTCACTTGTCTTTGTGCCTAATACAAATGCAGGATATTTCACCTTGGGCTTGTGTTTCTAAACTCATGTCAGAGGACAACAGCATCCAGCCACTGGAGCTGTGATCCTCTGAGACAGCAAGGCAAAAAGGAAGGCATGGCTCCGCACTCTATAGCAAGACATAAAGCAATTCTGTGCTGCTAGTTTTTTGATTTAGCACATGCATGGTTTTTAGGGGCTCTGGTTGGGTATGAAAATGTAATTTTTAGGAAGACTGAAAAATACAAGGGCACTTAAAGGGCCTTTGGTGTGACTCGATTTCACTTAAGGGAAAAAAATGGTGCTTACTGGGAAATTTTGGCTCAGTGGGAGTTTAGCCAAGGGCCAGGTTTTCAAACCATAATTTGTCTTCAGAGGCTAGCATGATCCAGTACTGGATATATCTCACGATCTGATTTTAACTCTAGAAAATGGGGCTGTTTTGGGGGGAAACACAAGACCGTTCCACTGAATGAATACACATGATACACAAGATAACTGTCATTATAACAAAAGACATTACTGATACATTTAACTTTACTTGGACTGGTAAATACACTACTGCAGAAGCACTGTGACACAGTTTTCAGGAAGAGCAGTCAGCTAAAGCTTGGAGGATCAGCAAATCCCTGCTTTTCAAGAAAAAGGAAATGATACGTAAAATAACTTCAACAGCTAAAACCAGCTAAAATCCGTTCCTCTCTGTTAAATAGAAGTTTATTCCTGAAACACACTTTTTAGACACTTTATTTTCAATCCAATTTGGAGTTTTATGGACCAACCTGGTGTTACGGTGGTTGCTAAAGCAGTTATATTAGTTGCTACAATTATATCTTCCTTCCACCCGAAGCCATAAACCTTCCCACTTGTTGCATAACGCTGCAATTACTCCATAAACTCTGCTAGTCAGTTTGTTGACTGCAAAATAAGTAAGTGTCAATGAGACCCACCGGCCTGCACAGAGGATGAGAATGCAACTGGAAACCAGGGGATTCACCAAACAGATTTATGGAGAAGATTTTATTGGCCGTTATCAAAACGTCCACAAGATTCAAACTTTCCTCAGCAAATAAAATTTGCAATTGTAAAACAACAATATTGCAGCGGAACTTCCCACTGTAGGATGTGAAGAGGGAGAGAAAGAAACGCTGCTGCGCACGGGGAGG
The DNA here is from genome assembly GCA_034008185.1 of Gorsachius magnificus. NCBI lineage: Eukaryota > Metazoa > Chordata > Aves > Pelecaniformes > Ardeidae > Gorsachius > Gorsachius magnificus. The sequence goes on from CM067087.1 coordinate 36,582,367, forward strand.
TTGTGCTCGCCCCACTGTCGCCCCTCGGGCCTTAATTCCCCTTCTCTAATCCCCAGGGTTAAAACCATCCCCTTGCCGTACAAGGCGGTAGGCCTCTATAGGGGCTGAAAAATGCTTAGACTCTCTCAGGAGTGTCAAGAGAAGCTCTCACCCTGACTAGGAAGAAAGAACATGGACAAAATGCCAGCAAGATGGTTTTTATCTTCAATTTCTTGGACTACTGCACACTATCAAAAGCCTTTTGCTTCTTCAAACCCTGCAGTTCCTCTTCAGCTGAGCTGTGAAGTTGTTTCATCAACAAACTCCACATACACTCTCAATATCAAGCCTGGAAGATTTATGATTTTTTTCATCTTTAAATAACCATCATAAAAAAAATTTTATATATATATATATATTATTATATATTATATATAGGCGAGTTACCAAATTAATTCACTGGGAATTGACACTTACTGATGGCTGCTGCTAAGGGATAATGTGGTGACCTGCTACAGTAATGACCAGATAAGAGCTGGCGATAAACTGAAAGGGGAAAAGGACTTTAGGTCAGACATTTTCAAATTCACATGCCTGAAGTCAAGCTTTGAAATGCACCTGTAAACACTAACGGAGGTCAGCTTTTCTAAACTGCTGTGCCCCTGCAGCCCCCATTGAAGTCAAATGCATTGTGCTATGGAAAATCATACCTTAGGCTGCTTCTTTAATAACCAAATATAGATGTATACGTCTAATACTGGGTGCCAGAGAGAAAAAATTGGCCTCAAAGGAAAGAAAAATGAGAAGAGAGAATGCAATGTGTTACAGCTGCAGCATCACTCACTCACTCACTCCAGAGTTATTTCTAATGAGAAAGATCAGCTTCTAACTTGTGTTTGCAAAACTAGGGTTCCAGGCCTTGATTTGATATTGTAGAAAAAAAAAGAAAATCATCATTTGGCAACAGAACTGCAGATTTCCTTCTTTTTAAGAACAGAGAAAACAAGGCAGCCCAGGTCTGTAACCCTCTCAAATATACTCCAAAAAGCACTGCAGCTCACCGCCCCCACGGCAGGCCCGCATCGCTATTGATATCAAACTTGGCACAGAGGAAACATCTTGACAGGGCTGACTTGATAAATGTACGCCGGGAGAGCCTAGGCGTCCTCGTGGCACCCCACCAGCAGGAACTCGGGTCAGGAGCCCAGCAGATATTTGGTAGCAACAGCAGGATTCCCAATCAAAAGTGGCCTAGGAGAAGTATCTGGGAGTTGCTCCCTGGGATATACTTAATCCTGCTTTGCTGATGGGAATGGGATGAGATAGTCTCCATCCCTCCCAGCCTTTACATTTCTAAGATTCAATGAACTGAGGCATCTTGGGTGACACCAAGGCATCTGGCTGTTCCATCAAGAATGTACATTTTTGGCAGAGAGACGTCCAAATTGCTCCTCTCTGCCAGCAGGAAAGACTTTTGGCCTCCGCTGCTTCTCTTCATGCTGGAAATCAAGAGCGAAAGTGTAGCCAGAAAAGGGAGACAGCTGCAGGGACCTATTAGTTATAGTCCACTGTCACCGGGGAGTTTCCCTGCTCCCTCTCCCTGCCCCTTTCCACACAGTCTCTCTGTGCCCCCCACTTTCCCTGTAACTGTTGGTCAGCATCACCCAATTTGTTCTATGCTCCCCACTGCAGCAGGACACGGCATCTAGGAAATTATGCCTCCTCCCTAATGAAGATCACAGATGTGCGGAGCTACTACAACTGCCCATCTCCAAAGCACACTTTTTGTAATGTCACCAAAAAGCAAGAAGAGCAGAGGCTGCCTGGCTTGGATGCTGCATTATGGAGCTGATGTTCTGTGTTGGAGCAGAGTTAGGGTGGTGACTACATTGTTAAAATTTTGCTTTCAGCACACTAGTGGCATGTTGGGTGCTAAATGCTTCAGTCTGTTCCTATAACATGACCCAAACCCCAGAGAAATCCATTGGGTGTGAATCTTTCTGCTTAATTTGCTCAGCTCTGCACCAAACTCTATCAGCATGACTGTCAATGCAGAATAGGAGCAATATGGAAGCAGTGGTGGATTCTCACCATGAACAAAAACAGGCGGTGGATGCATGAGGCTGAAGATAAACACCTGGGGCCAACTGGTGGCAGTCATAACAAGGTCCACCCAGACCAGAGGCAGCGTCAAAAAGAAGGGTGAGGACCACAGCAAAGAAAAAGAAGGGTGAGGACCACAGCAAAGAAAAAGAAGGGTGAGGACCACAGCAAAGAAGCAGCTGAAGCAGCAGATAGGTGAATAAATAATGGATTCTGGGGGTGCAACCTAGAGCCAGATAACCAGGAAGGAAAAGTCTGTATAAACACAGCAAGCAAAACCAAACCCGCTCTAACCAAGTCCAAAGAAAGGCAGCATGCCTCAGAGATAATGAATTAAGGGGAAGGAATAAAATGACCACCCACCCCAGAGATACTGGGGAATAGGCATCGGTACCAGCACGTGTTACTGGCTGAGGAAGAGCCTGGCCACGTCTAGGCTTGGGGACTGGGCAAGTGACACCCAGGTTACTGGCTCTCTCAGATGGATCACAGGGCCCTGCAAGGCATGGCACTCACGTATTTCAGGATGAGCAACCTGGCCAGCTGCAAATCCTACAGGACTTAAATAAAATGTGGCTCTTAATCAACAGATTGAATGTTGAGAAACCCGAGTGCGAGATGGGTGCCAGAACCCACAGCCAGTGAAAGTTGTTATGCACCAGAGGACATGGCCAGGCCAGGCTTTGAGCCTGAAATGACTGTGACAGGAGCAGCATGTTTTCTCTTTTTAATGCATTGCTGTTTCCTGCACCGTGTGGTTACAACAGTGCAGGTGACAGTGCAGCTGAATGGTGACACCACATACCACAAAGACGAACTTCTCATACCTCTTCTCGGGGCCGAAGAGGTAGAATCTGACCATGGCTTTCATCTGATCAATCTTAGTAAATTCAACAGGGTTGCTAAATGAAGTGCAGAAATAACAGCAGGACTGTCCCTTGCTTGAAGATGTTGCAGCCTTTTGAGCTCAGGGCTGGACTCTCGTAACCAAACTGAAGTACAGACCTCATGTCTGTAAAAACTGTCTCGCAGGCAATAGGAAACTATGCTTCATTAAACAGCAACTCCACAGCTTGCACATGTGCTGTGTTTTGTAGCGTAACAGATTTAGGAATAGCAATGGCTCGAGTTGACATGACAAGTTTGGAAAAGACAAAGACAGGAAGGTTTTGACAAAGGGGTTTGCAGTCATTTCCCTGTGGCTTCTTGTTTCTCTCACACCTAGCAGAGGAGTCGCATGTTGGAGCTCTGTCAAAACCCTTCAGAGTCACTCTATCCTAATTCCGAGCACTGGGGTGCTGTCCTTTGCAACAACTGTTTCAAAACGGCTTTTGTTTGTGGTACATGTGAATCCTTAGTGTCCTGCTTTTTCGGAGCTTTCATTCCCCAGTTTTGGTTTGCGATAGGGGGAACAGGGTTTCTATGCTTTTCCAGTGTTTGCTCCTCTGCTTTAGTCAGTTTCCGCTTTTTCCTGCTGAAAGCTTCTACCTTCTCTTCTTCACAGAGGAAATTCTATCAATGGTTCAGAGGACAACATATTCACCTCTAGAATGACTGCCAAACAAGACCTCACTGTCCTGTTAACATATCTGCATTTTATTTCTGACTGTAGCCGAGGATCACAAAAACCCTAGAAATGTACGGGCTTTTCTATATGCAAGGTCTCTCTGCCTTTTATTTGCATTTTAGCTCCTGTAAGGTAATAAAGAGACAATATTGCTCTTGTTCTTCTAAATGCTGCAGGTTCTGCAGGATGGATCTCATAGCCAGCCCCACAAATGGTAGAAAATGCTGTTCATGTATGTAGCTAACTCGGGAGAAACTGTGTTTAGTGATGCATCCCAGAAAGGGGATTTTTCAAAGGGGATGCAAAACAAAGTACTTGACCCCCTTGTGATCCCTGCTGCTAATAGGCCCTAATGCTACCTTCCAGGCCAAATCACAATTGTTAACATTCATTACAGGGCACCATCTCCTAAGCTCTGGGCACCCCAAAACAGGCAAGAGCAGCTGGGTGCACTGCTTTTGAAAAGCAGGTGCACAGGCATGTCTTCTGAACGCTGCAAGTATGCAAGAGAAAAATAACATTCCCTTTCTTGGAACTTATTTTCGGCGGCTGAACATTTCACAAAGAGAAACTGTTAGTGCAAACACTCAAAAGGTCAATCTCTAAATAAACAGAGAGACAGAGTGATGAAAGGGGTTAGTTGTTATTAATGAAGCTGAGATGATCACAAGTCAAAAAAAGCAAAGCAGCAATGAAGAGAGCGAGCTATGAGCATGCTAGAAATTTTGGCAAGATCACATGTGAAGATACAAAAAGCAAAAGTTGAATTCCCCAGCCTGGGATGGAACATGCCCCAGAAAATCCTTCTTTACTTTTCCCTGGGATTTTCAGCTACTTTTCAGCTACTTTCACTCAGTTTAGGAGGATCAACAACATATTTTGCACTAGAAACAAGTACCACCTATCCCCACATAAATACTATGCTCATACTAAGGCAAAGGACGAAAAAAAATCTAATTTGTACCTACTACACAAACCTTGTGTTATCTTCATGCCTGAACAGGATTTCCCTTCAAATCAGATGCACATTTTTCAATGACACATAATATCAGTAAAGCATTGTGTATGGCTCACATTAAAAGAAATCTCTACAGGGTCAATTAAGAAAAACAAAAAGCAAACAAACAAAAAAGATGACAAAAGATCATCGTTGAAAATATTCAGAGAAACTTTGATGATGTAAATCCTGTCCAAAGCTTTCCTACTTTATGGTGTTTACTTTGGGGACTTGCTTATCAGTCATGTGGCAGCATTACATTGACTATAAATACCTACTTTACAGAAAATGCAGAACTGTAGAAGTTACAGCTCAGTTCTTGGCTCTGAGGTGAAATTCAAATCTGATTATGCCTCCCAGTTTAGGACTGGCCTCCTTATAATGCGCTAAGCCCCAAACATCAGCACGGTCAAAATTTGGCTCTATAGTTTGTAGCTTGACCCTAGGTAAACCTCAAGCAGAACCATTTGTGGTTCAAAACAAACAAACAAAAAAAATCCCTTGATGTTTCTGAGTCATCACACTGCATTAGTTCAATTTTCAAAGGTGGATTTGTCTCAGTTGGTCAGAGAGCTTTTGGTGGGATCAGTAAGTGCTTTGTGGCTCAAAGGTGATTTGGCATCAAGGACACCGCTCGTATGGAGGGAAGACCTATGTGAAAACAGCCACGTGTTCACATCACGCAGAGCCTCATGTGCAAGGCTGCGAGTGGCTATTTGGAACTGCTCAGAGCCAGGCCATAGCTTGCTGAGAACAAGGAGAGCACTTTGGACATTCCTGTGAATATTAAACATTTGCTAAAAGGGCAGGATGAAGTCTTCCCTCACATATGAGTAAAACCTCTCCGTGCCATCTCACGTTGTGCTGCACGTCTTGGCCTCCTCCTGCTGGGACCCATCCAGGACGGTGTAATTAGAGGACACATGGTGTGACAAGAGCAAACAATACAGCAAATACACACAGATCAGCAGCCCCAGCTGCACAAGTGCCAGTGCCCCAGCTCAAGAGAACAAAGGTGCTCAAGAAAGCCAGCAGCTCCCTAGACACTGAATGACAATGGGAGACTCTCCAAAGCAAAGACTGGGACCAAAACAGCTCACGCACCAATGGGAAAATTAGCAGGTCTCCCAAGATGTCAATCTGTATATGTGGCAGCAGCAGATTTGCAAATGACCCAGAGAAAGAGAGCAATGTATATATGCAATGGCCTTCCACAACACAGGGGACTGCAGAAACTGGTGAGTGTCTTGGCTTGGGGAAAAAATGTGAAAAAGGAAGGACTGCTGGTATTGCGGATCAGGGTGCTGAGAAAACGGGGAAGGAAATATCAATGAACTGCTGGAACTCACTGCTGCAAGAAATAACCAGGACAAACACTGCTGGGTCAACAGAGCATCAAACACAATGGAGGCCTGGCCCTGGTCTTGACCTGTTGCCTCTAGGTTAAAAAATGTTCATGTTAAAACATGAACAGAGAGGGAGGGAAATGCTGAAGGTCAACCCTGCAACGTGCCTGATGCTTTCAACAGAAGCCAGCCAGTTGCACAAATGCTTTCTTACATGTTAGAAGACGCAAGAGAGAGAAATGTAGGAGAGGAGAAGGGAATACGTACATTCATGAATCAGACAGTACTAATGTGTGTTGTGGTGGCAAGAGTAAGAACAGGGAGAGATCAAACAAGCAGGGCTGACTATGCCTTGAGCTACCCTCAAAGCCTTTCTTGAGGTTTGCCCTTTCAGTGCCATCCACAGGAGGAATTTTGGGCTTGCTCCATTGTCAGGCTGCCCTAGCCTTTGGACTAAGACAGGTAGGGATAAACTTACATGCTGTGTGGGCGGTGCTGTCCTGTAATAAACAACACATCCAAATGACTGATTGAAATGTTTTACTAAAGGTGGCTGGTGACCGCTGGCTGTCCCCTTTCCCTTGAGCTCTGAAACAAGCAGACAAGGCAGCTGCGCTCTGATGTACAAACACACAAACCCACCCGTGTTTGCTTTGCTTGCTGCCCCGTGCCTGTGCATCCCAGCCAGTGAGGCAATGTCATTCTGTAGCACCGCCTGAAAGACATCACAACTCCAGCTTCTGGCCTAGGCTCACCTGAGGTGCCCCGCAGCTCCCAGGAGGGCACCCAGACATGCCCTTTTCCCTCAGAACTTAGCTGACAACCCAGCCCAGCAGGAACAAAGGAAAACTGAAAGAGTCAGTGAAACTTGGATTTGGCGGTTTGGATGGCCTCACACAACAACCCTCAGACCTGACAGGTGCCATCAACAACTTCTCCTTTTAAGAGGAAGCACAGACCGCTGCATGTCAAAACCTCTAGGTTCACTTCCCTACTTCAGCACCAGCTCACTCTTTGGACTTGGGCATGTTAATTAACGCAAACAAGGTTTGGTTTCCCCATCTGCATGATGAATGACGGCTATTCAGAGGCATTCTTACGATCCTTCACTGCTTGCACACAGAAGTCCCCAGGCTTCTTCCCTTGCTGGTAGATTTAGGGATCCCACCAGAGTCCCTATGAAAGAAGAACGAGCCACCTGAATCACACATACCTGGGGCAAGCAGGCCTGTGTGGGAAATCAGTGTGGAACAGCTCATCCACACTAACCCCCAGGGGAAAGGAAGGTAACACAGGGTCCAAGCCTGTACTAACAAGCTGGCAAATTCTGGCAAATTCTATCAAACAAGCTGTCAAACCAAGCTGGCAAATTCTTTGGTCAGAGTGCGCTGAAGGCTGACATTAGGCCATTTTAAACCATGTTTTGGTTGAAAACAACTCACTGCCCATGTTCAGATGAAGGCAGTAAGCTGCAGTCTTCAGCATTAGTACTTTGAACTTCTTGGATAGGAAGCACAAAAGGAGCAGAAATCAACTTTACATTGTGTGACTCAACGTATGTCAGGCAGTTTTGAGGTTGCTTCCTTTTGTCAGGTAGGTTTTTATATTCATTCTTGTAGTCCCCTGATTTACAAGTTTTCCCAGCACTCAAATCTCTTGGGCCCCTGCCAGTAAATCTACGCAGTGGCAATCACACAGGTCCAAGGAAAGCTGCACACCTTTGCTGAGGAATCACAGTCTCCTGCAATTCAAGCAAAAAATCAGTGCTGGGGAAGAAAGGCATCTGCAGAACAGCTGAGGCAGATACGAGCTGATATGAAACCATCAGCAATAAACTCTCATCAGCAAAAGCTCAATGTAGCTTCCTTGCTCACTGTCATCACAATGCTCTGGACCTTGTATATTGAACCTCACACACAGACCTTGTATTTATTCATCACTGAGGAGTGAACAGATGCCTCTTATGCAGGGCGTAAGAGAAGCAGGAAAAAAACTACTCTCCAAGAAAAATAGGATGTGAGATACAGAGGAGCCCTTCTGGGAAAAATCAGGAGTAGGCTTGGAAAGAAAGTTTAGGAGGAATCACAGATCTGTAAAAATGGCCCAAGTTTTCAACATTATTTCCACTTTGTATCTGTGAGGATGCATGTCCACAACCAACCCACCCTGACACCTACCCTTGCTCTCTGCCTATACTGCCAACAGTCCTTTCTGACCAGCCCCACAGCATGGGTGGTGCCTGTGCGCAAACAACCCCAATCAGCCACATCCCGCTCTGAAAGCTACAACAAACCTCCCCAATGGAGGGGTATCCAAGGTGGGGTGTCATTTACCTGAGCTGTTCTGTTCCCGTGTTCCTGCTCCTGCTTCTTTACAAGAACTCATACATGGATACCTTCTTATATGGGAAGTAAAATCTCTGATTGCTCAAAATCAATGTCTCACAAAAGAAAGTATCAAAAAATGTTAAGGCTAGCATAAGGCTAGTCCAAGCTCTCCTACATCCCAGCAAGTCTAAGGTGTCGATTCCCCTGGAGCTAACCGTAAAGTCACAGCAACACCAGGATTAGGTGTGAGGTGTAATTGTTCTAGACGGGCAGGGAGTAACAGAGTAGGAGAGGCTACTCTGTGATTTACTCAGTCTCCTGGTTGTTGCTTGAGAACCCCAGATGACAAACCCTATATTAGCCTCTGATCTATATTCCCAGCTGTTAATTAAATCAACACAGTTGCTCCAAAGTTAATACAGCTATACCGACATCGCTCTGGTCCAATACACATATCATGAAATGGTAACCTGTACATTACAACTCAAGTGCCTTTACATGATAGATCAAACTCATTGCTAAAATATTATTCCAGGCACATTCTGCATATGGGCTTCATATATGTGGTGTTGTATCTGCTGCAGCTTTTTTGGATGTTTGCGTGTTTCGATTCCTGGCTTCTCATCTCACAAACACCCAACAGCTGGAATTAATGTACGGAGATAGCCTGACTCCAGCTGCAAAACAGCTCCTTTCATAAATGAGTTTGTTTTACAGCCTTCTAAAACCAAATGGGGCATAACATGGCCACCAAATGTCAGATGAGCCATCCCAGATTGAACACCAAAGGAAACTGGTTGAACAGTCCTGAACACTGGGCAACAACATTTATCCTCTTCCTCATTTCCCACATTCTTTGCATCTGGTTCACCATAAAACATGCAGATGCTTCAGTAACAGAAAAGTCCGGGATGCTAGTAGTCATGCCTGGTCTCACTGGCCTTTCCTCATGCTTGGCAACAAAACAAAACAGGGACTTATGTCATGGCAAGGCACTGTCTATTCCTGCTCCAAGCACACATTCAGCAGATGAGGTAGTGGGCCACATTCATCCTAAATCCCATCAAAACCCTTACACCCAGACAAGGTTAGGATGCTGCATCGTTCCTCAGGGCTAGCATGTACATACCCCACTGTCCAAAAGTTAACTCATCCTTAAAACCATATGACTTGGTTAATTCATACATTCTCCACCTCTGAGGCAACCTTTTTATCTCCTCAGCACAGGTACCCAGCCGCAGACCTATGAAGGAGAAAGCCATGTGGCTGCTACCCATGTGAGCCTGGCTGAGTTACTTTCTCCCTCCATGATTACGGAGAAAGGACCATAAATGTAGGATACTGCCGTACGCCTTTCCAAGGCTTTGTGAAGAATTTAGTTAAGATTCATAAGAGGGCTCTGAAAATATAAAACACTATGTAAATGCTAAAAGTTAACTGTTTTTAATAGCCGCAGATTTAAGAGAGGTCTTTTCTTCATTTCCATACAAAGGTGCAGAAATATCCTTCATTGCAAATAACCACTGTGCCTGCTGTGAGAGGCTCTGCACATGATTTCAATTGCCTTTCACTAGAAAATAGGAATAATACTTTGCATTTATAGACTTTAAAACTACTTTGCAGACAATCAAGTCTCAAAACCCCCACTGTGATACAGGAGGCAAACGTTATACCCGTTTTACAGAGGAAACTAAGAGGGAAAAAGGTTAAACTACATAGCCTAGAGCCAGAAAGGAGAAATTTGAGAAATCAGGCATGCTAGCAAGGCCTATCTAGACCCACACTTGCTCACTTGCTCTTCCTAGTACAAGGTTAACTCTTCTGCTCCCAAACTTCTACACAGCAGGGCATACGCGCTGCATGGCAAGAGTGGCCACAGCATTTATCTGTATTACCAGCACATTTAATCTTTTATAGATCCTTCTGTTGACCACAGAGAGTGCCTGGAATCGTGTGAGGCCACTTACTCCATTTTCTAGCATATGTGGCAGTAGAAAAGTTGTTGACAACTAAGAAGTTAACCAAACATTTATTTTTAGAACCTAAGTCCGATGTTATAGTGTCTGGACTCATAACTACCCATTTCTCTGACATTAAGCTGAGCTACCACATGAGAAAATTGCTAGAATGATAGTATTTCCAGGGCATACTGAGTCACTGTCCAACATCTAAAATGGGAAATAAGATAATTTCTCAGAAACTGTCAGCACAGTGGGAGGCAAAGTTTGCAGGAACTCAACTTGTGTAGAAAAATTAAGGTTTTTACTCTAAAACAGGTCCCTCGGCACTAAACACTTTTTTTTTTAATTTCCTGATGATCGAAAAACAATTAGGTCCCATGGTATTGATTTCTTGGCATTATCTAGTATTTAGAACAATTATTAAGCGCCACTAGGAAAATTATAGTGGTAATAAACAGAAACAGCAGCACTGTGTAGACACAGAAGAACAACCTATAATTTTTTGCTTTGATCTGGTGCATCCTAGTGATGTGCTGTGGTCCTTGCCTGGAGGCTCTTTCTGTCCAGTCCCTGGAGAAAGGTGCTCACAAACCTTGTTCACCCCTACAGCAGGAATTCCCAGCCCAAGTGAGACCACCTCAGCTTGCCTCCTCGATGACCCATGGGGAATGCTAATGTGAAAGAGTAGGAAAGCCCCTAGGGCAGTGGCTTACTGCCTCTTTTAATTTGCATACATTTTTTATTTCTCCCTTGGAGGCGCAGGCCCCCCATAATGAATTTAAGCATCCGACAACAGGCTTTCATAGATCAGGGGGAAGTACAGCTCAGAAGTAATTTGCTGACGCTTGGGATTTGCGAGGTGAAAGCCACTGATCTACTGTACAGGTACGGAATAGCCTGTCCTCGAGAGAGGCAGCTGTCTATGGTTCCACAGTTAATGATTAACTCCTAAATGGAAGCAGAAGGCTTAATGAGGGTTTACGACTGCATGTCCTTTGTATCCTTTTTAAATGGAGAAACAGATGTTTCCAACCACCACAAACCTCCATTCCACCAATCTCTTGCTCTGCCTGTTACCTTGGAGCAGTGACTTCCAAAAGCTAAATTAAAAACCAAACAAATTAATTGTTTTGCTGGAAGGTTCAGAAAAGAGTCCAGCGCGGAAAGTCAGAGGTTGAATGCATTCCCTCACACAGCAGCACGTCATCCGCCTGCTCAGAAGGCAGCAGACAGCATGGGACAATCCTGTTCTGACACTGCTTTTTCTGCTGGTAATCAGGGTCTTCAAGACTGCCAGTTCAACTGGAGAAGAGCCCTGGAAAGTCTTCTGCTTTGTCAGCGACATGGTCTCAAGTATAAACCCCATCTCATCTGTGAACATAATCTGTGTACATAATCTGGACACTTTCCCTAGCATTACTTTAGCATTAATTTAAATTTCTAAAATACCACCAGACCCTACCAACTTGTGTAATGGTGAAGCTGCTGCTCATTTTATCTGAGATGTTTGGGTTTCCCGCTTTTCTCTCCCACTTTAAATTGATGCCACCTTGATTTAAAAAAAAAAAAAAAAAAAAAAAAAAAGAGGGTGGCTTTTTCGAGTGCTGCCTGCAGATATGCATTTGTATGCATTTTTCATCTTTTAACTAACAAACAGGAGGAAAAAAAAGTTAATTTTGCTAGCAGCCTGCTGCGATATAAATAAAAATAATAGGTACATTCACAGATTTTGAACTTTTTACAGCCACTGCTGCAAAAAGCAATTTTAATTTATAACCACAGAGTCTTGCAAAACATATAACGAAGACATAATAAAATGGAATGTTTATCCTGTGGCTCCCATTAGACCTCTTCCGTTCGATGGTTGTAACTAATGACTTGTTTTTCCACTTTTGTATTGGAAGCCTTATTATTGGGCTGCACAGAGCATACCTTATTTGATTTCCCTAGCAATGCCTGCACCTCTTGCTGAAGCCTGCAATTAGATGTTTATGAAATAATATTAAAAAGCTGCATAATCTCATCTGTGGTCAAAAATTAAAAAAAAAAAAAAAGAAAAAAGCCAGCAACAAACCAGCTCTGTTTGTATAATATTATACTGAGTACAATAGACTAATGTTCACTCCAGTGCATGTGTCCTTTTGACTAACCACTTCTATCTGACAACCTTTTTTTGGCAACAGAACACACTGTACTTTTTGGATAATTGACTGTGGAATATAATGTTGTTTATTCAAAAGAGGGTCACACAGAACTGAGCTTCTAGTTGTCTTTATCCTTTTACCTTTCTTATCTTCGTGCTGTTTAAATTTATGCTGAATTTCTTTTAATTACACATACGGTTTTAATTGCTGTGCAGTATTTATTCACCAGAAGGTGACCTAATGGTGAAAGGGTAAAGAAAGGTGGGTGGGAAGCTGAATTCAGATTTGAAAACTATATTTGGACATATTTATTGGTGAGCAATCTCACAAAGAAACAAACACAAGCACACGCATTTCCAACACCCTCTGTTACCTACAGGGCCACATCTGCCTGCAATACAACTGCAGCGTTTCCTTGTACTTAAAATCTACTAGAAAGACTCATCCACCACTTGCTCGGTGATCTGAAAATTCAACAGCAGCAAAAGCCCCAATTTTAAGATTCAGCCTTGGGGGATAAGCACCCTCAGGGCAATTATGGGTAAACACTTAAAAGTTGTGAAAAATCTAGATTACGGGAAATGCAGCTAAAGAAACAGGTTCAGGAGAAAGTTTTAACTGAAGTATTCAAACAAGGCCATACAAGAATTGATGTGTGTCTAAAGCGTGTTCTTGGGATGCAGCCTGGGAGAAGAGAGGTCGCAAGTAAGTGTTGCTTAACAGGAGGGAGAGAGGACTCTGATGCGGCAGAGGAAAGGGAAGAGCCCCCTTCGAACACAAGCTGGAGAAGGAGGTGCAGGGCACCTCTCTGCTGCTGATCCTCAGACCAGGGGAACACGAGAGTTGCCTGGGACTTTAAGTCTGCAAGATACTCATGAAACTGAAGTTTGCAAGAGTACCAATGTTGCAGGGCACCTCTTCACGGAGATTTCTTCTGGCATCTGATGGAGACTGAAAAATAAAACCCACCGGGCTTCCTGGTGACAGCCTAGAAGGAATCCATCAGTGGCACATACACAGCAGGGGCTTCCTTGGCCACTTCTGCAATTTTTTTCCACTGAAAAAGCCATTATTTTTCACTTCAAGCTCTCTCACAGCAACAACAGAAAAGAAGGTGATTCATTTAATGAGCGACCAGCTCTCACAAAGCCAGAGGAAACCCCTGAAGAAAATATCCTTCAGGTGTTGGTAAAATAGAGTCTAACTAGGCAATAACGGGATGAAAATTATTATAGCTAATCTGCTCTATTATAGCTCAGGTGTGGTTCCATTTTACTGATGACTAAAGTAGTCCTAATACGTCAGTTCAAGTTACTGCCAATTCATTTGAAGAAATTTTGTTTGTTTGTTTAGAAAAAGGTTTAATTGGGGGGGATGACTGATACTGACAGTAATAACAATTCATCTGTCTGTGCTAGTGCTAAACCACACCGTGGAAAATCCTTGCTAATGCTGGATTGATCAGCTAACACACAGCAGCTCTGCTCTTCTAATTTGTTTTATGTAGCTGACTTCAGACAGCACATTTCAATCTGGACTATTTTAAGAATCCATGTAAAACTAAGTCACTGCCCTATTAGTGTGGATAAAGAGGCATATGAATACTACTCAGCTACAAGCAAGACACAGTTCATCTGACATTTTTTTCAAGCAGAGAGAATACACTGCGTCTGGAACAAAGAAGAAAATGTGATTGGAAAGTTTAGAGCCCTTAAATTAATTCCCTAAAAAAAGTTCCCTTAGTATAGTTATAAAAACAAAATATTGTTGTGAAAACAATTTTACAGCTTTATAATTCACTACTTTTTAATTTAAGAACAAAACTGTCAGTATAATTGCAGATTCTGTTTGCCTTGCAGGAGTTCTTTCAGCTCATGATAGGAAACCTCCTCTTCTTTTTTTTTTTTTTAACTTTTTTTCCAAAGGCTGCTATTTAATTTACTATATTGTGTTTCTTTATAGTTATTCAGAGGTAAATCTTAACAGGAAGCCCATTCATCATGTGGGGGCCTAAGTTAGTTTAGTACCAGAACATTTATGATCAGTAAATATAACCATATATTACCAACTATTTCTTACCATTACTCTTGGAAGAAAAAATATTCTATCAGCAGCCATTACAGACTACTTTCTACTCTTTGTAGCTGGTTTTAGGTGGGATCCTACATGGCTTACACTGCTCACTATGCACCATGACTATTTTCTAACTTGCCTGCTCACTGAAGTACTAGGCTCAAGAGTCTGGTTGTGGACAACCATGCCTATCAATGGAGAAATGAATCATATTTTAAACTGTGCACAACTCCTACACAAAGTGGTGCTTTAGTAACGAACTATTACTATAATATGCATACATGTGCTGTTAAGAACTGGATTTAGACCACAAATATGCTTCACAGCAGTCAGTGGGAAAATCATCCAAAGGTAGGACAATCCACTCCAAATGACATGACCAAAATATCACATCACCCTAAGCATCACTATGATGTAAGTAGTTCCTTGTCTTAACACTGGCATTACCATCGGGTCATAAGCACAAACAGGGCAGCCTTCCCACCTCAAACAGAAGAGCCATCCAATGGCACCAAGATGCTCCACGTCTCCTCATTCTCCCCAGCTTGGGCAAGTTTCCCTACCCATCCATGTCCTAGCTTCACTGCAATACACTTGACAATGACACAAGGGTTATTTGATAGAACAGCAGCTTCACCACATGCTCTGGTGCCTTGGCTTTGGGAGAATTCCGACGTGGTTGGACCAAGTGTACTTTAAAATGGAAGGAAACAGCTCCTCCAGTAATCAGCAGCACCATCACACACAACAGCCAGAGTATGCCTGCAAATTAATTAAGTGGCACTAATTTTTAAGAATGCTGCTTTTTGAACTGAAAGCTGTAAACTGGTAGCAAGGCCCACCATCCTTGCTTCGTGCTACAGATGAGGCTGGCCATTAGGGACCTGAGCTCAGCTGGCCCCAGGGTTCAAGGCAAGCACCATTGCTCGAAAATGAGACAGCCTCCCCTTCAGATGTTCCTTTCCACCTATAGGTAAATACACACTCGCTACCTTTTATGGCCTCAGATACAAAATCCTTATCCGTTAGACTGTGACATGATATGGCAGTATCTGTCAAGGCAGACACACTTGGTTGTCAAGAGTTAAACAGCACAGAAACAGAGCCCTTAATTAACTTCAAGGTTGCTCCATGCCTTATCATGTATGGAGGCATTGTCCTCAGCTTATTTTAAGAAGGAGCAAGAAAGAACATCCAGGTATTATGCCAAAAGCCTCTTTCTCAATTATACCCCGTATATTACTAACCCATTGTGGCTGACTAAAGGCTAAAGCTGCAAAAGCTGCATCCTGAAGCTGTAAATTTAAGTTGGTTTCTCAGTATATGCCGACCTGACTTACTCCTGTAACTGCAGGCTCCCTGTTATCTTTAACTTCAAGGTAATTGTTTGGCAACTTGGTGTTTCTCTATTTCAGGAAAGCAACTCAAATATATGATTCCTAAGAGACAAATCTGATTAATTGCTCTGTCATCAGCTGGTTCCTGCTAGTATATGGAGTGCTGAAATAATAATAATACTATAATACAAAGAACAAACAGTAAAGTTCTGAAACAAAAACGCTAAACACATTTCAAGCCAAGAATTGGGCTTTTTCAAAAGTTTAGGGTATAAACCAGACTGTGTTGGATTCCTGCAGTCAGGATAAGCACGCCATTTTGAAAACTCCTCTTTGCATCCCTTGCCAGCACCTTTTCACCCAAAAATTCTGAAGAAATCCACCAAGATTTTGATGCAGAGATTTGTAATACCTTGAAGAGGAAAACATGATTCTCAGTGCCAGAGTACCACCAAGTCCTTACTCTGAGCTTCTCATCTCATTGTTAGAAACCACTGCCTTCTTCCCCTCCTCCTCACTTTAACAGAAGCAACAGCATTTAATTTAATCCACCCAGAAGCAATAACAGAGTCAGCAGCTGATACACAGCTAGTGCTGGTTAGAACTCAGAATTACTGTTTTGTGACGAGTGTCAACATTTTGACATTTGTTGCTATTCTCAGGGTAGAAAGGAACTGTGTATTCATCTGGAAATTTTGAAATGTCACGTTGAAATCACAAATTCAACTCTGAATTTTGGAATTTCACCTTTTATTTCATTTTACATTAGTTTTCTGTCTTTTTTAATTCATAAAATGCCAAAGTAGAATATTTTAGATAAACCTTTTTAATTTTACTTGGTTTTGCTTTATTTTAGCGTCTCACACTTACAGAAAATGAACTTCAACCACCATTGTACACCATTTCTGAATCCCAGCCAGTGGAAATTTTTGACACATGACTTTTAGGAAGAGGACACTTGGGTGGAGATATGAGACTTTTGGGGAGAAGACACTCGGGGAAGCCAGGCAGTGTACATCAAGCTGCCTGCCTTTCTCCATAAGCAAAAAGCAACGCTAAGAAAGAATATATCCCTGTGACAGCAGGAGGGAATCTGGCAGATTGCATTTATTCATCTGCAGAGAACAAAAAATTCCTAGTCACTAGATTAACAGCAAACAGCAAGAGCATTAGTCTCAGTTCAAATGCAAGTGCCGGAGGTATCTACTTTATGTGAGTGATGGCAGACTGCAAAAATTATTAAACCAGTACAAGAGAAGTGCATCAGTCATAGCAAAGAACACTGGTGAGCAGATGTTTCTGAGGCAAAGATGAAACTTCCAAGTGAATGTCTCCATCACAGGTATTAAATCAGTGGAAAAACTGACAAAAGCTGTGTAAAATGAGAAAACAGCGAGCCGTCACAGTCCCCTTTTGGGCACTGCAAGTTTCATGAGACCGTGTCGATGCTGGTTGCAGCAGGCAGCAAACACCACCTCCAGCAGTGCGGAAACGATGCGGTGGTTGAGGTCTGCTAATCACGAGCCGCCACCACCACCTAAACCATTGCCAAAAGCATAAGCTGCCTTGTTAATTTTACCTTTTCCAGTTGTCTCCCCACTTAATTTCCCCGGTGCTCACCTAGAACGGTGCACAACACAGAAGGGCTGTCTCAAGAGGTCGTGCTCCATATGCACCTATGCCTGTATATATGTAAATTGTGACAATTTACACAGCTGGTGTGGGCTAAGCACATTAGGGAACTCGAACACTTGTGCCATGTTAGTGAGAACAGACAAAGCTACCAAAGGGACACTGCTCCCTTACACCTTCCAGCCAATCTGCAGCAAAGGAGCATGGATTTGGATGCTATACTAAATCAGAGCTACCAAACACTTTTGTTCTCCCCAAATCAGCCAATTGCTCTCAAGAGATCAATGTTTTTGTTATGATTCCACCATTCTGGACCAAAACCACAAGCTGGCTCAGATGATTTCAGCGGTGCCCAGTCTGGATGCTAAAAATGTGTGGATTCCTTTGGGAGACAACATGTTTCCCCAGGCCTATGAGTAGATTCAGAAAGAAGGAGAGTACAAAGGATCCAAGACCTAGAAAGGACAGACCTCCCAGGTGTCTACAGTGGCCACTCCTGAAATACAACTGGAGCCACATGAGGTCCCTGAAAGGTCCACAAAGCTACCTGGGAGACACTCAATAGCGTCTTAAAACCACTCAAACATGAGCAAAACCAGTGAAAGGACACAGACCTATTTGGAGATAGGAGAGCTCGACAAGGGTATTTGGTGTCTTAACTAGTTCAGCACAGAAACATTTGGTGATAGCTGAGCTTGTCAGTGATGGGAGTTTCGTCAATTCCGTTCTGACCACAGGGCAAACTTGCAGGAACTCTCCATGTCAGAAACCGGCTTTGACATTTTTGTTTTCTACTGTGGACATCTTGGTGCCAGAAATCAGCATACCTAATGAGTCACCCCGGTCTTGTGCTCTCTGGCCTTTGGGAGGGGAAAAGTTAAGAGAGAGGCTTCAGACTTTGACTTGGTCTGAGCAGGCGCAGCACCACTGGCAAAAAACACAAGAGCAGCTGGTTGTATCACAATGTTTCTGTGATGGTCTCATGACAACTCCGCTGCTCCTACAGAAATCCCCACTATCTACCACCCAGAGGAGAAAGCTCCTGCGGTTTTTGGCCAGGAATGCCCTTGAAGCACATGTAGGTTTAAATGAGGGCATGCACTCCACCAGTTCATTTCCTAACTAGGACTTGGGTATTAAAGCTAGACAGGGTGCTACAAAAGACTAAAATGCACAGAGGTTTCACATCCATGACCTCACTTCCATAACCGGCCCAAGGACAGAATGCAACTCAGCGCTGTGTGTGAGTAAAACTCATTGTTCTCAGTGGGCTTTAAGAACCAGTACAGATTATTTGCTGTTCCCATACTGATCCAGATTTATTTTGGATCAGCAGCGACTTCAACACGATTAGTACGCAGCACAGAGCCACAGTACCATGAACCTCTTTCTAGCCAGAATGCAAAATATAAACATCCTTCTTTATTTTTTTTACCCTTTAAAAACCCTAAACAAATTCAATGAAAATTTTTACCTCTCAGTGATGGATCACGGTATGTATTACAATTAAGGACCATGAACTTCTAATCTAGGATGGATTTTTTACAACGTCCTTAATATTTTGCAAACAAAGTGCGTTCAAAATTAAGAAAGCATTTTTTGAATACATTTAGAAATTGTTTTATATTTTAAGATCATACCCTTGCAAGAAGAAAAATTCCCAAAGCTCTTCTTGCATTTTATGTGATATGTATTAAAGCCTGCTTCTTACCCTGGCTTCTCAAACCAATTTCCTTACCTGAAAGGCCTCAAAACAACTTTGAAAAGGCAAACCACAACAAAACGTAGAAGCCAGTTGTGTGTAGGAAAAGATGTTAAAATTCACATTGTAGCCAACAAGTCAAATTACAGTGACAATTCTCCCTATCAGATACCTGGCTCTGACATAGCCTTCCTTTTTTTTCTCTTCAAATAAAATCGTTCCAAAAGTTGATTTTATGAATGAGTGAGTCTGCAAAGGAAGAGAACAGCGTGCGGTAAAACTGGACAACACTGCTTCACTGGCAAAGCATAGAGTGTTCGATCCCTGAGCATTTCCTGTTAGACTGTAAGATCACCTCCAATTCTTCACCAATTAAACTACATATGTTACAAAGCAGCAACCAAGCAGACTCTGCCACCAACATCAGAGAAGAGTTGTAAGTTCAAAAGTGAAATAGGTAATAATGCAGATGTTTAGCAGGCTCGAAGGGAATGAAAGTTCTGGAGGGATTTATCACCAAGCAGATAATAAGTCTGTTTTGCAGAAGAACAGAAATTATTTTTATAGAGATATATATGAAGTGTTTCTGCATGTGTATTTGCAAACGCCACGTGCACACACACAAACATATATATATATTTTTATATATATACACACATGAAACCCCAAACTTGAGCTAAATTAAATTGTCCCTCCAGCTTTGTAATGCAAATGAGACTAACAGGCTTGTGCTGTTTGTGGTTCGAGATGATTTGCGTTTCCATAGAGATGCTGACTGAACTAAAGTTTTTAAATTTTTTATATATATAACCCTACTTGTATCTATAAAAGTCTAAATATGGATCTGCTGTACCTCAGCACCTCCTCAGTGACTCCACTGGAACCACAGCAATTTACACAAGTTAAGGCTATGTGCAAATTTTGTGCCTTTCACCACTTTCCAATTGGAGCTCTACACCAAGTACCTGCAGAGCTGAGAGTTTATTACTTCTCTCCTCACTCCTAACTTCTTGGTAAGGAAGGCGAAGAAAAGGGAAAAAGCAGTTTCTTAGCTGCTAGCAAATAATGTTTCAAGAACATTTGTAATGTATTGCCATCTCTAAACTGCCTGGAGAAACATCTTTGCCTTCAAACGTTCCCACTGTCAGGAAAAGTAGAATTCAGGGGAAACAGTCCGTGTGCTTCTAGTGAAGGAAATGCCAGAAGGACAGACTTACTGTTATGTGTCAGAAGCTTTTTCCCCTTTCCTGGTGAGCACCCACAAGCTGAAGAGCAGGGACATGCTGAGACGAGCCAGGGTGGGCCTGGGCAGTGATGGGTTCACCACCTCCCCGCCTGGGCTTGGCCATCCTCACCCTCCGGTGGAGCCTAAGCCTGTCATACACTACAAGGACCCCACAAAGCTAAAGCTCCTGTCCTCCCCCAAGAGCCACGTTAGAGATGGCCACCAGCAGAAGTGACAAAAGCAAGCCAGGGTCAAAGTTTGGGCAGAGAAACCAGGCAGACCAGTTTAACTTTCTATCTCAAATCGGCTTCGCTTTATGAGGGCTGGGCACCAATTCAAGTGGATGGAGGCCACCCGCCGTACCATAACCTGAGAAGAAAATCAGAGCTGAGCTCTGTGGGAACTCATTTCCATGTGGTTTCAGTGATAAGTGATTTTTGAACAGCGACACACCAGAGGTCAACCTCCGCAATCGCTCTGAACCACAAACAAAACCAGTCTCCAGCGTACCTCCTATCTATCTGAGAAGACGAAGGATTTGTCCGGTGCACCAGAGGGGCCCACAAGCACACAGAGCAGAAACTCCAACCCAACCTCTTGTTTGATCTTGGGAGGGCCCAGAAGGAAAGACCCAAGCACAGCGATGCCGTATGGAGGCATGGACAGTGAGCTCCTTGGGTAACATCATGTCAGAGGGACGAAACCTCCGTCCTGCCCACAGGGTGACATGCCGCCTCCACACATGACCCTGTCTCACCCTTTGAGGATGACAGCATTTCTAAGCCCCCACAAAAGCCTCTTTTCAAACCAGACAAGAGTTCCCTACTTCCAGCTTTAAGACGACATATGCAAGGAGACTTGCCCCAAGCCCCCCCAGGCACCAGGCCCATTTAGCCCCCCACCATTTAGCCCCCACACACCGACTTTTAGGAAGGGTGCCAGGGCACATTCAGCCATGTGGCTCTCTGCTCCCCCAGGGAGGCCGGTGAGCACCCATGTCCCCTACCTTTTGCTGCATGGCGGGCGGCTGCGGGGCCAGCACCGGGTCGGTGATGTAGGTCTTCTTCGTGCCAGGCGGCTGGTAGAGCCCGGGAGGAGCCTGGCCCACGGTGTTACTGGTGGGATACGCTGGCTCAGCCTTCCAGGTGCTCTGCGGCACGTAGGGCGCTTCAGAGCCGTTCCTCCCCCCATACCCCCCATAGTAGGGGTCCTGGTAGCGGCCCTGTGGAGGTGCATAGCCATAGGCGGGCTCCGAGGGCCGGGCGGGTGGTGGGGCGTAGCCATAGTCGGGCCCGCGGGGCTGGGGAGGGCCGTACTGCGGGGCGCCGGGCTGGCGGGCTGGCGGGGGGGCGTAGGACTGGCCGGGCCCGAGGCTGCCGTAGTGCGCGGGCTGCGGGCCGGGCGGCTGGTAGTGCGGGCTGGGCTGCGCCGTCCTCACCTGGACGTTGAAGGCCGGGCGGCTCGGGGTGGAGGCCGGGATAGGAGGTTGCGGCTTCAGGGTGCCGACGGGAGTCACCGGGATGGGTGCCGGCTGCCCTGGGCCCTTAGCGGTGGACTTCTTGGTGGCGGTGAGGGGAGGCTGGTTGGGGATGATCATCCGCTTGTGGCCGGTGACAGGGGTGGACACAGATGGGGTGGTGGCGGCGGAGCTGCTCGAGGTCCCGGAGCCCTAGGAAGCAAGGAGAGATTGCCACGGCGTCAGCAGGAGGGACTGCTCAGGCACGAGGTCAAGCAGCGACGGGGTTAAGTGGAAACGCGGGTTTTACAGTAACATCTGCACAGCAACTCAAACTGCTTAGGAAAGCAGGAATGTACCCGAGACCACACAGTATAAAATGGTAATAGCAACCTTTCCCTGCTCTGACAGAACAGGGAAGGCACCATGGCAGCCGAGCAGAACTGCCGCACATGCCGTTTTGTCTCTCCTTGGAGTTTTCTCCTCCATCTCAAAACAAACAAACAAACTAAAAAGGGATAAATGCAAGAAAAAGGGAGACTCGCTGGAGAATAGTTAGGGAAAAACCCATGCGTTCCTGTGAAAATGAGAGTGTTTTGCAAAAGACAGAAAATGAGATTCCAGTCTCTACAGAGACATGAAATTCCTTGGGTCCCTAGAGCACTTGTAGGGTACTGCCCCCAACACGGGGGCTCCTTTAGCAACGCAGGAGGCAGCAGACTGGGATGGCCCAAGAGCAGCTCCCAAGCCGCAAGAATTTACTTAGATCAAAGCAAAATACGGAGGTGTCCTTGTCCCTGGCTCTGCTCCTAAGCACTGCTGGTTGAAAGCCTGGAGTGACCCCAGAGAAGGCAAATGTTACACATGGCTCATTAAAGGGCAGAAAGCGGGCCAGGATTCCCGAGAACTTCAGAAGTCAGCTCCCACCAGGGAGCCGTGTAACCCTGCACCAGCGCCCCAGGCACAGCAGTGCTTGGGCAGCCAGGGAAGAGGTTCACAGCAAGTGCCGCCGCTTCCTGCGATTTGGCCACCAAATGAAGATTTAGTGCAGTGACACTGTCCTAATAAGCATCGTACGGCCTTCTGCCCAATATACTTGTTTGTCTAGCTCACCTCTTATTTAAATCCCGCGTCCAAAAACACCAGTGTGAAAGGATATCTTTGTTAAAGAGCTAACAACGTGAAATAATTTCTGAAGAACACCGAAGATCACCCTTAAGTCTTTTCATTAAATCAAAGAAGAGCAAACTTGAATTTCTGAAGCTCAGGATTAGGTAAAATTTCTTGCCTCTCCATTTTCCTCTGTTCTGAAAGAGAACCTGAATTTCATGCCTTCCTATACGGACATACATTAAAGCAAAGACATGCAGTCTGACAGCATTTCTTTGCTGTTGCATTTTAACACCATAGTTACATGAGGTTATATGTCATCCAAACTTCCTGCACCGGGCTTGATCTCACTCATGATCTGCTTGATAACCTCCAAGTTCACAGCAGCCCAAAGTCAGACCAGCTCAGCCCTCATGGATGGTTGTGTTCACGCTAAGGCACATGCCACCTTTCCCTAAATGACCAACCTTGTATTTGTCCCCAGGTGTTCCTGCTTTATGCAGGCACCCTGACCTTTACCTACTGCCCCATCAACTTCTTGCTGGGACCACTGGACAGGGGAGAGAGCGGTGGGGACTCAGGGGGACACCCCACGCACAAGCTCTTCTCCGGACAGAGAAATCCTCTGCCTGGTCAGCAGGTGGCGGCAATAAATTGCTGCCAAACCAACCCAAGCCAGCAGCTGGAGAGGAACTTCAAACACCCATTGCTCTGGGCCTCCAAGGGTACCTAACTCACCTGCCGTAGAAGGTGGGAGAAAGGCAGACCCCCCCGCCCCCATCATTTGGCAACCACCACACATGAAGAAAAGGGAGATAGGAGCAAGCTGCTCAACTTCTAGTCCACAGCCCACAAGCAAGTCCACCAAAGGAATAAGGAAGCTCTACTACCCAACTGGTAGCTCTTCCTGACTGATGTACACATAAGTTTTTGCTGATGCACTGGCAAAGACCTTACTCCTGTAATCACACCTTCAGGACAAACCTCCCATGAGAGTAAAACTTCCATGAGGAATCACTATAAATGAGAAAAAAAAAACAAAAAACAAAAAACAAAAAAACAGGCAAACAAGAGCATCAATCTGTTTTGAGAGATGTAAAAGGTGTGTGTGCAGAGGTAGTGAATAATAAAACAGCAAATTTCTGCTGGAGAAAAAAATATCTCAATGTATTCAAACCCTGACCTTGCCAACAGATCCATGACCAGGCAGTACATAGACAGACTGGAGAGATTTTGAAACTGAGAGCAAGGAAGAGCTGAAGCGTGTCTCAGCTGAACTGCAAGGGCAGAGACAGGTTAAGGGTCTGTAGCCCTCCATTAATATTGCCTGATTCTTCTATTTCTGAAACACCTGAGGAGGAGCAAGCATTCCTCCATCCCTGCTTCAGAGCACAAGTGCACCAGTGCTCACTGCTAGCAAGAAAATATGCTTTCTGTTGGAATTATTCTCCCATGTCAGCTTCTCATTTATGGCCGGGAGTGCTAGAAACTTTCCCATTTCCTCACCTATTTCATTCCTCTAAATGACAGTAGTTTGTCCACTTACTGTAATGGGATGAAAGGTCCACAACACGGCACTGTAATTACCACCAGAAAAGCATTTTTTTTTTCCATGTGAAGAGGGAGAAGGTAGATAATGTTTTAAAGACAACAGCCTATTGGGGGGAGGGGGAAAGCCCAAACCAAAACAACATAAATGAGCCCTATTCATCACATCTTCTGCTTCTGAATGCAGACCCTGGAAGCAGGTGATGACAAACCACTAGTAAAGCTCTTTCGATGGAAGTCTATTCCATCCCAAGAAGTGGATGACTTTAATCTTACATATAAACATCCACATAACACTTCACTTAATGCGTTGATGGCAGTCTCCTGCCTGGACTGGAATACACCTTAAGAATGAGTAATAACCCCTTCCTCCAGAAGACCCTTCACTGCCTATTGACTGGCACTCTGAAAGGCACTGAGCAGCTCCCGCATTTGGCTGCAAAGAAGATGTCTCCCCTCCCACACCAGAGCCCAGTGAAGGAAGGCAGCAAACTGGGGGCGCCTGGGCCAGAGACCCAGCTCTGCCATCAACTTCACAGCAAAGGCCCAAGCTGATGAGTACCGGCTGCGTTGTGGCATCCAAACCACAGGCTGCCTTGAGGAGGAGGAAGTTTGCATCAGTAGGAGTCCCCAGAGGCGCCCTGCGTGACTCATTCTGAATTCCTCTGAGGGTGCTGGGCAAGTGTGTGATGAAAGCTGGGCTTCTGGGGGGGGGGGGGCGGGGGCGGGCGGCGGAGAGGGTGTAAAGCTAGTTAACGTGGTGTAGTAGAGAAATTGGACAGGTTAGAGGGAGTTTAACACTTTTAGAGCACTGATGATTTACAGGGACACAAAGAGGAACATTGGCTGTAGCTCCTGAGCAAGGGCACAGGTGAGGTGTCACCATAAATCCTCTGCCCTTTTGCCTGAGAGAGAGATAGGTGGCCACAGTCCAGCCTTCTGTACGTCCAGCCATGCACTCAAATATCACCCCAGGCTTAAACCTTGAGATTATTAATGGATTAAGAAAAGACTTTATAAATGCACATGAACTATGGACAAGATTCCTGCTCTAAGGACAGACATGTGTGGAAGGATGAGAAAAGGGTACTCGGATACCATGGGGAAGAGTGATTTCAACAGATGTCTGGAAGGCACTAAGAGGATAGGAGGCATGGATGAGGCTATAAAGATGGCAGGTAGATGGAGAGGGAGTAATGAACAGAAAGGTGGAAAGGGCTACCTATATCACTGGGTACGGTCCCAGCAAAACAGATGACTGTCACAAATGTTTCATCCAAAGGAGTCCACAGAACTTCTACCAGTGCAATGGAGTAGACTCGTCCAAAAGCACATCAAAGTGACAGCCCTGAAGGATGAAAACAAATAGAAATAGGAGAAAGAAAAAGGAGGAAGACAAAGACAAAGAGTGGATTCACAGGAGTACAGGCATCCCGCCCTCCAGCAGCTCCTGGACAGCTCATTTCAAAACCATATTGCACTTGCAAGTGACTATCGCAGTCAAACACGCTCTCTGACATCCTCCAAGGGCTGTTTTCAGAGGAAGACAGGCTTTCCTCTGCTCGCCATGCACTAGACGAAACCGTCTGACACACTTCGCAAGTGCAAATTAGAACCACGCTACTTACCATCAACCCCTTCTTGCAAATTCATATTTGCAAAGAGAGAGTAAACTAGAAACCCCAGGTGCTGATAACGCAGAGTTGTTAAGAGAAACTAGAGTAGGAAGGAGTTAAATTCAGAACCTCATCTACCACAAGCATTATAATACAAAATCTTTTTTTTTAGTGGGGAAAGCACAAGAGCCTTGTTTAAACACAGATGGAAGTACCTAAATGTACTGCTTCTTCTACAAATGAATTATCCAGCAGTTCAAATAAAGGTGAACTAATACTGACAAAATCAAGTAAAACTCAATCAATGTGGGAGGAAAAAACCCCCAAAACACTTCTCCTAAAAAAAGTTACCATGTGTAACCATGAGCGGAATCATTTTGCTTGGCAACTCCTGCCCTGTCTTCTTAAATGCAGTGAAAGTTTATAAACATTTGCAGGAGTTTCTTCTACCAGCCATCATACAAGAAGTCTCTGATGTTGTGGTAAACCCGTGCTGTCCTAGGGGTCTGACTGTCAAAGCTGGGTATGTGGATTCAAAGCCACCCTGGTGGGGAACCCTGAAATCCTGAGTATCTGTGTGATTCTTCATTCTGTAGAAATTACGTACACAGATCTTAAATTAAATTCAATGTATACCTACAACATCACATAGGTACTAGGGATGAAACCTGTTGTTCTACAGAAATTAGCCTGTAATTCTATACCATTTGTCAGGGTTAAATCTTAAAAAGAGCACAGAATAGCTATAGTCTACAGCAGGGGCATAATTCTATATGATCAGCTGGAACCCTTATGAAAAGGACTTAATTCTCCTTTTATTTTGTGCATTTGTAGAGTATTTTCTATACAATCCCTTCAGTTATTCAGTTTCACAGACTGGATCAAAAATGCCAACACAAAGTTTATCACATTCTATTCAATTCTGCAGGCATTTTTCATAAAGGTACAGTTGAATAGCTTTAGCCCTTTAGCTGTCAAATTATCACATATAAAGATACATTACTCCAGCTCAGTGGTTTTCAACCTTTCTGCTCGGCAGCCCCCAAATGTTTTTCAGGAGAGACAAGCTCCTTTATGGAGAGAGTTAATCTACGGACAATAAACATGTCTTTTTAAGTTACCTTTCACTGAATTCTTCTTAGTTACCTTAAGAGTGATTCGCGGACCCCCAGCGTTTGCAGAACACAAGTTGAGAACCACGGCTGTAGCTGGGGCTACCTTTTTCGAGCATTTCTGTCACTATTTACTCCAGGATAGGAATGAAACAAGCCTTCTTCCTCGAAAGGCAGAAACCTGGCAACTACCAGTGGGCTGAACCCAGGATGCAGCGTTCCCAGGGGGCTGCCAGTTCACAGTGCCGGCGCCGCATCTCTCTTCCTAACTCAGCCACTCTTCTGCACGGTCCACCAGCACAAGCTGGACTTTCCATGGGGCCAGCTCAGGCACGTGCCAGCTGAAATCTTTTAAGGATCACCCAGTGGTGGTGGGGGTTGGAGGCCTGGGTGGGAAAGGCAGCAAAGGGTGGAAAATTAACTTGGCTTTTCCTGACACCGTGGATTGGCATTCACCTCGGCTAGCTGGAGGTGCTTAAAGCGCTCTCTGTGAAATGCATCTCCACGGGGTCATTTATCCTATTCTAATATCGAAGCCTAAAACAGGGAGATGAATCATCCACTGGGGGAACCTACTTCACTCTGTGTAAGTAGTAAAGACTGTAAAAGAAGCATAAAAACAGCCAATACAAGTCACTGAATATTTAGACAGCGCAAGTTAGTGCAGACAAATTCCACAATAAGCAGGTAATTTTGACGTGACTGTAAGAAGCATAGACACCTTTTCCCTGTATTAAGCGCGCTGCCGCTCAAGCTCAGCTACTGCTGTGCACCAAGGGGATTTCTGAGCACCAGCAGCTCAGACCGTCAGCCAGGACCCTGCCACGCCATGCAGCCAACGCAAGACAAAGCCTGGGCTGCAAAGGCATTTCCAGCGTATGAAAGGGGGTGACATGTGTGGGCCGACCTTTCCGACCTCCTTTTCCACCTCTGTGCTGAACAGTGGTGTCGACTGGAACTGGAGCTTCTGCTTTGCCAGGAGCAGCAGCTGGGCTGAGCCTCCCTCCACCTTGAGGTACCGGATTCCAGCTCCCCCCCCAATTTGGAAAGGATAACCCCAGAGAAAAATCAAATACTCTGCTTTGAAACCTGGGCCTTTAGGCATCTGAAAATGTGAACAGGCATTTTATGGGGTTTCCCGATATGCAGACACATCTAACTCCTGCTGACTTCAAAATCTGTATTTGAACAAGCTGCCTTGCTAGTGATAACGTATGGCCAGGTTCCCCTGAACATACCCTCTTTTTCTGTCTGAATAACATCTGGGTGCAAAAGAGAAACCTGGCCTTTCATTTGGGACTGGCAGATGCCTGGAGTCCTGGTAGAGCTCCAGCTGGGTTGCTGAATGTCCAGAGATCCTGGGCAGATGCACTGCCCCCATTCAGCACACCTGATGCATTTTCAATATACAGGGTTTTCTGGCCTTTTTCATAATGTCCAGATAGTAGGCCAAGCACACTGAGGACACGTCAGTCCCCTTTGCACTGCTGCTATGTAGTGCATGCAGCTCAGTTGCTAACACAGATTTCTTTAGGTGTCAAAATGCCCTTAGAATCCAGTCCAAAATTTTGAAGTCTGGTCCAAAACCTTAATACCCTCAGCCAAAACACGTTTATAATCAGATGAAGCTTTTCTTTACAGTTTCATCATTCTCTCATTTCTAGTTTACAGCTGACAAGTGAGTGTCACGGAGGCATGGGCTGTGCATGGATCAGCAGCCACACTCATACTTCCCAGATGTGTTTATATGGGATTCAGCTTGTTGGCTTGATCTCCAGAAGCTATCAAGGCATTAGAACGGATTGCTCCTAGGCATTATACCAAAAGAAGAAGAGGAGAAATCTAATAAGGTGTTCATCTCTGGTTCTCAAATGAAGAGAATACCTTACAGATGCCATGAAGTGTTACAAGAACACAACTGCTTCTGAGCTTTGATCTGTTTTTCAGCTGCTACCAGGGGTGGAAAAAGAGTCAACATAGTTGTTAATGTTTCTGTTCACAACCTCTTTTGTACTCCTTGTGACGGCCCAGCTTGACAAAAGAAAAGGTGGTAACACGTTAAACTCCAATATTTTATCATGGAAATCAGACTTTCACAACTGACACGCACAGTTATAGACACACACCTTGGTTCAGCTTTCAGTACGGGTGTCAAGTGTTTTAGGCAATCTGGGTTTCCACTTTCCAACACTCCATTAATTCCGAAGAGCCTGAACACATCTGAAAAGTTTGGTCTCCAAAACACAACAGTGTCATGCCCGGGAAGAACTTTGCTTTTCCTTCTCGGTTTCATACTTACTTCTTTATTTGTTTACCCCAATACTATCACTACGATGACTACTATGAGCTTTTATTCATTTTTCCCTTTCTGATGAGTGATCATCTGGTATTTATGAGAAGGACTATGTGAGAGATGAGTTTTAAAAGTTGTGCAAACAATTGACCTAAATACTTCTAGTTCTGGTGGACAGTCAAGGGCCATAACTTTAGTTTAATTCATTGAAAGGGCTAGTTATGATTAAAACTCTCCTACTTAAGCAATTCCACTTGACCAGTTCAAACGCAGTAGCAACTTCATCTACAAGAACATCAGATATCAGCACAAGAAATACCTTTGCCAAAAGGTACAGAAGATGCCAGTCATGAGAAGTTAAATGTTTTCTGAATTCGTCTTGGGATATTTCTGTAATTTCCCACTCTCATCACTAAAATGACAAATTTGCGCCATTCTGGATCTTGGGAACGTGCAACGGCAGCCCCCTGCGCTGGCTGAATCGGTGGCACATTGACTCAGCAATAAATTACGTAAGGAGCTGGGCACCACAGCCCTTTGGTTACATCAAAACACAGAACTACTGAATACAATCCCGGAACAGAAGACCACAAAAAGGGTAGAGCGCTACCATGTGAGGACAAGTCACTATGTGCATGGAGCAGTGAAACTGAGCTCCTTAAGGTGCACCTTCTCTATGGCTTAGCAACGCAGGAATGTCCAAAGCATTTCCATTCAGCAAACTGGGCCCTTCTAACGGGCTGACCAAGTCTCCATGCTTAATTTAGGCAAAATGTTGCCCTGCCTGACAATGGGGAAGCCCCTGCCCCCCTATAAATAAGAACTTTGGGTAAGCAAAGTATTTTTATGACTTTTGCTATTACTAAGCTAGTGAAACTTAAAGTATCATAATTACAATGTCCGCAGACTTAAAAACGTTTTTTTTCTTCCTTTTATAACTTGCTACTTGTAATGGAAAAGAAACTCAAGTGCAAGATAAATATGGGCAGGGTGGAGGGTTACACAGATTATGTCGCTATCCATGGATGTGTATCGTGATTATAAAAAATGGATAAAAAAGGCATAATGGAAGATGCGTGAGTGCAGGGAAGGGATGTGCACCTGTGAGTGACAGGATGAAATAAACGTATTCATTAAGTCTTCTGGAGAAGTCTTCTACAACTTATATGGAAAACTTCTAATTTTCTATTGTGTGTTGAACAATGGATTTAAAGAGCAGTCCAAAAACTCTACAAGAGCTTTTAATTTCCTACTAAATTGCAAAGGAGTTTTAGAGCGTTTATAGAGTATGCAGGCTTTCTTCCTTTATTAATTCTAGAGAACATTAAAAGAGTGTGCATATGCACACATAAACCAATATGAAATACATATGCACTCAGACACTACTTGTTTTACTTTGTTACTTGTTATTTGTTTATGATTCCATTTATTTGCTGCATTGCTTGCATTTATAACCTATTTATCTTTTCAAATTCCAAAACTCTATTAAACCAGATTTAAAAAATTATCCTACCAGAGGGCATAAACATTTTCGAATGTTAGTGTTGTCTCTATTTCCTGTGAAAACCATGTGTTTTTATTTTTCTTTTCCGCACGTTTAAAAGCCTGTGCGAATAGTAGTACAGAAGAGCAGAAGCATCAGCGAATAATTCCGTGTTCATGCAACACCTGCTTTCTTATGGTTCACTTGAGGTCCAGAACCCACCATCATCCACCAATATTTTTAGTGGGCTACAAAATTATTCAAGTTAGTAACTTGAGTGGTTAGCAGCAGAGAAAAACTATACAGCCTCACCAAAAATGTAACAGCTCAACCAAAAAACCCCATAAAAGACAGGCAGATGTAACAGAGAGGTTATTTTCCTATTAGGTCCAATGCACACCTTTCCAAAAGGCTGACAAGCTTCAACAACAGGGCAAATTTAACTGTTTTCCCAGATGGCTCCTTCTGGGAAGTGGACTGGAACGTTCCCTCATTTATCCGTCTGCCTGGGTTATCACCGCTGCCCGAAATACCTTAGTCTTTCCACAATATCACCGATTCCAAGTACGATGCTGAGAAATCTATCTGATTGGAATGGTTGTCTTTCACCTGCTGTGGCTTTTTAAATTATTGTATAGGTATATAAATACATACACCAAGGTACATAGCATTTACCCACTGCAACATGTCTCGTCAAAACACCAGGGCAGGACTGTAACAAGTCAGGAAAGAGAAAGAGAGAACATTAATTTATAGCACCAGAAAAAAATGCCATCTGTACCGCAGAAATACTCGAGTATAAAACGATACAGAAAGTTAGAATATTTTTAAAGTAAGGTATTCAGTCAGAATAATCACTGTTTCCTCGCTGTTTTCCTCTCTTCATAGAGAACACGTAAGTACATTAAATCTATGGCTAGTAAAGTGTTTACTCAAAAGACACATTGATAAAAATTTTGAATTGTAACAGTATCACTCTAAAAAGCCTGTGTAAGGCAACGTCACATCCACTGCCTCACTGGGCTTGGGTCTGTTGCAAATGGCATTATAAATTAATCCAGTTTTCCTAAATATGTCTTGAGGAAACAAAACCACAAATAGCCATTGTAAGTTTTAATATAAAACCCACAAAAAAACAAAGAACAAAAAAAATCTCTTCGTTCTTAACTGGAACACGAGTTGTGTTTTTAACAACTGATATTGCTGAATAGGTTATATATTTAGTCAAAAAATGTCAACTTTTTTGATGCAGCTTAGTCCCACATACTAGTTTAATACCAGGCATTCTCCTATGCCACACTCCTCTCCGCTCAGCAGTTTTAGTAAAAAAAATAGGTTGGTGAACTTCATCAACAATGACCTAATGAGCTTGATTAAGTTATGATTTGTAATTTTCCTCACTTACACTGTTCTTAGACCAAATAACATCCCAAGATATCCTAAAATAACATCCCAAGACATTTGCTCCATGGCTGCTGATTGGGTTAAGGTTATCACAGTCACAGCTGAGAACCAGAATATTCTTCAATACTTCGTGCTGCCCGAGTTACATTGTTTTAAAAAATGCCTTATATCAAGACAGATTCCGATCTCGGTGACACTGGTGCCAGTTTATGCACATCTGTTGACTCCAGCAGATTTACTCCAAACAGGCTGGCTGTTTTGCAGATCGGGATTTGGCCTACTACTGCCTCTGAATTTGGAGGGTTCTCCTCCGTGCTGGGAACACAGGGAAGGTTTCTATGCAAACCGTAATGAATCCTACAGATCTAACCTCCTCCAGGTAATAATCGCCTAGCTTTGCTTAAAACTCAACATGTAAGGAGATCCTGGCAATTCATACTACTACAACCCAAACGAAAGCAAATTAAATTTATAATTGAGGCTAAATATAGCCTGCATTGAACTAAACCTCAGCACCCCTAAGCACCCAGCTCGGCACGTCGACCGGTCCGGCTCTCAGGCCAGCTGCACAGCCTGACCTCTGCACCCATCCATAGATGCTTTTGCATTAGGAATTAAAAACAAGCGTGCTAATTCAAAACAAACAGACATATCCTCCCTCTCTCCTCACTTTTTTCCTTGTGGTGGATGTATAAATGCATACTGATGGCTACTGGGATTTATAGCCTAACTGATTTTGACATTTTTAACTTCAGAATTTGAAACAGTGACTTTCTAGCCCTGGGGCAGGAGTGCTAAATGCTAAAATCTTTGGGACTAAGGAGTATTAATTTAGTCCTTCTGAGGAGCTCGGTTTCAACAATGTTCTAACAAGGGCTCAAGGCTCTCCAAAACTCAGCAGTGGACGCCCAAAAACTCCAAGGAATTTTGGATCCAAACCGGAGTTTCATGGCTTTCGTTCTTGTTTGTCACAGGTCAAATTAAACTCCAAACCTGAACTTGAGGAGAACAAGAAGAATTCAGGTCTGGGTCTGAATTTACGGTGGGATTAAATCATATTTCGCTTCTAGCTTGCGCTGCATTTTTTTTTTTTCTTTTTGCGGTTCATGACGTATTTGTGTTTTAAGAAAAAAAAATTATGCATGGAGCAAACGTCCTGGCATCACAAGTCATCAATAAATCTCTTTTCCATAACAACCCACAAGAATTCACTGCAGGACCCAATTGTTAAAACACAAAGCAGTGACATTCTATAAGCTTTCAGAAGTATCATTCTAGCCCTTGTGGACTCGCTGAATTCTCTAAATGAGTCACTGGCCTCTCAACGGAATTGTCAAAACTTGGGTTAAGTCAGGTTAATTCCCTCCCCCTTTTAATTTAGAAGTCCAGCTGCAGTGCGTGGCTTTCCAGTGAAAAGATCTAAATGCAGAGCCCATTCACCCCGAACAGGAAATCTCACGGGGCCCAAAGCTCAGCTTTTCCTAAAAGCTACAGATAAGCCACAGCAACAGGGGAAGAAGTGATTTCCAAAGCCTCATGGGCCATGTCATGCAGAAATCAATATTCCTCTGACATGACACAAATAATTTTCTGCTGAAGGCCAAAGGACCATCTTTGAAGCTACTGTGGTTGGGGAGCGGGAAAGGGCAGCTGTAAGAAATGGGGGATGGGGAGAGCGGACACTTTAACCAGAGCACAGACAAGGGAGACACCAAAACCAACCCTTCTAACCAAAGCAAGTGAGCAGGCCTGGTGTTTGGGGTTGCACTCAGGGCTTCAGCTAGGCTACCTGTGACAACTGCGGCTCGCGGGATGGCGTCCTGCTTTAGCTACCTTGCCTCTAACTAACCCCACAGCACCAGCCACACTGGCACCCCAAACAGAAAGTCTTTGCTGGGCAGCCGCAGCATTTCATACTCTTCATAAAGGGATAAACTACACTGAAAATAGCTCACGTCTTTGTACCCCCACCCCTACTCAGCCAGAAGAGCATTTGAAAACAGCACTGCCTAGTTTGTTAGAAAAACCCCTAAATTTCCAGACTAAATATTTCATGTCCAGTTGGTCCTTAGGAACAGGTACAACAAACAAAAATCACAGCAGATCACGCCGCTGATTTCCATGGTCTATACAAATTTGGTTGAAACGGGTAAACTCTCTTTAACCTTCCAACAGCTCTACAGTTTTCACCACCGAGAATGTATCCTAAGGAGGAAAGGGTTTGCCTCAGCTGTGATTGATTTTTTGTAATAAAAGAAAAACCTACCAGCAATTTTTTTTTAAAAAAGGAAAAGAAGGAAAAGGAAAAAAAGCGAAAAAAGGAAAAAAGGAAAAGGAAAAAAGTAAGAAGGAAAAGAAAAGAAATCGTTTATCCTACTACTACTGCAGAGAAATATTTAATTGAGGATTTTGGACTTCATTAAAAAAAAAAGTAACTTTCAAGACTGCAGAAAAAAGCTTGAAACATGATAAAAGCTAAACAGCCTGATGGAAAATTAAGAAGAAACTGAAATAAGTTTTTTAAAAGAGAAAACACAAATGATTTTAAACTGATCCCATTACATTTTTAACAGCTGGAATTGATAACGCTGAACTCAGCCATAATTCTGCTATATTTAGTTTTGTATCTATCGAAGTCCACATGACTTTTCCTTGAGACAGACAGAGAGATATACAGGCTGATGGACAGATGGGTAGATACATAAAAAGAAAAAGGAAAAATATCATTAGGAAAGGGAACATTTTCTTGCCTGCTCTTTTGCCTTGATTTTTTTTTCATTTCAATTTCTACCTTATTATTTCCTATAAGTAGAAACATATTTTTCTCTCTTTCAAAAAATTCTTAAACAGAAAACCTCCTTTGACAGTTTCAGCAGCAGATTAATCACTTTTGCAACCCACAAAAAAAAAAGTTTTCTGGAAAGCATAACTGTCTGTAAATGTAAATGACAGAATTACTCTCTCTTATGCTAAGACGCCTACACATTCTCTCACTTCCATGACTCAGCACCAGATAAAAGCTTGCGAGATAATTAGCAGCAAACTTTCCTTTAGAACAATAAAAATGGTTAAAAAAACAACTCTTGCTCCCCCCGCCAAAAAAAAGAAAAAAAAAAAAGAAATCCCCATGGTGTTAAACCAAATTATGCCAACGGATTCCCCTCCCACTGGAATAAAATACAAATATCCCGAGGACTACAGAGAGGAGAGGGACCAGGCTCGCCCAGCATCAAAATCAAAACACATGCAAACAGGAGAGGCTTTTCTTTTTCTCCAAATGAGCAAGAAGGGGTCTGTTTCAACACAGAGGAATTTTATTACTGTTCATCCCCTGCCTTGCTCTAATTTGGTAGACAAATGAGTTGAAATTTTGCTCACCTATAATGAAAATTTCCAGGCACTCTAAGGCAACACACTCATGCCAAAAATCACAGAAACCTGTGGGGAAGGGAGGGGAATTTCAGTGGGACTTTCCCTCCTGCACTGTGGTCGTTGTCTGACTTGAGCTCGTTAGAGCCAGAGTAACTTCTCCTTCAGCAAACCAAGTCAGTGGCAGACCCTTCAGACCAAATTATGACTCTTTATTTTGGACAAATCTTAAAAAAAAAAAAAGTTGAAAAGGAGGGGCTCAGATCTAGGCTTTTATGATGCCCCTGAAATGAACGGGCATGGTCTCAACGCTGAAATACTGCCAGTCCGCTTGCGAATGCTGCTGGAACGGAGACAGCCACCTCCTCTCCATGCACTCGTCAGCCCCAGCACACAGGTTAAGTAAACAGAGAGTGGTAATTAAGAGAGGGCTGATTATTTACTCATTAAGCAGAGATGCTGCAGACCTGAGGAGGAAAGGGGTGACTTCCCAGGCCCCAGTAGGCTCTGGAGTCCCCCTTTCTCAGTGATGGACATTTCTGCTAAGAGCTTCTGTCACCTCATGTGCTGAGTGGGTCACCATGAGTCCATGTTCCTCAGACGAGATGAAAATTACCCAGTAAATAAAGCAGCAAATTGCTGCTTGTGCCCATCACCTCTGGAGGAAGCAGAGCCCAGCCAAAGAGTACCGCAGCCCCTCCCGAACATGCTGCTGTGGTGCCTTTTACATTTTTTTACACTGGAAATTGAAAATTAATGGTATTAGCCATTAAAGTTTAAATTGAAAGGAAAGCCCCAGGGTAAGGCATCCCGGGCCATGAGTGCGGGACTTCTCGATGGAGGGATGCTTTGAACTGAGCCAGAGGCAGAATCAACCCCTTCGAAATCCCTCTGTTAATGGGGTGCACCTGCTGCGGCTGGAGGCTGCCAAACTGAGCAAACATCCCAGTGCGACGCTGGGGGGCTGCGGCTGGAGCACACGTGCATCCCACGCAGACCCAGGAGCGGGCAGGAGCATCCCCATCCCGGCTGCTCCCCGAGGCTGTGTAGGGAGCACTGAGCAAACAGAGCAGCGTCCCAAGGCTCTGGCTCAGCGAGCTGCCAGGCGGGCCAAGCATTGCCGCAGACAAATTCAGTGCCCCTCATCTTTATAGAGCAACATCTTGGAGTTTTGGGCAGGGTCCCCTGAGCGCTGGGTGCTTCTCAAAGACAGCGACCAGGGCTGGGAGAAGCATGGAGAAAGGGCTCCCATGCATCTGAACACCATCCCTTTTCCCCAGCGTTCCCAAGGAAAAGCCCTGTAAGCTCTAGATGAGAATTTGCAGGCCCAGAAAAAGACAGCACTGGCCCGTTCACATTTGTGTCTCAAAACTGTGCTCTTTATTTCACACATAACAGATTTCTATGTCCAAATCCGACTCAAAGCAGGTGTAGCTCCAGTGGTTTCTGTGCAGCCACATCTGCTCACACTCCAGGGCAAACGCTAAACTATTTATTGCTACTTAAAATTTATTGCATTCTTAGTCCTCCATCCCGAAACTGCTTTTGTTCAAAAATTCCTTTTAAATCCTTCTATGCTGACTGGATAAATCAAATCTGACAATTAAAATGTTAAATTGTTCAGAACCTCGGAGTTTCCACCTGAGGATCTCCAAATACTTTTGGAACTTAAATGCACTTAATCAGTCCCATGCCTCTTGCAAAAAGGAAAAAAAAAAAAACAAAACATCCTTTTTAATTCTCCTTTCTCAGATGAAAAACTGAAGTCCTGGGAGCCCCGAACGGCCCGCTAGGAAGCCGCTTGCCCCAAAGACTGCTTAGCCAGTAAATCAGATGCAGGGCTGGGAAGGGAAGCCAGGAGTTTCAGCAACTCTCAGTCCTCTTGTTCTCACCACTTCATCAAACAACAGGCACAGCAATGTGATCATGCAGTTGTCAGTGTTTTCCCTCAAGGGGGCCAGACAGAAGATGCTGAAAGCATTTGATCCACATGGTATTAAAGGCTAGGACTGAATGTTATTGTTCAATGATGAAGATTCAGACATAAATAACTGGCTTGTTTCGAATGAGTAAAAGGATGTCTGTGTTTGCAGGAAACTCACAAGAGGGAGTAAAGAACCAGGGTGTTCCTTTTCTTTTATTATTACCCTTTTTATTTCTTTTGTAGCAGTGTCTGGAAATAAACCATCAGACAGAGGAGCTGCTCCCACTGCTGCTGTGGCAGATGGCAAGCAGGGCTCGAGACCAGGGCTCTGCTTCGGCAGGGCTGCGTGGGGAATTCTGCAGCGGGAGGAAACAAGGCAAAATGTGCAGGCTGCCGTCTGCATTCAGATAAAGCGCTGTCTGTTGCTAGCAGCACAAGTTGTTCTGAAAACAAGAGTCAATCATCTGTAGCCTTATTTCTGTACATTTCCTGCAGGGGTCTCATGAAATAAATGAGAATAAATGTAAGGGCGAGAGTTCCTATTAGGAGCAGCCTCGTCAGCATCACCCAGCCAAGCATTTACGTCATCAGCATGCTAATTTAATCAGACCTGAGCAGTGATGCTATAAATGGATTACCACCCCAGCTAGTGTGGTTACCGAGGTAACTCAGCCCTTTGTGCCACAGATACAATCGGCTTAATGATAATAAAAACCTCAGCACAAATGAAACAGAAGGAAAAGCCTGACAGGGCTGACGCATACACGACCCTTTCTCTCCTCTTCCCCCTCCCCTTCCCCATCCTCAGCTGCTTACTGCAATAAAATTAAGTGCTGCTGTGAACTGTATGCACAGCATTCCCATAGGGAACACGCAAGTAAATAGAACCCGCGGAAATAATTAATACAGGCCAACAACTAATGCCATCAGCACTACTTAGTCATTCCACCAACCCTGAATGGGAGAGGGACACACAGACAGAAACGCCGCATGGGCAGACTCCAAAGAGCCTGCAAAGGGCTTCAGAGAAATAGCTGCTCACTCCCATGCAGCATTAATTATACCGACAGCGCGCTTGGGCCAAGGTCTGACTGCAACAGTGAGTTTAGTCATGGCCCACCGCTGCCAGGAGGGGGGCTTCTCCACATCAACTCCTGCTCATCCGAAACTGGAGGTGACCCCAGAGTGGGCAGCCCAAAGGCCAGGGAGAAACTCAACTGCAACATCACCAACCCAGAAGCGGAGGTGACTTGGTCCTTTGCGGGGAGGGCTGAAACAGGGCTCTGAGCTTTCCTGTGTTCCACGAAACCAGTACTCACCTCCCAGCTTAGTCTGGGAAAGGACATCCCCTGCAAAGTGCTAGCCTCGATGGGCTAAAAGGCAGTGATATCCCTGCCTTAAAACAGACAGAACATCATACTCTTCAGCTCCTCTAGCTCTTTGCCTGACTGAGTACGAAGCTCCCTGTGGATGCTGAATACCACACATTTTCCTACTCAGATGTCAAAGATCAAATTTTCCATTGCTTCCAAGATTTTATTTTCCTTTCCTCCTACCCAAAATCTCAGCAACTACGAGCTCAAACACCAGCATCCAAGTGCCCGGATGCCAGAGCAGCTCAGGCATTTCACCTGCCCTTACTGCAAGCCACCACCTCCTCACCTACCAACGCTTCATCTGAAAACACCAAATGCTACAACAGGAGCAGGAGCAGGAGAGCGTACTGTCACCTCAGGCTCATCAGGCCCCTGGTGAGTATTTTGCTCTAGTCCAGGCAGGATCTTAAGGGATTAGCATGAGACTTTTGATGGATTCACCAGGAGTGCAATGGATTCTCCATTGCCTGTCACACAAACACATGCCTCAGTCTTGTTGCTTTGTAAATGCCAAAACACAGCTCACGCAGCCTTTGGGAAAAATCCACAGAGACTTCCCAACATTTACAACTGGACATGCAATAGAAATGACTGTGCCCTTGCCTTCATTTCACAGACCAAAGCTCTGTGTGTGGTGGTGGTGGGATTGCACGAGGGCAGCTCCTTCCACCTACAGGAGACCACCTCAGCAAGCCAACCCAGCACTTTTTCACCGAGCGGAGGTACCCAAGTGTTTGGACCCCAAACAAGCATTTGTGAGGTCAGCTCTTACAAAAGAGAAAGCCCTTTCTGAGGCGGCAGAACACCAGCAAAGCCAAAGGTTCTGCCGCACACTGTTGCGTGTCCCTGCAGTAAGAGCAGAATTGTCTAGAATAAACGTGCTCAGGCTCATCTCTTGGGAAATCTCACTAAATACTTTCTCACTCCTCCACCATGCAGAAGAGCATCAGTCCTCCCGGGAAATTTATTACATACTTCTAGAGAAATAGTTAAATAGTTCCTTTAGGAGCCCTTTTAGACCAGATTACAGGAGTACACTTTTCCCTGGAAGGGAGAGAAACCAAATTACTGCAAAAAGTTATGCTCTTGGCTGGGAACACTTAACTGGCTGAAGGTGTGGAGTTGTGTGTCCCGATGTAACCGTGCCCTCGTGGAGGCCAGGCAGGTGAGCTGCCAATAACCCCCCGGGAAGGAGGTCGGGGGGGATAAAAATCCCCAAACCAAAAGGCAGGCGGCAGAGCGCCAGAACGCGCAGCTCTGAAAACGGCACGACTGTTGATGTGAAAAGGAAGCCATCACCTTTGCTTCAATTTAAAAGTCATCGTGACAGCTTGAGAGATTGTAACATTTAAGTGACACGGTGACAGCTTGATCCAGCCCAACAATCGCAAGTCGCAGGCGCGCTCTAAACACAAACCTGGCTTCCCTGGCTGCAAAGCGGCTGCTCGCTCGGGAAAGGCACGTATCAAAGGGGGGATGCAGCATCAGAAATGCTCCTCTGGGATGGTCACTGCATACACCATGCTCATGAGACTGGACTGGGGCTGTCTCCATCCTTGTGGCACAGAAAGGATCTGAGCAAAGACTGATGGATGGAAAGAAAAGGAGAACTGGCATCGATGTCAAGTGTTCCATTAATTTCAATGGGAGCTACGGGCACACAGCACTTCAGAGAAAGCCCTTAAATATCTTTGCTGCTACAGTCAAGTGAAAACTGAACCATGCAGCCTTCTTTTTTCCCCCTAGACCATGCTCCTCCTGCCAGCCAGGTGGGCCCCGAGGTGTTTACAGCGATGCAGGGCAGTGCAGAGCAACCCCATCCAGCTGCAGGTGTCCCAGCCACATTAAAAAGGGAATTAGCTTTCATTAAAATTTACAGTACACTTCTAACCTCTTTATAGTTAGGTGCTTGTTCTCTTGGCCATGAAGTTATATTAGGTATGCTGGGCCTAATAATGGCTCTTTTTTGCGGTTTTTTTGCCTGCTCGATGTCCTGTTTGTTTAATTTAGTGCTGTGGAGTGATGCCAGAGAAACAGCTCCAGGTACCAATGTCTTCCTCGGCAGATGCAGAACAGCCAGTGCTGGCATTTCTTTCCCTGAGGTAGCTTCTTTGAGGTCCCCATAGCATCTGGGAGGGATTGCTCTCAGCCTCCCTGGAGGTGACTTCTCAACACAGTAGGATTTCTGGCCATTTGTAAGTGGGTCCTAACCCTGGGCACCAGTTAAATCAATGATGAAAAAGGAAATACTGGAGAATTTGTCCATGAAAAAAGAGTCACTAGGCCAAATACTTATTTCACCCTTTGCAACTGTAATGCTAAAGTACTACTGTGCCCCTTCCTGCTGCCCAAAGGCCCTGTCATCCACAGTCAGCATCACAAGAGTGATTTTGTAATTTTCATTATTAACATGACTTTTTCAGTGACCCACAAAGGTAGAGCAGCACAACACACGCTTGCCAACTGTCATCGCTCCACATACAGTCTAAGGCCTTTAAAAAACAAGTTTGCTCTCTGTAACCAAGCTTATTTCACTGTTTCAGGTTGTCTCAAACCCAAATAAATAAATAAAACGCTCAAATACTTTTGCAGCTGTTTAGCTTCCTAAAGGCATATTATACACTTAAGAAACATTAAGACAGTCACCATCTTGAACAGAGAAACCAGTGGCTACAGAGCTTGCTGTCTTTGGAACATCTGCTCTGCTTTGCAAGTCCCTCGGATTGCAACGGAAGCCAGAATATGAAACCTTCGACAATGGCTCATTTCCAAGCCGTTACGGCCAGATCAGCGGCCGGGCACTGAGTCATTCTTGGAGAGAAAGGGAGGCATCCTCAGCTGCTCGCTGCGCACGCAGGCGGCCAGCGGCTGCCCAGCAGCGGGGAGCTGCAGGTCTCAGTCCTGCCGGGGGAGGCCACGCGCGGCCCCGGCACCTCAGACTTCGGCTCCCTCAGGGAATGGACACTGGTCAAAGGCAACCCCCTGACGAGGTAGTATGGCCTCGCTCTTCTTAAGCAAATCTTACAGGTCAAAAGGGACCTCAAGAGGTGGTTCAGCCCAGTCCTCTCCCTTGAGGTAGGGATGACCCCGCCAGAACTGCTCCTGACAGATGTTTACACAACCTGACCTA
Source organism: Gorsachius magnificus (assembly GCA_034008185.1). Classification (NCBI taxonomy): domain Eukaryota; kingdom Metazoa; phylum Chordata; class Aves; order Pelecaniformes; family Ardeidae; genus Gorsachius; species Gorsachius magnificus. Next base: position 36,624,581 of record CM067087.1, read on the forward strand.
AAGCCCCTCCAGTAATCGAGGACCTACCGTTTCTCTGTGCCATCTTTGCCTGGGGTTACCTATCCCTCCCATCGCGTTTTACCCGAATGGCTAAGCTAAATCTCTCTGGCTGGATTTTAAGTCCCAGACATTGCGCCTTCCAAAGTAGATGTGCAGAACCTTTCATTCCCCTTCTCTTTGCAGCTGGAAGCAGACAGACCCTGAACAATTAGGAGGCAAGAACACCCACAGGGAAGAGGTTATTTACATAAACAGGATCACAATGTGCATGTGTTTATATATTTATTACTTATAAAAAAAATACCGCAACCTCTTTTCTTTTCTAATTAAAAACACCCAGTTTGCCCTGCTGCACAATTGCTAAGCAGATTTAAAATGGGGACTTCAGTAGCAATTTTATGACTAATCAAATGAGTAAATATAATGATCTGCTCCAATTCCCATTCTGATTACAGAGTGTAGCTATTTCATTCCCTCAATAAGATCCTTGCACCCAAAAAGAATAGTTTAACGAGCTTAAGAGCAGAATGTTAGGCTCAATTTCTCTAAAGGGTAATAGAGTGGGAGTGTCTGTATAATTAGCTTTGTTGGGCTCCCTCCCTCACTTTACAATACTTTCTATACAGAGCTTTCACTGTCTCTACAGGTCCCCATGTTAAAGCAGCAAAATAATGCAGAGCACATTAGATTCATACTGGTTGCGCAGAGGAGTTTTGGAAGACAGAAAAGGAGCTGGAGAAGTACTAGTTATTTCAGCCCGAAAGGGCTCAAGTTTTAATTTAGCTTCAGCAATAAAAGCACACATGTTCACGTACATACCTTATTCGTCTCTGATGTATTGAACTCTTAGGTGTTTCTCAAAGTCAAGATCCACCAGACTACTAACAAACTGATCAAATCATAGTATAAATCACTAAAGTACACTCACCATTTTCTTCTCTGCATAGAACTCGAAATTAAATTAACAGCACGCAATCTGTAATGGGAAACATCACCTAACATGTTTGGAAGAGTCTGATGCTGAATTCCCTTACAGAAAATAAAAGTATTTGATATACTGATTTTTCATTGTAAGAGACAATTTTTTTACAAAAGCTGGCAAAGCCATAATATTTTGTGCTTGCAGAAGAATTTTCAGCTGAAGATCTGAAAATCCTTTCTGAAGTCAAGACAGCCAGGTGGGACATGTGATTATTACAATCTCTGGTTTACAGATGGGAAACTTAATGCTAGAACAGTTCAAAACCTTTCCGAAAATACATGGGACATGTCAGAGATCTGGGAAGAAAGGGAAAAGAGCAGATCCCGCTGGTTCCAAAGTACCGTGGCTGCATCAGACCTCTCCCAAATCAGTCATTTTGTACCTCTCCCATCAGTTTGTATTTGCGAATATCACAGTGCCCATGGATACTGTCTTTGGATACTATCATCCAAAAACCTTGGCAAAGAGGTCAAAATCTAGTCAAATTGTTTAATCCTGCAATGGGTGGAAAAAAAAAAATTGAAAAAAAAAGGTCATGTGGGAGGTTACTCTGAAAAGAAAGTCCCACAGCCGAATCACAGGCTTCACCTCTAACAACCAAAATCCACAGTTAATCCATTGCTTCAGAGTAAGTCAATAGCAAATAGCAAAGGGAGTAACACAGGTCCAGGAGCCACTTCTATTTTTTTTGGCATTCAAACTCACCAGTCTGCAGTTAGACAGCAATACTTAATCAGAAACAAATGGATATGGCACTTAGAGTTTTCAAATTCCCCTGAAACAACTAAGTTGATCACTACCAGGAACCTTCAGCCTTAAAAAGAGACAGCTAAAACTGAGTGGTACAAACAGGAGGAATGAATGTTCAGTCTCTTCCAGTTCTAGAAAGAAGCAACATGAAACCACCCCAGGTGGGAGGCAAATGGAGAACATAAGAAGGTGGGTCTGCCCCACCTCCCTGGGATTCCTTTGTCATGGGATGCTTTAAATTCCAGAGATTTACAGGAATTCATAAAGCAACTGGATGATCTGATGGAGGAAAAATCCCTGCCTATTATGGAAGACATCATTTTTATCAAGCCAATCTCTGTGAATAGCAAATTCTTAGATAAACTTTCTGGGGCAATATTACTATGAATTTGCACTACTCTTGTCTTCTTCCTTTGGTATTTACTGGGAGGGACACTCAGCTGGAGTGACCAACCATCTGGCGCAGGATGAACAACCTCAAGTTTTTAATTTCAGGCCTATATACACTGACACTTGACAGAAAGATACTAAAAAGCCAAGGCTTAAATTCCAATTCCTGATCCAGGCAGGTTCTTTTTCTAGAAACCAGACTCATGTTACTTCTGTCTTAAAAAAAAACCCACAAAACCAGCAGCAGATCAACGCTATAACGACAGGAGTCGGGACAAAGTGTACTTGATTGAGTGCAGTCAAGATGTGACTTCCTTCCAAGCTCGGTTGCAGACTACAAGGTCTTACAATGTTACAAAAGCATTTATCTGAGGCCAGGAAGCAGGATACCAAGGCTTTCATCAAATGAGCCAAGCCAGAACTAAAGCTGGGTCTTCACGACAGCCAGCATTTAAGATGGTCAAGAAAACTTGGCAGGTAAATCAGATATTAACAATTTCCCAGGGAATAGTCTTCTAAGAGAGTGAAACTGCAGTCTCTTCCACATGCGAGAAGTCCAATTAATGGAGGGCCAGTCAACAGTGTGTGATGGAGCTATGCTGGATGCACTGGTACATCCCCACACAATGCACCTCCAAGGGAGATGGCAGTCCTGAGCACAAAGCTTTCCTACCTCCCTTATACCATACTGTACTTCTCTGCAGGAAAAATTCCCAGCTGTTGGGCATAACATGCCTTTTCGGAAGCCAGTTCAAGCATCTTTGCAGAACAAGAGGATCTTCTTCATGTTTCCTTGAGCCATGAGCTTACAGCACCTCAGAGGTGTGTTAGCAGATTGAGGGATCTGGTTTGGCTGTATGGGGAGTTCTTAAGCTGTTCAAGCAGAGAACAGCTTGAAAATGGAGAACAGCACCTTGGTAAGTATTTCACAGACAGACAGACACCTGCTTTGGTGTTGGCTGTGCCAGCTGAGCCACACAGAATAGTGAAACAGCTGCACAAATTTGCAAGGTTGTGCTCAACAGAAGCCTCGGAGATAGACAATTTATCCCAGTCCACCCATGCTGCAGTCACCGAAGAGAGAAGAAAGTCTCAGACGTCCGGATGCAAATACTACAGGTGACAAATAGCACAACATTACCTACACATCCCCACTGCCCCGCGTACTGAACACACACCCAAACACCTTACACTGAGCAGGCGGGCAAAGAAATGGGTTCATCCCTATGTAACAGAAGGAGAAGTGCAGCCCAGAGACACAAGGTGGCTCAGCCAAGGTTACCCAACAGCAGGTGAGAGGTCTGGGAGTCTCAGGGACACATCTACAACACAGGTCTGAGGGAACTCACCTCCTTCTGAGGCTCAGGGTGGGACTACGTTAAAAGAAAGTCCAGGTTAGTGACAGATGCTTCAGACTGGGTATTTCTTTCCTCCCCTCTCTTTCAGTATAGCCTTACTATCTTTAGTAAGCTTAGAGAAAACAGCTAGAAAAGCTGATGCCAAACAGTCCAACCTGACCTTTCTCAGGGCCAAACCCCCAAATTCCTACCCAGCAAAGCTCTGACAGACGCATTTGAGAGTCCTGCAGGGCGCAGCAAGGAAAGCCCCTTCAGGGCTCAAGCTGCTGTTTTACAACAAGAGACATTTTTAGCCTATAATTTTATCTCTTCCATCTTTCCCCATTGCTTGAAATTAAAATAAACATGGACCAGGGCCTAGGATTTTATTTTATCTGTCACATATTGCTATCATTAAACACACTTGAAACGAGTGGGTTTAGTTCAAACAAAACTGTCTCTTCCCTCTCCCTTTCTCAGCTCGGCAAACATGAAATAGGAAAGTGCACTCCAATACATTCAGAAGCAATACACGTTACATCATGAGTAGATGATCCATCTGGCAGGCTGACATGATAATAAGTTTGTTTAATTGTCAGGTAAGGCGTATTACAGACCCAGCCTGACAGTCCTTTTATTACAGCTTTCTACTGGGGAATTTCACCCTCCTCGTATTCTCTATGTATGGACATGGTATGGGAAGTGAGTGCATCCACGTGGTAGGAGCGCACATGCATGGACGCCTCTCTGAAGTGTCACTCAGAACAAGGAGATTAAATTAAGCAAGGAAATGCTGAAGTCAAATAGTTCTTAGCAGCTGTATACGTTTCAGTCTGGAATAATCACCCAAAGAAAGCAATGAGGTATTTACATTTAATTTATTTGAAACTGGGATGGGGAAAGCATTGATTATAGGGGATAATCCAGCACTGGCTCATAAACGAAAGAGCCAGAGATCCTCAGATGTTCCCCCCATTTATGCTTCCTAAGCAATCAGCCCATCATTTTGGTTTTGCTCCATGCAGTTCCTATCATGCAGACAGTCTCCTGAGATCGTCCACACATCCTCCTGAGAAATCACTGAGCACACTCAGCAAATGATCAAATCTGTCAAATGGTTGTTTTGCCTTTAAAAAGCTCACAAAACAAAACAAAAAACCACCTTTTCCTCCTTTTGTACCTCCTTTGTACCGTACCTCATCTCCTTCTCTACATTAATGAGCTCAATTCTGAAATTATTTTATTTGCAGGAAGACTTTAAGGTGTTCTAAAATACAATTTGCAGGAAAGATGCCAAGTATAAATTGTATTCTCGAGACCTGCATGCATTTGTGATTTTACATGAGCACACACACATATGTTCAATATAGAAACAGCAGGTGTTCTCTGAAGTTTTATTGCCATTAGCTAGAAATGACCAGATTACTCAACAGTGTCAAAGTCGAGACTCATCAAAGGCAAGTCTTGCCAAAAAGCGAAAAAGCCTGATGATTTCCAGTGTTACACAGCCCTGCTTTGGGGTGCTGGCTCTTCCAGATACCTCCAAAACCTAACAGTGATCTACACTTACGCTAAAGCAGCATTTAATGACCGCATCCTCTGCGTGGTATCTCCACGGCTTTTTGTGCGAAGTGGAGAGTGCCGTCTAGAGCACAGTAGCAGCTCTGTCACTGGGGCCTCATCAAACACCATGACCTTTGTGGCCACCCTGTTCCACAGCCACATCCCCCATCTCGCACTTTGGACATTAGCTGCTGATGCGGACTCCAGTCAAAATGTTTCCACAAAAAGATTAAATAGAGCTCAATACAATATTTGTACTATCTCCCTGCTGAACCATACAGTGCTCACAGAATCCCAGAGCTGAGCAACAGTGGCTTATCCATCACTTTTTAAGACTGCAAAATGGTCCTAATGGAACAGATCTCTCATGTAATGCACAGTCAGTCTTTCTGCAAACCAGCACAGTAATCAACCGCGACACCTTCTCTTCCCCTCTTGATAATCAGAGCTTGAAACTGCATGTGCACGCCGGCTCTCTGCCAGATAGAAACCGAACTCTGCCTCCCATCTTTCTTGTATTCTCCTTGGACCACGAGTCAATGGTTTTGGAAGAGGGAATCAAAATTGCCTGAGCCCCCAGGATGACCGAGGGATTGCTGGTACGCAAGATGGCAATTCTTCATGGCTCTGAGCTTCCTGGGATAGCAACGGGCTCCCACTGACTTCTTACAAATCACTCCAGAGGGGGTAACATACCCACCCAGTCTCTCATCAACTCAAGATAAACAACGGTGCTACTTATGACAAGATCGCAAGGTCTCTGACAGGGGTTATGCTAACAACCAGATGAGATGGTTGCAACAACCCTATCTGTCTTTACCTGTATAACGCCATAAAACTGTGCAACCTGCCCTTGCTCTCGCCATCCTTAGGCACATGAAACTACTTCCCAAGCAAAGAATTCATTGTAAGACTGAATATTTTGCTTGGGAAGGGAGGAGTCAGTCTCAGACTGCAAACATAGGCAGAAATATTTATAACAACTGCATCAAAATCTCATTTTTCTGGTGAGGTCCATTTTTTGTTTGTTTTTTAATCTATGGGAGAAGATAGTAATACTCATTGGACCAACGCATTATTGATTTCCCATAGAAACAGCAGTTAGTTAGAGCACTCGCTTTCAGCTCTGAAGCAGCATGTTGGGTTTATCTTGCTCTACATTTTTTTTCCATTTCATCCTCTTTTACATACTCATAGAAGTTTCCCATTCACTATTGAAACACCATATGGTGATAATATATGCTAACACAGGCACAGTGACACAGTCCACAAGCCTGCTATTGAGCAAAAGTTGACAACATAAGGCTGAGAAAATGGTAAGTGCTTCCAAGCCACAATATGCACGTCACCTAATTGCATTTTACTGTGATGCAAAGAAGTCTGAGTCAAGGAAGGAACTTCCTACAATGAAACTGTAACAGCCTGGAGTAATTTACAGTTATTTGAAGAGCGATAGCAAGGATCTATCAATTCATAGCTTTCAGATACGGGCTGGGTGTGGGTTGGGGTTTTTTTTTTTAGCCCAGGCAGCTTTAATATACAGAAAGAGACAATGCATCTCAGCACCGCAGTCATCTCTCAAAAGGTTCCAGACAGGAAGGCAAAAGGCAATCAATAAGAGAAAATATAGACACAGCCCCTTAAACTGTCCACAGATGCATCTGCCTCTTACTTTAATGGTAACAGTTTTGAATTAGGAACATCTTGCAACAATCCTGAGATATGTTCAGCTATAAATGTATCATGTTTATTTATGCACTGGTAGCTGGGTCTAATGTAGAAGAAACTGCACGGCCAGCTCTCGCTTTTCTGTAGGGCTCTGGATTCTTCCAGGCAGCCCCACCTGAAATGAGGCTGGGAACAGATCTACTCTGCCTTTGGACTGTCAGCATGGGCTCTAGGTGGGGGGGTCCTCTCTCCCCGGTAGGACAGACCCTTGTAAAAACAGACCAGGACAGACAGAACGGACCAGCAAGCAATTACACTACCCCAGAATGTCACCCATGTGCGTCCAAAGCCCTGTTTTGCAACGAGCCACACCATTTCTCTGTGCCTCATCTCTCCATTTGCAGACGAGAGAAGGATCAAGTCTCTTTCCTCAAGGTGTTACAAGGATAACTGCATGCAAAGCTGTAAGTGCTCGTGCAAACAGGCACCAGTAAGTAACCAAGGCAAACTTGTGAAGGCCATACTTTAAATGCTAGGGCTCCCTAGTATGTTTTGCCTTCACCTTTCAAAGGTATTTAGAAACTGCAACCGCAGAAGTGAGTTGCCCTCGTCTTTTTTAGAAGAGCTCAACGCAACAGTAAGTCACGCCAGCAGGATCCACGCCTGCCCTTCAGCGGTCTCTGGATAGATCCGAGGCAATTTGAAGGCGTATCAAGGCAATGCTCTCCTGGCTGTGAGTGTCAGGCACAAATCACAAATTCATTGCTCCCACTTTGGTGGAAATGGCCCGGGGAAGATGTCCAGCTCAGGCCACAGTGGGAGCGAAGTCCCAAATGATGCATTGCCATGCAGGTGTTTCTCTAAGCTGCTGTGCTGTTCCCTTGGCTCTGAACTATTTCTTTTCTCTAACAGGGAGGGAAACGCAGCTGGCTCCTAGTGTGTGCAGAAGAGAAATAGGCAACACAAAAGGAACAAAAACGATAAAGAGCAGCGCAAAGGAAGCCTAATTTCCTATGGACTTGTGTCTTACCTCTTGAGCAGACTCTGACCCTTCCTGTCCTCCTCCGTTACCTCTCCTGACCGCCCCTCCTGCTTCCCTTCTCCCCCTATGATTAGCCTTGGCATTTATCTGTGTACATCAGCCAAACACTCCATGTTTCAGTTCACAGATCCTGGCTAAAGCGCAGTCTGGAAGAGCAAAAGTTCAGGTTGCCTGCAAGACACGCAGCGGGCTCGAAGCTCCCTGAGAGACACAGGTCTGGGTCCCTCCTCCCCAGCCACTGCATTTTGCATACTTACACCCCTCTCTTAGACCCACTTAAAAGTGGCCACTGGATTCAAACGGTATGCGGGGAGGAGCAATGGCTGGACACCGATGGGTGCTGGTGAGAAGAATTAATCAACTGCGCTTTCATTTCAAAATTCCCTTGGCAAGCAGTGTGCAGGAGAGTGGCTGCCGCATGCGTGGGGACATCACCAACTTGTGCCCTAGGACTAAGTTCAACTTCATACACTTCCTTCCAGTCGTACACAGGTGGGGAGAACAACTTCCCACTTCTGAAGTGCTGGTAAGATCAGAGAGTGATGGTACAGGTCCAGGACTTCTCAACTTTCTAGACCTGGGGGTTTGACTCTTTCATGGTTTGCTTTCAAGCCAACGCATCAAGAAGTCTATTGCCTGTAGATGACAAAACTGCAACTTGAGTATCAAGCAACACCAATCTCCCACAGAAGAAACCTAAGGGTTCTTATTGCCCCTGCCTGGTTCACACACTGCGGGACAGAGGCAGATGCACATCCCCACACCTCAGATCCCTCCAAAGCCTCTTGACAGGGAACATTCCCACATTCTTTCTGCCCATCCACTCGCATGTGCTATGAGAGAAGGATAAATCCGTGACAGGGTGACGGGGTGGCCACAGTCTGGTGTCAGCTCCTCTGGTGACCCATGCACAAACCAAGACATCTAATCTCTCGGTGCCTCGGTTCCTCCCTCGCCCATGAAATAGCAAGCATACTTCCCCAGCTCACAGGGCTGCTGCCGTGGTGGTAAATCTAATGCTGCTGAAGCATTCAGATGCATCCACCCGTGCCAGGATGCAAGCAGAGACTGCATCCCAACGAAACGTAGGTCTCTGCCCCAGAGGCGGCTGCTCTTTGCTGGCTGGACACATGGACAGCTTGTGAAGTGCGCCGGGTCCCTTTGAGATGAGTGCCAAACCACTGCAAGTGCCAAAACCCAAGGATGGGGAAATGATGACAGGCTTCCTGAGGTGATGGTATACAGCAGTTTGGTCCCATTGCAGGGAAAAAGATAAAGAACAAAATACAACAATAGGTAGAAGGCCTTGAACAGCTTCAGGGAGTAAGAGCCCAGCTCTCAACCACTCACAATGAAATAATCACAAATGCAGAAGGAAAAAAGACCAAATTAATGAGGTAGTATTTGCTTTTTATCCCTGTTCCCAAAGTAAATGTTTATCTTTATCCATACACAAATTTAAGATGCCTGCACAGATTCTGAAGTCCAATATATCCAACACTAGTCGTCATCTAAAGCTGTAACCAAGCATGTAGAAAGAAAACCCAAATGGATGCAAAAAAAGAGAAAGAGGAAAGGGGAAAAGTAAACCTTACTGAGATTTCTGTGAACTTGATTATATATCAGAAAAAAGAAACAGCAGGAGTAGCGCTGCTTTATTTTCACTCTGATGATAGTACAAGAGGAAGAAATAATACCCTGCAAAGGTCACTCTTATCCTGTTCATCTGTGACGAGCTGATAATCTGGGATCTCAGAAAACTTTCTTTAAAAATCTTCACGGATGTGCTCTTATCAAAAGGATTGTGATTTAATACATACCAGCAGATGCAACCAATTCGAGCATCTGCTAATCAGAGCAGTGTCAGCTTGCTGCACGTGCTGGCTGGAGCTGACGAGCACGGGAAGGTTTCCTCTTCTTGTAGAGAGAGGCCAAATCCAAACTTACATGAAATCATCTGTTGGCTACGCCTCTCAACTCACATGTACGCAGCTGAACATCCCTGCCCTGTGCACGCTCTGCTGCCCGCAGGCATGTCAGGGCAGCGTGACAGACGTGCCCCGCTCGCAGCCAACATGCCCGCAGCAGCACTCCTAGAAAGCTTCAACCCTGGGACCATCTCAAACACCACCCACGCGGGGTGGGAATGTCATTCTGCCTTTGGAGGGGAACCGCAGGAGGAGAGTTTCCTGGATGTAGAGGCTTTGCTTCTCAAGTGCTGGGAAGAACCCACTGAAATTGCTCCAGATGGGATGCTTCCTTTTCTACTTTAAGTAATCCACACGGATTTTCCGAACAGCACAAAGCCAGCGTGCTGCAGCCAGAAGCGGGAGCGCAGCTCTCAGAGGTGACCCCATCTTTAAAACAGTCCATGCAATTCCTGATGTCCGTGACTACGCCAAAAGTGTCACAGCCCGCTGAGAACAAGCCCTTGCCAGCAGCCCTGCGGTGAGCCTGCACGAGCCCTCCGGTGCTGCTACAAGCTCACCAGCTCAGCGCCAGCCTGGGTGCACCTCTACGAGACCCTGTCATCCCTCTGCATCTGCACGAGCCATCCAAGTCAGTGGGCAAATGGCAGCAACTCACAGCCTTCACAAAAAGTGTTGTGTAGCACATGTAGCTTTGGAGTAGCTGGATGGTCCTACTAAAAGGTCATCGACTCTTTAGGATGGACAGGGCATGCTTCTCAGTTTCAGCAGATGGGCTTACTCCCGACAAGCCTTTTTGTCCCACAACCAAAGAGATTAAAAAGACCACAAAACCCAAAATGCACAGACCTCAAGTGAACAAATACAGAGAGCCCCTTGCCCCCAGGAAAGCACTGCCTGGGTACCGTGCCATGCTGCTGGACTAAGAAGGCTCTTTGGCACAGCTATGCAGATGCCCGCAGATTAGACGTGCTCAGACCAGCAGAAGGAGGCATGGGTACTTTTATTTATCCCAAATATCATATCCGAAGACAGCAGAAGCTCAGACATTAATTTCAGCCCAAATCACACTGAAAAAGACTCAGCACCATTCCGAACACCTGAAACAGCTGAATCCCACTGAGCCCCGTAATTCAGGAACCACAAACTCTCCATGTCATATAAATGCTACAGGAGGGGGGAATTAATGCTGAACCCACCAAATTAATCTTAGTCTGCTTGTACCCCTAATTTTTTTTTCTTAAAAGAAAAAAACATTCCTGACAACAACTAGGCTGCTAGCAAATACTCTGCAGACCGCGCTTGCAAAAATCCTGTTGGTGCGTACCAACCTAACAAGCCAGGCTTGGGCAAATAACAGGAACAAGGAAATCAGACTCTGAGCCTGGACTAGCAAATTTGCACAGACTGTTTTGAATACAGATTCAGCAATGTGTTTTTCACAGAGCCTGTACGTCAATCCCACAGCCCAAACCAAGAGCAATCACAGGGCTTTTTTTCGATGCTGGGGGACCGTGTTAGTCTTTGCTGAGTAGGAGGCTTTGTTCATGGTTGGAGATACAGCTCCGTGTAAACAAAGATAAAACACCCAAACTCTTAGCCGTGCATTCCTGGTGCAGCCGTAAGTGGGGCACTAAAATTAGAAATGCATATGGAAGAGCGCTCCTAGGAGTCGTCAGCACTCAGCATTTTGCCTTGTTTCGTGGTTTGCCATCTTACAGCTGAAACTCTTCAATCCTGTCCCATCACTCTGCAAGAAAATACATCCATTGCCTTTTCACTGCTTTTGTTATCCCCAACTGGTTGTCAAAAGAAGTGATGGAGTAACAACCAATGCTGTCAAACATTTAAATCCCTTTTAAATTCCAGTCATTAAGAAGACATTATTTCCCAGTATGTTTGGAACTTAATGAAAATGTATCACTGATTTTTTAATTTCATTTTCTTTACTTTTTTTATTGTTCTGCAGCTCACATTGAGAACGAGCTGCTTTTCCTTCAAAATATTAATCACTTAGCCTGACAGCGTTGGATAGTGGCAGATGTCTAGTACTGGGGGCAATGATACAGAGGCAGGGACATAGGCATGAATCCTTAGACACCTCGCCCAACTCTGCCTTCATTTTCCCCATCTGGTAGATGAAAAAATTTATTTCTTTCTCTTTTTCATTATTTGTGCAACCACATCACCTAAAGGCCTTCAACCAGACCAAAGTTTCGTTTTGCTAAATGCCATCCACATGGGTAGTAAGAGGCAAATCGCATTGAAGAGGTTGCCAAGCTACAAAGACAAGAGATTTTGAGAGGAAGCAGAGTAGAAGTGGTTCAAGGTGATTTAGCACAGTGGGAACAACTGGGAATGAAACAGGTCTCCAGAGTGCCAGCCCAGCTTCCCCTGGATGAAGCCGCCTCTGAGAGCTGTACACAAGTAGATTTTATCTTGGCCATCAAAGTATGGTTTTTTGCTATTTAAATACTCCACAAATTTTGGCCACCCAGTATTTGCTTTTTAGAAAAGGCTAATTGCCTTTGGACCAGGTAAATCTTACTACCTGGTACACCTCCCAAAAAGTCGTATTTTGCCAAACAGACAATCTGTTGGAAATTCGGGGTAAAACTCAAGAGTTTCAGAAGGTAGGTGTCCGATTCCGGACAAAGCAATCAGCATTCAATACATAATTTACAGCAGGGACAAAAAATCCTGAGCTTTCGTATGCTGCTATTTCCAGTATTTCATTTTCACAGCCTCTGCTGGAAGCTCTCTCTCCAGAGTCACAAAGTTTTCTTGTTTTTTAAAAAATGCAAACATTTATTTTATGGGCTGAAATTTGGCTTTTTTTTTTTGCTTAAGGCCTTGCTGCACTCATCTCTTAGGCAAGGATTTAAGCAAAACAGGTAAAAATTGGGGAAAAATACCCTTTGGGAGAGGAACCAGTTGACCACAGCATTCACCAGGACCCCTGTTCAGGATTGCCCCAATTTAGGAATAGCCCCTGCTCCCATCCATGGAAGTTATGCACCTAAATGCCTTGGCCTATACGACCTCCTTTTACTAATGAAAGGCATAGTGGGTTCTCTGCCTCTGAACTTTCCAATGGGTTGCTGCAGTTTAGAAGGTGTGATATGTAAACAGAAAACACATTGCAGCTACACAAGAGGAGCTCTGTACTTTACTCACCACACCAGCATTTCTAAACGTTACCAAACAGGAGGAAAATATTAATTAGATTTTTTCATGATGCATCTGCAGTTCTTCACACAATACCTAAGGCAAGCCCATCTATTAACATGCCACTGCAGTCACGATAATTCTGAGATCACCTTGGTCTCCTCCGCCTTTTCAATTCACTGCACCAGAAGGCTGGAATTGGCCGTGCTGGCGAAGGTCACGCAGAAACCCCTCAAGCTCAGGTGATGTTTGGTCCTTTCTAAAACTCCAGCTCCAGCTGAATTCTTGAAATATGGTCTCTCCTACACCGCTTCACGTGACAGAAAGCATCCTTAGGCGCTGCTGTGTTGCAGCTAAAGATGATGATTTAGTCTTGTAATTTTCTGATAATGCGCAATTTTGAAAGAAAAAAAAAAGCAGCATTTTAATCACTTTTGACTGCTCCTGTGACTCAGTCAGAGACACTTTCACTTGCAAGTCATGGGCTCAGCCTGGGGCTGAGGTGATGGTGATCGAAAGCTGCTTCTCACCCACATGTTGCTGATGGCCAACATGAACTGAAGTATCAATGCCTAGAAAACCTCTGCTGCAGGGGACTCTCTCAACAACTGCCTCAAGGCAGAGACAAGAGCTAACCAGAAATGAAGCCTGAGAGAATCGTTCACTTTGAGGTCTGGCAACATCGGGGTTGACTCACACTGGGGTACCAGACTCGCAGAAGGATCTCCTCCCACCAAGCCTGCCGCTATGGGGAGGAAAGATCTTTTCTGTCCCGTAAAGGATCTATGTTGAGAAAATGATCTATGTTTTCAAACTCATCGCTTCAGAGGAGAGGGCAACGCAGCTCTGCAGGACAACAGCATCCTACCACCTCTGCTCGAGGCATGGGAAGCAGCCAGCAGGACCCGGGTGACGACTCTACCTTCGCCTTCCAGCTCAGCGCCCTTGAATTAGGCAGGACCACTGGGCACAAGGAGGGTGCTGCTGACCGCAGCTGTCAAACCTCTCTCCCTGCCCTCTATTAAAGGTGGTCATTTTTAGCTCATGGCAATGTCCTTGTCACCTGCCTGGCACACCAAAAATGTTACCAGAGTGATGCCCAGGTAAGCAATGCAGGGACGGTGCAGAGATTCATAACTCATTCATGTCCTCAGTAGCAGGTCTGCTGGCCAAGGGGAATTGTCCAGGGCTGACACTGGCCCACCCATTCTGACAAGTATCATGGACTTCCCAAACCTATTGCGGAAGGTACAAATCCCTCTGCTTCAGAGGCATCTCCTGGGGCAGTGTGTCTCACGGCAATCCTGAACTCGTACTAAGGATCAACAGAGCTTCCCCCTGTGTGAATTTATGCCAATGAGCAGGGCACATTAAATAAACTGCTTGTCATTATCCTGCTATCACTCCTACTCCAGCGAGAGGACTATTTTACAGTTTAGTTTATGTTGCTTTAAAACTATTCTGAAGATAGATAAAATAAAAAAGAAACCTAACAACAAAATTTCCCTTATTCCAGAACAGGAGTATCCCCAAGGGCAAGGTATACCTGTAAAATTATTATAATGCTTTAACCTCATAAACACAACTGGAAACGTCTTCTCTGAAAACAAGTCGTAACTCTGGTTTCCTATCTGCAGCCATTATCCTGATAAATTTGGGAAGGTCAGCTAAGGTGTAATCCAATAAACGTGCTGATGTTCTGAGTAAGTACCTCACAATTTGCAGCCTAATCTATTATCCTACTATAAGACCATCAAATGACTCACCAGTTTTAACACTTAGTACAGATCAAACAAAGGAAAATATCAAAGCTTTACATTCTAGTTCCACCTTTCAAGGACTTGTTTGAGTACTCTTTAATTACAGCAGATGAAACATTCAACTCTGGCATTTTCTTTTTCTAACAGCTATAGTTAGAAGATGCTGTAGCTGTGCTTTTCATGGGACATCCTTACGTTAAGCAATAAACCCTGAAAAGTCTGATAAACTGAACAAATAAAAGTTGGGATTCAGTCCCAGAGATTAAATTCAGCTGCTTCTGCCCACTGGATCGCACACAGTTATTGTAATGGACCAGGGAGCAGCAGCATCCCATCGCTTCTGGGGACGGGGGAGAAGTCTTCAGAGCCCCCACCTGCACTTCAGGCAACAAGCCACGGGAAGAAGGATGTGCACCAAGCAGCACACCTTGTCCTGGAGGCTGATGAACTTGAGAAATCAGATCAAGTCCAAAAGTTGGACTATGCCTTCTGATCCTCCAGAAACTCAAATACGTCTGCAGAACTTTGCATGTAACCACTGTGATATTTTTTTTTTTTTTTTAACGCTATAGGTATAAAATAACAGTGAAGAACTGATCTATTCACAGAATGCCAGATCCCAAAGAAATAAATATCAGGAGGCAGTCAGCAGTACTGTCAGCAAACTGCAAACTCCTGGCAAAGCAGTTACAGAAATTACACGTCTCTACGAAGATGCTGGAGCTGACCGCAGGCATTGCCAAGGAAAATGGTGAGTGCCAACCTCTTCCAGTTAGCTCTCGCAGGGTTTTGACATGATCAAGCATTTCCCAGTGACAGTGTGCGTTCCTATGTGTTTGGCCCACGCAAATAAAATGAACAGGGGTTATTCGACACAGTGCCTGAGCACTACCACTGTTAAAACTTATCTCTTTTATCACAACAACAAAAACCTACTGGGACAAGGGCTGAATTGTACGTGGTTTACGTTGTTACTCTTTTTGACTGACTGACCCAAATCTGACTGTTTTTCAAGGACAAGCCTGTAAGTTTATGCAATAACTGTGTGCACACTGCTAGAATGAAAGGAGAGTTTATCGGGAGGTTGCTGCAGAAGGGATGGAAACCACACAGGCCACCACACCAGAGCCTCTGCGTGAAGACGGACGCTTTCAGAAGTGCATAAATCTGATTTAACTCTGTTTTTGCTAAGTTCACATACTTGAAGAAGAGCAAATCTAAATGAACTCTGATCACTAGTTTAGTTCTGCTCCGAAGGTTATCAGTTCTCAATTACTTAAAACAAGTACAACAATGACAAGAACCAAAAAGCCACAAACTGAAGAGATGGTCTATATGGATAACTGCATCAGAAAACTTTCCCTTTGGTTCTTTTGACTTTTGGGGCTTTATTTTGGGCTGACACTGGTAAGACAAACACAACATATATGCCTACAGACCTGTACACGTATAAGAAATGAGACCAGTCATGAGATTCGGAAGTGAAGGCGATGCACAACTGGGCACAAACACATCTGGGATGATTTTGGAGACCTCAGGAATTGCCCTTTTTAAAATGCCACTGGGGTGTCACCGCTTCCTCTGATAAACGGATGACTTCTTACCAGAACTTACGTAGCTCCACTCAAACACTACCTAAAGGAGTGACAAAAATAAGCTGGGCTGCTGTCACCCCTGCAGTCCTTGTCTAGACACAGCAGAGTAAGAGCAAATTCCAGTCTGCCTTGCTGGGCTACAGCCACCCTGACAGATGAGCTACGATCCAAGCCACTTCGTTGCCACCGATTAGACAACAAAAACAAAAGAAAGCAACTTGAGACACGGATATCTGGATCCGTCTGGCAGCGTGACAGATAAAAGCTAACAAAACAGAAACACAACAAAAAAAAATACAAGTGTAAAAGTACTTGTGAAACTGAGCAGGTTTTAATTCATAAGCTATTGTTGGTGGAAAGTTGAGGCGAATTAAATGCTGTTTTTTGCAAGTATTTTTCTAGCAATCTCCATGGCAATCTAACAATTGGGATCAGAGGCCCTTCGCTCAGAGGTACGGCAGCTTTTGTGCCGGTGCCCCCTTCAGAGCGGCTGCACCCTTCTCCCCATTGACAGCCACATCTGGATGCTATCAGGAGGAATGTGGCATGCTTGCTTGCAACAAATACCAAGCAGTTAGCAAATTGACTCCAGCAGTCGATGCTGGCCACCTTCCCACTCTCTGTTTACACAATATGCCACTAACCTGTTGAGTCCGAGGTTTGTAAGGAGAGCTGCTCTCTAGGTCGGCCAGGATGCTGGTCAGAGAGTCGATTTCTGCATCTAAACTGGACCGCCTCTCCTCAAGCGTCTTGCCGCCAGGATTCACCTTAAAGAAGAAAAGAAGAGTTCCAGTTATTCAAACCACTTGGCCTGGCACATGGTTTCTTACTGTCCTCATGGAGCTGCTACCATGCCCCAGCAATAACTCGGGTTACAGGGACAAACACACTGAAACACTATAGCTCTCTCCCAGAACCAGCAGCAAGCCTCCATCACACAAGGATTCAGGCTGCTTTGGGGCTTTTTCTTCATGCATTTCCCACAACAGTCCCATTGTCTAAAGCTGACTTGCAGGATTATGCAACTCGGCGTGCAGTCGGTTACCAAGGTGAGGAGGAGGGACAATCCCCGCTTCGGCAGATAGAGAAGATGTGTTTTCGCAGGACACCCGGCTGGGCAACCAGGCTGGGGTAGACTTGGAGCACCTCCATTCTGAGAGCATCCCTTCTGCCACATTCCCATGCCAGATGGAGCACAAACAGAGCAGAGCTGCAAGCCACAGCAGCCAGCGCCTGGCCACCTGCACGTGTTATTTTTTTAAATCAATTCGAGGTAGCTGTACCTGTCTGATTCAACACTTCTTCACTGTTTCCATCTAAAAAATGAGCTCTTTCAAGGAGGCGTGAAAAAGTTCAATTCATTTCTAGCAGATTCAAGGTGAAGGGCATGATTTGCAATAAGCGGTCACAAAACAACATAAATAAGGTCCTTGTGAAAAGGGCTATTACGCAGAAAAGCCCATGCCCAGAGCAAATACCAGCCTAGAGCCAGGACCCCTTCTAATTCAATACATCTTGCTTTCTCTCTGCTTTCAAAACAGCCCAGCTCCACTTGTACCCAGGCTGGTAGGGGTGCTCACTTGGAAGGGAAGAGGCATGAATTTTCACCACCATCACCCACCTCCAAAAGTAAAACCCAGGACTCAGCGCCACAGGAGAGTATGCAATCCCCAAGCTGTTTTTCAGGGGCTGCACTGCAATCCTTGCTAGAATAAGCACTTTAAAAGAGGACTCATTCACACCCTTTGTTTTGGGAAAAAAAAAATCCACCTAGTCCCAAACCTCTGGGAAAGATCTGTGCCATACAGCCCAACCCAACAGCAGTACCTCCTGGCAGCGCATGAAGGTGAGTACGAGCTGGGAA
The DNA here is from genome assembly GCA_034008185.1 of Gorsachius magnificus. NCBI lineage: Eukaryota > Metazoa > Chordata > Aves > Pelecaniformes > Ardeidae > Gorsachius > Gorsachius magnificus. The sequence continues at coordinate 36,642,628 of CM067087.1, forward strand.
ACATCTCCTTCCTCAGTGTTTTCAGTGCTTTGGAAATTAGGCTCTGGCAGGAATGAGAAGTTCAAGAAAACCAGCTAAGGATCCCCATCAGGTGTGATGTAGGTGCTAGGAGCTTACCCAACTTAGCCAGACACATTTAGGGAATACGCAGAAACCAAAGTTCCTGAGTCAAGTGAAATATTACACAAAGAAACTCTTTTCTCAGCCTGAGTCACAGTCAATATTTTCCTTCTGTCCTTCCACGTCTGACTTATCTGCAAATTCTCCAGATGGAGTCTCTCTGCATACGTGCAACTACAGAGCTCACTGCAGAAGAGCTCGCTCACAGCTCGACTACTACAATAATAAAAATACTAAAGAATTACCCAACAACTCGCCTAATTTCAACTGTAAAGCCTGTTCAGACCATACCAGCACCTCCCCACAGACAATCCAGCTCTGTTTGCCTTCACTCTCACCAAGTTACTTCAATTTTCCAAGCCAAAAATTCGCCTTTCCCTTTGGCTCGCTGTCTGCTCCAGATAGTTTTTATTTAAATTTCATTTCAGGAGCACTCGATCATTACCTGTTTTACAGAACTCCCCAGTCATCAATCAGACACATAAATGGCAAGTCGGTCAAAAAGAGACAGACTATGCAAAGCAGCCAGGCTCTGATCTGCCAAGCTTATACGTGCTAAGGCATTCATTAGTTCCTAATGATTATTAAATCTTATTGGATTACAATAAATTTGGCTTGACTAACAAGAAAATGGAAGCTCCAATGTGCTTTAGGCAAGAACGCATCATTTAAATGGCTGAGAGTCAGGTTAGAAACTACGTACAAACTCAGTTCTTCTTGCCTATTTTTAATATAGAGATTAAGTTTTTCCATCCAAACTATTGTTCAAAAAAAGAAATACTTTTCACAGGAATTACCCCAGACCATTACTCCCGGCTAGCTGTAGGCACCTGGATTTTTAAATCTGCAAAAGTCCAATTTCCTTTCCACTATTAGTGCACTTCATTGCGGCTGTTTGGTTTTTTTCTCCATCCTCCAGTTGTTGGCCTATAAGTACAGGGCAGCCACAGGCTTCCCAGACACAGAAATTGTGATTGCTCCACTCCAGAGAATTTTTAAGCTAAGCAGCCAAAAGCCAGCCTGGAAAAGGCGTGGGGTGGGGAAGATGTGAAGGCCACCCAAGGCCCTAACACTTGAGGTGATAAATCAAGTCAATGGCAGACCCAGGAATAAAACTGGAGCCCACCCATGGCCCGTTTGGTACCCTGACCCTGGAGAGGAGGGATGGTGGCAGATAAGAAGATCAGCCGATTTCATTTCTGCTTCTTAGCATTTCTGGGCCATGTTATTCCCAGGTTCTCATTCCCCAGAACAATTACGCAATAGCTGACTAGCAAATGCTGCAGAACAAGTTGTAAGGTTGTAAAAGTTAAATGTCCTTAGGAAACCTAGAAAAATAAAATAAAATAGCATGGAAACATCTCTATTGATTCTGGGCTCTGTAAAAGATTTATTTATTCAATTAAAACATAATCAACATAGATTAAGAGCCCAATTTACAAATGCCAGAGCACAATGCAGCATGACAGTGCCAACAAATAATGCTACCGATATGTGTAAGGGCCTACTGGGACAGGACTGGACTTTAAGTACATTTAAGAAATGGTAATCCTCGCAAAGACAGGTTTCTGCTTGCTGTCTCCTCCCCATCTCCACAAACCTTGCCTTTTTCTCCCTATGGAGCCCCGGATTCAACCGAGGGATTTGCTGCATGTGGAAACAGGAGAAGAATTTGCAACGCAAACTTTATCAAGAGAGGGTTAAGTTATTTCTCTTCTCATGCTTTTCGTCATGACGTTGCTATAAAAGTTTTATGATATTGCTCTGGAACACAACCCAAGCGCCAGGTCCCAAGGCACAACAGGTTCGCACGGACAGGGCTCTGCTCCGAGGAACCCAGACTAGTTAAGCTCACAACCTCGCAGATACAAACGCCGGAACCAGAAAGAACTGCTAATTCTATTTCTGCCTGGATTTATGGCATTGTTGCAGACATGCTGCTTGTGCGCCCTCCCCTTCAGCCAGCAGAATATGGAAAAACGGGTTTAAAAAGAAAAAGGATGCTATCTTTGGCCCGGCCAACGTGAATTCGACAAAAAGCAAACATAAGTCGACACAGTCCAACAAATTACTCATGCCAGAGACTATCCACTCACGTGAACTTTTGCAATGCCTACACTCCTATCCCCTGGCTCAGTCCCTGCTGCGAGGCAAAAGAGAGAAAAACAGCAGAGAGTTTCACTGCTTGGCTTGTTTGTCCTCCCCTGAATTCCTGGTGTGCAGCTCAGGGCAGCTGTGTGATGGTAACCCACTCATGAGCCCCATCAACCTATTCTGTCCCAATGAAAACTGGCTTTAATTTTGCTAATCCTATCACCCAACACCAGTCAGTGCCACTGGTCCCCCCGCACCACCCCAAGGGACATTCATTACAGAACATGCAGTGCAGAGAGCAACACAGGGCCTCAAAGTTTGCCTGACTGTGCTAAAAAGGCTGTAAGGCTATTCACCGAGCTAGAAAACATGAAAACACAACAATTTCTCTAGATGCCACCTTTTCCTACAACCTAGATCACCTACTCTTACCATATTTTGCAGGTTACAGCACAGAAACAAGAACGCTTCTTGTTTGTCCAAGACAGCTCCTTGCAATGGGCTCAAAGAGAAGAATCTGGCTCCCAGATGTCCTTCCTAGATCCTGCTCCAAATTCCTTTCCCTACCCAGACCCAGCCGCCTCTCTTTTATTCTTTTCCCCTCTCTCCATGCCCTGTTTGCTGCCACGCAACGCTGCAGCTTGGGACAGTCGTTAGCCCCTGGGATGAGAGATGCAATATGGTCTGGGCTCCTAAGCCTCTATGAGAAATCACGTTGATGCCTGGTGGTGTTGCTGTGTCAGGGAGAGATGGAGGGGTGGCTTCGCAGTAGCAACCTGCTGACTTACACAGAGTGACTCCAGAGTCCCAGGGTATATTTTCTTCCAAAACAAGGCAACAGCCAAACTCCTGAACACTTTCAGAGCATCGGGATTTTGCTCACCACAGTGCAATTTTCCAGCATCAAGATCTGCCTTCTCCCCAGCCATCTTAGCCTTGCTCAGTTCTTCTCTAAAGTAGGTTGAGCTGAGCGCGCTTCATGAGCGTTATGGCCAGCTCATCCTCTGAGCTGCACCCCAGATGCCATTACTGGGAAATGCGATGCTGTTATATATGTACAGACACGTCCAAGGCAGCAGAGCTACAGCTAGACACGCAACCTTCCTTGTAGCATCAGCTTGCTCTGCACGCCATGCTATCACAAGTCACTGATAAACTTGTAACTCACAAGTGGAAGAATGGAGATGAATGCCATGGATATTAAGAGCAACCTCTGCTCTTGGTACATGGGTTTTACTGGGAGCCTGAGGTGCTTGGGGAGCTCCCTTTGGGCTGGGACAGGTCAACACTGTTTGCATTTACACGTCCAAGAACGGGGAAAAGCAGGGAGCAGAAATGCCCTTTGCAGCAAAGGCAGTCATGGAAAGGAAGGACTAAAGCAACAAGGGGAGTGAGGAAGAAGAGAATTTAGGCAAATCAGGAGTAGATAGTAAATAAAGACTTTTGCCCGGAAAGACTTTATTGTCTTTTCCTGCAGCAAATGTAACTGAGCCACAGATGAGGCGGCAGAGATGATCAATTCAGCAACCGCTGCCTGCTTCCACCAGGTTGCACCCACAGCAGCCCCCTGCCACACTCTGCAGGCTGCCGAAATCCTCAGGTAGGGGCTGAGGCGGTAGGAAGAGCAAATGAAACAGCTCTCTGGACAAGGAGTTAGCATCTCTTTCTACTCCACGGCCTCAGGCACTGGGCTTAAACAGAGCCACAGACAGAGAAAGAAGGATGGGGCTCTCATTTCCTATTTTAGCTGGGGGCAGGCAGGGCAGAGGAGGGAAAGATGTTTGACTTTGATGGCATCCACTGTACATACAAGAAAAGACTGTGAGAAACTTTAACCAGGAAGAAGAAAAGTAGTGATTCATTCCTGATATACTTCAGGCTGTGGTTTGTGTTTAATTTTTCCTTTTTTTTTTTTTTTTTTCTCCTTTTTTTATTTCCCCCCCCTCCTTTCTTTGCACTTTCTCCAACAATACCACTGCCAGAGGCAAGATCCTTTTCAGACACACACGCTTGCTACCCCATCTCTCTCGCTGTAGAATTTCCCAGTTTTCTTTCCAAGGTCACAAAAGCCACCCAAAGCACAAACAGACACTGCAGTGGCAAAAAGATGCACCCTCAAGGGTATCTATCAGGAAAATGAAGCGCGCTGAAGATTAGCTGCTGTGTCTCTTCTCCCCTGAGCCTAAAGAAAAGTGCAAGCATTTTGTTTCAAATTCCCTGATGTAAACTGAAACAGTCCCAAGAGGCGGCCCCACCACGCATACACATGGAGACATGGGCTGACTGCGGCGTTGGGGGTGAGGGGGGTCGAAGATCCTTGACTGATGCTTAATCGCCATTCCAGGCACCAAGGAGGGGCTGGAAAAGCAGTCGTGCCCTTTAAAAACAGAAAGATTGAGTCTTTTGAAACAAATCCGAAATGATGGAAGATTTCAGCAGATGTGACCGCAGTGATTTCACCAGACGTGATTGTATCAAGGATCTAATAGAAAAGAACTTCCCTGCTGTTCCATCAGGCTGAAGCCAGGCCTGAAATATCCTTTTTAGTCTTTTGATGACATCAAGGATAAAAGCCGAAGGGAAGTTAGGTTTTGATTTATTTTTTTCCCCTGCTCTTTCTTTTTTTTTCAGGCACGGAATAGTTTTACCTGGTTTGTGTTGCTGGATATTAGCCGGACCAAAGGAAAACACTTCAAAAGTTTGAAGTTGGCTGTTAAAAGGCTTCATTCGGTGTCTCTTGGATGCTGTTGCCATTTAACTGAGCAACATTTCTACAACTCCAGCCACTTTTGAAGACCTCCCCATAAGGAGGCAGGTGGGCCTACTTGAAAGAGGACTTAAACGGTGTGGGGAAGAGATCATCCACTGAACACCAGCCTACCTGACTGCCCCCAAAAGGGCCAATAAATGTGCCAAATACCTTCCCTTGGCAAAGTTCAGACCAGTGGCTGTGCCACAGCAAGCTGCAGGAGACACAGCAGGGTGACGGGGGCTGCGGTGCTCCTGAGGCCCAAGCTCAGCTCAGTCCCAGACCTACATGGGTCTGGGGTAGCCACAGTCCCAGGTTCCGTTTCTCCACCCATGTAAAATGTAAATAGCACCGGGTATCCTGAGGATTAACTGATCTTCTCTCTGAAGCAGTGAGGTGGTGTAAAGAACTGCACAGGCTTACAGCTGGGGCAAACGAACAAGCAGATGAAGAAAAGTTATTTGCCAAGCATTGCTAGGAGACATCTTGCGAAACCTTAACAACCAATTTATAAACTCACTATGGTGTAGGAGGCTTATAAAAAGGCCAAATAATAAAAATTGGAAAAAAAAAAAACCCAAAAAATCAGAGAAAACATATAGCAGAAGAAGAAAGCATGGAACTAGAATGCATCAGTCTCAAAACAATGAAAAGAGGGTCGGTGTTCCATCACACAACATGCTACTAAGCTGCAGAGCTACTTCTGCTGCAAGATGCTGTGGTTGCTATGAGTTTACACAGATTTCAAAAGCAGCTGGAGAAACATGTGGAAGAAAACTCTACCAATACTTCAAAAATAAATGAAAAATCCTCTGTGCTTCCTTTTTTACATGTTTCTCTGGATACTCACTGCTGACCACTGCTGATCTGATTTGCCTCTCTACAGACATTTACATGAAGCCTCCACTTGTGCTTCATACCCACCAGCTGACACCAGCCAGGGTTCACTTCTTCTGTGACAAAACATGCCAGAAGACAACAAAGCACGATCCAAGCCATCCAAATTCCAGCTGCAATTTCACTGCAAGATGGTCCTGATTTCACATGATCAGAGGGCTGGATTTGAGCCGCCGCCATGCCAAGCTCTGGCTCATGGACCAGTGGCCCTTCTTCCATCACTGTTTAATAAGCCATTGCTCTCTGCACATCCTGAGAGGGGCCCCAATCCCAAAACCAGCACCACGACTCCGCTCAGGGGCAGGAAGACACCAGTGTGGCTGGGCAGCAGTAATGCCAGGGCAGAGCCCAGGACCATGCTCCCTTCCAAACAGCTCCTGCCCCTAACACTGGAGGGAAACTTTTGACACAAACACCCATGCTTTGCCCAGACCTCTCAAGACCACAGAAGAGGATTTGGCGCTGGATGTTGGATGAGTGAAGAGAAACAAAAAAGGATGAAGCTTCATGCTAAAGGTTTAGCCAACAGCCTCCGTGGCCTGGGGCACGCTCTGCTGAAGCACTGGGTCCAAGGCTTTTTTGTGTTTCTGACCACTGCATTTTGCTCATGGAAGGAAGTTCTGGAGATTTCAAGGCTGGATAAACAGGGCTTTTAAAAATGTCATGCTACTGAAAACGAGCAAAATGGCAAATGTCATTCAGTCGACCGGAGGATCTTCATACTACAGGCCAGTTAGTACATGGGGAAGAAGCACTGTGATCCTCAAGCATGTGCAAGCAAGAGGATGGATTTGATAAGGAACAGTCAAGGGATGAAGAGAGAGGAGGAGTTCCACGAGCCAACATCTGCCAGAGCAGCAGACCCGACGGTCCTCATAGTTTACTTAACATGTCTGATCAAAAGCTTTGGGAGTCCTGTCTGTGCTAAGTGCTACCAGATGCAAAATCATCAGCAAGATGAGAAGTGTATTAAACTAAGGAGGCACATAAAGTTATTTGAAAACTGAATGGGAACATGGGGAGAGAAGGGGGAGAATAAAACCAGTTTATTTTTCCATTAAGGCAATTTAATATTCTCTGGGTGGAGTTACAATCACTCGTCCTTGGGAATTAAATTGAATTAGTGAAACGTTCCTGTTCATCTGCAGAATATATAAAGTGGAAGACATAATTTTTTTTTCTTTATGCCTTCTGTGGGACAGCACTACCTCTCTGTTCATGGGGCAAGAATAGCTGGCTATGAAATCCTTTTGACCCAGGCATGACTTTCACTGACTGTAACTAACTTTACAGCAACAGGGAATATATCCTTTTTTTTTTTTTTTTTTTTTTTAGTTAATGAAATTACATTAGGACTCGTTATTGATAATTATGGTGACTGTTAAAAGTTTCCCCTTTCTTTGCCCACTCCCCTGCCAACTTAAAATTTGCTCCAATATCGTCACAAATTAATGTTTAATTAGCCATCAAGCATAGCTGATGTTCCCCGCAGAGTATTGCTACTTGCAGAAAATCTGAAAACTAAGAGGGGATATCGAATATTTCATCACCTGCCTCCAAGGGGAACCATAACTGAAGAGTAACCAATTACCCCAATACAGCTGCAAAGTTTAATCAATGTAGAAACCAAATAGCTCATTAAGTGTCTGCTGCAATAAAGGAAGACCTTCCCACTGGCTCGTACGACATGAACGTTACATTTACAAAAGATCCCATGGCGATGTCCAAGAGCAAAGACTCCCTTCACCTCCACATCCTGGCCAAGTTGCGATCTTCCTCTTTTCTTTTCTGGCATAGGAGAAGAGAGAAGAGGAGGATGCCTCCAATGGCACAGGACGTGTCTGACAAGCCATGAATTACAGACACCCACGCACAGGGTAAGCGCTCACACCCAGCCACCCAACCCCGGATTAATAACCCATAGGAGAAAACCACCCCAAACACCAGCTCCTGCCTGCTGCAATGCCATCCTGCAGCAAGGAAAGCACAGAGCTGGAGGCGATTTTACTCCTTTCAATACTTATGGTGAGTCTGGCGCTGAAATACTATGTCCAGTTTGGAAGGCAGCGTTTTAAAAACCTGGGAGATGCCCCAGAAAAGCAGAAACAGCTGACAAGACACAGAGAGCTCGCTTGGTTTCACTTACGAAGGAGATCAAGTAGCTCAACAGCAGTATCTAAACAGCTTCACAGAACGAAAATGCCAGATACCACAAGACTGTCCAATCTAGCAAAATAGGAAAACACACAGCAGCTGGGAAGCTGAAGCCAGGGAAATTCTATTTAAAAGTAACAGAGATATTCACTTATGCGTAATACTGGACGTAATTAAATGCTAGAACAAACTTCCAAGATTTCTCCACCTCTTCACGCCCGCGGATCAAGGCTGGATGCCTTGGGTCTCTCTGGGTGACCGGGTGAATCTTTATGATCTGCAACGCGCGGAAGGGCACAGCTGACGACTTCATGGCTCTGCCTGGCCCCCACATTGGCAGAGGTGAGAAAGCAACAGCACCGCCGCGTTGGTAAAGACCTATTGAAATCACTTTCTGTTTGTACCACTTTAACTGGAAATTAAATTTACATGAACAAACTCTATCCCACACAAGACCGCATATTGTGACAGTTAAATGAAGAGCTTTTTAAAAGGGACACGTCTCAGGCAATTTTAATCAAAAAAGATAGGTTTTGTTAAAGCTACCAATTTCAGAAAATTAAGGTTGACTAAAACTGTTTTTAAAAACTCCTTTTGGAATTTAATCACATGTTGGAAACCCATATGCAGCTGCTTGTGTCACCTGCAAAAAGGCTGTATAAAACATAAGCATATGCTTGATTTTACACGTGTGCTTAAGTTCTATCAACTTTAATGAAGTTTAAGCAAGCAGTCAAGCTTCTCCGAATTTGAGAAAGCATTCCTGAACATGGTCTGTGAAGCTATTAGGAAATCACCACCAAAAAAAAAAAAGTGAAATTAAAATTGGCCAGTCAATTTTCACAGCCTGAATAAGCTTCAAGTCCAGAAGTTAAACATATAACATACTTCTGAATTTGTTTGCTTGTTTTGCTGTAATAGGAAGGGGTGCGCGCCAAAACGTTCACAAGGATTCAAGAATCTCCCAGCGAGCCTGGCAAAATGTCAGCAAAATGGATGTATAAAAGTACATGAAAGTCAATGGCTTGGCTTTGGCTTCTGGGGAAGTGAGTCACGTTAAAAATCTACTATATGTCTCTCAAAGCTGAGGAGAGGAAAATCTGGACTCTGCCGCAGTCCACACGTTTTTGGGGTGGTTGATGGCTGCAGTCCATGGGGTGGGCAAGCTTCAGCTGGGCAGACCCCGCAGTTCTGATTCACAGAGGAAGGTCACTGCCTTCAAGAAGTTTGCAATCTCATTTTCCAAACCATTAGGCCCACTTTTACCTTCCCGTCAAGACTGCCAAATGTGTGTCTGGTATTTGATTTGGCTGGATGACCGTGCATTTTCTTTCTTTTTTAACAACCACCTCCTCGTTCGGACACCTTACCTTCTACGCATTGCCTAAGTGAGAACCTCAGCTGAAGAAAAAGGAGCTGAATTACACAGAAAGCTGAACAACGAATAACTTGCACTGCCCAGAGACCGCTGCAAAACCCTGCAGAGAGAAACCCCAGTGTGCAGATCCCTCCCGGGTGAGCTCCCTGGCTTATGCTGATACTATCCATATGCAGATAAGTGAACTTAAGTCGCTGTTTTTCAGTAAGAATTCATGCATCAGAAAACGTGGTGTCCCTGGTATACAGTAGACCTCAGGAAAGTATCTTAACTAATGTATTTCTGCTTGGGGCCAGCACAGCCGCAGAAGCCAAACAGGATTTACTTCTGCACAGAAAGTATATTCCCTACCTAAATGTCTTTAAGAGGCTGACTCTACCTTAGCACTGGCCAAACACCGCTCCCAGGGGGAAGCCCTCCCACCACCCGCAGGAAGCCCTGATGCCCGAAGATCTGCACAGACCTCGGCAGTGGCATCTTTTGGGAACACTCGGAGGGGTATTGCAGGGCAGAAACAGGAGAATTTGCAGGGAAGGGAGAGCGACTCAGGAGTGAGTGGTGTAACAGAGCTGAAGAGGAAGGCTGGACCTGGGATGTGAAAAGACATGAGGCTATTTCCATGGCAAGAGAGATACATGGAAATGGGAAGATGGAGAAGGAAGGAGCTGTAGCTTGGGACTGTTGAATGAGAGGAGCTTGTACAGCACCTCTGGCAGAGCAGTCACTTGCTGGCTTCAGCAGCACTGGGAGTTGCTACAGCTTTCCCCAACATTTCTGTTTTACCTCTCGTGCCACTAAACTCAAACCCTTAAAAACATGTTATGATGTTTTCCAGATACTCTTCCTTACCTTTGATTAGCTTTAATGTACAAAGAAATGTCCTGCATTTCCATCAGCAATTCAAAACTGAAAAATACAATTGTGGGGAATGATCCTGTAAACATGGAGTGTAACAGCAGCAGGCACTTAAAATCATTCCTGCCCTTCTGTCCTGAAACAAATTTCTCCAGCTCTGGCTCCAACAACATTTCTCATTGGTATTTCTACCACCTTTCAGCTTGCTCAGTCACTCTGCCACATGCTCTTTGCAGAGGCAATATTCTCTGACAACAAAACCACCCGTCATGGCAGCTGAAGCTGTTTTTCAACAGCAATGGAAACTAAAAAACAGAGACAGGAACCTGCATTTGAGCCACTTCCATTCTTGGAAATGAGATGCCCTCGCAACTTCTCCATACCCACATCTCATTACTGCTAGGCAAAATTTGTATCAAAAATAGGATTAAATTTGCCCTGCTCATTGAACTATTCCAGGGCTGTAAAACTGAGTTTAGACAGACAACTGGATTCTCCAATCGGTATAGCTGTATCTCCTTTCATCTTGTTTGACCCAAGCTCATTTCTTTACCGCACAGCATCATAGTAAAGCACCAAAACCAAGGTGGGAATCTGACTCTGTCTGCTCTATCACGTTCCAGCCTACCACCATGCCCAGGGTGCATGGAAAGACTTTGACTTTCTAAACCACATCCCAGCCAGCTTCATAGACAAGCGTAATAATTTGTCTGCTGCAATTTTTAGAATTCCTTCTTGCTACTGACAGTCTGTTTGTCTTAGTCTCGCTGCTGCATCACAGTTCCCTATTGCAACACAGGCTACCCAGGATTGGACACAGGAGCAACCGATCTTGCAAGAGATCTTTCCTAGGACCTGCTAATCCAACAGAAGATTTGAATAGCACTCAGAAACGAGAAGAATGGAAATGTCTTCAATTCTGATCACGTTATCTCACTCTTTTCCATCACTCAGCTCATCTGCTTTGATGGAAGAATTCCCACATCTTCATTACCTTTTTTTTTTTTGCCTCTTCTTAAATAGTTCTACCTTGGATACAATGATGGTTTTGCTTCCTTTTTGTCTGCCACAGGCTGGTACTAGCCCTGATGGGATAAGACTGCCTGCTTTTTCTGCATGCTCTCCATGTCTCCCTGTTACTTTCCACGTTCACATCTCTATTATCCACGGGTGGATAATCCAGGTTACGGATTAACCTCTCCGCAGGTGCCAGCACTGAACCCAACTCCAGCGCCAACAGTGTGACAGTGTCCCGCAAAGAGATGTACCCAGGCAAGCCAGGAGGTGCCCACCAGGGCTTGTAGCCTTGGGCACAGCACCGGGGGACCACAGCCACGCTGTCTGGACCCAAGCCGGCCCATGCACATAACGCTGCCCTGTGTCTCACCCAGGGCGGTTCCAGCTTGATCATCTCTGAACACCGCAATTGGTAACATCTCTGACCTTTCTGTTTCCTATCACAGCTTCTTAGATGGTCCTGTACCCTTATTTACATATGATCTGTATTAGGCTTTTGCTTTCTTCTGCTCCCTCACCTCATCACCCATTGTATGGCAGAGGATCAAAAGCCACTGTGTTCCATCTCTGAAAGCGTCCCCAGCCTCAGTCGCAACCCGCCTCCCCTCCCAGAGAAGGCACGAGCGTGCACCAGCACAGCTCCTGGCACATCCTGCGTTACTATATTAAACAATAACATAGCAAACACATTAAATAACACGTTAATAAGCATGATGAAAATAATGAGCACTGTTAACTGTTTGCATCCTTGCTTCCTTTGTAGTCCTTGCCGAGAGGTTTAGCTATTAAAGGCTGTATTGCATTATAACGTTGCCAAGATATTAATACCCAGGCAGAGAGCTGAATGGCAGGCCTACATTGTACAATTAAAACTTTTCCAGTTTACCCTTTCAGTAAAATTTGTGGTTTATAATAAGCATCTTTGTCTATTCTGAAGAGAGTAAGGATTGGAAAGTTACATAGATGGGAACAGAGGTTCATTAAAGATTTAAAATAGAATGTGGTTTGGCATTGTAAAACAAACATGCGTATAAGATGGGTTGCATCAAGAGCTGCCTGAAAGAAACGTGCAGTGTTCCTCTTCTCTCGTGATCCTGGATCTACTGGTCATGCTACCCACAGAAAGGGAGAAAAAAGCAGCAGGGATAAAATGTGCATGCTTGTTCCCCAATAACCTGGAGGTCTGCTCTATATCCCCACTCATTATGCATTTTTCATACATACATAGAGTGTGTGTATATATATATATATATATATGAACATGAGAAAAACAGGCGTTTCATCTATCATGCATCCAGATATTCACCTACATATACAGACTTCATATTACTGATTTTTCTCACCTTAGTGCCCAGAAACCCATTACAGAGCAAACGTATTGACCTGTAGAGAGCCAGTGAGCATTTAAACATGCAGAGAGCATACATGTTATTTGATGAAGCCTCATTCAGAGCACAGCACATTCTCGAACACACGAGGAAGGCGGAAGAAGGGAGACAGATCAAAAGCATTCCTGCAAAGCCAAGGTTTGAGCAAGAGGGTTAACTGTACCAGGTAATTTATTTATACTGTTGGACACTGCTTCAATTTAGATAAAAGCCAGTTGCTTATCACCTGGATTTTAATAAATCAGGTTAGGAGTCCCAGAAATCTGCAAAAGCTGGATCTCGAACAGCAAGCAATATGCACAGACTATGACTTTATTTACAGAACCACTGGGAGCTACTGCTCCCTGCCCGGAGCCAGGCAGCCCGGCTGGCAGCAAGAGCTGCACCGCGTTACCCACGTTCCTCGCCAGCGAGCACCGACACCCAGGCCAATAATGCTGATGATTAACAAAATCTAGCACTAGAGGGAGGCTGAACACATGTTCTGCTCTCTTTGGCCTTTTCGGCTTCTCCAAACATTAAAAGGCACACGATTTAAATCAAGCCCAGCACCCAGGCAGAGCCCAGCCACCACACCACTGACCAGGAGTTCTGCTACTTAAGGCAGCACCCCCTGTAGGCAAAAATCACACTCTTCCCTCCTCAACTATTTGTCAATATGTGCACCCAAAATAAAAAAAGGAAAGAAAAAAATTTCCTCTGTTCCGGCTGTTTCCTTAGCCGGTGAGTCACAGCCCACGAAGAGGCACCACCGCCACCGCTTGCCGGGAGGGAGTCAGACAGCAAAATGCCTGGCAACCTCCTCCAGAACAAGGATGAGGCTCTCGCCGCTCACATCTATCAACATGTTCCCATCTTCTCCCGGGTGTGAGCACTAGGGAGGAGTGAGATGGGTCTCTCGCAACAGCCTCATAGGGGAAGGCACACACGCCTTCAGACTGCGTTTTGCCTCCCCAAATTCCTTGTCAATAGGAATTTGAGCCCTTCGGCTGATTTCCTGCGTATCGAAACAGTACAATACAACCTGGTCCGTGAGTCCAGTAGGTCTGAAGATGAGAACAGCTCCTGCCCACATATAGCGCAGCACTACAGCCCCTCCATGCAGGGGTATATTAAACTATTTTACCACAGAATAGTTTGGGTTGGAAAGGACCTTAAAGATCATTGAGTTCCAACCCACTCCACCATGGGCAGGGACACCTTCCACCAGACCAGATTGCTCAAAGCTTCATCCAAACTGGCCTTCAACACTTCCAGGGAGGGGACATCCACAATTTCTCTGGGCAACCTGTTCCAGTGTCTCACCAACCTCACAGTAAAGAATTTCTTCCTAATATCTAAACCTAAATCTGCCCTTCATGCAAGTGTTCAAAGTCTGATTGCTTCTTCACTCTAAACCTTGCCCTCAAGCATTTCTGCGTATCCTTTTTGGTATATGCCAAATTCTTTCTGGTCTCAGCCACTGATGGTATTTACTCATTAATTTGCAGTTTTTACAGTAATGAGGCAGTGCAGTGTAGCAGACAGAATTGCTCTGGGATGCAGGAGATCTGGGCCCTGTTTTTAGCCTGCGACTGGTCAGCCTGGTGACCTAGGCAAAGAACTTTCCCTGCTTCAGCTTCCTTATCAGGAAGAGACTGGGATTTCTTTTGCAAAGTGTTTTGTGGCCCGTCAATAAAAACCACAGTGATAACAGCCCAGGGTTTTTGGGAAAGAGGCAATCTCCTGGCTGAATACAACCCGATCCTTTCCATGCTGTGGTAGCATCTATAGGCTCCCAAATGAAAGTCAGAGCCACGCTGCAGGCACAGCACCTACGGGGAATTAGTGGCGATTCATAAGTGCATGTTTTTCCAAGGTGGCCCTTGGCAGGTCCGCAGCTGAGGGTCACATCTGCTCCGAGCCAGCCGGGTCCCTGCCCCGACAAGGAATGCTGGGCTCCGAGCCTCTCCTTTAAGGAGAACTGGTCGTTTGAAAGCCAGCAAAGCACCCATGACACAGCTTATCAAGATGCCCCCGTAGCACACATGGCTCCAGAGCCAGCCTCCCCGGGGACGGGACGCGGGGACAGGACGGGCTTCTTCACTTCACTTCACGCAGTCCTCAGCCCTGCCTGGCGAGGAAGGAAGGAATTGTCGGCGCCCTGAGCGCGGGTCCCTCTCTGTGAGTAAACAGGGCACTCAAGAGGTTGTTTATGAGAGTTTTTCACTTTTGCTTTCCCTGGCCTGGGCAGAACGCCCATTTTGAAACTAGAAGGCAAAAAAAAAGAAAAATAAAAAACCTGCCTCCCTCCCTCCCAGATCTATCTATTTCCCTTTGACAAACAGTGATTTCATTTTTCTTCCCATCCAGGATTTTTTTTTTCCTCTTTTAAACTGAGCCCAAGCCAACGTGGCAAAAGGCTCTTTGCTCATGTCCTTATTTGTCAAACACGCCATCGCCGCACCCTCACCACCATTCTGGGAACAAGCCCTCGCCCTCACCGGCTGACTTCAGCCGACAGGGAACTTCCCAACAAAACTGTCCCCATGCCCCAACGCACTCTTTTTTTAAAATAAACATTTCCCTTTCTTTTTCTTTCTTAAAGCATTACAGTTAATAAGAAAAGAGTTTAAATTTCCTTCCCCTTTCCTCCCCAGCCCTGCTGTGAATCTGAACATGACGGACCTAGATGGGAAAACAGAAATTACAAGAAAACGCCAGATTCATTGCAAAGGTATTTCGCTACCCAGTCCTCCTTTGATTTCCATCAGAGCATAAGAACCTCAAGGGAAGTCAGATACTAAAGTACCTTTTTGGATCTGATCCTAAGTGGCCAGTTCCACTGTCCAAATAGAGTTCCAGAGCTAAACAGGCCTATGAAAACTGGGCATTATTATTTTAACTGCTGCTCTTAAGCTACAACTTAAACTGTAATAATCTGTGCAGCTTTTAGCCATCTGCTAACAGTAACACACAAAATGATAATAAACTAAACATATATATTCTGCTGCCCTCATCAACTTAACACCTAGTTTAAAAAGCTTTACCTGGAGCCACAGCACACATATTTCATAAGCTGTCGTCAGTACTCTGCCAGCCAGAGAGACATTTCGGTTGTGAAGCGGCTGATTTGCTGGAGCAGATAAATTTCAAACTCTGGAGTAAATGTGGAGGGCGTGCACTGGGTCCACAGGGGCCGAACCACCCCAGGCGGCAGTCTCAGACCTGGTCCGTGCTCAGCAATGGGGTCATCTGCTCCAGCGCTTACGTTTAGCAATTGGGAAAGTGAGGCATGGAAATGAAGTGGCCTGGCATTGGAGAGCAGAATCAGGCTTTGCTTTAGTTTACTGGAGCCCAATCCAACATGTGCTCATGAGATCCCTGCCTTCAGAAAACCATGTCCTGAAGGCTGAGAAATGATTCACAGCAGAAGGACCACAGCTACTTCGCATTCTGCGGTGTCGCGAAAATGATTGTGCTCAGTGCACAAAAGCAGCGAGCAGCTTTCTCCAACGCCACCCGCCCTTTTCCCTCACCTCTCGCACCTTACGTCTTGCTTCAGCACGGCTTTTGCTGCTTCTGCGAGATAAGGAGCTGATCCTGCAACACAAGATCCCGCTGGCTCCTGACCTAGCCCTGGCTTTTGTCTGCTCCTGATCTCCTTCAGAGGATGGAAGGGAACAGAAAGGGGAAAAAGGTGACAAGAGAGCACAGAATAAGGCAGGGACCTGAGTTTTCTGCACAGAGTACCTCTGGAGGTGGTGACAAGCAGGAGTGCTGTGGTACAACTGGTAGGCTCACCTTCCTCCGACTGGGATGCCACGCAAATGAACCTCACTCTAACCAAGCTCCTGCCAAAACCCAACACTATGAGCACGGCTCCAGCCCCAGCTTCCCAAAGCCAGAGAGAAAACGTGTGACAAATAACAACTTCATGAGCTCAGCGGGGAAGAGCGGTCCCGTTGGGTGGTTCTACCAAGGGGCACGTCCCAGTGACAGCCCTGGGTGGCTCAGGCACATCTTTGGACCCATCACAGGAGGGAGGCATGAGGAGCTGAAGACACAAGCCCCTTCCAGTGGACACAGCGAGGTGCCCTCCTTGGGCGACCCGGCAAGGGGGAAGCCTGACCCCAGAGAGGCACTGCAACCCCTTCCTGCTGCCCAGGCAGCTGTGCAGGCAGCACCCTGCCCTCGCCGGGAGCCTGCTGTGTCGCTGCTTCCCAGGGCGGTCTGGAAGCTCCCCTGCTCCCACGGGGTCCACTCTTCTCGGAGAGATAAGAGACAGAACAACACTTGCTGGGGAATTACTTCATTCCCCCCAAGGCTGGGAAAAGCCATGCTCTGCTTGGCTAATGTCCCCGACGGCTGCAGCCTTTCCTGGCAAGGGAGAACACAACCCTCATTAACCCTTTCCCTCTCGAAGGCTGCTTATAATGCTGAACTCACTGCAGGAACACGCTGAGACTTTGTGATAGCATCTGAACATCTCACCACAGGCAAGAGATCACAGGAAGCCCAGGAGGGAGGGAAATTTTTCTTTTTACAGAGGCACAAAGTAGATGAATTGACTCTAGAGTTTGTGGTGGGGTCAGGAACTCAGTCAGGTCTCTTGAATCCTGTTCAATGTCTGTCCACTAGCCTATTCCCAGGTTCAAATCCATCGAGGGAAACAGGACTGCCGCAACCTTCCAGGGTCATCAAGGGCAGCCCCATGGCTGTGGATATGCAGTTACACAGCTCTCACCAGCTTCAAACCTAGATCACGCTCACTTTGCTCTCACTGCTCCTCCCAGAAGGCTCTTCCAGACCTTCGCAGCCTCGGTGTTTAGAAACTTTCTGAACACCAGCACAGGTACTTCTGGCAAGCTCAGCCTCTCCAGCTCCTGCACCCACACTCACCCAAGAGCTGGAACAGTTGTTCTTCTCTGGTGCTTATTCCCCAAATGTATTTCAAATTTGGAACCACATCCCCTTCTCTAGCCTTCCTTTTGCTCAGCTAACAAGCCAGGCTCTTCTGGTCTCCACTGGCAAAATCAGCTCCTCACTCCTTGATCACTTTGACAGCCTGTCCCTGCAGCCTGAATACCTCCTTCCGAACACGCCTGAGCTAACACAGCAGTACCCGGCACTCCGGGCAAGCTGGCGATGCCTGCGCAAAGGTGTTCGGACCTTTCAAAGGTATCCATACCTTTCAAAGCTGTTCAAGGTATGTCCCTATCCAGGTGGGACATGCCATCATCACCTGATGCATCTTAGAAATTGCGCTTTCATCCAGATGGCAAATCCAGAAAACCCGAGCCAGCAAAAAGGGGGTGAAAAGGGTCTCAGTGACATCACTGGAGCCTGGGCCAGGGCTTATTTGCCTCACTTAATTTTAGGCAGCTAAACAAAGCACTTTTAAGATCAGATTACTGCCCTAAAGTCTCTCCACAGTCCATGGAAGGAGATGGACCTTCCAGAAAACAATTCATTCTGGGAAGGTTTCACTCCCATCTGCCAACACAAGGACATAAAGCAATTAGTCTTCTAATTCAAGCCGGATGGGAAAAATCCTTTAATAGCCCAGCAAGTTTTGAATGGAAATATTCCCTTCTTGGGAAACAGCTTGCTAAAGCTGACTTGGTTGTGCCTGACACATGATTTCTAACCACAGCACTTTGCCACCTCGTTTTATTACCATCCATTCATTTCCACAATTTTTGGATCACTTCTGCACGAACAATAAAATTCTTGTCTTCTTACCTGCACGTTGAAAGTAACATCATCCAGAGGGGGCGGGGGGGGAAAGGCACCCTGTGAAGAAGTGATGTTCCCGAGGTCATCCACAGGAGGTGGAGGGGGAGGAAGGAAGTCCCCTAGGAAAGAGAATGGGAGGACTTAGACTCACCAGCATTTCCCCACATCATGACATGGATGATCAGGATGAACCCTGCAATAGTCACCCTGCCATGGGTTTTGTGGCACACATTGTTTAACCATTAAATGCTCAGCTGCACCCCTCACTACTTCAGGAGATGGCTACGACAGCTCGGTAACGTTGGCAGATTGCTTAGAGGTGCTCAGACCCCGCAGCAGAAGGTGACTTGCCACAAAGCCTGAAGGTACCAACCACGATCTCCACAGACTGAAGCTTGTATCTCAAACCTGCCACAGGCAACTACAAAACTTGCAATAATGAACGCCCCACATCCAGCCATGCAATGAATCCCATTCAGTTCACCCCTCATGCGCTAAATCATGCCAGCTCTTCTTGATCACTATAAGGTCAGCAACAGATGCAGTCTAAAAGCAGGGATTCCCTGTTGCGGAGGAAACATGGAGGGCTGTAACCGGAGCCCAAAATCTAGACCATCCTGCATCCCTGCTGCTGGCAGGCAGCCATGCTCTTTGCATCTCCCTCTTCCTATATGGACCTCATAGCTTCATGTAAAGAACTTCTGGGAAGATCACAGGCTCTTCTCAGTGACAACAGCCCCATGATGGGCCAATTGCAAGCTCAGAAGCATCTGCCTCTTTTAACTCAGAGGTGGCTTTTTACAGAGTGCTGATGTACAAAATATCTCTAATTTGCTCATATTAAACTTCCAAAGGTGCTGATGTGAAGACAAAGCAGCATAGTGGCTGTGAAGCCATCCAGCTTAATGCAAAGATGGGAAATCTCTCCTTGAGAACTTCATGGGAGGTGGGGCCACAAAGGAGAAAACAAGGACAGAACAGCACAGGCTGCAGGCAGCAGGACACCAGGCTCTGAAAGTGCCTCCTAAGGATGGAAAAAGGGGCATTTGTCAATTAGTGCTGGATTTGGCTCCTGGGGAGGCAGCTGCCTGTAATTTGGTCTACTTTGCTATATTTTTATTTCTTCTCATAAAGCTTGATGCTGCAAGTAGGTCTGTTTGCTGTTGGCTCTCCCACGTGCAGCATCTGGGATGGAAGTTCAAGATGAATAGAAGTGTGATATTTCACATATATAGGAACTGCTGCTTGTGGAGGGTTTTAACCATGTGGGGAGGAAACATGGGCTCCCTACGTGACCCTCCATGTCTCCATGCAATGCCTCTCCGCCTCCCACACAAGGCCCTCAGTGCCATCCCCAGATACCAAGCAGCAGGCTCCAAGCTGCTCAGAGAGGTGCTGAGCCAAACCCCAGCAACCCCCAGTCCTCTGGACCACCCATGCCCGGGTTCAAAGCCCCGGGCTCAGCCCGCCCCAGGCACAGGCACTGGGTAGCACCGCCGGCACAGCACCTTCATGCTATTTGCCATGGGAGCCTGGTGGGTCTGCAGCCCTGGAAAGCTTTCCTGTCTGACTTCAAATCACTCTCTGAAAGGCACAAACTCCCCCTAGGACTTTTACAGATCTTATTTCCCAGGAAAGTACTTTCTTCCCATTTTCCCCAAAGTGAGCATGGATAGGACTCAAGCCCACCTCCTGTGAATCGCTAAGGAAGTATCATCCTAAATGCAGATGCATGAAGACAGTTTGAAAACAACACACTGAAAACTAATTTAAGATAAACATGTTGCTCTAATACATTAAATCCTGTGAAACCTACTGGCTCATGATATTGTAGAGTCCAAGATTGATTTTTAAAAAAAATATGTCCAATAACATCTGCAGTATCCTCCTTTTCACCTTATAATTAATCCTATCTTTTATTTCAAATCATATGAAATAAAATACAGAGTAAAAAGGAAAGAAGAAATATTTTGAAATTAATATCTTGGTGTTTAGTTCTAAAAAATGCTGGGATGTTCGAGTGCTAAGTAAACTTTTCTCCTTTTCTCTGAAAATGACCCTCCAACCAACCAACGTGATTCTGCAAACAAATTCAACTCCAGCAGACACGTACTTCCCAAAGAATACACTTCAGATGATGTTTCTCCAGCTCGTCCCAGCTCTGATGCCAAAGACTCATCTCCCTGCACAGCGCATTAGTCAGACACTCTTGCTTTATTACAACCCTTCAAAGCACCTAAGCAAAATTGAGGTAGAGAATGTGTTGAAGGGGATCAGAGAGGGAAAGGGACAGGGTTTGTGCACAAACAGAAGGGGGAAAATGACAATTACTATAACAGAAGAGGAAAACAAGGACTGCTAGAACAAACACAAAACAAATACCATTTTGCCCTTTTGGAAGAGCCGTTCCTCCCGAAAGAAAAAACCATTAGCAAGATTTTTCAGAAAAGAAGCAAAAGACAGAGACAGAGAAGAGCCCTTTTCTAGAGTTTGGAAGAAAACATTCTCTTTTGCAGTAGGAGACAGCTGGCTTTACCGCATCCCAGCCCAGCTCTGCTGACTCTGTCCTCTGTGTCAGATAAGCTGCTGGCTCCTCTCTCCCCACAAATGGGAAGTTTTTTAGACCGGGAAGCAGAGAGCAGATGCCTGATGAACTGGGGGGACCTTGCAGATGTGTGGCCTTTTCCTGGTCCTCTGCAAACAGATGGACTTTTCTCCTTCACAGCTTCAGTTATTTACTCTGCCACTGCGCTTTCTTCTTTCCCACACACAGCCATAGGACACAATGCTGTTCCCACTGCACCCACGGGAGAGTATTCCCTCAGATGCAGGAGGGAAAGCTGTTACTGTATTATTATTATTGGAATTGCTGGAAATCTCCCTCCGGCAGAGGGGGAAGCACACGAAGACTGCAAAATCTGTGTCCTGAGCAGCGCAGGGTTTTAGATGATGCATGGAAGAAACAGGTCTGTATGGGAGGGAGTAAAGGAGGAAAAAAAGCTGAAAGCAAGCTTACACGCCGTTTAAGCAGCATCTCCCTACAGACGGCTCCAATGCACCTCGGAGACCTCCCCTCACCCCAGAAGCTTTGCAAGCCAGACAGATTTCACTCGCTTAGAGCTGGGCAAGCCATGGGAGGAGGCAGGAAAGTCCACGTACAGGCAGAGCATATCACTGCCACCCACTGCCAACCACCTCCAGCACCAGCCAGCTAAGTGAGGAGCCGTTTGGGGAAGGGACTGTCCCCTGGTCTGCATGGATGCGCCGGCGGCCACAGGGGAAATGGGGCTCTGGGGTTACCAGTTAACCATGGGCAGGTGGAGGACACGTCCCACCGTGAGCGCTCACCCTCTCCTGCCTGATTTAACCCCGCTGCCCCGCTATGAATAAAGGATATGAAGAGCAAAAGTTTTATTAGTACTGATTGCTGCTCAGCACAGAGATCGGCATTTTGGTTGGCATTCACCTGGAATCAGCCTGAACACTGGAGGTACTTAAGGTATGAGAGTGACTGCACCAAGCTCCATCAATGGAGAGATATCAAGGCACCTCCAGGAGGCAATTTATACTTCAAGGCAGGTGAAATCACCTTCTGATGGCAAGTCCCATGGTGGAGGCAGCCTGGGGCAGGCACGTTTGCAGGCAGGGAGCCGCATCCCACCCCTCCTCGCACCGGGCACAGCCTGCCTTCAGCTCTGGCAATGAGAAATCTCTACCCATTACCATACATTTAGAGGAGCAAATAAACACTCCTCATTGTGCCAGCTACTCGCTGCTTCTTACAGATGCAAAGACCATGAGTCAACCTACAAAGGGGCTGCGCGGCGCGACACACGCGCCAGCTTGGTTATTTCAGATATGACGGCGCAACGTGCCGTGAAACCGCAGCTCTGAGCTCTTCTCTCGGCGACCGTGCCTGCTCCTGCGCTGGAGCATCACCCAGCATAACCATGAGAGATGATAACGTCAGCCCCAGTAATGCTCTCCCTAATATTTTGCAAGGAAGTAATTAGCCAGAAATTAAGTCAGTTCATCACAGCTACGTTGGGAAACTATAGCAGAGCCATAAACAGAAGTGATGCCGCCCCAGCCCAGCTTCTGGCTCCAATCAAATCTGTGCCGTGCAAGATGCATTTGCAAGGTTTTACCCCTCTCCTCCCCAAAATCTCCCTTCTTACGCTTTCCAAGGAAATTTAGATGTTTCGTTATTACACTTTTCAAACGTACAAATAAAAAATTGTTCACAGCCTTAACAGATGTCTACATCAGCACGAGCCTGTCAGGCTGAGTAGAAACTCTTCAATTTTTTTGCCATTGGCTGCCTGATGCCTTCTGGGTACAAGTACAAGCTGAGAAAAACATCCTGTCTGATGCACCAAGCACCTTTCTCACTTACAGCCTAACCTTTAAATTTTTAAGTGCACTTCAGTTTTCTGCAGGATCAGGCTCAGATGTCTCAAGCCTTTGTTTTCAGGGAGAGGTATCTGCCAGTCACCACATGAGTTGCAGCACAGTAATTGCCTCCCCCCTTGACTGACACAGTTGTTTAGACATGAAGATTTGCAGCTTTGAAACTTCTACACACAAAGATGATCTCACATGTGCAGTAAGAAGAGACTGTTTGGGGGGAAAACCCTCAGAAACACAAAAAAGCAAAACCATCATATTTTTCCCTGAAACAATAACTTCATGAAATCTATCAACCAACAAAACAGAGTTCACACTAGTCTTCCCAGATTTCTGGCTGACATCTGAAGACTATATGCCCAGATGTTTTTCATTTTTCTCCTTCCAAACAAAAATAACCCTTTCTCATCATCATCTTGATAATCTCTGACTCTGAAGCTGGTACAGAATCGGTTTGAATCACCTGAAAAAACACAGCTCTCCCCGGCCCAAAGACCAGAATAAGGACAGCGATGGAGCAAACCCCCACTGATGTGTTTCCATTCTGATCCGGACAGACTCCATTTGGGAAGGCACTGAGCGGATACAGGCACTTCCCACTGCCCGGTCAAGTATTTAACTTCTACCGCAGAAAGCCAACATTTGCAATTTGAGGGTGATCTACTTTGAAACAATTAAGATTTACACTTAAACCCTAATTCGTTTAGCACTGGGCTAAAATCCTTTTGATTGAGGCTACCACGAACCCGTATCCCAACAATCACTGCAAAAACATGCAGAACACTGCAGTATGACTACATGGCCTGGGTAGCTTCATCGTGCAGAAGTGACGCCGCAGGATTTTTATAGAGAACTTCAGCCAGATAGGACCTGGTGACTCTTAGGTGTGAACACGCATCCTACTAAGTTTCCAAAACCAAACATTTTCCTGTAACATCTGTATTTAACACATATCACTGGACAAGGAAAGCACATGATTAAAATCATGCTTTGTGTTGGCGCATCCTTGGTCAAAACCATGTCATGAGGGGTCACCAACACCATGTCAGAGAAAACCATCGCATGATTACACACCAGCCCCGCAGCCTACCTAGATACACCACATTGGCCTGTGATTCCTAAAATAAAGCTGCTCCACCAACCCAAAGCACTGTTTAAATTACTACTCCCTTACCAATCACTAATCTTACCATTTGAACTACTTTTGCTAATCAGCTACTGTATTAATAAGCAAGAGGGAGGAAAAAAACAAACCAAAACACCCACACTGGCTAATTTCATCCTCAGCATTTAAAAAAGGAATACTGAGTCTGTCAGGTAGTTGCACTGAAAATTTACTTCACCACCTGCTAGCTGAAATATTGCTTTTATGGATTTACATTGTATTAAAAGGTCACTGGCTGTTTAAGTCTTAAACAGTTTTAATCATTCTAAAAGTCTCTTAACAGTAAGAAAAGGAAGCTCAGAACAAACAGCAGCAGGGATTCTAATTAAAAGGGCCAATTCATCTAATTTTATTTGGGGTTAATTATTCAGGATTCACTCTCTGATGTGTAAGGAATAGCAATTAGTAATTTTAGTGATTTGAGGAACATTGGAGGTGTAATCAGTTAAAATGAGTGAGTGTTTACAACACAAGATGTTGAATTAGTTTCTCCCAGCTGGAGAACAGGAACATTAGTCCCCTACAGTTCAGGACTATCAATCGCAGTCCTGCTTAAAATATTCTCCTCAAAGAAAAAAAAAAAAATCCAAACCAAAAAAACAACCCAACAAAAAACCCCACCACACGCCAACAATCATCCGGTAATTTTGTTTACTACATGGGAAGTCAATAGGCAATGCGTACCCTGGCAGCTTACGCATCCTCACCTCCACCTTCGTGCCCTCGGCCAACTACCCAAACCCCAGGGATCCACTGGAAGCAATTCCCAGCATTTCTCCTTTCTGCACAACTGGACCACCAACCCTCCTGCCACACCACCAGCTACCACAGCTGGCCGAGATAATGAAAGAAGCAGCCTGTAGAACTTTTAAATGTTAATTAACTTTGGTGGTTAAATATACAGAGGAAAAATGACCGTGCGATTAACTTAAAACCTCTAGGTAGAATTCCTCCTGCAAACACACATCCAAAACAGCTCCACTGGAATTGCTCTGGATTTCTTCCAGTGTTACTAGAGCCAGAATAAGTTACTAAAGCTTTCAGGAGCAGCATCAGAGACTCTGATGGCGACAGAGGAGCCGCGTGGGAGAGTGCTTGCAGGGAGATCCAACACTGGCTGTGTTGACATTTGGATCTGAGCTCAGGCAGCAGCTCAAAAGCCATTTTTTTTATCCACCTCTCAAGAGGTAACTGGGTATTCCCACTACTTGGGCATCACCGGGTGCTTCGGTGGGACCAGAGCTGGACCCCTCACACCGCCTGTGCGTTTGTGACCGCTGAAAGGAGCGGCGTTGGCAGACCCCGCCAGGCTCGCTTCAGATGATACAGCTTTTAATGAGCAACTTGATTTAGCACAAACAGATGCTATCTTTAGTGTCCTGCGCACAGACCTTTCACTCCAGCTCTGGTCACCAGTGGGGAAAATCCCACTCACCTCTGGTTCATGTCAGAACTCACTGACCTCCCTCTCAAAACACCCTGAAGGCAGTAATTAGCACAAGGGTAGGAAACAAGGGCTCAGTTCCTCAAATTATGCAAAATCTCAGCCGCATCGCCACAGTGGATGCCCCTCATTGTGAAAACATCACTTTTTTTTTTTTTTTTTTAGTGAGACTGTGTTTTTATTCAGCTTGTGTCTGTAGACACCCAGCCATGCCACCCTTCCCAGCAAAACGCATCCGATGCTCCAAGGGGCACAGGGAGCAGGTATCACCATATGCTGGGTTGTTCTCCCCTGCGCACATCAGCTGATCATCCTACACATCGCACGCTTCCAATACGTGCCACTAAGTACAAAGTCATCAATACAAGGCTGCATTTTGATTCTTCAGCTTATTTTTCCATATGACTGTGGGGCAAAGCATTCCAGCTAATGTCCCACACCAACCTCTCTGCAATAGAGATGACTTATTTTGCTCACCTCAGCAGCCCGTTTTGTAAACACGATGTGAACGAGCCAGTTCTGCTCCCGCCCCGATCACGTTACACGTATCGGTTATCTCTGTAACGCTGATATCTGCTTAGAGGAGCAGTCTGCTAGTATCAGAACTCAGCTCTACAGAAAATAAATCAGTCCTTTACTACAGCTTAGTGAAGGACTAAAGCTGAGCCAATGCAAGAAACAGCCCATGGCACTGTAAAACTTTAATTAAAATCTGTGCTAAAATAGGAGGAAGAAGAGCCATAAGATTAAGAGAAAAGCTCTAAGTACTGTTCCCTGTCACAGACGTCTTCTAGGACTTTGGGGATGCCACCTAGCCCCACTGTGCTTCACTCCATGGGCATGCAAAGCGTTCCTTTGCCTTCCCTCCAGCGTTTATTTGTAGACGTAAGGATAGAGTCTGTCTTACTTGGTCTGTGCAGCAATTAGTACAATGAGATGCCGCTTTCAGTTGCAGCTGCTCAGGTCCAATAATGGGGACAAAAGTAGTTCCGAATGATAAAAAAAAGAAAAAGGACATAAAACAGCCTGCTGAGAGGGAAATATTTCAACACAAACAACTGGAAATACGCTGGAAATCAGGTAATCAGAAGAGCAAACCCTACCCTCAGAGGGCTGCATTCCCACACACCATCCCTCTCCTCCGCAGAGCGACAGGTCCATGAAACAAGTCAAGGGAAACACTGCCTCACTCAGAACAAAACCAAAATGAGTTATCTATTTGTTTATTAGATTATGGTGTTCAACTCATTTGTTCATTGCTAAGAGCGCCTGACAAGAGCTGACATATGCATTAACTTACTGAAGAAGGCTGTTGTGAAGGAGTTGGAAAAAAAAATGAGCTACGCCACTGGATTAAGACCTCGTTCTCCCTGGCTGTTGTTGCGTGACACAATCAAAACAAATCTGCTTTTTCGGTCAGCTTTCTCCCTTGAGGAGGCAGCCAGGGAAGATGGGGACTGTGTCCTTCAGATACATCCTTTCTTATCACCAATCAAACCCTCTCTGTGACGAGTGATGAAACACAAAATGCTCCACAGATAGCAAAACCAGCTCCCAGGGCTCTTTACTGCCAAGGCACTTCCTCAAGTTTTGGAAGCTGCAGCCAACGGTTTATATGCAATCTCAGACTTATCTTTGCCTATAATTGTTTTTGTGTTGTTTTCCCACTTTGGGGGTGAATTGCAATCTGAGATGTCAGAGGAAGTCTGATGTGCTGCAGCCTTGGCTTGAGCCTCGGAGCCAGCAGTGGCCCACGCTGCAGAACATCTGGACGTGCTGGCTCCATTCCTCTTGCCCCAGCACACAAAGGAGAGGGACAACAAAAACCACTGCTGTAACCAGACCATAACCCTGGGTGATGGGGTCAACCTTCCTGCAAGGCGTCCTTTTCACAAAGTCTTCTGCTGCTGGCTTGAGAGACTGGAACAAAAACACTCACAGATGAACTGCTCAGAAAGAACTCCCATAAACGGATTTTCAAACTGGCTTATTTAGTTCCCCTCATCCTCTTCCCCACCCCTCCCTCAGTAACTCTTATAAATATCCCATCTTGGAAAGATTAAAGCAAAACATGTGTCTTTATCAGACGTATCTTAGTTCACTGTTTTCACCAATACAAACAGCCCTGGCTTTCTTCATTCTATTGCAATTAGTCAGTGCTACTGGAAAGCAGAAAAAGTAGCTAGATTTTCTTTATGCTATAAAATTAATCACTGGCTTATTCACCAGTGTAACAGTTGAATAATAAAGTACATCCTTAATCCCTGAAATAATTTTAGATAAAATCAAGTGTTGGATAAATAGAATTTCCTTTCAAAGTAAATAATTAAAGCTCCATATCTCCACATATAAATTTATATAAATATATATGGAGTGGTGATGTTTTTTGTGGAAGCAGTTTGGTTCCTTTTGCTGGTACCTTCTAGAAATGTCACACATGGTCTGGCCAGACCATGGAAGAGAGATGGGATTATAATCAAAAGAAAAAGAAAACAAAAAGGCAGAGGGAGGGGGTGTAGATTCCACCTGCAGGTGCTCTATATCCTCTCTAATGTACTTTTGGATAACAGGGAAGGCAGAGTAAAAAAAATTATGTAGGCTTTTTCTTCTTCGAGATGAAGTTTACCCTAAAACACTGATGCACAAGCTTTCTGTACCAAGGATCACCACCCTACACCCCAAAGTTACTATACACACTTACATGCATAGTTATCACCACCTTTTGAGCAGAAATACTTTAAAATTTACACTTTTTGCATAATTCAACAAAGTAACTCGTTAGGAAACAACATGCTAAACTGACTTTTTAGATAAGAAACTGCATTTATGTTTCCCATGTTCCACAAGATCCCCTTCCAAGAAGCACCTCATCCTTTTCCTTGCTGGTCAGAGGCCAGAGCACCATGGTGGGGAATACAAGAGCAAGGAGAGCACTTCCCATCAGGAGCCTCCTGAAGTGGGCGAGGAAGAGGTAAATGACAGAGGCACAGGAAGGAATTCCCAAGGATGAGAATGATATTCCCATTCATGACACTGATGATAATGAAATTCACTCCCTAAACCGACCTGGGCAGACTCCCTATTCTCAGAATAGGAGTAGGGATAAATGGTGGCAATATGGTAGCTGTGCTGGTTTGGGAGGACACATGGCTCTCACCTTGCGTTCCCATCAGGAATGACCATGATATTGCAGTTATCCAAGCACACATTTCAAGCTTCTGACCATTCTGAGAAAGAAGTTGATCAAACCAGCAGTTTTCCTATAACTCTGCTCAGCATATGGTGCCTCCCTTCCAGAGAAAAAGTATTGGGGTCTGGCACTGGCCCAGGGTAACCAAGACGGTGCCCTTGCAGTAAAACATACCACACCAAAAGCAGTTATTTGGTGTAGAAAAACCTGGGTAAGATCGTTTTCAGACTGAATTAAAACTTTTCTATTTAACCAACAGAAAATTAATTACTGAAGTATTTGTGGATGTTGTTTAAAAGAAAAATGCGCAAGAAAATGAAAAACTTCTGCAAAGATTGTGGTTTTGTTTGAAATGCCAGAGATTTTATTATTGAAATAAAATCTTGTGGGAAAAACGATAACAAATTGTAGTAACATATTGCTACAGTTTCTAGTCTGAACTTTTGAAGTGTTCACTCCAAGGTTTGTTTTTCCCTCAGAGCTGCTATTTGAACCATTTTAGGCAAAAAAATTAAATTAGGTTAGGTGAGGAATCTCCCTCGATTTTCTTTCGTCCTCACTTCTTTTCCAGCCTTGCTGCAGGAAAGTGCAAATCCATTCTTTTCAGGTTAATGATTGATCTTCATTCTAAATCCCCACTCCAATATTAATAACCTCTCAGAAAACAATTAAAATGGATATATTGTTTGAGTGTGTGCTCAGGGAGCAAGAGAAGAGGATAAATCTTCTATGAGCACAAAGCCTCCACCATACTTTGAACCCTGCTGATGCCTGCAGTGACATACAAAGGTTTTTCACTGTAACACATGCATCTCCCCACACTTCCAATAGCACATCCCTGGAGCAGTGAACGGGGAGGGGAGAGTGCTTAGTGGCACAGGGGAAGAGCAGATGGTCCATCTTGCCATCTAACAAAAATCCCTCCATCAGTGAGATTTTCCTCCATCAGACAGAAGATGCTGTGGGAAGGAGAATGACTTCCAATTTGACACTACCAGCAAGCATAAGGAGCCAGAGAGACCCCAAGCAGGCAGTTTGCTTGGAAATTATTTTATTGCACAGAGATGCCTGATGTGCTGAGGCTGTAGAACGAATCATGGAGCCTACATCAGTCGGAGTTGCTTATTAGCCCAGTTTCTTCCCTGAACTCCGAGGATTTTGGAGCCAATGTTTCTACTTGCTTTATGATTCACAAAAAGGAGAGAAGCATCTTCTGGGCCAACTGCCCTGGTCTGCCTTGTCTCCACACTGCTCCAGGTTAGAGCTCTCTGTAGCAGACTGGTTGCATCAACACTATCCAGCCCCTGGTCTAGATCTCCCCCACGACTGAAGCAGTGCCCTGGAGCTGAGAACTAGCACTATTCTCTTGACTTTTTCCAGTCCCAAGTGAAATAATGGGAAAGTTGTGTTGCTGCTTGCCACCGTGGTGGTTTTACAGCATAATGATGAGAAAGCACGATGACTGCCCTCACAGGGGTGCATGTGGAGATATTCAAGAGTGAAGGATTTTCTTAGAGGACCACCTTTGGCACAGGAGGACAAACATGAGAATCACAGTGCTCATGTCTGCCTAGAGAAGAAGGGAACCATCCTCCCTTGGAGAGCACTAACCAGCTTTGCTAAACAAAACCAAACAGCAGCAGGTTTTGAAAACTCACGCTGCAATTTTGCAATGCATGACTTGCTGCATGCAGTCACCCAAGGTGACTGCTTCATGCAAAATCAAATCTCATTCCTAGAGGATTTAAACAGAGTCATATTTCCTTCATGAAAGACACCCAAGTGAAAAACAACCTTATTTAAGAGAAAACATGGCATGTTTGGGTACCTGGGCTGTCAAGGAAACAAGAAGTAATGAAGACCACACCTGAGAATTCTCTGAAATTAGCCAATGTTTATCTTTCTACGCAAAGGAAGAATTTTAAATTTAAAAACGCAGGCATAACGTAGCTTTAAAATCCAGCACCACGTCTAGGCAAAACCTAGATATGGATGTTGAAGGCCATTTAAGGAACAGGATTCTCTGCTTTCAAGAGACTGAGAGATTTGCTCTATATCCGTATCAGGCCATACATATCACATCATGTCATGGTGATTAGCATCTTGCTGGATTAAAATCTTTAATTCCGGTGGATTTAAAAGGCTAATTTGAGAGCCACTCAGACAAGAGCCCAGGGCTGGAGCTGTTCACAAGCACAGAACAGCACACTGAGGCTGCCGCGCCAGTATCTGCTTCCCTGTTTCTTCAAAATGTTGCTGCTAAAATCACCCAGCCAGGATGGGTTAACAAAGGTGTGTGTCAGGTCAGCCAGCAAAATCTTTCAAGGCAACGGCTCCGCACTCATCATGAGAAAGAAGATAAAACCTCCTTTACTATATAGTTAGCATTTGCAAGAGGAAAATCAGATGACTGCTTAAAACTTGGGATGATGCACGCCATCTTCAAGCTATTCTTGAGTGAAATGTTTAATGTTTCATGTGGTTTGGAAATGGCTTAAATTCCCTGCTGAATTTTTCATGCCCATACACAATTTAGCCTTTATCAAAAAAATCCCTTTCAATTATGTACTCTGCAGAAAATGCAGAAATTCTTCTGAAGGATTCTAAGCTGCTTTTTTCCCCTTTTTTTTTGTTTGTTGTTTTTTGGCTTGGTAGGGTCTGCATAAAATGTCCTTACGTGGCTACGCCCACTGAAGTTATCTGGACTTCACCACTTGTGCTACTCATAGAAAGTCAACTCACTTTTCTTCCCCCCCGCCTTTATTTTAATTGAGGGGGACAGGAAGAAAGAGCAGCATTGGGGAGGGGCTAAAAGGTTGCAAGCTTCTGGATGGACCCTGCTTTTTACCCTGATATACAACAGGGAGCTGTAAATCCGCAGCAGCAGGGCCACCATGGAGCAAACCCGGCAGGCGGGCAGCCTTTGGGTGGTAAAGCCTGCAGAAGGCACGCCGTGCCCAGCGCAGGAGATGCGGCAGGAAAACGAGTGTAATTAGAGCACTGCAATGTGCCAGCTATTCTTGGAGGCAGAACAGCCCCTCAGGAGCTATTGCAGGAGAGCGAAGCGAGGACAGCCCTCGGACCACTCGAACCCACATCACAGGCATCCCCGGGAACATAAAGCCATCCTCCCGTCGTCTGTCCCGCCGAGCAGCTCAGGCTAAAGATCAAGTCTCTCTGCTGCTTTTGTTCTCTGAACACCTTCATTTTTGCTGAGCACACACCCTCTAAGGTTCCAGGAATCTTAACGTAAGCCATGCAAATATTATTTTAAAGAAGCGATTCCCATAGTTCTCCTATTTTTGGAGATGCAGCTTAAAAAAGCTTCCCTAGTATACTGGAACAGGACCTATAATATCTCTTCATAAAAGGAATCCAAATTCTAGGCTTCTAAATTCATTAGTAAGCAGTTCAGACTTCCTTTTATACTGTAAGATTTCCTTCCCATAAGACGCAAGATATATTGCCTCAAGGGAAAAGCAGCTTTATGAAGAGGAAGCTACGTGTGCCAGAATTGTTCTCTTCCATTATTTGCAACATCCTTTCTCCCTCCCATTGTTTTAATAGAACTGGTCACCAGAAGAACCTGCAGCAAAAACACCGATACCCTCAGCAGTGCATCTACCTGCCAAGAGCCCCAAACAACATCTGCTCTTCTGCAGAGCCTTCTCGACGTCCAAAAAATACGTGTTTTCTGTGCATACTCCACATGCAGTTCTGATTGATCGAAACATGTCTTTGCCAATAGACTTACTTTCTGCTGTTCCCACCAGAACAATGTTTTAGGAATGGATGGCTCACCTACATATATTTTTACACATAATCTCCCACCTACATATGTTTTTGTAGAACTTCATTGAATAGAGTGATGAAGAAGGAAAAAAGAGAGAGAGAAAACACATTGAGTAGTGACCAGTTGTTACAAGGAGGAAAAAAACAATTTAAAATCTGCTTGTCT
Organism: Gorsachius magnificus; assembly: GCA_034008185.1. Taxonomy (NCBI): domain Eukaryota; kingdom Metazoa; phylum Chordata; class Aves; order Pelecaniformes; family Ardeidae; genus Gorsachius; species Gorsachius magnificus. The sequence goes on from CM067087.1 coordinate 36,675,162, forward strand.
GATGCTCCTACATGTGATCCACAGAAAAACTGCCCTCATGCATGTGCGTGCTTGCATGTAGCATGGACTCAGTTACACGCTTAAGTTCCAGTGCAAGCTTAAACGTTACATCCCACAGGCCTTCAGAAAGCATCTATCAGATTAGGCATTTGTTGAAATGCTTTGCTAAGCAAAAGGATCAATTTATGTACTTTCCCCAAAGATTCTGCTGAAATGAGGCTGAATGGTGCAGTGGTACCTCCCAGGAGATCCCCAATTCTTCCCTGAAGCATTCATTTGCTAGCATTTCACTCTTGCACATTCAGCTTTGGGGAACGGGTATGGGAAACTGGGACCAGGGAATTAGCAGCATTAGAAATGACAGTATTACCAGGGGTAGCTAATGTAACCACAAATCCCTCCTGCTGATCCAGATCACGCACCCCACCAGGGCCACTGACATCTCTTCAATTTCTTTTAAAATCTCCTCTAAGGGGTATAATCTCACCAAATTCAAGCAGAGGGAAATCCAGGGCTCGCCCAAATCAGAAACTACTTGATCTGGGACAAAAGGAATCTGCTGCCAGGAGAACTGAATGGAGTTGCTAAAAATAAGCAAATATTCCCAGTGTTTCTGCACTCCTCTCCCTGAAGTGAAATGATCAAGAGGATTAATTTTAGAGTATGCACAGTTTTAATGTGAAAAAAAAAAAAGTTGCATCTTAGCTTTTAAGCAAAGACCAGATGGAAAGTCTATCATTAGAAATGCCAAAGGGAGAATACACTCAAAGTTCGCTCCAGGATGGAAAGGTCATTTCTAGTCATCCTTGTTTTAAATGTTCTCAGAAGCACTCAAGCTTTTTGTAATAAGATGTTTTTTCTTTCAGTTTATCAACTTGATTTCCTCCAAAATAAAATGAAAAAAATCCAAAACAAAACAAAAATCGCCAAACAATACAAGACAGAAACTTTAAAGGCAGGCGTCAGCTCTCTTTTTTCCTCTCCAGAGCAAGAGAGTCATTAAATTTTTAATGAATTATTGTTCAGATGACAAGAAATACCACAAAGATGCTCTGCTGATTCCACCCAGGGGTGTTTACTTAGGGCTTCACAATGAGATTTATGAGATGACAGGCAACAGACAACATGTCAATGAAGTCCAAGAAGCAACGCTTCACTTATCAGGTACCGATGCTGATGAAGAACATGTCAAGCTGATGAGAAACAAATCAGGTTTCACCGCTATGTTCAAAGCGACGCCCCAAACCCCCAGTGAAGGCCATATGCCAGCTGACCGATACAAACCCACCGGCCCATCTGCATTGTAACTACCACGCTTCTGGTCACAAGATCTGAGAAGCTCAGTAAGGACCTCCTTAGGGCTAAAGATGCCTTCTTAACTCTAGTAGGACGCATACGATGACTAGGAGGTGGCAAAACTGTGATCGGTGATTTTCACCAGAGTTATTAGGGTGACTTGAAGATAACGCAGTGCTTACAGCTTTACTCCACTTGCTAACTCACATGAAAGCTACAAACGCTCAGCTTCAACTGAGATTTCACCCGCCCCTAGTTTCCACGTGCCAGCTAACTGTGAACAAACTCCCTCCCCACTAAGATAAGCCCACAATTGAAGAACAGTATGTGAATAAGCCTGCGGGGACACAGCTTCCAAACCCTAACAGGACAATATTTAATCAAAGACCGAAAACTCCATTCTCTTATTTTCCAACAAATATAAAAAAGCACATAGATACGATGATACAAAATTGGCATTTTCACAGTAAACACATCTGTGTCCCAGTGCAGATTATTCCCAATAAGAACTGGAGCTACTGGCTAAAGCTGAAAGTGTTTTTGCCTTGCAGGCTGTGCCTTTTCTCAGCTCAGCTGGGCCAGCCCTGACAAGAAGGATCTGGCTTCAGGTCTTCCTTGTGCATAAGAAACAAACTTATTTGCAAGGTCCAGGCAGCCGCATTTATGTAAATCCACTTAGAGGAGCCATCGATGACTTAGCAGCAACTGGGCTGCGCAAGTGTCAGAGGGAAACGTGACCTGCGGTACCGCTGAATGAGGGACAACCAGGCAAAACCAAGATGTCATTCTCAAACGGCATGCTAAAACGTTGGGCTCAGCAAACAAGTGCTTTGTTGTTTCTTGGCCACTTGCAAATGGTGATTATTCCATATGAAATAATTAACAAACAAGGACAGAATTCTCCAAGCTCTCTTTAGAAACCTTCTCTTCAAAACATACCCTCATTTTAATAATTTCCCATTTGCAATAGAGAAGGAAAAACAAGGTAAGACACCTGAGACAATCAAACCTTCCCTAGTCTCCACAAACAGACATCTGCTGCCTTCCAATAGACTTGACTAATCATTTTTCAAAGTAGCCAGAAGATTTCGCAATTAAATGCTTATAAGAAATAAGATGCATCTTCCTGCTCCTTCTGAAACCTCATGAGTTTCCAGCTCCTCTCACAAAGAGCTTTCATTACTCTGAGCATGACAGAGCCAGAACTGCTACAAGAGAAAGCTCCAATTTCAACTCCATCCCAGTCACCAACCAAATGCCCAGAACCTTCATCACCAATCTTGGATCACAGGAAAAAAAAAAAAAAAAAAGGCGGGGGGTGGGGGTGGGGGGAGTTTGAATCCTAAGATCAGAACCGCATTTGCTGGACAGGTTTGTTAGAAAAAACAATCTCCGGACTTTGTGTAAAGTAAGCATTTTTGACCATGTCCTAGGCTATCAAATAGATAGGGAGCCTCCCAATTCCCTTCCTGCAGCCTCACGTTTGTGGTGACAACTGCACTTTCCACTGATGATATGTGACCTTTAGGCCCTGACATTTAAGCCCGGTTTTCCAACTTGTGTTACCTCCGCCTCCAGTTTCACAGGTGGAATTCGTAGCACTTTAACGTTTAAATAGTTGGCGGTGTCCATCAAGCACTAGCCCATGTCTTACCCAACAGATTCTTAAAATGGCATATTCCCGCTCCGGGGACCCATGCCATGCTGGATGGTCAACTTACACAAAGTATTGGACGTGCCGTATCTCTTTGGGAAATCAACGTGCCAAGTGAAAGCTCATCTCTCAAAATAGTTACCCTACTACCTTATTTCTCTTTTATTTGTTTCCCTATCGCAGTTACACAACACATTCTCGCTGGGGCAAAAGGGATCATTAGCAGGAGTGCTTTTGGATGCATACAAACAGGCAGCACTAAATGTGCACCAGAAAGAGGAAGATCAATAGTCTTCCCACAAGAGAAGGCAAAACAAGGGAAAGGGACCCTCCGTCAGTTTGCCTCAGTAATATCTCAGGAAAGCACCATACACTCAGAGTGGAAACATGGTGGTTCAGCAATTATTTGTTTAGAAAGTCCAACTGCAATTGTAGGGAAAGAGTTCAGCTGTGATCACGCACCACATCTCGTCTTGGATTAGTTGCTAAGTTCAGAGTATTTTCTGTCTGGCCAACAAGAGCAATTTACTGGCATGGAAAATGTTTTAAATATCAAGACTTTTCAGGCTCAGCCAAACCAATGTTCCTGCAGCTCTCTAAACGACTCTTTCCCCTAATGAGGGAAGTGAACAACTGAACGAAACCTAGAGATCTGGCAGCTGGAGATCCACCAGCCTGACGCCCTCCTGCTGCTGCAAGGTCATTTCTCCCTCTTGAGGGCATATGTCCCGTTTTTAAGCACACAGGCTGAGCGCCTGATGCGCCAAGAGAAGTCGGTCAAGTATTCTCCTGTTACAAACCCAACCGCCTTTCCTGCTGTAGGGAAGGGTTACAGGCTCAAACTCCATGGGACCACTGTTAGCAGGGATGGGTTAACAAGGAAAATTCAATGACAAATTTCATCCAAATCTAAGGCATTAAGTAGACTAAGCAGAAGATGAGGAATATACTGCAACACTCCATACATTACCCGTTATGACTGTGTGGTCTCATGTCCACACTGATACCAGAGGAGATGCAGGCCAGCTGTAATTTTACCGAGCTCACACTTCTTTCATGTTGTCTTTCTTTTGTCTTGATAAATTCATTTTTATATAAGACAGCTGTGTCAGACCTGAGGTCCCAATGCAATTTTCCTTCTACACGTACCGAATGAATTCAGTCAGCCAGGTCCTATTTCTCCTTGGGCACCACACAAAGAATTACGAAATGGCTCTATCTGTGCCCAGTTGGGACAAAAAGCGATGTCAAAAGCATAACGGGAAGGACCCAATTACAAAAGCAAGATCTGTGAGATAATCTTGGTCCCGGAACAGTGAGGGGTGGCAGTTAGGAACATCTCCTCTATCTGCCAGTTGGGGTCATTCAATGAGCACATTACCAAGAGGAAGGTGGCACCTCGAACCACCAGTTACAACTTTCCAGACCCAAACTGTGCTTCAGTGTCCAGACCCAAACTCTGGCCCCTATGCCATATCTGTAACATGACAGGAAAGTAAGCTTGAGCAACAGGAATTGAGTTTTCAAGAAGGAGCCTAATTGTTCTGCAGTTTAACAACCAATTAATGGTTTTGCAGAAGTCGCACACTCCGCTCGGGGGGGCTGCCTGGCTGCACTGAGGAAGTGCATGGTGTTGACTTCCCACACTGAGTCACCATTGTAAGCCCTGGGGCGGTATTTATAGAGTTGGGGAAAAATTTCCAGGAAACATTGCTTACTGGCGCTCACAAAAATAGTGAGGAAACTCTTCAATTACTAAACTTTTAAGGAAGAAAGTCTTTCTTCTTTATGACAAGACAGCAAAGCAGCAGCCTCTATGACTTGCTTGGAAGCAGTTACAATTAATATTGTTCCTTATCTCACTTTTCCCTGACAGTAGTAGATGTTGCTCCTAAGCTATTAATTCTGTACAGCTGCAAGATTGTTGTTTTTTTTTTCTCCTCTCTCTTCTACTGATAATTTCCAGGATAAGATGTTGAAGTCAGCCTTATTTCCGAAAACTTCAGCAATTGTCTCCTGGAACATGTCTGCAAAACCATCCATAGGTTGAACCCAAGCCCACACATGCAGAAACCCGAGCAAACCCAGGTAGCAACAACAGATCAACCATGGCAGCCCAGAGGTCAGCCTGAACCCTTTATCCAACTGTCCAGGATCCTGATTTGGGAGAACAGTTGCAGCCTTCATTAAACCACAGGAATCTGCAGGTAAACCTGTTACTGGAAGTCAAGCTATCCCATGCAGAGGGGAGCTGATCCCTCTGCACAACCTAGACATGCCCTGGGATCACAGAGAGGACAAAAGCAGAGGAAGGGCACAGGTTAGTAGCTGGGTCAGTCACCTAAAAGCGTTTGTTCCCCTACACACTCGCAACAGTCTCCTCAGAGTCAGGGACTAAGCCAGGCTTTCAGAAACTTTTGTCCCCACAATAGTTTTAAGGATGCAACCACAAATCTGGGGAAAGCTTGACCATCTTAGAGCATGAGCCTTACCATTAAACGCACATGGACTTACGCTCTTGCTTAGGGAGGGTGGGCTGCTCAGGGGAAGGGGACCATGTCTGGGATAGTCTGCCCACCCTCGCTACATCCTCAGGAAGGATGTAGACTAGTTGACCACAGAAGTGCGACTTTCTGGAATAAAAAAAAAAATATATTTTAATAGCACAAGATACGAGCAAACGAGCTTGTCACCATCCCACACACGAAGTGCAAATGCCTAATTTTATTGCTATGACTTCCAGACTGTCCCCACCAGCACCCTCCCCCCTGAGCCCTGGAGCCGTTGGCCAAACAGCCTTTGAGAAGGCCTCAAAGATGTTCCCCTGCATGTCTTACACAAACCAGTTGCTTGGAAGAGGACAGAAAACCAGGGTAATGAGGGAAAGGCTGCTGGCATGAATTTGACCAGTACCTGCCCCATTTGACCTCTCAGCTGGGCTGCCCCAGCACAGCTGCTGGGAGGGCACACGGGGTCCAGCTCTCTGCCAAGCTGTCAATCAGCGTGGCGCATGGTCCGTGACACTCATGGGATGGGACACGACACCCTGTGCAGCGCGACGGAGACCCAGCAAGTTTGTTTTGTAAATGCCACCGCAGCATCGGCAGATGCAGCAACGTGCTTGGGCGAGTACTGACATGGGAAGCATTCAAAGCACTCGCGCGGAGATAAGAGGCTCCCTCATCTCCTGCCTGAGACGCGCTGACCTCCCCTCCCTCCCTCCTCCCTGGCATTGTTAAAGGTAATACAAAAATCTGCCACTTATTTTTTAAAATGTCTCTGTTTCAGAGGGGTTTTCTTCCCCCCCGCCCTGTTTTTCTGAGGCCAATTAAAAATAAAAGTTTACCAGGAAGATGATAAGGAAAAAAAAAAAAGTGTCTGATATCATTGGATCCAGCGTATAAGGATCTCACACATAAAAGAATTATGTCCCTGAGCACTTTCCAACAGACTTTCAGAAAATTTCATCTTTCTACTTCCCTGGCTGGATAGTCTGTTTGAGTAATTTTCTCTTTCTCCTGGGGCTGGTTGCTAAGAGACGCGCTATTACTTCTCCCTCTCTTATGACCCGATTACTATGATCAGCAAAGACAGCGTGCAGACAACAGCCTAACACGGCTCATACAAGAACATTGGGCTCGTTACAAAACGATGGACTGTATTAACACTCTGCAGCCCCTTTGCTCGCTGTGGCCTTTGCAGAGTCTCCTGGCACAACTGGGGGCTTTTACTTCCCTGGCTTCTGAAGTGTGCGTTCAAACATTTTAAATCGCAGGACTGGGAAGGGAGAAGAATGGACTTTTACCTCCTGTGTTCACTGCCTGTCAGCCAGAGCGGTGTTAATGGATCCTCATTGAGAAACCCTCCTTTCCTTACCCTTCCCGAGAAGTGGCCTAGGAACTATGATTATCCCTTTTCCGCTCTCCTGTAAAAAACTTTGCAAATACACAAGGTGCATTGGGTTAGCATGTTCCCTAAAACAATTCAGCAGCACATTGTAAAGCTGATCTTGACACTTCAGGGGCCAAGAGGTGACCTGGTCCTGCAAAGGGTGGAGCTGGATTGCTCTGAATGAGGAAAGCAGCTGGAAATGCACCCAACTGTAGGTGCACAGTGGTCCCAAGGAAGCCACTGGGATGCCCAACATGCTCCCAGCATGTGCTGAAAGGGCCACAGCCTGGCACCGTGTCTTTGCATAAGAGCCCTAGGTGACGGGGCTTGGCAGGGAAGAGAGCTGAGATGAGAAACGTGGAGCTCAGACTGTGAGCTTCTGCTGAGGGACAGAAAGTTAAGGAAAGTTGGTTTTGTTGATATTGTTACCAAGGAACAGGTCCATTGCCAGCTGGTATGGCTCAGGATGCGGTCACCAACCTCAGAGACCATCGGTCTCCACTTAGTAAGAATTTAATCCTCATCACATTAACTTTTTATAACATAAATTGCAAGCATTTCTAATTTCTTATCTTAAACTTACATTTGAAAAGATTGTGTTTAGTAGCACTGGTTTAGTACCGGTTTCCTACTCTCGAAGGCCACTTCTCCTCCCACCAGCTTGCTTGGGGGCAGCTCCCGTGGCAGGACCCCTCGGCAGACCCTCACACCACAGGCACCCAGACTGTACAAAGCCCAATGCCCTCGTATAATATGTAGAAAAGCCAGCTGCTAAATCTTTCCAAATCGATCTTGTAACAGAGGTGGCCTGACTGTACAGTCCCTCCTCTCATAGTTGTTCCTCACTTCCATGGCATTTCCCACAAAATCAGTGCTCAGCAAAAAAAAATGCCAGTTCTCATGTCAGCATGGTTTCTACCAACAAGCCCTTCATGCCAGGCTTTGCCCTATGGTTTGGTCATGTCTAGACTAAACCAAAACCTTTCCTTAGTCATTGTCATCACAGGAATTAAGAGTTGGAAAAGACCTGTGAGTTTTCTGCACTTCACGGCTCCTCAAATAGTCTGGGTAAATCCCCAATCAAGCTCCTAGAGCATGCTTGCACGTTCCTCCATGGCTACGACTTTCCAGAGTGCATTCTAGTTAAGGAAGAAGAGAGAAGGGGAATTTTTAGACAGTGATGTCTACTTATTAGGAAGTAGACTGGATCCTTCCTCATCCCCTTCTGCATAACCACCCTCACTGGGGCAGCCAGAGCCGCGGGACTCTCAGTCCTACTCACGGACCCTCAGCTCCACAGGCTTTGCTTAAGCAATGAGCATTTCAGGCCTCGTATATTTAGTCCAAATTGTAATTGCGTAGTGTTCACTGCCAGAAATGCCTGCTCTTTGGCCACAAGCACAGCTTCTGTGGCTTCAAGAGTTGCTCATTCATTCTTCTAACCTTTTATTAGACCAACCTGTAATATAATCCAATAGATGTTTATTGGTCGCTCTGACTTAGCAGTACTCCGTCTGGCAGAGTAAAAAAGCTTTAGGCAGAGAAAAGGAAAAATATATGTATAATCCTCTACTATAACAGTTAGCTTTCAGGGCATAGAAGAGATGCATTGTGTAAACAAAGGCAAAAAAATAAAAAATATTACTCGACTGCTAACTGTCATATAACAATTGTTATTTAACAGACTAGCATCTGGAGGATGTTAAAATTTCAGATTAAAATAAAAGGGACAAGTGCTGCCTGCTTCAATTCAAGCTATTTCTGTATTAACATTGCTCTCTTGCTTTGATTGGGCACCACAGCCCTTTAAAACTACATAGAGGACAAACATTATCTTTTTTAAAGTAGGTTTGATATAGTTGATGACAGATGTTTGCAATTCGAGCTATAAAAAGATGGCTTCTTTCCATTCCAGTGTATGTCAGAACCGTCTTTTTTTCTCTTTTTCCCTTCCCTTTTTTGCCCTTTTTCTTTATTCTACCCAAACTATTGTGGTTCACAGAACAGGCCACTGCAAAGATGAATCACTATTCAATGTTTGAAATAATGAAGTGGAAAAATTAAATATAGTATCTTGGAAGAACAGACAGACAGGAGGAAAAGAAAATGAGAAAAAAATACGCATGGAAGAAAAAATTAAAAATCTACCTGCTGAGGAGTGTAATGTTTGCTTTATGATACCAAATAACAGAGAAAATACGAGCTCACTCACCAGAATTAGAAACAAGGCTAGGCATTACTTCGAGTAGTTCCCAAATAAGAGGCAAAGTGTTCCAGAGCCTGCGAAAGTTTAATATTTGTAATTCTAACAAAACACAGTCAGAATTGCTAATAAAACCTGGTGGCTTGACTTGACATTTTGTGAACTACGGGTAAGTATACTGGTTCAATAATAGTTTTTATGCACCAGTTCTATGTTGCATTTTTCCTGGTGTCATTATCTGAGGTGGTATTTCAAAAAAGAAAATGTTCATCCTGAGAGCAAAGCCAAGAGCACAAACCTACGTATTTGTCTGTAACAAAAAAAAAAAAAAAAAAAAAAAAATGCAGACAGTATTATGCAGCCCAAGCAGTAACAACTTTTGGGATGACTGCAATCAAAACAGAAGGACCCACCAGAGCCGGCTTATTTACACTGGTGAGAATCACAAGTCCTGACAGCGGTCACCATGCTGTGGACAACCAAGCAAAACTCCATGTTTCCATAACACACAAGCTATCGAGCAGAGGGATGCCGCCCAGGCACAGAGGCACCTGCTTGGTCTCACGCCTCTTCAGCACAGCTCAGCTTGCTTGGGGCAGTTTAAACTCACTGTTATACAAACGAGAACTACCACTCATCTCCAACCGGTTTCACTTGGTTCTTAACCAACGGGGAAGAGGATGTCATTAGAGAGAAATCAATGGAGACTTCCGAAAGGCTGCTCCAAACCAGTTCGCAGCTACCCCTTAATGAGGGACCCCCACCTCCCGCTTGTTCCGTGGGGTTTGGGGGCTTTGTTTGCGCTTTAAATGCTCTTGCGTAGAAGGTAGCAAAGCCACCACAAAGAGGCCTGGAGCTTCAAGTTCGTTCTCACTGGCTGTATTTTGTACGAGCCTGTGGGTGATGCAGTCCTGACACTACTGAATAAAGTATTGCTTCATCTGCTCCATTTCATTCAGCACAAGAAACACTTGGAAGAACGGGAGCAAGGATTAAGAAGGGCTTTAAAAGTTTATAATATGCACTTTAAGAAAGCTTTCTCTAAAAAACAAGCACTAACGGGGGTGGGGGGGCGCTGTGCTCAGGCACAGTCAGGATGATTTGCAACAGTAAGGATGATTTGCAACAGTAAGGTTACCTCTGTATTCCCACAACATTTTTCATCTCTGTGAGCTCGATCCCGAGAGCACGGTGGGACCAGAAAAGGGTTAGAGCACTTCTCAGCCTATTTTTTTGCTCCCATCTCTGAGACACTGCCTCCCCCTGAGAGCATCAATGATTTTTTCAGGTGGTGGCAGAGCTGAGGAGCAAGGCAGGAGGCAGAGACCAACAGATCCCACTGGAAACACTCTGGTACTCAGAGGACCAAATTCAGCATCAAAACGACCGAGTAACAACATATTCCTGCACCTCGCCTGGGCAGCAGCAGCGATCCACAGGCGTAACTCACAACATGTGCAAGCCAGCGAGCCTCCGCTTCCACCGCGATGAAAGACTAAATCGCATTATCTCATGGCAGCGTTGGAGGCGGCGCACACAAACCAGCACCGGAGCGCGGCTGGGGCACTGCCCACTGCTCCTGCGCCCCAGCCTCCTTGCGACGACGAGCAGAGCACTGCGGAAGCTCACGAGAAGCACCATGGAGCAGGTATGTTGTCTCTCAACCAACACAGCCCCCTCCCACTTGCGAGGATTCCTCTTGCAATGGTGCAGACCCAGCACAGACAACCAGGGGAAAAAAAAAAAAAAAACCCACAACAAAAAACAACACAAAACCTGCAGAATCTCCCAAGTCAGCCCAAATTTATTCTTTCAGGGCTCTCATCCAAGTAGCAAATAGACCCTGGACCTGGTTAGCTTCTATGAACAGTCAAAGATTGCAGAGCAGGGAACAGCACAGCTAAAACACTGAGTGCCTAGTCCAATAAATCCATACCCAAGCTTCAAAAATTAGACAGAGCTACTGATATAGCAGCTGCTGTAAACAAAACCCCCAAGGTATAGCTGCCTATAAAAAAAAACCACCAAAAACCAAACAGCCTGATAGTTCACGCTCCCAGTCCCCTACAGACATGGCAGAATATAATTAGCCAGTGCTCAAGAGCCCACACATGCATGAAGAGGAGGAGGAGGGCAGGGAGGGCCAAGCCCTGGGAAACCTGCATGAGCCGGGTTCAAGCACACACATTCCTGTCAACCACGCAACCTCGCCCTGGAGCTGGTGCTGCTGTTGTGCCTTGTCTCAGGAGTCTGCCCTGGCCTCCAAGCAAGGTAAATGGAATAAGAAGGGTTAAAAAAAAAAACTAAAAAAACTCAGACAAACCGAAAACCCCACAAAGACCTTCACATGGGTCCTGTTGTTCACCATATCTGAAAGCTGCCCAAGGAAAGGATGGAGAAGGGAAGAGCTTGCTTTGATTCTCATCCCTTCATTTAGTTTCCATTATTAAATCCATATTAACTGTTTCTGCAGGTATTGTATTCACCAAGGGTGGTGATTACAAGGAAAATACATCAGCACCAATAAATACTCAATTTAGAAGGAGCCAGCAGCATAAACCAAGGTGGCTAATTTTGCAAAGCTTGTCCTCAGAGCCTCAGAAGGTGACCAAGAAGCACGTCCAAGTGCTGTGCAGGCCCTTAAACTGACTGCCCTGGGAGGGATGCTGTCTGCACATCCCTTTCTGGCCAGGGCTGGCACTGCAGTATCTCAGTCTGTCTCAGGCAGCTTGAGAAACATGCGTGGTCGGCTTCCTATTAATGAAAGACATTGCAAGAATATGAGAAACTTAATTTCTTGGGAGCAGAGATGGTCATCTTTGCAGGAGCAAGGGACCCTCTGGGTGCCAAACAACAATCTGGCACTTCCCAGAAGGTGAAGATGGACTCGCTCCCTTCCCTGCCACCATCAAATCACCCTTCAAGTGACCACGCGGGATGGAAGAGGAGGTGTATTTGACCCACGGGAGCTGTGTCGGTGCCCACGAATGCTGGGCTGGGAGCACAACCCTGCAACCTGGCCGGGCTCTATCAGCGGCGTTGTTTCTCCTGGACTTGCATCGCTCATGTTTGCGAGGGGAAAGGGAAAGGCAAGGGGGAAAGAGCTTTTGCGGTTATGAAAACAAGCTTGTAACCCAGAGGATCCAAATCAAAAGGCAAATCACACCGCAAAGCCTGCTACTCAATGTGCTCAAGCCATCTGATGGCCCAAAGAGCCCCAACTCAAGCTTTTCCAAGCAGCTCAGGCTGACAACAGATTTTTACGTGGTTTTGAAGCCCCTGATTTTGGCCTCACAGCCCCTGGCACTGTTCCCGCACACCCCAACTGCTCTGCCACAGCAGCGCTCGTTTGGGAGCGGGGGCTACCTCTCCTCCCCGTGCCAGGCAGCAGGCAAGCTCGCACCGGCACCACTGCCACCCGGCCCAGGGCAGCACGCACAAAGCCGGTGGAGCAACCACCACCAAGCTCACTCCATGCCAGAAGCCTCCTTCATCTGCCCTGGAGGGTGAGGCTGTTTTCTGAGACTAGTGAAAGGAGGGGAAAATGGAATTTGCTTCATCTGCAAGCTATAAATCCTCCCCATCTTTCTGAGCCCAGCGTGGACAGGAACAGCTGTGTAGCAGCATTTCCCCAAGGCCCCAGCTCTGTTGATGATGCTGAAATACCAGTTTAAGTGTAAAAGCTGGAAAGCATGAGAGAAATAAGCAGCAGAGAAATAAGGGAGGGCAACCATAGAATCACAGAATGGTTTGGGTTGGAAGGGACCTTCAAAGATCACCTAAGTCCAACCCTCCTGCCACGGGGAGGGACATCTTTCACTACATCAGGATGCTCAAGGCCTCATCCAACCTGACCTGGAACACTTCCAGGGATGGCATCCAATGCTTTTAAAGGAAATAAGATTAATATTGTTTCTTTGGGAGAAGGCATTCTTTTGCTTAAGAGATTTCTTTGCTCAGTGAGTACAGAGGATGAGACCTACTGTGCATGCAGTTGTATGGGGTCTGCTGAGGAACAGAGGTAAGAGGAGGGTAGCACCAAACACACATGAGCACAGAGACAGGAGCCAAATACAACAGGTGCACTGTCAGGACCCATGACTGGATGATGTCTCATCCATCTCAGGACGCATCTTCTCCCAACAAAGCAGAAGATGCTTTCCAACTGCAAACACATCCAGCTCCATCCATGGACCACCCTTGGCCCCGGTGCCACTCTTTTAGAGCCACTGCTTGAATGTCTGGACACCTAATTTTGATTTCCAGCCTCGCTCATCAGCAGCTACACTTCCTCCCCATGCATGCTTGTTTATCTAGTAGAAAATCATCTTCCCCAAGCTCGAACTGTTCTCCTCCCTCTGTGGGGTAAATACAGAGCTGTGTAAGACATCAGGCACCTGTACGTCCCAGGGACCGTGGTGCTCACACCTCCCAGGATCAAGCAAGGTCAATCCCCCACAGACTGTCACAGTGGGGAATGCTAACGTTAAATCCTCCAGAAACCCAGCCCAGACCACAGCACATGGAAGTCTGGTCCGGTGTTTGTAGGACCTATAAAAACACAGCTGTGCTCACCTCTCCAGCCAGCTGCACAGCAGAGACCCATGCAGGACATAATTAATCAGAGCTGTGGTCTTACTGATCATTATTATTATTATTACTACTACTACTGCTGCAGTCATACCCAGGGGCCCCCAAACGGATCCATGCGACAAGAAGACACGGTCTCTGCTTTGATGAGTTGACAAATCTAGTTTAAAACAAGTCACAGCAAGTCAGCATGGCACACAGCAAGGAAGGGAGCTGGCAGCTCTGGGAAAATTGCTCACTTAGCTGGTCTAAACCACACACACCCTGAGTGCTCCCTGTCACATTAAAATGCTGCTCATTTATAAACCGCTGGCTGTTGCGATTTCACCTTTTTTTTTCAGTCATTTAACTATTTCTAACTTGTTTTAAAGTTCCATTGAGTAGCTTTTAATCCAGCTAATTTTTGTGCAGGTGTCAGGGGAGGGAGAATCGAAGTCAAGGTGAGACCAAGGAAATGCCTTAGTGGGAGGGAGAGGGGGTACAGCCGTTCCCCCACCAGGCACACAGCGCCTGCTCCACAGCCGATCACTCCAGTGTCTTTCCCCTGCGCTTTCAATGCATTCAAGAAATAAACCCACAAATGCCATCAGCCAGGCAGACCCACTACATGCGAGCCGACACGCCTACAAAATAATAATAAGGAAACACCAGGCCAGAGGATGCATTTTCCCAAATGTTAAAAGTAACGAGCTGAAGAAATTACCGGGAACAGAATTTGCTGGTCTCCCAGAGAGACTCCCGATACCATCCCTGCAGCCCCTGGTAGCAGGGAACTAACTCCAGCAACACGGCTGGGGCAGGCAAGGCTGTGCCAGGCTGTGATGTGCCCAGCTGCTTTCTGCCCCATTGCAGCCCTGGGACAACCCTTCCCTGGAGGGGGGTCGCTGCTCACACTCCTCTCCGGCAGAAGGATGCTGTGCTCTGTGCTACCCATGCACTGGGCAGAAAGCCCATGTGCCTCCAAACGAAGCACCTCCAGAGGGGCAGGAGGGGTGAAAGCACACTGGGGTAAAAGGGGATGCTGCATCTCCTCCGCCTACAGACTCACAGCTAACCAGAAGGGAAAGACCTGTGACCAACAGAGAACAAATTTAGGCAAAACAACTCACGGTGCTCCTCTACACAGGGAACCAGTGGGGCATGGAGCAGTCTCCCAGGCTAAATTATTGCTGCAAAAACAACGGAGGTCACTGAAGAAACAATTAGGGAGCCTGGAGCAGAGAAGGGAGCCACAGAGAGTGAATGAAGCATGATGGGCTAAATATTTTCTTGCTGTCACCCCTCACCTGCCAGATCCCAGAAGTCTTGTGTTCTCAGGGTTATATATGGCTGGGCTAATGGCTTTGCACCGGCTGCTGACACCAACCAGCAGCGTGTCACCTTCTGAAAGTGGATTAGCTTAAGCTGTGGGCACACTGTCACATCACCAAGCCAGTCCCTGACCAGGTCTTGGCCAGCCCTTGGCTCTTCCAGGCCTGTCAGATGATGCTGGGATCTCCAAATGCCCAGCAGCAGACAAGGCAAGGGATTGGCACTGAAAAAGGCCTCCTGTGAGCTCCCGATATCTCCTGGTTTCTAACAGACCTGGCGATGCTCAGCTGCTTGCAGGACTGGGCAGTCAGCATTGCATGAGAAATGTTGGGAGTGTCTCGTCTCTCCTTCTCAGCCTGCAGCGCCTGCGCTGCTCTTGGGGAAAGCCTCCTTCCCCAAATGCCAAGAAACAAAGAATTTTTTAGAAGGTGGTGATGTTCCTGAGTCACATATAATCGGATCTACCATCACTAAAGCACCAACAATTAAGGCACACTGAGAATTTTCATAAAGAAAAACAGTGGCTGATCAACAACAGTTTTCCTAGAAAAAAGTGTGTCATTTTCCATTATTATTTTATATTTTAAGGGAATGAGAAAAATAAAAATTTCCACTTGACTTGGAGATGACATTTTCATTGCACTTCAGAAATGGATTATTTTTCACTTTTTACATTCCAAATGTCTTTCTCTTCCTCTTACTCGCTAATGTTTTGTTACTGAATGCAACAGAACAGGTGCATATGACTTCGTTTTTCCCCTCCAACACATTTTCTTTTTTCGTTCTGAATTCTCTGAAATTAGAGTGGCAGAGGGAAAAAAATGAAACACTCAGACTTTTCCAACTTTCCTACAAAATGTCCTTAACTTTAGAAAATTGCTCAAGTGCGAGCTTTAATATGCTGCTTTGTTTTCCTCTCTCCTTTCCATTATTCTGCAGGCTTCCTGAAAATGCATACGCTTTCAAAAGACAGAGTAGAAAAAGGAAAAAAAGATACAGATGACATTTATCTTATTGCACTCAACACAAAAGAGGGAAAAGTGGTGATGGGACAAAGTAAAGCAACCAAAACCAAAAATCAAAATCTGGTTTGGCAATTTTCTTGAATACAGCTGAGTTTCTTTGGGGGGAGGATGGAGAGGAGGAGGGGGAAGAGTTTTCCACCCATTTCTAACCATAGTATATCACTGGGAATAGAAAAGTCACTACTCTGCCAAGACAACTACCGCTTTCTCCCAAAATCCTTGGCTCCCACCTTGTTTCTGCTGCAGTAAGGCTCCATCACACACTCTCCACTATCAGCCAGGGGCATCCCGGGTCTCCAACTGGCAGGATTCCAGCTGCAAGCCCCAGAGGTGCTCCCAGCCATGTGCTCCCGCTGCCAGGAACTCCCTCCCTCCATGGCCAGGAACTCCCTCCCTCCATGTGTCCACAAGACATGAACCCAACTCCCACACTCGCTGCTCGACTACATGAAGACAGGAGGACTCTCATAGCAGGAGGCAGAGGAAGGCCGACACATGGGTGACTGGCAGCCATTTGTTTTACTGACATAACAGCTCCAGAGGCTACTGCAATGGTCATGTAAATAACCTTGGAATTATATCATTACATTATTGCATAGTCAAGACCATTCCATAGTAGAGGAAAAAGAATAAAAGTAAAAAAGATTCAAACCAGCAGGCTGGAGCGGAAGCACTCCTAGACGTGTTCTATCAAACTTATGCCCCACCGCCCCAGTTATACCCATACTCCCACAGCTCAGTCCCATGATTGTAAAGGATTCCCATTGTGCTGGGATGAACAAAACCAATCCTGAAAAGGGCTGTTCAAGCCCCAGCTCCCTGGATCAACACATACCAGCAAAGACCAAACAAGCAAAACCCCTTGAAATGTACCAGTCTTGGACATAGGACATCTGCTTCTAATTAAAAAGGAGAAAGATCTGTCCCCATGTCCTTCCCCAGCCCTGTGCCTCTCAAGATGGTAGCTAGCCAGACCCAAGGGTAGGAGGTACCTTCACATTCTTCTTGATTCGAATAATCAGGAGGATCCCACAAACTCATCAACAAAAAGCAAGTCAAAAACAGCCTGTGTTAGCAGTCAATTCCTCTAAATTAGACAGTTGTGGTTCCTTCCTAAAAAAAGTAACTACTTACCATCACCTCCTGGTTGCTTGTATGGGTTGTACTTTGGCTTGGGGGCAACAACAGGTGCAAACTTCTTTGGCGTCTGCTGGGTGGACACCGAGATGCTGGGAGTCCCAAAGGCGTGTGTCGTCTCCATCCTTGCAGTAACGTGACCAATGGGCTCGTTGGTGCTCTTGGGTGGCAGCCAGGATGGGTGGGACATGGTTCAGATCTGAGAGGAGAGGCAAAGAGAATCGCACGTACGTTAGGAATTTAGGCTGGAGAAAGAACAGTTGCAACTTAACTGCTTTGCTGGTTTACAAAATCAAACCCACAAAAACCTTAAACATGTTTAACTTGTGCATGCTTATCTTTAAACGTATTGGTCCTGATGTATAGGACGTAGGAGACAGACTTCTCTTTCTTTCCCCAGTAGGTCAGAATTACTCATCAGCTCATTGGTGGTGCCTGCAAAAAGCATTGCTATTTTCCTCTTCAAACCGAAGCGGAGGCAGGTTGATACCCTGGAGAAGCCCATCAATCCCACCATCCATTCAGCACAGTAGTGATATATTTGCTTTCCCCCGTTAGGCTTTTGTGAGTACATTAACAAACAACAGCGCAGGTGCTCTGGGGACAAGCGTAGCCACAGCTAGGCAGACACACTTCCAAAATACACCTTTAGCACTTTTCCACATGTCATTTAGGACCCCACATCCCAGCAACTTTCATTCAAACTTTTCAAGAAACAGGATTTCAAAAGTAGCTCATCATTCTTGATGCCTCCATTTCTGAATGCCCAGCTTAAGATGTTTTAAAAGCATGTCAATTTTGAAAAAACGCCAGGATCCCACAACCGCTGACAACCAGGATCCTTTTAGACATCTCGACTTGTGTAACAGCAAACAGAGGCAGCCCAAATCATTACTTATTTATGAAAATCTTGGCTTTGGCCTCTTAAAAGCCTACATCACTTTTGAGAACTGGACTCAGATGCTGCTGAAAATGTTGCCCATAAAAAACCTGTTCATTGCAATGAACAAGTGCTTTTCACCACACACAAACCACGCTCACTGGGTAGCAGCAATGGTTCTACAGTACCATCAGATGGTCCTACAGAGCTAGATTTGAGATGCGATGAGGAAATGAAGACCCCACACAGACAAAAGCCAATGCTAATTTTGAAGCTCTTGAGCACCCTGTCACTTCTGCCCATGCTCTGCTTTGGTGCCAGAACACCTCAAGGCCACCAAAACCAGTAGGCAGCTGCGACCCAATGAGGAAAGATTTGTTTTGATCATGGAAAAGGATCAGTGCAAGAGATAGCACCAGGCCATGGGAGACATTAGCAGACTGCCATTGCAGAAAAGCACTTCCACCTGGGAATAAGAGGACAAAGCAGAGGCGCTGCTGGATTTGCAAAGAGGTGATCTCTAACCGCAGCAGCTGGGGCAATCTGCTGGGGCTGAGATGCAAGAGCTGTAGCTCAGCTGAGCGTGGCAGCAAAGGGCTTGATGTGAATGGGTGGGAAGAGGAAAGGGGACAGACGAAAGGTGGCCTCTGGCAGGTGTAGCCCCCCTTGGAGTGAAATCATTACCAAAGCCCAGAGTGCTACAGCTCTAACTACTCTGACACAGCTCTGTGGTGATGTGTGCAGCCAACCATCTGAGTGGCTCATGAGGAGCTATTGCCAAAGCTAAGTGCAGCCGCATACAGCTTACTGACACTGTGCAGGAATGCAGCCACAGGTCCACTCCCAGACCACCTGGGCATACTTTCTTGGTGCCTCGCAGCTAAGACTTCCACACACACATGTTTCTCAGAGAAACAAACAACACTGAGCTCTTCAACCAGCCCCCAGGATTATATGGTACATTTAGGCAGGAAGAAGGCATACCTGATAGCATATTTAAGACCACCCAGAGAAAACAAAGAAGAAATCACACTTTGTTTCACCTTTCTCCTAATTTGGGCTCCCATATCACTAGAAACATCAAGACTAAGTTGTTGGGACTTAGCAGCAGAGCTATTTTGCCAACTCACCCTGGCTGGCAAAGCATCTGCATCCTACAAGCTTCAAGTTGGAGCAAATTCAGCTGAGTTCTTCAGCAAAGAAGCAAATTAAGACTCGTGGGTATAAACTAGAGAAAGTAGTTCTGTGGGCTCCTGCATGGATAACCTTGTCTTAGCAATTTGCTGTTAGCAATGCAGTCTGGGGGAAAGGAGCAAGGTCTCCACATGGTAGCGTGGGGACAGCATCTCCAGCTAACAGCAAGGACTGTGTGTGTGCTTATTGCAGCCCAGTAAGTTTACTCCAGGTAACAGATTTCCTACTTGAGGAGTCATTTCTACTTAAAGTCTGACCCAACACTAGGGGACAGACAATGTGTGGTGATCTTCCACCTCCATCGCTCTATATGTCGGAGAGGAACTGGCAAGTGCCAAACGTCAGCCCCAACACTTCTGGTTCTTCCTCACTGTACAGTCTGACTGCTCAGCGTGCATGCAGCAGTTTCACGATCCCTACCACTGAAGGATAAACCTGTTGTGCTAGACATCTGATACCAGCGAAAGGAAGCCACTGGGGCCAGCATAGACAAACTGGCTAGAAATGAGGGAGACAGGAGTGTGGCAGGAACAACCTGGAGATGGACAGGTATCCAAGGACATGACATTTCCTCCCACAAATGCCCACCTTCTGACCTTACATTAACAGTGCAGAGCATCATTCTGAAAGCAAGAAGTGAAAGGCAGGTCCTCCCCACAGGGTCGGAGAGGAAACCAGCCACGACGGGTGGGGGGGGAGGGTACGCAAACCGCGGTCCCACCACCTGGTACTTCCCATACCAACACCAGACCCAATGGACCTAGAAAACGACTGTCACTCGAGCAGTAAGATTCACCTACACTGCCGCCTCCTCATCCCACATGCTCCAAAAATGTAAAATGCAGCAACAAAACTCAGGCAACTATCTAGGTTTTAAGAGAAGAAAGCAATGAGGGCACTCAGCCTTAAGAGCTAAACAGGCCAACTCTGCACACTGCAGAGTTATTACCTCCAAAGACAACTATACCTTATCCATTGCTAAAAGTATCCTGGAGTTTTATTCTGACAGGTTTTCAGCCCCTGGCTTGACATCTCATATGAAAGAGCGTCCCACTGCATGAAATGACTTCAGACCCTGGACATGACCTCCATACTGATTCAAAGCAAAAAAAAATCCCAGTACTGAGCAGATTATCGTCACTGCTGTCCTGGCACGTCCCTAGTTGTTCCTCAACCACCTCCCAGGCAACACGCCTTGGCCCCACTGAGCTCTCATGGTCTGCCAGGTTCACAGCAGGGATGGATTGAGTGATGCACAAACCTCCTCCTTCCCCTTCAGTAGCCAGGCTGCACAGTGCTGGGGACACCTGAAGATTATGTGAATCTCAAATGAATGAGCTTAAAAAGCACAGTGCTCTTATGGACGGTTTGGGGAAGTGAAGACCACACTGCTGTAACTCAACTGCTGACTGTAAGCTGGCATGCAGCTCCATCTCGGCTACCCTCTAACACATTTGTTTTGGTGGCGGTGGTATTTTCTAATTGTTTCCCGTTAGCCTTTTCTCTTCCTCTTTCTCCCCTTCTCATTTTCTGTTATGCATTTGCTGCCACTCATTTTTGCTATCTGTGCCTTGACAACGTTTTCAGCAAGTTCCCTTTTCCTTGTGTGCTCCATCCCCAGCTCCCTAGCCTCAATTAAATTTAGACTAACTACTTTACGAGATCCTAAAAAAGGAAAATGAATTGATCTCTTTTTAACAGCTGAAGCTAAACTTCTGGGTTTGTTGTTATTCCCCCCCCCGTTTTTTCATCTAGTAAAAGGCCAAGAACAAGGCAAAATGTAAGGGAAAGTGGCTTGCAGATGGGCACAGCCCCCCAACTCTCTCTGCAGACTTCTCCATGGTGGAGCACCCTGGCTAAGCCATCAGCGCTCCCTCACCATTCCCTATAATATTGCCTGGTTTTCAATCAGAAGCTTCTCTGGAGCAAAACAGATGACCATTTTGTGATGTGGACAAGTAACAGTACAGGGAAACTTGGGGTTATAACCAACCCTCTTACTCTAAATTTACGCTTACAGATGGCACTGCCTCTGTGTCACCGTAGTTTCTGCACTTGGATGAGAACCTCCAATAGGTAAAGGCAGTGCTTTTCTGGCTAGCCAGCAAACATGACCAGTAAACACATTTCACTTTTGTCTCAGGGGTGCTTCCTTCCAAAACAAGTTATTTCTGCTGGTTCTACAGTAAACAGTATTGTTTTCAGAAGTTTCTAGCTAGATGTGGGATGTGGGGGATTGCAGAAGTCAGTGGCACTGAGAAACTCAGAGAATAAAAAGAACAAGCTGTACTGGCTATTGCAGGCTTGAGAGAAACAAGGAACAAGAAAAACACAATGAAGGGAGCATCAAGATGGATGGGTGGGGGAAACCCAGGAAGCAGGATCAGAAAAAAGATCCTGAAAGCATGCACGCTGGTAGGGGGTAATGCGGTAAGTGGATCTGCTCAGCTTAGCTGCAGGAGATGGAGATGTTACAATAGCTGCATTACACATTTCTGAGGGTGAATACAGCAAGCTCCTCTTCCAAGGCTAACAGCAGATGGAGTTAAAAAAAAAAAAAAAAAAAATCATCAAACCCACCCTTGTTCTCCAAAAACAATCACCACCACAACCACTGAAGAATAGTGACTCTCACCAGCCTTTTACTGGACAAGCTGCTGCTCCTTGTATGCCAAATGCAATGCATTAAGGGCCTGATCCATCTGCTGCTCCAGCCAATGGCTGGACCACAGAGCTCTCACTGAAAAGTTAAACTGCAGGTTAAATCTACAGTTGCCCCCTCATTTCTGTTCCATGCAAGTCATTCGTCAGGTATGGTTTCCCTTCAACGAGCCCCTTCCTAGCAAACCTGAATAAATCTAGCCACCCAACATTTAAGACAGCCAGGCTGGGATGACCTTTGTCATCAGAGCTCATGCCCCTGGGAACCTTCCCACAGAGACAGCCACCTCTTGCTTTCGCCATCAGGGCCACATCTCCCCCTCTCTTGGCTAAAGCCTTCTGTGTTTCTGCCTGCCTCTCTCACATAGCCATCCTCCGCGGTCAGCAGTAACTCAACAGCTCTGTTCCCCATCTAGCTGCTACAAGCTTTTCCCGCAACTCCTTACTTGCTGGCCACTCTGGCAATAGCCCTTTCCCAAATTCACTGCCCCACCCAGACAAAAGTCTCCTAAATTGTCCTTATGTCTCCACTTTGAAAGTCCTGTTGACCATCTTGTCAACCCTTCTGCCCTGCGCAGGGTTGAACTCTACCCAACTATTTCTCCATGAAGCTTTTGTTGAGCTAAAGAATATTTGTTAGAAAGTACACGTAGCCTCAACTGAAAGAACGCAAGTATTGGAGGATCCGTCACAGCATTAAGTAAATTGTTTGGGCAAGCAATTAAGCACCATAATTACAGCTTCTCCTTTATGTCTGGCCTTAAATTTATCTAGCTCTACTTCCAGCCATTGGATTTTGTTATGCTCCTGTCATCTGCATTACAGACCTGCCTCTCTTCCTTATGCAGATCCTTTCAGAACACTGCCAAGTCATTGGTTAAATCAAATCAAAACATTTAAATTAAGTATCAGTTAAACTCACTGTAAAGAGCAGACTTCTCTTGATTCATTCATGTGTATTTACTCTGAACTCACTTCAACTTTTCAGCAACCCTTTATGAAATGGTAGATGCTAGCCTAAGACCATTTTTTCAAGAATGGTAACTTAAAATGGAAGGGGTAAAATGATGAATAATATCAAAGACAAAAACCAGACTGAAATCAGCTGTGGCTGCCTGCGGTTCTGTTATCCTTCCTTCCTTGGAAGCATTAGTCATCACCTACTTTTGGAGGCAGAGGGTAAGACCGGACTAACTATGATAAATAACATTAAGAGCAAAGAGTGAAATCACGCCACATAAATAAGGAAAACAGTGTGCTCTGGTTCTATCATTAGGACGATCCTAATGCCAATGCCGTAAGTTCAGAAAATTCTAATGATGAAAGAATACACCACAGCAGAGGAACTGGAATCCACGAATCCCAAGACGAGACCACATTATCTAAAAATGTCAGACGAGGAATATCAATAGAAGATAATACCAGGTAGTAATAAAAGCCTGACAAGGTTTTTTGTTCCTTTTTTTTTTTTTTGACGTGTGGGCATAAGTGCTTGTTTTTGCTTTTAATTACAGGATGCCATTCACCTTTCAGAAGCAAAGGTAAAACAAAGAGGGTTCCAAGTCAATTTAGCCTCACATCAGATAAGCAATGGAAGGGTAGAGTACCAATTTGTCTACTCTTGAAATTGTTAGTACATTCATCTCTGAGACAGGCTGGCTTTTCTGTGATTAGACTGTACTCAAATAAATCTTCATTTCATTTTCATATTTATTACATGGACCAAATACTCCTTGGATGTTGATGGACTTTGCCAAGACAGAAGAATTTGTCCCTGAATTAATTAAGCTAATGCTTCATAGCGGGTAGCAACAGTGTTTAACAAAAAACAAGCAACAACAGTCTGTGCTTCCAGACAGTCTGCTCTGTCTTCCATCCCACTCCTTCCTAAATCCACTGACTTGACGTATGTCCATAATGTTCTGTCTTAGTATCACCCATGCACAGTTAACCATCGCTCCTAAGGCCAAGGGATTGACCAGACACAGGGAGCCAGGACCTTGTTTGCTGACAGCAGATGCAACTGGAAGCCCTAATGCGGCTTCTTTCTGATACTACTCAGGAACATGATCAAGACAACCCCGTCCCTGCATAACCCAAGTTTTGTCTCCAAGGATTTACAAGAGCCATGTATAGAAAGGCATTCTCCCCACTCTCCTTTCTCTTCCATCCATGTAAAAAAAACTCAAAGAGAAAACTTTTGACTTTATTTCACCTTCCGAGTTTTAAAGATCAGCTCTAGCACTGAACCAAGGGGACACCCTTCGTGACGCAAAGTCATGCCACACATTGCCCCTTTCAGTTAGAAGCACAGCCCACAAGACTGGATGTTTCTACTCTAAGCTTATTTGTCTTCATTTTTTTTCCTGAAATTCCCAAAAGCACAAACCCAAATGACCCGCTAAAATACAGTTCTTTGCTTTGTCCTCATCACCTCCACTCCACTAATTAGCCAAAAGCACTAATTGAGGCTGACCAGAGAGGTTTGCTCTTTACAAACTCCCAAAGCTGCTTGTTTCTCTTGGCACTGTTCCCATGAATTTATTTCTGTTTATGGCCAATAATCTCTAGCTGTGAAGCTTTCCTGCTCCTTGTGGCCTCCAAAAGAGGATATCATGTCAAAATTCTGGTCTCATTAGAGGTCCTTAACCAAACATAGGAAGTGCCATAGGTACTTACAAACTCAGCCAAAGCTCTCCTGGGATGTCTTTCCCATATGGTACTACTTATCCTCATCAATTTTACATTATATGTGAAATGATGTGATTTAGGGAAACTGTGATTCCTTTTGAAATCCCTTAATCATTACTGATCTGCACAACACCTCACCAAATTTAATTCCTGTAATATTAACCAGTCCAAAGAAGCCCTCACTCAGACTCTCCCAGCAGCAAACTGACTCTGGCCCTTCATGCTCCTCAAACACCACATCAACAACCAGGAGAACTGCAAAGCCACAAGAACAACTCTGAGCACTGGGAATCCTGTGCATGGAGCTGACAGGACCCTGACCAACAGTTAGCAGTGGAGAGCTAACAGGAGCGAACTGAGCCTTGGAAACACGATGAAGATGACTGGAACATGCTGTCACCCTCCAGTGACTGTCTTCTTGACCATATGCAAACTTGATGCACATGGACTCCGACTCCTTGTGGCACATCTTTCTCTGAAATCAGGTTTCTTCGCTTTGCACTGTTTCTGGACATTTCTTGATGCTTTGCTTTAGTCTTTCACAGCAGGTGTCAACTGGAGCATGTTTAAATCTTCCTCTCCCCCCAGACCCAGAGTTTCTTCCAATTGCCTAGATAAGGCAGGGTTTTGCATCTTCAGCCCAATCCCCTCAAAAATAAATAAATAAATAAATCAAAGTAACTACCTCAGTTAAACAGGGCTGAAAGCATTCACCAATTTCCTGCTGTGGGACATCACTAATGTAATCACAGGAATTAAAGGAGAAAGAAACCTAGTTAGAGCACTGCCTGTGCTGAATTATTCCTCGAAGCATACAATCTAGTATCATCTCACTCTGGCTTTAACAGCTTCAATCAAATTTCCATGGGATCCTCTAGAAGACCTGATTTAAATTCAAAGTTCGCCCAGCTTTGAGCAAGGGGTTGGCCCAGATGACCTCCAGAGATCCCTTCCAAAATCAATTATTCTATGACTCTAAAGCCCCAGACTTCCAGCTGTGACTTTATCTGCACTCAAAAGGGTTTGCAGCAATATAGCTGTATCCCACTTAAGATATGCCAGCAATATCACCTACTGGAAATGCAACATTATATTTCTTATTCTCCAGCTGCTATGGCTCACAAATGAACACAGCATGTGTCCATCCTTTTAACTAAATAACCAACACTTGGAAAATAACTTTTTTTTTTCCCCCTAGCATGGCTGCATCCACACTTCATTTTTTGCCAGCAGATCCACACCAGTTTGGGATGTGACTTACGTTTTATGTATTAAGTCACTACTTCTTCTACAGCATCACTCAGACATAGCAGGAAGACAGCAAGTCCATAGTGGAGATAGTAAAGACACTGTAGTAAAGAAGATTCTACATGCCACAGAGATATTTGCCGCAGGTTAACATCACCATGAACATAGTTCATCAGGTACCAACGCGGTATCACCTTCATTCTTACACCAAAATTCTGCTTTTGGGACAATTTTGGTATCAACTGAAAAATTACTCTTCCTTAAGTTTCTTCCTTAGCTCATTTCTCTCATATCAGCTTCAACAGTGCAAAAGGTAGAAGGGCAAACTAAAACTCCTTTTCTTTCCCAATATAATTGCATTAGTAGTTTGGGGGTTAGATGCAGGCTATTTGAATTTGACTGCTGCTGCAAAACACACACATAAAAGCTGATGAACGAGATCTTCCTTTTACAGCCATGTCACATCCTGGTGTTGGATGACAAACTAGGCTTTAAAATCCCAATAAATTGAACTTGACTGGCCCATGTGCACTGAAACAAAGAGATAGTACTGGCTCCCTGGAGATAGATAGATCTATCTAATCTAATACATCTCTAATGACTGCATAACAAATTCACCAGAGAGCAGGCTGATTCTTGACTTCTGTGGTATGAGACAATCCTCAGCAACTCCAAACATAATCATACTGGATAAAATGTTAATCCAAGGCCTCAGCCACTTGTGGTCACAACAAACCCCAAGGCAAATGCAATGGAGGAGGTAGACCTGGTGGCCTGCCCAAAACGCTTACTCAAATACAGCAAAGTTTGTGGTTGAGCCTTCAGAGCCGAGCCAGGAGGTAGCTGTGAGCCAGACAAATTTCTTCCAGTTCTTAAACCTTCTTTTCCTGATAATTTGACCTACAAGTTTGTGAGGGTGTTGCTGCAGCACAAAGAAAAGTTTGAGATGGATGTTTCAGAATTTTGTGTATAAAATGAGAGGAAATATGTTAATAGGGACAGCAAAACAACAGGTGGAATGATGCAGAAAGGTTACTTTGGGAGTCTCGGACCACAAGCTCCCTTACACAAATACTGTTTTCCTGCACATGATTTATTTTCAAGGTCCCTCTGCCAAAAAAAAAGCTGCCTTTATTCCTTCTCTGCCCATATTAATTGTCGTGCCTATAGCATAGCTCAGTACTTGGCTTCCTACTTCAGCAAGGCACTGTCAAGCAACATAGAGCTTATCCATCAAATAAAATGGTTACGGGACTGGACTTCTCAAACAGTGGAGACCTACTGGAGTCAGGCCCATCAAGATGACCATCATAAGAGAAAAGAAATCAGGACAACAAGATATGGCAAGGTTAAAACTGTTAGAGCAAGCCCAGCCTGTTTGGATGCTGATGCTGGCTGTAAACAAGAAGGAACCATGCAGAACTAACATTCAGCTCAGCAGTGAGATATCAACAAGTACCCCAGTGGGACCAAATGGGACTGTGGCAGCATATTGACACGTAGATAATTGTATTAGCTTTGCAGAGCACTGTGTGTGTATGTCTCAGCCTGGGGAGAAACAGCAGGGATCTGAGCTCAGTAGAGAGTGGGAAACTGATGCAGAGCCAACAAGGAAGCACTGCAGACCTTGAGGTCCTATCCAGCAAGGCTAGTGTGGGTGTAGGTGGGTTTTTATTTACGATGGGTTCCCTGTGCTCCACTTCTCTTCCAAAATAGCTGTGGTTGCGGGAAATCAGCTGCCGCCATCCCTGGAAGAAAAGAGATCTGCAACTGGCAGTCTGAACCCCAAGCTATTGAGAGGATTTCTGTGAATGAAAAAGGAGCTGCAGCCCAGAACATGGGCACAGCACGGGCTCCGCTCAAGAAGGATGCAAGCGCAGGGCCAACGCCACTATAACCTTCTTGTGACACCTCAAGGAGCTGGCAGTATGAACCAGACTTTGAAACTGTAATGACTAAAAAGCAAGCAATTAAAATCAATTAATGGGCAGGAACTGTATCCAGGATGAAAATTTTTAATCCCAGATTCTTTTCCTCCCACCTGATCCACTTAACTTTTCCTCCCCCACATCCCAAGCTGTCCTGGAAGTCACAGCCTCAAGTATGCCAAATCTCTGGATGATTTCTCCTCCTTCCTGAACACTGCACCAACTTGTGCCTCATTTTTGGCAGTTCAGCCTGTGGCACCTTGCAAATAATCAAGGGAAATAGCTTTTCCCATGGAAAATCCTATATCCTAACACACTGAAGAGCAATTGCTGCCAGATGGCTGGGAACTGATGCTGTGTAGAGACTGCTAATGGAAGCAAGATATTTGAGTGCATGAAAACTGTAGGGAAGGAAGTACACAGACCCCTTCATATAAACGACCAGAAAAAGAGACTACATTTCTGAGTTTCACAACAACGGGTGATTTGACATCATCAAGACATGAGCACCCCAACGTATCCTTGTCACCCTTTTGCAACACAAAGCAAAAATAAAGATTTAAGTGCTTCCTTCTTTAAGAAGCTGAAAGCCTGCAGTACTGTCAGGAAAGAAAGAGAATCTCTGCAGGTTACCCAGTCCTGCTTTTAGCAGGAGACCAGACTATCACCAACAATAGATAAGGCTTGCTGTGGCTTTGTCCTTGAAAAACTCTGAAATGGAGAATCCCCTGCTATCTGGTGACTTGTTCAAGTGTTGCACTATTTTCCCGATGAAAATGTTCTTCCAACTCTCCAGCTGAATCTCCCAATCCACTATGCATGCCCAAGGCATTTTATTTTGCCATCTGGCCAGAAGCATTTGGCTCTGTCATCTTCGTAATGCCCCTGGCAGTAGCCACAGGCTGCCGTTGGATTACTCCCTTACCTCCTCTCCACCAGGGCAAGGAGGCAAAGCTCCCTCAGCCTCTTCTTGTAGGCCATGCACTTTGGGTCCTTGACTGCCCCAGTAGCCCTCCCCTGGATCCTCTCCAGCTCTTCAACATCCCACTTCCACTGGGGGACTCAAGACCGGTTAACAGCCTTGCCTGCAAGGAATGAAGGTGAACAATAACTCCTCTCAGTCTACTGTTGTGGTTTCTCCTGAAGCAACCCCATATGCAGTTTGTTTTATTGGCAATGATAGCACAACACATTGGACTTATATTTGACCTGGTGTCCGCTGCCAACTTCAGGTCCCTTCATCAAGAAATAAAGAAGAATAAAAGGCATATTTTGAGATGGTGCCTAAGCTGGAGGATCTCCAGAATGTCCATGGCCACATGGATAGAAGGGTAAGTCATAAAGTCATGTTTAGCTGCCCCTATGCCGTTTGCAATAAACACAACATAGAGCTCATTGAGAAGATGGCTGTTCAAAGGGGGGTGTTCTGGAAGCATGGGGAAATAGGTGAAGAGGAATATTAAGAGCAAAGGCAAGCATGCCATGACACTCCGGAGCACATCAAGATAAAACTCCATTTTAGTAACTGTAGGGCATTAGTTCTGCTCTGAATAGAAACTTGTGACTGAAGACGAGTGCTTGAGATTTGATTTTCAATTCTTCTTTGAAACTCATAAAACCACCAAGCACCAGCCTTAGGAAACTGGTACTCTTCCCTTTGAGCTCAGTGTCCGTTCATTCAAGAACAGTGATACTCAAAGCTCTGGGAGGTAATTCCTTAGCTGGTGCCAACCACATGCCAGCAATGAAGTTAATCCCAGCCAGGTATCCACACTGGCCTTGCAATTTTGCTAAACAAGCTCATTATATTAAAAAGCTAACTCGAATTCTCCACCACTACCACATTGGTGCCTTCTGTTTTTGACTACCCAAATTAATCATTTGTTCCCCTTCCCAGAAATCAGTATGAAGTTTTGTTGTGACAAAAGTCTCCATACTTGACCGGCCACATCAGTTCCCTAGGTGTGAAATGGTTCAAAACTGACAGTCTCCAGGAAAACATTACAGTACTTATCTATCTTTACTGCACCTTCTAAGAAGAGAGTGGGGGGGGAGCGATGGAAGAGAGGAAATGAATCATAAGCAGAGGGAATTTTTGGAGGAAGGAAGAACCAAACTTTTAATGTAGTTGGAGATAGCGATACATCGCTGTGTTTTAGCCACTGCTGGCAACCACTTGTGTTCTGCTTTTGAGCTACAGTAGGGCAGCCGGGCCGTGCAGCTGGCAAGCGCACACAGCTCAGTTAATCAAATGCCCTCCAATAGACGCCACCGCTGCCTCACAGGTCTACAGCAAAGCATGCTCACACACACAACTAAGCGTCTGCAAGGCATTTCAGCATGCCTTTGCTGCGTAATGCACATATTTCTTTCAAAGTAACACAGTTGCCAACACCTTAATCATTCCACAGGGACCTTCAACCCTGCCAGCCCCTTAAGTGCTTCATTACCTCCAGCACACTCCTGCAGAGCTCGCATCCCAGGTGAGCTATGTGAGCACAGCTCCCTGTCAGCTAAAGAAAGCAGTTTGAACTGCAGGAGATCAGAATCTGTGCAAATCAGGTCTAACAGCCTATCTACCATCACTCTTTGTTCCCGCAAGTTTGGCCTCGTTTACTGCAAAATATCTAGGACAAAAAGCAAGACAGCAACCAGAAACCACCTTTGAGACTGACATTATTGCATGTTCCTTTTCATGAGATCCTGTGGGAGAAGAGATGCTTGCTTCTCTGCATGGACTCTCTAAGGGGCTATGGAGACCAGCCAAATAACATTAACTGAGGCACCTGAGTTGCGTGTACATGCCCAAAGTTTTCTTGTTTTTAAGTTAGAAACTGCTGCCTCAAGCCATAAAAATACTGTTTTGAAATTGCATTGGCATGTTGCTGGCACAGAAAAAAAAATAAACTGCAAATGCAACCAATACCGAAACTTGAGCTGCCCTTTGTTTCTGCAGGACTTAAAACACTAAGGGAAACCCCTAAGCAACAAATTAAATTGATCCATGGAAAGATGCAGTCCATTAGGACTGGTATGCAGATACCTATTTTGAAACTAGTCTGAACATATGAAGGCATAACCTACCCTTCTAAGTTTCTAGGTTGCTCCCATCAGGTTCCTCGAGATGACGCTGTTGGAGACAACATCCTGAGGAATCACCTCCAAGGCAAGTCCCTTTTTAAAGCGAAGTACCTCAGGGCCAATTTTTGTGAAGCAACAACAGGGAACAGCTTCACCTGTTCTCTTCATGCCAGCTCTGCCCTCCCTCCTCTGCAGCCCCTTCTACAGTCCATCACACTTCCAACTGAAGTTATGATCTCACGGCTCAAGATGATATAGAAAGGTTATTTAATCATGCAAGGAATACGAACACATGCACATACGCATGCACACATCCCTTTTTTTATTCTATATCATTTGCTCAGGGAACTGGTAAAGAATAAGGAGAGAAACCAACAGTTGCTCACATGGATCAACACTTCCAGGCTCTCTCTTTTGCAGCTCATCTCACTCATACTTGTGGTTTCAACATGTGATTCACATTAGTCCCCTCTGCTCTCCATTTGATGGTTCTGCTAAACAGATGTGAATTTATTTAGTCACAGAGCCTGCTCTTTACACTGCCTCTTTGCAGAACAGATGGGCTACTTTTTTCCCCCCGTTCAACAATATTCAGATAACGATCATACCCAGTGCACAGGTTTGCGTGGCGATTTTGTGCAAAAAAGACCGCTACATGAACACAGATATGATCTCACAGGAGCCCTCTTTGGCAGCTAGGACACACCGTGAGAGGTGATGATAGTGATGGAGAATGCCAAACTGCAACATCAGCAAAATCTAGAGAAGCCCAAGATGTCAGGGATCCCTGAGGTCAGCCCCGTAACTTCAGCCAAATGAGTGATGCACGCTGCACCTAGCAGGGTCCAGAAGACACAGCTCCACCAACTGCCCATCACCAACACTCTCTCCCCATGCGAAAGCTCTGGTGGAAGAGAGAGCTGAAGGGTAAGCTCCTGCAACATTCATGGGGACATGAGATCATGTGCATCTCCTGGGACTCCTCAGCATGGTGAAATAGCCCGGAAAAGCTATTCGCTCCCTGTGTGGGCATTCCTCTTTCTGCACTGAGAGTGCCTTTGGCAATGGATGAAGCAGAACTGCACAAAGGCCCTCTCAGAGCAGAACAAGACTGACCACATGAGAAGTACGCTCGGAACAGCTATTGCACTTTAAATTCACACCCTGGCTTTGTTTCGCAATACTCTCCCTGTGCAGAAAGGCCCTAGGCTTCAGATTCAATTTCTGCCCGTATTATCGATAGCTAAGCATGGCTCCCATCCAAGGGCAGGATACGGCTCATACAAGAGGCCAAAATACGAACTGGGAGGAGAAGGATGAGCTTCACGCTCACTTTGTGCTACCCTGTACATGGATGGACCTCTATATTGCTTTAACAACTGAAGACTGATGACTTCACCCTAGCAAACGGCCCTGCTACGTGGGTAAGTGATCTCTGCTTTACCACAGAAACCAAGCGCAGGATGTGCACACATGGCACGCACGAATGTCATGCCCACACCTGTGCAAGGATCTAATCCCTTTCCAAAAACTGCAGCCCTGTCCCTCAGTCACAGCTCTGTCCTCCACGCACTGCCCACCTGTTACGGAGATGACCTCAGTTTCTAAGAAAATCTACTCAGGACTTTCACTAACTTTCCAGAAAAAAAAAAAAAAAATATATATATACACACACACACTTTAAATGTGGTTATATGAAAATAGGTTATCTGGGGA
Source organism: Gorsachius magnificus (assembly GCA_034008185.1). Lineage (NCBI taxonomy): Eukaryota > Metazoa > Chordata > Aves > Pelecaniformes > Ardeidae > Gorsachius > Gorsachius magnificus. Next base: position 36,707,668 of record CM067087.1, read on the forward strand.
ATGAGACTCCAAGTTTCAGAAGGGAAGCAAAAGTGGAATTCTCTGCTTGAAAGGCACCCAGGACATGGCCATTAACACCCCTCCCTGGGGGCCCTAGAGCTGAACATTTACAAGAGCAGAAAAATATGTGTGGCTTTCTTTTTGGGGGGTGGGCATACAATTAAGTAGTATTAAAAAGCTAGTAGGTATTAGGCAGTAAAATATTTTCAGTAAGAGAAGACTGGAACTGAAAAGGACAGCCGAGATCCTTGCAGGGGCAACAGGCACTTCAGCTACAAAGCACCTCATATCTTCTGAGAGTTTTCTTTTTTTTTTTTTCCCTTTTCTTTTTTTCTTGGCAAGTTCTGAGCCACCCCGGTGTAATTTTCATTCCTGTTAATGATGATGCCATCCAAATATTCTGTCTATGGACCATACAACATCACTTCACTCCTTTGTACATCTTAGGAAGAAGCGACAAAGCAAAACACTGTGAAAGAGAGACTTTCATAAGCATAAAGCAAATTTATGTGCCCAATTCCCAGAGGCTGGTTGCCTAACCTTCAGTATGAGCCTTCAATAACTTTCTCTGAGCAAGCAAACGATGTGCTTTCTTTCCTCCATGTAAGCAAAATAAAATTCCCTCTCACTTTGCCCCACCTGCTCTGCAGACCTGGTGGGGCCAGTGCCTCTGCTGGGGCAGGACCGATGGCAAGACAGAACAAGGCATCGGGGAAGAGCGCTCCCCTGCCCTCCCTTCAGGCCACGTAGGGAATCTTGCTAGGCATCACTCTCCATCTGCATCCCTGTCACCTCCAGCCAGACACTGGGGACAACATTTAGCCCCTTCTTTACAACACTTTGAGCTCAGAGGCAGAAAGTGCTCTGTAAGGGCTATCGCACTGCAAAGTGCACAGGGCTGAGCAGCATTCGAAATACAAAGGACGGATACACAGGCTTCAGCAGAGGGTTAAAACTGAGGGGGAGTGGAGCTATCCCAGCTGGCGAAGGCTCATGATGGATAGCAGTGAGCTGTTCAGAAGAAAATTAAGAAAACATTTTGAATGCCCTCCCAAAAAGGAACAAATAGGTCCAACACTCCAACAGAAGGGGATTTTTTGCATCTCTGAATGATAGCGCTTCGCTTTTATGGCCTGCGGCTGCTTGGGAAATTCAAAGCTATTTCTCTGAAGAATTCACTTGGACAAGCTTTATGGCTTTGATCAGTTAACTATTTTTTAATGCTAATCCACCCCAGTGATATTTGTCCTCCATTTCCCCATGTGCACAGAAGCACAGACACAGACAAATACTACACAAAAGCAAACATTAGCCAGATGAACAGCCAGGAACAATGACATCCAGAGCCCATAACCAAACGCCAACTTCATTCTGTTTTATTCTTTTCTCTCCTAGCAGCTCAAGATCCTTTGGCCCAGTATGACCTGCTAATGGAAATTTAGGAATCAAATTTCGGTGCCCAGCAGGTATAATGCTTGTGCAGTCATCTGGCCACAACTATTCTCACTCAAGTAAAAAATTTAAGTAATTTCCCCTAAAAGTTGCAATAAAACACATGGCTGAAAGGCCTTATTTGAAACTTAACACAAACCCCTGCAAGTAGTCCAAGTGCTGCCCCATCCTCCAGATGAACAAATAAGGGTGCAGAAATAGTAATTTGCCTACATTTACGGATCAAAGATTAAAAAAGAGCTGAGATGAGGACTGAAGTTACCAGACACCCATCATCTCACTGGAATTGCCCTAACCTCCCCCACAATCTCAGCATCTGAGCACCACGCTACGCAAAACTCCATTTACCATCGCAGCACACAAAACTTGTCTCCTTGTTTGGGGCACCGACGTCTGGAGATCAGTCCAACTGTGTACCAGGAACACACCGAGTATCTAAGCCAAGACTCAATTATCTGTCGTATTAGTTACATCACTGTGACATCCTATGACATACATAGCAGCCACTACACAAAAAAACCAACCCCACCGAGTAAGGGACAGTCCCTGCTGTGCAAATACCTTTGGCATTCAGGCTGCTATCTAATCTTTGCTTGCTGTCTTTGAGTAACAGATTCAAGCAGTATTTCCTGTGGCAGAGAATTACACAGGCTGATTACCCTCCGCAGAAAAGTGAAGAAATCCTAGAAGCAATTTTCTGTCTCAATTGTTCCCAGAGCACAGGAACAATCTTTTAGCCCTCCTCCTATTTTCTACTCAATGCCATCCAGGCTCAGCAGGCAGAATCCATCACGACGATGCCTCACGTCTGGGTCCTGCAAACACTCACCCAGGTGAAGCTTTCCACACGAGTAGCCCTACAGACTTCAACCTGTGTCAGCCTTGAACTTGGCCACAAAGTTTTTAGAGGACAAAATGAACAGAACGAGATAGGTGAGAAACTCAAGATACCTGGGAAATGCTCACTCCTAGGTAGGACCAGGCTTATCTCAACAGCATAACACAGATAAAGTGTTTCTGATGCACATTTCTTAACCCAGCTCTTTCCAAATTCATTACCAGATTTTTAAAGGAAATCAGGAATGAGCAGCTGTACCTGAGAATTGTGCATCACAGGTCGAGCTCGTAAGGCAACAGATCATTTTCTCAAAGTAAAAATTTCATGACCATGGAAAAATAAAAATAAATAAAGGACAGGTATTTTCTATGGTGGAAAACACCCCACGCCACTTTTAAGAGAAAAAATTAAATGCTGATGGTTTTCTACTGGAGCCTGAAAGCATTCCTGTGCAAAACTACCATCCCAGCGCTGACAGTGTTTGTAGGTGCGGAAGGCTGGTTTCCAGTTTCTGAAGTGCCTGCGTAGACCACACAACCCAGGAGGCACCACCACCCCAGGGCACTGGGGACTCCCAGGCTGCACAGACTGAGGAGATGTGGTTTGGCTACAAGACTGACCCACAGCGAGGGGGAAAGGACAGGGTTCTGCACACCAACCCGCACCCCTCCACGCGTGCTGCAGCAGTCACTCCAAATCCCAATTTTTCAGCATTTTGACTACAAATACTTTTCACCCTGGTACACACCCACACTCAGAAAATTTTCCAATCAGAACCTTATTTTCCACCCAAAAGAGTTTTGATAGAAAATGTTCAATTTGCCCTAATCAATGGGGCTTAAGCATCAGTCAAAATATTTTCTTGAATTGACACCATTGGTACCAGAGCAGGCGACCAAGCTCTTCAGATAATCTGCCTCCAAAGGCAGGTACTGACCTTTCAGTTGTGTTATTACCTGTTTTAATAAAGGTAACATTTAAAATAATGTTACTTTTCAGCCGACACTGCTGGGAGAGAGGGAGGGAAGGGGGCTATGTGCCTGCTGCAGAATCGCATGGCCAATCTTGGTATCACTTAGTTTTCAAATGAGGAATTTGGTAGTAAACAACCTTTTCCTTGTACACAAACATTTTTAATTTCATGCCCTGCTAATCATACATCTGTTAGAACTCCTTTTCCATCCATTGCAGTAACAATAATAAAAGAAAAATCATCGCACTAACAATGTGGTTTGTCTAAAATGAAAATTGAATAATAATCAATTTTCCTCCACGGGATGAGGGAACGCAGCAAGCAGCAGCACTCGCTCGACAGCGGTGACAAAGACATGGTTTGAAAAGTGACACCTTCACATTCGCCTGCCGGCGGTCCCCGCTGCTGGCAGCCCCTCTGCCACCGGCCCTGTCTGTGTAAGAGCCTTTTTGGGACTGGCTTCTCTCAGGCTTCCTGGTGGTCCACATCAGGCACCACCACCAGCAGAGCTTCTCATGCCGTCATCACTTCACCTACTGGCCACTCCCTTCCCCCCTTCCTTTCCCCTCACCTCCTCTATCAGCAGGATATTACTGCGAGAGATGCTTCAGCAATGCCCCCACCTTCCCAAATCTCATTCCACCGGTGAGAACCAGTGGGCCTCAGTGTACCAAACTTCAGTGCCCTTACCTGAGCCTCCCACGTACGAGAGCTGGCTAACGTGCTACTCAAAACTGCACTTAAATATGTGATTACACCCCTGAAAACAAGTTGTTATCTCTTCAGTAACATTAGGAAAAGACTTGAGGTTGTTACTTCATAGGCACACCCAGCTGAAATGCCAAGGTAATCAGGCCCCAAGAAACATCCACAATTAAGACAACCAACTGATTTCACCTAAGGAAGACTTTTTATTTTTACGACAAGACACTGGAACAGGTTGCTGAGAGAAGTTGTGAATGCCCCACCATTTGGAAGTGTTCAAGGCCAAGCTGGACGGGGCTTTGAGCAACCTGATCTAGTGAAAGATGTCCCTGCCCGTGGCAGGGGGCTTGGACTAGACGATCTTTGAAGTTCCTTTCCAACCTAAACCTTTCTGTGATTTTATGATTCTAAGTTTTACTGTCTTGTATTGCCCACACTCCTCTTTTCTGGACTGCTGATACACAGCTTTTGCCTTTTTAGACCCCTCCTTGTAAGACCTACACAACGGTAACTCTGTGGGTTTTAATAAGCAGTGGGAATCCACCTGAAGCCCCAGGCAATGAAGCACAAAGATGTTATGGGCAGAGGTATGTGGCTCTGCTACACCTCTCTGGCCTCCAGTCTTCGTATTAGCACGCGGAACCCTCTCCTTTCAGAGACTGTTTTCCAAAACACAGTTATCTACATAAGCTCCCCCTTGTCTTCATCAAGAAGCACAGTTGTTTGAGTAATCGGCTTTAAGGAGACTTGTGAGTTAACCAACATCAATTAATTACTGCCGTTTTGCAGATAAGCAAACAAAAGAACAAAATAAAGGGAGGTTCCCTGGTCTAAATTCAGAGAGGGGAGTTCAGGGCACACACACACTCTTTTACCTGGGTCCAGAGTAACCAAAGCCACTGGGGAGAGGACCTTGGCATCCCCTGTTCCCTGCCTCCTCCTCCTCAAGCAACACCAACCCTGCCCTGCCCAACCACCCCTTCAGCTCACACAGGTACAGGCAGCCTTGAGATCTTTAATTTACTTGTCCCTTCATGCTAAAGCTATAGGGATTAGAAATGTTACTGTACAAGCCAGCTTTTTATTACTCAAGAGACAGTTTTACCCCGGCTGCCCCAAACATGGAGTTATGCTGGGAGGCATCAGCGCTGCTCCATCAGGGCTCATTTCCACCAGCGCTGCTGCCTGAGCCCCAGCACACAGCGGGCTTGAGGCAAACACTGGGGACAGAAGGTAAAGGTGATCCAAACCAGGCTGTAGCCAAGACTAAGTGACCACAATCAGCATGAACACGGGCATTGATAAACCCCGCCTGTCAATACAGAAAAGCATTCGGCTCTGGTTTCTGCTGACCTTTAATCAAAGTGCATTCAGTCAAACAACTCTACCAGAATTAACAGTGAAAAGGGAGGGGGAAGGAATAAAAAAAGACTTTGTTGAGCAAAAGTACTCTGAGACACATTTGATGTAATAGTCATATGATTAACAAACTGTCATATCAAAGTTTTCGGCAAAGTAGGAACATTCTGACAGTTCATATTTTAAAAACTGACATTTTGATTCATTACTGTAAATAGCACTCTGTATTAAATATTGTGACAAGGCATACAGTGTATTTTTTGAGGTCTATAACATTTAGGAAGTACTGGATTTTCTTTTTTTTTTTTAAGCATGTATAATATCAAAAGCAGTTAAAGCAGAACTCCAAGAAAGCTTCTAGAGGAGAGAATCATTATTTCTGAAATAACCTACTTCTCTGCCATCATCTCAAGCACTGCTGGGAACTTTGGCCCACAAGGATCTTAATGTACTGTTTGCATAATAAAACAGGGAATTGTCTCACAGAACAAAAGAGCTATAAGGAAAGTGGCTACATTAAATAATGTAAAATTACTCAGTAGCAAATCATCCCAAATTTGCGTAAGAGGAAGAGCACTAAAAGGTGCCGAATTACCACTCAGAATATCTGAGAGTGCAGGTTCATAACCAAGATAAGCAACGTGACATCCAAATGACTGCCCTAGCGTGCGCCTGGCTTATCCCCTCGGTCTTTCACCACATGTTTTGCCCCCTCCTCTGTCTCACCACTCACCCCTGTAAAGGATAAAGGTGACTGTATGGACAGAAATGAGGGTTGGGGACACAGACAGCAGGACCACCTCTTCCAGCAACACTACAAACTCAGACTGGTTGAACCTGCTCATGAAACTGCCCACCCGAGTTCAGTTATCGCCCACCTCCCCAGCACCCAGAGACCATGGCATCCTTCTCAGCAGCTCTGCTTTGCCTTTTTACCCTGTGAGCACTTAGGGACAGGAGGTGCCTCTCCCTGTGCACACCTGCGCAGGGAAACCTCAGCCAGTCCGCTAGGACCAGCCGAAAACCCATAGGTGGGCAGAGAGCTGCTACCAGCCCTGCAGCCCCACACGGCCATGCCCATCGCAGGCAGCAGGGCAGGCAGCGCTCCCTCGCTGCCAGGGCGAGCGGGAGGGGCTGCCCAGACGCCGCTATCAAGGACGTCTCTTTGCACAGGGACCCACAGCAGGGCAACTCAAACTGTAGGGATGCTGTGAGCCACCAGAACGAACACCACCAACCAAGACCACTTAGTCCCCCTACCACTCCCCGCCAAGTCCCTCCCAGTTGGTGGGTCCCTTCCCTGGATCACCAGCATCAAGGCAAACAGGACCAGGCCCAGAAGCAATACTGCAAGTGTTCTGCATTTCCTTAAAAGCAGCCCACATGATAGAGAAATTAAAAATAATAGCTCCAGCTGACACAGAAAGACCTGATAGAGCAGCAGAGGGAAACCAGAGCCTGCCTAGCCTGTTTGCAAGATGCTCAGGTGTTATTAGGACTGCAGTTAAGGGCTTTAGAAAGAAAAAATGGTTACCATTACCATTACTTGCAGCCAGCTGCAAGTGGAGCTCTGGGCTCAGTCTACTGAGAGAATTGATATGCTGCCATAAACACGAGCCTGAAGCCTGGTCCGGGACACAGTGAGGCAGTCATGCACACCGAAGGCAGATCACGATGCTGTTTTAACTGGGGGTCTGATCCAGCACAGCCTGCGTTTCCCTACGAGCAGCTACACAGCACTCACATGCTGGAAATCTTGTAGATAGGTTTGCATGCCAGCAAGTGTGGTAGTAGTAGTGGTCTAGCCAGACATCCAAAACATATTGGCACCACTATAATTTGTCCATTCACCAATATGTTTTCCTAAAAGCGCCCATATGCTTTTCCTGCAGTTCCCATATGCTTTTGCAAAGAGAAACAAAAACATTTTGTTAGTTGCGAGCAATTGATCGCCCCATATTTCACAGAAGTCAAGTAGAAAAACAACAACAAAAAAAGCAGTCAGCTGCTTCCCCCTCCCTTTCCTCTCTGTTCACGGAGGGAACTGTGAAGAGCAGGAAAAAAATTCAGCCCACAACAAAATACACACACAGCTCATTTTTTTTGCACTGAAAGATATTCTAGGAATTACAGGAGGAATCTTCATTAAAAACAAGCTATCAAAGATCTGGCAGCCAGTGGCATACCAGACAGTAATTCAGTGTTGGGTGTTCGGCTCCATGTTCAATGCTAGCTCGGGTCCTCACTGTGGGTAACACAGCCCACAGGAATCCGGGCTCCCAGAGCAGCACATTAAAGGAGCCTGGGAGGGGGACAGTGTGATGAAGAGGTTACAGCCTTCCCGAATCACAGGACAGCTCATTTGATGCCAAATCTATCTATACCTGCAGGTATAAAGCACCCTCCCAGGTGTAGGGCATCCCAGGGAGGTGCTGCCTCGCTAACGCAAATCCCAAAGCAGTGCAGGGCGCGAGGGGAGCGGGCAGGCTGCTGGGTTCAGCTGGGAGCAGGCACGTGGGTGTACAAGTATGCGTGTGTCAAGGCTGGAGCATGTGGGAACCATAGCTGTTTAGTTAGAGACTCATTAAAAAATGTGGCAGACCCAGGGCCAACGTTCAAAGAGGAGCCGTGTGAAACATTTCTCTGGAGAAAGATTAGCACATGTTCTTCTTTACACAAATAAAATTAAAGAGAGAATCATAATATGGACAAATCAATTAACTTCTGAAAAGCCAAGGGCACTGCATGCAAGAGTAGACGAGAGGGGAAGAGCTTTGTTACAGGGACACTGAAGCAGTACATGGCCTTTCTTCATGAAAAGAAACTCAGCTATTGCTGCGTGAAGTTCTGACGTTAGCCCCATCTTCATCACGCTCGCCATCATGGCAACACAGCTGCTTCCTTCCCAAAATGGCCCTGCACATACCCGTGTATTGCTATGACCCTACGCATGGAGAGCTCAGGCTCTTCTTCATGAGGACTCTGAAAACACACGAGGGCAAATGCCAAAGGACCACCACAGTGCTCGAGTTGGCAGTTTCAGCCCTACGGTAGGAGTTTGAGGCTGACCTTCTATCTAGGACACCCAGAACAGCATGCACCCTTCTACCAGAATAAAGACTTTCTGTGACGCAGCCTCATGTTCTACAGTTCTCCAGCAAATTTAACCAGGAACGCTCTTTGCAAAGTTAGCGTTTCCTTACAACGATCTAATCTCACACAAAGCCTAATGAGAGGCCAGGTACAATAGGTCAAGAGCCCAATTTTCCACGGAAACAAAGCCAAAAAAACAGTTGAGAGAAGAGAAATCAATCTCTTGCACAGGGCACAGAGTAAAAAACAATTTACCAGAGACAGCTTGCTTGGCAAGATACATTTTATGATATGTTTTTGTCCTGAGAGGAGTTGTAAGCACCTGAACATCTGACTTCACCATTCACAAATGTTTTGATGCTGTTGCTTAAGCTTTGAATAGAAAGCAAAACTAATGCTGTTGCATTAGTTAACAGCCTATAAGGATGGGCTTCTTCCTAGATTTCATATTTACAGCAACCACTGGGACAGTTTATTAGACTTAGCCAGGAAAGCTGCCACAGAAAGAGTGAGACTAACAGAAGAGCTGCCATTAATCTTCCATAACCCAGCAACTGGGAAGACCAGACCTTGAACCAAATTCTACTCTCTTGCTATTAATCTCCTGTCCTCTACTTATTAATCCCTTGTCTTTGTTTTTCAACATTTATTAATCTCCCCAACTGTTTGCAGTAAACAGGATGCTCAAGTCTCATCTCTAGCAATCCATAATTTACAAAAAAAAAAAAAGACCACAAAAAAATAAACCCAAGGAGAGGGTAAAGGAAGAAAGTAGGGATGCACATTGCATATCGAAAGGGCAGAACGGAAGTGCAGTTATATTCAGTGGCATGACAGGCTAAAGAAGCAGCATTCTGATTTCGGCACGCTGTACAGACGTCTTAACAACTCTCTAGTCAGGTAACATCAGGGCAAATGAAGTAACTCTGTTAGTCAAAGCCACCAGGGTAGCAGAAGAACAAAACCCAGCGCACACCCTCCCACACGGCAATGGGCTGCCCTGGACCAGCGCTGGCTCACAACACCACCCCCAGTGCCTGCACCACGCGTGGCCTTCTGGTGCTGCCACTGGGCTCAGGGAAACATCACTGCAGCAAGGATTGTCCGGAGCCACCATGCCCTCCTAAGGCATGACTCCTGGAGAAGCTCACGGCCATTGGGCAGTCACAGACCAGCTATCAGGTATCCCTGTTCATTCCTAATCTGCTTCTCAACGGGGCTGCTCACTGCTTTCTTCCCCCAGTTGCCATGACCTTGTAGCACCTCTAGTACCTCTTCTGCCTCCTGGGATGGCACAATTGAGAGAGACTTGAGGACAACCTACTGCCCTGACACTGCTCCTTTTTTGCAATCTTACCTGAAGGCTCAGCCTCACTGCAATTAATCTTCATATCATGGAATGGGCACAAAGCCCAGTTCATGTCCTACACATAACCTGGCAAGGAACTCCTACAAGAGTTGGGGTGGTTTATCAGGCTGATCCTTAACTCGCAGCTAAGTATCTCCAGTGAATTTAATGGAACCAGTAATTCTGAATAACGCATTAACACTGGATATAAGGAAGAAATTTTTTACAATGAGGGTGGTGAGACACTAGAACAGGTTGCCCAGAGAGGTTGTAGATGCAAGGTCAGGTTGGACAAGGCTCTGAGCAACCTGACCTAGTTGCAGATGTCCCTGCCCATGGCAGCATATCCAGACTGCAAGAGAGCCATGCTATGGACAGGGAGAGAGTTCAGGTCCACAAGCAGGGCAGCATCATTCAAAAAGAAGTTGAATTAATACAGCCCACAGGACCAGCGCAGCTCCGTGCAGAACCACGCAAACGTTCCCATGCAACACTCCCATTCCCAGGAGGCCCTGCACACACTTGCTGCTTCCAGACTTGGACCCAGAAATAGTAAAACCACCTCAAGCCTGCTGGGTTAGCCTGGTCTCTACCACCCCAGGCTTTGGAGAAACTCCCATCATTTCCTGAATATGATCCCAGAGCCTTCCCACTGTCTCCAAACTCAGCAGTTGGCAGAAGCCCTGGGACCTGATCCACTTCTCACCTGGAAGCAAGACAGCCCTGTCAGGCACCCAGACAGACACAGGGACAGGCTCTTCCAAGGGACCTCTGCAGGTGCAAACAGAAAGGTCAGAATCAAGATTTTGCTCATCGTAAAAGCAGAAACTAAGTCAAGCTGGCTGTGACACCTCGATGAGAAAACAGCCCCAGAAGGGCCCATAACACCAGCTGTCCCCCTGTACGAAGCAGACCATAGCTTTTTTTCCCTTCTGATACAACTCATGTGTCTGTCTGTCCCTGTTTTGACCCATATAAGGGTGTTTCACACATTGGTGGGACAGATTACATCTGAGCAAGCATCGGAGTAACTGAGGTTTATTTGGGAGAGAAGCTACTTGTTTTAAATCACCGTAGAGCTGGTGAAAGGCACTGACGTCAGGGCTGCAGGTAACAAGGTCTCTTTCAGAGCCTGACCAGGCAACCTTCTGCCTCTCATGCTTAAAGGACCTCTTCTTCCCAAGCCTCCCCCACTGCTCAGGCTGCCGGCGAGTCACTCCCGCGGCGCTGGATTTGCTGTGCAAGCACCAAGAAGAACCGAAGCTGAGGTGGGATGCATTAAACACACACCAACTGTGGAAAAAAACAAGCGGCAGGGTGGGACAGCCCAAACCCTACCTCCGCCTCCAGCCCTGGTTTCCTTCTGGGTGCCTCCAAAGACGCCCGGCTAAAAAGAAAACACAGGTTTTCTAAGTTACCACAAGCTGCTTTCAACCAGCAGCCTTTCATACTTCCAAATTATTGATATCTGAGCCTGCTTTGGTGTTTTCTATTTGCTTTCATCTCCATCCTGGAGAAGAAATAAACAAATTTAAAAAATACTAGAGATGACTAGCGAAGGGTCCAGTCCACCTCCACCTGCCCCAGCTCTCCCAGCCCACCATGCTCCCGGCTGCCCCAGGTCACCCCCGCTCCTCCTAACTGCATCCTCACCCCTATTTTCCTAAAGTCTAATTATCTCTTAACAAATGTGGCTGAGATCAGCCAAGGAGTTAAAAATCATTAAAGAGAGGGAGGAGAGACATACCTAGCCAGTCACATACTTTTTTTTTTTTTAAGGAAACCAGGCTGAAACCCATCAGCCCCAGCATCAGCTGTCTTTGCTCAGGAAAATCGGGTCTGGCAGGGCAGCAGCTTTGCCCTCCCAGCCTGCGGTGGAGGAAGGGGAGCACAGGGGAGGAGAAGCGCAGCAGTCGCTTCAGATCCACACCGAAGTGCAAGAAGCACGGAGAAACTCACTGCCCACACAGACGCTGGATGTTCCTTTCATATTAGCCATGACAAAAAATTCGTGTTAACATTTTTGCGAGCGCTGTAAGCCCCTATCAAGTAACAGCAGCAAGGCAGACAGGTGTCCTGACCACAGAGGAGACAGCATATGCGAACAGTTTGGAATTTGTTATCACTTATTTTTTAAAGGGGGAAACAAATCCCAGAGATTTTTCTGTGCATGATACGTTTTCTGCTGCCTGTTTGATCTTGCTTTCAGAACAAAGACTTCAAATAGCCAACACTAACCTATGCCTCAAGCCTGCTTTAAACTAATGCCCCTTATGCGACCAGAAATGAATGCATGGTGAATCACTTATGCCACACACAGCGGGGGTGATGAGCAGCAGCTCACGGCCCCCGAGTGCCGTATGGACACACACGCGTTGGGGGAAAGGAGATCCCAGCCCTCTCTGCATCATACCTGAAAATTCAGCGGTAGCACCTTCGCACATTTGGAGCTGGAAAGCACAAGCTCCAGGTCAACAGTCCAACCATGAGCAGTCAGAGACAACAACATCACTACTGGCATTGTCTGCAAAGTATGTAGATTGATAGATACCTCTATATAACCTGCATAGGCTGCACTTCCACTCTCTCTGCCTGCCTTTGGGAGATGCTTAAGAGAAGCTGCATTTTAATTACTAGCCCCAATCAAGGGAATCTGATCTTGACAGTGAGGGAAAGAGAGCAACCCAAAGTTAAGACTTCAGGGTATGTGGGTCCCAGCTCTTCGTTTCTTTACTGACATTAGTGCTTTCAGGAATTAAATCAAAACCCCACTTAACTTCAGAGAGGTTGCAATTTGCATCTAAAGCGTTGCCTAAGCCTCAGTTGTAATAAACAGATACAGCTCCACTGAAATCGAAGGAGTTATTCTGATTTCGTCTGGTTATGGATCTAGAGACCCATAAACGTTACAGCTCATCCAACCTCCAGCTAAATATCTTCTAACAGAAGACAGTTATCTTTGCCAGATTGATTTGGACAACTTGTTTAAAGCACTCTTGAAGACTCATTAGCATCTTTGGGGTTTGGTGGTTGTATTTTAAGAATAAACCCCAACATCTATTAAACACTTGGAAAAGGCATGTTAACAGTTTACAAACAAAGCTGGAGTGGAGATATAACTAGGGTTTTGGCTTTTCATTAGGAAATTTGTAAAATGGAGGGAGCAAAGAAAACAGAAAAATGAAACTGAGCTGTGCACATGCTGAAAAATCATCCATGTTACTCAACAGATACTGAATTAAATACAGGGATGAGGGAAGCAAAATCACGCTAGAAAAAAACCAATCCTCTCCTCCTTTTGAACTTTGCTAAGTTATATTTCAGGTATAGTGGACAGACGAGGCTACCGCACCCCAGGAAATACAGATGCACTTTGTTGGCCATCCCTGGCCGTAACAACTGATCTCGGGTCTGGCTCCTCTCCCTCGAGCCTTCCTCACCCCCCTGTAATAAAGCATCCCAGCGACAAAGTCGTGCTGACCATGCTCCCCAGCACCAGAGCAATGCTACGACCTGTTCTACATCTTTCTGCCCAAGGGTGGATGCTACTGACCATCGCTACATCCGTACCACGGACCCGTGGTCGTCATCTTTAAACCACCTCACCAAATGAACTGGTTCCCTTGGGCAAAAGGCCACCCCATCCACTCTAACCGAGCTCCTGTTCAGACTGTTGCATTGCCACAGCTTTGTAGATGAAGGAGAATCTTTGCTTGTTTGTTTTTTTCAGTTGTCCTGCCCAAATTATACTGCCAAGCTTCAATTATAAGCCAAGCCTCAGACAAGGAGAAATGGAAGAGTCTTGCCTGATGTTTTGCAGAAAATCCTCGGGCATCCCAGGCCCTGCCCTGGGGTTCAGGTGCTGATTAGGAAGGGCCACCAACACCTCACTGGAAAGAAGCCCCTTTTAGCAGCTCCTCAATCTGCAAGCCTTCGGAAAGGGCAGCCCAGCATCGCAACCCGCTTCAGCCAGATAGAGGAGTGGTGGGGAACATTTGCACTATTTCCTTGGCTGCTTTTAATTTCACTCATTTATCACTCAAGGCAGGAAAATACTCTGAGATCTTCGCGTTTGTGTGTCTCTTGCTTCACAAACAGGTTTGCAAACCAGACCATTAAGCAAGGCGACACTGCCAGGTCCTGTGTTAAGAGCATAACAAGGGCACTGCGGTGCTGGCCCGCGTCTCACAGCCATCGGGCAGCAGGACAGCAGCAGACAGGAGCCACGTGTCCCAGCTGCTCTTCTGGGCCAGCACGTCACCACACCTACAAGTACAGCTGTGACACTCGGACTGCGCTCCCCAGCTGCACGTACCTACACCCACCACAGCTCTTCGCTGGCTCAACAGGGAGAGAGCAGGGAGTAGCACAGCCACACAACATGGACCCACCATCAGCGTGTGCACAGGGGTGGTGGGAGATAGGGACATTTATGGCCCCCCAAGGCACACTCCATCATATTCCCTTCTGTTCTTCCAGCCCCGCATGCAGCTTTAAATGCCCATAGCTCCAGACATCCAGCCCATGTGCTGCTACTCCAGCTCAATGAGGAGAGGATGAGCTCCATTTTGCCAGTCAAATGGGAAGGACCAAAAAATGTTTTTTAGTAATAGTATTTTTTTAAAATCAAACAAACACGTCCCCAGCCAATCAAACACAAAAAAGAAGAAGGGATATGGAGAAACCATTTCCTTCAGTGGCAGAGAGCAGCTCCCAGTTGCAACCAAAGCTCAGGTAGCTCTGGTGCAGGAGGCAAGCCATCGTGGTCTGCCATCATTGTGCACCATGGCACAGTCCTCCCATACCAAAGTGCTACTGACCCACGAGAGCAGCTCCTCTGGGAGGGGGAGAGGATGCCCGGGCGTGCTGCTTACTGTTCCCCAGCACCGTTCACTGAGCTGGAACTGCAGGAACATGAGATCTGGGACAATGATCACACACGTTCCTCCTGAACTGCAAATCAGTAGCCAAACCACAAGTACCCAGGGGTAGGGGACAGGCAGTACCCAAAAGCAGGCAGGGGCTGCCAGCCCCTCACCCAAGCCCTGCCATGCACAGCTTCTCCTGCAGGCTCCCCGCCTGGCAAGGACCCTCTTTCCACCAGCCAGGTCTCCCCGCTGCTACGTAGGAGCTTCCCAGAGAGACCAAAGAGAAAGTCAGGCACAGCTCAAATAAGCACCTGGATCTACAAACAACAGATTAAATTCTCAAGCTACAAAACTATGTTTTAGCAAAAGTGCAATTGAACTCCATGTACTTGTTACATTTCTAAATATACTCTGGTTGTCAAGACAACAGAGACTGATGGATCTCTAAAGTGTACTGTATCTATTTAATTGTCAGCATTTCAAACTGACTCAAGGAGGGAAAAAAATGCTGCGTGATAAGTCTAATCGTCATGGTTACCACTGGCTAACCCCATAATAAAAATATACATATTCTAGCTAAATGTGCCAAGCCATGCGAGGAGCAGATGGGAGACATTCTCATTACTGCGACAGCCTCCACTGGAAAACTAAACTTGAAGAAGGATGCGAGAGACTTTACAGAGATCTCAGACACAACAGACGTCGTGGGCTGCATCTTCCCAGTCGTTTGGCAGCAGTTGCTCAGGCTTTTCTGACGCTCTTGTTCACCCCATGTGCGCTGGGACACCCTGCGGGGCTGGGGCTCCCTAACCTCCCTAACAGGGTTCCTGTTTGGCGGTCTCGTCCTTCCCCCCCAAAAAAGTCCAAGATGCGAGTTGTTACTCCTTAAAAGCCTCTAGACAAAATCTCACACGTAACCACCTTGGATTTGCGCTCCCACCCTTGCCCAACTTGCTCTCCCCTCCCTCCAGGCAGCCGCATCTGTGCCCACAGGCATCACCCCAGCAGGAGGCAGCTACAGCCTGGCCCTCCTGCTCTCGTATTGCTAATGGCCAAAGTGAAGGCTACATCCAGCCTTGGAGAAGACAAACAAATGGAAAGAAACAGCCGGCCACCGCTAGAAACACCCCAGCCTGAGGCTGAGCTGGGAAGCATCACGCGCCCCAGCCCGCCTCTGCACCCCCTTTGACAAGCACGATGCAGCAGCCTGAGGAACCCATACCACTCGCACAAGGTCATTCCCAAAAGAGGTGCTTTCCAAAAAAACCCTCAAACATTGGCTTTTTACATGCAAGACCTCCACAGCAACATCTGAGATATCTATCGGTGTACAAAATGGTTGTGGCTTTCCTTCACTGGCCAAAACTCATCCACCTAAGCTAAGTTCTCCCTATTCTTTCATTAAACCAAAGTTTAAGTTGCAGGAGAAAGGCACAAGTTTCGTCCAGGTATGAGAAGCAATGGAAAACACTTCACGTTCACCTGGTGAGCACTGGTGTCAATAAATGGTCAGGTTTCCAATTAGTTTGAAGCCTCCCCAACATTTTTGACAGAAACCACATCAAAGACAAATCTCCCTTAAAAATCTCCCCCGAACTGTTTCACTCCTTCATACAAATAAGAGCTCTGCATCTCTGCTGTCAGACGCTTTCATGGAAACCATAAGGCATTGCGTAGAACCATCTCCAGGAGAGCCACAAAGTAAAATTCGATCTGGTTGGAAAACACTACTTAAGAGCAACATCACTTTCCAGGCGCCTCAAGCAACACATTCAAGTTTCTGATATTTTCCCTGGAGCTTGCCCCCTCTCTCATCACCGAGATGAACAATTTCTGAATTCCAAATGTGAGATTCTCGGTGATGTAAAATGAGCTTTTGTGCCTACCAACACACTCGCTGTGCAGTTCACCCTCGCGTACCGCTTCACAGAGCGGTCTGCGTGCAGAGGTGGGCAGCAAACATCAAACCAGAAGTAGCACATAAGTGTTATTTCCCGGGTTTGTGTGAGATTTGTTTCAAATACTACTAAGGTTAGGAGCGAAAAAGGAGTCTGAGGCACAAAGAAGCCTATGTCTCAATTAAAGCCAAAGGGACTTAAAGGCAACTGGGTTTTGGTTTTGTGTTTTTTGGTTTTTTGTTTGTTTTTTTGGTTTTTTTGGGGTTTTTTTGGTTTTTTTTTTACACAAGTATTTGGATATACCCAAAGTGAAGCAGCATCAGCATTTCATCCCTAGGTGCCTAAATAATTCTAAAACTAAGCGTTACCCATAAGGAACTTCAGAGATTAGAGCCCTTCTGAAAGCTGTATCCAGAGCTTAACTGAGCTGAAATCCCAAGCAACTAAGAGCTTAAAATCATGCTCCAAAGTGCATATTTCAACATCACATGGGTGCAGGAACCTAACTTTGGATTTCCTGTTACTGAAAGTGCTTGCCTAGGGCACCAGGCTCTTACGGTTATGGCTTTGGGACAGCTATTACATTCTGTTCTAATAAAGTATGTGCTCTCTGGAGCAAACTCCCCAGGATGACTCCTTTGCTTTGGCACAAATGGACTCATTTGGTTGAGATAAAAGGATGTTCCCTTGCATCATTTTCATCTGATTTTTTTTTGCGAGATAGAGAAACAGTTAATTTTGCTAAATGAGTGCTCTGTTGCCATGACTTCACTGCAGGCAAACAGAAAGCCATCAAGCTCCTTTTCATTGGGCGTTGGGGGGTTTGGGTTTTTTTTTTAAACAGGTATTTGAACATCTTGATTCTCCTCTTTCTTTTCCCAACATCTGGATATCCAGCAATACCCCACAGCCAGACAGATAGGTAATGGCTACAGCTACTCACTAAATTAGAGGGATATTCCTGCACATATTCATCCCCTCATAATCCACCTCTGCCAGCCGTGCCAACGTGCCCTCTGCAACTCCAACATACAAGGTAGCACTGCCCACAACAGCAGGCGGCAAATCTCTCCAAAGGAAACCCTAAATTTATGGGATTAGTCCCTGAAAGCCAGAATTCCCACACTTCCGCCAAGGACTGAGGGACGGCTCCATCCTGCTCACTGGCAAGCCGGGCTTTTGCGCAGGATTTTGCCCCAGTCTAAAAGCAGAAGCCTTGAACAACTCAAGCCCTTCCCACCGCCTCAGTTTCTCAGGCAGATGAAGAAGGCTGGGTGCACGTCGTCTGCCTCCGCAGGGTGTTGCGACACTGGCTGAGCTAATAATCATGAAGTACGCTGGGCATTAAGAGCATTATAGACTTTACTGAGGTAGAAGGTTTTTTTCTTTTTTAATGTTTACATTGACTAGACAGACTAAGTAGAAGCGGCATTTGTAGCCTGCAGCCATTATCCTAGTAAATGGCTTATTACAGCATGCAGCCTACCAGCTCACCTCCGTCCTGCCTCACTTAAACGCATGTAGGTGGAAGTGCTGCTCATTCCAGAGAACTTTCTTTTTCACGGTCTCTGTCTGATGGAGACTCTTGATAGCAGGGCTCACAAGACAGGACTTAGGATATAAATACTTCAGCAGGAGCTTGTTGTTTGGTACCTATTTATGACAATCACAGAATAATTAATTACTTCCCGCCTAAGACTAATTCCCGTCTCTTCCCAAAAGGCTGAAGGGTGGTGAGTTTTGTCTCAAGACTTCCAATTTCCTGATGAGTCACGGCAGATTCACTACAACAAGCTCAATACTTCAATCAGACTATTTCTTATCAAGGTATATTCAATACATTACTAAGACGTGGAGCGTGCTATTTTAGGGGCTGATTTCAGGCATTGCATGCACAGCGCCTTCTCATCTGAACACGTGCTTTCTCCTGGGTGAGACAGATGTACCTCCTGCACCACCACCCCTTCCCCTGCCCAAATCATACAGATAAACAAACACTGCAAGAGCAGAAAGTGAAGAACTGTACATTTGGTGCACTGATTTTCACAACATACAGTCCTGCAATAAGCAGCCCTCTCTCTCACTTCATTAGTTCATTCCCTGCCCTTTGGCAATAAAATTACTTATGTGACAGCAGCATCTGACAAGAAGAAAACATTCACAGACTGCACGGGTTGCAACAAGTCCACAGCGTCTTGCTTTCTTCAGTCTGGGGCCAAGAATCATACATTTATTTTTCTGCCCCAGGGAGCAACTCTTCATCCCTGTACGAATCCTCAACTGTCCCCAGTTCCCACGCCACCCACTCACAAGCTCCCAGGCTCCATCAAGCAGGAGATACCTTGCCCAACCTCCAAGCAGCAACACAGGTTACAGGCACCAGCAGGTGCCCTCTGGTCCTCATTACTTACTTTAAATTAACAAGTTCTTAGATATAATTTATTGTGTCATTTGGGCAATTGATCCCAGACAGGTCATTTGAGTCTACAATAGGTTGCATTTTGCATCAGCCTGACCAGAGTCAACCGTCATGGAAATTGCCTCATCCAAGAAGACTATGAAGAGCAAAACAATGGTCATATCTCCCTGGACCATGCACAAGCCTAAGTTCTCACAAGCAATGCAGCTAAAAGCTTCCAGACACCAACAGCTGCCTAAAAAATGTATGGCTATGATGATGAATAGGTCAAAGACCGTAACATTTGGGAGAGAGAGATCAGGTGCAGGAGACAGGCAGCTAGGCTTTTACTTCCAGAGCTGCCACTGTGCCACCAAGAACATCAGCTGCTGTAAGAGCAGTCACCGCACAGACACCACCTCAAGACTACACTTGCGCTGCTTGCTAACGGCAGTTCTCCTCATGGCACAACTGGACTATGCAAACAGTTTCAGTGCAAACAGCAGCAGTGCCAGTTTCTGCCAAGCCCATGCTAATTGCAAGACATTCCAGCTCAAATGCTCTTGTCAGGAAGTATTTAGGTGACGTGTAACCAATGTCTCACATTTGTCTCACCAGCCCGCCAGTGGTGAATGAACCTACAACCAGCTATGAAGACTTGTCAACTTCTCTCTCCTTTCCTCACATAAATTCTAATTTTATGCCAACAAAAATGCAGAACATTTTTGATCCTCTCAATGCCCTCAGCCTGTTGGTGTAGTTGAATTGTCAAAGCAACACAAAGGACACAGCCATGGATATTCCATTAAAGTCAACAGATCCTCCAAGGCTCAGTGGCTCCTCAGATGCTACTAAAAGCATCAAAGTCTCTTCATGTATCATATTTATCTAAAAACCTCAAGGCACCTTAGGAATAGTCAACCAGTTTCACAAAGTCTGTGGGAATGAAAAGGGCAAGGGGTGAAGGATCATTTCACATGGCCGAGTCCAACTGGAAAGAACAAGGGAAACAAACAGACTGAGCTGAGGTTTAAAACATGGCAAATCTCCCCTTCAGTAGGCTCAGTTAGTTAAGGTCACTTTAATTAAGGTGAGGATACTCACCTGAAGTTTATACAGCTCCATGAAATACGCTAATTACCTCAGTCTGGGTGTTCATGGGACAGGCAAGTAGGCTCCACGAGATCTACCATGACATTCACTTTGAGCTGTAGGTGACAGAGCCACACAGCTCTGAGTACATACGAACCCCCAGCTGGAATCGCAGCATCAGTTCTATTTTAGAGTACCTGTGACAAAGTTTCTTGAGCAAGTTTGGCCTGGACTAGCCAGCATCCATTTCTAACAAGGCCAGATACACGTGCTAGACCATATAGCTCTCCTCGTCTGCAGGTGTCAAGCAGCTCCTTTGAAGAAAGCGTCAGGCAGCAGCAGAGATTGTGAGCTGATGGCCTCGGCTGTGCCGCAGAAAGTGCCTGTGGAGTCACTGCCTCAAGACAAGTGCGAGCAACTTTCTTAAAAACTAGTGTTATGAATGAAGATAAAATATAGGACCACATTAACAAAGATAACAAAAAAACACCAAAACCACAAAATGAAAAAACTCAAAAGGGATCATAAATTCTCTTCTTTTTGGGACAACATTGCTGGTAGCACATGGCTCTGCAGCCTAAACAGACAAGTGATGAGATTCAGGCTCATCTCGTGTTCTTAAAACATGCAAGACCGGGATTCTCCCATGCCAGGCAGTTAAGTCCCCATGCCTTTCTAAAAAGCCATTTGGAAAGTTTCTAAATGCAGCAGAAGAAAAACAATCCTGCTCAGTCCATGCCTGCATCTCCCTCTCCTCCCATTAGCGCACAGGGAGAAGGTTGGCTTAGAGCAATGCAACATTTCAATTTGAATATGAATCACTCCTCTGGTGAGAAAACAAAGCAGAAGCCCATTGCACATGGGCCTTATCTGAGGATATAATGAAAACCAACACATCTAACAGGAGCAATGGAAGCAAAGCATGGTGAAAATACTGGCTCAGACAAACAAACAACACCACTTTCCATCCTACAGGATCCCAAAGTGCTTTACAAGCTCAGAGGCAGGAACCATTTCATCTGCCACAGAAACACACAGTGGTCATCTCTGGGTGGGTACTCAGCTCAGCACCACGCCATAGTTCGCAATGGAGGGAAGAACATTGTTGAGCAGAAACAGTGTGGGAGCTTAGGAAGGCAGGATGCTTCAGTGGGAATGGGACCACTCTCCTGGAAAGTGGAAGTTGGTTTAATTTAGATTCATACAATTCAAAATGGCATTATGTGGGCTGAGCACCTGAACACCAGGCACACACGATGTTGTACTGAAAAGTGACTGGCTGTAGAAAGGATGGAAATCAAACTCATGTATGCTGGTGCTCTCCAATTTCTGGTTCAAAAGGTTACAGAAAACGGCAGCAAGGCAGAGTATTAAGATCTCTGAACCTGCCTAGGGATTACAAATTAATTTCTTATCATCCACAGGACTGAGGGATCAGGATTTCCTGGCCCTGGTTCAGCTGCTATTTCCACATGGAGTTTAGGGTAAAACATGTCTCCTCTCCCCAGCTCCCCTCGAGCAGACACAGTGATATTCAACCACTACTAGGAACAGCATGGAAGAAAGCAAAGCATTACTGTTCCGCACTGCTTCAGGAAGCAGATCTTGCCTATCCCCAGCTTTGCTGAATCGCTGACAGAAGCATCATTTTCATCCTCTCTCCTTTGCCCCTTCACTCTTCCCATCCATCTGCCGTGCCCACAGTCCACGCTGTCACCTCACCGGAGATAATCGTGGCCTGTTGTAACATGCATTGGTCAACAGAGACTCAGTCCAAACTCAGGCCTTTCACATGCTGCTGAATGAACAAGAAACAAGAAGTACAGAAATCCCTCAAGGAAGAGGCCCTGAGCAAGTGATCTGCACATTTCCAGAGCTTCTCCTCCTGACAGCATCTGTAAACTTGCAGAATATTTACCTGCATCTTGGAAACAGCTCTTTAATCCTACAAACACATCAACAATTCACCTTGACTCAAAAGAATAGTTCCCTGAGCTCTGAGGAAACAATGAACAAAATAATCTTTTTTGTTTGTTTGTTTTTTGGTAAATGTCTGATAAAGGTTTTCTGAAAGGAGCTTGCTTAATCTTTTCCCACATTGTATTCTATGTACAGCTGCCATTCCAGAAACAAAACAAAATAAAAGTTGGTGCACAAATGCAAACAAATCAGGGTTTGGCCTGGTCTGCCTAAACCAAAAGCCAACTTCCTCTCCTGATGGCTCAGCAATAGAGATCCAAAGCCAGTAAAGTCCTACCAGTTCTGAGAGGCTGAGTTTTGGATGGGTTTGTGCAAGTTTGTCTTCAGTGCCTTGGGACTGCATAACAATTCAAGGCAAAAATGCCTTAGAAGAAACGTGGGTTGTGGCACATCAATTTGGACAACTACTCCACCAAGCAATGTCATAGAATCATAGAATCATCTAGGTGGGAAAAGACCTTTAAGATCATCACGTCCAACCGTTAACCTAACACTGCCATCCCACCACTAAACCATGTCCCTAAGCACCTCGTCTACCCATCTTTTAAATGCCTCCAGGGACGGGGACTCAACCACCCCACTGGGCAGCCCATTCCAGAGCCTGACAACCCTTTTGGGGAAGAAATTTTTCCTTATGTCCAACCTAAACCTGCCCTGGCACAACTTCAGACCATTTCCCCTCGTCCTATCGCCCGTTACCAGGGAGAAGAGGCCGACCCCCACCTCACTACCCCCTCCTGTCAGGCAGTTGTAGAGGGCAATAAGGTCTCCCCTCAGCCTCCTCTTCTCCAGACTAAACAACCCCAGTTCCCTCAGCCGCTCCTTGTAAGACTTGTGCTCCAGACCCCTCACCAGCTTTGTGGCTCTCCTCTGGACATGTTCCAGCAACGCAACGTCTTTCTTGTAGTGAGGGGCCCAAAACTGAACATGGTATTCAAGGTGCAGCCTCACCATGTCCCTGTAGAAGTGACCTCTCTCCAACCATGCAGTCATGTTCTTGCCAGTTGGAGACTCACCCTCATCTTGGTTTAAAAAGAGCCAATTAATCTGGTTTTCCTGGGGACGGAGAATAATCAACAAATCAATAAACAAGGAAGGAAAGTTACAATTTGTTGAACATGATTTACAGGTAAAGTGAGTTTCCAGGGGATTCGTGCAAAAATTCATTGCTGATTCATCAAAGAAGTCACTGAGATGTCTTAAGAACAAGCTATCAAGACAAGTCGCTCTTCCTCTCCACCTCTTATTATTAGTTACTGCTGGAAGTGACCTTTTCTGCAAATCTGTAGACCATTTTTAAGTGGCAGAGACTTTAGGAAGCAAAAATTAGTTCTTAAAAGGAACTAAACTGCTTCAAAAACATTTTATTAAAGGTTGCATCTTGCTCCTCTCTCACCCTTGGGTATTTAGGATGAACTACCCACTACAAGAAAACAGCCACTGTGCAGTTCTAGCTGAGAGTCCCAAATTCAGTGATACAGGTGGTTATTAAGTTGTAGAAACCGAGGGAGAGAGAAGGTGCCCAATGCCACTGAAGCAAGCCAGCAGCAAAACCCAAGGAGAACCAAGGAGCCCTGCAGCCTCGGGCAGAGCTTAGGCAGGGAGCTGGCCTGCAGCCAGCACAGAGAGCTTGCCTGGCTCCAGAATCTGCTCAGCCCGGCAGAAGAGTAGGAGGTGCAATTGCTGGCAGGAGCAGGCAAAGCTGGTGGAGATCATAAATGGAAGAGTGTTGTAAAACATGTAGGTGAGCACAGACTGACACCCACCTGCACAGTTCCCCCACAGAAAAGCACACCTCACTAGACTCGCAAATCTTTGAAACGCGTCCAGCCTTCGCCGGATCAGTCCAGGAACCTCATTCGTATGCATGTTTGTTCTCACACGCAAACATGGCAAGGCTTTAACCACACACATTTTGCACAAATCCCACAGGCCCAAACTTACAGGTTACTCAGGAAACGGTCTTAAATGGGATTGTAAACCAAAGGAAAGAGATTACAGGTAAAGGCAAAGGCCACAAAGAACCACAGAGCAATTTGGTTTGGAAGGGAGCTTTGGAGAAGCCCAACATAGATGTTCCCCAAAACACCCAGTCTTCACAGAATCTTTTTTCTTAAATCAGGACTTAAAAGATTGCACTGACTGATCTTCCAAAACCTATTAGTCAAATGAAAATATGGGTTAGGCTCTCCTCATTTAATATCACTCCCAAGTGGAAAGTTCTCATCAAAGCTGTAATATGTTCAGTTCCAGAAGCACAATTAGGTGACATTAGACAGGCAGTTGTAACTCAGAATTAAATAGCCTTGCTACTTATCTGTATGTGCTGCGCCTTTAAAAGTTTCCAAAAGCAGTGGTCTTTTTTTGTGCATGCTGGAATATTCAAGAGAATTTCATATCTATTCTCATATCAAGAAAAGAGCAATTAGATCAATAATGAAACAGGAGTGCTCCCTTTTACTTTCTGTGGTTTGCAAAGAGGTTCATGTGCCTTTGTGAGAACAGCTCTTGTTTTAGTGATGTGAAAGTGTGTGGTTTGTGCGATACCCAGTTTCTTCTAATATTTGAGTTTCTGTTGTTATCTACCTACAATTTACAGTAAAGCATCTTTTATTCTCACACCTCTCAATCTCAAAATTAGACCAGTTTTCCCAAAAACAAGATTTTATTACCCCATGTAGACCTTTTACAAACACTGGAAAGCTTGCTGACGACACGCTCCTCACTAATACAGCATGAAACCACAGAAGACTGCGTTAGTGTTACCAAGCCTACCTGTGCATGTGTCTGTGTATATGAAGCAGCAAACACAAGCTTTTATTTGGGGAAAAGATCTGATTTTGTGTTTGGAAAAGCAACTGGAATTTGGCTGCACTCCACGCTGAGGGTCCCAAGGCACTGCACGGAGTGGGTAAAGGTTATTTAGTGGCATTTGAACCACTGTTTACACATCACTATTGTGCTATTCATTGTGATTAGATTATTACTATTTTCAAAAGTATTCAAAATATTTAGAACACCAACACCACCCCACTGCAAGGCATGAATCTAATTCTAGCAAAAATTTCTTAAGAACCCTCCAAACAGGAAGGACACTGCGAGATGGGTAATCTGCTGACTCCAGCATCAAACCAAGCCATGTCATTTATAGCATTTTGACCCTCTCTACAGCAGATGAGAGCACTGAGATTTTGAACAGAAATGTTCATTTTCCAGATAGCTGTTTCTGGCCACGTGCTCTACTCCAGAATCTTTGACTGTGCTGTCCCTGTAGCTCTCAGAGAAATGCATTTTTGTCAAATATACTGAAGGTCCAAAGAGAGAATTCACCTTCTGCTAAAACATAAGCATCAATCCAACAATAAAAATATCAAAAAAAGGTAATACTAAATATATGTGAAGAAGGAAAGTAAATCACCAACAGCAAGGTTTTCAACCTGTGGCAAGTCACCTGGTCAGCTCTGGAGCCTGAACCTGCTAAGTGTGCACGCTAAAGACTCTCCACCTCTCAGTGATTTCCCTGTTCTGCACCTCTCTGGACCAGCCTCACAGTTTGCACACAAGTATTCTTAATGGTGATAAAACCATCATGCCCTATCTGGCATTAATTTAGCACCGATGGGATAACACTGCATTACCTAGTCATCCAGCCGCTTCGACTAAGATTAATTCAGGCAAGCCAGGACATAAATGTTCAAACTCCTTGATGCATCTTGCACCCATCCAGGGAGGACTTGGCTTTCAGCCAGCCTGCATAAACCCTGGTGGGATTAGCCAATGTTTGAGGGGCTCCTTTATGGGATAAGTAAGGAGGTCAAGCACTGCAATCTAAAGGCGGACAGGACGGGTGCGTGTAATACCCCACAAGGTACATCCCTCCACTCGTTACAGCCAGCAACAGGGATGACTAAGGACACACAGCAAAAACCATTATAACCAAGGCCATGGAAATGAAAGTGGCAAATGTACCACTTACTCTGTCATCTTAACATGAAGTGAATTTATCTGATTTTATCATCAAACATGCCAAAAAGGACATGTTTGGAAGAGATGCACAGAGAGAACTGTGAGAGCATTGCTTACTTGGTTCTAGCTGGAGCAGAATTTCTGAAACGTTCTAGTTTTGTTCCTTTGGATTCCCTGAAGACAGCCCTGATGCTATTGGGAGATGGCAGTAGCTAAATCTGGACTAATGCAAGGCACTTAAGGCAGTGCTCAACAAAACTAACATACAACGCTCTCTGCTGTAAAAGCACCCCGGTTCGGTGCTGCCACTGTGGGCAGCTGTAGGTCAGAAAGTGCTGTTTGACCAAACGTTTAAATTAAGGGTGGGTGTGCTAAACCAAAAATATTCTTCTAAATCAATGTCACAACAGATCACAGGGACCATGGAGCTCAAGCATGCCAAATATCAACAGCACTTGGTTTTCCCATTGCTATCTCCATGCAGGAGACCTGAGTGCCCCCCCATGTCCAAGCCCCTCCAGGCCCAGGTATTTCTGAAATTTTTATGACATTGTGGGACCTTTCTTTGGAATATAGGCAAAGACAGACTTAATACAGCAAACAGATAACAGGAATAGCTTTGTTTATTTTAACATGAACTCCTTACACACCTTAGGAGACCCATCAGCTGGCCTATCCCTCACCAAAACTCCAGAAAGGAGCTCACGCTGCTGCTGCAGCTTAACCCAGTGCTGGGAACAGCTCCAAACATCTCTTTGGAAACTAGTGTGATAATAAAACTTCTGCTGAAGTCATATGGCTCTCAGGCAGCTCAGGATGGGCTGCCAGGAAGTGGTACCCATCTCCAACCAACCACAAGCTCCTTGTCAACAGAGATTCCCATCAGCAACACATCACCAGCCGTTGCCCTCATCTGGGCACTTGGCCATTAGAAAATTTTGGAAAAGCCTCTTCTATTTTCCTCCTCCCTCAGACAAGTTCACTAACCACCACCACTGGACACCAACTGCCTTACCTCACCAAGAACCCAAGCAGGATTTGGACCCCAGCTCAGATGAGGTAAAAAGTCTTCTCCCCATACTCCAGACCAGCCTGCGCCCCCTCTCCCCCATCCCAACATTAATGGAGTTTGTCATCAGCTCCAAGTGACCTTGGCACAAACAGTAATTCTTGCCTCTCTAAGCAAGAATTTGGAAAACCAGTTTTTACCAGACAGATATGGCTGGCTGAGATTTGTGATCAGATGCAATGCACGGTACAACGTGTGACCTGGAGTAATATTACCATCAGCTAACAACAGCACAGATTTCTTTCTTCCCTGTCCTTCATTAGCCTCAGAAGCTGGCCTTGCCAGCAGCAGTAATGCAAGCTGAGACAACAAAGCACATTAATGATGGGCCCCATCATGTTCTGTATTAATTACTGTAGCTGGTAGTAAACTGTTGGTTATAAATTATATTTTGATAAAGTGCCCTTTCTTTGACAAGCCAGCTCCAATGTTTAATGTTGCACTTAATCCTCAGATAATACCCCAGGAGCCCTCGCTGTGCCCAGCAACAAATCAAAGCAACCTTCAAAAGGCTGGCATGGGTCCCCTTTCCCTACACACCCCGACCTGAAACTATCCCAGTGCACCAACTTCGTTACAGGTCAGCTCCAAAACCAGCAGCACAGTCAGTTACCAAGGGGCCTACAGAGGTGCCCCAGCATCTCTCTGGGCAATGGAGCGAAGCAAAAGCCAGCACGGAGCATGTTTATACACATGTATAACAGTTTTCCAGAAATGCTGCACTACTACAATGTTCTACAAGGTAAAATACCAGGGCAGTAATCCCCAGAATATCTCAGCATTCAAAAGGGAGGCGGATTTCTTCTACCTGGCACTGAAACGGTCAACCGAAACCTTTATCTGAAAACATCATATTCTTATTTTTCTTTCTTTTTAATTCGGTGACATTTAGCTAGCAGAACAGCTGTTAGCAAAGGTCTAGGAGAGGTGGAATCCCATTTTCTATATAAAGAAAAATGTTTTGGAGGAAACTGCAATTTGACAAAAATACCTGTTTAGCAAAGTACATTTTAAAAGTGGAAAAATATGTTTTGTTTTTTCTAAGGTAGCAAAAGATCCACCGCAGCTCACAAAAAGGATCCCAAGTCCTAGGAACAAAGGTATAAAATTATTTTGCAACACACATCCAGGAAAATAAGGAGGAGGGACATGCCCTTTAAGAAGCAGCAGGGGGAGAGACCCTCCTCCATCTCAGCCAGATGTGCTCATCGCCTCCCACCACTATCAAAACACATGAAATCACTAGCCATGGTCATCCCAAAGAGTGGGCCCAGCTCCCATCGGTGACAACCAGGAGTTTGCAGCTGGCTTCAGACAGAGCTGGGTCAAGTCTGGCACAGCCACCGCTCTCCTTTATTTTACTCTGAAGGCCCAGCTCACCACACCAAGCAACGACAAGATGTTGCACGTGGGATTTATGGTGCTAAAACCCCAAAAGCTCAGGGAGAGGATCAGCAGTGGCAACCGTCCTCTCCTCTGCAGAAGGACGGGAAACCCTGTGGCCACGCTGCGAGCTGCAAATTAAAACCGCTTAGAGCGGTCCCGGGTTCGGTCTTGTTCTTCCACCACTGGTGGCAGATGGTGTGTGCTATTATTGAATCCTGATTTACAGCTTATAATAGTAATTGTATGAAAGCTTCTGCCCTTGGACAACAACTCACTATCCTTATTTTGGGAAAAAGCAGAAGTCTTGCAGTTAAATAACTTTCTTATTTTAACAATTTTTTTTTTTTTTTTTTTTAAAATCGTAACATACTTCTCTCAACTGGAAACATACAGAAAATAGGATATGGCCGTATTAGTTAAAGGTCAATGCACATTTACCCACCTCTTTCGAAACTGACAGTATTCTCGTGACACCATAAAAGCTGCTTTGAATTTTAGTTCCCTAGAAAGTAAATATAAGGAATCCCAAAGCCATAACCACAAGTGCCACAACTCTTAACACTGATGTCATGTTTTAATGTGTGCTGCAGAAGTCAGGATGGTAAAGCTTCAAAATCATCTCATCTATGGTATATGGGAAGAAAACCATAATTATCCCCCAGCCCATCGCCCCAGGCATGTACCACAATGCCTTCACTTGATGCAGCGTTAACAGCAGGATGGGTTTTACTCCCAAGCATTTAGCGTGGGGCACTGAGGGGCTGGTGGGACCATTTATGGGGTCTGTTGCAGCCAAGTATCTCACACTACCATACATTTTGGTCTGCAACTGCTCCTTCCAATTCCAGCTACCAAACAAATGTGTGTGGGGGGTTTTTTGTTGGTTTTTTTTTGTTTGTTT
The DNA here is from genome assembly GCA_034008185.1 of Gorsachius magnificus. Classification (NCBI taxonomy): domain Eukaryota; kingdom Metazoa; phylum Chordata; class Aves; order Pelecaniformes; family Ardeidae; genus Gorsachius; species Gorsachius magnificus. The sequence goes on from CM067087.1 coordinate 36,736,994, forward strand.
GTTTGTTTTAAAGAAATCAGTTTACATTCACTTGCATCAATTTGGTTTTGTATCAATTAGCCAGGGCAAAGGGGGTTGCCTCCCAGGCCCTTTTCTGGTACGTTAGATGTAAGGGGACAGTGTAATTAATAGATGTCAGGCACAGACCCCCCGATGCATTGATTTCTTACTACTTAGGAAACACTCGGGAGAACATGATCACCCCTGGATGTCAAGGGTCCTCATAAAATCCATAGGCCTGGATTTACAGAAACTGCTAATCATTTTGGATGCTGAGAAGGGGGAAGGCAGAGTCTGATTTTGTAAAGCAAAGGAAATCTCTCATTAACTGTAATGCCTTAGCATACTTCAAAGGAAGCTTACAGGAACACAGAGCTGGACAGCCAAAAGACTTCCAGAGCAAGAGGCAACTGGGAAAAACCCTTTCAGTCCCAAGCTGCATAGAGGGAAATGCAGACAGTCTCCCTGAGCTCAGAGCATCATCATCTCTGAGGCACCCAGACCAGGGATTGCCACAGCCAGACCAGTTTGGTCCCCAAGCACCCCTACTGCCACACCGTATCCCAGTCATCACCTTTCCACCACAGACAATTCGGATTTCATCAAGCTATCTATAAATAAAGTCAAACATCTAGGAAAAACAACATTTTATAACTACACACCTTGGTTACTTCCTTTTAAGGTTTAATTTTTCCACCTCTTACATAAAGTCCTCAAAAAAAAAAGCTCAAGATACTTGATTTTTTTTACCATCCCCTAGTCCTGCCCAGGAGTGTGCAGCTAACAAACCACACAATACCATTAATTGCACAAAGCTAGTTAAAACATCCTCATTCTGCAAATACTAAACCTCCCGACACACACCGCACAAATAAAAGGCGCAGAAAGCCGACAGCCCACAAGCATGTCAGGCAATCTTGGTGAATATTATGCTTAGTGTTGCACAAGTGATAAAGCATTTTTTCACTGTGCACAAAGGCTCCAACCCAAAACTGGCTACCCAGAACAGCTCGTTCCTACCCACCCCACAAGGCACAGGAGACCAATCCTAGTTTTAAAGAAAAATCCCCTTTTTTTGATTTGCTGAGTGATGCTGAATCTCTCTGGAGAGGTAACAGCACTTTGGCTGGGCAGCATGTTTTAATACGAGATGATAGAGGAAAGAAAGGTTCTCCAAGAAAGGAGATGTCAGTGTCAGGCAGCCAGCATGCTGCAAACCTCGTATTTCAAGCCAATATAAACAGCAAATTGTTACATCTCATTCTTTAGAAGTCAGAAAACACCCCTCTTCAGTGTTTACTTTAAAAACACTGCCCTACGTAGGCATCTAGACAATCCAGTGATCTGGTCTGCGACACGGAGATGGATGGTGGGGAGGAGAGGGAAAGAAAGGCTGGTCTGAAACAGTACCACGTACACATGGTCCCGCACCACTGCCTGCCAAAGCACACATCTACCAGCAGCTCAACTTTTGCAGCCTGCAACCGCTGAATGTGGAAACCTTTCCGCGATGATAATCTACCACAGAAGGAAAATCACTAGAGGAGGACACACAATATCTTCCACCCAGAACACAACACGCCTTCAGCAAGACCTTTGATTTTCACAGGCACACAGTGAAGTTGTTCTTCACAACAAAGAACAACCCATCTGTTGCGTAACTAACCTTAGGCTGCGTTAGATATGTCATTCCTTCTCACAGATCAACTGACCTTAAATAATGTCCCCACTGTACTCAGAGCCAATAGCTTTCTCTTTGAGAGTTCAACTGACAGGTCTTCTCTTCCAGCTATTTCTTCAGAAAGGCACACAAAGAAAGTTTCAAGAGAAATCTCATGCTTACTGTTCCAAGAGCAGCTTTCCAGGCCAAAAAGATCTCAGCTCCAAAGTCGCATCTCGCTTTGAAGGCTTCTTCAGCACTTCAGCGCAGCAGAGCAAGTGAGAGCCTTTGCAGGATGGGGATTGAAGCAGATGATAACTGGAAAACACACTATACCTCAGGAAAGTTTGCTGCAGTTCTGCCACTGAGTCAAGCCAGAAGGAAAACAGCCAGCCATGCTGATGAAGCACTGCTTTGTATTCTGGATAGGGCAAAACAAAGGTCTGGTGATGAGGAGCTCTGGCGTGTCATGCAAGGGTCAGCAGCAAAGGCAAATTCCACCATTGCATTTCCGTTCCATCACCCAACCCATTACTAAGAGTGGATACAGCAGGATCTTTCATAGCTTATCCAAAAATGCCATTTAACATGGCTGCGCAGCATCACCCCGCTGCCACATGCCACTTCAGAGGTGGGACATTTGTCCCCACGCAAAGCTGAAGCCGCAGGGCACTGTGCAATGAGCAGATGAGCTCTTTTTACACCATTTCTCCAACCCCCGTCCTGGCTGCGAGATGATGCAGGAGCTCTGCAGCAGCCTAGGAGGTGGAAACACTGGGGAAGAGCCACAGACAGTGTGCAAGCACACAAGTCTCTGCATCGCTCCTGGCAGGTCGATTCATTGCCCGTGCAGATGTCTGTGCAAAATTTTTGACAAGTGAAACGCTCTGCAAAGCTGCACTGTATCCCTTTGGAAATGCAAATACCAAAGCAACTGCCCCGTAAACTTGCGGTGAAGGCAGCAGTGCTAAAAGCCTGGCTATGTTCTGACACTGGCTGAGTCATCATACATCCTCAACTTGAGCACCAATTTCCCTACTTAAAAACCAGGGCCAACAGGGCTTCCATTCTTGCTACTCATCCAACTGCTGCTTGATGAGAGTTTTGATACAAGGGCAGATACAACACACACATCCAGCAACGCCCTGACCTCTTCCGATGGAGCGCATTAGGGCAGGAGCCCTGCCTCCTCACCTCCTGCCATCAGCCAAACCAGGCTTCATTGATAAGGCTCTGCCCTACAGAAGAGCCGTGTTATTTTCTGTATAAGCCATCATTGCCCCTCACCACAGCTGCATGAACCCACCAGACCTGCAAGGGTTGCTCATGCCAGAGGAGCTCCACGGCTGTTGAGGAGCTTTCTAGTAAACTGAGCCCTGAACGCAAAGCAAAGGGCTTGCAGAACCGAGTTACTGGAATCTACTCCTCCCGCATTAGTCAGCATATATGAATACATCCTCTTGCTTCACTAAATTTTAATTGGAGTACATGTGAATAGGTTTTTCTGGTTACTTAATCAAAGGGAGTCCGAGTACAAGGTGTCCACATGAAAAGCTAGAAAGCAACATCCTTTGTAGCTTTTCTTTCGCATTTTTTAAGCATCCATTGTCCATTTCTTCAGGTCAGTTGACATTTTGGGCTGCTGCAAAGAACCATGGAAAGCAGCCACAAAGTGCAAACAAAGCACTTCAGGGGAAAACCGGACACAGATCATCAACCTGTGTTCCTCGTTATTATCCAGACAAAAATTAAATGCAAAATCCCAGAGCAGCTGTTGCATTAGCTAGCTGATCGGCAGTGCTAAACACAACGAGTGCTTTGCTGCTGTGTGTCATGCGTGTTTGGGCTGGACTGTCTGGAGTTTCATTATTTTAAGTGTCCTTAGGTACTCTGAAACCACAGCAGATTTGAGCCTATAAAAAATCCTAGTTGCAAACTTTGAGATTTCCTCAGTAATTGCCTTCTCTTGTGCTGCAACACAGATGCTTATTTCTTCACACACGCTTTCCTTCAGCTTAGAGAAACTTTGCATGTACTTTCTTGCCTGCCTAGAACAGGACAACCATCTCCAGAACTCCTTCCTTACTAAAACCACGAGCTGTATGACCGGATTCTCAACTTCCATAACCTCCACACAGTTAGTACAGTTTGAATTGACTTATAGCAGTTTACACCACTGGAAATCTCCCAGTCAAGCACCTCCAGTCTGCAAGAGGCACCGCTGGGGCTGGGAGCTCGGTGCCTGGCTGCGTGAGAAACAAAATGCAGCTCCGCTCTTCTGCATGGCGCTGTTTGCGAAGTGAATCAACAACAGCAGCAAAAGCAACAACAACAACAAAAATTGCAGCAATTTAAAACCACAACAAAGAACTTACTGGACTGCTCCTGCACACTTGCTCAGAAATGTATATATTCTGTACAGTGAGAGGTTCTGGCAGCCTAAGACTCTTGACACACTTTCTATGGCAATGTCCTAATATTAGAAAAATTTGGTCATAGCTAAAAATGTTACAGAAATAGCATAGGATCATAAGTTACCAGCTGAGTCAGAACTCGATCTGCTACTTGACTTTTATACTATTTTACTCTTCTAAAAAAAAAAAAAAGAAAACAAGCACATCACACAGTGTGTATGTGGGTGTTAAACGGTTTGCTTTTGCCATCACTTATGAAGAAGAACGAACCTTTGTAGGGGGGAAGAAAGTCAATCAAAACAGCAAAAGTCAATCTGCAAGGAAGCAGAGGGCACAGATCCCCACATACACCACAGCCACGTGTGCAGCAAGCCCTTCACTAAAAACACAGCCCCTCTGCATGCAAGCTGAGGCGGGCAGGGGGCTGCCGCTGGCTCGCGCGTGCACCAGGAGCCCTCCCTCCATCAGAAGCCCAGGGATGCCGATGGGATAGTGCCTGGCAGTACGCTGGCATCAATCCCAGGAATCTTAGGTGTGCAATGCAGTCTTCAGCATAGAGGCATTTTATTTGCACTCTGCACTTGTAAATTCTTGGTAAATAATTAACAGACAGCATAAGCATGTTAACAGAACTGAGTCGCAGGTGTTAGCGAAGGAAAACTGCTATAAATGGATATGTCACAGTAATAAGCCGCCTGCTCACCTGTTGGGTGCTGCAGAAATTAAACTATTTAGTTTTCTTAAATTAACCCCTGACACCCAGAACATTACTAGAAAGCACAGTTGCATTCCTTCTCTGTAATTTATGACCCATAACTGTCCTTTCACAGCTTGGGCAGTCGTTAAAATGAAGAAAGTGTGGACTGCCCCAGGCTCCTCTTGCTGGGGAGAGTCCTGGGGGGCCACAGCCAGGCCCGTTCATCCATCCAGCAGAGGGAAGGGGAGATGGGAGCAAGGAGGCTGCCCCAGCATCCCACCAAGAGCTGCCGGACTCACTGGCTGCAGCAGCAGGAAGGGATTTGCTTCGAATGAACACGTGAATGTGGCACAGAGAAGGAGACCCCCTCGTCCCACACCTCCTCTTCAACTTCTCCCTCCTTCCTGCTGCTCCTCGTGTCCTACAGGCTGTTTCTGCAAACACAGCCCAGGAGATAGATTTATTTTTTTTTCCTAGGCATAGCAGGAAGGCAGAAGAGCAGAAATCCTCCTGCCAGGGTTGCACGGTGAAGAACCCAGCTCTGCGACCGGAGCTCTCCTCGCTCCTTAAAACGTCCCGAGACATTCAGCATCACAACACTTCAGCCGCAGCTGCCTGAAGGGAAACAGGCAGAAGCCCGCCAAAACAACGAGGAAAGGATGATTCCTCTGAGAAAAGAAGATGACTAAAAAGTTACTCAACCCAAAGCAGTGCACCGAGGAAAGTAAATTGTCAGCGCCTCGCAGCGCCTTGCTGCCTGTCCCTCAGAAAATGTGCTGACCCCGGCTCGTCTGCACCTCTGCCTGGAAACAAAACCCAAAAAGGCCCTTTTCTGACAACTACTTCAAAATGTTTAAGCTCATTTCATTGTGTTTGTTTTGGTTTTGAATACAGTAATATACAAGCAATGAATTCTTGACTCTTTTTATTGTTTTGTTTTGGTTTTTTTTTTTTTCAAAGTACAGCTCCCATAAGCTTAGAAGTAAATGGGAGTGCTTTGCTTCCTGGGGTATGTAACTGGAACATTTTTCTAGCACCTAATAAAACATTGTTTGGTTGATACTAACCTGTTTCAAGTCATGTAATGTTCCCTGTGAAATTTGCCTTTTTGCTCCATGAAAAAAAGGGCACTGAAAGGAATCCTGCAGCCATAAGGATCTCACTTATTCCATGGAAGTATCATTTTAAAAGCCTCACAACATGATCAAAGCACTGTCAAGAACAGATGTTCCAGGCTTTACAAATTCCAGCATAAGTATTTTTATGACATTTATCACTACTAAATTCTTTCAGCCGATTTTTTTCCCTGCGAGAAGCATGGAGATACTTTCCTCCTCGAGGAAGACATGTTCACGCATGGCCTCGGCTCCAGCTGCCGACCTTCTCCTCCCATCATCCCGCCCCTCCCCCCCCCCCCCCAATCCATCAGGAACAGGAGCCGTGTGGTTTCCCCAGCGGCTATGGTGGCAGCCAGCCTTGAGCAGCACTGGTCCTGCAGAGCTGGGCATGGTGTTTCCCCGCTTCACAAGGGGAATTCAATGTAGGACCTGTGCCACTGTAGTGCAAACTCTGGCTCTTGGCTGACTTCATACAGACCCTCTCCCAGAAACCTCATTGCTCCACTACCTTGACACCAGACTACAGCCTCCAAAGCCCTCCATAAGGCTTCTCCTGCTTGACCAAAGCGCACACTATCACCATCCCTCAGGATCACACCAGACCACCACTGCCATGACAAGCCCTGAGCAACCTCAACCAACCTCGAACCTAACCCTACTTTGAGCCAGGGGCTGCACAAGAGACCTGCAAGCTCCTTCCTACCTAAACTGCTGGAGGACTATAGATCTCAGGTAGGAGCCATGTGGAAGTGCCCTCAATTATGTCAACACCCAAAGAAAGCGCCTTCCCTGGTCCCCCAGCTCCTCCTATGGATGTGGGAGCCCTCTGCCTGTGCACGGCACCTAGAAGGGTGGTTTCCTGGCCGCAGCAGAAGACACACACCACTACCTAGCTACAAGGCTAGACACAAGCAGCAGATGCTCAGGTAGCCAACGTGTTGTATGTCACTAAAGCCAGACAAGCAGAGCCAGAAGGAGCAATAGGGGAGGCCTGCAGGACTGTGCAGGAAGCTGCTTTTCTTGAGACTGGAGGTCACCACGGAGGCAGAGAGCACATATTTCAACTGCAGTTCAAATCACAGCCAAATTTCCACTCAGTGTGACGTTCCTGGGAAGTTTAGCTCTCCACAGTCAGTTTCTGTGTATTCCATCTTCCCAAGAACATCACCAAGCTCTCTAGTTGACAGAAAGTCCAAACACCATGCAGTACTAAGCAGTTTCGTGAGAGTGAGCTGTGTACCAACGCAATATTCACAATTACCCAAGGATCTGAAATACACAGTTTACGGCTGGAGAATAACATGGGTTCTTGTACCCAAAAAAAAAAAAATAATGGGATCTGAAACAACCAGCTCCGTTCAAATTTCACATATTCGCAGAAGAGGGTGTTTGTGAAGAGGACCCCACAAGCGCATCACTTCTCTAATATGTGCCCAGTTTAGTTTCACCTGTTTCCATGCGCTCCCTTCCCAATTCCTACAACCTGCTTGCACATCCTGTTTCACTATGAACATTAGCTTCTGCCCCTGCCAGCGCTGCCTTCACTTCTCCTCACGGGGTGAGCTTAGATAACAGTCAAACTGGGAGGAGAGAAAACCCAAACTCATGCTCATCCAGGCTGTGAGCCCAATCAAGGCATTGCAAGGGCTGTGGCAGCTCTTCACCATGGGCGTTGGGCTCCACCAAAATGGCAAACAGGGACAGGTCCACCATTAGTCATCCATCAAGAAGATGGGAGAGTGACCTCTGAAAAAGAAGCAAAAGGTAGAGAAGGTCTCCCAGAACAAAGCAGGATGAGGAAAACACACAGGAGGAGAAAGATCCCAAGGTTCAGTGATAGGGAGGAGAACAGGGATCCTAGACAGGAACAGAGGTCTGAGGAACAACAAGGACAACAGAGGATGACAATCTGAAGAAGTCAAACAGAAGCTGAAGGGTGTGGAGGAGCCAACTCCACAAAGAGGGGTCTGAAAACATCCTCCACCCACAAAGGAATCATACAGAAAAGGAAACACGTCACTCGAATAAATATGACCCATTGCATGTCCCTGTCAGCTGTCACCTCAGAGGACTGAAAAAGATTCAGGTCTTCATTTACCTATCAGCAACCACAGCAACGGTCTTCCTCTTGCCGAATGCTTGTGCTTTTCTTAATGGACCTCTTCCTTTGAGGACTTCTTGTGTTGTTTAAAGCTCTTCTTTATTTATGAGGTAGATTTTCATATTTTAAATGCACATAGAAAATTCATCCCAAAACCGCCTTTTGTTGAAAATTAAAATACACATGGGAAATCTTGCCATGCTGCCAACAGGGATTTTCAGTGTGTACGTGCACACACGCGCCTGTGTACACAAGCAGGTGCACGCACAAACACATGCACATTCACGTGTCCGCTACAGATTTTCTGGAAAAGGACTGTTCCCCTGCATGTCCTCAAAGGGAGAACAGAAACAGGGGGAGCGGGCAGTGCTGTCACACAGCCACTCTCTGCTCCTCCACTCCAACCTCAAAGGCAACCAGCACCAACAGTGAAGTTCCATCTTCCCACAGGTCCTGTCTGGTCTTTCCCCTCGTCTGCAGGCACCATCAGGGTGCAAGGCTGGGCCACCCCTGTCCTGGCATTGCTCTGATGGCGGTGCCATCAGTTACAGAGGGGGAGGATGGTGTCTTCAGAGCCTGGGATGTGGCGAGGGGATTTTAAAAGGATGCTCGAGACAGCATCAGGACTTACTGATATTGCTCTGCTGAGTGCTTCACATCGCAACCCTGCTCCAGACCTGGGTTTGTTTCATTATCTCGTCTTCCCAACCCAAGCAAATTTGCTGAGCAATTTTAAGAAACAAAGGCTGTGACCAATTTGCAGGCCTTCTGATTTAGCCATTAAAAAAAAAGAAAAAAAAATCCTACAATGTTTCCCTCTTGTTTTTCTAAATAAAAATAATGTATAGCCGTAACTTGATAATAAATATGCTCAAAAGCTGTCCTTAAGTAAAAGCTTTTGATAACAAATTGCCTGTGCTAACTGTTATTTTACTGTTGAATTTTTTTATTGTTGCTTAAGCACTGCAATTATGCTAATAAGCCTGAGAGGATGGTACACTAAAGCATTGAATGTGACAGATATAATACTCAATAAAATGTTAATCTTACCTGAAAATTGGAATCAAACAGCCTTATTAGTATTTATGGATATGGCATCTCCAACATGTTTCTTAAGAGGTATATATATATGCAATGGATATTTCCAAATATACCCTGCTATTTCTCATGCCTCCATACGACTTAATTCCAGGTGGCTAATACCCCTGCTGCTAATTGCCAGTCCCTTTTCGAATAAGAGAAAAAAAAAGGGTGCTGGGATCTGGGCCATGCAAACCTCCGGCATATTCCAGGGCTTTTCCCCCTGGCACCCCGAGGACGGCAGCTGTCCATGGGGATGGGGACACCTCTCCCCAGCTCATGGCAGGGACATTGGGCTTGGGAGGGTGCAGCGGCAGACAGCAAAGGCACGGCTCTGCCATGCTCAGTCACCTGATTTTTCCCTGATATCTCTAGTTTTACGTTCCAGGCAGGTAAATCCTGCAAAGGGTTATTACAGGTGCTGAAGAAACAGCTTTTGGATTTTAAGATGGGACTAAACACCGATTTATTTATTTTATTTTTAAACTTTTCAGCCGATGCTGACTAACAACCAGACGCATCTGTTTCACTGCAAGTTACAGCGTAGCAGAGTTGGACCCAGAGCCGCTGAGCTGTTGTAGGGGAGTTGTCACTGGGGTGCTGCATGGCTCCAAACAAGGCACATTGCATTTTGCACCGTTATTTCACCACCCAGACCAAGTCTGATTTCATAGTTCTTTCAGGGAACAAGCTGCCTTTCACCACATGTAGTTTGTTGGGTTTTTTTCCCCCCTGGCCAAACCTATGGGTCTCAGACCCAACCTCAGGGCTCCACTGCTGTGTGCTTCCCTGTGAGTAAAGCAAGACATCTGCAACACCTTCACTTTCTCATCTATGATGGGTGGAAAAAATAATCTCAGATGAACCACATGCATATTTACATCCATGGCCAGGTTCTACAGAGAGACTATCTCCACACAAAGGACCGGTGTGTTTTCCAACACTGCAGGTTAATGCTTAAGGAGCAGCTGCTTGCTCCCAGCTTCACTCCTCGTGCTGTTCCCACCCACAGAAGTCGATTCTGCTGACCGGACCACAGGAACACTGATAATCACCACAATACTTTCTGACAGACACGCAAGATTCTTGCCCCTGGGTGCTGAAAGCCTCCTCGGAGGCAAATGTTAGGTGGGAGATGTCCAGGAACTGTTTCACTGAATAGTCACAGCGAAGAAAACCCAACCGGCTGCCCACAAAAATGTGGGATTCCCAAAGCGCTCGAGGATCACAATAAGCAACCCACAGGGCGCTACGCACAGCTCAGCAGGACGTGCTGGGACTTCCTTGAGCAACGCTTGCAATGCATGCCAGCTTGCATTCAGAGTTTGTTTTGCAGGACACAGAGCTTAGAGCATCTCCACAGAACCTCATTTGCAGGTGTAAGCAAGGAGCGCAGCATTAGAAAAAAAGGAATTTTCAGTTGCGAAATCAAAGAAAACTACATAGTCAACTGAGCTAGCACCTCGGGGCTCCTCTGCCCCAAGTCAGCCCCAGCACAAGATGCCAGACACCAAATCTGCACGCACAGCCAGCAGGTTAACCAGGCACATAGCTGCAATGTGCTGTGGGACCAACCGAAAGACAACCACTCCCATAAAGGTGGCAGGACTCACCTCTGCCACGTTAACCAAGTCCTGTCATTATTTTCAACCCTGCAGGGAAATCTAAATTAAACTTCGGCATATTGTTTTCTTTTGCTAAGCAGCAACGCTTCAATGTTAACTCTGGTTCTGACAGACGTATTTATGGAGTATTCTTTGCAAATAATCTTACCCTGACCAGTCCGAAAGGTCAGAATCATAGAAAAATAACAACAACAGTAAAAAATAAAAAGCAGAAGGCTGGAAACCATCACTGCCATTGGCACAACCCCTCAACTTATTAACCATCCGTGCAACAAGGTGAACTGCAAGGTCTTAGATTTATTTGATTGATTGAGATCAAAAGATCACGGGGCATACAGTAAATTGTATCTTTCCATGAACGTATTTTGCTTTCAAGATTTGAGCAGATAGTTGCAGGAATTGAAAAGCTCAAGAAGAAAAAAAAAAAGGGAAAAAAAAGAAAAAAGAGAAAAAACCATTTACAAAGGTGACTTCAGAAAGGCGTCCCCTCATTTCTCTCTTGACATCATCTGTATTTCTTAGAGCTATTTGAAAGTTTCTTCCACGTTCCTATACCCCTGGGACACAACAGCTTATCTCTGCTGAGCAGAAGATGATAACAAATAATAAGACACTGGTATAACTCCAGAGGAGACACCAGTATTTGCTGACATTAAGGATGAAAGATAAATATTAGCAAAACCAAATGAATCCCAAAGTCCAACAGGAGGCTGAAAAATTTCCCGCTGAATTTCAGGAGTCCTAAGGCACAGGACAGGTATCTCACCACCCTTTTTAATCGGACCAAGGAAGATGAGGCACCTGAGCCCTGTTCCTCTCACGATGGTGGTGCAGAGGCTGCCCGAGCCCAGGCTCGGTTTATCGTTTGCAGCTCCCAAGGGAGAAGCAAGGTAACTAAATGAGCAGCCATCTTCAGGACATAATTTCAAGACCCAGCTGGTGAGCTAGCATTTTTAAACATATAAAAAGCCTGCTGTGTTCGCTGTCAAGACAGGACAAAGAAAAACAATGGAGAAGAGGAACAGAAGAACAAAAACAAAAAAAAAAAAAACACCAAAAAAAAAAAGGAAAAGTAATCATTTGGTTCCTGTCTATCTGTTCCACGAGATACTTGTATTTTGCTCAGTCTAGCTGTACCTGTGGCATCATGTTCTCATGTCACAGTAAAATAGATGAGATTGCCCACCTACGCATAAGAGTAAAGCCCTTACATGGATCACAGAGGAGACCCAAACTCCCAGGAACTTTTTACAAAGGAACCAGAATAGATACAACCTCTTGTTTTTCTCACAAACCTACATTACATGCCAAGGACCAAGGACTGAAGTCCTTTTCCAAAATCTTACACTTCCCGACAGAAGAACATGACCATTCGTGGTAACACAGACACTGAGCACCAGAGTTAATTGCTGTTGCATCAAAGCTTATCATCAGACGAGGCGGCTCCTTCTGCATAGACATACCGAGCTTTGCCTTTTACCTTACATGTTTTGAATAAGGTTGCTAAGAATTTCACATTCTCCAATTTCTAACCATCAACAGGTTAGGAGGGCTCTCCAGAAATCATCTAGTCCACTTCCCCACCACAAGCAAGGATCAGTTCTCCTAAACACACATCTGGTGGAGCTTTGCTAACTTGCTCTTAAACCTTTCCGATGACTGAAACCTCCTAAGCTCCTCGGGCAATCCACTGCAGCGCTCAGCTTTTCTTAATGCAAGAGATCATTTACTAATGTTTCACCTAAACTTCTCTTGCTGCAACTGAAGCCCGTAATTTGTCTTATTTACAGTGGGCAGATTTACAGTTTATTGCTTCTCTCCACAAGTTCACTATTTCCAAAATTTACAAGCTGAGGCACCAGCGTGGCTTGCCCTCTCTCTGCCATTCTGCTTCTGCTCAAAGCACACTCTTAATCGTGTGTCTCTGCATGTGTATTTCTCTTACCCCAAGAGATCAGGCAGCTAGGGTATCACAAGGCAGTTTCAAGAGAAGACGCTCACATCCAAAGGCTGATGCATTCAGGCACACCCAGTTATAAAGTATTCTGAAACAATAAAAAGAAAATATTTGTCTTTAGATTGGTTAGGCAGAGGGTCCAGTAGTAAAGAAAAACCAACAGCTCTGAAGTGCAATTTCTTTCACCCTATTACTTAATATTCAAACGTAACTTCAGAAGCAACATCAATGACTGTAGATACATCACGCACCACCACCAAAACTTGGCCACATATTCTCTGACAACCACCACAAGGGTTTGATAAATTTGTGTTCTAGGAAACAAAGCACTTACTGACTTTGCAGAAAGTTCTGCCAAGCTATAAGCAATACCCAGCACACATCAAAATCAGATGGCTCTGACTCCAAAGCTTTATTCACTGTGACAGAGGACAAATCTTAATGTTGCCACCAGTAACTTTATTTACAGTGTCACTGAAACCAACAGGGGCAAGACTTCTAGTCTACTCTGAGATTTGAGCGTGCGTAATTATGGGATAAACCCAGAGGAGAAAAGCCAGGTCTGATGAAAGATCAAGTAACTTTTGTGTTCCCAACATAGTCCTCACCTCCCGAACTTCAGGATGTTCTATCTACTAAAAAGAAATCTTCCTCCTGAACCCAAAGGTTTGGTGACAACGAGGAAAGAGTAAAGAAAGGATTTACATGAGCAGCATTTGGAAACACAGGGGAGAGCTCTCTGTAACAAAAAGATCCCAAATTTTATGAGAGAGAACCATCAACGAGGGAGAGCAGCAATAATATATTTGCTGTCCTGCTTTTGGAGGCTTTCAGAAAAACAGAGCTAGACAGTAGCAGACAATTTTCCACAACAGCTTCTTTCACCAGTGGATCACCTTTTGCACCCCATCTTGTCTAAATTCCTGCCTCCCCTTAACAGGGGCTGCTGCTAGCCCCAAAGGATCAAGTGGCTTTGTAACAAATATGCCTTTTCCGAGGGCTGAAGCCAAGAAACGCTCAATTTGCCATCTGCTGTGAAAACAAGATGCCCATTGCACATCTAAAGGAGGTACCAACCCAACAACCCAGTGTCTTCTCCCTTGCGTGCACTCTCCGACTATCCCTTTTGCTACTGCACTTTGTCCATCTCCAAGTTTCCACTTGGGATGTTTGCTTGTTTGTTTTTTCCTTTGCAATCCTTCTCAGCTGCCCTGGGCTTTTGCTTTCCTTGATCACTTCCACCCTTACAGATGCAAACACCTACAGGCAGCACAACTGCTGTCAGCACAGGAAGGTGACACGCTTCTATTTAGCACAGATTTGATAACAGAAGTGCTGTTTCCAAGGCTAAAGAGAAATACCTGCACCAATAACAGCCCTACAGCAGCTGAAGGAGACTGAGCAACAAATGCCTTTCACTAAAGATGAAGAACTCAAAGTAATCTCAAAATATACACCAGCTAACTCATAAATACGTGCACATCTTTAAGAATGAAGGCAGCTCCAAGGACTTCAACAAGATCATCTGCAGCATCAGACACATTACCTCCCAAAATACTAGTAAGATAAGGATGTTTAGCAAGGGACACGGATCTGAGGAGTGCTTCCACCAAGAAAATACACCCATTTCTACGGCTGAATTATGACAGCTGTTGAAAACCATGGAGTAGCATTGAATGGCAGCCCAGGACAGGGAGCCAAGACGACTACCACATGCAATTGAAACTGCCAAGGGATTAAGTTAGGTCAAATGTAATTACACAAACTGGAACCTGGCCAGGGTACTGGCTGGTTTAAGAAAATTAAAAGAGGTGTTCAAAAGTTTCAGAAATGGAGTCCTCCTCCTGTTAATTATTCGGTGAGTCAGTCACTGAAGTCTCAGTACTCTGGGAGGCTGTCTGAAAAGGGGGAAAAAATGAGGCATAAACTTGAAAAGCATTAGAAGCGATTAGCAAGAGCCTTTGTTCTCCATGGCAATCCTTGCTGCACCAGTGTGCGAAAGTCTTTCATGTTCATGCTGAAAAGTGGCCTTAGTTCCTTTGATACTTCTGGGAGGAAGCGTTTAAGTTTACAAATATCCCGCTGTCAGAAGTTACAGACAACAGTCAGGGAACTTCGGCGTATCCCAACCAGGTCATACCTAGCTCTAAACCCAGCTCTCAGGCAGGCAGTGCTCCTGCTGAAGGCAGGAATGCAAACAAAGACACACGGAAGCTCACCGAGACCTGTAGCAACCTCTACTCTACTTGCTAGTGGTGTATGAAAGCCAGGTCATGGGGAAAAGGAGGTTGCAACCATGTGGGACGCTGGCCTCCTCACCTTCATTCAGTTTTTGGAAGATGGGGAGCACACAAGGCAGGCAATGGCAAGGAGACCAGAAAGGATGCTTCCTGGTCTGGCAGCTCAGCGTCACTTTGAAAGATTAGATCTTGTTTATGCCTCTGCCATAAGCCTCCTGAACAATAAGAGCAAAGTAACATATATCAAAATTTTCCCAGATATTTATTGCTGTGCCTTTTCTGGCTAACTAAAGACACAGAAAGACCGCGTCCAGAAGAGACAAGAACTAGCACTCATGGATTGAGATTCTCTGTTCAGTTTCTAATTGAGACTTGTACTATTGCCGTGTACGGCGCTACAAAACATGAAGTGTTCTGAAAAAACAGCCCTTGTAAGTCTCAGTTTTGGCACCTGAAAGTAGTAGATGCCTCTGCTACCTCTGCATCTGAAAATCATCGTTAGAGATACACTCATTACTGTCTCTGAAGCAGTTGGATGTGACAGCAAAAGCCGCACAGAACTGGAGATTAACCTTCTTGAGTAGCTTATTCAGTGAAATGTTCAGATGATGCACACTAAATAAAACCAATTTTTTTTGACTGATGTGAAAAAAACAGAAAGATTAACTAACTATCTTCTCAACAAGTGCCATACACCAGGCATGTTGAGTGACACCGTTTCCTCTCAAAGCGACAGCAGGTGAACACAAAACCAAAGCCTCTGCCATATTGATTTTGTGCACTTCCCCCCCCCCGGCCCCCTTTCAGAAAACAAGCCAGAAACAGGCAGACATTTCACAGCACAGATTGGTGCAATTCATGCTAATGGCCTAAGCATAGATACAAGCAGTAGCTCACTTCTCTTCGTGTGGAACAGTCAATGGGGACAAATTCTGGTAGGACAGCTGCTACCATGGCATACCTTGCCCCAGCCCAGTAAAACCTCCTCCAACACACAGCTTCGTAACAAGCAGGGCAAGAACTAAGAGCACAGAAGAGTCAGTGCCATCTTCCAGTGCAAAAACCAGGGCCAAGCAAGCATGGGAAAAGGTTGCAGTCTGCTGACCATGTGCAAGCTTTCGCTCTTCCAAAATGTAGTCGAATGCTGTTCCACATAGCAAAACCACAAATGCCTGAAATCCTTCACCCCTGGCACTCCTCTGACAACGCAAGTCACTTCTTCAGAGTCCTCAGGCACCACAGAGACAGCAAGGACACAGATTTCTTTTTATAAATAGGAACAAAACCATCCTGAAGTTCTTCTCGTTCTTCCCAAATGGCTTCCAACCAGACTCCTCTGAAGCAGCTCCATGGCTTTAGCTGGGAACACCCGCAAAAAGATGTTTTGACAGAAGCAGAGACCTAACTTGAGAAACCAGAGCCAAACTGGTACAACTCAAGGAAGACTGTAAGCAGCAGTATTACAATGCTTTTTGAGTTTAAAATATTCAGCAAGGTCAACACAGAGCACACAGTTATCTCCAGGCCTGTATACGCCCCGAGCTATATGCACCAACAGCACCATGCCAAAGGCAGGCACCTCGCTTGTGCCGGGTCTCTGCGGCAGACCCACCCGAACCAGCAAAAGGTGGAGAGGACACTTAATGATGATGCCATTGCCCTGAACAGCGGCACGCCTCATCCCCTCTGCTCGAGCCAGGATGAAAAGCCGTGCATCGCCATCACAAGGAGCACTTGCGCCGCTCTTCGACGCATGCCACTGCCAGAGCCATGCGCGGGCACCGTTGCACATAAGGGGAGAGCACAGGACCGATGTTACGCAGACCACAAAGAATATGTTTTCCAGCACACACCAGGCCAACCCACCCAGCAGAGGCTGGGGAGAGCTGGGCAGTCTGAAGGGTTCCATGCCAAAGCCGGACCTGCTGCCGAGAAGACCCGATGGCCAAGGTGGCCAGAGCACACAGGGGGAGGCCTCCCTGCGGCGGCAGCGGTGATTAACGGACACGGATAATGGCCTTTAGCGCCTGAAATGAAGCACAAGGAGATGGCATGGGAAGGACTAACACCAAGCGGTAATAAAGACAGAGCCAGGGCTGTTGCTCAAATGAGGATTTTTTTTTGTGCCTAGGTTAGCTGTTGTTAAAAAAAAAGTTTCCGCGTGCAGGGACATCCTGTTCGCTGTATTAAATTAAAAGGATGATTCAAGAGGGAACAGCTTTTGGTAGGCATGGGGGGTGGAAAATCAATTTCAGGTTGCTACGGACAACTGGGCTGTCTCCTGTAAAACTAAATCAGATTCAGCTCTACAAACCTGAACGCTAAACATTCCCTGAAATACAACACACACATGCTCTCTAAATAAATAAATACAATAAAATAGTCTTGTGTCATCTGCCTGCTTTTTTTTTTGCTGAACTAAGGACATGCTCAAACCTGCTAATTACTGCAAAATACAGGACTGGAGTTTTGGCTCAGCAGCAGCTTTCTGACTGCCAGTTCAACACCAACTGCTGCCTTACAGGGGACAAGATATCAATGGCAAAACGAACCAGAGCAGCGCCCAGATTCACCTCGCTCTGGGCCCTTTTGTGTGCTCTGGGCTTGCAGTGGGATCTAAACCAACGTTCTGCTGATCCAGGCTCCTGCAGAGCTCAGCTAGCAAGGGCCAGAGAAAGCTCAGCTTAGGGCTTTCAAACCATATCCTAGCTGATACTGGGTGGAGGCAGTTTAGCTTGCCCATGGTCCTTCAATAGCTGCAATAGAAACAACACCCTCCACCTGAGCAGCTGACCTGTGGCCACAGCAGATGGGTAGGAACCTCGCATGGAGGGACCACTGGGGACAACATGGTGGCTGTGGTTTGACAGCTGTCCTCTCCCCGTACCTTGTGCTGGAGTAATTTTAAACACGTTTTAAACACCGTACCCATTCCCCTGCAGCAGGTAGAGATGCGTAGAGCTGCATCACCTCCACGCCCATGGGATGTAGTCCTCCAGCACATCCTCCCTTGGCAGCCCAGAGCAACTCACTGAGACACCCCCCTCCGCAAACCATGGATCCCCCAGCCCTCACACCCCACCCTGAGCGAGGATGGCAGGCAGCGATGGCACCCCTGGGAGCCTCACCACCCCTCTGTGCCGGGAACATCAATCCCCATGGTCCTCAGGAGCCCATGGAACTAGGTGCTTGGGAGAGGCATTTAAGAAAGCAGAAGCACAATTTGGCAAATACCAGAGCCACTGGTCAGGAGCTACATCAGGCTTCCCATGGCTTGGAAGGAAGAAAATTAAATTGGGGCTGGGGGAAGCTGATGGCCCATGAAATAAGGGAATCGGGCAAGGGACAACTGTGCCTCACGTGTGCAAGCACCCGCTGCAGCACCACCTCTGGCACGATGCTAGGCTGGAGCCCCACGGCTAGTTATGTTCCTGTAGTCATACTGAGCTCAGCAGCAGCCGCCCAACACCATTCTGCATCACAGACAGACCCTGGGGATGGACATCAGGCCATCACGGCAGCCCTCAGAAAAAACAAAGGGTAAGAGCTGGGCACCAAACTCCAAACCCCTGCTCAGAGAGGATGGAGCAGAAGAGACAAGGCATCCGAGTTTGTGCCCTTCCCCAATAGCTGTTAAGCAACGAAATTAATCCATCTAGATCAAGCTCTCCATCAATACAACAGGAAACATTCCCATCCCACGATACTATGAGTCTTAATTTTATGGAGCAGTTGAAGTTTTTCCAATGAAACGTACTATTAAAATACAAGATTTTATTAGCAAAATCAATGATGTGTGCAGAGACAGTCCCTCATGGCTTTTAAAAAAACATCTATGAATAATTACAGAACTGATAGCAATAGAGAACCACTGTGCAATTATTACAGCTATTTTACAGGATTCTCTAACAATTATGGCCCCTACTTCTGGTAAGACACCTTAAGGCAGTGCCACAAAAAAATATAAATAAAGAAAAAGCAACAGAAGCTCGGCATCCCCCTGCACTTAGAGGGTGCAAACACATTGCCTGCTTTGTGTTTACCAAATTACCTTTTTTTTTTTCCCATCAAGATGATAACATTCTGGAAACAAAAACACCACAACATTTACAAAAATATTTACCAGTTGCCTGTCTCTTTCTCCTTCTTCACCAGTTCCAGTGTTTTGTTGCATTAGAAAAGCAACTGGTGGAGAATTACTCTCATTTAAACCTGGCCAAAATGGAAGCAAGAGAGAGGCTGTGGCCTTTCAGCACCCACAAAACACATGGTGGTCCTTAACCATACACACAGGTCAGGCATCCACAGCCTTCTGCAAGCAATGGACCCACTGGGGATGCAGGAGTGGAGCCCTGACACCCATTTCCCCCACCAGGCTCACTGGCTTCCCCCAGTGTGCAGCCACATCACCCGACCCGTGGCTGGGGCTTTGCCCGAGCGCAGCTCCCCTCCAGTGTTTCATCCTGCACCAGCTGCGGAGCTGTGGCAGACAGGGCAGCTGGACCCCCCCATCTCCAGGAGGAAGCCAGATGCACACAGGAACCCAGCTGCAGGTCCAACACCCCCAGCAATCACTATCCCCGCTATCCATGAGATGCTATGAGCATACCCAACACTGGCATTCTCATTCTCACCGGATAGCTGTCATCCATTTCACTATCATTGTAAAGAGCTCAAACAGTCAAGAAATTCAGGCACTACCAAATCCAGCACTCACCAAGCCCACTGTCCAACT
Organism: Gorsachius magnificus; assembly: GCA_034008185.1. Classification (NCBI taxonomy): domain Eukaryota; kingdom Metazoa; phylum Chordata; class Aves; order Pelecaniformes; family Ardeidae; genus Gorsachius; species Gorsachius magnificus. The sequence continues at coordinate 36,756,621 of CM067087.1, forward strand.
TGCCAGTGAGCTCTGGCTAACGTGCAAGGAGCACCATCAAGTCCTGGGTATTGCAAAGCACTCAAGAACGTGCTTATGCAAAGTGGTGCCAAGAAACAATACCTGTCAGTTCTACCCCACGTTTTGCCTTGCACCCATGGCTATCCATTTGCAAGAGCCTAAGGTCCACTCAAAGGAATAATAAAGTCTCTTTACTCCACCTGGCTTTAAACAACCTCCAGATGCGTGTGGGGATGGATGAGGAAAGAGTAACAAGAATACTCAACAGATGTTTTCATTAGCATAAATTTGCCATTCATTCCTCTTTCTTCCACCATCAAACTCCTCTATTATCCTCGCTGGATAATTTACAGTGCTTGTTGCAAAGTACAGTCTCTGAGAACAGAGACAGCATACACTTGATAATGTAGAAGTTCAAAGAGCTGAGCCACGCATGACCTGCAAGCAGATTGTTGCTATTTCCTCGCACGTATAAAAGGGCTTTGCCTTCATGCAATGCTGGAACCTGTCATCATGAAACACCCTCCTATTACAACACGGCCCAGAGGAGCTACTATTTTGGGTCCTAATAACGTGCTCGGTTTTACAGGAAAGCAAGAAAGCAAGTAACATTGAACAACCCAGCTGTCAAGTAGAGAAACAGATGGGATCCTCACAAAGCTACACAGATTGCCTTAGTCAAGTGCTGTCACAGCCCATCCTCGAGATGGGAAAGCACGGCGCAGGAGCTAGATGAAAGGAGACTGTGAAATTAAGTAGCATCATCACCTCCACGAGGCCTGTGAAGAGACAATAGAGAATTGCTTTCCAGGCACTCTGATCCCAAGGCAATAAAACATGACTCAAAGTTGTTAGGCTGTTTTTTTCCCCTATTAGAAATGCCTTTTGGCTGAGTGACAATTGCCCAATTCTCCCATCTGCTCAGCCCCCACAAAACACTGAGAGCATCCATGGAAAGATGCAGCAGGAAGCACAGGTCACATCCATGGTCTTGGAAGAGCTCTGCCTTCAGAAGCGAGCGCACAGAGGCTGGCCAGAGGCGCCCCTGCTAGCGTGGCCCCAGGGGCTGGCAGGCCGACCGCCTGGGCGCAGGCAGCACCGTGATTCACTCCACTGTGGCTTCCAGTCCACAATTTGGCTTCCAAACAATCTAGGAAACCACACCACCTGCCACGGCGGTTCAGCTCCCATGCCGTTGAAGGAGGTGCCTTTGCACACCATGAGTCAGTGGCAAACCAGGAGAGGTGATGGACCGGCCTGATCTTCCTCATTCAAACTCTCGAGGGGATGCTAAACCCAAGCTAGCAAACCAGTGCTTTGGAAACCCAGGCACGCTTGGAGGTATCAGGGCCCATATCTAATAAATACGGGGTCTGTGCTTTGTACCTACGGTCTGAGCTCAGATTAGAGCAGCCCCCAGGCGCAGCCAGCCATTCGTGCCTGTAGTTATTCAAGCACCGAGGACTGCACGCAGAGGGAAGGCTGAAGCCAGATTATGAATGAAGCACCAGGATTGATTCCCTTATCTACCCTCCATCTCCCACTAACTGGAAGATGTATTCAGGGAAAATATAATTTAAAGGTGGAGGCTAATGATGAATCAAATTGATTTTCAGGACAAGAAAATAGATGTAATTGCAGTCTACCTGCTTGCAGCTTGCCAAGTCATAGCGAGTTTCACGATGAACTGACTTCCTCTCCCCTTCCTCAGCACAGACCCTTCCCCTTCTCAGTCCCCCACCAAAGAAAGAAAAAACCCTCACAGAAAAGAAATTCTTTTACACAGGACAATTAAGCGTCACCCGGAGCCAGCTCAATGTTGGCTTCCCTCTCCCTGCTAAACAGTACACAGCCTGAATTAATGGATATGCAGAGGGTCCACTTTCTGGGGAAAAGCAAATTCCGAGCTTGCAGCTGGGAGGAATGCATCGTATGTCTGGTATTCACACTGTGCCTTCTCCTCTCCTTCCTTTTTTTGGCCGTATAAGGAGCTGAGCACAGCAGGCTGAGCCGGGGAGCGCCGTGCTGCCTGCTCAGCGCCGTTAAAACTTCTGACTTTGTTAGTCTTTACTGGAAATCCAATCAATCCATCTAGGAAAAAGGCTAGCACATACACTGCCGAGCATCAGGCTCAGACCTCCCACTCCTGAGATGTGGGATGAAAAAAGGAGCAAGCTGAACTAGACCAGCCCAGCAAGGGCTCCTGCAGAGATGCATCCACATGTACATATACACAGGCAGTAATTTTCTTAATTACATTGGAGGGAAGGGGGGTGCTAACTTAAAAACTCAAGACTATTGCAGCTAAAGGGTTCATTCCCAGGACAGCAGCACTCAAAGTCAGATCTGCGCAGGAAATAAAAGGCAACCCGGCCTTCAGCGCATGCACCTGGGGCCAGGAGGATTACGTGCCCTCAGCCACAGAAAAATACCACCTCTCTAACATGCACAGGTTATAAGCAGGAGCGTAGGACCATGCTTTAGAAATGCAAACCGTTGGGAATTTTTCCTCAAGTCCTGACAATCTCTAAGTTAGAGTCTATTGCAGCAATTTCAGCAGCAGGCTGGGATTTCCATATCCAGGATGCAATTGCAATCATTCATTCTAAAAAGTAAAACCTTTTTGCCATTGTTGCTTCTACTGTAAACAACAGACTATTCCTGTGGGCACCCAGGACTTTGCAGGAGCAAAAAGAAGAGAAAGACACACCTCTGACAAAGGCAGGAAATCCTGGAACACAAATACCCAGGAAGAATCTGCATCAACTCCCCTTTCTCAGCCCTGTTGGGCACCAGAAGAGCAGCTCTCGTCCTGCAGAGGAAAGTGGTGACAGCAACTGCAGGGATGGGGAGACAAATGTGGGATCGATCACCGTCGGAGCACAGCAAACAGCCCCAGGAAAGAAGGAAGCCCACAGACAGACTGCCAGTGTCTGGACTGTCTTCAGTTCAGTCCCAGCTTTTCCTGCCACACAGAAAACCTGAAGAGATCTGCACAATCATCCATGCTGGTCTTTACCCTCAGCTGCTTCAGAGCAACGGGCTTCTGTCTGCTTTCCTCAGCCAGGCATTAGGGTCCCAGGCGAGGCCACGACAGAGCTGGCCAGGAAGAAGATAGGGAACCTTAAAGAAATCAGCAGCTTGGCCCACTTCCCCAGGGGTGTTGTCTTCAACCCAGGCTCGTTCTCAATGCCTTGAAGGATGATGCAAATCCTCCATAACAGGCAGGTTTGCAGTCTTCTTCCCCAGATACCATCTCATTCCAGTGTTCAAAATATAAAGATTGACTTAATCCTGAGGCAGGAGGTTTAATCTTGCTCCCAAGTTTTATTTTGTTCTTTTGCCAATAGTCCTTAGCACTGAAATAATTCTTCACACACACAGAAGCATCCAGTCTGCCTTTGGATCTTAGGTCGCTGGCCTCAAGAGCCTCCTCTAGCAACAAGCTCCATACTCCAAATTACAGGTTGGGTGACAGAGTTGCTTCTTTGTTGGTTTTTGGGGGGTTTTGGGTGGTGGGTTTTTTTGGGGGTGGTTTTTTTTGGGGTTTTGTTGTTGTTATTGTTTGGTTTTTTTTTTTTTTTACCAGCATCAAGAGTCTTATCATTCAGCTTTGGCTGGCCATCATATGTGTCTGTGTGTCAGGACAAGGAGAACAGACGCAACAAAGCTGCATCCCTGCTTACAGACAACTCTGTGCTTTGAAGAGGACAATCCCGATGCTTTCAGTCCCTCTGCAAACGCATTTAGAGGGCAGGATGCTGCCTGGGCAGAAGCAGGACGTTCCCCATCAGCACCACGCTAACTTCCCTCTCTATGGAGACTTATGGGTGCTGCCCCATTGGATGACAGTACCGACTATCAGAGCCCCTCATGCTTGGCCCCAGGACTACAGTAGCAGGCAGCATCTTATGAGCAACCTGAACCCACCCAACTGCCTTGTCCTGTCTTCCCACCTCTGCCAAACATGATGAGTCCCATCCCCTCCCCAGCAGCAGCACCGCTGGGCTGTGGTTCCCCATTGCCACCCTTTCCTTGGAGGTCCAGTCCCACCTCCCGCAGCTGCCTGCTCCCAACCCTCCACCTGTGGAGAGCTGCCTGCCCCGGGCAATGCGAAGGACAGTGGCCAGAAACCTCCTCATGATCTCCAAATAGAGTCTTCAACCTTCACCTGTTGTATTCAGATCAAGTTGGGGATGCTCTGAGGCACCCAGTGGAGCAACTTGGATGAAGACACGCCACTGAAACTCAGCTGGGGGAGGGGAAGGTTTCTAGCCTCGTTAATAACAGCCTGAAATTAAAAGCAGAGCTTGTAGTACAGCTGCAATTCCAGCTACCCCGCTGCTTGTGTTAACAGTGTGGCTTTATTATGGTCAGGGATTAAAAACCACTTCAACAATTAAAGGAGGGAAAGAAGAAATAAAAAAAAAAAAACAAAACCAAATGAACGAAAGAACCAACAACAAAAATCAGTAAAGAAATTCCTGTGGGCTGGAATGATTAGCAAAAAAAAGTCATGTTCTGTGAGGTGCAAGAGTGAATGTTTCCTTCCCTGCTGCCAACAGGCCCACACATGCCCCCCACCAAGTATATTTGCCCCTTACCCATGGGAAGCCACCCAAGTGTTCTGTGGCTCAGCACCAGCCACCGTTGGTACCCCATGGCCCAGAGTAGGTGCTCTGCAACCATCCTGCTCCGAGCAGATGGCTTGGAAACCTTCCTCGCTCCCGCTACCTAAATGCTATGGCATTAAGGTAAAAAAAAAAAAAAAAGGTCTTGCAATAAATGCCTGGAGCTTCTCAGGAGGCACCAGCCCTTGCTGAGCAGCCAGGAGGTAGAGGGGCAACAGCCAGTCAGAAGCATGCCCACGTTTCTCACGGGTGTGCTGGTTGACCACCAGTTCTTGAAAAGGCAATTGCCCTGCGTGCCCTGACGCCTGCCCACAGCAGCCCCCCGCCAGCCAGGATGAGGAGCCAGCGGGAAGCCTCAGTTCATCACATCCCAATACAATAGTCATTGCCTTTGAGGGCTTGGTCAATAATGCTGAGCTTTGAACCTACTTTCTCTTCTTTATAAAAATTAAAAGCAATAAATTAATGAGAAAGAGTAAAACTATCTCCCTTCTCCTCTTTCCCCCCTTCCTGATGCAGAACATACCCCTCTTTTTTCAAGCACTAGCAGCTCACCAAGAGGGCCAAATCTCTGCAGCCAAACAGCCACCTAGGCACAGGTTTGGCAATCAGGTGGGCTGCAAGTCCAGCCCTTCCCAAGGGGGGAGACCCCCAGCCATCCACAGGCACAGCTACAGGGACCAGGGGCTATGTGGGGGCCTCAAAAGCCCTAGTAAGCAGACGGGAAAATAAATTTAAAAAAAATAAAAATAATCACCTCCATGCATGCTTATGGGCCAACAGACAGAATGGGAGCAGGCAAAATAGACATTCAAGCTGTTTCTCCAGGTCTCCAAGGATGAGTGATTCTTCACACCCCAAAATCCTAAGCAGGGGCATCCCCAGCCCAGGGAGGGGGGCCGGAAGGAGCAGCCCACCCTGATGCCCATGCGGAACCTCCCACCATCTCAGCATGAACAGCGGGACCCACTGCTCCCCTCCAGTTTTGGGGGGCACAGAGACAGGAGGCCCATATTCAGCAAGGAAGAGACGTTCTTTCACCATTTGTTTTTACCATCGCTACCATGAAAATTGCCATGGTTTTAAGCTTGGCACCTTTCATCTCCATCAGAATAGGATAAAAACCAAAGGTGACATTTCCAGGGTAATCATCTACGTTCACTGCAAAGCTACTGAACACCACGAGTCCTTTACAGGCCAAAAATATCAAACACAAGGTTCACACTTGCTTTTTCTCAACAGTGTTCCTCCGCTCTGCCCTCACAGGTGTGTAGCCCAGTTGCCCAGAAGCTTTGGAGTTTGGGATTTCTTTTACTTTTTATCTCACTATAGCTTTTGCCTTTGAACAACAAAAGAAAGCGAGCGAAGCCACAGCACTGTGGGAAGGCAAAGGTTTCCTCTTAGCCAGACACAGCCACGCCTCTTCCAACCTCTGCAGAAAGTTTGGCCTTCAAAATCAACCCAAACCTGGCCCATCAACCAAAGCTGCCTTTCTTTGCACTACGTGGATATAAACCCAATGACCAGAGGACATCCATAGAGATATGCCCTAGGCAACAAATTCCTGCAGCTAGCACAGTGCTGCAATGCTCCAGAGCCAACCTGCCGACACAATGGTGGTCATCCGGCCCCAAGACAACAGACCCAGATTCCCCCAGTGTTTCCCATGGGGAGACACAGGACAAATTTGGTCCTCATGGCTGCAGCACCCCATTGGTAAAAGCAACACCGGGAGCACCAAACAGATCTGAGCCCCATTCTTGCTCTGGGACAGATGCAGAATCGTTTTCCGTAAGGGACCGAGGCTCCCTTAGCAGGGATGTGACTATTAGTTGACAGAAAAAGCCTTTGCTATTTTTGGAGACAGAACGCTGGATTCAGGTAAGTTCTTGCTGCTGTAACGAAGGATGATGATGCCTGACCCAAACGAAGAAGACTTGTCGTTATATGACAATGCATGTGTCTAGACAGCTGCTCTCAAAAGCCTGCCAAGAACATTTTACACTGTTCGTTTTCATAAGCTCAGAAACTCCAAGCCAGGCTGTGCAAACCCTTTGTAATTCCCTTCACTGTAGGGCTATGAAGGGCTTCAATAGAATTGTACTTGAAGCCGTGTCTGCAAAAATATCACAGTGAAGGTGGCAAGTCCCCAGCAACCACACAGCTGTCTGAAACATGTCCAGGGCTGGTTTGATAGCATAAGAAAACCAAAACCTCCTTTCTTTTTCCCAGCAGAAGTCTCCAGTGTTTCGAAAACATTTAAATTAAAACTAATAAACCCCACAATACACTTTCTTTCTCAGACACCAGAGCACTTTCTAAATACCAAGGTGACTGCAACCAAAAGTCACCGCGGCTTAACAAATTTGGGTGAAGTGACTTCTCAGTGGTTTCAGCTGAAGGGCTTTGCCTCACATTTGCAGCAGGCTGGGAGCACACACGGTCGCCACAGCTCAGCCAACGTTCAGCTGCGACAACGCACCACCTCCCCACAGCCTCCCAGCCCTGCGAAGGGAAGCATTGTCCCCACTTGGCAGACAGGAGAAATGGAAGCTCAAGGACAACAAACCACAAAAAAAAAAAAAGCACACCAACAAAATACCAAAAACACAACCAGAAAGCAAAAACACCAAAGAGGTGAAGTTCGGAGCCACACTGCCCCATCACACTCACTCCTGGATGGAAAAGAAGGGGATGCTTGAAGTATGTGGGATGATGGCTGTACCACGTACAGCCTGGCAGGAGGGAAATGGGCTGGGGCTTTGGGAAAGCACATGAGACCAGGAGGAGCTGAGCAAATGCCAACCAGCAAGGAAGATGCTGTGACCATATAAGGCGCAAGACAAAAAAGAGCTCTTCTGATGGAGGAGACCTCACAGTGGAGCTGGAAAGATGTACAGAGTAGTAACTGTCCCCCAGGCCCCCCAGCTAAACCCAGAAAAGCTTCAGCCCATTGCTATCAATCCCACTTTTAATCCCCTTAACCTTTATCAGAGGCAGAAACAACAAAATATCACCCAGCTACCCATGAACAGGAGGTGGAGCCCATGCACGGCGTGTCTCTTCTAGAAAGAGCCAAAATGCACTGCACAGAAATTTGCACTTGGACAATTCAGATCCTGTCCTTAGAAATAGATGTTACAGTCTTTATCCTACATAGAACAACTGCATTGAGAAAAATTTCCCCTTTCGCCCTAGAATCTGTGACCCTCTACATCACAGCTTTCTTCATGCAAGTAATGTCCCCCATCCATGATGGGGATCAGTGCTATGGCTGGTGTCAAGCAGGGCTGCTCCTTCTCTTAAAAACCTGTGCTTCCAGCTCCAGTAGAAAAATCCTCATCTGCTCAGACACCCCAAGTGGCCAAAAGCAGGCAAGTGCTGAGCACTGCCTTCCCTTAGAGACTTTACCAACAAACACCTGAGCGAAATATGGATGGGCCACCCACATACACTCCTCCAAAAATTTACTCAGTTCAAACCCATTCCTCCTCCATCTCTTTTGACATAAGCCCGTATTTGTCTGTTAACAGTTGAGGTGCTGCTGACACCCCGAGGAAGAAGGTGATCCCCTTTCAGAGCAGATCCCCTTCCAAGAGCTTCAAAGTCTCAGTGAAATAACCAGCTGCAGCTCAGGGTAGAAATCAACCCTGCAACCAGCAGTCTTTGTGGACTAAAATAGCTCTAGAATTTGTTTCAGAGCAACATTGGAATTTATCGGGTTAAACACACTAATATATTGATTCCACCAAGGACTTAAAACTTTGCACCTAAACAACTAAGAACATGTTCATTACAAGTGTCATAACACGCTTACAGTAAACTATTACTGGACTTACAGAGAAGGAAATTTAGGCACATGGACCAGCAGTGGGTTGTCAGAGAGACAAAGTACTACAGTCAAGGAAAGAACTCAGATTTGCCCCATTTTCCAGCCTATCACAGACACATGCTCCCAAGAACCCAGGTCTTTCCTCATTAAAAAAGGAACCAACCACCCTTCTGAGGTGACACCTCAGGTTTTGGTTTTTTGTTCCCATTTTAGCATGTATAATCCATGAGGAGCCAAGAGGAGCTGTGAGCTGCTGCTTCTCTGAGAGACTGGACATTCCTGAACAGCACCTCTCAGTAGTTCAAAGGTGGCACCTTCCAGTTTCCGCCAACTGCCTTGGTTCCCAAAAGATAGTCTATGGTCCTCCTTCTAGATTGACAAGTCTACTTTTGCACTAGTCCTCTGATAAAAATAAATGGACATCTGTTGCAAGGAAACATTCATCAGAACAGCTAGGAGATGTCAGTATTGAGCAAACAAGCCTTCAGCACCACATCATACGTGGAGATGAAAGCCCCAGGGATCCTGTCTTCCTCTCATTAAAGTACCATTTGTATTAGTGGGACTTAAAATGGATTTTAAACATTAGCTGAGGACTTTCCTTAGTGAAAGGGGTCATCTGGGCACCTTCACGGGAGCAAACCCCCTCCTTAGACTGACCTGAAGTTGGAAGGTTTTGTATGGGCCAGCATTGGAGAGAGGACTCAATCAGAAAAACATCCAGTGTCACTGCTGGTCTTGGCAAGGTTGGATTTACTACAGCAAGGACTAGAAAGAGGATCTGCCTAGTCTGGAGGCCAGAGGTCCAAAAGGCAAGCCAAAAAGTAACTTGTTCCCTTTCCTAACAAACCATGTTTTCAGCTGGAAGTCGCTTGGCAGCCTTCCTACCGGAGGATGCAGCAGGTCAAGACAAGGGTTCATTCCCGGCCAGGCCGAGCAGGGACACGAAACACAAGAACAGACAGCGCTTTGCAAACATGGGCCGAAGCACCAGGAGGACTGCATCTGCTGGGCTCTCCCCAAACAGCAACGGATGCTGCTGGGCTCCAGGAAGCACCGACCTGCAGTAGAGCAAGGATAGGATAAGTACCGAGGTATATCGAGAAAGCTAGCCAAGGCAAGCCTTCAGGCACCCAGCTGCACCACACCTTTCTCGTGAACACCTTTGGTTTCTCTTCTCTGTGAAAATCAAACATAGTAGCATTTTATAAGAAAAATGTCACTTAAACTCCTTATTAAAGGTAATTTCCTCTCCCACCCCTTTTTTCATTAGCAACACTCAAGCATTCATCAAATGATCCTGTTATTTCCAGGCAAAGCGTTAGTCTTCTTACGAAGAACCTATATATTAGCACCGTCTATTGTTATAAGTGTAAAAAGTTCTACCACAAAAATCAATTCAGCAGCAAAGTGTCCCATCCACCTGAATAGGAATTTACTTAAATAAACCTCACACACAGGGAAACCAGTAAGTGCTTGGGGAACAATGCTCATATGGGGAAAAGATGCAGCAGTAACCACATTACTTTTCCCTTCTAGGCAGTAGCTTTCCACTTAAATATTATACAATGCACCTGCTTATTATTCTTATTACACAATATCACATTCAAATCCATGCTGCAAGCATCCCACTCATCGCCAAAAGACTTCAAGGAGGAAAAAAAAAAAGACATTCAAGGAAAGTAATCCATAGTAGCACATTACACCACACCAATTTCAAGCAGGCTGTCATTCTCATTACACCAGACGGCATTTCGACTCCAACAGTATCCTTCAGTGAAACATCCTTGTTAGGGCATTATTCTTGCTACATGCAGCCCTTTTGAAATGAATGGTACAAATTCTCTTAGTCATTTCAAAAGGAGTGTGTTGCTCAGAGCGCTTTAACTTTTCACATCATCTTTTCCAATAACTTGCAAAGCAGCAAAGCCAAAACAGGCCATCTTTAAGGAAAGAATTAAAAATAAATAAATCAGCACCTGCCTTGGGAAGGAACTACAGAACAGGGCTGTGGATCCCAACTCAAGGGAGCCGTATGTGCCATTCCAGATCCAGGCCAACTCAGAAAATCACTTAAGTACCTGATTAACTTTAATATGCCCTTAAGTTGCTTTGACTTCCGTAGGACTTAAGCATATACTTACGTGCTTTCCTGTACAGAAACACTCTCTTAAACCAGATCCTGTTTTGTAGGGATGCCACATACACACACACATGCATGCACATGCAGCTTGCACGCTTGGGAAAGCTCTGGCTCCTCAGCCTAGCTGCAAACCGGACTGCCTTAATTTTGCACCCACCTATGGACCAAAACATTTCACCCAGAGCTTTCAATAACCCTCTGAGGGTTTGGAAGTCCTTTATCTGGGACAGGGACTTTATGAAGGGTCAGTTCTGGGTTTTACACTTGGTAAGTGATGCGAGGGCTGATGAGACACTACAATGCACTGGATTTGCAGATCTGTCCAAGAAGAGAAGATCTCCCTGGGCCCAGTTGCATCTGCTCTGGACCACGCTGTGGACCAGCCCTGGACTGTGCACAAACAGCAGGGACTGTGAGGACCTTGCACTGGTCCCTTCTGAGCCACCACTTTGCCTGGTGAGGTATGGGTTATGGCTCAAAATGCCAGAGGGTTTTGTCCACAGGTACAAAGATGTACAGACCCACAACCAAGAAGGCTCTCAGCTTCAAATGGGACACCACGTTTCAATGACTTTACACCCACGAGGAAGACAGCGATTTCCTCCCAGTCTTCCACCACACTTCCTTCACTGAGTACCTGTGACTGCTAAACTTCCATGACATTTCTGGTCTCTCAGATGCCTGGGGTCTTCTGTGGCCCAGGAGAGCAATACAAAGTAGACACCATTTCTGGTGTATCGGGACTCCACTGGCATCCCTTTCCTCCCAGGATGCTCCATGCCAAACCCAGCAAGGTCTTTGATTCCCAGGCCAGGCATTCCTAGTTCACTGTGCCACAGAGGAGAAGGGTTACGGCACAGTGCTGCAGCCAGACGCTCGCAAAGGACCACAATTACTGGCCCACTTTATGCTCGCAGCCACCATCATGCAACCCAACATATCCTCTCGCCATGGCAGCTGCTGCAGCATTGGCTTACATCGGCAACCGCAGAGCCAAGAGCAAGGGAAGATACAAAAAGTGACAGAAAGCAGTCTTTGGAACTGCCCAGCAAGATGGGCTGAAGGACTACAGCAATGACCAAAAGGCATCTGAACGAACCCCTATCATCAAGGAGCTCTCGTGCTTCAAGACAGAACCTCAGCCAAAAAAGCCCCTTTGCCCAACCCCTCCCTCACCAGCTACTCTCTTGCTATTACAGTTAACTGCAAGCACATCATCCCTACAGCTTGTCTGATAGAAAAGAATTCCTACTACGTAGGGGCTTGGGTTTCCCGTTTTGCCCATTCTCAAGGCAATGCAATAAATTATTATTATATATGTCGGCTTTGCAAACAACTAAAGCAGCCATGCTGAGTGCCTGCATGGGGGCGTGCTGTTTCTCAGTGTGATCCAAAATAGCCAAGGTATTAAAATCCCACAAAGAAATGAGTTTCTAATGGAAAAATTGATGGGCCAGATCTTGACACTGATGATTATTTTGCTAGCCCGGGGCAGAGCCCAAACTCCCCTAGGTTAGAGGGCCTCACCCTTCCCCTTTCTTCTGTGACCCACATTACAGTCTAGCTGCTCCCACATCCACCCAGCCCTTGGGTTCCTCACCTAGAGGAGTGATGCACACTATCCTTTCCAAGCCCTGGCCCTTCCCCTGCATTTATCATCGTTCCCAAAGCACCTGGATAATGGATCAACAAGCTCTTCAGTGCTGAAGTTGGCATGGGAGAAGAAACACTTCACAGTAAGACATCAAATGCTGCATTGAGCTTTTGGATCCCACCAGGTCAATGGCTGCACATGACCTTCCATTTGAGGAAGCCCCAAGTGAACAAAATTGAACTCTGCTTCAACGCTCTGTTCAGCAGCGCAGGATGACTTTATGTTTATATCTTGACATCCCTCTCTTTCTTTTAGATGCCACCTGCTGAAAATACTATGATGAAAAACCTGCAGATTCAAGGTCTTAAGATGGAGTCCTTTGCTGGGCAGCAGAAAAGGATCAGGATAGCAAACCATATGCTCCCAGTGCATCTACAACTTCCCTGTGCCTGGGACTGGTGTCCAACTGGGACCCACATTGGCCTTTTTACACTACTTTTCCCCAATGTGGTGAAACAGGCTCCAGGAGCAATGGAGCTGCCTGACCTGCCAGCTTTGTGCCCAAAGCCAAGACCAAAGGTGCTGCTTACCACGGCTGCTGCATGGAGGGGCACAAAGCCACATCATTCCCTGCTGCAACACAACTTTGGGGCTTTTTCCCCCCACTCCTGAGACCTGCAGCCTGTGCAATGGGATCCTGCATCTCCAGTAGCATGGGGCTCGCAGAGCCAGGAAGGAGCCTCAACCTGCACACACACACACCCCCCAGAGGGGTGAGGGGGTTTGAACTGGAGGGTCTCTGTGCAAGTCTTGCGTTGAATACGAGATGTACAGTGATGCCGAGCCTTGCTCCAACTGAAGGCTCATTGCCTGCCTTCCCCTCTCAAAACAACACAGATGTCAAAATGTCTGCTGATCAGACAAATTACAGAAACGGAGGCCACATAGTGACTGCAGGGAGGAGGAGGGCCATCACTGCAAGCCTGCCCCAGGGAAGTGTAGCATCCCAACATGTCTCCCACAAGAGTAAAACCAAGCACCATCCAAAAGTAAAAAGAAAGTAGAAAAGTTTACTGCCTGTGCCATTTAAATTTGGATTTCTATTACAGAAACACACCAGGAGCCTGGCTCCCTCCCTCAGCCCCTGCACAGAAACACATCACCTTCCTCCAAAGGTGACAACAGAGCAAATAAGATCAGGAGTGACAAAGGCAAGAGGAAGAGAGTTGCAGGGTGCTGTGACTTTCTGTTTCAAAGCAACAAACTCTTTCTACCATCGAGTTCAATTGAATAAAGGGTAAAATTTCAGAAAAATACAGGTAGTTTCAGGTCCTACGCTTGTGCCAAGTCCCTTGCCCACCTTTTCATTAGATTAAAAAAAAAATAAATCTTAAAAAAAAAATCAGTGGTTTTCAGTAGTTTCTTTCTCTCCTGGTTGCTGTGGGAAAGTCTTGCACAAGCCATGGTAGAAACTAACTCCTTTGAAACACAAACATGATTGCACACATCTATTTAACATGAAGCAAAACTGAAAAACATGGTTTTCCCCAAATTATAGTGTGAAATTTCGATAGATGTATTTTCTTTGAAGCCAGCGCTGCCCTTTCAAGCCGTGTTTCAGTCGCCGGAATCACGTGCCCGAGACCACCAATGTGATGCAGTTTCCACCTCCAAAGCTTTGGTCTTGTAGGATTTACTCCTTTAAGCTGTGAGAGAGGGAAGCATATTACATACTGCTGACAGTGTGCGTTTGTGCGTGTGAACACAGATGAGGATGAGGTGAGATTAGGACAAGTTTGCAGGGAATTAGCCCAGTGGGTTATTTATTCCATGACAGCACAGATTAAAAGGGCTGACCGTCCCTTTGGCCTTACAAGCACTCACGAGAGTTATCAAGCACGTTTCACATTGGAGGGAAGGGGAGGAGGTGTTATTGTCCAGGTAAATACCTCAGTAAAATTCAGTGAACAGCACTTTGCACATGATTAGTGTGACACCTCCCAGGATCCCCAAATGCCTTCAGGAGAAATGCTCTTGTTAAGCCTGGCTGGGGTGGATAGGCTGGATCAGTCCCAGCCGACAGGCAGACAGGTTGAGTCAGAGGGACTGACTCCCAGCCCACCACCTCAGGGTCCTCAGGGAGGACCAGCCTTGCCCAGTATGCCCCACATCGCCACCCACAGTCGAAGCCTCCCAGTCCCACCCCAGTGCAGACAAGCGCTTTGCTTGTGCCCTGTCCTACTGGACCAGGCTTCGCTGAGCCTCTCAAGGGATTTAGTAGTAGCAACCAGGTAGCCTCATTCCTACTGACCCATTCTCACCGTAACATAATTCTCATTTCCAAGCAACTGGTTCTAGTTAATATTATTTGTGTTTTAATGCTTTCTAGGAACCATTCCAGCTTTACATCACAACCAATACCACTCGTTAGGGGAAACACTTAATCTGCCTGGCCATGCTTTGGGTACTTTGCTGTAGGAACTGGTCCAGGCAGTCACATAGACAGCAGTGCCTGCCCCATGGCCAGAGCTCTCCCCCAACACACACAGCCCTACTGGGGACATGGCCTGTAGGTCTGAAGGTGGCTTTCACCAAGGTTGAATTCTGGAGCTCCTCCAGAAATCCTCCAAGGAGCATGAGCAAGCAAAATAAAGAGAAAGCCACAAAAGCTTGAGATCAAAGGACTCTTTGGGTTCCTTTTCTCTGCAAACATATTGGGTATTTCCCATTTTCTTCCTCTTGGTCTCAACAGCAGCAGGTCTCTCCGCAGCCATCACTGCCATAGCACGCGTCTGACTGAGGCTGAGCTAGTGTTGTACAACACCCAGAAGGAGGTTTCCTCAGCACCACTTACCAGAAAGGGAAGCTGAGGCATGGAGAAGCATGAGAGGTGCTTTTCCAAACTTCAAGAATCAATTCACTTGAGACTATTGATCCTGGTACTAACATCGAGCCTGGCCTATTTAACTTACAAATTTTCACACGAACCCCACCAAAACACAACAGCCTTCTGGGAAGCACTGAAAGGGCCCAAAATTACACAAGGAACTGACAGAGCCAAAAACAGCAATATTGGATTTTGTGGGTTCACAGCCTGACTTACCTATACAATATTTCTCCATAAAACAGGGTGTCTGTTTTAAAGGATTCCAAGGACTTCACAAAGTGGCACCCAGGACAAACAAGACAAAAAAAGCCCCTGGCTGGAGCCAAGCCGACTCTCACGAGAACAGGTACCAGCGGTTTGGTGCCTGAGGAGGGACAGCACAGGGCGCAAGGTTTGGTCCTGTCAAAACACAGAAATTGTCATCTCTGCTCCTTCCACCTGCCTCCAAAGAGGGCAGGAAAGGTAACAAGTAAGAGGCCCACCTTTACAGAAGATGTCAGGCCTCTGGGCAGGAGAGTTCCTGGGCAAGATGGACCAAGCCCTGCATTGACCATGCTCCGGGTCCAGCTCCCAGCTTGGGACCACTCAGGACCCCAGCAATGCTGCAGCGGCACTGCATCTCCTCGCTTCCCTGGAGTCCCAGCACACAGACTCTGCCCTGTGCACATCACTGCACAGCTTAACAGCATGCCTACAACAAGAGCATCAGCAGAGCTGTTGCTCCAGCCCATAATATACTTTTGGGTTTAAATCAGCCCAGGGCAGAGGCACTTTAGGGTGGCATCCAAACCAGCTGACAGTGTCCCACATCCCTAGGGAGCAAGAGGGGCTGACATGGTTGCACACAGCAAGGATTTGCTGTACAGGTAAAATGCCCATAGGAGCTGGATCTTCTTGCTGTTTCATGAAGGGCTTTGGGACAAATAGGAAAAAAAAAAAAAAAAAAAAGCCAAAGTTTCCAGGACAGCAAGCAACTATGTTCACAGTCTAATCCATACCTACTGCCGTGGGGAGGCCACTCTGCTTCTGACAACCTCAACACAGCAGTTCCCAACAACCTGTTTGGCCTGAACTTCTTCATTACCATAAGTATCACTTTTATTCATAGTGCAATGGGGGGGGGGGGGGGGTCTTCCCAATGAAGAATACAATACACAGACTGGTTGCACTTCAGATTTTACTGCAGCTTTCAAGTGTGTGGCCTCTAATCAGCACAGCCAGGACTGTTGTCCCCTGCCCTAATGCAGTGGCTTAGTGGAAGGGATTTCAGGTATCATTTCAAGTCCTCCAACTCCACCACCTCCTGGAGAGCTACCACCACTTGCCTTTTAGAGACAGTATCACAAGCAGGAAGGGATGGTGCAAACCAACTATTCCACAGCCATTTCCCACAGCGTCCATCCCCGTTGTACCGGAGCACTTTCTGGGGATGGCAGGACAGCTCAGATCCCTTGCTTGTCATCCATGGAGTCACAAACCCATGAGGAACCATCATACTGGCACACATACAACCCCAGTCATCAGATATCACCTACCCAGACACAGCTGAATAGGACACAGCATTTCACTCATTTTCATATTAATATCATACCAATATTGTATCAAGATAGTCAGTCCTTGGAATCTTTATCCACTGCGCTGCTGCAGAGGCACTGATCACTCCAGACCCTTTTGCCACCACATCATTCTAGGAGCTTGCACCAAACTGCTCATTGACACACACCTCAAAACTTCTTTTCAGAGCCACTTCTATACAGGCCATAATTCCCACCAAGGTTTCAATACTCGCTTGCTGTCCCTTCCTTTCTATCCTCATGTCCAACTCATGAAACTCAAAACTTCACAGCAGCCAGAATGACATCTAGGTCTGCCTTCTGCCAGAGCTGTTCACCCAGAGGAGCATTTTGATCCAGCCCAGGTAGGTTATGGAAAGCTTTCTGGAGTGCTATTTCTCTTTCAGCACACACCCTGCTCAGGTTAGGAGGAAGCAGGTAGGAGAGATGAGCACGTATCAGGCACATCCACCACGGAAGTCTGGGAGCTGCTGCTTCCCAATGCAAGTTTCCTCTGGAACCTCAAACCAGACCCAAAGCAAGTGCAGCTGTTTGCATGGAGCATCTTTATCCTTGCACCAGTTTGAGGCAAAAGAACTCGCTTTACCTTCTTTCAAGCAAGAAGCTGTTTTCTCCGCTGAGCAGGGATGTAACCAGATCAAAGACTTACAGGTCAGCTCCTCGTCGGCAATTCCACCTCTCATTTGCAGTTTGTGCATTATTTACTCTCATAAAGAGGAGGCAAAAGAAAACAAAAACAAAAAAAAAAAGAGAGAATCCAATGCTCTTTGGGACAGGCAGGACAAGCTCAAAGGGGGAATATTCCCTGGCACCAGACAGCCCCAGGGAGGGGAGAGGAGAAGGGGAGCTCAGTGTTACACCATGCTAATTATTTACCCACAGATTTTCTCAGGAACTTGTAACCCACACCCAACATCTCAGGAGCACGTCCACAGGGTGCAGGCAATGAGGAAATCGGGGAGAGAGGAGAAGATAACTCTTTTCTGCTGATTTAAGGTAAGAGTTTGAGGCCAGGGATTATCAACCCAACAGAATTACTCAGTTACACACCTGAGAGGAGGAGGAGGAGGGTAAAAAACCAAGGCAGGCAGAGCACTGTTAGGTTCCCAAAATACACAAAGCACAAACAACAGGCACAACCAACCAAAGGCACTACATTAAAATATTGGGCATTACACAGCATCCACCAGCATTAAAAAAAAAAAAAAAAAAAAAGACCTCAAAAAGCTTAATCTACCTCCTCCCAGCAAACCCACACAGTGCTGTGGAGCAGCAGAGAGCACCTGAGCTCTGGGCAGCACCTGGAGGTCTCCCATCAATTAATTCCCCAAGTGAACCCTGCTTATCTCCCACCAGCAAGAACCACATTTCTGCATGAATTTTAGTCCATGCTTTGGTGTTCTGGAGGGGAGGGAGCTCTGTGTTGTTACTGTTTTTCTTAAACCAAAGAGGAACTAGAGAGTTCAGATTCTGGAGAGGTCTGTGGGTTTTACTGGGGGCAGGGGGGGGGAAGGTGTTCAGGAGTTATTTTTCGTCAAAAACAGGACGTGCTTTTTCCTGTTTCTTTCTAAATTTTCCCCCCCCCCAGAAAACACTTCCCATTTTCCACCCAAGCGCTAGTTTTGAACCCTGCACAGCAGCAGCCTCTGCTCTGCCAGTGATGGTGGGGAGCACTTTGGCAGGCTTGCACTACCCCAGCATTTGCAATGCCCTCCTTCCAAACTCCAGATTAATCCCCTGCTCACGTTAACATTCATTTTCTTCCATCAAATTAACCATTACTCCCCCTCCGACGTATTACTAACCGGTGGACTGAATCAACACATCTCAGTTTTGGGAAGAGGAACTATTTACACCACCTTGTTTTCACACCAGAACCACCGCCTGTGCCACATCCAGCCCCGGCACATCGCTCCCCTCCACTCCTGCTGGGCCAGTCCTACTCCCAAGCCTTGTTTCTGCGTAGGTCCTACCATCCCACCCACCACACAGTGTAGTAAATGCTTGCTTAGACTTTTTGGTTGGTTGGTTTTTCTTCTTTAACCAAGTGACATTTTTCAAACCAGATGACTTTTTCCACTTTAAATGTTAACAAGAGAGTGTAGGGGGGGGAAATAGTGAGGAAACTAATCAGTTCATCTTTCTCCTCTGGTTTGCTGCAACACTGTCCTTACTCTCTTATGCAGCAGCAGCACTTTTCAAATACATTTCTTTTGCTGTTTAAATACCACAGAGAAATTACCTGCTAAGATACCTTCTCTCTTTTCTACCACTTTTCCATCAGCACTGCTGAATGTATTAGAAATAGCTGTTCTCTTGCGTCTTTACCAAGCTTTTTCACGTCACATACAATGTCCCTCCTGCTTTTAAATGCCACAAGGTGCAGAGTGGCTCAGGCATCAGGAACACACACCAGATAAATCCTCTAAAGCCACTCCAAGATAACATACAGAAATCAGGAGTGCAAGGTTTAGTACTAAAGTTTTTAATTTATAAAGTCACTTGTGCCATCAACAAAAAGTCAGTCACAAACACAACGAAGGTGGCAGCACCTGGAGATTATCATGCCACATCACCTCCTCAACCTACTGGAGCATCAGGAAATGTTTGACACAAGACAAAGGTAATTTTTGTCCCTTCCCAAACACACTAATGACAATAGTTACTATTTTTAGCCCAGTTCGTCTTCCTGTTCAGGCAGGAACCACGCACTGGGTAGTCCTATCAGGTGAGAGCACCTCATGTTTGCCAAGGTGAGCAATGGGGAGGGAGAGCTTCTCTACACAATACAGGAGAGGGAAATCCACAGTTCTTGACCGTGATGCATGGAGCAGCTTTAACCATGGAGACCGCTTAAGGAGATGGCCAGGACAGAAAGCAACTGCTTGGACACAGGGAGAACGGGGAGGGGAACCACGTTATATCCAAAGTGGCTTCTGGCAGGGAGAAGGGAACGGGTTGTTCTAACATCCACCTCTCATGCATGGATGCAATACTTTTTGTTTTCCTCCCTCTTCAGACACTCTCCCCCCAGTCCCAGAAGCTTCTACAGAGATGTTGCTTGCTGTCCTACAGCACACATCAGTATTTTGAGAGCTCACCAGCAAGTCCAGTCTCCTCCTGATCCTGATAAACTGGACGATATGCCTCCCCCAGCGTGCTCCATAGACCACTCCTAAAGCAGCTGAGGAAAAAAAAGGTAGGTCCTCCCACACTCCCAGCCTAAAAAGCTGTTCCTTGTGATTACATTCAGCTCAAGCCTGTAAAATGCAAGACTCATTTAGAATAGGAAAAGAACATGGAAGGATTAGATCACAGCAGTCACTAGTGTACTCCAAGAGCCTCACCAATTTCCACTTCAACTTTCTTTTCCTCTAAATCCTTCCCCAACACACTTTCCATTCTCTAACCCCCCCCACCCTTCCCCCCTCCCCCCAAAAAAATATCAAGCTGGGACCCAGCCTAGATGTTCTCCCCATATAATCTGCCCAAAGTCTACAAACTACTGACTTGTGGTCACCAATTACATAAAGAAGACTCAAGCTTGCAGGTGAGAAGTAAAACTTTCGTCTGTTTTATATACCCTCGTGGCAATTTGCTCTCACCCACTGGCATGTCCATCCATCAGCTGCCAAGAGCACCCCAGCTCCTCAGTGCTGCTCTCCTTCCAGCAGGAAGGTATGGAGCCCACACCATCCCCAAGGGTCAACCTAAGCAGAAACTCAGCCTGCACACTTCTGTTACTGTTTAACCAGCACCTTGCCTTCTGGACCAAGGTCTGGTACACAAAAGCAAGGATTTGCTGTCACTTTTGTTCCAGCGAATGCTTTTTCATAAAGGAAAGGAAAAAGGAGGAGAGGATCCCTCGTCACTAAGTAAGGAAAGCCACTGGTTTTCCATCAGTGCACCCTACTGCGGTCACTGGGCTTGCAGGGACAGGAGGTGGGGACAAGCAGTTTGATTGCTGACATTGGGCACCATGGAAATTCAGATTTACCTTTCCCCTTCAGTCCTGATCTAAATTTTCCAAAAGGAAAAAAAAAAGGGGGGGGTGGTGCCACACCGCCTGTGCGAGGTACGCAACAAGCCCTGCTGCAGCACCCAGGTGTGGCAGAGGGAAGAGGAAGCTTTGCCACTGATCCGACCGATCCCTCCGAGCCGAATGCCAACACGTGAGCATGCAATTAGCCCAGTTACGGATCTCACACTATTCGGCTCCACTTTCTCCCAGGAAATGTGAGACTGGGGGGATGCAAGCATGTTACCAGAGAAGCAGTGGCCGTTGGGTAACACCACACTAAATGGTAGGCAGGAGGGGTTACACAGCACCGTGGGAAAGCAAAACCCAATCTCAACACCCCCCACTGCCCTGGCAGTCTGTAGGGACGGGCCATTTCACAAGCCCAGGCTCTGCTGCAGAGCATCAACCACTCCTCCAGCACTGCCTGCCCCCCTGGCCACCAGCTCCACGAGGGTTTCTCACCAGCCAAGAGGCCCATGACCGCCCGCAATGTCATGCTGCCCACCCAGAAAAGCAACGCTGAAATCTACTCCTGTTTTCCATGAGCTAAGCCGAACAGCTTAAATATTACCCAGCGCTGCCAGCCCTTGTGATGGGTAAATGCTTTCGGGATCAGGGGGACATCTTTATTTAAATGGCATCTGTATGGCAGGTGGAACACCAGCTTCATCACCCAATTCATTTGTGTCAACCCCTTATGCAAGCAGGCACAAGTATGCCCCGTCACTCACCCGGCCTGCTCGTACAAAAGGATGATGTGCCAAGCCAGGGCACGGAAGATAAGCACGCTGACCCCTCTATTAAAATCAGCATCATCCACCTTTTTATAGAAAACAGCTGATCTCCTAAGGACTCCCTGTTACCATAAAATGAATTGCAAAAATTTCAGGGCCAGCCGCATGGCCTGGGATCTGCCCGCCCAGGTAGGCATCGACTTCAAAAAACATAAAAAGCTCACAGAAAAGAGGCCCAGTGCAGACTACCTTATTTTGGGAAGAACAGAGCTTTTTTCCCCTCCATGTTTTAGCTTACTCCACCTTCTAAAATAGCCTGAACTAAGTCAAAAAAGGCATGTTCACTTTGGAATGAAGCGCTTGCAGAAGAGCTGTGGCAGAACAACTTGTTCCTCCATAGCTATTCTGAACCACAGCTCAGTAACAGATCCAGAGTACGTCTCTGTAAACGAGACATGTTGATCTGACAACCCAGTTAAAGTGGTGGGTAGAAGCTTAAAACCTTTACAACAGCATAAGCTCTCGCTGACAATTCCCTTCAACTAAGGGCACACCGACCCAAGAAAAATCAGGCATCGTTCGCTTCTTTTCTAGAGTCCAGCTTTCCGGCCTCGAGTGTTCAAAAATCATCAGTTCAGCCTCAAAGTTGGTAAGACTGGCTTAAAAACCTACCCAATAAAAACAGTGTATTTGAAGTTTTCCCCCTATTGGCACTCTGTATAGAGAGCCTTTTTCCCAAAGCTTTCCTACACAGCCACGAGGCCCAGAACCTTAAGTTTATTTTAAATGAAGAGATTAGATATTAAAGGAAATTAAAGATTTAAGGGAGCAGGGGCTATAAAAGACTCAATCTAGGGCAGAGCTTACAGCAAGATCACAATCCACAGAAATCACTGAACATCTTGAACATTAAAACTAAGACACTGAACATCTCAAATTAGAACTCTGTTTTGCTTGTTACTATTACTTGAGATTGCAACGTCCCAGGTCAAAAAGTGCTTCAGAAGAAAGACCTTTAACTCCGCTGCTTTCACACAGGCTGGACACTGCCTTTCTGGAGGAAGACAATTTCTTGAAACACAGTGTTAGTATTTTTCTTTTCTTGTCTTCCCCCCCTTTAAGCTTTCACTCAGCATTACAAGCGCCAGTTAATGCAAACCCTTCCCGCATGCGCCGTTTCACTGTCAGGCTCTCAGTATCCAGGTCTCGGGCATAGTGGGAAAATCTTTAAGCAGCGACATTTAAACAAAATAAACTGCAGACATTTTTCCCCCAAAAGGTTTCACAGGCTTAGAGTTTAATACAATAGCTTGTTTTTACAAAACGTAAATTCGGGATCTGGTTTAAATCGGTGTCTTGTTACAGCCACCCTTGCCTAAAACATACACTTACTTCCTTTTCAGCAACGTGAATTTGTTCACTGTGGCCAACTTACATCGCATCCATAAATTAGATAAATATGCATATATATATATAGGCACGTGCTATCTCATCTGGAGCTAGCTATGACCAACACGAGGTTCATTCAGCCAGGAGGAGGGTTACTAAAGCGTTATCTGCTCTCAAAGCGGTTTAGTGTTACTGGGTTGAAAGGAAATAGAGAGACATCCTGTTTATAGGCTGTAGAGCCCCAATGGATAAACAAGTGCATCTCGGTTAAAAGTGGGGGGGCGGGGAGGGGGAGCAGAAAGAGAGACTTAGCGGGTGTCAGGATAACGAACACCAGCTGAGCTGCACGCCTGGCAGCACAACCCCGGGCTGCCGGGCAGCCCCACGTGCTGCAGGGCTGCAGAATGTACAGAATGTGCCGCCACGCCGGGGCTGCCGGCTCCGTCGACCCCGCCGCGGCCAGACCCCGCTCGTCTTTCACCCCGATGCTGGGCCGCTTCCTGGCACCCGGTGAGGCGACACCGGAGCTATTTTTCCACCCCCCTCCTTCTCCGTCCTCCCACCGCACACCCACACTGCCGAAGCTTTCTATGTATTTTGTTTTTCATCCGCCGGCAGGGCCGCGCCGTGGATGCTCAGGGTTTTTGCAAGGTCAGAGCGGGAAGGGCATCGTGCAAGGTCAGGGCTCGCTGCAGCATGGCGGGGAAGCCGAAAGCCTTCCCTCAGCATTCACTGCTGGCCACGGGCAGAGGTGGACCCTGGGCTGGACGGACGTGGTCTGAACCAACCCGGTGCTGCTGCTGTAAACCCCAGCTTTAGCAGGGAGAAGACAGCCCCAAGACGTGTCCCTCCCATTACTCTCTTGTCAGGGAAACACTGAAGGTCTATCTCCAGGTTAGAGGGAGGTACCGAGCTTAATCTCATTTGAATTACCACTTGTGTACGTTGGTCTGCCAAGAGTGAGCGGGCCCGGGACATAATTGTGGGATGGATACAAGGAACAGGAGATCTACAGAAAAACCCTACAAGCGTCCCTCTACTTCGGACATTAATGATGGACTGAACAAAGTGATAGAAAAAGCTGAGGTTCTACCTTGGTCCAGATCCAACAGTCCCTTGTGCCTCCAGTAGGTGCAAACCCACAACGTTCTTCTGCTCTTGGGTTCCCACTGAATGGGAAGCAGAAACCCTCTGGCCATTGAATACCTCCCCAAGCACCAAAGTTGTGGCAATGGCAACTCGCTAGGCAACTTGCTACAGGCTACCTCCAGCCTCTACAGCAAACCTTCCCCCAATAACACTGCAATTCTGCAAAGAGCTGGCAGACAAGGATGCCTGGCCAGTGTTGACGACACCCTACCAAACTGAGCAGGGACACGGCACACACACCAGGCTCAGACAAGAAACAAGCCCCACAGGGACTCTTCCTACCTGGTCAATCTTCATGAAAAGAGTCGACTGCTTCTAATCCCACTTTCAACACACTTGCTGCTCCACCAATCGTTTTTTCCCCTCACCAGCGAACGTGGGGGATGGACTCGCATCCAAAGCCACCACCCTCACCCACCACAGAAGGGAAAGTTTTGGGTCCCCTGCTTTCAGTTACAGGACAAGCATCCCACCCCAGCAAGCAAAGGAGGATTTGAACAGAACACCGCTAGGGTAACCATTGAACAGGGTAACCCAAAATAACAGACCCGGGTCAAGGTTCAGGTGTGACTGCTCACACCTCTGTTGCCTTTTCATTTTTCACTGCCTTACTTTCTTTACAGGCCCAAGAACTCTCTGCAGCAGAGGTACAAACCCCAACAAGTTCTCCAGCCCTTCCAGTCTGAAAGACTCCACCCAAACCCCGCCCAAAGCTGAGCAAGGGAGGATTACCCCTGCATATACAAGCAGAGCTTGCTGACAACGCCAATCTTCACCCTCTGAGCACTTCCACCGTAACATGGCTGGCACAGACAACGCTTTGCAACCACACAAAAAACCTCACAGCTCTGCAAGGAGACACAAAAATGGGACTTGCCCACACTCTGACAAGTCCTGGGGATGAGGCAGCGTTGCCAGGTCCTCAGCCAATGGCCCAGAGAACCCAAGAGCTACTCCCAAAAGAAACTCCTGAGCAAATAATTTCTCATTTGTTTCCTATGCTACTCTTTTGTCTCGTGCAAACGAGCCGGGTCTGACTCATACCAGGTTTCCACAGGGCCTGACACAACAGGTCGACAGACCCGCCTTGAAATAAAACAGCAGCAAGCACGAGGTGACTGCATCTTGGCCAAGAAGGACCCAAATTCAAGACAGCCCTCAGAGGCACAACTCCAAGGTAAATAATTGTTAATGAACTCCTTGCTCAACAGCTCTGTGTAGTCCTGAAGCCTTTATTTTGCCTTCCTTCCAGCTGGAAAGAAAGTTCATTGAGAATGAAAGCTAGCGACTCGCAAGGAGGAGTGGCAGATGCTGCCTGCCTGAATGTGTGAAAAAGCTCTGACAGGCAGAAATAACGCACCTCACGTGTCTTACGGTGGCAGCGAGGCAATAAATAACCTAATAGGCTACTAAGGCTCATAGTAATAACGTTGTGCTCCCTTTTCAGAAGCCACTCCCCACGCCGGATGGCATCTGCCACGGTATAGATGTTCCTGGAACAGGGAGATATTTTTAAATCTCTCAATGTGGCACAAAACTGTGAGTGTTATCAGCCAAAATACCAGCCACCACAGCGTTTATATATAGCCTTGCACATACCATCTATAGCTGGGAACACAGACAGATACACGGTATCTAGCAGCATTACAAACAGACATTCTTCCGCTGGTCTTGAAGCACTTGAGAAGAAACTTCCCAGCCAGCAGCTCTGCCCCCATTGCCCTGCCCGGTGCACCTCTCCATCAGCTCCTGCTCGAGTGTGTTAAGTACTGCATCTCAATTCCCAGGGATCATCAAAGGTCTGTCCCTCCACCTCCCCACACGTCCCCTTTCTACAGGGCTCTGCAGTGCTGGTGATTGTGTTTCCCCACACCCCTGACCACCCCTCTGTACCCACACCTTCCAAATCAGAACCCACAGGCCCCAAAGCTTCCTCCCTCCTTGCTGAAATAGGTCCTGAGAAGGGACGAGATGATCTTCCAAGGCAGTCCAGTTCACTCAGGGACACCTCCATCTGACACGTGCAGACCCCAGGTATGGTTCCTATTAGAGGCAGGAACAAAGAGCTGCTCATAAGAACAGAAAAGGATTTGAAAGCTCAAAACTAGCAACAGGTCCCCATGGAGCACCTGTAATCACTTCCCAGGAACTCTACCGGCACCCAAGTTATTGCAGGGGAGGAAAGGAAAAAAAAAAAAGTGGCTTTAGATAGCACAATACATTTTCTCACGAGCATCAAACGTGCATCAGCATTTCAAACAGAGCACCGCAGCCTTCAGAACCGGGTTGATGTTTAAGCTCTTGATACAGTTATCTGCCTAATAATAACGCCGAAGAGCACTCCTTGCCTGGCTGCCTGCCAGACCACATGCAGCCTCTCTGGCCTTTTTTTTTTTTTAATACTTTTTTAAACTTTGTCAGACATGGAAATGTTGACTCTAAGAAATTCAGCCTCTTCTGTGAAACAGATTGGCTGAGACTTCTTTTTTTGTTGTTGAGGAAACCGTGATTTTGGGGCCAGGGAGGGGAGACAAAGGGGAAAACTTGTGTATTTTGCCTCCATGTGTGCTTTATTTTTCTCCTCTGTCAGGAAACAGTGAGAAAGGATCTGACCCAGTTGCCGTCAGCTGCATTGGAAGTGATTGTATCAGCTTCACCTGCTTGACATGGGTATTATTCAAGACTGCAAGGACAACGATTTAGAGACAAATCAACAGTGACCGGTGCATTCTCAGGGGACAACTGCAACACACTTGTGCATGACACAAGCAATCCACAATAGCGGGACAGCCTCAAGGTTGGGAGGAGGAAGGAAGGCAGGGAGGGAGGGCTGAACAACTCCATGTGTTTGTCTGGGAGGGAAAAAAAAAAAAAAAAGATATTACAAGGAGATCACAGCTTGTTCAAACATTTCAGGGTTTGCTCCACATTAATTCCAGCACTCGGGAGCAACAAAAGAACTACGCCAAGAGATCCGGCAGCTATGGCTCGGGGAGGAACATCATATCCATCTCAAGCTCCCAAAGCCTCATAAACCACGAGGAGTTCAACACAGTTCCTTTACATTCAGAGAAGAGTGGCCTTGACAGAGCAGGCTGTGAGGTACGGCGCTTTGCCACTTACGCCTGCTGTGGATGCGACCCCATGCACCACCAAGCTCAGGGATGGTGTAGCCCCACTGAAGCCCGTCCCGCAGACTGTTCCTTACAGCCGGTCTGCTTGGGAAAGCGGTATCAAAATAACAAAGGAGCCTCCAACAGGTACGCGAACAACCGTACAGGGTTAAGCAACTGCTGCCAAAGCCCCACAAAGGCACTTGAGTGGTGTTTTTAAAAGGAAAAGATAAAAGGAAAAAGGTGGTAAGCATACCTTTGCATGTTCCAGCACAAGCAGAGCGCCCCAGGTCACTGCTGTAGCTAACCAGGAGAGCAATGGCAAACTCCCTGCATCCTTCAAGCTCAGCGAGGCTGTTCCGAGCAGGTGCCCCGCTGTCACCGCTCAGCACAGTGCTCCGAAACATCCTCGTGCCTTTTTTTTTTTTTTTTTTTTTACTAAAAATTGAATTAACTATACACAAACAGCATCGTGTCCACAGCAGGCTGCTGGTACGACATCCAAACCATCAGGAAGACCCTGTGAAGTTTTAATGGGCAGGCCACGGCTGCAAGGATTTTGGCACCGCCTGTTCTGCCTCCACCACGTACCCCATTCCCCAGAGGTTTTACTCCAACAACTTCATGGGCTTTCACCAGCAAAGCTGCTCAGAGACAGCAGCCTTCTCGTAGACACAGCACGTACAGCTCAAATGAAAGAAAAGCCCGTTAGCCCATTCTGCACCTCATTTCTTCAGGATTAGAGTAAATAACATCTTGGTATCTTGTCCAAAGCCCTGAGAAATGCCAGTGTGCTATACCTGCCCCTCTCAAATGGTGTGTATACTTAAACATACGTACTTAAACATATTTACACCCACATACACACACAATGATGCCAAATGACACTCCACCAAAACAAATGACGTCAGACATTGGACCCTCGTGACCCAAACAGGTGAGTTTTTGTATGAATGTACCACTTTTGCCCCCACGCGATCAGGGAGGTGGCAGCAAGCCGGGAACGAAGGCAGGCATCGCCCTTTGCAAACACCCAACGAGCCTAACCGAAATGCCGAGCCCAGCACCTTTGGGGTCATCCCCCCGCACACCCCGCCAAGGCAGGCAGTTAGAGATGAAAAAAACCCACCAGGAAAGCTCTTCCATAGGAGTTGATATTTCAGCTATTAAAAAAGTTTCTGTTTAAACAGACATTAATTGCATACACTCAGGAATTTCTCGGTTTTACCACTCGAAAAACACCCAAAGCCACTTTGAGGCTTTTCCTTTTTTCTCTCCCGCCTTTATTTGTTCAGTAAACACATTTGTGTGCGCCCTGGATCCTGTAACACTCCGTTTCTGCAAGAGCAGCTTCGAAGCAGAGCAGCAGCTATCTAGACAGCTCACCGGGGACTGCCGAGCATCCCGGATCCTGCCCCTGCCATCATGGCACAACACGACGCAGAACCCCACGTCGCCCGACTCCTCACAAGACCTTCTCCCAGCCCAGGATGAAGTGGAAGATGCCATTGGTGCCGCCTGTCCTAACAGGTAACATTATCAGGAGTGAGCACCATGAACTCTGCCACCTCCCTCGCAGGTTGAACTTGTCCCAGCAAAGCCCTACCTGTTAGCGGTGGTGTTTGTTTATTAAAGCAGTGTTGCAAGTTTACCAGCAGAGCAAGGCCTTGCGAGTGGAAGATGTGCTATAACTGCAAATACTCTGCAGCCTTTTGAAGAGGCTGTTGAGGTCAGCCCAGTGATATTTTCCATCGCATTTGCCGACACGCGGCACTTGCCATGCCAGGCCAGAGCAGCAGATGGGTACCACATGATGGAAAGAGCCCCAGAGGAGAGAACACCCCTGTGCACCCGCACAATTATGGCTGCTACCTTCGGGCTGCCCACAAAGGTGCCCCTGAAGATCCCAGGAAGGAGGACAGGACAGAGGGAGCTAGGAAACTTGGATCAATTCTGGGCCCTGCTATACATGTACATACACATGCATACATACAAATACTTGTATACACATCTGTGTAGCTTCGGGCAAGCCCCTTAGCCTCCCTCCCTTACTGGTCAGTAAATGGAGAGTAGTATCACTGCCCTAAACATATTTTAAAACCCAAGAACTGTGTAAACACTTGTAGGCAAGAGAAAGCCCAGCACCTCCACCCTATCACTGCACACAGAAAGAAACTTCATCAAGGACACATCACTGAAACGTCTAGTCAGCCCAAGGGAGCGATCTTTGGGCACCAGCCCAAAGAGGTTGCTGGCAGATATTCCACAACACTTTCTATTATGTCCCTTTATATTGCCTTATGCCTTGCACATCCGTTGGCCTCCCTCCCAAAGAGGAAGGCTGGGAGTGACTCCTCTCGTCAAAGAGGTCTGCTCCATGCCTCAAGCAACGTGAAATCCCCCAAGAGCAACAAGGAATCTCTTTCCCCTCTGAAAGCAGGTCATCTCCACCATGCTCAACCTCAGCCCACCCAGAAAGTACGGTCTGAACCAAAACTCAGACACCCTTTTGCTGGGCTGGCTATGCCACCGACCTATATGCACCAAGAGACACCACCACTCGGTCTAGCAAAGCAGCCTCTGCAGCATCTCACAGAAGGGGGGGTGGGAGAGGGGAGTCATTTTTGGCAATGAAAATGTAATGGAACATTTTGTATCGATCTACTGTGGAATGAGTCATTTTTAGAGCGACTCGCCTCCTCTTCCCCTCACTTCCCCACCCCCAAATTATGGACTGCAAGAGATGAGCCGAGATAATAGGCAATTTCAGATCTTCTAAATTCAGATTTTTCTCCTGCTGGAACAGTGTACCACGACAGTAGATGGACTGAGCTCCAGAGGAGATGCCCTTCACATTCCCACGCCTTTTACCAGCTACAAAAAAGTTGTGTCTAACTAATGGGTAATTAGGAAAGGACTAGAAGAATAGACAACTACTTTGGAGAGGAAATTAGGAACCAGAAGAAAGATGTGAAAGAAGACCCAAAAACCATATGGGGATCAGACACAAGCCCGAAAAAAGAGATAAGCAAGCTGGAGGGGGATCAAACTGAGGAGGAAAAGGGTCTAGGTGAAGCTATTACTGCTGCTTCAGGAGAACTCTGTGGACTTCCCAGTCTACAGGCACTTGTCAGGGTATAAACGCCAAACATCAAGGATAACCACTTCCAAAAAGGGGGGGGGGAAGTAGGAAATCAGAGAAAAGGAAACTAGGCTGGTGACAGTAAATTATTCCTTGACACCTTCAGTCCTTGGGGATGAAACAAAACCCCTAAGGAAGCTGTGGAAATTCCAAGGTCTTTTTAGGTAACTGAGAGCTGCATACATAGAAACCAGATGATCAGTAAGTTCTCCCACCTCAGTTCCATGGAAGTTAATGCACAAGGACCTTTGTGCAAAGATTACCGCTCTTTTATGGAGGAGTGAG
Organism: Gorsachius magnificus; assembly: GCA_034008185.1. Lineage (NCBI taxonomy): Eukaryota > Metazoa > Chordata > Aves > Pelecaniformes > Ardeidae > Gorsachius > Gorsachius magnificus. The sequence goes on from CM067087.1 coordinate 36,787,115, forward strand.
TCTGGCACAACATAAACCACTGATCCCACCCATAACTCATCAGATGTCACTGAAGCGCTTCCTGCTGCACTCAAAAACCTACCCGTACCATATGCATTGATATTAAATATACACACACACGCGCACGCCAATCTCTGATTTGCTGTCTAAGTCTCTCTTAAAGAGCTAACTTTGATGGCATTAAGCAGAAGGTGGCAAGTCACTTATGCACCTGCCTATTAAGGTTTGGCAATAGTGCACACACAGCACATAACCACCTGGCGCCCCCCAAACACATGGGGCATTTGAGCCCAGCCACGAGACCTTCCAGCACTGGACTTCAGCCAGGACCAGTACTCTCCATTCAGAGAAGAAACTAGTACTTCATACACTGGGAGATGACTAATCCCAGTAGCTGAGTTACAGCATAGCTTTTAACACATGACGAAGAGACGTTAAGGTCATCTCAACTCTCATCTACAGCATCCCACAGTATCCCCTCCCACAGCTGACTTGTTGCTCTTCTTTTCCTCCTACTTCTTTTCTCGCTTTCTACCTTCCCCTTCAACCTTATTCCCTTTCAGGTCTTCTCACCTCCCTCCATACCCATTTACCCTCCTTTGTCTATCCACTCCTCCAGCACATTAAACACTCTTCTCATCACCCACAACTCCCACCTCAGAAGTCCTTTTCTTCTAGGAATCCACTTTATCTGGATTTCTATCTCCCTATCACCCATGCCCTCCCTTCCCCAGCCCTCAAGTGCATATTTGTCTGCCTGGGATAGCAGACTCTTCAGGACAAGGACTGTCTTCTCCACTTGTAAAGCCCAGTATACATTTATGGGGTGGGTTAAATGATAAATAAGTAGTCTCAGCATTTCGAGTAGCTCAGTGTGGGCTCCCTCCCCCGAGCTCCCTTGCTGTTTGCCTTCCCTCCACTGCAAACTAATCTACCCATAAGACTTTTTCTTCCTTATCTCTCAGTTACAAGGTTATCACTTAAATTTATCAGCATTCTTCAAGAAACAGTTGAGAGGGGAGGGCAGGGAAACAAAGGGCCTTTACCAGCACTGCTCACCCATAAATTCAATCCCAGAGATGTAGAGATGCTCGTAGGAGCACCGCGTGCACTAGCAAGGGGAAGACCATGGCCAGAAATAACTCACTGGGATTATTTCAACCCCACATGCCTCATTTTTATTCAGTTTTCAGTGGGTTTCTGGCCGAGCAGACGCACGCACATAGCTGTTTGCTAGGGGAGCATCTATCAAATCTACACTGATTTGCACGAGCCAAGTGTCTCTCTCCCTTTGGAAACAGGCTGGAAAAGAGGCAAGTGGGATGTTGAAATGGAAAGCTGGGGTAAGGAAAAAAAGTTATAAAGAAAAGCCCGCCTGGACGATGTCCTGTGTAACCTGCTCTAGGTAAAGCTGCTTTAGAAGGAGGGTTGGACTAGATGATCTCCCGAGGTCCCTTCCAACGCTTGCCATTCTGTGATTCTGTCATTACCCACAACACATAGGGCATCAAGAGGTGACTAAGAGGCAGCCCATGCTCCAAGGGAAAAAACCAACAACAACAAAAAATAAAACAGTGAAGGCAAAAAAAACCCCCATCCACGTCAGGGCTGAGCCAAAGCATCGAAGCGTCTCGCTGTTTGGCAACAACATCCACGCATGATGGGGGATTTGCATAGAGAGAGTAGCACTTCTCAGGAATCAATGTGATAAAATGCTCATTCAACCAAAAAAAAAAAAAAAAGAAGAGGGCAAGACTACTTGCTAGACAGTTCACAGAGTTGATGCTATCAGCTGTTCATTATCTCATGAGAACGTGAGTTGTCTGGGGTTTCCTAATGCCCCAAGTTGCTGCTCTCTGGCCTCCTGCACTCCTCCACCACGTGGACTTCACCCCCTGCCTCCCCCTACACACCAGCCCCTCGCCTACACAGGGGCATCACCTCGGTCACTTCCAAACTCCCATCTTAGGTGCCGTCCCAGCTTCCAGAAATTCTTCTTTGGGACCGCAATCAAAAGCCACGTCCTTCTCTGTCCCTACAGTCTTAACAGCCTCTACAAGATTATTTGATGTAGCTTTCTTACGCTCGTACATCTTGGCAGAGAATTAGCTGATAACTAACAAAGCACTGCGGGCAGCGCGTGCGTCAGGAAGTTTTAAGCGATAACACCATTATGCTATGAGAAACCTCATCCAGACCCTTAGGAAAAAATTACAGGTTTTTTTTTTTTTTTAGTGGTTTCATCTGAACTCACCAGCTATCCTCAGACTACACAGCAAACAGGAATGCCTTCAAGTAAATAATCTGGGGGCAGGGGGGGCTTTCAAACCACCCTGTGATTAAAGGAGATTGTCACCAAGTTGGCAACAAGAAAGATGCAATGAAAATGAAGAACAAAAGTCGGGGACAAAGCCACCAACCTAGAAAACAACAGGAGATCACATAAGAACAAATCAGAACCAACAAGCGCCCCTTCCCTCGCGCTGAACGCGCTTTTCTGTGTCGCGGCATTTCACGAGACAGAGAGATTGAAGAGCTGGTGCTTAACACTGCCCCTGGAGACTCGCCCAGAAGTTTTTCCATTGCTCAGCACCCTGCGCATAAAAGGGCAGCAGCAGCGATGCTCCTCATGAACTCCTGCTGGCCAGGCTGTCTGGTAGGTATAGCTAAAAAAGCCGGTTTTGGAAAATATTGCCTTTTTATAGCTTATCTCGGTGCAGACAGCTGCCTCGCGTCTCTAGAAATAGCAGGATTTAACAGCCATGTTTGCAGGGACAGATTTTAAAGGTTCCATCTTCTAAGAAACAACCTACACATCCAGAAACAGGAGGCCAGATTTGTTTTGATACTGGAACCCCCTTCCATATGCTAAGCGTGCCCACGGATTTGCAAAAACCCTGCTCTGAAAATGGGATGTTCATTCAGCAACAGGAGACAAGTTACTGGCGTTTATCTTCCTATGGAGTCTGTTCCCAGCGCAATCAGCGGCAAAATGGCACATGATTAGGCTGATATTGCCTTTTGCTGAAAATCACTGGCATTTTGTAAGTAAAATAGTGGTGGAGCAGAGCATTAAACACTGGAAAAACAAGACTAATAAAGTTAAGTAAAAATACCCCGCAGCTACAGCTGATCAGCACCTCTCTGTTGTTCCTCTTCGGATGGAGCGAGCCAGGATCAGATCCCAAACATGGTTATGATTCGTTGGAGGTGATAGAGACGGAGCCGTGGGCTGCGTTCCCAGGTCAGTCCCATGGCTGCAAACCCCAGCCCCCTGAGCCTGAGGAGCCCCTTCAGCTGCCCCACCTCCATCACATTTGTGAGTGCAACAGGGATGCTGTTATTTTCCTACCGTTTAGCAATAACAAGCCTTTTTAGATAAAAAGCGCCAAATTCCCATGAATTTAACACTGGATGAGCTGACGCTAAAGACGTAAATGGCTCTGAATACAACAGGGCCTTGCAAAATGTCCACAGTACCACCTTTTACCAGCAACAGTTGGACCAGTTGTCTACAGCATCATCCTCATTACGAGATTTATTTATTTATTTCTAATCTGAATGAAGGGGTACTAAAGACAACAACCTGCTGCGAAATGACCGAAATTCCCATGCAAACAACCCATTAGCAGTCTTCAAATGCAATTTAAATTACTAGTTGTTAAAGTGCTCCTCAATTTCATGGTAAGTTTCCAAGGAAAATTACATGCTATGTACTATTTAATTGATTGTTTTCTACTTCTTAACATCCATTTATTCCCTCCTTCTGTCTTTTTCTTAATTTCAAGGGATGATAATGACTTTTTGGGGAGGAAAGGGGAACGGCTAACAGAGTTGAAGAGGGATTTACCTGAAGAACAAGGATGTAGGAGGGAAGTGGCTGCCAAAAATGGGCAGCTCCACTGGAACTCGTCCCTGTGATATTTTCACAGTAGGGGTGCGAGACAGCTCAGCACAAGGACTTCTTCCCTCCCCACCGCAGGCAGCCAGCCTTTCCAAACCTGATGTTTCTTTAAAATGTACTCATCCTCACCACGCCAAGCAAGAAGCACAGTTAACTATTAGAAGGCAGTGGAAAAGCAACAAGAGCAGCTTGTTTCCTCCTCCCGGGCACGCTAGTCCTTGAACAGACATGCTCACTTGGAGGCAAACAAGTTTTTCTCATTCGGGAGATCTCATCCCAAATGCAAATACCTAGTTCACAGGAACAAATTCCCCCCTCAAAGTTGACTGAAGAATTGGGCTGCAAGCGAGACCTCCTGCTGCTTGCGACAGCTGTTACCCAAGAATGTATATTATAAAGCTAATAACAACAGACATTTCTTAAAAGCCTGCACTCTGCTCAGATCCTGGGAAGGAGCAGCGGTACGATTAGGTAAGGTGCCATCTGGAAATTCCTGAAGTAACGATGCGTGTTGGGATCATGTCACACACCAGCAACACGTATCAACTGTATGAAATATGCAGTACGACTCGGGTTTACCATCAAGCAACTGATGCAGAAATACTTAGTGCTCAGGAAAGTATGACTTTATTAGAGTAAGAGAGATGGGTTTCACAGTGCCGCTCGGCACGAGGCTGCAAAGCGCCCACCTGTCTGCAGGAGCTGAGCACAAACCATCAGGTGGAATCCAGCGATTTGCACTTTTCCCAAATTTGCCACATGGTGCCTCAGTTTCTACACCTGCACACCAGAATAACACAGCTTTCCTCAGCCTGTGGGCACAATTTAGTGTTCAAGGGCTCCAAAACCTTTGCCTACAGAAATGCGAAGTATCAGACGTGTAGAGCCGTCTAGGCTTGTAATCTGGTCTCACCTTCATCCCTTCCATGCGCACATGTGCTAGCCCCATGCTATCTGGGGCAGCTTACCTGTGGTGGGGCACGTACACCCAGCCCTTCATGCACACTAAATCCCCTCACAGCACCCGAGTCACACAGTGACAGTGCCACCGTTTTGCCATGTCCTGTGCGGTGCCAGCCCTGGACCGATCGGTGCAACAGCCAGGATGAAAGATGGGCTGTGACCCAATCCTCCTTACGTGGGAGCTAAAGCAAATCCTCTGTGTTTAATACATTGTTAGAAGCGATTGAAAGAAGCTTAAGGAAGGCAGGCATGGAGCCTCTGAGCGCACTCGAGCTCCAGCACCATGGAAGGCTTCTCAGAGTCGAGTGTTTACAGGGTGCCAGGCTGCAGGAGGAAAAATCTTTAGACAAGCTGTATTAATTTACAGGTCAGCCCTTAATGGCTCTGTTCCTGTAGCAGAAGAAAATCCACTGTGGATCCTGGTTACCATCAGTGATCACTGGATCTGTCCAGGTCCTGGAGAAATACCAGACAGAGAGCCCTGGCAGCCTGCAGCTCTGGCTGTGGGCATCCTCCATCCTCCAGAGCTCCCCTGGTCCTGCCCAGCACCCATCAGGGGGGCACAGGCAGCACTTGGGGAGCTCATCCTTCACAGTCCATCCAGCTCTCAAGTCACGTCCTCACCACGATGAGATGTTGCACAGAGAAGGATCAGCAGGTGAAGATTAATGGCCCCAAGCATGTTTCCCACGGTGTGCCAGAGAAGCACTGCCCTGAGCCCCAGCTTATGGCACCCAGGCACTGCTCGTCCTTGTCTTCCAACAAGCAGCCTGTCCTGGCGAGCAGAAAAGGGGGGAAACTGCGAGGGGAACAGAACATCATCATTTCCAGTCCTGCCATGCTGTGTCCGATACACCAAGCTTAGCCACAAGCAGCTGGCAAAGCCTGGACACACCACATCCAAGTGCCACCAGAAGCAGGGGCTGACCCAGGGCGTGACGGAGCAGGGGAAGCGCGGTGCGGGGAGGAGGCATCGCCCGTCGCGCAGGGCCACGCGCGCCAAGGCAAAGCACAGCACACAAGGAGCGACACAGACCGCCAGCTCGCTGCCCCCCATGGCTTCGCACCACCACGCGTGGCAGAGGACGGGTGGCTCCTTGGCAAGTCGATGGGCTGAGGCTTCGCGTGCTGCAACAGCTGCACATGCCTCCCCGGTGCCCTGTTTTCCAACCCGTCACCTGCACCGTCCATTCAGGCTGTACGCTCTGTAGGACAGCAGTTGTTTCCTTTGCACCGGTACTACGCCCAGCCCAGAAGGGCCCTAACCCCAAAAGCTGCGGTAATCCAAGCAGCTTGTTGAAACAACAAGGATTAAAATGCAACTGAAGTCTGCAGACTCCCAACACATCCCATCCGCGGGAATACATTCCAGCAGTCCCTTCATCACCTTTCGTGGCTGAGTGCTTTTCAGCTCGCCTCCCATCCTCGCCCAAACTAAGCCAAGTATCTTCCCCTGCCCAGAACAATCAAGCCAGATCTGCACCTCAAGGACCTGCTGCAAATCCACATCTCTGGAACACCAAACCTCACGCTGCTTATTAATCCCTATTTAAAAGGGCAAACGAAAATCCACAAGAGATTTACCTTTCTAACAAAGGTCTTCAGTTTAAAACAGGGACTGCATGATAACAACAGGCTTGAATCAGCCTAAAAACACCAGTTAGTCAAGAAGATACAGGCGTCACTAGCCAGCAGAAGGAACTACAAACTGCATTTCACCAATGCCCCTTCCCAAGTAAAAGGACGAAGCGCAGCACCTTCTGTCCGAGGCAAGGGACCGACTGCCTCGCAGCCCCCGGCACAGCACTAAGAGCACTCAGTACGTGTTACATGCTCCAAATGAAAGGAGGAATGCGGGACAGTGGATCTCCGCTCCAGATTCCCCGGCATGGTTTTAGCTGCCATGAATAAAACAGGAAGCAGAGCATCTTCCAGGTTCCCCCCACGCCCCTGCCTGCCTGGATGAACTGCAGTTTCCTTTCAGGAAAGGGGAAGAAGAAGAGGGGGGGGCATGGGAAGAGAAGCAGCCAGCTGCAATACCAGACAGATTAAAAACTTCACACTAAGGCAAAATAAAGAATAACAGGAAAAAAACAGATGTTGAACCTTCATCCAGTTACAGCAGCTAAACTTCTTCAGGTCCCTAACAAAACAGAACTAAATATTAACATCTGAGAGAAATATATCCATACATTATGCAGCCTTTTTAAAACACACTCTTGCTTAGGAGACAGAAATCATACTTCAGCTATATTTTCCTTGCTGACCACATGCATATGTACTCATTTAACTCCACGGTGCTCTGCTGCCTTGCTGCATTAACCAGCAAAACTAAAAGGAAGAACGTGCCTGAATGGGAGCTGGCTTCAATTATCTTTATACCTAGGCCTGAAGAGACATTTTGTCTTTGAGACCAATCCACCAAGGCAACTTTCCCTACAGCAGAAGGTTTCATTGGGTCCCTTGCTGCTGACTGGCCATCCGCATGCCTGCCTCCACCAGCAATGCACACGCTTTGATGCAATCCATCTCACTAAACAAAACAAAAAAGCCTCCGTTGCTTGCTAAAGCAGCAATGATGCACTTACCAGCATCCAGGAAAGCTCCTTCGCTAACACGCTCCCCTCGAGCAGATCAAATTTGGAGCAAGGTCCAGGAGCAAGAGAGAACTGAAAACTGACCACAACAAGCTTCCAAAACAAGAAAGGGGGGGGAAGAAAAAAAAAAACCTTACTACAGGAATTCAAATCCTGCTTCCACCAGACCCTGAGTCACCTCCCCTCCCTTGCAATAGATCAGAGCAATGGGTAAACATTTCCAAATATGGAGATCAAAACTCTAAAGGATGTCCAAAAAAAAAAAAAAATCACCCTTCTCTCCCTGGCTTTGGCACAGGGATGCCTTGCCCCTCTGGAGCCGGAGCTGAACACATCGCTGCTGCTGACCCACGCACAGCCAGGACACAGGGCCACACGTCACCATCTTGACCCACGCTTTGGTGGCTGCTGGCTCGGTGGGTGGCACCGCATCCCTGTTCCCTCCCAGGGATGCACAGAGAGATGGAACTGGAGCAGCTCCAGGAGCTGTCGCCCCTCGCCCCCTACAGCAAACCTCCCTCTTGCCCCTCAACTCATCAGCAGAAAACCTCCCAGAACTATTTTTTTGGAGTGCTTTTTGAAGGCAAATAGGCAAATTCAGGCCATGTTTATAGTAACACCAGCTCAGCAAGGCGAGAAGAGGCGAGGCTCAGCCATCAGTGCCACTAGAGAGGATGCTGCCGGGTCCCAGGCTGGCTGCTCACCTGGGGCAGGGAAAGATCCCCTGGCTGGCTCATCTAGCTGCTGCTTTGCAAAAAGCCTGTATTTGATTTTGCTTTACCAAAGCAAAAAAAAAAAAAAAAAACAAAAAACATACACAGCTCTGCATGAAGGAACTTGCTGCTTGGACAAGGCGAGATCTCCCTGCAGGGACGAGGAGCCCCAGGATGGCAGCACCCCTTGATCCCTGCTAGGACACACAACGCAGCATCCCATGGCCAGCGGGAACAGGGGAGCGCCCAGCCTCCCCACCCCTGGGAGAGGGGCTTGAGGGTCAATGCTCAAGCCCATACAGCAAATTTAAGAGGCAGAACAGTTACGCTTAGAGGCCACAACTGTCCCCACAGGGTCTGCCTGCACACGGGTGTGCCACCATTCCCACAGGCATCGCTCCTCAGCTACTAGAGCCAACCCGCAAGGCAGCAAGAAGGTGACTATGCCTGCCAGCACGGGACGACAGCCTCCTGGTAGCTGCAGCCATCAGCTTCAGGAGCAGGCAGCCTCTCAGGAATGTGCAAACCAGGACGTTTTCAAGGAGAACAGGCCAACCAGACCAGAGCGATTCCCCAGCACCACCCACAAGATGCTATTGAATTTATAGGGAAGGAATTCCAGAGCTGACTCTGCCCATGTATGGCCAAAACAAACTGTAAAATAGTGACATTATAGTACATCTGGCTTTCACTGGTACTGAAGTGCAGGCTTCGGGAGGAGCTGAAATCTTGCAGCAACAGAGGCTGTACAATTACCTCCAGTAACTAGGCAGAGATCACGGGCCCATGGCAGCACGAGTTTAGCCCGCAATATCACAGGTGACCGAAAACAGGTAACCCTTTGCTTTAGAAGAAAACAAAGCTTTCCGCCTCTTTGAATAAGAACCACATTTAACTTAGTGATCCATCACTACCACTGCAAAAAATAAACCTTGTAAGGCTGCACCAGCACATGTCCATTACACTGGTAGTTATAAAGGCAGTTTTGAAGAGCCAACAGTACAAGTGGCACTAAGTGGTATACGGGGGCAACGTCAATGCAATGCAATCTGGAACTAGCTCTCGGTGGGCAGCTGATCAATTATTTCTCTAAAAACCCACTAAAACCTCCCCCAGAGCCATGCGCCCCAGCCAGGTCACCAGGAGCATTTCCCATGGCCAGAAATGGAGATATTCTGAGCACTGTAGTCACGCTGCTAGAAGATGCTCCAAAACTGGGCTAAGAAGGGGCAGGCAGGTGCAGGTTTTACAAACTCTGACTCAGTTTTCCAGCTCCCTGCAGAAAGCAACTCCCAAGGCATTGCTTTTTGCAAGGACAAACAGCGGGATGAAGTAGGGAATAATACAAGTCAAAGAAGGGAATAAAAGCATGGAGGAGCCGCACCTGGAATAGCGGAACCCCCCATCCCAGGCACACACCAGCCCTTGCTGCGCTGGGCTCCCGCAGCACAAACTGATGGAGGCTCTCCTTAACAGTTAAATGCCACTGCCTCGCCTGCCCTGCCAGCGAGGGAAATATTAGCTGTGTCAGCTCGAGAGGCAAAGGGCTTACCAAACCGGAGAGGAATGCAGGCTGCAGTAGCACAGGCAGCGGGGACAGGGAAACGAAACCCAAGGGAACACAGGCGGCTCGCACTGCCTCTGCCCTTGCACAGGGGTCAGGCAGGGTCCGCTTTATGGCTCTGGGGGTTGAAACCTGGGACTAACGGCTTTGTGACCTTAGAGGGACTCCTGGGCCAGAAATGAGTATAGCTGTTAGAGGGGCTGGGAGCTCAGGGGCCTGAGCACACCAGGACAAGCCGGTTCCTGGCTCCTGGCAGGCAGCCCAGCCTTGCTTGTCAATACGCACAAGTCGTACCCATCAGACTGGGAACAAGCGTGCATCTCCTCCAAGCAGCATTTGCTGACTGGAGACCCACCACACGACTATTCCCGCAGATTCACGTTTCCCAGGACAGCACTGGGACCTCCCCTCGGTTACCCAGCTGAAATGGCATTATACCCTCTCCCTGGCTGCTGTCCTCACTTTCAACAGTGGTACCTAAGCATCAGCTGGCATTCAGTGTCTGCTTTAGAGCACCTTCCGCCCCAAACGACGCAGAGGAGAGAAACCAGAGGGATGGACACATCCATGGTCCAGCCATGGCCTAACCAGGAGCTCCCTGCTACATGGCACCACAAGTCCATCTGCTTGCCGCAGTCCTATCCCTGGAAAGTAAAAGCTTGGCAGGGGGGAATAAAATCCAACCCAAGCCTCCTGCACAGCAGTACAGATCATTATCAATCAGCCACAGGGTCAGGCATGGCTAATTTTGTTTAAATGACATTACATAAGCAGGACGACTGAGAATATTTGATTCATAAAAATGTCTTGAAGGGGCAGAGAGCACAACTTGCGTGGCATACGAACGCGAGGACTGCTGCAGCATCACAGGAACACAGACCACGTAATGCAGGCAGCAAGGACGAGGGATGCTCGTACGCACACATGCACAACCACGCACACTTACGCCTCCTCCCCCAACGTGCACAAAAACAGACTTGGGACTTGCAAGCTGAAGTCCTGTGCAGCCAAAAGTTAGCACAAATGTTTGTGACAGTTCCACTTTGCAGGCAAAGGCAAAAACCGGGTGCGCAGAGGAATAAATATAGAAAGAAGTCAGGCAGGCAAAGCAGGTGCTGGCTTGTAAAACCTTGGCCAGAAAGGTTCCCCAGGAGGTTGAATCTGGTAGTTTTGCAACAGCTCCACAGAAAGACAGAAGAGACAGAAAAAAAAAAAAAGATGATGAATGCATATGCATTCTTTTATCACCATATATAGTATACACAGACATTTGGTATATACACCCCCAAGATCTCATACGCCACCGTATAGTATATACTATATATGCATTGCACATCTTTGTTTCCACGTGCCTAGATTTGTACAGCATGTGTGTTATATATGTATATATGTGCATTTCTTGTGCATGCATTTGTCATTACCCCCCCGTCACCTCTCCATGCATGCGGTCACGTAACACACAGCTTGACAAAGCACATCTAAAGCCTCGGCGCCGTAGTCCAGTATGACTTCTGAGCACCTACAGCTTCTCTCTGTTGCCGAGCCCTTCCCCACCAAAGCCTCTGCGTGCAAGCACCACCGGGCAACCACCAGCTTGTCTTGTATTTTCCAGTGATCCCACCCCCCACCTCCACACTCCATTAAGAGAGAACTTGCAGAGAGCCATGAACAAGGTGCTACCGTCAGAAAAGCCACAAAACCTTCTGAGAAGTTGCCCCTCCTATTTACGTACCAGTTTTCACGCTGCACAGCCTCGGTGGTGGGACGAACTCAGAGCAGGGCTTTTGGAGACACGCAGGGCTCTGCCAGAGTCACGACTTTGGGTTTCTTTCCCAGTCCTGCAAAGAGAGAGAGAGAGAGATACCCGTGTGATGCATGGAGGATGAGCCTCCCAACAGCTCATCTCCAAAACTTGCAGTTTAACCCACACAACTTCTGGGAAACGCAGCGTTTTCCTCCCCAGCTTTCTTAGGCAGAAGCCTCCATACTCCTGGATTCCTTTCGGCATCACCCAAAAGTGAGTATCACCACCTCAAAACGGGCCAACAACCAGAACCAGCTGTCAGCTGCCGCCGCTTGGTCAACGCCTTGCACCTCCTCAAGCCACAGCTCCTTTACTGCTCTTCATACCCCTGAGAGGGGCAGGGGGAAAAAGGAGACATAAAATGAGGCATAAAATGAGAGAATTGGGTGAATGAATTGCTCGTCTCTATGACCTCAGGCACAGCAAGGGAGCTAGGAGGCATCATTTAATTCAGTTTGAAGCTCATGGGGATTACCAGCACTGAAGCAGAGCTACACCGCCATCCAGTTCACACCATCCTCTACCTCAGCACAGCCTTCTCTCTGAGGAGCTCTGCCCCATTCCCATCAGAGACTGCCTCTCTCTTTCCTGTAGCTCCAAAGCAGACACGACCCTTTCCTGAAGTGACCAGCTCGGTGCCGTTTTTCCCCTCTGCAGAAGATTAAGGCAGAGCAGAGAGGCCAGCCAAGCAACACAACCACTGCCTTGCACGTGGCATTGCCAGGACATGCCGCTGGCTGCATCCCACAGAGATAGGCGGCATCTGAATCGCACACTCCTTCCTGCCCCCACCAGCCTATGGCCAGCATCCCATCCCGGCCACATCCTGGTCACCCTGACGGCCCGATCTCTGCTCATGAGAGGCGCAGGCTTGCATTGTCATCACCCCTCAGCAGAGAAAGTTACTGCTGTTTGCTGCTGTAACGATGGAAACACTCAGTTTAGGTTTGCATTTGTTGTACCTGCACTGCTCGTGAGGGTGCATGTGAGCCCACAAGTCTACAACCAACATGCAGCAAAATGCAAAAGAGTGCTGATGGCTCACGGTCCAGGTCCCTCATCCCTGCCACCCAGTGGGACAGCTTCCTGCCCCTTCCAGCACCCCTTGTCCCCCACACCATGCCTGAGGCTACAGCAGCCAGGAGAGAGACAGGGCTCTCGCCTCTCCCAAGCGGTGGTGGATCTCCATTGCACCAATGCCACAAAAGAATGATGAGGTCCACCCTGACACAGGAGGCACCTTCCTGGCTCAGTCCCACAGTCCCTGCAGTGGCACCCAGTCCTGATTCCCCACAGGTACAGAAGTCCCCAGGACCCTCAGCACTCCCCTCAGGAGTGGAGAGGACAAATTCAACCGGAGATTGCAATGGCCTCTCCCACTCACTGCAGGCTTGGGATGAAGATGAGTTAACTGCGGGGTTTTATTGCTGGTGAACTCAGCCAAAGAGCAATTTCTCTCCATCCATCAAGGAGGAGACAAGTACAAGCAAATATTATGGTTGTGCATGTTTACTTTTCATTTTAAAATGATGTAGAGTTATACACAATTTAGGTCCTTCCCACAGGCTCCTGGCAAAATGCCCTTCAGTCTTATCTGCAAAGGCAGAAGACAATAACATTCCCCTCTGGTTCCAACACCATTTCAATTCAACCCACAACAGCACCTCCGGGAGCTCCAGGTAAGACTATTTCTTGGGACCCAACCTGTCTTTAAAAGATCTTGGCTCAGGCTTGTCTTTCACCAGCTTTAACTCAAGAAATGTTTACGAGATCAGTTATAGGACTCAGCAGACATGGCTTGTTGAACCGCTTCTGCCTGGCTTTACTTTTCACGCCAGCTGTCCCTGTCACCTCGTGACCAGGGCTCCTGCAGCAAGGTGAGCAGAGAAGACTACACAGAGGCTTAGCAAAGTGATGCCTTAACCAGGCCGGCTCTGCTGGGGAAGCAGGCAAGAGATACTGATCCTGAGAGACAACAAGTCCCAAAAAAGGGTCTGCCCCTCACAGTCGCGCTCATCCCTGCTTTGGCTCAGGCAGGGAAAGACAAACAAGTGCACAATACGCACATTCCCACATCGCTGCCATCAACTTTACACAGGTCTTTCCCCCACTGAAGTCCCCAGAGAAATACATGCAAAGCCTGTCCTTAAGGAGCCACCTCTGGCTTTTATACAACCCCCCCAACAACCTTTAACAGGCAATATCCAGGTGCTTTTAGAACAGAAATGTTAACAACAGGCAGGCTTTTAGCTCCCCAAAACTGAGGTCCTCCTAGTTCAGAGCCACCCCAACAAACACTCAGAGGTCTGTGCACAGCTAATTCTGATTTTCATTTTGCAACAAGAAATCCCAGCTTTCTGTCACAGTCCTGCAAGAGATAACAACAGGGAAGTCTCTTTAGCGACAGCTTCACACTGTCAAGCTCCCATCTGGCATCCCCATCCCTGGAGGTATTTAAAAGACAGGTGGACGAGGTGCTTCGGGACATGGTTTAGTGGTGGGATGGCAGGGTTAGGGTAACGGTTGGGCTTGATGATCTTAAAGGTCTTTTCCAACCTAAGCAATGCTACGATTCTTTAACTCAGTACGACTCTTGTGCCTCCAGATCACCAACACAGTGGCCAAGACTTTGGAGTCTGTCTACACCTACGTGTGCACATCTACATCTTCATTTTTATGCTTAGCACAATACAGACCACTTATTTTAATGCACCATTTGAATAGGCAATTTATCATTTAAAAGTAATTTAAAGCAAACGCCCAACCAGCAGGAACCAGCTATCACAGTTAAAGCGCTAAGTAGAGTCTCTGAACAAACTCCTGGAACACGAATTCACCAAAAGAGCACCTTTCACAAAAGACTGTTTTCCTCATGTGTTTTTTCCAACTAGTTAAATTTAAGGTACAGCTCTTAAAAAGCTGAGAAAATTATTTGAAAGCAGAAAAAGCCATCCCAAGCTGAAAGGAAAATAAGGTGAGAGGCTGAGATCTTCGAACTCTAAAATCCTTAAAGACATGATGATCAGAAAGTCTCTTCATTTGCTGTGTGATAACACTGATGCTGTATTATTGACAGCAAGAAACACCATTTCTCAAGGAAAAAAAAAATAAAATTTAAACACATAAGTAGAGGATGGAAAGCAAGGTTTCCTGTTTGCAGATTTACATCTAAAAGCAGTAGTTTACAATGCCTGAATTTAAATATCAGTCCTCTGGTACGGCGGGAGTTTTCCCCATATCATTCAGATTTTTCAGAAATGGACATTTTAAAACCTCTGCAAGAAGTCCAAGTTTCAGAGACATGCAGCCAGCACTTTCAGAAGAACAGGCGTCCCTAGCATAACTGCACAGTGGTCACTTGGAAACTGAAGGAACCAGGCTCCCCGGTCCCTTTAAAAGAAAACCTCACTTGTGAAAATAATTTCAGCAAGTGCTAATTGCACTTCTCGCGTAACAGCCTGGCTGAGCGGCATCTGTTTTTCTGACTGCTCAAAAGTTGCATTCACTTCTAAATCTCCTTTACGCTTGAAAGTCTTACCAATATTCAGAGCTTAGGTTTTTTATTATTTTTTATTTTTTTTTAAAATCAGTATGGCTACTCGTAGAAGCCAAAGCATGAACACCAGTTAAACTGGGATAAAGCAGCTCGGATCCTTTGTTCCCATTCCTTCATGGAGCAGATGGCTCAGCCTGACCGCCACAAGGAAAATTGTCATTTTAACCGTTCCAGTCATCAATTTTTAAGCGCAGACAAGCTCCCAGCTAGTCAGCCATCACCACGAACTGACACAGGTCCCCCCCGTATGATTGGCAGGTGCATGTACAGGTCCCCAGACAACAACCCCATTCAGTCTGACCTTTTCATTTTAAATGAAAAACACTTAAAAGCCTGCCCCATTCTGACATACGTATTTTCACATCTTTCCCATGCTGTGCCAATATATTAGTTATTTGCTGGCCAAAGTCCCCAAAATCAGAAATCTCACGTTATCTCCTCCGCTGCGGGAGCCCTGATCCTCAGCCGTGCAGGCCACCGCCAGCACCGAGGGAGCCGTCTGAGATCTCCATGTCCTCACACATCGGAAAAATCAAACCCCTTACATGCAAACCTCAATTCAGAGTCCAACCCTGATTTCAAATTCAGTTTATGCACATGGATAGCTTTACACTTCAACACAGCCACCCAGAGAAACAGACTGATCTTGGTATCCCGGGACAGCGATGCCTGCAGGATCCGGCCCTAGCAGCTTTCGGCGTTTGCTTCTGTGCTTCTCAGGTTTCATGTATTAAACTGCTCGATTCAAAAGTACGCTGCTGAAGTTATCTAATAAAAAGATCCTGCAAGATAACAAAGCTGGAGAGGCGTTTCCTCTGCTCTACTGCCAGCAGCGGCACCTGCTCAGGGAGTCATCAATACAAACAGCGAATACGCCTAGCTGCTGCCGTTTGGGAGGCCAGATCCTGCGCTGGTGTAGAGCAGCAACTACGCGAAGGCGAGTTTCAATCTGCAAGGAAGCACACACCCCTCCTTTATCATCCTCGGCACGGAGCTGCTTTTAAATCTGCCGCAACCCCATGTGTCAAAATTGGCCGTAATGGGACTTATCGCTTCCGAACTCCTGGTCCGGCCATCGTGTGGGAGGAAGGCTGATGCCAGCTGCAGCACACACTGTCAGCTCCGATGGGGAAAATTAGCTCCCATAACAGAGCAAACTCGCCGGCAGCCCCTGCGTGCCGCAGGGCGAGAGCCTGGCGTTACAGCATTGCCCTGCGGGAGCCCCGGGGTCCGGCAGCAGCAGCACACCTGGCTCCAGGGCCAGGGGGCTCGGCTTTGTCCTTGCTGTCATACTCCATTTTCAGGTTTGTCCCAGGGTCATAAAATGAGACTAAAACAAGAGGGGGGGGAAAAAAGCAGCAGGAGAGTAGGAGGAAAAAGGAGGAGAAACTGCTCCAGAGGCATGGCAGCACCAAAGGGATGACATCCAGCTATCCCAAATGGAGACTGCTGTGTTACAACAAACAAAAAAGTTATTTGGAGCAGGACAGATTCAAGCAGTGGCCGAGGAAGCTGGGAGACAGCCCTACCCACAACACCCCGGCAGCCGGGAGCCACCCCACTGGCTCCCAGCCGGAGCCACGGGGCGATGGTTGGGGACCAGCACATCAGCAGGACCAGCTATGTCACACCCCTGTTATTTTAAACACACGAGGACAGCTAGAAAAGAAGGGTGGCTAAGGAATGAGAGGAATCGGCACGTCTATGCCAGAAAGCCTGCGGGTCCCACGCTGGAGCGACCTTTCAGCAGCTCCCCGGCACTGCCAGCAGCACGGCCTGTGATTTACGTGTCTGTAATTGACACCAGGATGGGACCCTGTATTTTCAAGCACAGACTACTGGCCTCATGCTGTTCACACTCCCTCAGTCTACTGGAAGTGGAAGATTTTCAAAACAGCCTCATTGATTCCCCCCCCCCCCCCCCTCTTTTCCCCCACCGTTTGCTGTCTGCATTTCGCTAAGCCTGGTTGGAGAGACCTCAAGCAAGAGGGGGGCAGTTTCACTTTCTCACTCAAATGCACCCCTGGCTTCTTGATCAAAGAAGGCTAATTGATTTCACTTTCAAGTTCTCATGCAGTATCAGAGCACCACAGAGCCTGGGTTTCAAATAAAGAATAATGTTTTGCAATTCAAAATGGAAAAAAAAAAGTCATTTTCCACCCATCCCCAAGGAATGGCCACCCTCACCAGGCAGCACCCACATAACGCTGCCCTAACACGCCTCCCATGTCTTAAGATGCTTGGTCAAGAAAAACCACCCAGCAGTGCCCAAGAGCACAAGGGAGCAGAGGAGAAGTGCTGTGCCCCACGGCACGGGGGTTGGGAAGCCACCCGGCTCATCCCACTCCCAGCCCGGGGTCTTCAGCAGCCCACCTTTAGGTTGAAACCTCCTAGGGCAGAGATGGCATTTTTGTGCACATTTGTTCAAGTCTAAGGATTTTATTATAAAGTTTTTATTATAAAGGACAATGTTCCTTTAACCACTTTGGTTCTAAATGGCCAAAATTTGAAGGCAGAGGTCACCTTCTCCCAAGCTTGCTCAGGTGCCACCACAACAAAACCCTTGGCACCACAGTGGACTCTCTTATCATTCTTCTTAAAGCCATTTGTAAATGAAACTTAAAACTTACAGCCTACACAACCAGACAGCCTTCATGTTCAAGGCTTCTGTTTTATCCAGTTTTGGCCAGATCATTTGCAAAGAGCAACAAACACCTGGCAGCCAACTGGATTCCCCACTTGGTCGGGACGGGTGTTTTTGAAAGCGTTACAATCCATTGTGACGTTTAAAAAAGCACAGTCAGCCAGGACCAGTAAACCTCTCTGGTTTAGAAAAGTCTGTTCCTCCCTTCCCCCCATCTCCAAAGATGACCAAGCATCAGCCATCCCCTTTCATGTTCATACCTTAATAGCAAACTGCCCCAGTTTCAGCCGTGGAACAAAGACCTTCAGATGGGATGAGCAACAAGGGGCCTCAAACACCTGTATTAAAACAAAAAGAAGAGTTTCTCAGTGCAGCTGCTCCTCTTTCCCAACAGCTGGATCAGGAGGCCAAGGAAGCATATTCCTTCAAAACCAGAAAATGCCCTGATGGGGCAGAAGCGCCCGAGTGAACATGGAAGTGTAGCCAGCAGAGAGTGGAGCGGCTTTGCCACTGACTGCTTTTCATGAAAACGTTTTTGTTTCCAACAAATTTTACCAACAAATAGAATCTTTACAAAACAAGAACGAGTTGCAAGCTGATGAATCCCACAGAAAACTCCATTTTGAGAAAGGAACCATTTATACCAAATACAGATAAAAAATTCTGGAGCAATTCTGACAAGCCCTAATAACTGCTCTTACTACATTTCAAAACCAGGAGGACCATAGACACCTGTAGATGCATCCACCTTCTGAACAAGCCAGTACTGTTACGTCCATCATAGATGGAGACGGAGACTCTCAGAAAATACATTAAAAAAGATGGTTTAATTCCTAAATTACTCCAACTTCAGCTGGAAGCCAGGCTCCTCATTGAATTTGGCCCTTATCATGAAAGGAATAAAAAAAAAAAAAAATAGCAGAGGTAGTGTTTCAGGCCATGCTTTACACTTTTCCTCCCTGTGATGGGGAAATGCCTGCCACCACCGAGCCCCTGCTCCCGGGCTGGGGTGGGGAGGGAGGATGGTGAGGATGCTCTGCGCTGCCCCTCACTCCGCTCAGCCCCTGGACCTTCACCACAGACAAAGTCGCTGCCCCTCTTCTCCCCCAAAGGAGACCCGAACATCATCACCACCACCCCCGGGGTGCACAAGCCTCAGCCCAGCGCTAATGACTAAAATGAGGGGATGGAGGGGGTCTCCAGCATACCCAGCAGCACAACAGCGGGAAGGAAAGGCGATTCCAACTCCCCGGCTCAGCAGGACGGCGCGCCTGCCGTCCCACAGCATAGCTGTCAAATGTCCACCCCCCTCAGCACAACGACCCGTAGCCTGCCTGCGGAATGAGGCACAGCCCCACACGCTACCCCTATGCGTCACGGGGGGACCTTTTTCCCCCTCCCTGAGGTGACAGCGGTGGGGAGAGGGGACACCAGCAGGCAGCCATCATGCCACGTGCCCAGTGCCCAGCCCTGTGCACACTCCCATCCTCCCAGCTGGGGCTCAGGCTCAAGCAAAGGGAAGGCAGCAGAGCTTGGATATCCCTCCATCACCTTGTGCAAGAGAACCAGCTGTGCAGAATTCCACAGGAATTCTGTGCATTAGCCTCCCTCAAGGAAACTTAATTAATTGCCTGTAAAAGGGGATTGCGATTTATCACATAACTTGTTTCAGCCCAGTAAGTGCACAGCTTTCCTCTTCTTAAAAATTAAGGATAGCAAGTCTTTAGCCCCCATGTGCCATTTTATCTGACCTGGAGAAGCACACACACCAGACTCGCCCTGCATTTCCTTTACTTTTTTGCCTAGCACCAACAGTGACCATAAAACTGCACCCCTTAACCTGTACAATTTGGTTCACTTTGACTGGGTTCTTGCTCCTCAGTGGAAAGAAAGAGGATTTTGGGTTGCAGAATGGCAAAGTTAACAATTAAACATCCTCAGCACCCTTACTGGACCTCATCAGGACTCACAGGGAGAGACCACGCTTCTTCCCATGTACCTGTTTTCTCAGCACAAAGTTTTCTTGGCTACTAATTCTCAGTGTGAGACACAGACGATATCCTCCAGCTTGCTGCACCTGAGCACTGTATTTTGGAAGAGTACGTGCCTATTTGTTTGAAACTACCTACAGTGCGTGGGCACAACATCACACCGAAGGTATGAAACACTTTGAGACCAAGAAAGGTCTCTTCAACCTTCTTCCAGCTCGCTGGTGCGATTCACAGGAGCGCCTAACAGCGTAACACCACCATCATACCTGTCCTCACCTACTCCTACCCTACCATACTGAGCTTGTCAGCAGGAATTTTGTCGTCAGCCCTGCAGCCAGCATTTATGTTATCAAGCCAAGTGTTTTTATTTTTTTGCTCGGTGATGGGGAAAAACAGAAAGGAACTGCAGAAGCTTTTGGAGACAAAGATCTCCCCAGGACGTGCCAGCTGATATTTTCAAAGACCGCCAAGGAAGCTACATCCAACACGCAAGCAGGCAAGACCAGGTCCATGCCAGCCATCAGCCAGGCTCAAGGAGAATCAGTGGTTGCAGTCAGGAAGAAGGAAGGAGAGGAGGAAAGAGAAAGACAGAGTAATGCTGCTCCTGCCTCAAGAGGTACAGCCAATGCCTGGTCACCACCCAAGGAAAAAAGAGGATAAAATGAGGGGGGACCTCTGCGAACAACCTCAACATCTCAGACAGCAGCAGCCATGCACAAGTCAGCACTTGCCAAGACTGACCACGCAGCGGTGCATGAGATACCACACTTGGCCTTCAGCCCAGAAACAGGAGACACGCGTGGGAGGCTGTGTGGGGAGAGCTGGCAAGTGAAGACCACGTCCTATCAAGCCTGCAAATCTGCACGTTGCACACAGAGGCTCACAACAGCCTGGCGTAAGTCATTCGCCCATAACCACTGTATATCTAGTTACAACCCCCAGAAACACAGCTGACTCAATCACCAGGCCCTGATCAGCATTCAGAGACCAGAGAAGGTCAAGAGAGCCGTCATCCAGGAACAGGGGACAAGCACAGCAGCCTCAATGGGAACTTGACAGGCCAAGAACGACTGCAGTCACGGAGGACCGAGGAGAGGTCGCTCACATCACCCTCCCTTTCTGAGGCTCTCAAAGACGACAAAACCTCTGACCTTTCATTAAACCACGCTAGTCTCAGAAGAGGGGGTGGCTTAGGGGCTTGGGGACTCAACAAGAAACTATTTATCTCAAGGTCATGGGTTCATGCTCTCTTCAAGTTCTTTTTTCTTCCTCAATTAAAACAGGGGGCTCGATCTGCATTTAAAAAAAAAATTGTTACTAAGGTCACAGGCAGATGCTGCCTGGTGAAACAGGCAGATTAAGCAAATCCAGGCCCTTTGCTGCTCCTTGCAAGCCCCGCAGCTGAGCACAGCAACTTTGGGAACACCCCCAGTGCAAAGTGAACATGACCCAGTTTCACACCCAGGGTAGCAGAGCAAAGGAAGAGCTTGCAGGTAGCAGGCATGGCTGCCACCACCCATCCCCGACAGCAGGTTAGGCACAACCCCGTAAGGAGCATTGGAGGTGGAGCTGATCCCATCCCAGCCTCTGAACCTGGTCCTGGGAGACTTCTACCTATCCCTGCACCACTGCTTTGAGAGGAGGAACATTCAGCCGGTGACTGGTGCCCAGGTGGCCATTCTTCCTACATCAGCTGGGGCTCAGAGGCCAAAACCCCACCATAAACCATTGGGGGTAAGTAGCAAGACCAGAGATGTGCTTCTGCCTTTGCATGCACAAACAGCAATCCACAGGGCACCATGTCCTTGCTGCCAGAGAGCCTGACCACTTTGGACTGGACATTTTCCAGCCCTTAACCCAGTGGTGACATCGGACAGCGCCTCCAGTTTGCACTGAAAGAGCACAAACATTTCTGTGGACACCTAGGACCGGCTGAAGTGGGGAGACCCTCTGCTCTCCTCCTGCCGCAGGCCCAGCCCCGCTGGTGACAGAAATGTGACAAATGCAGAGGTCGAGCAAACAGGGAGGAGAGAGGACACCTTCAACTACGTCACCAGGCCCAGAACAATGCATGAATCAAAGTTATTGTGTATCTGAAACCAATCACCAATAGAAACCAAACTATCTAGGAACTCCAGCTGCTGCATTCAGGGTTTTCCTGGTAGCTAGCAGTCAAAACCTTTTGTTGTTCTGGTTGGGTTTTAGCCCATAAAAAGTAAAGCTAAAACCATGCTCCTGCATGCACAGTGCACACGCTTACCTCTGTCACCTTTAGTGGCTTCACACCAAGAAAACACATCCTCTCCCCCAAAATGCAGCTCTTGGGTTTCACAGAATTTTTTGTAACTCCATGCCTTCCCTATATTTACCCTTTGGTCCCAAAAGCAGAGAAAGGATTCAAGCCCAAACTCCCCGTGCACCACGACGGAGCTGCTGGCCCTGCCGGGGCTCTCCCATGCATGGTGGCCAGCACAAGGGTAACGCGGCAAAACGGAGGGGTTTGGAAACAAACAGGACGCAAGCAGAGTTTTATTCCATTCACCAAAGATGGTAATTATTTTGGAGAGGACTGGATATCCTTTTGGCTTTTAATTAGTGGCAAACCAAGTCAACCTCAGTTCATATGAGCAAGAAACTATTAGGGGCTACAGATCTGCAGCCAAGGAAAACAAATCTGTACCAGTCCTTCACCCCCAGAATAACTTCTGATTGTCAAGCACAGTTACCAGGGGAATGAATAGCTTCTCCTGCAAGCTCCTCACT
Organism: Gorsachius magnificus; assembly: GCA_034008185.1. Lineage (NCBI taxonomy): Eukaryota > Metazoa > Chordata > Aves > Pelecaniformes > Ardeidae > Gorsachius > Gorsachius magnificus. Next base: position 36,809,614 of record CM067087.1, read on the forward strand.
CAATTAAACTAACGCAGACAAAAAGGCCATGCAGCAGCAGCCAGCAGCACGGAGCGAGTCAGATGCACGCACTTGGCGCACACAGAGCAACCGCAGCAGGTTCAGTGCGAGGAGGAAGAGGAGGAGCAGCCCACAGCCTCCACCGCCGCAGAAGACACCCAAGGCTTCTCCTTGACATGCTGAGTGGCAAAAACTGGTGGGGTCTATGCCCTGGGGAGACTGCAGGAAGCTCTAACTGAGAAGTTAGAAGCACACCCTAGCATCCCGAGCTGTCATCCATACTTAACGGAGACAGATAAAGATCTGAGTGAGGAAACACCCAAGAAAAGCCCTTGGTTATTAGTAATCCAGAACTATCCTATTGCTGCCTCCCTCTCCACTCAGCAGCCTTATAACTCTGCCTGAAAATCAGAACAGCCATCAAGCCAGAGCACAAAGCAGACCCAGGAGGAACGAGTACAGTCCTCAGCGCTGCTGGAGCAAGAAAGCCAAGCATCTAAAGCATCCCAGTCATCTTTCAAAATACCCAGGGAAAAAAAAAAAAAATGATGCAGCAGGAGCTCATTTTTGTTCCCAGTTGCTCTTTGCAGACCAGCTGTTGGGGCACTAATGATTCATATGAAGATGATAAATTCCTGGTTTTTCCCCCCTTGTGCAGCTGAACTTCACTAAGAGGATGAATATGGACCTCAGAGGCTACAGTGATATACACAGGCCTTCCTTGTTCTTCACTCCTCTGTGATGTGCTACAGCTTCATTTTCTCTTTGGAAAGATAGCCAAATAGCCTTTCTTTTAGCGGAAAGCAAAGCTTCTGGGCCCATGCAACACTGAGCAAACCTTTCCTGATAAAAAAGGCTGCAAGACATTTGTTATCCAAGATCTCTGAATACTCTGTATAGGCAAAGTTATTGCACTGGAGTTCCCTGGTCCTCAGCACATTATCTCTGGCAGCTGGCTGGGGCTGCGCTTCAGGGTGGGATGGAGCAGGAACAGCCAGGACATGAATTGCAGGCTGCAGAGTCCAGAGACAACGCCAGAATACACTGCTGCTTCAGCCACACACATCCACATAACCTGCTCGAGCTCAGAGGCGTACAGAGCTTGCAACTAAACGTTCACATCTGGGGAAAGGGAGAGAGGCAAGCAAAGGGTTCAGGTGTCAGCCAGAAGCATCATGCCTTCACACACCACCGACAAGGAGGTGGGCACATTGGCATGCAGGCAAAGGCGGGCAGCAAGCAAAATCCACAGCTCCCTCCTTTCAATTGGATTTTAATAAAGCGTGAATGTGCAAACATAGAGCTAAATCCCATTCCCCCACACAAAATAAAGGAAGTTGTGTCTCTGACTTCAGCAGAAACACAGCTTGGCCCTTGCGTAGCTGAAGGCAGGGAAAGCTGCTGTGGTCAGAGCAGCCCATTGCAGCGGCGGCAGGTGCCCTGCAAAGCTGAACCCACACGGTCATGAACAAGCCCCAGCTTAGACTGGCTCTTCCAGCAGGTGTTATTTGAATCCTGGGCATCCCCCTAGCAAAGCGCAATGATATTTAACTTCCTTGTGGGCTCAGGAGGCTGCCAAACATCTGTGGGGATTAGTTAGTTCATGTTTGTAAAGTGCACACAAATGCTATCGTAAGGAAGGGTCTGACCTATTTATGGATGTGAATGCTGGACCGAGACCCAAACCCACATACTCCATTTGCACATATGGCTGTATCTCCCCTGCCAGATTTCACTGTGTGAAGCTGGGATGGAGGCATGAGGTGTCACCTATAGCTTACAGCCCACTTTTGGTCACTGCCGATTTAAGTGAGTCATACTGCTCCCCTCATCCACTTTACCCCGTCCAATTGCACAACTGAATTTTGTTAACACATGGGCTAGCGCGGCTCTAACAGGGGCCCCCAAATGCCATGGGGTTGCCCTCTGCAGGAGAAACCCACATTCCCTCAAGCCTCCATCCCACTCCCTGGAGCCCCACCAGGGCTGCAGATCACAGGCTCTCATCCCAAAGATCTCCAGCAGGCTCCCAGAGGCCAAGCTGCAGTAGATCAGCCACCCAAATTCCTCATGGCAAGTTTCACATTTCTCTTGGGTGTCCCTCCCTCCCACAGAGGCCTCCTGTGAGTAAGGGCTGAGGAATTAGACAGTGAGCCTGCACGGCTCAGAAACCACGGCGATGAACAGCCGTGAGGGAGATGAACTCCACAGGAAGGGAAGAGCCCAAGTAGGTTTCAGATGGAGCCAAGCACGTTTGTTCACGGGATTATAGGTGGCAATGGCTTGTGATGACAGGGCCACAGGAGCTGTACGTTACCGTGACTCAGAATTGCTCTACACCAAGTTGCAAGTCCTAGACATACCGCCTTGCTCTGCCAGAAGCTACGGCTCCCCTTTCCTCCGCAGACGCATTTCAATACTTATCAGGTCTCCATCTTAGTCACATTCTGCTAACACACATTTTTTACATCCTTTTCATCTTCCCTCATAATCAGTCTCTATGTCCCCAAGTCAATCGCTCTGCTCTTCTCCCACCATTCTCCGCTTTATCTTCATCTCCCAGGGCAGGAAGCCCCTAAGACCCGGACGCCATTCCATGGGTGCAGCCTCCGCTCAGGTTCACTGGACTTCAACACGCACGGTTTGGCAGACTCACTACTCTCCTCTAGGTACTGTAACAAGTGGCAGGCTCAGCCCAAAATGCTACAGTCAAATTTAGACATATGGACAACACAAGAAAATGTTGTCCATGGGATATGGAAGCAAAAACAAAGAGAAAGACGAACAGGAACCCAGGAGCACACCAATACCATACCCAGAATTACTCATGTCTTTCATTAGTCAGATATGCCTTGTCTTGTTCCGGAGATCAAGAGCATCTGGAATCATTTCCACTACATGTCAGCTACAATGTGCACAATTAAAACATGCAGAAAATATTCCCATCCTAGCAGGTGCATCTACCAAGACAGCTGGAACTAAACCAGATGATCCAATGTGGGACTTTCTGATAATACACAGCTACACAGCTACCTCTGTACATCCAGTTCCACCCATGAAATTGGACGCACCCTTAATCAGGTATGAATCAAATCATCTGAGACATGAGAAATTTATCAAGAGCTGTTGCAAAAAGCCGTAAGGTTGCTTGTGCCTCACTGCACTTCACCTTCAAGAGATGGGGAGCAGCCAATGCAGGCAGACAGCCACCCCGAACACAACAAAGCTGGAGCAGATCACTTTTGCTAGGACTTCTTGCACACGACGACATGATCCAAGATCTAAAACACCACCTCAGGCATGCAAATGCATACAGACCAAAGGCTTGGGCTATGGCATCCAGGGAAGCAGAGTGGCACAGGTATGGGTATGACACCCTGGTGAGTGGCCTGACCCCAGACAAGGTGGGGCACTACCAGCACAGATGACCACTGTCGCACACCGGAGCACGAGTCCTCTCTTTTTCATCCTGGGGTACATCACAGCCAGGCAACACACCAGGCAGTGCAAAGGCGAGGTGATGCCAACCTATCTGCCCTGCATCCCCAGAGATTCAATACCCACCTGTAAAAACAGTGACCGCAAAACACTGCCCATAGGTCGTGTATGCCGTGAGGGGATGGAAGCTAATCTCACCCAGAATAACTTACAAATGACCCCATCCTACAGGGATCTTTGTGTGCAGTAAGGCAACAAGCTCTGCTCTCATAGCTCATTCTCCTCCCGCTCTACAATGTGGTCCTTAAAAACTCCTCCACTGGCTTCCCCAGCCTCCGCACACCCCGAGTTCACAGCTCTCCCATGCAGCAGAGCAAAGTGCACCATGCCAAGCCATGGAAGGAGGCACACAGGCACTCCGTAAGCCATCATCCTTTCACCCAGGCACTTCAAGTACATGGGTGGGCAGAATGTCTGGGAAAGACACACTCATTTATATTGTTTTAAATTCACCTGCTCCTCTGGCCTCATTCCTCCATCTCTTATACCGAGGGAGACACTCGAAGAGGTGTTACATGCCAAGAACACTGCACCCCTCCCCATAACAACGCAGAGGTCCAAGGCATTATTCCTAACTTCCAAAACATGCTTCTGCCCCACAATTTGTCACTTAACGCCACTGTTAGAGGCTTGCAAGTCACCTGCTTCACTCCCAGCATGACCTCCTGCACTGTATGAGGCTCACTCTTCGTCGCAGCGAGGCTCCAGCCATTCTGCGTGCTACAGCACCGTTTCAGAGGAAAAGCAGCCAGACATCTCCCCAGACAACTTCAACCCTTTTGCCCCTTGTTTCTTCCCCACCTGTCTGCCTTGGGAGCAAATTAGGATTCAGGTACAGGACAGTGCTTAAACACTTACTTATCTTTAGGCACACAAGCAGCTGCAGAGAGTTCAGCTGGATTACTCATACACTTGAATTTCAGACTTACTATGCGGAAGGTTCCCCAAACCCTCCTTAAATGGCAAAGATGCAATGCTGTGTTTTCCAAGCTTGACTCTGTGCATCCCAAGGAACCTGAGAAAGAAACGCGTTCTCTGAAAAAGCACCCAAGTGGAACTGTGCTAGGAAAGGCATAATTTTCATTCTCCCAAAAAATAGCCTGCAGGATCAGAAGTGATGGAGAACCACCACAGCCCTAAAGGAAGCCTAAACTACCCTAAAAAGTGGCGGCCTTCGTGCATACAGAAAAATAAGCCACTGAAGAAGTGTCCAGCCAATGAAGTCCCCCATTACCCATACTCTACTAGGTGAAATACGTTTTTCTACATAAATACCACCTGGACCTTAACCATTTTTGTGGTTCATTTCTGGACCTCCCCACCATCACATTTCATATTCAACAGCATTAAACTGCCCTGGTTTCTAAATGCCAGAGGCAAAGACTTCCCTACTAAGCTAGGCATTTCAATACCCACGCAAGGTAAGTACAGGCCTTGCCCCCAGTCAAGGAGGATGATGATGATGATAGTGTGCAAAAGGCAGGTAAAAGCCGAAAAGATGGGGGAGATGGACTGTAAAGATAGTCATAACTGCAATAAGCAGTTCAGAGTAATCTCCAGAGTTAGGTGGAAAGGATGCTAACTTCAGTCTGTAATTACAAACAATTCTTTCCAACCATTTCTCCATTTGATTATCAGTTATGGCTGCAAACTAAAGAGAACAACCCTGCTCTAACTGGCTTTTTTTCTCCTGGATTTCAGTGTCAGGGATGACGTGAGACTCCTAACCTCACTCCTCTACAAGCCTCAGTGTCCCATCAGTAAAATGACAAGAATAATTTTCCTTCACCTTAGGAAGGCACTGCAAAATTAGTCCCCCCAACTCACACAGCACTCCAGTGAAAGACCAAAAAGCACTCCAGAACAGCACAAAAGGAATTAATAATTCTGCACTCAGTCCTGATTTTGAATAGTACATAGTAAAGAAGGCTTGGGGCCATACACTGCACAAAAAAAAGAAAATGAAAGCTGCTCATTAAGTATCACCTTCCACTCTGGGCACAAAGAGTAGGTGTTCTGGCAATTAAGTGGCTATATCGTAATACCCGCTCGCAGGGGAGGCCAAATTAAGGTTTCATCAACATCATCAACTTCATTCTGGTACTTTGTAGCTTTGGAGCATTTGGACTTTTCAGCTTTAACACCATTCTTTTAACCAAGTGCATTGTTTGTCATTAACTACCGGACTGCCACGTGGCTGCTGCAGTTGCTATCTGTTTCTTTTGGGAAATCCAGATTAAAGGCTTGCCTTGGCCACAGTAATAGCTTGAGGCATCTCTCAAAAGATTTGCCCAAACCCATGAAAAGCAAATCAAGCCTCTACCTCAAGCGATGAGGTGTTTTCAGTTCAAGCCAGCTGACCCCCTTTGCGGCTGATCTGAAGCAGGACGGCCGCTGAAACCCAGGCAGGGGAGGTGTGGCAGCTGGAGCCAGAACCACTTATCAGCTGCTAACCCAATCACTCTCCCAGCCCCGTCACTTCGTGCCGTGCACCGGCTGGGAGGCTCCTCGCTTTCATTCAAGCTTGCCTCATTAAGTGCAGTAATTCAAGTCTGTTAAGGTGAGGTAATAAACTGCTGAAACAGAGAGAGCTCCTTAGGGTACATGCACACAGCACATCGGAGATGCACACGCACGTTACTGAGATACAAAGCTGCGGCAGGACCACCTGCAAGTCACCTGTGAAGAAGCACCCCAAGTTTCTCTTCCAAAAAAACCCCAGAACACCTCATCAACCTGAGCTTCATGCAGCCAGCCACGTTGCTGAAAGCCCTAGAGGAGATATTTTAGATTTGCTGTTATGCTTAACTAACACTTGGAGCTGGACCGCTTTTTCCCCATCGTTGAGCGCATCCCTACCCATCCCACCGGGCTCCACAGCCCCTTCTTCAAGGTCTGCGGCACCATCAGCCAGCCTCCTCCATCCTGCACCCACTGGTCCCGCAGTGGGGTCCTGGATCCTCAGCAGCATCACAGCCCCCAGCCACGCGCCCGGCAGAGACTCCCCAGCTGGAGGAGAGATCAGGAGCAGAGGGAGAAGAGGAGGCAACTGCAGCCCCCCACGATGAGATCCACTGGCCTAAAAGAGGGTGGGGGGGCGGGGAGTTACAAATTGATGCATAAACAAGACCTGACTCTCTAATTCAGAGCTAACAGAGTAGTTTACTGAATGTTAATTAAATCCTCGGTGCCTGTTACCAACTGTGGAGATCAACTTATTTTTAAATTAAATAAGCAATAAATGCTTAGATGAACTTCTATTAAATTTCACCCAGTGAATGAAGTATGTGGGGCTTTTAATAGACATTAAACAAGATGGTTATGGCAAGTTAGTTGATATTTTATTACCTAAAGATAATGGCCATTTAAATCTCAACTAACTATCCCACTGGCGGCACAATCATCCAAGACTTGGAGGAAGTTTGCCTGCCTCGAGCATCGCTGGGCAGCGGTGGCAGGGGGAAGGAAGGCAGCCAAGCACGGAAAAGCACCTACTGAAAGCATGCTCAAGTGCACAAGCCCGCTTAGGCACAACATGGGATCACTCCCAGCCACATCTAGAAACCCTAAAGAGCGCCAATAGGGGCTCTCACACAGAAACAAAGCTGGAGTAAATCAGACACCCTTGAGCATCCCAGCCCCCCCAAACGAAGCAATTTATGGGGTTACTGAGGAATCACTATCACAAGGTTCCCTTACAGCATCAAGGGGAACAGAAAACATCCCGACTAACAGCCTGCAGTGCTCCAAAGCTTGTATCTTTTTCTAAGAAAAGGTTACCAGCAGCCCACAACTCCACCGATGTTTGTTTTCCTTTCCTGAGCATATTGCGATAGTTTGGGAGCGCTTCCGAGTGACTCACATGTGTGTCACTGTCACCCACAGATCCCAACAACAGATACTGACAGTCTAAAATGACAGAGACTTGCTGACAGCGACTTAAAAATTATCATTTTCATGCCAGCTCCTGCGCTTGCTCAGAACGTGATCGAAACTGGCTCTTGGAGATGAAAGCAGAATCTCCACCGAGGTGTCTCTACCAGTAACCTTAATCACAACGATTAAGTGTGGGTAAGCGGGTTTATTTTTTCACATCTGGATTGGAAACATCACGAGCCCTACCTGCCCTGCCGTGCCCCAAAGCAGGAGGAACGGAAAGAGCCGAGCCCCATATGCCGCTAACCCCTGCTTCTCGCGCAGGCACAAACTCTCAAAAAGCTTTTTAAACTTTGTGGGGTTTTTCTGGTCTGTGGTTTTCGGTTTGATCTGTTGTTTTCTTTTCTCTGTTTGTTTCTATTTTACAAAACAAAAAGCTCCCTGAAGTAAAAAAGAGGCAAACAGAGCTCTTCAGACCTTACCGACGCTCTCCTCCAGCATCCCAATGCGCACGTGAAAGCAAATCGCAACACCTTCCCTCCAATCCCTCCTCTGGAACCATTGTTCATGAAGTTATTTCAAGTCCTGTGTTTTCCTACGTAAAACCCACACTCTTTAAAGGTATTGTTCCTTGTGAATCCGTCCCTCAGATAACCCACATCCTTAGATAAGCTATGGTTTCCGTCTCCTCCGCTCCTGCCCGCTTTTGAAGCGTGGCTGCAGTTCCAGTAAGCTCTCTAGTTTTTAGCAGAATTACCCTGCTACGAGAGCGAGAGCAAAGGGAGACGATGAAGCTAATGGGGTAAGAAAGCAGGCTGCAGAGGACCGAAAGCTGTCTCGCTCACACGCGCACAGAGCAAACAGAGATGCTGAGCCCCAGACCTCTGGCAGGTCACACAGACTTGGTATTCATCTTGCTTCCCTGAAGGCTTCTCTCCATCAAAAAAATAATGCACCTAAAAAGCAGAGATGGACGTAAAGGAAATGCATATTTCTTCGTCATCCCAATGCCATCTTTAAAACCTCCCCATGCATCCACAGGGACTTCCCTCCACCTGAAGGGAGGTGACAGCAGGGCTGCCACAGACCGCCCCGGGGCAGAGCACGGCCAGCCAGCTGGAGCCGAGCCCCAGGGCCAGCCAGGGCAGAAGGTGCAGGCACTGCCCAGAGCCACGTCAGGGCTCGGAGAGTTTATGGGGAAAAAGGCAGAGCTCCGTGGGTCAGGCTTTCGGACACTTGACAAGGAACAAAATGCCACCGAGGATGCATTGTTTGCACAACCGTGAGGGGCAGAGGAATAGAGAAACCACTGCGGCACCCCGAGGGTATATGTTTCCACAGACGCACGGAAACTGTCTTCTTACAAACGATTTGTCATCCACCCAAGCTACTGCTTTTCTCCAGCAAGAGATGTTTCAGAGAAACTACACAAAACAGTCTCCTCTTTCCAATTAGACATTTACGATGCGAGAGGCACCACCATTAGCTGGTGTAACTCTGCATGTACCTGACATTCATACAACCATCCCACCTCCCTTCCAGACTTGGCTAAATTCTTGCCCTCAAAGATCTGCATGATAAATGCCACCATTTAGCTACAAGGAAAAGCACTTAATTTTGCCCATTTTCAATCAGCCACTTTCACCTTGGCTTGCATTGGTACAAAGGAACAGAGACCCCTTTTCCACAGTGCCCACTGCTTCTGTGACACCTTTCTAACCTGTGTCCTTCATATAGGAGCGATCCCAAACTACTGGTCAAATTCCCTCGGGTTTTCCAGCTCCCCACCATTTTTGCTATCCCTCTCTAAAAGTGCATACACCAGGCTTCGCTGATCAGAAGGGAGTCACTGAAGTTTTACAGCCAGGCATTACGCAAACATAAGCAGCGATTTTAACAAACAAGGCAACAGTCAGGCTACAAAACTAAGCAAGTGGTGTCTCCGCTCTAACTATGAACCCCCACACCGTAATTCATACTACAAGTTATACTTAAATGTACATGCTGATGATCATATCATATATTTAAAAGCACTCCAGCTCCACTAAGACTGTAGCTGACACTATTAGGTGCCTTGCAAAACCCACTAGTCTAGCTCCAGAGCTTCACCCCTGAACATCCCAGAGAAACGAGCGCTTTGGCGCGGGATACACATCTGAATCTGCACTTTCATCATTTGAAAGCTTGAATTACACTGAACCAGCTCCCAATTCTGGTAAGCCAGAGCCCATTACCCCTTGCTAACACAAGACAGCTGAAGACAATATTGAGAGCAATGCAGCTTTGCTCTGCAAGTTTCCATGAGAGACTGTACAGGCACCTGGGATTTTCTGTACCCTAACCATGACTGCCAGGATACGGGGTCTGAAATCCACCCCTGGCCCACCAGTCTATAAGCAGGTTTTTGCCGTTTTGCCCTGGTTTCACTAGAGCACATCACAGATAATATCATTCAACACTTTCACCCCCTCAAGCCAGGTGACTGCTCGTCCAAACGATGACTAACATAAGGGGACAGGCACCCCAGAGCTGGAGCCTGCACAGAGACGGGCACGCTCACCAGTATCCTGCCCCAGCACCTGGGCTGGTCTCCAAACGTGAAAAATCTCACCTTGGTAAAATGGAAATTGGAGCTTCTCTGCCCAGCCAGCTTATGATGAAAGCTGTAATCCTCACTGACCCGGGCACCATGCACCACAGAGACTGCACAACAGCGATGCACTGCAGTTTGGGGCTGTACCTACAGAAGCCTCAACAAGATGCTATTTTAGCTTCATTTTCCTGGATGCATCCTCCACTTGCACCCAGGAGTTTACCCAGGCGGCATACAAGGGCCACATATCCCTGACTGGAACTTCTGGACAGCAGGACCGCTGGCAACAGAGGACACAGGCATGGCCAATGTGCCCGTGGCCTCCACATAACACACACACTCTGGGGCTGACTTTTGGGAAAAGGGCATTAAAAATCATGCAAGTGCCCTTTCTGTGCACAAGGAGTACATTTTCACAGCCCAACAGACTCATCACACACCACCTACCCACTACCAGGCACCTCTCTCCAGCCAAGAGACCCTCAAAAAGCCTAGGGTGACCTTCAGCAACCCATGTGCTCCAAACAGGCCCTCCAATCACAGGGCTAGGAGAAGAGCCTACAAGGACCAGGAGACATCTGATGACAGGAGAGCCCCCAGGACCATAACTGATGAGGACTTTGTCCTGCCACCATCCTGGACCAAGGTTCCCCCAACTTGGTAGCTTTTCCCAACAACAGCCAACACAAGCTGACTCAAGTGGGGGGAAAAAAAAAATACAACACCCTGAAGAAAACAATTAAAGGAAAACTCCATACGAAACTCAACAGTTAGAGGGTGGCAGGGCTGAGGGCCCTGTTAGCAGCACCAGCACCTCACTGGAGCTGCAGGCAGGATTAAGCACTGAAGGTAGGAGCTTGCTGCCAGGTGGCCCTAATGGCCACCACCCACACACCATCGCCTGCTGACAGCCCATCCCACAGGGAAAAACCCTCCAACAAAAGCTAAACAATGGAAAGAAGGGAATAACAAAGCTAATAAATTTAGAAGCAATAGGATGAAAGGTCATGGGGTGGGCAGGGGGAGACAGAGGAGGCCAACAGGCAGAGAGAGTTTTCAACAGTAAATCTTTATCCTCAGATGGAAATTCCTGAAGGAATCCCATATCCCAGAGTATTATTTTGCCTTGCCTGGGCCAGTCCTGCTGCAGCAAGGGTGGAGATAATCAGAAAGTCCCTCAGATCCCCAAACTGTGCTGCTGTGCAGCAAGCTGGGCTACAGACAGGACAGTGACCAACATTTTCCAGCGTGAACATGGTTGGTAGCATACAGATGAAAAGCTGTGTCCCATTTTCTGGCTCCAAGTATTCCCCTGCCTTCCTAATATCCCGTATATGTAACTACTTGGTGAGCCAGTGCCTGCTGTACCCCCCAGCTCCCAGACATCCAGGGACTCTCCGCTCTCTCTCAGATCTTGCCCCAAAAATAATTCCTGGAAGGTATAAGCACAAACTCCACAGGTAAATGAGTCCAAGGAAGCAAAGAAATTCTCAAATCTTGAGTGTTTCCAGAAACTTAAAAGACTTGCATGAGACACCCTGTGTTTCACGTGGGGCAAACTCACTTTCTGCACAGGGGCCAAGGTGGTGTGGGTGTGTAGGAAGACACATCCGCAAGCTTGACGGTTCTGCAAGCTCTTAAAACATAATGTATCAATTGCCTAGCAAGAGTGAAAGATACCAAACAACCAGGCCAAAAAGTCAACTCATGCAGGCGTAAAAAAAACAAACAAACATGAAAAATTATCAAAACAGAGCAGGAGAACCCAACACTCGTTTGTTTCACCCACGGGGCCAAACTGCACCTCGAGGTACAGTAGCCAGAGCAATTACTGCATGAGTTTCTCCATCAACACCTCCTACTCTGGAGCACTGCCTTCTTCCCAGCACAGCCCCAAGGCACAGAGAGTGCTCCCAGACAACGGCAAGAAAAAGATTTGCTTGTTCAAAATGGGAAGGCAAGCAAAGGGGGAGAAAAAAAAAAAATTAAAAAAAAAAAAACAACAGGGTGACGTAAGGGTGTGGGAAACTTTTACGTCCTTACCTGCTGGGGAAGGGTGGGCCTCCCCTGGCGTATAAAAAGCTGCCAGGGCTTTACTCAACTTGTTATTTACTACCGAGCCCCCGCCGAGGGGTCGGCCGGCGCAAGGTGCGGCGGCGAGGCCGCGCTGCAGCCGCCGCGGGGGCGGAGGGGCCCCCGCCCGGGCCCCCCCCCCCGTCCCCCCCCCCGGCCGGCGCCCCGGGCGGGGGGGAGCCGGCGCGGCCCCCCCCGGGCGGCAGCGCTCCCCGCCCCGGCCGGGGGCTCCAGCTGTTGCACAGCTGCCTCGGCGGGCGGAGGGGGGGGGAGAGGAAGGGGGCAAGTTATTATCTGCAACAATACCTCGGGGGGAGGAGGCAGCGGAGGCGAGCGCGGCGGCGGCGGCGGCGGGAGGAGGCGGCGGGGGGAGGTGGGGCCGGGGGCGGGGCCGTGGCCGTGGCGGTGCCCGGGACCGCCCCGCCGCGCCCGCTCCTCGGCCCCGCCGCCGGCCCCTTCCGCCCGCCGGCCCCTTCCGCGCTCCGCGCCGCTGCCCCGCCGCGTCCCCCGGGCAGCCCCTCCCGCGCGCCCCGCTTCTGCGCCCCCCACCCCGCGGCATCCCCCCGGCCCCCCCGGCCCACCCCCCCGGGCGGAAGGGGGGGGGGCTGCAGCCCCGAGGGCGGGACGCCCCCCCGAAACAAAAAGCGAAAGCGGCGGCCGCTGCCTCCCGCCCCGCCGGGCTTCTGCGCTCTGCCCGGGGCTGACGTCAAGGGCCCAAATTCCTGCCTTTCCCTGCAGGCAGATTTGTCCATGTAAGGGCTGGGGCCGGGGCCGGGGCCGGGGCCGCCGCGGGGCGGGAGGGGGCTGCGCTCCGCGCACGGCGGGGGGCGGCAGCTACCGGTACCTCGGGGGTGGGGGGCACGACGGGCCTGGAGGCAGCCCCGACCCGGTAAGCATCACCCTCCTGCCCTGTACCCCGGGTGTGAGGCCCAGAAACACGCACCGTGCCTTCCAGTGTTCAACTTTTCACAGAGAAGTTTTGTCCAGGGCTCCCTACGATTTTTTTTTGGTGCTTTTCCAACCAACTTTTTCTCTGCTTTTCCCCAGCCAGGGTGCATAAAAAGGTGGAGGGAGGCAAAAGATGCTCGGAGCTACAAAGGAGCTGCCTGCTCGGAGATTCAAAACAAAACTTGTGGAGCATACTAAGGAGAGGGGGAAGGGAGACTATGATTTCTGATCACTTTCTGTTTGATTGTTTTGTGGGTATTTATAAGGACTGCAATTAAAATAATTCGGATTTTGAGTGTGATTATTTTTATAGTGGAATGTTACCCTTTAAGTAGCTGTTGGGTATCCGCATTTGCCCTGAAGAGAAGGGGAAGACAGAAGGGTTGCGTTGCGTTCAGGCTGTGGAGGGGAGAGTTGCCAAGCCTTACTCATTTGGAAAGAGATTTCTGGACGAGTTTTTAAGCACTTTAAATGTATTTAATTTTGACAATAAAGGGCTCTGCTGTGCGCTTTCAGAAGACATCTACAATCTTTCCCCATTACCAGCTTTAATGTCCACAGTCACCGCTTGACAGCCCCAGTAGGGAAAGTTTGCACGTAAGGACCCAAAAAAGGACATTAAGTGCCTGAAGACATCAGAAGCTGGAGCGCAGAGTTGTGATCCAGCCTCTCTCCCCCTTCCCTGTCTGCCAGAGTGTCTAAAACGAGCAAGAATGCTCCCAGATTGACCCGAGCACTCTGGCAGATCGGAGATCCCAGGGGATACCGCCCCACCCTGACAGGCACCCCTTCCTCAGCAGGCACTGCAGCAGAGGAAGCCTGATGTATCCCAAATTCAGCCCTGGGTGCAAATCCCCTGTCTGTGGTTGATTTGGTGTCCTGCACTGGCCCCCCATACCAGGGGTGCTAAATTCCTCCCAGGGGATGGAGAGGGCTGGCAGAGCCAGACTCTATCTTAGAAGCACTGCAGCTAAATCTGCATGAGCCTGTCAGTCACAGCCACAGACGTTTTCTAAGCATTATGACGATGACTAGAAATGCCGTAGCCTTGTCCTAGCCACCTACCCTGTGTTTAAACCCTGCTGAGATCCAAAACCAAAGCAGAGTAGCGCGTGAGTCACCAGGGCCCCGTGCCATAGGTGCACCTAGAGTGCCGATAGCGCTCTGTGAACATGGCCTGTTGTGAAAGACACGGGCTTGACTGCTTTCTAAAGCACGGGTGGATGAGACCGTAGCACCAGCACAAGCTGAGCAGCCAAAGCTGTTGCCCAGGGCCCTGTAAACATGGGTTCGGTTCCCCTCCGAAGAACCTATGGTTCAAGTGTCTCCTTCCAGCTGAGCACTTTGACCACCAGGCTGCAAAGTCGTGCTCCTTCTTCATCGTGCTCCGAGGAAAACTCATGATGGTATTTTCTGCCACAGGGGTCAGGCGGTTATCACGAGGGACTTGTTGGCACTGATGTCTGTCGACCTCAGCGTGGTGAGGCTCTCGATGAAGTCCTGATTTGTAATGCTCCGGAGAAGCAGTTTTACAGGGGGATTGTTGCCTGTTTTTTTTTCTTTTCCATTCAATCTCCATTGCAAGTCTGCGACAACCCTAGTATTGTGTCAACTGGTATCTAGGGGAAGCATCTGAAAACTAAAAGAAACTGGCCCAAGGTGAGAGACAAGAGTTCTCCATTTAGTATTTCGGAGAAAACCAGTGGTCAAATATTTTCCTTGTCTTGTATCCAACAATTATTGCTTCTTTATCCATCAAGCTTATGCAATTTTCCAGTCATGTTAACAGAAGAGAGAATCCTTTGCACATCCGTAGCAGCCTCCTTTGAATGATCCCAAAAGTTTTAAGCTTTGAGCCTCCAGACTGTGCGATAGGAACTACTACCACCTCCATTTTGCAGTTAGATGAACTGTGACTAATCCTCTGCAGCACAGCAGCAGAAGTTTGATTTGCAGCCCATTACCCATGTAACGCGCTACCCAGAATGGTCACTGCCTTGTCAAGCACAGCGTGAATTTCCTATTTTTTTTTCAGTTTCCTATCATGACCAGTATCGTACTCTTTGGAAATGGAAGTAGAAAATTCAAGGTGTTGAGCCTGGCTGTGAAAATCTGCTCTTTGCCTGGAAAGAATCAAAAATACTGGCAAGGTTCAATCATTCCTTTGGTAATATCTACCGCACCCTGCACCGTAGCAGCAAAATGAATTAAACAGCAAAAGACTGAAATGCTTGACGTTGCATAGGCCACTCAGGAGACAGTAATAGTAAGAGTCAGCCTGAGCCAATACTAATTCAAGGAAATGAAGTTTTTTAGTGGTTAAGGTGCATGACTGGAAGCCTGGAAACCTGGCCTCTGTTCCTACTTTTCCCATGTTGTATGACTTTAGACCAGTTGGTTCACCTCCCCGTATCTGCTTTTCAGAGTTTGGGTCTCTGCTTTTCGGTAAGACTTCACATATAAAATCACAAAAAATGAAAAGGAAGGGAAAAGCCCTTGGGAAGCCATGAGAATTCATCCCTCGGGCCGTAAAGCAGGAGCAGCATTGCCTAAACCATACCTGGCAGAGGTTCACCTACCCTGCTCGCAAGGATGTCTAGAGGATCCATTCCAGAGCTTCACAGTTAGAAAAACTTTCCTTATCTCAAACCCAAGTAATTTTTGCTGCAATTCAGCTCTTAATCAGATGAAGTTGTGGCGATCTGACGTATTCCCTCACTAGCAACAATTCCAGAACAACAGGAAAGTTGCCCACCTGGTGAACTAATCCTTCCATGGGTAAAAGCCAGAGACGCTGGAAAACACACTACGCACGTGTTCTTGGGAGGGTTGCCACCTAGTTCTCAGACAAAGATCAGATGCAATTAGCCTTACATCAACTGGAGACTCCTCTGCCCCAGACCGCAGCACTTTTCACCCACCTCACCATAAGGACGCCAGTTTCCATCAAGACACTCGCTGCAGCGGCACACTTGACCCCTTGGTCTCCGAAGGGTATTATTGGAAGCACATGCAAAACCTGAGCTCACAGCAATAGCATTCCTGTGGCACTGGGGAAGGAATGAGGAAACACCAGCATGGATCCGAGGCAGGCAGGAGAGAAAAGACTCAACCTGCAAGCCTGAATTCATTTCCAGCCAGGGTACATGTTCCTGATTTACAGATACACACATGCTTGCTGCCCAGTGGAAGGAATCTAGGAGCAGCAGTGGGCCAAGCTTTGTCCTTCCCCATTTTACAGGTACGTTTGCATGCAGACAGGAATGTGAGGCACGTACTGGGCAGGCATTAGTAAATCACAGATCGCTGACAGTGATCGAGTCTGGGCCAGAGTCCCAAGGGAATCTTCACTGATGAGAAATACAATTTCTGACAACCTCCCCAACTTCCCATGAGTATTTCAGACACAGTGACTATCACCAAACCCCTCTGCATCTCTGTACACATCTTTCAGTTGCATGTGATTCGCCAGAGGCTCCGTTTTACCTGGCGATTAGTTCTATCTAATTCCATATCATTTTACTGTTGGCCACGGTCAGTTTTAGGTAGCTCAGGAAAGTATAAACCTCCCTGCACCCATTTCAGGCTCTGCTCCATCCACCGTCCAACCGTAGCTCCCTGTGCCACACTTGGAAGGAATGGTAAAGCTTTGTAAAACTGCTAAATCCCAATGCTGAAAAGTGCAGTTGAGCAATGTGCCAGTGTAGCATACTTAATTTTAAGGACATACTTAAATCCAATTTGAGCCCAGAGAGATTTTAGCTTAGGTTTAAGCGTTCTGTTGAACAGGGGTGGATTTAAGGATTGAAGTGTTTTGCTAGACTGGATCTTTGGTTAATGAGGAAGGAGGGTTGCTAGTGCCTAGAAGAGAGAACTGCCTGGAGCTCTGTGGCCACAGGCAAGCCATAACTAGAACTACTCCATTTTTCCAATCAAATTTCATGAAATTAGCAAACAGAATTGGTAAAGAAGTAGACAATTTCATTAAGAATCCTCACTCTCTGGGTCTCAGCTTAGTGGGAGGAAAAAAAACAGGTTTATAGTATCTCATCAGAATGATGTGATATAATTAAAGCAAAAATCACTAGACTTTGTATTTTACACCATCTGGTATCTCGCTAATGGTGAATGTGTCATGTCCAGATTTTAGCACTGAAATCGTGAGTGCTTTGTTTCACAGGGAGGGGGGTCAAATTCTTTAAGAAGTCGACAGTGAAGAAACAAAGGAGTACCCCAAACTTAAAAGAAATGCTTGCGGTAACAAATATTTCGGGGGACCATTTTATCATGGGCTCTGACCTCCCCATTGAGAATCAAAGCAAAAATATTGAATGTACTAAGCAGATGTCTTCTCCCAGTGACAGCAAGATGAGCAGAGACAGCTGGTTAGAAGAACAACAACAACAAAAACACATCATCATTCCTGCTTTGGCTCCAAAAAATCTTGGACTTGTTGTCAAGGAAGAAAGCTATGTATGTAAGAAGCCAAGAAAGAGACAAATATTATTGAATCTGGTAGCATTTTAGTGAATGTGCTGGAAATAACTTAAGTAGGAAGAAAAACTGGATGCACTCCATTGTTTATTAAAAGAATGTCTCTTCTTATTTCCACAGGGACCTATAGCCTATACAGTCATTAACACATTTACAAGATGTATATTTTAAATATGCTGCCTCGCTCATCAGTCTTGTGGGCTCATCTCCTAAAGTAAATAGAGTTACAGCATGTAAAAATGTGTACAGCCACATAAATATAATCTCTGCAAGCTAGAAATGCCAACTGTGAATTTCGTATGTAACTCCTTCAATCAGGGAAGATGGGTGTAGTACAGAGACAACTAGAGAGATCTGAAATATTAGAAAGGAAGGAGAAGAGAAAATTAGATTCCCCCTGGTGAAATGGAAGAGAAATAATTCACAAAAAAAAAAAAAAAAAGGAAAAAAAAAAAGAAACCAAAATTAAAACATGAAGAGCTCTTATGAAAAACAGTCTGAGCTGTGGTGAACAACAGGTCAGAGAGGAGATGTTTGACAAGACTGCAAAATAAGCCAGTGACCTTCTGGCCTCCCTGCTCAGGGATAGTACGCTCTTTCTCTTGATGGTTTTCATCTGAACAAAACTTGAACACTCAGCTTCGCCCCTGGACACCTCCATTTCCCTGAGCTTTGGGCAGACTTGAAGGAAGAACTACAGGATTTATGGGAAGAGTTTAAGAAATTCAAGGTTGTGCAATTTGTCTAATGCCAAAGACGACTAACTTGAGGTGGACGTTCCGGGAGGACTAGGTAGGCCCAAATTTCGCGCCGTAAGGTAGCGGTCTGTGCAATAGCAAAGGTCTGGATTTGCTGGCTTGGGAGGTGTTTCCCATGGAGTACTTCAAAATCCCTAGCCGTCTCCTACAGAGGTCCTAAATAGTTTTAAGCCTTGAAGAAGCAAGAGTTTAAGATGGTATAAGGGATGAGAATTGAGGGGCGTGACCAATTTGACAGAAGACCAGCTTGTAAATGGAGGAGTGAAAAGGAGAGGACATGGCTGCTGGGCCTCCAGTTCTTGGCTGCCAGCTTTGCCCATTTTCAGCTACGTGATTAGGCAGTCTGCATACCATCATTTTCTTTGTAGGAAACCGGGGTTAAGTCTCCTACTTTGCAACAGAGCAGATGTGGGACCTTGGGAAAGTTGCAGACTGAGCTAAGCTGGAAACAGCTTCCACCACTTGGCAATATCTTGGAGAGTCTGGAAGCTTTCCCATCTCTACTGTGACAAAACCAGGACTTCTCAACATTTTTGGAGGACTTTCCTCCCTTTTAATAAAGGACAAAAAGCATGCAATGAAAAACAAATCACAGTGCCAGAACCAACAGGATCATGGCACCGTTCTGCCTGCTTTAATTCCCCATCTCGCCAGCCTCAGCTCCAAGACCTGACCTGCAGTCTCCCAGCCACCCCAGGAATGACCATGCCATGATGGAGGACTATTTTGGCCAGAAGTTCCATGCTGATTCCAAGAAAACATTTCCTAGAGCATCTTGCTGAAATGGATAAACTTACACACACACAACATGAAAGGAATCATGTCTGAGAAATAAACATTTTCTAATGAGAAACATTTATCCAACATGTTCTTCCCCAGTGACTCTGGAGCTTTGCGCCTCAGTGCATCATCTATAAAATGAGAAAAGAGCCCTTCCCAGCCTCTGGGAGAATACACTCAGATAATAAAGTGATGGACTTGCTACCTCCATTAGTTAGCCTAAGTGTTCCGTATACCTTATAGCATGTAAGTATAGACTGAATCAAGAATTTTTATAGGCCTGTTATAACCCACGTGTTTGGCCTTGACCACCATCTCTGCCCATGGGCTGCTCCATCTGCTCCTGTGGGACACGGAGGTGATGCAGGGCACCCCAGCAGCCCTGGGCTCAGCCATGCCCACATGCACATTTCCTCACACCTTCAGGAATTTGGACTGCTGAGAAGCCAGCCCAGCCCTGCTGCCAGTGAGGTGACAGATCCCTGGCACTGGAGATGGGCTCGAGCTGCTCATGAGCTGCTTGCAGCTGGAGAGGAATGTCTGCAGAGAGCTAAACCAGATTGCTCGTAGATCTCTTCCAAATTGCTCTCCTCTAATCCAGAGGACAATTTGAGAGCAAACGTGCACGGGGAGTACTATCTTCACCCCCAACCCCCTTCAGCATAATAACCCAGAGCACTGAGTTTGTGCACAGGTATTGATAGGACGAGAGGAGATGGCCTCAAGTTGCGCCAGGGGAGGTTTAGATTAGATACTAGGAAAAATTTCTTTACCGAAAGGGTTATCAGGCACTTTAACGAGCTAGCCAGGGAAGTGGTCAAGTCACCATCCCTGGAAGTATTTAAAAGATGGGTAGATGAGGAGCTTAGAGACATGGTTTAGTAGTGGACAGGTACAGTTGGACTCAATGATCTTAAAGGTCTTTTCCAACCAAATGATTCTATGATTCTATTCCAAGACGGCTGCATGGGAGAAACCTTAGGATCTCACTGATGCCTTGGCAAGTGTGTAAGATGTCAGAGCCACTCATGTGTATCCTTTCCCCTCTTGCAGGACACATCTATTTCAATTACTTTTGATTACTGTTTGATGCTATAGACCCACCACAGCCACCACAGCTGCAGGAGTGTGGTAACGGTCTGAGCAAAGGCTGGTGCTCTGGGCTGAGCTTGTGAATACGAAGCGATACACTTACAAATACCTGTTCTGCACAGAGCTTTTAGGAAGGGTCAAATGGCTTCAAAACTCCAGGAAAGCTGACAGTTTAGTGTCACTGATATTTTTCAGGCCCACACCTACCACAGGGGGGGAAAACAAAAGTTTTCTGTTGGTATTTGCATTATCTTGTCTACATTTCAACCACACAGTTCCAGCATTTGCAGAACTTCTGGATGCCCATCTCACATGTTCAGCATCTCACCCTTCCTGAGCGTAGGCTGAAAAATGCCACTTTTCTCCACTATTAAATCAAAAGCTGGCTACACTCATGTGTCAGCTGTTTACCACCGTGTGTTCCCTCCCTTTGGGCAGCTGACCAGGTATAATGACCTATATCCTTGAAGTATTTGTTTTATTTAGCATTACAGAGAAGGAGGGTTTAAGGCAACAAGCAACCTAAGAATATAACCGTTCCCACCCTATCTTATTACGATCAGAAAGATCAGCTTGCTTCTTCACTTATGGGAACATAGCAGAACCAGCCAGCTCAACTCTTTGCATGTCCAAGACTTCATGTGGGCTCTCTCCTGCTCTGCCTTTGTCCTAAACAGACCAGTTCCAGCACCTTCCAGTTAAGACCTTTCAATCATTCTTTAGCTTCAGGTAAGAATGACAAACTATTCGGCCTTGCTTTAGCCACGTCGGCGCTGCTCCAGAGATGCCTAGATGAGGTGGCCACTCTGCACACGTGGTAGCAGGGAGAAGCTGAATGTCACAAGGAAGTGTTTGAAAGCACCAGGACTCTGTCACAGCCATCTGGAGCATTGCACCAGTTGACACTGTTGGTGTTGAACACCGGCTGCAAGCTGTACATAAGGATCTGGGACTGGCACACGCCCTGCATCAAGCCTCACCCCACGATGAGACAGGCAGCCAAATGAGAAAAATAGGGCCCTGGCCCCTTCCTGTGATTAGGTCATTATAATGGGTAAATATTTTCCTAGATAGAGAGACGAGATAAAGGACTCCTGATGTCTGAAATGGAGTTTGAACAAGACTCAGAAGGACTATCTCTACCTTGTAGTTCTTTGTATTGTGCTTTTACCAAATGAATGCCTTTTCCCCCCAAACACCTAGGAAATTAAATGCAGACTTGTTAATAGCTCAAGATGAAGATGCGGATCTCACAGAATAATTTTTTCATTGAATAGCAAGAGTGACATAAGAACTGCAGCTCGGTTTTAGTCTACAGTCAAATTGTTCACCAGTAAATATACAGAATGGATTTAGTAACAGGTACCGAGGGTTAATTCCCAGAGGACATTACAGCTCTACACCATTCAGTCTAAATATTTACTGAGGAGTAGAGAAAAGTGTCTGAGTGGTAGAGGCAGAGTCCCAGAGATTGGCTTAGTGAAGGGTCTTTAATGAGAGCCTGTTGCTGCACAGAAAAAATGATTGTGATTTTTTTTTTAAATGAAAATCAGTGTTCTCGTGCTATAGCAAACAGTGATTAATCATTCCTTATTCCTTTTCTCTGCATTATTCATGATTTTCCGACCTCTGCTCTATCCTCTCCCCTGGTGTTCCAATCTCACCCTGAGCTTTCTCAGGGTTTGGGGGCTTTTATATCAGAGAAGCTGGTTTATAAGCTTCTTTAGTGGAAGGTTGCCTTTGAGGAACAAGTCGGACTTAAATCTCACTTAATATCCAAGAATGTTCTCTGGTATTTGACCTGTTTGCGGCTGAAACAATATTCTTCAGACACCATAACCTTGGTGTTTCAAAGCTGTAACCAGCACCTGTGGAGTTTTCAAACAAATAGGCTCAGGGCTCCTTGATGCGCTCTTCGATACTGCTCCCACCTTTGATTGCTTTGTAATTATACTTGTAAAGTGTGCGATGGGGTTATGCATGGGGGAAAAAAGAAATCTAAAAATCACATTTCAGAATGGGAGATTTATGGGAGCCACAAGACAAAGGAAAACCCACCTTTCTTTCTTTCTTCATTGTTTTCTTTGGAAGGCAGCCACCAAAGTTTCCTTGTCAGTAATACAGGGATTTGTAAATAGAACAAAGAGCTTCCTCGAGCTGAGGCTCATGCTGTAACCCCAGCGCGGCCACGGTGTGTCTTCACAGGCAGTTCCCTTGAACTTTGCATCTCGCTCCTCCTGAGAACGGTCCTGCATGCCAGCTCGAACAGATGTGGTTTCCTTTAGGAAAGGTTTTCTGCTAGGGTCATTCTGACTTCCCTTTCAGAGTTTTCCAGCCTCATGTGCTCTTTGCTCAAGGGATTACTGCAGTGGCCACTAACTCCATGTGCTACTGTTAAGCTTCTCCTCACCTGCTGGCTGAGCTGAATGAACACACAAATCTCTGTTCCACAGAAAAAGTGACATATCTTGTTTTCCTGAATCAAACCGGAAAGTTGCAATTTCCTTTGAACCCAAATTCTGAAAAACGTCATTTCAGAAAGAGCAAAATGGCCTCACTGGAGCCTTTTGTTTGGGTCTTACCTACAGGTTTTTACGTGCGACTTAAGCTAGCTTAAAATGCATCACATTCCAAGTGATCCCAAATGCACCCAGGCAGCACCCGCTGTTCCCAAAGCCACCCAGGGAGCCGCAGACTCCACCGAGGGTGCTCTGCCAGAGAGACGGAGTAAGGAAACACATCTGGAGATGTGACACTGAGCCAGGTGCAGCTTTGTCTCACCCCATGTACTTATTCTAGTATTGTCGCTGCTTTGGTTCCACCACTGCACTTACACACTTTGAGCTTACCAGCATTTAAATTCTTATTTTCCAGCCTCACTGAAAGCAAAGGCTTTTACTATGTCTCACTGAGGGTGTAACTCAAAGAGGATAGGTTGTACAAGCCCAGCATGATATTTCCAACATGTCAAGCGCATATCAAATGACACTAATTTAAAGGAGTGGAGCTCTAAGAAGTTTTAACTAAATCAGGGCACAAGGCTCTGCAGACCCTATTATTTAAGTATCAATAGAGCTGTTTTTTCAGCTCTGGCTGGTTAGAAAAGTTTTTTAAATGAATGAGAATAAGACATTCTACAGCTGATAGAGAGCATCAAATGCAAAAGTTCACACTGGTTGAACTAAGCTGAGATAAGCTTGTGAGGCAGCTCTGAAGCAGCAACAATATAGCAGGAAAAACAGCCCTACCCTGTGAACAAATGAGAAAAACAAAACAAAGAAAACAATGGAGGAAAAGCTGCTGCTACCTGGCCTTCATGGGGAAAAAAAAAAGAGGAAGAAAAAAAAAGGTGGAAAAAAGAGAGGGGTGGGGGGAAGAAACAGCAATGTACTTCAAGACCGAAATCTCATCAGACTCAAAATCAGTGTAACTCCCACATTGCAACAGTTTGCAGGTCTAATAGACACAAAGCTCTTCCTTCACCCAAAAACCAAACACAAAAGTCACGGAAACCCATCATGCCAATTCTGTGGCTGCTTTCCGGAGCAGAATCTCTTTAAATGTCAATGTTCCCTTTGTTCTGTGCACCCTTTATAATGAGTCTATCATCTGTTTGGTAAAAGATCCAATGAAATATGTAATAAGGTTATCTCAGCATCTCTCTCTATTGTAAAGCCATATCTCCTCTTCCACTCATTAATTATTGTCTTCCATTTCCTCTGTCAGGTCTAAATTAGAAAATAGGGACTCAAGACTTACAAGCTTAACAAGTTACCCTATATCAGCTGAGCTGTGCTAACTCTCCATGTGCTCCCCCTTAGCCTGTAATAAACAAAAGCAGTGTGATTTTGCGGTGCATAAGCTTGCAGTCTATGCAATTTAGCTTAACCTCCTTTTATTGTCAGCTAAGCTGACAGTGAGAGTTACCATGGCTCAGCTGATGTTCAGTCCTCATATTGCAAGACTTTGCCTTAAAATCTTGGGAGCAGAGCTCTACCGTTTTAACTATCTGGGAAGCTACAGTGATTTATGTGCTGTCAAAATACACTGAAAAAAAAAGGAAAAAAAAGCAGCACAATTACATGATTATTGGCCAATGCCCCTTGGTTTGCAGTTTTTCAAGCATGAACTGTTCAAACTTTGGATCAAGAAATGAAGCAATCTGTTTCTGAAGTGCAAACAGGGAAAAGTTAGATGAGTCTTCTAGCAATTTCAGGCAAATATATCACAGAAGCAGCATGCTTTGCCTTTTTACTGTGCATCTGTCTGAGGTTTCCAGTAAGATTTCCCTGATATATAGTAAGAGTCAAAACTCTAATCTGTTTTAACTCTTTTTTATTGTCTCTGCAGCACTAACTTTGAAAAATGGCCTCGTCCCCAAAGAACTGCACACAGTCCACATAGGGAAGCTGTTAAAATAAATGCATTACATAAAAATATTGCTCAGCTCTGAGGGTTTGGGAGCTACAACATATAGATATAAAACAGAACAGCTAAAGTATGAGTGGAGGTCATACTCTAGGAGAGAAGAAGGGCAGTCCCCTGTCTGGCAGTTGTTGCACATGATCTCCAAAATCAACAATTCCTGCTCTTCTTTCTGCAGTGTTTTAATAAATGGGCTTTAATAAAGGGCTGCGGTGTTTTAATAAATGACTCTGCTCATGTTAACGTCCTTCTGCCTTCCTCCTTGCTGACCTCGATGCACACCAAGCTGATTCATAAGGTTTCTTCTTTTGCTGTATTTGAGTGCTTTCTGGAGACCTTATTTGTGCTGTTCTGCCAGCGAGACATCTGGCTGATTTACAAAGGCTCACAGTCGAGAACTGCGTTGGCCGCCCTACCTGAATATTGTATTTCCTATGCACTGTATTCCTATCTCTGCCCATGCCATAGTCGGATTTTAGATAGTCTGTATGTTGTTCAAAGAAGATAGAGCGTACTTTCTGCCTCTCAGAAAAACTTGTGAGACCCTCAGGAGTAAAAATGTGCTTTTCCACCTGTCTTCCTTGTAGAGCAGCGATATCTGTCTAGACACTGATGTGGAAGTGCAGGCAAGGAATAATGTGCAAATGAGAACATGATTCAGTAGTGGGGAAAAACAGACAAATACCAGGTGTCTCAAAAGGTTGAATCACAAATAAGATGGCAAAAAGATCTAAGAACGCAGTAGATGATGGAGGAGCTCAGCTTGGTGTTTGCCCGTTTATTCCAGCAGAATATGCAGATTCCACCCTCATGACATCACTGCATCATCTTGCCTCATCAGTGCCTCATGACACAACCACTCTCTGTAGCGCCATCTCCTCTTGGCCATGCACGATGGGGAGAAAGTCTGTCCATAGTGGTTGAAAGCTGTGACTGACATCTCAAGAGGTCACCAAAGGGATTAAAAATCTCGTGGTCATCTCATGAACACTCCTCCCAGCAAACAACATGGGCTCAGAAATTTGTTCTGTGACGAGACACAGCACTGTGCTATGGAGGAGCCCCCACCGCAGATGGAAGTAAAATTGTGTGTTGAAATGAAGGACCGAAGAATGCCTGGACTAGCTCCTGGAGCTCCAAAAGAAGTCGCAAAGTACGTTTTCCTTGTAACCAACAGGTAGTGCTGATTCTGCCTGCTGCTCTCTTCTAGCAGCCTGGAGCTGAGAGGAGACTTCTTAAAGCATCGCGCTCCGCATGGAGTACTAATCCTCTGCTCCCCCAAGCAAACAAAAGCTGTTTCCTATTTTGGCAAAAAAACAAATGGAAAGAATCTAAAATATTCATACAGGGGTCAACTTACAAGAGGCAACGTAAAGAGCAGCTTTATTTTAGAAGGAACCCAGCCACACAAAGATTAAAATACTGGGCCGCTACCCCTGAGTCTGGTCTTAGACAATCCCTGAGGCTTGAAACACAACCCTAACAATGTAAGATGTTGCACATAAGCATGCAATTCTGTACAATAGGGCCAGGAGGAAGAGCTCTTCCTGGAAACACCGGGTCCAGAGGCCAGGAGACTCTTCTCATATTTGCACGTATCAGTCCCTTTTGTTGGAGGATTTAGGTCACAGGAGCGTAGGAAAGGCAGCTCTGAATCACCTGGCTCTTGCACGTGTTGCCTACACATTGTGCAAAGGTTTCTGAACCCGGCCTCCTTTCAAGACACACCCTTTATTTGTTACTTTCTCCAAGGGCTTTTTCGCAACCCCATCCACTGCCAACGTGAACAAGGTTGCAACATCTTCCTCCAACCTGTCTTGTTCTGCTGTGCTCTAAATGTCAACCAGCAACATAACACTGTTCACTTGCTCAACTGGGCAAAATACCTGCCATTGCAGCCCTGTGTCTTGACTCCCTTTGAGAGAAAGTTTCTTGGGAATGGTTAAGTGACAGAATCTGCAAGTTGGTCTTAGTCATGTTGATACCACTACCAAGAGTCTTTGTGCAGGTCGGACATGCAGTTGGCTTTGCTGAGCAGCCATCAAGCATCTGGTTAGGAAGAGTAATCATCAGGGGTCACAATGTTTAGTAGAAGCTGTTTCCGCAACTGCGGTGCTTGCTGCTTCTATCTGCACCCTCTGCAGCGTGGACCCTGTGCATTGAGTGCAGGGGAAGGAAGATGCTGCATTTTGGATGGCTTTTATCAGCTCATGTGAAACAGATTCTGGGACCTGGTTCCATTCCTAATAATTAGGATAAGTTGAGTAGATCCCTTCTCACTAAAGGCACAC
The DNA here is from genome assembly GCA_034008185.1 of Gorsachius magnificus. NCBI lineage: Eukaryota > Metazoa > Chordata > Aves > Pelecaniformes > Ardeidae > Gorsachius > Gorsachius magnificus. The sequence goes on from CM067087.1 coordinate 36,836,442, forward strand.
CACAACAAACACTCTGTGAGCACTATGTACGGAGACACGGTCACCCTGGAGACCCTCCTAATTCCCAAGTCTTGTCCACACTGGAAGTAGACGTATAATGCATGAACAGACCATATCTAGCAAGCCCAGGAAAACAGAGGGTTGCATGGTGCCTACACTCAGCCACTTCACACAGCCACTACAGCTGAGAGATTAGCACGGCTGCCCCAGGACTCCCCGCGTATGGTGCGTAATAGATGTTTGCATCTGTCCATGTTTTTGGCACGGTCTCCTGCTTGCTCAGATGGAGCTGTTCTGTGCGTGGGATGGGACAACATCCTGTTATGCTCTTAGCCGATGGGCGCACTCACCGTGCTGGACTGTTATTAGCCACCTGAGCCTCTGCCCAGCTTGGCACGCCAGAAGCCAGGCTGTGGGCGGTGCTGCTCACTGGCTGGAGGCGGTTGCTTTTATCAGCAACCTTGATCATGGAGATTTTCTCTTATTTCATTTTCTAGCTTCCTTCAGCCTTGGATTTGCATAAGATCCTGGATTAGGACTAATCTGATCCCAGGGTGAGAACATTGCATCAGGTCCAGTGGATCCTTAATCCCAAACTGTGTCTTGACTGGGTGTGTTGGCACTGGAAACAGAACTGTGCGGGGACAAATGCTGGCTTGAGTTTTTCTTAGTAAGAGGAGGTGCCTTGCTTTGTGTTTCATTTAAACTCCTGTGCTATGTGCAGGATTGTGGCGGCAACTCCCAGTCAAGTCTCTATTTGTTTACAGCCCTTGTTGCCACAGTAGCCAGGTGCTCTCCATGTTCACTCCAGGTTGCTGAAATTAGAAGCATGTCCAGCCTCTAGGGCTTGCCAACAGCTATTGACTAATAAGAGCACATTGTGCTTGGTGACAGAAGGGAGCACCTTGCTTTATCTCTGCATTCCCTGGCAGACCACAGCAGTGGAGAAACAGAGGTATCTCACTGCGTAGGTAGGAGTATGAATTTGAGTCTCTTTCTGGTCATGCTGATGGATGCCCCTGGTTGTAAATAAGTATGTGGTCATTCAATTTGAGGAGTTAAAGATAAGAGGCTGCGATATAGCCATGACACCTTCTGAGGGATTGTTCACTATGGACATGTGTCTGATTGGCTTTTCTGCATCCCACTGGATTAGATGCATGTACATGCTTGGGGGAGTGGGGGTGATCATCCAGGCAGGGTTCAAAGCTACTCTTAAGGTTTCTGGGTAAAATGACAGGGCAGAGCAGTGCCAGGTATCTGATATAGCAACCACTATCTATACTGTTCACCTTTCCATCACCACTGTATGGCCAAGAAGATGGCCCAACCTCTTTCCTTGTGTTTTTCTTCTAAGTGCCGGTTTCACTTACTTCAAGAACAATTTGGCATCCTGACCTGGAGCTGAGTTTTATAAAGTATAGACACAGGCATGTACTACTGCAGGATCTAAATTGAACACGAGGTTGTGAATGACACTGGGGTACAGCCTGCCCGATGGCCTCGAATACCTCAAGACAGTGCTGATCTACTGTAATACATCGATTACCTTGCTGTAATACAAAAAGATATACTTCCTGCTAAAAATGGCGTGCCCCACTTGCCGACTAGATATAATCCAGATCTGTCTCTGTCATTGCAGTATCCAGTGCCCAGCAAGCCAAATACTAACAAACTCGGAAACCGAAGACAGAAAAATCACCAGTGGAATTGTGCTGATTGGGTCAGCAGTGCTTGCACGCGCAAGGACATCGCCCATCCACTCCCATGAACCGTTCTCCAGCTCACAGCTGGTCCAAACGGATACGTCCTTGGCAGTTCGATCATTGCTATCCCATCGGCTGGAAATGTCATTATTTCAGACATTATAGTATACGCAGGCTCAGCCAAGATGTCACATCATGAAACTAAATGTGCAATTGTAGCAATGCGCAAAAACTCCAGTGCTCTGTTTTGTATCAGCAATGCTCAAAAGCCAAGAGTTCCTGCTTAGAGCATCCAAGAAGTAAAATACCCTGTACCGTGCCCAGTTGCAAGCAGCACAGTGGCTCTGCCTCACACCAAAATGTCCATTCCCCAACACCATATTTATTGGAATGATAGGAAAAGACAAAAAAAAATCTGCAGGTTTTTTTTTTAGACTTTATCTTTTACTCTTAAGACGAGAAATCTTGTGATTGTGATAGGAGCTTTCCCACCTTGCTACTGACAGTAGCTTTCTGTATATGATTTCAGTAGGAATTTTACTCCATCGAGAAGCTTTCTGGTTTGTTTGGGGAAGTATTTGTCCTGATGACAATTTTGGGTCATGCCAAACCTCCACGTGAACACCTCAGTTACACAGCTGCAGCCCCACCTTTCTCCGAAGGAACACCAAAAGCATTCCTCCCCCTCGCAGACTAAGAGAGTGAGCTCTTTGCCCAGAACAACAGAGGAACCTGGCTTTCCTGGTAGCAAATACCTATTCATATAATCACCCAAAGGAGAAGACACATTGGTGACAAGTCTTTTCCTTTTTGTGTTCTTTCCACGGGGAAGAGCATTGTTTCCTACCCAAATTCTGATTCTGTTCTTTTTTTTTTTTTCCTTTTTTCTTTTATGAAAAAGGCATCACCATGTAAAGGGCATTAAACTGCTGTTGAACCCAGATGATGGTGGAAGGATGGCATTTTGCTGTTCCTTCTGCAAAGCTAGTTCATGGAGTTGCATCCCGAGTTGTTGGCGATGCATTGTGTTACGGCTTTGCGGCATTGTGGATGCTGAGTCGGCTCAGCGTAGCAAGCCTGCCCCACACCTCGCATTCTTGTTCCACTGAGCAAATGAAGTACATTAAGAAAAGAGTTTGATAAACAGCTGCAGTGAAATGACTGTACATGATGATAAATAAATAAATGTAAAGAATATTTATCAGTGTCTTCCCTCTGAGAATCAGACTAACAGTAATTAAACTTTTCTAAACCCTATTTATAAAGTCATCTACATTTAGGTAAACCGAGTCATGGAGATTTTTGTGTTGGCAAAAATATAAGACAAACCCAAGAGTCTCATCTCTCATGCCTTACCTCAGACTCCTAGATGCCAACCTTCCTTCTCCATGAGGACAAAAAGAGAAGTTGACTCTAGAAAATATAGTCAGTGTTTACATTTTATTGAACCACTAGACATTGCTGTTGGCCACAACACGACAACAGTGCTGCAAAGAGCCTTTCATTCGCCTGGGCTTGGCAGAAAGTGTTGTTCTTTGGTTACTCAGCTGAAGTTGACAAGTTGCCCAGTATTTTTATTATCAGGTTGTCAGCTCAGTCTCACTACTGCCCTCTTAATTATTTTGCATTTCAAAATCACAGGTGTGACTCATTGCACAGCCAGAGGTTATAATGAAGTATCCCACTCATCTTTTAGCTCACCCTTTGTTCAAGACAATGCAGATTGCGGAAGGTTTCTGAGGAGATTGCAAAAGAGCTGAAGACTCCTCTTTTATCTAACCAACGTGTGGGCAGTGAAACTACCTGATATGAAACCAGTTGGGTGCAAAGGTGGGCATGGAGGTTCATTTGTCATTATGGTGAGGGTTGAAACTCAGGGGATAGAGCAGCCATAATTGAAGATAGGCACCCAAACTTAAAACACCTTACCCTGAGGATGAGGCCAAAGAAGGAATCCTAGGATAACGTGCTTCTCTCAAGATTTCCTCTACGCTTTAGTTTCCAACAGGACAGAAGATGAAAACCAAGCAGCCAGTTCCTTTTCAATTAAAAAGTCTAATACCTGCATCTCATGATTTAAATTGGGAAGTGATTCTAAGTGGGGGTATTTGTTCTGCCAGCATTGTGCAAATAAGAATCTTGTTGCATTAGAGTTTTTGAAATATAAAAATATGTTTCTTAGCTAAAATGGTGCATCATCTATGTTTCCCCTGGGAGCATCTGAGCCAGGGTGCTGGGGAAAAGGAAGACGGAGCACAGTTCTGTTGGGAAGAGTGTCCTGCTGCTGGCTGTGAAAATGATGAGGAAATCATGAGATGAATTAAGGATTTGTCTGTATGGGAAATTGATGGGACTGCTTCCTGTTATCAACAGCTCATGCTAAGTAGAGGAAGGGACCCTTTTATCCCAGAAGAAACGTGTCCAAATCCAGAGCTGTTCTGAATCAATTTGCTCTTTTAATTGACTTCTACATGCAGCTGGCCCTGCAGCAGAGATCCTGGGTTCATGCTACAGGAAAGCAAACTGCATAAACTTGAGAAGATACAAACATAATTTGTTCCTAACAGGAGGAGCTTCCAAAGTCACCTTACACAGTGTCTTGGCAAGTGTTATCTCCCTTCCCAGGGGGAAAGATGCATGTCCTATTGCCAGAGTACCCAGAGCAGTGACAGGCAAGGGCAGAGCTATTGGGACACTCAGGGTTTTTAAAGCTGCAACACTGAGCTGTGGCAATGCCAAAAGGGCACCTAGTCCTCTCTATCTCACTGTGAGATGGTGGTGGTGGTGAATTGTGACTCAAAGGCTGTCCAGTGGAAACAAAGAAAACTACACCAAGAGCACTTGTTCAGCTCTGCCGTATCCAATTTCTGTCAAGTGTAGAGTAATAGCTATCCCGCGAGCTGGGACATGCTTCACCAGCATCAATAGAGTTGTGCTTCAGAGCATCCCTCGAGGTATCAGAGAATTATCCCCATTTTATAAATGAGGTAACTCAGGCACAGGGATTAAAGCCAAAATGTTCCAACTTGACTGCCTACTGCTAGGTACCTACACCCATTTTTACGCAACTCGTGGCCTGATTTTCAGAAGGGCAGGGCAATGAAAATTTTGGCCTGAGGGATTTGTTCACACACAGTTTACTGGTAACAACGCCCAGGATGGAAGCCTGGTCTCTGCTACCTGTCTTACGCCTTAACCACTAAACACATCCTTTCTGCCACTAGCCAGCAGTTGGCAAAGGTTCCTGCTGTCCCCATTCACCACGTGGGAGCTCTGAATGAGCAAAGCAGACTGGCTGCCTACGTGCTCACAGCTAGAGACTCCTAAAGAGCAGCAGCAGGAGTAAAACTGGTGCAGTTTCTTTGCTTCCCTCAAAGCTCTTCAGATCCCAGGCAGCTTTGCTCGACTTGCAGTGCTTTGCTAAGTCAGCAAGTCTGGTGTGCTAACCTGTGTTCTGTCTCATGTATGGCATTCTCCTCCCCTCCTGTCCTCACACCATGTCCTGCTCAGGGCACCTTGACTGGCAGAGCACAGGTCCAGTGCAGAACCAGTTACACACCAGCAGAAGGAGGAAAACCAGCCATATGAATATCTGAGCTGCTCAAAACCACAAGCACCAACAGGAGTGAGTCAGAATCATAGAATTCTTAGGGTTGGAAGGGACCCCTAGAGGTCATCTAGTCCAACCCCCCTGCAGTGAGCAGGGACATCTTTAACTGGATCAGGTTGCTCAGAGCCCCAACCAACCTGACCTTGAACGTTTCCAGGAATGGGGCATCTACCACCTCTTTGGGCAACCTGTTCCAGTGTTTCACCACCCTCATTGTAAAAAATTTCTTGCTTACAGCTAGTTAAAATCTACCCCCTTTTAGTTTAAAACCATTGCCCCTTGTCCTAGCACAACAGGCCCTACTAAAAACTTTGTCCCCATCTTTCCTATAGGCCCTTTAAGTACTGAAAGGCTGCAATAAAGTCTCCCTGGACCCTTCTCTTCTCCAGGCTGAACAACCCCGACTCTCTCAGCCTGTCCTCATAGGAGAGATGCTCCAGCCCTCGGATCATTTTTGTAGCCCTCCTCTGGACCCGCTCCAACTCTTCCATGTCCTTCTTGTGCTGAGGGCTCCAGAGCTGGACGCAGCGCTGCAGGTGAGGTCTCACCAGAGCAGAGTAGAGCAGCAAAATCACCTCCCTCAACCTGCTGGACATGCTTGTTTTTATGCAGCCCAGGATACAGTTGGCCTTCTGGGCTGTGAGTACACGCTGCCAGCTCATGTCTAGCTTTTCACCCAGAAGTACTCCCAAGTCCTTCTCCATAGGGCTGCTCTCAATGCCTTCATCCCCCAGCCTGTATTGATACTGGGAGTTGCCCCAACCCGGGTGCAGAACCTTGTACTTGGCCTTGTTGAACCTCATGAGGTTCACATGGGCCCACTTCTTGAGCTTGTCCAGGTTCCTCTGGACAGCATCCCATCCTTTGGGCATGTAAAAATCCCAGCTCCCCTTCACCTCTCTCCTTAACTCTCTCTCTGGACTTTAACTGAGCTTCAAACGTGCCCTGATTTACAGGAAACTCTTGAGAAGCAAGAAAATTTAGAAAAAAACCCTCCTCCTGTACCAACAACTAGCAAAACCCAGGAGGCAGAGCACTTGCTGGCTGGCTATAATTGAGCTTTGCAAGTGTCCCTGCTAAAATCATCCCTGCTAGGAGCTAATGTGATGCTTGTCTTACCTCGTTAGGGAACCTTGCTGTCTTGAGACATGCACTTGAAAAATGATGCTGGTGCTTGGTTGCTACCTGAGGGAGGGAGGACAAAGGATCTCGACTGTCTCTGTGGAACAGTCACTGGTCAGGTCACCGCAAGCCTGACCTGCAATACCAAGTGCATGTTGCAAATCCATTGCTGTCAGCCCCTGTGCCTTGCCTCATCTGCCACGGATTCCCAGCCACCTCTGACCTCTTCTTTCCCTTCCCTGAGGCCATGCCCTGTGCATGGGGCTCCCGCTCAGCTGCTCTATAGCATCCCCCCCCCAGCCCCACCCCCGCGGGAGGATGGGTGAGAGGAGGTGACAACCTTTGGCAAAGGTTAAGGCTGGAAAAGAAGGAAGTGTCAGCTCAATCAAGTCAGTTCCATCAGCCAACTGCTTCTGTAATCCCTCTGCCCCAGGTCCTCACACTGTTCTGCCCATTTGCTGGATGCTGCTGTACGAGCAGCATCCTCTTCACCCTGTCCCCATGGTACTGCCAGCCTAAAGCATGCATGGAGAGAGATGGGGAAAAGGGGTAAGGAAGAAGCAGTTGATCATGAGAACCTCCCAGAACCGTTTCCAGCCCTTCCCTTTTCAGTGCTTGTTTGGAATATGGACTTTGAGATAGACCTTACTTAGTTCAGAAGCCCAAACTTGGCACCTGCTGATTTCTTCAGAAGGCTGAGAGCCAGATCTGAACTAATTCTTCTTCAACTCCAGCTCAGCTCTGTATTCTCAGCGAACCCAGAAGTTTCAAGAAGTGGGTCGTGAAATGGCCCCAGTTCCTTCTGCCCAGGTCTGAGGTGCCTCTTCTGGGCTGGAAGCAACTGAGTCTCACCAATCTGTCAGCAACCAGGAGGAAGCCAGGGAACACGTGCCTCCTATTCAATGAAAGTTGGTGCTGCATCTTATGCAGCAGCAAGTGTATTATTCCACGGTGAAAACAAACCCTATTCTTCTCTGCTAGATAAACACACTTGATCCTATAAAGAGCAGCATTTCTGACTGCTCAGCAGCAGCCAAACTCACGATGGGAAAAATAACAGGTGTTTGTCAGGCACTCCTTGTTTATTCACAGTGCTTAAAATAATTGCTTAAAAAAATCCGACAGAGATTTAATTTTCTATGCTCCCACATTTAAAAAACAAAAACAAAAAAACCCCTAAGTTGGCTCACGGTAGTTGAAGGCAATTCATTATGAAAGATGTGTTCTTTCTGTTGTGGTAGCAAAGAAACCTGCTTATGAAAGCTCCAGAGGAGCAGAATAGTAGAGCAAATTCCTGCCTAGAACCAACACCTCCCCATGCTTTTCACTGAGCTCTCCAGGTGGAAGCTTTCGTTATCAAAACGTGTAATTTTATTGTCAAAATGGGACGAGCAGGGATTAAGCTCCTCCAGCCGGTGCCCGTCATTGGCCATCTCCGCCACTCTGCTTTTTAGAAAGAAATAATAGCTTTAGGCTGGCTTATGCCCTTCCCTCGAGTTCTGACAGTGGAGCAGGAGGTAAGAGCACTGCCCCAGGGAGGAAAGTATGTATCAGAGGCACAAACCTTGCTTCAATCACTGCTTGCTTCTCTGGGAAATAATTGGCAATGGATCTTGATCAACAGACCACTTTCCGGCGAGGCAGGCTGACGCACGCTGCCAGGGGAAGAGGAGAGAGACTCCGTGTCTCCATCCCCTCTCCCCATGCTCTGCTCACAGCACAGATGGGAGACACCCCCGAGCCCCTCAAGGGGGAGAGGGGACACTCAACACTTGACAAAGCCACATGGCAGCTCAGTGCGTGGCTGGAGCAGAGGCTTGGTCCTGGGAGACCTCACGGTGGTGAACAGGCCATGGAAAAAGTCCCTGCAGGATCCACTCAAGAGAATATAGCGTCATTCCTGAGAGCTACAAGTGTTATGAGACAACTGTTGTGGTGGTCCTCTCTCAACGGGACATACCCTTCCTATGGGATACACCCTTCCTTTAGGCTGGCCCCCTGCAAGCTCTTTGGATGAGTCACAGATGCTCCATAGCTCCATGGGAACCCGGAGGGAGCCTGGAGCAACAGGACCCACCCAGGAGCATCCCAGTGCTGTCCCAACCTCCAGCTGTGGCTCCCAGTGGCTCCTGGGTTGCTGGCAGGGGCACGGGTGGATGTAGCCACAGTTTAGCCCCTTGTCTCCAACATGGAGCTGAGACCCCCCAGTGCAGACAGCCCAATGCCGGAATAAACACAGCCACAGTTTAGTCTTTACTGTTCCTGCAAAGGTGCGGGAGAGGCCACACAAACCAAACCTTCTCCCCGGGAGGGCTCATTTCTCTCCAAACAGTGGACATGAGGGACAGGTTTGGGCGTTCGAGGGGCAAAGCGTGGACATGGCTTATAGCGGGGACATGACTTACAGTGCTGCGGTTATTATCTGCGTTACGCCAGCGTTCCCAGCTGAGACCAGGCTGTCACGGTACCGTCAGGCTTGTCACACATAGCAGCCTTTGGCCTGAGCAAAAAAGACAGATGAAAGCCAGAAAGAGAAAGAGAGGGATGGGGGGAGCAGTAATTTCCCAGAGGTCAGGCAGCAGAGCAGCGGTGCTGCCGGCACGGTGTGGGTCAGCGCGGGGCTCAGCAAGGCGCCTGCTGCCACACGAGAGGCAGCAGCGACGTGCCCTGCTGCAAAGGGGCTCCTCAAGGATGAGGCCGACTGCAGGTTTCGAAAGGGCATGTCTACAGGCAGAGAGGAGATGAAAGAAGCTTGTGGCAGGGTGAGATGAAAGGGGCTTGGGGGCCGGAGGAGCAGAGAGAAGGGACTGACATTGAAAGCAAAGCCGGCATGCGAGAGGCAGCAGCAGCCACCGTGCACAGAGTGGCTCCGGCGTTAGACAAAAAGCAGCACTGCAGCAAATGCACGGGTCGAGAGGGCAGCCAGCACGATCCCACCGACCCCAAGCCCAGCTTAGACTGAAGATGTCCAAGCAACAAAAGACTTTGCACTTCTCAAGTGCCAGCCATCAGAGTCCTGCTGGGCAAGGCAAGGCTTTATGCACACAAATGAAGTACAACCAAGTCCTGCGTAGCTGGTGCACTGACCTGAGCAAAAAGCAGGGAGGTGGGAAGAAAGGGCAGGGTCTTAGAGGAGAAATCGAAAGGCAAAGTTTGTCCCTTTGCTTCAGCGCTGGTCAGGCACCAAACCCCATGAAACGTTACCCAAGATGGCAAAACTCACACAAGCAAGTGGCATTTCCAAGGCACCCGGTGCCTTTCAGCGCCCGCCCGTGCGCTATTTGTCAGCACAGCCCTGAAGCAGATGCACGCACATGAATATCCTTTGCCGCGCAGGCAGCCACCCGCCCCGCGCAGCGTTTCATCTCCACTGGAGCGATACTGGTGACTCAGCGCTTCCCCTGCAAGGCGCTGCGATAGCCTTGCTCCAGCGGTGGGGATTATAGCAGCAGCCCAAGTATAATAACAGTGCAGCTCAGCAGCGGGGATTTATGAGCAGGCAAAGAAAATGAGAATTATAGGTGTCCAGTCCCTATGACAGAACCACCATATATTTCCTCTAACAAAGCGTGTGACAACAGCTCCATAAATTCACATAGTAACAGAAGCGAGCACCAGCTCGTCATCGCAGCTATTTAAGGAGCCAAGTAGCACTCTGTACTTACTGCAGAAGTTCACAGTTAGTTAAAAATAAGCATTAAAAAAAGCCACTTTTGGACCCTGGCTGATTAAGGCTTTTTACTCAAGATGCCCAGCATTGCATCCTGCCTCGTCTCCTTTTATGCCCAGACAAGCTCTCCGTTGCGGCATTTGGTGTTAGGCACTGCCAGCCTCCTACCGAAGTGGCTTAACTTGGGATGCGCCACAATCAATTGTAAAACTTAGCAGTGAGTATGAAATACATGATCCTTTGCAATTACCAGCAATGCTGAAATGCATTTTAAAAATTCTTTAGCTGCAAGTCATTAAATACCTAAGGAGAGCTTTCCTGAGATGCAACTGCTGAAGAAAATAACCCACAACATGCTGAATTGGTTTTTTTAATGCTGCCTCATGATTAGATTATTTGCAGTACCTGTCAGCTAATGTGCTGTTTTCATTGCTAATTTAACACATCTTCCTAAAGGGAGAAGGGGGAGAGGGTGAAAACAACGCTTCACGGTGAACTGCAAATCAAAAGATAGCTGCATGTTGTGTTGTCACTTCTGCTACTCTCCTTTCTGACGTATAAAGAGAAGCTTGCTTTATAAAGACTAACCCACCTTTTAAACATGAGAAATATCAAGTTTCTCTGAATCCCACAGCTTTTTTCTTTCTTCTTGAAGCTTTGGGAAAACTTTAGAAGAGACATCTCAGCTAGAAAGGAAAGTCAGAACTGTCTCAGGTTAAGGCTTAACTTCAGCAGTGATTGGAATGTAATTTTCCTATAAGAAAAAATTTGGTATCTCCATGAAAAACTGAAAGATAGGAAATGGAAATGAAGGCTTGCTGCCTGGGGGGCTGGAGCACCGGGGAGCTTGGCCCCAGCCTCCCCCAGAGCCCTGCTCATTCTTGGTTTCCCATGCAGCACTGGCACTCCTGCCCCTTATTCCCCTTGTTTTGGGAGCCCTTCCTGGGGTCAGGACAGCGGGTGGGAAACCTGCTCCTTACAGGCTGATGAAGACTTGAGGTTTTTGAACTAAAATTTTGCTGAGGCATATCCTGTGACATTTTCCCAGGGTCAAAATTACTCAGAGTCGCAAAGAGAGAGGAGATTCTTGTTTGGTTGGTTTAGTAAGAAGTTGATGTTTTGTACAGAAATTACGTAACTTTGGAGGAAAAAAATAAGGTTACTCAAGAGGTTAAAAGAAAAGTGTTTAATGGAAAATTTTCAGCCAGCCCCACTAAGATCCTTCCCTTATCTCCAGGTATGGAAGAGCCGCGGCTCCGCTTTCTGCGGTGGCTGGTGTCACATTGCATGGCTCCTCCAAAGGCAGCAGATTGCTTATGCATTAGTTCTTTTGCATAATACCAGCAGCCAGAGTGGGCTTGGGTTTGTTTGGTTTTGGGTTTTGCCTTTTTTTTTTTTACCCACATTGTTCGCTGCTAACAAACTCAGGAAGGAAATTTACAGTCCTGAATGGCGAGCAAGGTCTGCAAGGCGTCCCCGGCAGGGCTGCGCTGCTGAACTTTGCGGTGATGCAGACGTCACAGGAAACGTTTGTTCTGAGCAGCCCCATCTCCCGCCTGTCCCCCTCGGCTCCAAGCGCAGGGTTTAAAAACAGGTTGCAGGAGTTTCTTTTAATTTTGCTTTCGGGGTCATTTTTATTCTTTTTCTTGGAGCGTTTCGCTGCTTTCTGCATGCAAGGTTATTTACTAGCAGTAGACAGCATTAAACGGACAACGTGCTTGAGCAGAAAGTCTTGCGAAGGGGATCTTCAGGTTTTGTGGCAGAGAATCTACTGTTCTTGGTTGGATGCTGCCATACTGGTTATGCTAAATTAAATGCCCTTGTTCTCCACCTCCCTTCCCACCTGAGAGACTAAATATTGCCTGCACGACTGCAGGGCTGCACAGGAGGGAGCAGGGCTCAAACAAGAGGGGAGGACAGAGAGGAAAACAGGAATGAAAGATCAGCACCAGGACCTGGGGTTTCACGCAGAGAGCTCTAGCTACATTATTGTATTTCTATCTGCCAGCAGCTCTCCATGTTTGGCAAATTCCCCCCCCCCCCATTCCTGCAACTGACATGTAACGAAACCAATTAAAATACTTGTTAAAGTAAATAAATAAATAAAAGCGCTGTGGAAGATGTGACTGTTCAAAGCCTAGCAGCCTGTACTTGTGCATTTTTGTCTCCTCATTAATCTGTTTATGAAAGGGTTTTGATTAGTTCCATATATTCAGCTTCTAAAGTTAATACCTTAGCGGTCTAAGGTGTTTATACCAAAGCTAACACTGAATTCTCTCTCAGCTGCAATAAACATGTAAATCTGAACTGATTCATGCATGCAAAGCAAGTTCTAAAATTGAGTTCAAAAAAATTTTTCAAATAATGTTTAAAATGCTATGCTGAGCAATGGCACGGGACACCTGCTAGTTTATTCTGGCCAGGGAGACTCCACACATCCCTGTATTTCTATCCATATGCGTGTGCCTGCTACAGTGACTCACAGCTTTTCAATTATTATTCTATAAGGCAATAAAAAAATGCAGCAGCTCCAAAGTGCTCTTCAGCTCTTAACTCAAACCCATAACCCAGCCCCTATTTGATTTGATCCTCATCTGCACATACACCATCCCAATCTGATTGCGGCTACGTGCTCCTCTCTACTTGTTGGAGCCCGGCGAAACTTCGTCTTAAAGGAGACTCCCACCCCTGTCAACACTTAAGCACGTGCTAAGCTTCATTCCCATGGCTGGGGTGGGTTGGTTTGTATGCAGACGGTTAAGTGCACGTATAAATATTTACAGAGTTTGAGACACAGTCTGCCTAATTAGGTTTCCATAGCAATTAGCCCAATATCTTGATTAGGACCTGAGGCTGCTTCTATTATAATAAAAAAATAATATAAACCTCATTATATTGAGATGATGAAACCAGAGCACTCTTACAAGAAGAGAGTAAATGTTGGCTCAGCAGCCGGCAGCGGACTTTGCCGGGGCACCATAATAAAACAAATGAAAGTGACATTCTGCAGTGCGTGGAAATACTGGGCACCCAAAGATGTACATTTAAGAGTTACAGAGGAATTGGGCATCTTCATTAAGAGATAGCAAAGCCCTGCTTTTCCTGCCCACTTTTTGTTGGTTTTACCGCGCATTCTTAGAAAAATGGGGCTTGCTCACACGATAGAGAAGTGCCTACGGCTTTACATTTATCTCAGAAATTTTTGTGTGGTTTTACCAAAGGTTGAATTCAATATTATTAGAGAACTCTCACTGAAAGTGCAAAATACAGGGTCAGTGGAGCAATAACTGCTTTGCTGAGAGAGCATTTCATGTCTCAACAGTTACTAATGTTGTACATATTAATTACCATGAGCAGCAATCCGTGAAGAAATTACATCCGCACAGCAACCGTGCTGGTGCTATAGGTCTGCTGCAGCCATTACCCAAGAGGTCAGCGCTCCCAGCTGGTCCGGACCGACAGACCACGTGCGCACCAGACAGACAGATGCATAGGAAACTGTAAAACTGCCCAGCCTTGTCCCCGCATCCCACATCTGCAGCGGAGTCAATAGGAGGGGCTGGCACAAACCCAGACGAACTCTGGCAAGCTCCAGAGACAAACACTGACGCCGCTTCCCACTGAAACCAGCCTTAATCCAGCATCTCACCAACGCTGAATATACTTTGCCTTGTTTAGTAGTTTGGACATCATTATTTTTCTTTCTGCATCATGAGTTTTTCACATACAAAGTTTCAGTACAAATTAAGACAGAGCTGTATCCTTGGATTCTGGATTTTGTAAAAGGAAGATGCTGCAGAGTATCATTAGATCCACAGCAAATCTAGATTAAGCAAAATGGCAGCTCATTAGCCTTCATGGACAGGCATTTAAAGTACTTAAGAGGGGACATAGAGCGCTGCCCTTTACATTTACTTTGGCACTAATATCAGATTAAAAAGGGAAAGGTTATTAAGTAAAGGTAATTGTCTGTTTTGTGGAGGGAATCTTTCTGAGGCACAGCCTGAGGCACTTAACTTTAAGAAGGTTAATTGTCTCATGGTGGAAGTCAAGCTATTACTGTTATTATGGACAGTTAGGAAAAATTCAGCCTGACATCCGAAGTCCAATAACGAGCCTCAAAAATTGAGCCGATTGGCTGATAGCCACAGGTCTATAATTAGAAAAATTGGCATTAGGAAAATAAAGATGAGCCAGTGGTGAGCCCTATCTGTGCAAACGTGGTACAGCAGCTGCAGCCGGCGAGCAGAGCGGCGCTGCTCCAACAGCCAGCCGGGAACTGAATTTAGGGAAAGCCCTGGAGCTGGGTGAGTGGGGGGTGGCCATGGGAGAGGCTTCCCAGGGGGACACGACACTGTTCCCAGGCGAGGCCAGGGCTGTTAGCGCTCATTTTCACATTGGCCCAAAAAGCTTTAGGGGTTTAACTGGGACTTTGCAGTTGCAGATGGTTGGGGAAAAAACCTCTTGACCAATTTCCACCCTATCAAAGTAGTTGAGATTTTTGTTCAAAATGCTCAGAAAATGGTTAAGAGTTTTAATCCTCCTTGCTCCACTCACACCCATTCTTCACCCTCTGTTCAGGCCACCCACCCTCCTCATCTCCAAGTGCATCTATATTCATCATAGAATAGTTTGGGTTGGAAGGGACCTGCAAAGGTCATCTAGTCCAACTCCCCTCCCATAAGCAGGGACATCTTCAACTAGATCAGGTTGCTCGGGGCCCTGTCCAGCCTGACCTTGAATGTTCCCCCTTCCCAATTGGTTTAAGACAAACAGCAGGAGCGGGAAGCCCAACCAAGCCTGGATTTAACTCTGGAAACATGCAGAGAGGCAAGTCAAGGCTTCTCCTGCACCTCTCTTGGGCTCAGGTGGATAAGACAGAATATTTAGGTGTGCAAAAATACCAAAACGTTCATACACGTAATTCTGGCTCAGACTTACAAGCTGCTGGCAGAAAGCTCAGCAGGAAGCCCACTGCAAACTTCCCCAGAAAGAGAGTTCCCCTCGATCTGCAAATATTTGATTTTGGTGGGGAGGCTTGAATAACAATACTTCATCTCTCAGATAGGAAAGTCCTGTCTCAGCAGCTTTCTGTCCCCTCTCCCTAGAGAGCCCCAAAGGAGAGGTTCAATTTACAGCTCTCAGCATTTCCATCCGATTTTTACCCCTAGGCAGTGGATTCCTCCTCAGGCACAGGAAAGCCTTTTCCTCCGTGAATCCATCCCTCCTTACTTGGCTTTCAGCTTTCTGGGCTTGGCCGGGCAGGAGATGAGGGTTTTTCACCCTCACAGTCACCATGTGCTGGTACCATAGAGGAACAGCTGTGACCTGTGCCGTGCTGGCAAAGAGCTTCGGGGTGTTTTACGCCGTAAATCCCTTGCCTGCTCCAGAAGGCAGCAACTATTTCTACTGTGTTTGTATCAATATTTAAACACCTCAGCACATCCTGCTGACAGCTTAATGGTAAAAGTCAGCTTGGACATTTTCCTACCCCAAGCCAATTTTCATCCTCCGAAGCCCCCAGCAAATGGTGCCTTTGCTGCTGCTGCTGGGAGGAGAAGCTGTCACCAACCACGCTGCATAGGTAGGAGCAACAAGGGGACACAAATGCAAAGGGCCCATCCCCAAAATCTGTAGCACAGCCCAGAAATAAGATGTAGAGCTACACTGCAACTTGATGGTCCTGGGGCAGCCTTTCCTGTTGAAAGGGGCTGCAGCCATGAAACCAGGGTGTGTGGGATCAGAAGCAGACCTGGGGCTTTTCATGGCAACCACATGGAAAAGAGCAGAGACACAGGCTAAAGGAAAAAAAAAAAAAAAAAAAACCAGTCACCCAGGTTCATCAGGACAAGCAGAGGCACAGGGACGGATTTAGGAGCAAGCCTCCTGTTCCTCACTCAACCACTGCAGTGTGCTGCCAGGAGCCTGCCCACCAGGACCCTGGTTTTTGAGCTGTCTGCAGATGATGGGCTAGGGACAAGAGAAAGGCAGATAAACGTGCTTCAGTGGCATGACTTGATTTGTGCAGAGACACGTGTTTCAAGTAATATCCCTAGGCAGGGCAGGCCAGGTCAGCAGGGTGGCTGCACTCGTGAGCAAAAGTCCTGGAGTCCAAACTGCAAAAATCATCTGGGACCCAAACCCATGCATTTCCTATGAAAGCATTGCAGGTGGAAACCAAGAAGGGGGGAGGAAGGAGAAGAGGCCAACATGGGCTTATGGCTTAAGCCAGTTCTGTGGGGAAGGGGCTGCCCTTTTGTCCTCTGCTCCTCCAAAGCCCAACATGAAGCTGGCTCCCGAGCTCCACACCTCGGCTGTGAGATGCCTGACCATGGCAAGGAGAGGGGCAGCACCTGCCGGGGCTGGTGGCAGGGCACTTGCAAAAGCACAACTTGGCAATAGTAACAGGAAAAAAACCTGGAGAGGACCTTGGGAAAGGCTCTCTTCTGGAGCAGAATGAACTCTCTGGAGGTCATTCCTGGTTTACTTGTTCCTTACTTAAGACTTGTTTGTTGAGTTTGGCCCTGTGCTGGTGAGAAACCTCTGACACCGTCTCCATTGTGGTGCTGCTAAGAAGGATATCGGAACCAAATCCCTGCAATTACACATTCTTGTTTTGCAGCTGCTAAGACATGGGTAAATGTTTCAGTATACCTACTGATTGCAGCATGTACTGAATAGAAGAGCACAGCCTCTCACAATATTAGACAGCTTATAAGTTGCATCAGCTTTATTCTACAGCCTTAGTTCCCATGCTACAGCAAGGTCCCCAGTGGTGGAAGGGGCCAGGCAAGTGCTGTGGCAATGTGCAGCGTTAGCTCAGGTCAAGCTTGAGAATACATCTAGTAATGAATGGAGCAGCATCTCGTCTCACATATTTTCCTCTATATTTTTTGTAAGGACAATTAAGCCACCTGAAAAGATGAGCATAGGGTCCAGGCAAGATCCTCCTGGACATGGGGTCCAATAATAAATATTTCACACTGTACAGACTGTGCTGATTCATACAGGTGGAGTGTCTGCCTCAGCGATTCTACTGGAAAAGTTAATCCTTCCCACTTCAGCCCCTGAAACATGCCATTTGTCTGTAGGACACCAACATAGCAGAGTATTATTTTACTGCTGAAGAAACCAAGGTGTGAGTTGATGCAGTGATTTGCCTTGGGCCCTGCAGCTTTATCATGGTGCCACCAAGGAATGAGGGCCAGTGCATGGGGTGAGGTGATCGCTGCAACCTCTTTTGCCCGTGTAATCTAGGATGATGAAAGCCCAGGTCTCTGGACTTCCAGTCTAACACCATATCCAATAGACCATGCTACCCTTCCCATTGCTCCTTCTTAGCTGATCAATCCTCTCCATGTCCCTGCAACTGCTCTTCCAAGTCTGCTTCCCCCGGTGCCTGCAGCTGCACAGCCAGGACCCTCCATCTCTACTCATAGAATCACCTCGGTTGGAAAAGACCTTTAAGATCATCGAGTCCAACCGTTAACCTAGCACTGCCGTCCCACCACTAAACCATGTCCCTAAGCACCTCATCTATCCTTCTTTTAAAGACCTCCAGGGATGAGGACTCCACCACCTCCCTGGGCAGCCCATTCCAGAGCCTGACAACCCTTTCGGTGAAGAAGTTTTTCCTAATGTCTAGCCTAAACCTGCCCTGACACAGCTTCAAGCCATTCCCCCTCATCCTATCATCTGTTACCAGGGAGAAGAGGCTGACCCCCACCTCGCTACAGCCTCCTTTCAGGTAGCTGTAGAGGAGAATAAGGGCAGGATGAAGCCGTGAGTGGTAGGTAGCAGTTTCCTTGCAGCGTATTTCTGCTGCCAAGGAGAGAGAAAAGATAGGCCCATGAGCCATGGAAGTTGGCAGAGTCCCCGTGAGGCCATTCTCTGCTGGCCAGCCTTGACAATGTGCTGTAGAGCAAGAACTGGCCAGGACCCACAAGGCAAACCTGCTGCCGATTGCAGGAGAGCTTCAGAAAGGTTAAAATGCTCTCCCCATTTCACTTTGACATGTCTGCAGCCCCTTCCTCCAGCCAGAGCTCCACTTAATAATTAATTGGAGAAATATCCCCCTTACCAAATAGCAACCAGAACATTTAGATCCTCCTGAGAAAAGCTGCGTCTGTATTTCTATCATGACTGGCAGCAGGAGATATGAGGCATTTACAGGAGGGTGGAGCGCTGTCGCCGCTGAATCAGACTATCGACCTATTCTTGCCAACCACTTCAGGGCTTGGTGCGGGGAATTTTTTATCCCTTCAGCATCCACTCACCGCTGAGCTGTGCTAGTTACAAGGTGCAGGTTATACCATGGTTGTATGGAGGGATCAGGAAGCATGGCTTTCCCAGAGAGCCAGGACAGAGAAAGACCAAGGTAGGACACAGGAGGTCCGAGCAGAAGTGGATCCCAGGTCATAGCTCCACTGCTGTATCATGCTGCTGTCTCTCATCCCAGCAGACAACACCAGAACACCAAAGTTCATGAGGTTTTAGCTCAGAGAGAATCAACAAATTTACCTGACAAATCATTCCCTTCCCAGGAAATTCATCCAGAGAGGCCTCTTTCCTCTCCCTTAGTCCTTTCACATGCCACACAGCTAGGCAGTTCCAGCACTGGTTGTGGTCCCTGGTCTGTTTCTGTGCTGCTTTGAGGCCGTATGTGCTCACAGAGATGTATATAAATCATCCTCAGCCACGTACATGAGGCGGCAGCATGGTCCAGTGAGTAGGCCATCACACTGGATATATAGGGAAATGAGGTTTGTACTCTTCTGTGTCATACCTAATGGCTTGTTCAAGTCTCAGATGTTCACTATATCTCCCAGATATTAATTTTCACTGCCAGCATAATGCAAACAAGAAAAATTCCTTACAGAATGTCCAAGATCCTCTGATCAAGAGCAGTCATACAGTCAACTGAAGTAGAAGCAGTAGCTGTAAGATTAGTCATATTTATGGCACAGTCCTTATCATCACTCATTGCACGTGTGCTCTTCTCACCAATCCATATTTACTGCTTGGAACATTTTAGGCCCTTATAGAGCCTCATAAATCCTACCCAATTTTGATTCAAGATGGGCAACTTTGTGTCCTAAGCTAGTAGCTAGACTAAGATCTAGCAAAGCTAACTACAAGACTTTGCATCTGATGGGGAACATATAATTCACATACTACTGAGTATCTGTGCTGTGAAAAGGTGACATTTGGTAAACAACGTGAAAAGCTGGAACTACAGCTCTGTGGAAGCTTGCATGCATAGTTTATAGCTTTTTAATTGATCACCTCATCAGTAAGTTAGAATAATTCAAAATATCCCAGTCCAGGTGCTAGGAATTGCCTTTCACCATTTGTATCAGACTTTGTACTCAGCCAGGGCAGATAACAATGACTTTCAATGTTATTTTAAAACTATTGTGCATACATAGTCCTAACATCCTTTTTTCTTTTACAGGTGTTGGGCTCAGGGTAACTAAAGATCCCAAATTCACAGACAATAGGATAAATGTATAACTAAGTGTTGCAGTGAAAGCTTCCAGAAACAATATTATTTTCTGGCAGTTATGTGGTATTAAAAATACATTAAGGCATAGGGGAAGAGGCTATTGATACTCGCTGAAGGTGATCTCATGGGTATAATGGAGGTCACGCCAAGTCATGACAAGAAATTGCACAACAATATCCAGCCTAATTTCTCTGGTACAGACTGTGCTGAACTCTCACTGTTCCCTACCTGTCCTCCTGAAATGTCTCGTTTTGCCATGTCACTTGCCACCAAGTAGCCCCGAGATCTTATAGCAGAGAGAATTCCTCTACCCAAAGGCTCAGTAGCTTTCACAGCTCTGGGATGTGGTAGGGGAACAGATCAGTAGGAAAACAGCTGAGCTCTGAGGTCTCATTTTCCTCCAACCCTTCCAGAGGACACGCTGCCCAGAAGTCCCTTCACATTGCTCTCCAGCAGTGCCTCTCTGTTTACTCTGGAATGACATTAGACTCTTAAAAAGACCCATATTCCCTCTTTCAGGCAGCTCAGTCTTCTCTGCCTGTGTGTGGCATATTCAAGAGCCAAAGAAACAAAGCCCAGTGTAGATCCCAACCTTCTGAACGTGGATGCAAGCACCCCAGCCCTGCAGGCTGAGCTTTCTGCTGGAGCAAGGAAGCCTTGTCTGTCCCCAGTTATCACATGATGACAAGGCACTTTCCCCCAAGACTGGCCAAAGGGCTCTCTTGCTGTAGCAAAGAAAGGATCAGCTGATTCTTTTGGACAAGTGTCTTCTTGTTCAGGAGGCTTTGCCTGTGAGCATCTCCCGATTTAGACACACAAGTACTTACACCACCATTTGTACTGTTCCTAGGTGGGTGATATCAACCTTCTGGTAGATGATCCAGCTTTTCTCCATGGCTACTCAGCTCATCCAAGCAGTCTTTCCCTATGCCTACCTATGATGCCTGCCCATTTCTTCTCTATAACCCAAACCCTGCCTGCTATGCTTAACCACATCCTACAACCCACCATAGTCCTAAACCCTACCCATTTTACTGACCTTATTCTCAGCTCCTGAGCAGAAGCTGCCACCTGTGCCCAGCTGTACCATAATTTCGCAATGCAGAGGAACCCAGGGACTGGCCAGTGTTGCTGAAAGCCATTTTTATTCAGATCAGGTCAACTTTGTGAGTCTGTGTTTAGGATAAATGGCTCACAAGCCAACTCAAACTTGCAGAGTATGTTTTGAAAACCATCATGAGCTCTATTTCAAAACAGAGTGAGAAGAGAGTATTTTTCGTTTTAAAACCCCAAAAGTTTGCATTGGCTACTCTCTTATTAAGGATTTAATATTCTTTTTTGTGGCTCTGAGGTTCTGACTTCTGATAAGTAGCAACTGGGATGTTCCCGAATACATTTCAGTGCTGGATACATTTGGTTCCTTCCTTTCTTGGATGCCTTTGCTTCTTCCCTGATAACAAAAGCTTTCTATCTGGGGCATTTTATCCAATTAATCCTTCTGTCTCTTCCACCAACAAAAAGGACAAAAAAAAAAAAGACTGGGAGAACATCATGACTGGGCTGCCGTCCCAGGCTGGCAGTCCCTAGCTGTGATGTTTCAGGCAACAAGGAGATTTTCAGGAAGTCATTTCTAGGGGAGATCCTCAGTCTGTAGTCCTCACCACATGTACTTTTCCTCCCATGCTTTACAGGTGCCCCTACTGCCTTCATAAAAGTAGTAAGATTTGGGACCAGGGGCCTAGTTCCACAAACTATACCAATGCACTGTTCCGTGTCCTTGCACTACATCACATCCAAGGGGATTTAGAGTTATGCAAGTTCACTGGTAATGCAGATTGAGGAGCGACAGCAAATCTGGTAGCCCCTACAAGCTACCTTTAGGACCAGCAGCATTGCAACAGCAGCAAAGACCTTGGTGTAGGCAGAAAACCTGCCCAGGAATCTAAGTGAGCGTTAGGGTAGCTGGAATTGAATCCTGTTGCCAGGACTACACTGATATTGGTACCCAACCCAGCCGTCTGGCACCAAGCATTTTGTTGCTAAAAGCTCTGGCTATGCCACACTGCAGAAATAACCACCCAGCACAGATCCCTGGTCAAGCACTGAGCCACATGGATGGGCAAGGCAGAGCAGAAAAGAAATGCCCTTGTTTAACAAGAGAACCGAGACATGGGGAGAACAGGCGATTAGTGTATGATCCTATGGGAATGCCAAGATAGAACTGGGAATCAAGCAAGTTCTCTCAGGTCCAAAGTCAGGGCCCCAGTCATGGTGTCAGCCATGCACACACACAGCCTCGCTGGCATATGCCCTGTGGGAAGCAAGGAATTTAATATTTATCTCTTAAAGACTCTTTCTTGGCAAATAAAATCATGAATATCTGTACAGCACTTTAAGAGCCTTGAACAGAAGGCTCCATCAAAGCACTGTATTAATAGTTTGTTTGTTTTTGAAAAAGGGAACAGATGGACAGAATCTTGGAAAACGAGAGAGAAACAAGATGTAATTCTATGTTGTAAAATTCCTTTCCCTCTTCCAGAAGCAACATAACACCCTCCACTTGGTGCTACTGTACAACAGAGATAAAAGGTAATGGGTTTGCTAGGGGGTTTTTGTGTGTGTGCAGAAATCTCTTTATCAAGCAAAGCTACAGACTGCTGGCCCCACTCTCCACCATTTTAATGAAAGCCTGATGTAGAGTTGCCAACTGATAAAGCCATTTCTGGCATTCTTTTATTCCCTTATCTCCCTTGTTCTTGGGGAAGTGATGAGGCATTGTCAGGCATGGAGTGCCTGGATGCAGGATTGCAGGGGGCACCTCACAGCAACTCTCAACAGAAAGCTCTATAAAGACAGGTTTCCACTGACAGATCATTCTGCACCACTCAAGATAGACTCAAGCTGACATGTCTTTTCCAATGCTTCCCCAAGGCCTTACTTATTTCAGAGCAGCTTCGTTGTACTCCTCCCTGTGGATGTTCCCAGAAAGCAAAGCCAGTATGTCCTGGGTTCATCACAGATTTGCTTTTAGAACTGCAGAGTACCTGTAGCACCAATCTCAGGACATGTCTTCACCTGCAAATTATCTTATGGAACAACAGGGGCAAGCGATGATCACTTGAAAGCACACGACGAGCAGGGACAGAGTCGAGTTTTCCTGCTTCCATGTGCTTGTGCTTGCAGTGAGGCAAATTCCACTTTGTGTTTGCACCAAGTATCCTCCTTAATAGATAAGCACCTTCAGTTCAACAGAATAGAGTAGGGACCAACAGC
This sequence comes from Gorsachius magnificus, assembly GCA_034008185.1. Taxonomy (NCBI): domain Eukaryota; kingdom Metazoa; phylum Chordata; class Aves; order Pelecaniformes; family Ardeidae; genus Gorsachius; species Gorsachius magnificus. The sequence goes on from CM067087.1 coordinate 36,859,328, forward strand.
AAGCAAACACCTTCACAGCTATCAAGGTAGCTTCCATTAATACCCACATAGCTCCTAGCTCCCAATAGTTTCCAAAGTAATTTTTAAAGTCAGAGACCTGCTTCAGCCCCATCCAGCCCTTTAACTGGTAGGTGAGCTGCATGCTAGGTACATGATGTGCATTCGCTTCCACGGGAGATTTTGAAATGTTACAGCATGGCATGGTTTCCAATCAGAAAGGAATCACATTGAGATATCCTCCAGAAAAGAAAATTCCAGCCAGCTGTATTTTCAATTACCAAACATAACTCACATCGAATGTGTGTATTTACACATATATGTTTATAGGTAAGGCCATTGCAATCAAAACTGAAAAGTTTCATTAAAAATGATAGCTGGATGTTGTGAGAACCTTTTCTTATAGAATAACAAATCTGATATCAATAAATAACAATGTGACTTTTATAGCTTTTTGTTTCTTTCCAACGAAAGGCCCAGGTAGAAGCGCAAAAAGCCAGCATAACTCCCAAAATGGAAGGCAGCAGGAGACATACAAATGCTCCTTCTCTAGCAGAGTGCCACAGAGCTCCTCATGGCCATGTATATCTGGGACCCCCTTAGGCCACCAGTTTGACACCCTCATGTCCCACCTGGGCTGGAGCACAGTGCTGACTGGTTGACAGACAACCATCACTCCCATCTTTCTGCAAGACATGAGATTTCTAGGAATCATAGAATCGTTTAGGTTGGAAAAGACCTTTAAGATCATCAAGTCCAACCATTAACCTAACCCTGCCATCCCACCACTAAACCATGTCCCTAAGCACATCATCTACCTATCTTTTAAGTACCTCCAGAGAATCAGCAAGTTCTTGCAAGAAATTTGATCTGATGTGGCTCAAGATGGTGCAGCTGGGTCTGAATGTCTTTGCTAATAAATGTACTAGCTGGAGTACAGAGCTAGACTTCCAGCTGGTATAAATCACCTGCCCTTACCAAAGCAGACTAATTACCTTTGCACAAGCTTTAAGCACCACATCATCATGGGCAGAATTTGCCTGGCAGTGTCCAGCTACTCCAAAGATTAAAAGGAGGAGGCTCAGACTGAGGAACACCAGAACCACAGAGGTGCTGGAATTGGTGGCAATCAGAATATCTCCACGTGCCTCAAAGCGGTGATTGCTGGTACTGGGAAGAGGTGCGCTTTGTTGCATGTCCCATCCCTTCCAACCCTTCTTCCCATCCCCGCAGTAGCACACTGGCAAAGAGCTTGTGTAAGGAGCATCCCTGAACTCTGCAGGCTCTCACGGACATACTGTGAAGAACTTGGCATTGCCACTGTGAATCCCTTGGGAGAGGCAAGAGCATAACACCAGTGCTGGGTTCTCAGGGAGGAACTAAATGATTCAAACAGAGGAGCACTGAAAATACTCACAGCAGTGTGCCTCTACTCTTTGAGACCTTAGCTTGCTCACAGGCACAAGGAGATGAACTGTGGTCCCTCGCTTCTTTCTGTCCCCCTGCAGTGAAAGGCACTGCAGTCAGGGATAAAACTCCCTTTTAACACAAGGGTCAAGTCTCCTCCAGCCAAGGAGGTATCCTGGGAAATCAGAAGCAAGTGGTGCTGAGGCCCAGGGATTCAGCACCAGCAGGAAGGGGAAAGCCCTGCTGGGAAGTAGCCACAGGAAAGCTGTGTTTCCACCAGGCACATCTGGGGCAGAGACCCAGTCATCTCAGGAGTACAAACAGAGGACAGAAGGGAAACCTCAGGCTGCTGAGTCCAGTCTCTTGCTGCTGGAAGAAAACACATCTTAGGAGTTTATCTGATTGTCTTAAGACTACTTCAGGTTGTCAGGTTTTGGTTTGACTTTGTAGCCACAGTAGTTCTGCGCAACGCTGCTGAGGTCAGGACAGAGCAAGAATGCTGCCTTGACTTCACGCTGTGTTTTAACACAGGAACAATGTTTATACAGAATACAGCTCAAACTGCATTTGTAAAGGAAGGCAAGGTGCAAGTCAACAGCAGATCTTCTGCTAAGGCAATGGAGCAAGAAAACATCCGAGTGGGTTGCATGCATGGCAAGGGTGGGATGAGCGTTTCATGTGCAACTCGTTACAGATGCACTTCTGTCCACACTGGGATCAAAGACCTATCACAACAAAGAGCTCTATAAAAGACAGAGATGTGATGCCTGCTCCAGAGTGCGTGTGCTCTACATACAGGTCTCCAGAGACATTCTGCTGTGAGGCCAATTTTGCTGTGCAGGCTGGAGTAAGTCACCCATCATCTGTGTCAGCAAAGTGGGGATTGCTGTACTCTGAGATCTTTGGATGAAGATCATCACTCAATACCAAATTCTTTGCAGTCCCATTTCACCATCTGATTTCTACAGCAGCCAGTGCTCTATATAGAAATGTCATTTGCTTCATCTCACAAATCCACTGATGAGCTGTTACAGGCCCAGATGTCAAGCTTTACAACAAGAAAAAAGAATTAAGGTAGTTGTGGCAGTTTTGTATTTTGTTTAATATAAAAATAAAATACGCATTTCTCAGCGTTAGAAATGCAGAGAGCACTGGGCTAGTGGAAGGATCCTCTCTAAATAGATTAAAAGAACTATCCATACCAGCAGAAAATAAATGGTTTTATTCCTCTCATTGGCAGCAGGAAGGATGGAGACAGCTCAGGTGTTGGCGTGCCTGGAGGAAAGGATGGACACAGCCCCTGCGGTGTCAGAGATACAGCACTGTCAGCCCGAGCCTCACAAAAATCATGGGTTAAGGCACTAGAAGATTTTGAAATAAAGGAAAAAACAAATACTTTGCCCTGGCAGGTGTCGTAACCTCACCCATGTGCTTTCCCTCAGCCACCATAAGCATTAGAGAAGAAACTTTATTAAAAGATATTTGCCCCCTATATTCCAGGGGCAAGGTCCCTACAGGAGACATAGAAAGAGGGATGATCAAATGGCAGGAGCTGTGCGTGCTGGGGGATGATCTTACTTCACTTGCTCTGGCAACTGCCAAGGGACAAGAAAAGCAGCAATTCATTATGATCGTGTTTTTTGAAAACTTCTTTTTGCTTTGAGAGTTCCCTGTTAGTAAACGAGCCAAGGTTTTTATTTTTAGAGCACGGCTTTTGTTTTGACATTGCCCAGTCCTGTACACATGAAATCACCTCTATAATGGGGGAGGTAGCAGGGCATGTGCAGGGGGTCTCTGGAATAGGTCCAGCCCATCCTCCCCAGGTGTCACGCCGAAGCTCTGAGCATTCGTTTTCATTTTCCCTGCACAGTCCAAGCATATGCAAAGGGGTGGGAAACAACCTCCTGCTTCTTCTACAACTGAGCGCAGCGACAAAAACCTCATTCTCTCTCCTTTTATGTTGCCCATAAAGCTCCAAATGTTGCTCTTAAATGGAGTCCCCCTCATGCATATAATTGAGTGATTTCTCAGCCACCTGCATTATGATATTACTGGGCCAAATGTTGCCTGTTTCCTATGTCAAAGCACTTTTTGGTGAGTTTTCAGCTGCTGCTATGCATGAATTTTCCAGAGCCAGAGCAAGCATAGACAGCAAGCAGTGTAGGACAATTAATATTTCCAGTTAAGCTCATTAGCTTCCATTGTGCATCAGGCAGACAACAACCCAAGATCCCAGCTGACATAACTTGCTGCTTTAACAACCCTGAAAATCCCATGCACTCTCCTTTTCCGAGAACCTGCCTACAGAAATAAAAAGCCCAACAGATCCAGAGTTAATTCATTAATGCCACGCTCGAGTGAATTCACTAGCTCCCTGACAGTGATGCGTAGGAAGGCTGTCTTCCTCTTACTCCCGCCAGGCTGGATGTGCTGATGTCTAATAGTGCAGCTAAGCTCATTTTGCAACCTTAGCTGCAGTAGGATTTCCACTTCCTTCAGCAGACAGGTTGCAAAACCAGGTAGAAAGTGTCATTTACTTCATTTTTACATTCTTTTGCTTCATTTACGCATACATTCATTGCTTGCTTATTAAAGCATCATATTGGGCACCACAGTTCCAGGTTTCAAAGAGGTTTGTAGGACAGAAGAAAACCATGATGTTTTCTATTCTACAAATGGGGAAACTTAGGCACCAAATGGTCACAAGACATCCCAACACTTGCACACCTCACCAGGGTCAACTCAAGTTTTTCTCAGTTTGGTGCTCTAATGTACCAATAGCTGCATTGTCTGATACTTAGGAAAAAAGGAGATAAACTGATGACAATCTTAGATCTGCGATGAGACTACCTTTTTTGGTTGAGCATAATGCTTTCAGAATCAGTAATGTGCAAGTATGGAAAAAAAGCTGGAGTTCCTCCTAGATAATTAAAACTGAAAGCTGCATAAAAAGCACTTTTTGCAGCATTTCTCAGTCTTGGATTTAACTTTAAAGCCTCCTGTTTGTTACTAAGTCAATTCTAGGGGCAAAAGAACCGAATGTAAGGAACAGTTTAAGCAAGGAAGACTCTCCTCTTTCATACATGGCTGTGTTATCTCCAGGAGAACTCAGGGCAAATCAGACCAACTGCAGCCACAAACAAAAAAATCTTGAAACCTGCATGCAACAGCTCATTCATCACTGCCACCCCATGCTGACCACTCACTCCTCTGTCCCTGAAATTACTTTGGCTTGCATGGACACTGAAGAATGGGGATTTCTTTTCACCTCTTCCCAAGCCACCAAACCTGTCAGCCAACACCTCAAACAACCCTTAGAGTTAGGGGAGGTCTTCACCCAGTGACCTCCTGGGGTCCAAATGGTGTTCAAGCTATTAGTGTGGATGATACTGGTCAGGGGGTAGCTGATTTCTATCCTGGAGCTGTGGTTTTTACCCTGTTCAATGTAACTTAGGAAAATCACTGGGTGAAGACTATTTCATGATAGCTTTTGGACAGAAATGTGAGTTTCTGAGCAAGCTTCCTTATTCCCTGAAGAGTGGGGGTTTTACCTCTAAATGTTGAGACCTTTCCTTTTGCAAGCAAAGCTGCAATGCCCCATGGGAACTGTAGTTTCAGCTGCTCTGTTCCCCAGGTCTCCAGCTGGACAGCATTTGCCACCATACAATGCAATCCGCCCAGGGCTGTACTTCAAGACCCTTCCTCCCCAGGGAAGAGGCCACAGGGTCTCAGGAAAGACTGGGATTCACCCATGAGCCTGCCCCAAAGGAGACTGCAACACCCAACCTTGGATCCCCCACAAGCCTCTACTGCTTTTCCACAGGGAAAATTTTTAATCTGAAACATTCCAGTTTAATTTCTACCAACAATCAAGTTTTAGAGCAGATAAGAATTTTCTTTTTTTAAACTGCTCTGCCTAGCTGCATTTTTATACTTAAGACTTAGCAAGGCCACCCTCAGTACATCATAACCATGCATTAGATAATGATCTAGCCGCACTCATATTTTGCCATCTTCCTGGCTAGTTTAAATGGATATTTTGATTCCTGGCAAATTCACAAATTAGGTGGCAAGGGGTAAATATGCAGTACTTAACATGCAAAGCAAAATCAAGGACATGTTGATCTTGGTTTGGCTTTGCATTGTTCAGTGTAAACAAAGTTCTGTGACTTCATAAAGGAAAGCTAAAAATGAAAGAGTATGACTTTTTTGTCCGGGGGGATTTTGTGCCTCCCTGTGCTAGGGCTTAACCCATTCCTGTTGTTGTGTAGGCAATTTCTTCCGAGTTCAGTGAGGTTTACAGAAAGAGGTATCACCCCAAACTGACCTGTTCACCTTCTTTCTGGAGAAATAGAGCATGGGTTACGAAAAGTGAAAAAGACCCTGTAATCCTGCCTTCTTATCCTCCACCTGGTGATGCTGAATTACATCCTATAATCTGCCTTCCAGAGCAGAGCCTATCATTTGAAGATATGGGACACTGCCCAGGTGGCACAAGTTTTTATGACCCACCCTGTGCGCTGCCCTGGGTGCCATGAATAAATTGGCTGCTACAGATAGTTTATCTCTTCCTCTCCTGAAAACTGCAACCCAAGTCCTGCATGGTCAGTAGCTGCTGCTTCTTAAGATGGTTCAAACTGTCTGTGAAAGGCTGATTAACCACTCAAACGCACACAGCACCCATAGCTGACACCAGTCAGGGGGTAGCTGATTTCTATCCTGGAGCACCCATGCTCTATGCATTTTTATCCTATCTGATGTAAGGAAACTCACCGAAACCTCTGACAGCTTTTGACCTGAACTTTGGGCAGTGACTTCTGCAGCCTAATATACCCCCTTCATTAAACCCTGAATTTTTGCGCTGATTTAGATAGAAATATGGTAGAGAAATGGCCTTTCCACAAATAAAACCAACTTGCTCCAGCTTCATTTTCAAGAGACTAACAAAGCACAGCAGACACTTTCTGCTGTAACTCCCTGGTTATACCTCTAATCCCCCATCTGAGAAGTAGAGAGGCATCAGTCCCTGCTTTGGCAGGAGGTGCCAAGAAGGGCAGCTACGGGTTCAACCTCAGGAAAGCTTTGTCAGGAAGGGGCAGTGAGGAGCCTGTGCTTGGCAAGGGTAGGGAGCAGGAGAGACAGGTAGTAAGATCTTTGAGGGGTAGAAGGTTATGTGGAGAAGAGATGCTGTTAGGTGACTAACAGAAAGGGGGCAAAAAAAGGTGTATTTTTTGTTCTGTCAAGAGCTGGTGAGTAGGAATACAGAAGCTATTCCTTCTACCAGAAAACGCAATGGGGACAAGAAACAACTGGTCTCTCTTGGGATGAGAGTGAAGAGAGCAGGGGAACTACCATGCATGGCCTAACACCCATGGTGTGAATACCAAGCACATCTGAAGATGAAGAGCTAACTCCTGCTGTCCTTTTCCCCACAATGATGGTCAGGACTGAGCAGAAACACATGATACGTGTCATGTTCATGGCAGAGGCTGCTGAGGATGGCAGAAGAGCAAGGACAGCCAGGACTTGGCACCAGGAGCCATCACCTGATAAGGAAACATTGTCTGCAACCAGCAAAAGAAGGCAGGAGCTGGCAGCCAGCATTGCCTGTTGAATCTAGCTCCTCACCCATCATGCGGGATTTGCAGAAAGCAGGAACGCTCCTGCAGCCTTGATGCCACTTGCCTTGGAACAAAGTATTGGGGCACCCAGGAGGGTGAACAAGGAAAGCAGCCATTTACTGGCAATGTTATTTGCATCATGATTTTGTACCTAGATGGTCTGGGCAAACAGGAACCAAGGGCCCAAGACCGTAGTTGCCTAGAAATTTTTCATTCGGGTAAAAAAAAAAAAACCAGGCTGACATGTGCAACACAGCTTCTGAGCAAAGGAATCACAAGGACTTGCTCCAGCCCTGCCTTCCCTTCTCTTACCACACTGGTCATGACTGTGTCCCTGCACAGTCACCTGATGGGCCCTGGCACCTCATGTCTTAGAGGATGGAGGTAAGAAAAGGAAGGAAAGTTTAAGAAATTTTTTTTTTTCAAGTGGGGAATAGAGGCATAGCACCAAGTTGTTCTGGTGCACAGCAGCCAGTTTAGCTTCTAGAATGATGCTTATTTGTACCATGGCCTGATGTTTTCTGAGAAATAAGCCTTATCTAGGTGAGACTTCCAGCTCCCTGTGGAGGGGTACATGTAGGTAATGAGTTTTGCTCTTCATCCACACGATGTGCCAGATATCACAGCAAGCTGGAGGTAGAGCCAGACCTGACCCTTGTTCATGCCTTGCTCACTAGATCGATTCCCTTTTCTTAGAATAGCGATCCTACATGATGTAGCAGAACTAAGACACTGAATCACCAGATATAACCTAAACCCTAAAGCATTTAGAACGAATACTACTTTAGTACTAAACTAGTTCAGTCCCACTGCTCCCAGCTCCCATGCCGTAGGTGTCAGGGTCAGGCTCGCTCCCACGGCAGGAGCAAGGCTGCCAAGAGCCTCGCTGGCAGCCAGTCCTTGAGCTGCACCAGGCAGGCTCCTGCTGAGCCGCCTCACCTTCTGCATGTAGGGCCAGAAAGCTCCTCGGGATTGACACAACAGACAAGAGGAACAACATGAAAATGAGAGGTCTAGCCCACACTGGCAGCTCATTTCCCCCTACCCCTAAACAGATTTGGTTTAACTACCAGATTTCTGCCTTAACCACAACCACCAGATGCACCTCAGATGAAACCGAGGGCCTCATACAGCTTCCCAGCAGAACTTCCTTCCAGCTCAGACACTGCCTCGCTCAGCAAGTCCCTGGTCACCTGGTAGAGGTATGCTGAAATTACGGTTATTACCATTCCACTGTTATTTTTTCCTGGCCATCCAGTCTGGGCTGCTGCAAGCTAACAGCTTCAATGCCGCCTCATGCTGCATCCCCTCCCCCCAGCAACTTATGGCTGTATAAGGCTGTATACTTGCAGTCTTTTTTTACCCCACTGCAGCAAGGAGACCTCTGTCCTGCCCAGCAAGCCCCCAGCAGTGACTGTGCCCCATCCCTCCCTCCACCCTGCCCACAAGCCAGCATCCCCTTCCCTCTCAGCCTGCTGTGCTCTTACAAGCCCAGGATGACTCATTGGGCCACCAGGATGTGGGGCAGTCTTCTGCACCAGGAGTCCCAGTCACAGGATTTTATTCTATCAGCCCCTTACCAGTCTCAACCCACCTCTCAGTGAAGAGCAGCCCACACCTGCTAGGCAGCCTGATTTCCCCTCCTTTTTGGCAGTGCTATCAGAAAAGCACCCAAGGCTAAATAAGTACAACTCAAGATATATGGGGTCAGCAACATCTCCTTTGTGGGAGAAGGTAGCTTGCTTCCCAAACACACACACCCATCTCCCAATAGGAGCAGGAGCTGGGAGACACAAGTTTCACTCTTCCTGCCTCATTTGTCTTTATCCTAGTGAAGGGCCCAGCTGATTTCTGTCATTTGCCCTTGTTTGTGGTGGTGGGTAACATCAACCCTAAGCAGAGGGTTGAGGAAAGCACATTTACTACCTTCCGCCCCACCTTTCCCATTGGGACACACTATGGTGCTGTGTCCTGCCCTGGTGTGGGTGGCTGCTTGCAGATGCCACCACCATCCAGATAATCAGTGATTATTGCAATGGCAGTCTCTGAACATCACTACCCAGAGGAAAATTTGGGGTATTTATTAGGCCATGACAGTTTGAGTGCACAAACTGGGACTGGGGTCCCTCATCCCCCTGGTCCAGACAGGAGAAGATCGGTCCCTTGCACCTGTCTGCGAGCCTTATTGCCAGCAGAGAGGAGAGGTATTTGATTATTTTTTTTTAAACAGCTCAGTAGATCATGTCAGCAGACAACAATGTGCTCACTCCACAAGACACAGAATTTGACAGGCAAAACAACCTGCCAGTTACTTATCATTAGTGCAAATGACTGATTTTTTGGTTCACCGGCAGTTCAGAATAATCTGAAGGTTTTATTTTGAGTCAAACTGAAGAATTTGTTTTTTCAGAACTTTCAGCTCACCTTGATATTTCACATTTCTGCTCTAATCTCTTTAAAAGAAACTTTTTATTCTCTTTAAAAAAAACTGTAAAAAAATTGAATGCTTCATTTGATCCTAAACAATTAGCTTAACTTCCAGCTAAAAAAAAGGAGCATTAAACAGCAGATATTTCTCCCAGTTAAGAAGGAAATTCTGGTCAGTTGAAACCCCATATTTTACTTGGCAAAGCCCTTTTATGAAAATTTTGGAACAGCCTTAGCCAGCCTCTGCCCCTCCCACCCCCATTATGCTGCAAAGGCCATTGCCCACAGCTATTTTTTTGCAGGCTCAGCAGAGACCACAAAAAGTCAAAAGGGAAAGGGTTACTCATTTCCCATCACTCTTCTCCCCCACTCCCAACGGTGTGCCCAAGACCTTTTGCACATCAGCAGAATCCCATTCTGCCTCATCCCTGACTATTTTGGCCATCCAGAGCCAGCCTTATGCCATCCACTGGCTTGGAAATAAACACATTGAAGAGTCAACCAAGGGAAAAAAAGCACAGGAGGTGCACAGGCCAAGCCTGCAGGTGCTTCTGCAATTGAGTCTTGGCTCAGGGCAGTAAGCGTTAGCGACTTTTAATTTCCTCTGTCCCCAGGCATCCTGGATAATATCACTCAGATAGCACTGATTCCACTCCTGACCTGGCAGACAGTGCTGGGTGTCCCACCACGCTCCATTGAGTACGGTAAGCTTCACATAAGCCTGCTAAGCCACTAGGCTAGTTTGGTGAGTCATTTAATAACACTGAACGTGCCTTTCCCTACAACTTTACAAGAAGGGGAGGAATCTACTGCCAGGGGATTAAAGACCCCCAAACAAATTTTAAACACAAATTGAATTTTTTAATTGGACTGGAGTGCTGAAGCATATTCAGATCTTGACCTCAAATCAGATCAGAAAGGAGAAGTAGGAAGTCAGTTGGCTCTGGAGGTTTGTAGGGGGTCACAGGTGCCTTTAATAACTGATTCTGCAATTTAATAGCTTGGTTAGGGATGGGAATAAACTGAAGATGAAGCCAAGGAGTTGAAGTTTTAGTCCGGTTTGCTTTATAGCAAGAGCTAATATAGTGAGGAGATCACAACTGGAACAGCAGATTGGAAAGATTCCTGGATCAGTGCATTTAATCTCTTGCTATTGCAAACCTTCTCTTGTAATTGTGACAAATTTTGAAGTTTTTCAAGCCACATCCTTAGGCATGACTTTCTTGCATTCATTGCTCCTACTGGGAAGCAATTTCAAAATCTGAGGGTTAGAAACTTTCTCCTAATTAGCAGCCCAAGACTCTGTGGTTAACGAATCACATTCTCCTTCACTTTAGTAGCAATTCTCCTCATCTCTGTAGGGGCAACCTGCCAAGAGGGTCCAGACCCAAACAGCACCAAGTAGCAAATTATACATGTCCCAGCCTTGAGAAGACAGCTGTCAACCAACTGCTGGATCATGACTGTACTGTTTTAGTTGATGCTTATGAATCAGCTGGTGGTTACCCTGAAAAAAATGCTGAACCATTACTTGCCCAGAGCAGCACTTTCTGCTGTAGTTTTCCCCCCGTGATCTGGAGAGCCTACATACAGTAGACTGCAGGGTGGGCACCAACTGTTACAGGGGTCCCACTGCTGTTCAGAGCAGGGACAGGATTTAATGCCAAGGCAGAGTGAGCTTCACAGGTCTCATGGGCCAACCGCTCAAGCAGCCACAAGCCAAACTGGCCCAGCATGACAGCTGTGCTGCTACCCTGCACTGCTTCCCACCTCATCCTTTATGTCAGCTGTACATAGGCACACATTTCCAAAGGTGTCAGATGGAGCTGATCCTAGTCAAGAGTTTGCACATAGCTTCCTGAAGCTGCAATTTGAGAATTGCAGACTCCAGGCAGAATTGCAGATCTACATCTCAGGTTCAGCACCTCCCTGAAGGATCAACAAGAACATCTTTGTGAGTGTCTGAGAGCCACCGGCTTGCAAAGTGCTTAAACATTTGGCTGCTACTGAGAATCTTACTGTGATGTTTATTCAAGTCATGACCTGAGCACCCACAGCTCTGATTTGCAGACACCAGGAACAGTCGGCATTTTTGAGTACATTCAATCTGTTAACTGACATTTTCTGAAGATGAAAAGCTTTTGGGTTGACTGCCCAGGATAGAAAGCCCCCTACCCCCCAGATATCTCCTGCATGGGCCTTGGCAGTGGGCCCAGACAACATCAACAAGCTTTGAGCCTGACTTATAGCACTATCCGAGACGGTGAAGAAAGCGGAAACTCCCATGACAGCATTCACATTCAGGTCTTGTTGATGAAACTACTAGTCATTAATGCCAAAAACAGCAGAGATTTTTTTTACCACGTGGGCTTCAAAATTCATGTCAACATGCAGAGTAGCATCTTTCACATAGCTCCTTAAAACTCCTCTGTGCCACAAGCCTACCCTTCACACCCATCTGGCACCAGGCTGGCCCACAGCAAGGCACAGCTTCCTCCTCATTTCATCCTCCTCCAACACTCCCATTTGCGTTTGGTCCACTTGTTGCATCCTGTCTCATTCCTGTTCAGGCGTTTGTCAGGGAGGAGAAGGTTGTTTTTGCTACTTGCCTGTGCTGCACCCAAAGTAATGAGCCCAGAACCCTTATGCGATCTCCTACCTGTTACTCTGATTTAAGCTAGGACTACAAGGAAGATTTTCCTGTCTTCCCCCCCTCCCTTGGCAGTCAAGTGGAAAACACACCATTTTAACAAAACAAAGATAACTGGGAAATGTACTTCAGGATCTGTCCAAAACATTTAATTTGACAAGCAAAATTCCAGGGTTGGAGTTATTTAACTTTGCCCTCCCCCTTTCCACACTTTGAAACAAAAGTCCTGCACATAGCAAATATCCTTTTGAAACAGAAGGCAAAATGCTGTCTTCAAGCTATTGGAAAACATTTGATGTCAACATCCCTATTCTTCCCTTGACCAAAACTCAAACCATACTTGGCACACTAAGAAGCAAATAGGCTGGGCCTTACAGAGGCAGTTTTGGGGCAAATTTACTGCTCATTCACAAACTCTAACCAGTTCTTCATGCAAAGCAACACAACCGTGACTTCAGGCCACTTGTGACCTTGGCCTTATTTGAAGCAAATGAGAGCCTAATGTTTACAGATTCCAAGTCCTAATCCCCAAACATCCAAAACTTCACTTTGTTTGCTCAGTATTAAAAAAATGAGGGATTTTCTTTCTTCCCCCCCCCACACCTCTTTTCAAACAAATCCTTCCTGCCTTTGGACAAGCTGACATTGTATGCGTCCTTGAGTGTGTTCAAAAGCAAGGCAGAGTGTTCCTTTCTCATTACATGGCTTGCCTTATCAGCCCAGCAAAGGTTTGGGTTTCAGGTGTGGCTCCATGCCAGGTGCGGTGGGCCACCTGCCATCCACGCAGCACAGGGGCAGGGGGACACAGCACATACAGGCTCACAGGCTTTTCTTTATCACAAGCAGCAGGAAGCCATGCTCTCACCTGCTGATCCTCACAGGCAAGCAAACAGCCTCTATCCCCAGAAGATGGATCAGGAGGAATTAAATTATATTTAACAGGTTGATTGAAAGATATTATGTGATTTGCCCACTGAAAGCAGGTATAGATTCTCAGCTGTATTTCTATTTTGCTGCTCTATGGCCAAAATCCGTAGAGAAGAGGGGTTGATAAAACTGGGGCAAGACATTTGCTGCTTCTAACATATTATCAAGAGCATTAATGCAGAGATTTTACCTCCTAAAGTGCATTGGAAATTATTTACAAGTGAAGCACCAATGAGGAAATAGTTCCTAGACAGAGTGATGAGCTGGTCTGCCGCTGCAGGGAAAGGTTACCCATAAAAACATGACCACCTTGAGTCCATCAAGGTGTCCTGTTACTGCACACTAGTAACAAAACAAATTGGTAACTCAGCTTCCACCTATTAATTTGGAAACTGCATACAGCATGTACATATAGATGTAAAATGCTCTACATCTGAACTGTTTTCATTTGTCTCATAGTGAAAATGGACTCCATATGCTGTCTGGATGTTCTTCAACAACACACACACACCCCCCCAAGACCTTCTACCATTCTTTCTTGTGCCACCTTTCATTAATGAGGTTACTCAGAGGTTACTGCTAGAATCATCCAGAACATGCATCTCCAGCAGGATTTATAATGAACAGTCCACACCTGTCTTCCACCAGTGAATCCTTAGAAGCCATGCCTTAGTGCTCTGCAAATGCTGAAATGGGTGTCCCTGTGGCTGGCTAAAGTAGCCAAACCAGCCTTTGATCTGCAGTGGATTGAAAAGTGGTGCCATTGGCCAAGGGGCCGCCTCTTTCTCCTAGCAGACCAACTCTTGCAGAAAGGGGGGAAGGGTGGATATGGTAGGAAGAAGGGGAAATTCCTCCAGAGCTCTGGTGCATGCAAGGAGACTGCAAGCTTTGAGAGGGTAGCGCAGCCAGCGGTAGCTTATCCAAGTTCCTAATAAGCCACACATTCAAGTTAGGTGTCTCTGTACCCTGGAGAAGTTCCAAACATTTGCAGGCTCTAGGTAATCCCCAAGCACGTAGTTTTGGCTAGTTAATTATGCCCTGCAGCTCTCCTTCACTCACAGACTGAATTCATAGCCCTGAATTCACAGACTGAATTAATTCCCTTGATTCATAGCCTGGACAGAGCTCTTACAACGGGGGAACCTCAGGCGCCTGGTGCTTCTGGTGCAAGTTCTCAGGTGATGTGCCAGTTCAGCAAGACCTTCAGGATTTTCCCATGTTCAGAGAAAGGGGTCCTGAACACTCAGATGGTTACCTATTCCCTGTCCCTTCCCACACCTTGGGGTAGGTTTAGTGCTCCCAAAACCTTTCCTCAAGTCAAACCATTCCTTGAAGCATTCAGTAGATGCAAGAGCTCAGGTCGCTTTTTATACAGTAGGTGCTGATGTGGCTGTCCTGATCATAGGAACACAGTATCCTGCAGTCTTAGAGGTGTTTACCATCACAATAATCCCACAAGTTAGGGCAGTGCTGCTATTTCCATTGCACTGAGTCACAGCACTGATGTAACTCGCCTGAGGCAGAAGATGAAGTCTGGGGCAAAACAGGGAACTGAGCACGAGTCCCTCAAATTCCTGGCAGGCACTCCAAGCCCAGGCCATCCCCATGGCCAGTCACATATGTGAAAACATCTGTCAGGGCTTTAGGTGGAGTGTCTAAGATTTTCACTTGCTCAAGCACGCATGGAAGTGCCAGCCATACCTATTTGAGTGAATCTGCTGCAGCAGGATGGGATGCCATTGCATCACAGCCCAGTAACATTCTGCAAAACCCCCAGCAAGAGAACCAGGTGCCAGGCATGTGATTGCCAGGCAAACTGCAGGCAGCCAAGGAACCTCCAGCACAAGCAGCATCATGCAGCACCTCATCCAAAGCCCAACAGCGGCCATTGTCTCCAGCACACATTGAACACACTTGTTCAAGCGATCACTCAGAGGTATTTGCAAGGGATCTGCTTTCGCATGTGATGGAAACCAAGGGAAGGCATTGAGCACACCTGAGCTCAGCTCTCCAGCAGAGCACAGACCACTACACACCAAGGTGAGCTATGATAGCTTTTACTTTTTATTTTATAAAGATAAAAACCCTGCCTGGGGTTTGTACAGCTGGAAGATGAATGGAGTCGCTGCACAAAAACCACCCACCAGTGGCAGCAGCAGAAAGATAAAAGTTGCTAGAATTTGATTGCACCCATTATTAAAACTTATCTTTAACCATCTCTCTGTCTATTGATTTCTAGCCAACTATTAACTAGAAATGACCTTAGTGGCTTGAAAATAACTGGGGAAGTCAGGTAAACAAAGGGGAACCCAGCTGCATACAAAGAGCCAAGATATTTACAGAGACCCTCTTTGCTTCTGCTCATTGCAATAATCTTGTGCTGAGTATTTTTCCATTTAAACATCTGAGTCAATGATCCAAGAAGCTGAGGGTGTGGGCAAGCAACTGAGTATACGGAGGAGCAGAAGGAAGGAATAGGAGCTAACTGTAATTGTGTCTAGAGCCTTAAATTAATCTCAGGCAAAGTCAGAAGACAGATTCAGGTTTCAGGAGCTTAGCTCCACTGGCTGTAAGCCTTCACGTATATTAAGCAGAAGCATTAATTACACACAGGTCAATTTGACTTTTTCAGGACATACCATTATACTGCACCTAAAACCAAAGAAAATCACTTTGCATTGTTTAAAAACCTGATGAAAATGGGCAATAGGAGTTCTCTTAGAATGAGAAACCAAGTATTTTATCATACACCTATATTTTATCATCCAAGATGTTCCAGACCTCATTATTCCTCTTTTCACGATTTAAGAATTTGCACCCCATGTCCTTTCACCCCACCAGCATATCTATCCTAGTGTCCCCCACATTTCCCTTTGTACAGGGCTCCGAGATCCCCTCTACAGTCACCATGACCTACCCCTTTCCCAGCCCAGTAACAGTGGCATCCTCAAAACACTTCCTCTTCCCAATACACCCACCTCCTTCCCGTGTCCTGTAACTATCCACTGGGAAAGCAGTGGCATTTGCCATGGCTTGTTTCAGGCTGCTTGTGCTCCAACTGAACAGTCATCCAGCTGGCCAGACAGTACATAGACCTTCTGAAAAATTCCCAGGGTCTTGTATACAGGGCACACTATTGCCTGATCATTGATTTTCAAGAAGCTTTTAGTAACAAGATTTGGGTTTCTGCTTCCCTGTTTAGATTGGCTGAAGGTTCTAAAATTTCTGAGGAGTACAATAAATGTACCAGTATTACTATTTTGGCAATAATTAACATTCTTACACACCACCTTTTACACTACCTTATTTTTAGCCTTGCTTAGAGTTACAGCCAGAGCAGTAGTTCCTAAGAAAGTATCTCAAAATCTTGGAAAAATATTGCCAACACATAAACCTGGTGATTTAAATCCCATCGTGGATCCAGTAGCCAATCTGTGTGTGAAAGTTAAGCATGTCCACAATGGGGCCAACTGTGGTGACTGCACAGATCAAAGTGGGAAATTCCAGAGAGAAATGTGGGATCCCTTGGGTTGCGAAAGTCAAATGTGGGTCTGTTTCTCCTTAAAGGAGAACAGAGGTGGGGGCATTCACATATCCAAGTTCACAAAGGGCATAGTCAGCTGTAGTGGAGCAAGAAAAGCCAATGTCTCTTTAGTCATAGTCCCACACTACAGAAGAAGCTCTTGCAAAATTCTGGTGCTTCCAGTTTGTGGAGAAATCCTTTAGAAGAGCTTTGTTTGCTTTCTCATCCCCACCATAGGCAATCCAGGACTTCAGGGGCAGCATAAATAAAAAAGTCAGCTGAGGCCAGAAGAGGAAGCTATCCAAATTCTTCTGAATTTGAAACCTAAGTAGAACTGTAAATATGTTGGCAATTCAGCCATCCCCACAAGTTCCTATTTTTGAACTGACATTCAGATGATCCTCCATCCATCCATCCATCCTCCTCAAAGAGCTTTTGAACCTTTTGATTAGATTTGGTCACATTTGAAAGAGTAGTAGAAATCTTGGCAACAAGCAGTGCCTGCAGGGTTTGGGACAACCCATGTAGGAGTGGAGATAGAGGCCCAGATGAGTTCCCCACTGCGGAACAGTACATGGTACGCAACCCTTAGGAAACGACCGCCTGGCCAAACAGCACGTGTGTCCTGGCTGGCCAACGAGCACTTGTACAGCTCCATCCCAGCTACAGCATTATGTTATCTTCTGTGTTGTAGAGTCACAGGAATAGCAGTGTGAAAAGAGCTGGGGTTATTATGGTAGAAACAGAAGTAGGATGAAAAGGCCAAAGGACAAAAATCCACAGGAGACTTCAGTAACTCTGCTGTTCAGGAAACAACAAGGCTCTTTCCCATCCCTTCATCTTCTTCCTGTGAAGGGTGAGATTATCCACCCTAAAGGCAGGAAGACGCATTCACCTCCCTCAACAGAAGAGGCATGGTGTTATAATAGCCAGGCTATTTTTTTTCCCCAGGAAAAAGGATGAAATCAGCTATTTACACTGGACAAATTACAAGCTCTGGAAAGTACACGAGGCACACAAAGAGAGCAGTTGTATCACAAATAAATATATGGTGGGGGGAACGTATTGATTAGCTTTGTAAACGCGGTTGCCCAATCAATAGCAATTTCTGGAAATGCCTGGTACTTATTTGGTGCAGCTTGTACAATGAGGATAAATAATAAGAGTGCTTAAGGAGCGCGTCTCCTGACACCATTGCCGAGCCCCTTACAACACAAAAACAGAACATGGTACGACAACTGCACAAGCCAGGACTAATCCACTACCCCTTTTAAAAAAGAAAACACTCAACAAGCACAAATCCAAGCACAAACACGCTATCAAAATAAACACCTGGATCCCCACAGTATCTGCACAAGTTCCTGCTGCTCTTGCTGTAGATGACTGGCACTAGACTGGCTGCTGGCACAACAGCAATGCAGCAAGAAGCATGGCGAGCAAGCATCTCACCAGTGGGGCTGCAGGGAGCCCCTGGTTAACCCTGACCTGGGCTCCTGGATATACCACAGCCCTGCACTAAACATAGCACCTGATGGGAAGGAGGGAAAATCCGCCTCAGCTCCCCAGAGGCTTCTCTGCTTCCCTTCTTTGCAGATAGGAAGTTTGCTCACATTGTAACATGAGATCATAGCACAGGAAAGACTGAGGAACCAGACACTCATTTAAGCTGCAGCTTTTTTACTGCAGCTGCCAAGGATAACAATGTTTGCATGAAACATGTTTACAGATATCACTCACGGCCCTCCAGTGAGGTGGCCTGTGCAAGAGCCACCGGCCAGCTCATCATAACAAAGACTTTCACCCACCCTACTTACTTTAACCGCCTGACGTCTCTCCAAACGAGATGGGGCAGGCAGCTTTCCTATCCACCCTACAGCACCCAGCACTGACCACACAACTGACAGCTGGAGGAAGAAAAGATGGAAAGAGGCTTGCAACCTAGTCCCTCATATAGTTTTTTGGCTGTAGCCTATTTGCATGCAGGTTGCTGCCAGCTGGGTGGTGATGGGGCAGGATAGCCGCTCTTCTCACTGGGCATCACCTACAGGTGTCTCACATTCTCCCTTAGGGCACTAATGACTTTTCCCATCAGCACGACCTTCCTTAAGAGGTCTCAGGACACAGGTGTCTGGGGCAAATGCTGAAACCTTATCTTCCCCACATTTATTCCATCCCTCAGTGAGGGACTCCATGGGACTGCGCTGGTCTGTAAATCAAGGCAGGATGAGTTTATGTGGAGTAGGAATGACTCATTTTTCTGCTCCCAAAATGTTGGCATTACTCACCAGAAAACTCCCCACATATTCTGAGGGATTTCAGTGCTTTTTGTCTTTCACTAACAGCTCATCTTGTTTGCTTCCTCATCACAGCATCCTCCTCATTAGAACTTCCTGCGTCCTTTGTCACCACCACACAACATCATTGCGGCGGCCAAACGGCCCGTGGAGGCTGGAAAAGACATTAGGCAGTTAGCGATCCCTTTGTCACTTAGAGAAGACCACATTAGCCTCCATGACTTCAGCCCGTGTTCACCAGCACCGTTAGACATGGAGGCTGTGGGTTGCATGGATTTTCCTTTTGAGTCAAAGCAATTTTCATTTACAGTCTAGAGCTGAGCACGCATTACCAAAGAGTGCGTAAACGAAAGCCTTCAGGCTTATTGCACAAATGGGATTTGTACCCTTACTTGAATTCCTGCATCTCCTAGGAGGGACCGCACACACATTGCTTTTGGGTAGGATCATGATATAGCCGGTATGGGGAATTAAAGATACAGCCAAGTTATTTCAGCTATCTGTGCCTAGTTTCCCTAGCTGTAAAACGTGTTTCCATTTCATTGATCTTGAGGCTAAATATACATTTCTAGGCCTGGAGTTGCTGCACACAAAAGACTGTACCAAAATAAAGAAAATTTCTTGGGGACCTGGAAAGCAGAGAAAGGGAATATGTTTAACTTAGGAGTGTTGTGGGCAGTGTCTCCCCTTTACTTTCCGTCCATCCTACAAAAATCTGAAAATTGCTCTTCTTGCTTTTTGTTGTAAATAATTGATGTGTGAAGTGCTGACTCATAAGTCTGGGGTTACAGGAAAGGAAACTTTGTTTCTTGGTTAAAAAATTAATTTCACAGCATAGGCAGCTTCCTCCAGGGCGGGCTGGCAAGTCCTTGGCCACGTAGCACACCCTGCAGACACCGACAATCCGCTGGTGGTAGGATTTCCCAGATAGTGTGGTTCTGCCTGTCATTCTGCAACAGGGGAACCCAAACACTGCCCCACCAAGAGTTTGGCAATCCCATTTGAATGAAGTGGGGCGTAGCAGAGCTCCCTTCCCTTGGTGCTAATGCAGAGGTAGGGCCATGTGAGCGTGCCAGGTCGTGCTCCCCTGTGCATCGTCTGGACCCACATGGGTTTTTACCTGCTGCCCTGCTCGAGCAAGAGGAGTTTGTGCTGGGGCTGCAACGTCCACAAGCTGTTCCCCACCTATAAACAGTAGACCAAATCGTGGCCTTCCCTAGTTATTCCTGTGCCAAAGTAACAATGAAGAGTCTCCCCAGAGCTCAGGGCTTGAGACTGCAGCCTTGAGCATAAACCACTTCATTCCTCAAAGACCTTACCATATAAAGGAATAGAAGAAATATTATCTGTACGTCACAGGGGAGAAGACGCTCAGATCCCTAATTCTTTTTTCAGCACCTGACCTGCACTGATTTCCACAGCAGTCAGGCACTCGCACTCCTGCAATGAGCCACACGTCAGTGACTCACCCAGCGTCAGACAGAAAGTCTGCAGCGCGGCGGCGAAGACAACTTCACCCTTCTGGCGCTCACAGAGGCACTTCTAGCACCCGGGGCACAGTGACGCTTCCCCTTACTCCCTCCAAGCAGCGTTATTTCATCGTGTCTGCCAGGCACAATTTGCTGCTGGGATTTGGAACTTTTATCTCTACGCTTTGATGGACACTCCTGTGGCAAGTTTCACTCACCTTCTCTCTAATATTGTCATGATAGAATTCAACACTCCCTCCATTCTCCTCAGACTTTGCAGAAAAGGTGAATTTGGAAACTTCTTTCTCGGAGCAACTGGTGATAGCAGCTCCATTGTGCCTGAGAAAATCAGCCACAGTCTGTGCCTTCAAAAACCATAGGAATGATGTTGCTATAGCTGTGCATTGTGTGGACTACAGCTCTGCAAGGTGCACAACAGGGAACCAGCCTCTGTCCTGCAGAGCCTGCAGTCTTAACAACCATCCATACACTGAATGTTTACTGGATAAATATTTAGCTAAACAAAGCATCCAAGTCACATAAAAGCTGAATGAATTGAAAAGGTCAATGGAGAAACAAGTTTTTCAGGAGACTGTGTCCAGTAATTTACAGAGCTTCCTTGTCATATTTAGAGAGAAGCGAAAGTCCATAGGGAGAGAAAAAACCTTGAGATGTAAACCCTTCCCATGCAAGCCCTCCCTGAGCAAACTCTTCCTAAGTAAAGTGTCCTCCACTTGAAAAAGGAGAGGAGTAGAAGAGCTCCAGAAGTTGAGCAGCATCTGCCTGTGGCAGGCTGACGGACCTGGGAAGTGCTCGGTTCCCAGGGTATGGACAGATAGCTGAGAGGTAGGGTACAAAGGCAGTTATGCTGGCTTGAATGTCCTATATCAAGACAGATTAGTTCACAGAGGATACATCAACAGGAGCAGATGCTGCTGTGTATGTTTATATGTGAGAGAAAAAGAGATGGCACATCACAGGCAGAATTAGGAGAAACCCCCAAGTCTTACTCTTTTATTGGGAGAAAGGTTTTCTTGAGCTCTTGATGCTAATGGCAGTGAGGAAGCGTTTCTCTTTACTCTTGAGGAATGCTTTCCTATTTAAATAATAACCAACTCCAGAGTGAAGAGGGATGCTCCTATGCAGAGCCTACACAATAGCAAGCAGCTTTTATTTTTTTTACAAGCAAAGTTCAAATCACTAGAAAGTGCTTATGGTGCTTCCCTTTCGCACTCACGCTGCACACTGCAAACCACTGAAAGAAAGACACACGAGGACTCTTACAAACATGGAAACAGGGCGAGTGCACAAACCTACACCTACTTTGAGGGCTCTTGAGGACCACTGAGGAACCAGCATCTGAAGCCTGTGAGACCACACTGTGGCTGCATTTGAATTCCTGCTCTGCCTCCAGGCCATCTAAGCACTGTCCTCTACATCTGCTTCAGAGGGTGGTGGGAGGCAACCACAGGATCCAGCAACCACATCTTCTCTGTGGTGGCAGGACAAGAAAGACAGATTCACGATTGCATAAAAGAAAAAAAAAAAAAAAGAAGAGCTTCATTTCCTCTTGGTCAGGCCAGCTTTGTTAACCAAAATGCTTGGAGAAACAGTGGGTGCAAGCTGTGGGCTTGGCAGTGGTGTGGGGGACTGTCTGAGCAAGGGTACAGGTCTCTGGGGAACAGCCAAAACCACAAATATTTTTTGTGCTTTTCAGCTATACCAAGGACGGGCCATGACTCTGCCCTTCAGCCTCTGAGGACCATGAGAGCTGGCCAGACTGCCCTGGGGAGGTGTTCTTCACCCAAGCGATGGCTGGATGCTGTTCGGAGACCTCTGCTCCCCAAGCCAAGGTACAAGGACTGTTCTCTTTGAAACATGCACCTATGCAGAAGTATCTCTGCATGTGTGCATAAACATATACATATACATACATATATATGTGTGCGTGTATATACGTATGCACTTTACCTTTCAGGTCACCTAGGGCACACGAGCTTAGACTTTCTGAAAGGGATGGCCCACATGGAGGAACAAGCCCAAGAACAAATTACTTTAGAGCGATTTAACTCCTGTTAATTTTTACAGCCAGAGAGAACACTTCATATGGTTGATCAAGCGCCCCGCGTATCTTTACTAAATTTACCATCTGCAAACACAGTGGTGAACCAGCACTAAGGCATTGCTGTGACAAGTGTATTTCAGCAGAGCTCAGGTTATTTCCCCCCTCCGTAGGGGCGGCGTGGCCCGGCAGGGCTGTGTGTTACCTCAGATGGCAATCAGATGACCGATATGACTCTTGCTTCAGTGGAGGAGAGCGGCTGCCAGCTGGGCATGTGAGCGGCCCTGCCTCTCAAGCTTGAAACGAGAGTGTTTCAAAAGAGAACATGTATTAAATATTTTGGGGTTTGATACTGTTGGGGTTTTTAAAATTCATTTATTCTTGCTGGGAAAAGCTTGTGGTTAGTCTGCTTTTACTCTGCATTTCCTGTCTCATGACCTGTGTTGTTCCTACTGTAAAATACTGAATGCGGGATAATTCAGAACAAATTGTTTATTGCCATATTCTCAATGGCTGTTATGACATTGCAGCCTCCTTTTCTAATTGTCAACCCCTCCTGTGAAGCCTGGGCATGTGAGATTTGTCTTAGGGAGATCCCAATCTTCCATTTCTTCACTGCACTCAGTATTACCTTGGTTTGTAACACATTGTAGTTTTGTTTTCATCCATGTTATGCAAGCTTTTTTGAATAGGCTCTTCTGGTCAGCACCAGCCACAGCGTCTCTTGGTAGGTCATAAACTGTTCCATACAACAAAGAAGAAAAACTGATGGTTTAAAAAGGGCAAAGGCCGGGATCTGTTCCCAGGCTGAGTAAGTTACTGTCTGTGTTGGTGCCTCGCACAGACCACTTACACAAAGGTCAGGCACCCCCTGACAGCCCCTCGTCCCATGGCCACTGAAAGGCATGAGCATCGTGCTATGAAGATTAACCCAATAGTAATTCCAATATATCACATCAGCAAAACCCTTGAGACTTGCTAAAGCCACGTACTTTTTACTGACAGAAACACAAAAGCAAGCGGGACCTAGGAGGTTGATCCCGGCGATTCCCCTTTGCTGCTCTGTAATTAACGCTGCTGCTCCCCACTCCCAACAGCTCCTGAAAGTGCACAACACGTCCAGGGACCACGCGGTGCAATGCTGCCGGGCACTGTAGCAGTGCCCAGGGACCTCACGGGTTCTGCTGCAGGGTGGCCTTGCTACGTCAGCCGGATATGTTGGTTAACACTCAACCTCTTCAATCTTGTAGGCTTCACACAGGCAGCAGGGGCTTCCCGGGCTGCTGAATGTTGTAGATATGTCCACTTCGCAAGGCACCAGTCGGTATTTCAGATGTTTCTGGCTAGGCAGAACTCACTGTGTTCTAGGTTTTTTCAGAGAAATGTGTTGTACTGAAGTGTCTGTATTACCACAGCACTGAGGGTGCTACTTCTGGGCCAGGACCTTGATTATATGGGATGCCGTAACACAGGACAGAAAGATTGCATTCCCCCAGAGCTTACTGTAAGTGTAGTCCAAAGGGTGCAGACGGAGGGGGTAGTCCAAGGAAATGCAGAGGTGACACCAGTCAGTGGGATAACCAGTTGACTGAGTGCTCCTTGGCCCTAATTTTTTCAAAGAGAGGGCTTGGTGGAGGTCAGCCCATCAACCCAGGAAGTTTTGGGGTGCTCCCCCTGAGCATGTGTGGCTGCATTCTCAGCATCCTGTGGGAGAGGTCCCCTGTCTCAGGGAGCATCCTGGCCAGCAGTGCCTCTGGCGGCGGCAAACATTCCACCTATGTGAAACACGCTGAGCTACTGAACATGTCTTCAGTTATTATAATGGATTATAATGATGGGTAGTACACTGATCACAGCCGCAAATCAACGCTGCAAATCTCACTTGGAGACTGCAAAACACACAAAGGTCTCCCTTTGCTAAATCAATAGCATTTGAGCCCCACTGAGACCCCATCTGACTCAGGCAAATCAAACCACATCCATTTCCTTCACCTCAGCAGCGCTGCCCAGTCTAGCAAGTGCTCCGAAACATCTGGTGTGGATTTGCAGCTTATAAATATGTGCGTAGTCAGGTGCCTCTCCTAAAGAAAGAAATAATCCTCTTGAAGATATCAAGAAGACAAGACGGCATCTCACAGTCATGTAACAAGGGGGTGGTGAAATTGTCATTGCGTTAGAGCTGGAGCAACTCGTGATTGCTCTGTCCTAAAAATGTTTTCAATGGTTAAACATTTTTCCTTAAATGCAAATATAGGTGATGATGAGTATCTTTACAAACAAAGTGTGAAAAAAAGCTCAACGGGGGCAATCAACGCTGCTTCATTTTGATAACTTTTGAAGTGTTTTGTGTGCAGCCACGTAAAAAAAAAAAAGCTCATTAGCTTAAATTGTGAAATCAAAAGTAATTTTGAATGAAATGAATTTTTCATTTTGGAAATGATAAAGTGGCAGTTTTCAACCTTTAAAATACAATTCAAATTGAAAAATTTGCCCAGGACAACCCCTTTCAGGGAAAATGCTTAATTTCTCATATATTAGCATTTTGGGGTGACAATATGGTTCATCAAAAACCTCTGCGCCTCAATAATCTGCATCTAGGCTTCCCCTGATTGCATGGTGACTGTGTGTTGCCTAATTGCGTGTGACTAATACAATTTCATGTGCATTTCCGTGCACTGGGGATTCATTGTTGCCACATACTACCATTGGGAAATTGCTAAGCGTGTGTCTATGAAACAATGACAGGGAGACAAGAGTACCTCCTCCAGAGAAGGGACCTAGGAGGAGGCGGATGACTGGGAGCAACAAATTATCAAGGCAGAACAGACAAAAACCAGAGCAGCTGTGCCTTCTCTCCAGCTTGTGGAGCACCAACCTCCTCTGTTGCGTAGGACTTACCAGGACAGTATTTTAGAGGTTCTTTGATGATGAGAGCAAAGAAATTTAAGCAATGCTTGAGAAAGGGGGGGAGTGAAAGAGAAATCTCCTTCTCAGGGGCACATACCCTGAGTCCAAAGAGCCAGGTGGACCACGAGTCCTCAGCAGCATGAGGAAGTCAGCTTAAGAGGGACGCCTTTCCCCAGGGGTGGAAAGACGGAGAAGGGTACAAGCAAGCTCCAGGCAAGGTACTGTCCTCAGCAAGAGCTTGCAGCAAATAGTTATGGTAACTCTTCGTTCAAAGCTCACTTTGGATGGCTGGTGTAGCAGGAATAGAGGGTATAGAGCCCTCCTCTCTGTGACCAGCATTCAGACTCCCAAGTCAGGAGCCTTCCTGACCCCTCTGTGCAGCAGCACCCAGGCTGCTGGAGAGGAGGGCTTGGTTTGTGAACAGGTACTTGTGATACAGGGCTGCTGGTCCCACATCTCCACCCTCTGCTGTAAAACCCCCTGTGTTGGTGGAGGGTTCCTGGGAACCAGGTGTAGAAAGGGGAGGAGGTACCTGATTCAGAGTGGTCCTTGGAGCTCAGGGATGGGGCTAGGGCTGTCATGTGGGAGCCTCAGAAGTGGGATGGCATCCTGAAGAACAAACCAACGGTGGTTGAGCCAGAAGGAGAAAGCAGGAGTGACCACAGTTTTCTGTCACTGGGAGGAAATGCTTCTCCATCCTTGTATATGCATGGGAGAAATACACCACATTTGATACTGGAAGGTGATGCACATGAGTTCCTTAACCAGGAGGCTGAAGCGAGTCACCATTCCATTAGGAGAGCCAGAGAGTCAAGCCCAGACAACCTATAGCTTGGCAGTGGGGATGTGCTCCCGCGTGGTGGCACATCCTATAGGTGGGTTGAGTGAGTGAGAGGGAACGTGCAAACCTCATCCCTAAAAGCAGAGCAGCTTGTTTGGTGTGAGTCTCACATGTGCTCAGAAAACGCCTTCTAGAAAGTGTCCCATGGACAACTAAGGCATTTCTCCACCTAGTTTCTAGATGTTGGAGGTGTAGTCTGTGCTGTTTAATGCTACCAAGAGTGAGTTGCTGTGTTTGGTGCAGGGGCAGATGCAGAAATGTGGGTGCCTTGAGGGTTGGAAGTTGCCACAAAACTTTGGCCTGAGGCATGGCTAAGGTTAAATGGCACCTGAGCGGGCTTCTTATAGATTCAAGTTTCAGACTTCGTCGCCTAATTTTCAGCCCTGTGTGCCTCCACACAACTCCCTGCATGGGAGAGGTAAATATGAGGATAAACCCAGTTAAAAACACAAGGTGTTCAGATGCTGCAGAGAGGGGAGCCCTAAAAATATCTGTGAGCGAGGGGATGGAAAAAGCCATCTCCCAGGGGGAGTGTCTGCTTTTTGCAATGTTTATAAAAATAAAAATAAATGAAACCAGCAGAAGTCCTGAAAAGTCCTCCACACGCTACTGCTGGAGGGGAGGGGCAGGAAAGCCCTTTGATGAAAACTTTTGTGAGAGCAACAGGCTTTCCCTGCCTGGCTGCAGTCCCAGCCAAGCCGGCCACTTGCGCAGGGGGCCGCAGGATGCTGCCCTGCCCTGCCCGTCCCCTCTGCCAGCTGCAGCCCCGGGCAAGGGCCCTCTCCCCAGCCCCTGCCTACAGCTCGTAGGCTTTATGGGAATGCAAAAAATGCATATGGAAATAGAGATGCCATTACTGTTATAATTACTGCTGATGCCACCTGAATTAAAAATATGAGATAAATACTAAAACCTGTTCTGCAGGCAAGATGACAGGAAAAGGTCCCTCAAACAGGAGGGACCCATCCCTTTTCCTCTTCTATCAGCCTCTGCTTTGTTACCTACAAAATTTTCATTGTCTCCACTCAGTGTCTCTTCTTTCTTCTCCTTGCACTTGGTGTAGCTACTCCCACCTCTCTACTAATCCCAAATCCCTACAGTTACACCTATTGTTTATCGTCCTCTCCATCCCCAAAGCCTTCTGCTAACCACTTAGCTGGCTTCTTGCTTTTTAAATGGCTGAGTGCTCCAAGGCAAGGGCTCCCCTTTCTGAAGTGTCTACACTGCTCTCAGCACCCAACACCCCTAACCAACACCAGTCTTACTGTCTCCAGCATCACACTAAGGGGGTTTAGTATCTGCTACAATGGGCTGGCTAATGAACTTGTTGCTACACCTGGGCTGCTCTCCTGAGACCTCTGTATGTGGAGGGAGTTCTCTTCAAGGGAGAGAGGATACACAATTTTGGATTGAATACAGTGCTCCAAAAAGGAAGGTGACTCATTGAGCCTAATCATTAGGGTGTGCGATGATATTATCTAATGAGGAAATGTTTGATGATGCTTTTAAAGACTGCAGAGAGCAGCGAACTGGCTGTAGAGGAAATCAGAATGTGAGCACTTTCGACATAAACAGTGTTCAAGAAATGGGATCTGAAATGTCTTTGGGGAGAAGAACAGAGCAATTTCAACACCCTCACACTTGCATCAGGGTGTCTTGCAGCTTCTGTTTAATCTTACTTGTTCACATAAGTCTCTCCTTAAATAACCAGCGCTCTAGCATTCGGGACAAAGGAGCCTTGCCTGAAGAACAGATGTCATCTCATTTGTTTTCTGAAGTTTGGTTTTGTCGTTGTTGTGTTTTTTTCTAAGTTGAACTGCGGATGAGGTTTTAATTAAAGGAAACTGTCAGGTTGGTGTAGGTCCCAAATCTAGGTTTAGTTAAGTAAGGGGATTTTACAGAATCTCTAAGATAAAGAGAAACCTTTCAGCTGTTACTGTTTTGTTTTGCTGTGGGGTTTTTTCTTTGTTTGTTTTTTAAGAAATCTGCCTGAAATTGTTTGCTTGGCTTCCTCTAAAGAATCTGCAGCTTTTTGCTACCTCATGAGAACCAGAGAGTGAAACTGTGTAGAAATACCAAGTGGTAGTCCCCATTCTCTTTTTTCTAAGTTGAGAAAGATGAATGAGCTAGCTGCCTGACTTGCATTTCTCACTCCCGTCACTACTTGCCTAAAGCATCTGTGATACAGCCGGGCAGTTTTCGGTAAGGGACCATGGCAGTGAGTATCATCAGGCCCCAGGAAAGGCAGTAGAAGGAGAAGACTCTGAACACCTCAGGAATACCAACCAGAGAAAAGCCTGGTTTGTGGTTTTCATCAGGTTGGAATTTGGCCCTGATTATCTTATTTAAGTCCCCAGCATCTGATAAACTAATGTAGTCATTGAGAAAGAAATATTGCAGAGGGAATAAAAACTATCACAAATTAAAACTTGTCTCAGCCCTTAAAACACCAAGAAGGGTCTGCCCTTCCAAAAACTACAGCATCATCAAATTAGGCTTTCTTTGCACACAGATTTTCGGTCTTATTTAAAATCCATTACAGCTAGAGTGGTTTAAGCCTGTTCTTCATGTATTCAAATGAAACTAAGCTGACACAGCACATATAGCCGGTCAAATGGTGTCAGATTGGTGTAAGCAGCCTTGGATGCTTTTCACAAGTGTGGACATCAACCATTGCGGCCCTGGGTGCACATGACACATGAGACTTCAGCTCTGGTTTAAGTAGAGAAAATTAAATGAGAATAGAATCACGATCAACTGAAGGCTGAGGTGGTGTGCGAGTATTGTGGCAGCTGTCTCTCTGATGCAAATGTCTGCAGAAATATCAGGAAACCCTGGTGCAGGTGTTTGGGAATCCAGACATAGTTACAGCAACAATTTTTTTGTTGTTGTTAATCTTTTTTTTTCCCTTTCTCCTTCTCTAACTAAATACATCCCTGGGCTTGAAAGCACTGTGTGGGCTAAAGCCAGGCTGGTCTTACGGCTGCAGCTGTGTGTATGTGCATGTATGTGTGTGCATTCCTTCTCACTCTCGTAAATGTGCAGCAAAAGTGTGAAAAAGAGCAGCTGGCACATCTGAGAAAGAAAATTGCAGAGGAAACATGGCATATTTTTTTAGAGCTTGGTTACTGTGACATAAATCACGAAAGCTCCCATCTTCCTACAAAAGACTCAAAGGTCAAGTAATACAGAAACTGGCCTCCCAGTCCCCCATGACCCCAAGGCCCGTGACATACTGGGGTGTTCAGAAGGCATGGGCTGGGGTCTTTCTCTTCTAATTGATTAATTCTGTCCATTCCTCAGACAAGTTTTATTCTTAATAATCATGAAGAGACAGAGGAAGTGATGAGGACAGCTTTTCTGAAGAAGAGGTGGCTATCAAATGCCGAGTATCTGGGCCTCCTTTCCACAGGGTCTTTGCAAGCCTTTGCAAAGGTCTTTGCAAAACCATTTGACATGGCCATCAGGAAGGAAGGATGTGCTTTAGAGGTGGTAGCTGAAAACATAACACTACAGAAGAGCCAGTTTAAACTCTCTTTATAAAATGTTCTTCTCTTGAGCGCAGCTGCGCTTCTAATGCGGATTGGCTGAGTCAGGAGAGCACATAAAGAAAAGCGGGAGCTCAGCTCCTCAGCTGCTAACACGACCACATCCCACACAGAAGTGGACTAGCTCCATGCAGGTGCTGCACAATCTTCCAGTGCCTCCCTGCAGTGCGCCCTTGTAGCTGGGAAGGAGACACAAACTTTTGCAATGCTCACCAGGGAAAATTGACCAAGCAGGTTGGCTTAGAGCTGTGTTAGAAACCCACGGGATGCTTGCTCCATCAGTGCGACTCTAGACCCAAAAATTTCACCTCGCTTTATAACACGATGAAGCTGGGCTGACTCAAGGGACTTGAGCATATCCATCTTCAGGCAATTCTGCAGGAAAGATAGCTTCCAAGGGCTGGGAACATCCCTTCTTCTTTGCTTCTCTGGACCTTTATCACCATGGAGTCAGTTACTGGCAGTCTGGAGGAGGGTGGGAGGAGCAGGGAGGGAGAGAGCCCTTTCCCACTCCTCTGTCCTGGAGCTGGTGTTTCAGAAGAGTGTGGTTTGGTGGTACATGCCCAAGCCCAGGAGATGGCCTGCAGGGATGTACTCCTGTAACAGCAGCCACAGTCTAGCCCATACTACATAACACCAGTCACTTTGGACCCCGCTTTCCAGTGCATACCCGACTGCTGTGCACAGCATTCACCAAACCATTGCCATCCCTTGCCTTGCAGGTAAGCTAGGGGACTTGATGAGCTTGCTAGGTTGCTCTACTGGAAGATGTTACATCTAGGAGACCAACAATACAGGATCAGTCTTCCCAATTAGGTGAGGACAGCACTTGACTATACGTAAATTAATAATAATTGAATAGCCTCTTAGCATTCCCCTCTTCTGAGAATGTGATTCAATGTTGTTGCAGAGAAAATAGCACTTAACAAACCTGATTTAGTTCTTTGAGGAGATTACAAAGTTGCCTGATAAAGGTAACTACGCAGATACGCTATACTTAGATTTTTTACAAGGGAATTGAGCTAAAATCATGACACCCTGCTTAAAAAATAGCACAGAGTAGTATGAACCAGAGGATATGTGAGACAGATTGAGAGCTGGATAACTGACAGATCTCAAAATGCTGTTGTCAGTGAGGACTCATCACCGAACAACGAATTACAGGCAAGTTTGGGGCTCAGCCCTATTTTAGCCTGTGCTTTTTATCAGCGATCTGGAAGGTAATGTAAAATGGCCACTGATAAAGGGCACGGATGACCTGGCTTTGGTGGCAGGGTAGTTGATGGGGCAGCCAGGCTGGGGACAGTGACTGCTGGGGACACAGGGCTCTCCTGAGATGCATCCCTGCAGCCAATGCTCCGAGGTAGCCGGAGGGAGGGGGAGCATGGGCTGTCCCTTACAAGCAGGACTGGCCTTGTCTATCTGAGCCCCTGCCCAAGGGCTGGAGGTTATTGTGGGCAAGTGGTTCAGTGCAAGCACTTCTCCTAGCGTGCTGAAAAGCGGGGGCAAGGGCTGCCTGGGAATGAGCACACAGGGAAGGTAGTAAGTAGGATCAGGGAGGTTAATTTGCCTCCATATAAAGCACTGAGACTAAAGTGGATAAGATAACACATCCAGGCCCGGGGCTCACATTTTAATATTCAAAAGATGGTTAAAGCGAGGGCAGGAAAGAGCCACAGAAATGAATTAAGGAGCAGAGAAAATGCCTCAGGGCGAGATACTGAAATGGTTCGATCTGTTTCACGCACCCAAAGGGGGAAGAAGGGAAAAATTGAAGGGTGAGTTAGGTTCAGCATATAAGTAATTTCATCAGAGGAAAATAGTGAGTGGGACAGGGCTTTTTAATGTAGTAGAGCAGAGCATAAACATGAACCGCCACTGGCTAGAAGCTGAAACCAGACAAATTCAAATTAGCTGCAAGGCGCACGTGTTTAACAAAGAGGTGATTAACCACTGGAACAAACGACCAAAGGGAGGGGCAGCTTCTCCTTCTCTTGATATCTTCAGATCGTGACTAGACACCTTTCTGGAAGAGATGATTTAGGGGAGCGCAAGTCACTGAGCACTGCCAAGGGCTAGCGAGGTAAAAGCAATCGGTCTGCACTTTATGGGTCAGATTGCACAGTCTAATGGTTCTCCCTCACCTAAATCCTCTCATTCTCTGGTAGCAATCCACTCTGCATGTAGAAATGCCTTGTTCATCTGCACAGCGCCTCATGTCACCCCAGCTAGCACCCCTGTTCTTTAGTGAACTTATATAGGAAGCTCATGCCAGAGCTTGGTGTAGAGTAACTCTGATTCCCACCTGAATGTCTTGACTTCAGACACTCTCTTCCCTGCAGGAACCACAAGATTGTATCTAGGTCATGCAAACTTTCCCCCAGAAACAGCCTCTGGGTATAACACCAGTGTGGCAGACACAGCATCAGATCATGCAGTAGTATCTGTGCTTGTAAAGGTTACGCCTCCAAGGCATCGGCTTGGGCTGGGAAAGGAAGGCTCACTCCTCTCCCAACATGGACAGCAGTAGATTGATAGGCTGACCCTAAGGTCTGTGATTTGTCCCTCATCCCTGCATCACTTTGGTAGTTCATCCTGTCCAGCATTATACAAGGTGGTCAAGAACAAAAAGGGAAGAAAACATGCTGTATTTTCATGCCCGTAGCAGGGCTGGAGGGTAACTGGGGAGAAGGGGCTTTACGTTAAAGTTCCCCTTGAGTTACTCACACGTGCATGCAGTCTGCATTACTGCTGAATCACTTTTTTTTTTTCAAACCAGCACATTATACATGTGAAAATATAGCACTGCCGTGGTCTATAATGGGTCAAGGCCTCACCAACACATGCAAAGAAGGGGGAAGTTGTTCACATAGCCATGAAGAATGTTTTACCTCCTATATCCTGTTCAGTTAAATGGAAGCCAGAGTGGGTACCAAAGTTAAAAATATCTCTATAGTTTATATAACAACTTATATATATTTTTATATATCAATTCAACCTACTTCTTCCCTTCAAATACCTTGGGCTGGTACCCCTCAGCAAACAAGCCAAGCTCTGACAGTCTCTGCCCTCCATCTCTGCTACCCCAGACAGAAAACCCTCCAAGCCCAGTGGGCAGGGGTCCCCCAGTTTTGGGTCCTGTCCCTCCGAACCCAGATGTGTTGGTTGGGCCAGGGACCATAGAGATTTCTTAAACCCCTCACTGGCTGGTGAGCAATGCGTGGGCTCATGGCTGTGCATGGGCTCTGTCCCTGAGGAGACTTCAGATTAGGGCTTGGGTGTCTGCATTCATGATGAGTAAGCTGTAAGTCCCCAGCCAGCTCTGCTGGGCCCACAGGCACTGTGCTAGTCATGGGACCCACTTCAGGAGAGAGGATGGGATATTCAAACACCTCTGTGTGCTACAAGAGAGGCATTCTGGTGCTTGTCACCCATAAAACCCAAAACATATATGGGATACCTGCTACAGTCACAGGCTACCTGGTTTAGCTGGAAGTCAATGAGACCAATGTTTCCCAGCCACTTGGGCTGTTTCAAAGATCCCAATCGATATGACTGCACCACACAAGCTGTATGTATGAACCATACTTCCTCGCTAGCGACTTTGCTGAAGCATCATCAGCATACAACATCAGTGCTTATGGAGCATATTGCTATGGGATTGATCCCATTCGGAGGGGTGAGTGTGGAACAGTCTTGGGTCTGACACAAATCAGGAGCCTCCAAGTTCTGCCTGATGGTGGATGGGGAAGAAGATGTCAAGAGGATGACCTGGGATGGAGATGGAGGAATTGTTGCTGGTGCATCGCAGAGGCTGGGTTTCCATAGGACCTGCTGCCCAGATGCCCTGTACCCAGGACCAGGATACCTGGAGAGGCAGGATGTTCTCCTCCACAGGGGCATTTTCCTCCAATGTGGTCAGGCAGGATCTAGGCCCTTCATCCCACCTGTGCTTGTGCCAAGGGCCAGAGCACAGCACAGCACTAATCCAAGGCTGGTTTCTGGGACAGATTGTTCAGCCAGCCCCTAGTGCTTAATGCATGATCTCACCCAATGGCCTAGTTTTTCCAGTGATAGTGCTTTTCAGGAGCTTTGCAAAACCTTTCATAGCATCTAAGGGGTATCAAGATGTGAATCCACACACACCCCCCCCCCCCCCCCCGTGGCAAACCCAAGGGCCACAAAAACATCTTAGGCATAAGTAAGTGGCAGTAGCTAATCTGACCTGCCTGGCAGCTCTGACACAACAGCACCAACAGTTCAGCACTTGAGCTCATTAGTCAAAATCTGACTCACTAAGGTTGGGCAAACATCATCCTCATTTGATACAACCACTGTTGTGGGGAGGCACACAGCAAAAGAGCCACAGGCCCGTGGGCTGGGGATGGGAGGGGAGAGGAGAGCCGAGGACCGTGCCTGGAATCTCGCACGCTGCTGCCCTGATGGAGGGAGGACGGGCATGTGGCATTTTCCGCTGGCATGCAAACAGCTGAGCCTATCTGATATCTGGCACACAAGTGTTTGGCCTGCTATGTACCAGCTCACAAACAGATAAAGATGCAGAGGGGGTTGCTCACAGCCTTCCCACAAAAGGGAAGAGGGAGAAAGGGAGAGGCACGGGGGGGGGGGGATGGGACACAAAAAAAGAGAACAGGAGTGCGGAGTGAGAGTTGTCGGTTCCCGCAAGCACTTGCTGGAATAATAGCAATAATCACTGTCATCCGTAAGAGGCTCTTGCGCCAGGTTCTGCCTCTCCCCCTCCCTCTCTCCCCTCGCCTTGCTGTCTGAGTCACTGGATCTGAGTCACACTCCTGTTCTATTCCTGTACCCTTCCCTTCAGCTGGGGATGTAGATTTGTTTTGGCTGGAACGATCTGGGCACAGGAGGGACCATCTGCTGCTAGTTCTTGCTTGCTTTGCTCTTGTTTCTTTCCCAGAGAAGGGAAGTGAGTGCTGCCATTGCAATAATTCACAGAGAGCATGCCGGGAACATACACCCCTTGCTGTACAGCCAAGGACTGCCATTTGTCATCTGAAAGCTCATTCTCCGTGGCTTACCCTGAGCAGTTGTCTCCACGTGCTTAAGCAAGCAACTCTGACAAAATCACTTCCCTGCGTATCAGCTCTTCCCAAGGACGGTGTTTTTTCCTTTGGTCAAACCCAAACAGTTTTTATGGGCGGTGCACCAGTGGGGTCCAGGGTGGTTGCTACAAGCCTCCACGTTGCTGTGATGAAGGAGAGGCCTGCAAAACAACCTGACAGCGTGCAGGGACTTGCTGTTAATACGAGCGGTGAATGTTATGATGGAAGGAGTGCTCCCTCCTGGATTTCCCGTCGGTAGCAGCAGCCACAGTCAGTGCATGCATCCTGCCTTTTGCTGCAACACTAGTAATTGGCAGTGGTGAGGAAATGCAAATGACTTAATAGCTAATCCACCACAACCAGTGTCTTGGCTGATTCCCACATCCACATCCTGAATGGGAAAGACAGCAGAGCAAAGGTACATGAGAGAAGAATCCACCGAAGAGCTGAACAAATGGATGGACTGGAGGATGGGAATGAATGAGCAAGAGCAAAGGTCTGGGAGGGAGCAAAGTCACACTATAGGCATGCCGGGGTTTTCAGGAATGACCAGACCTTTTAGAGGCTCTGTGTCTGGGGCATCTCTCTGGAGGGATCTTTGAAGGATGTAGCAGTCAGAGACCTGGTGCTCAGCACTCTCCAAAGCAGAGGTTGCTCCTGCGAGCTCTTACCAAGCATCCCAGAAATGGAGGCCCCACAATGAAGAGTTGCCTTTTGAAAGCTTAACCCTGAGTCTGTGCAGCTCAACCAAGTATTTTCCAGACCTGTTTATGGCAGAGACAACAGAAGGGGTTGCTTCATGCCTGAAAGAGAACATAGCTGTCCATTCAACAAGAAAGCCTGAATCACGGCCCCTCTGGAAAACCAAACCAATGAAATCAACCTCAAGCTTTTCATTTACAGTCCATGAAGGCTTGTGAGCTTAACCTAAGCTAATGAAGCCCTGGAGCACTCTGTAGGTGAGTGATTCTGCAAGCCCTGAAGACATATCCATCTCCAGTGATACCTTTCTCAGTCTCATTCCTCACTGTCCCTCCTGAACAATTTAGACGGATTTCCCAGAATCCCAGAGTTTTAAAATGCTTTAAGTGGCCCATCCCAGGGTGGAGAGTACTCAAATGCCTGCAGATCAGGGAGCCCTCAGCAGCAGACTGACTGATGATAGCTACCACGCTAATGTCATCCCCCCTGAGGATCAGGGTTGTCAGGCAAATTGATTCTCTGAAGAGTGATCTTAGCTCTAATTTCAGCACAGTGGCTGCTCTTTTTGAGGTAAGGATGCTCCAAGAGCAGTCTGGTGACCGGGGCGTTGCTCAGAGGTGCTGGATGGCAGCACATGCAAAACCACCACCTCCACCAGTACATGGATCACATCAGCATCTAAAGCACTCGTAACATCGATGTCTTTAATGCAGAGGGAAATCAAATTACCAAAAGGAGCTGACTAAAAAGGTCTGGGCCAGATTCTCCGCGGGTGGAGAATGACCGCGTCATTCTTAATGGAGCTACAGCAATGTGATTTACCCTCCCCACAAGTGATGGCTAGACACTCACATCACACTTCCACCCAAGCTAACTCTAATTTGCTCTGGGTCTGAGTCATCTGCCCAGCCAGAGACAAGATGCTTCATCTCCGAGTGGCTGAGACGGGCACCCATTTGTTAAGGTTTGCCTTGCAGGTGTGCCCCAGCCAGGACCCCTGGCTCTGAAGGCTGCCACCAAAGGACGGTCCCTGCCTCAAAAACCTTGCAGTGCATGCAAATGCCACCACAGGTGCTTCCTGACTTCTCTAGGGGCTGGACACAAGTTACAGCAAAGAGGACTGCAGCCTGGCAGGAGAAGTTGATAGGAGAGACAGGTTAATCACCCAGCCCTTTTCTGGGTGCTGGTTTATTATTTTCAGTGCTCTAATTAAATCTCAGATTATGCAAAAACATCCAGTCTCCAAAAAGGCTCCTGTCCCACTTCACCACTGCCTGCTGCACCCGTCCCTGCTTCCAGCATGCCCCTGTCCCAGCAGAGAAACCCTGACCCCATGGGGCCTCTGGGACTGGCTGTGCCAAGCTGCCCCTCAAGCTCAGCCAGTCTCTCCCAGCTGGGATTTAACCCAGATAAATTTGCTGGTTTCCACAGCCTTTTCTGAGGGAATTCTCTAAAAGGGATGAAGCAGGGCACAGCTCCTGCCCCTTTGCTTTGGCCATGTCCATTTGAGATGGCTGCCCATTGCAGCTGTGCTCACTCCAAGAGACACCAAGAGGGAGTTTTGACCTATGCTAATTATAAAAGCACACTAATTGCTGCTCTGGTTGTGTACGTCCTCTTTGCACAGGAGATGTTTCCCGTGTGCTCTCCATTGTGCATTATTTAGCAGCAAGGACACCCAATTCCTCCCAAAGATACAAGAGAAACCAAAGACCAGCCTGGGGTCTTTGGTGCTTAATGCTCCTTTCTTCCTTTTTGCATCCTCTCTTTTCTGTCCACCAGATTTTACCCTTTCCACACCTCCAAAACATGAGGCTGATTACAATCAGCCCAAGGCAAAGTGTGAGCAGAGACAGCTGATCTTTGCCGGTCTGCGTTTCTGATCCTGAGCACTCTGAGGATGATGTCCTCCGCATTTCTCCTTTTTCCAGGCATGCTTCAGGACACCCTGGAATTGCAGTACATGCTGGTCGTTGAGCTTTACAGCTCAGCAAGTTTAACCTTAGATTCTTTGAATAATGTGCACACGTCCTGCTAAAACTGGTGCATTCAGTGAAGGCTTGACATACTGTCTTATGCAGCTGTATTAAAAAAACCCATGCCACTTCAACCATAATAACCCAGGCATATATTATAACTCTAACCACATGTCATAGCCCAGTGCTGTCCCGTAACTGTAAACCCTCCCATCTGCAGATCTGCCACGTCTTCAGAGTTTGGTTTGTTTCTGACTAAGATTGCTCGAACAGCAAATGTAAGATAGGAGGCTAACGCCTGGATTGCAGACCCAGAGAGGTGCAGGCACTTAGCAACAGCCACTCCACCATGTGTTTGCTTCAGAATTTGCCAGATAAGACACATGTGTTGACTAGAAAATGATTGTTGTTAGTGCTGGCCCTAACTGATCAAGTGTAAAGAACACAGCCTGCTTTCCCCTTCGCTGGGCTCTGAAAGCCTCACTGGAGAGGGCTCATCCTGGCAAAGGGCAGTGCATTGCACTGGGCCTTTGCCTGCCTATAGACAGTCCCAACATTTTTGTCCCCCAACTCATGGGCCTAAGGGGATCCTATGAGCAAATGTCACATTCGTTGCTGCTGTACCCTCCAAAACCCAGCCCTGCATCAGCAAGGTTGGACTCACCAGAGAGTCCAGAGTCACCTTTGAAAAATGTGTGTGAACCATACAGTTTGGACAAGCATTTGTCTCATCGAGAGAGATAACACACAGGATCAGCCCGATCTCCAAGAGCAAACATGGAGAGCTGTGCCCCACGCAACACTTTTACAACCAGGGCTAAGTTTTTTCACCCAGAATGGCAGAGAATGGCAGCCCAATGGCAGCTCTGACTTCTGCCATGCCCAAACTCCTCGTCCAAAGCAAAGAAGCATTTATCCTGATGCTTTGCCATCTGATGCACATTAAAAGGAGAAAATCAATAGCAGTGTTCCCCTGGACTTGCACAGGATGCTCAGGATTTCATGCTGCAGCACTTGTAATTTCATCCATCCGAAGAACAGCCCACAAAGTGACTGGAATTTATTAAAACAAGATTAAACAGTAATAAGAAGTTTTTAGAACAGCCTGGATGAAGACAAACGCAGTTTGTAATCTCGGACAGTGTGAGTTGTATCCGTAGTCCTGAAACAGCAGGAATCAGGGGCAACTCCTCCAGTGAGACACAGCGATAACAGCCTGATGCAATGCACCTCCAAGGCAGGA
This sequence comes from Gorsachius magnificus, assembly GCA_034008185.1. NCBI lineage: Eukaryota > Metazoa > Chordata > Aves > Pelecaniformes > Ardeidae > Gorsachius > Gorsachius magnificus. The sequence goes on from CM067087.1 coordinate 36,898,003, forward strand.
CCGATGCTTGGGGATCGGTGAAATCAGACCCTTTGTTTCTGAGCGATGACAGCTCTGAAGTTTTAATGTTTGTAGAGAGATGTTTTCACCAAATATGATACACAGTGATTAAAATAATGAGCTGGAACAAGCCAAAGTTATAATTGCTCCTTTTCCTCCCCTCCCCCGAGTCGGTCTGAGCGCTTCGTTAACTACCTTGATGAACCAATCAAGAGTTGGCTAAATCAGGGAAGGAGCAAACAAACCCTGGGAGACATCCCTACAAGAAAAGGCATAGTCTGGACACTGAGCTTTGAAGGCAAGCTGTATAATGAGAGCTGACTATATCTCAAAATCCATGTTAGCTTGAATGAACTTATGTAATAAACATTTATCACAGAACATATGTCACTGAGCACCTGCCAGACTTCAGGAGTGGAGCCAACGCAGCTTGAATCGTATATGTATTAAAAAAAAAAAAAAAAAAAAAAAGGAACTTGGCGGCAGGAGGCTGGCAGACGCTTTTACTAGAAAAATCAGAAGTGATTTTGAGAGGTGCAGAAATTTCCTGAAACCTCTCTCGCTTCGAGTGGGAATATCACACTTGGAAAAAAAGCGAGAGGCTGATTAGCCTGTGTGGGGTGGAGCGGGGGAGCGGGATGAGGTCCCCTGCTCAGCCCCCCTGGAGCGTGTCCCCGTGTCCCCAGCACCCCTGGGCTGTCCCCATGCACCGCTGCCCATGGCTGGGGTGAGCCACAGGGAGCCACGCTGTGCCGAGTGGGGCTCAGGGGGCTCGCGCCTGGCTCTGCCTGAGCAAAGAGGTAGCACTGGATGGTGCAAGGCGGCTGCTGGAAAAATAGGGAGCGTAGGGCTGAGCAGGGCTGGAAGGTGGGTTTGTGGCTGTGCAGAGGGCACTGGCAGGAGAGGAGTAAAGCGACCGAAATCAGGGGGGATGCTAGCACCAAAATTAAGCAGAACGAGGTGGTTGAGGGACAGACAGAGGCTGGGAGTGGGAAGGAGGTTCAGAGCAGCAGTGTTCGATAGAAATGACGGCACCAGAAGGACAGGGCAGGGTAGTGCATGTGCAGCATGAACCTGGCCTGGGACTTTCCTCCTGGGCCAGAGCTCCCAGAGAAGTGCAGGCAAAACAGCAAGGGGCCTGGGACAGGAGATGTTTCTATCTGATATGGTAACAAGGACACGGGCAAGCAGGGAAAGGCAGTGCCAGACATGAACCACTAAACTTTGGACATAGGCTGGGTGTGAGAAGCTAGAGAGAGCTGCAAAGCCAAGGTGACAGAGGCAGGGGAGAGGAAGGGGATTGCCCTGCTCTGCCACCGATGGGCAAGTCTGCCCACGCTGTGCTTTGTCCAGAGCTGCCCTGTGCACGCCCTGCCAGGTACCCGCAGTGGGGCACCCGGGACAGCATGGTCCCTGCGGGCGGTGACAGACTTCGTTTCCCCGCAGCGCTGCTAACTCAGGCCATGCAGGGGCGAGGGGGACTGTCCTGCTCCCAGGCTGTGTGTCAGGAGCGCCAGAGTGAGCTCGGGTGTCTCTGAAGGGCAGTGCCTCTGCACTGAAGCCAGACCTTGAATTTCCTGTCTGTTTTATCACACTCGCAAACTGACAGCCAAACCCAGCCCTGGAGAGCGGGCTCTCCGGGAAACAGAGCAAGATTTGCCTTTGCAGCAGATATTCTCATCTTCTTCTTTTTTTTTTTTTTTTTAACTTGTTATGGGCTCTTCCTGGCATACGGCTTCAAGCCTGATGAGCTCTGCAGAGGTACCACAGGTTGAGGAAGGGGAGCGGGGATAATCAGCATGGACAGTAGAGGAGAAGGCTGCCCCAGGAGGTGGTGAAAGGTCCCCAGAAAGCTGATACTCTTTTTAAAGCCCAATCTTGGGTTGGAAAGGAGGGAAGAGAGAGATTTGTTGGTCAGACTGTCCAAACTACACCTGAATAAATCCAACCCCCCATTTCTCTCCTGCTATCTAACTTCAGCACTTACATGACTTCTACTATCATTGCGTCTGAGCACCATGGGATGATTCCGTGCTTTTATCATTGCTTTTCCCTGCTGCAGGTGTCCTTGCTTTTCCCTGCAGCTATAAATGAGAAACTAAGCCTTGGGAAAGATAAACAGCTGATCCCAAATTGACCCTTTGGACTGCTGACCCTCACTGAAGTGACTGGGGACTTGCCACCTGACTACTAACTAATCAGCTGCCCTGCATTTGGGCTAGAGCCAAGGGCTAGCGGCCAGCCCAGCACACTCCAGGGGGAATTTTGCCCAACCCCTTTCATTTTGGTGGTCCTACACTGGACCAGCTGGGGATCAGGCCCACTCAGTGCAAACGGGAAGGCTGGATGGAAGCAAGAGAAAGGAGAGAAGAAAGATGGGCACTGATCTCGCAAGGGTGCGGGAAGGAGTGTGCGAGGGTGGTGTTGATGCTGTCTGGCTGTGGGGAGCTACTGGCTATTCAGAGGAGCATAGGGCTGAACAGGCTGACTCAGATGCTCAAGGCACACATGCCACTCATTCGTCTCCCCAAACGGCTGATCCCAGCTGCTCCATGGGAAGGCAAGAACCTATCTGGAGACAAAACCCTCACTAACCACCTGATGGTACAATATTAATGATAAATGATTCATTGTTATTGCAGCTCTCTCCGCTGCACTGCATCTGCGGGCTTTCATTAACATGCATCCGAGCTGGCTCTGCCACAGGTGTGCAGCGGTCACCTGGGTCACCGCTTGCTCGCTGACCTTCAGCCGGCCGCGGGTTGGTGCCCTGGAGTCAAACCACTCGGGGTTTTTTCGCTCGTTTTTTTGTCCCATCTTTGTGGAAGCATGAATGCTGATCCTGTCCCTGTGTCAGATTCTCTCCTGCATCTCACCACAAGAATTGCTTCAATAAAACCCTGCTAAACCAGAGCTCCACTCGCTCTGATGGTTCACGGTTGTGCATTTCTTCTGCAAGTGCTGAACGTAGGCTAAGATTACAGCAGATCTGGCATCAGTACCTGCTTAGATTCAGTGTGTTTAGTATTTAAAAATTAGCTTTTAAAAAAAAGTCTTATTGAAGATTTGTGGAGGGAAATTGTACTTTGAACAAAATAAAAATGATGGTGCAGAGAGGAAGGTTTTTCTGAAAAAAGTTCGAGAGACATCCTTCTCTTTCTCTCTCCTTCTCAGCTGCCAAACACTGTGGTTCCCCCCAGCTCTCCCCCATTTTTGGATGAAGAATGTCTGTTTTGAGTAGCCAAAACTAAACAGAAGTTAAGCTTCCAAGGTGGGAGCTGGGTTTCCTCAGCAGGGAGCTGACGTTGTTGCCCGACGGCCCCGTCCAGCAGTGCCCGGCTTGTTTTACCATTTCTGGAATTGGGTGATTAAAGGGCAAACCCTTCCTTTCTGCGGTGCCACACTGTTTGGAAGATGTTTTACTCATCTGCCTAACCATAACCTACATCGTGATAATTAATGAGTCAACACTTCTTTCTCCACGTGACAGCAGCTGGAAACAGGTAAGGTGCCCAGCGAGGCGGGAGGGTGACGGCACCCCCACGGACGCCCCCAGTTCCCGGGGCTGACTCTGCACTCCCACCGCACTAAGGAGTCTCTGCTGGGGGTGGCCAGGTCTTGCAGTGTGGGGGGGATGCAGCTCATCCACTGGCTATCACAAAAGAACCCGACCCGTCAGCCCGGCGGGGAAAGAAAAAGGCATGAAAGTGAGAGGAAGTGGAAAAGATCAAGGCGAGAGCACAAGGCGACAAGCTCACCACCGGAAAACAATAAAAATAAATATGCTCAGAAATAGCATAACTGACATGCAAAGGAGATCAAAACAGGCCCTCAAAATATCTCGGGGGGGGGGGGGGAGGCAGGATGGGGTGTCTATGGTGGACACCATGGTGCAGCCAAGGGATGTGCTGTGGGTGGCGGTGGCAGGCGAGCGTTGGCCGTCCCCGGCTGCCTCTGCATGCTGCCTGGCTCCCCAGCTTCTGACCTACAGGTCTCGGAAGGCTTTGGTCTCTTGGGAGATGAGGAGCGCTTCGCGCCTCTCCTGGGGCATCAGAGCACACAAGACACCGCCAGCACCTCTTAGCCAAGGATGGTGCAGGGGCTCTGCTGGGGGTGCAGGTGCTATTCCAGTTTGGCCCAGCCCCATTTGCCCAACCATTCCCCTTGGGTCCTGTTCCACTTGCCCCAGCATAAATTCAGAGCGTGTCCATTTTAAATCAGCAAGGGGACTGGGCAGAAGGGAAAGGAGAATCCAGTTCTCCAGGGTTTGCTTTGCTAGAAAGGACAACTGCTCTCAAGCTGCCTTCCTGAGAGCACTAAAGTCTTAAGCTCCTAAGGCATTTAAGCATGCTCTGACCTTTAAGCAAAGATAAGGCTCCTGAAGCCAGCATTGTTTTGCAGTAGGTTGTTCCTGTGCTTAGAGCTGAGCACACGCTTAAAGGCTTTTTTGTGCTATGCTCTAGGCATGTGTTTCAGACTGCTATGAGCATGGCAGCAAGGAGCAGGACTAGGTCCTATGGGTCCATCCCAGTTCTGCTTCTGCCCAGCAGTGTGACTGATAAGGATGCAACCAGCTCTGCTGCCCATCTCTGAGGATGTTTGGTCTCCTGAAGCACCAAGCACAGCCTAGACATCACAGCTGGGGCACTGTCCCACCACAGGTCCAGAATAATATGTCTTTTACTCCTGGCACAACAGAAAAAAAAAAAGCAGAGAAATCACACCAAGCGTGGTTAGATCTCCAGAGGAGTCCTTTGGGCTAATCTGCCCAAACTTGCAAGACCTGGTTGCAGGCTTGCTGCTGTTCTGGCAGCTTTCCAGCATGCTGTGAATCAGGGAACACCGTGGCTGTCACTCAAGGACAGCAAACTGTTTAAACCACAATACCATATTCCCATCTGGTGCACTGAAATGCATGGATGCCCATGGGCATGTTATCCTTCATTCCCTCTATAACAGAGCATGTGATATAGAGTTTCCTCCAAGGAGAAGCAGGGTGAGCGAACAGTCAGGGAATGTCACTGTGTATCTTGAAAGTGTAAAAGGTAGGGCTAAGTGCTAAGGATTAGTTGTTATAGCTGCTTAATGATGCTAGGGATTTTTAATATTATTATTTCTGTGTGTTATCTGAGCCAGGGCCATGGCAGCAGGAAGACAAGAGGACCACATGCCTGGGCCATGCCAAATGAAGGTTTATATATTGACTACAAAAGTCACGGGGACAAAATGCTGGAGAACATGGGTCCTGGCAGGGCTGGGCTCCACCATGGATGGCAGCAGGGACATCCACCCTCTGGCTCCAGACGTTCTTGATCAGAGCTGGGGGGACTTCTAATCCTAATGCAAAGCAGGCTGCTCTCCTTGAAACAACGAGCCAAAATGGCCAGTCTACAGCCCTGGTCCTGCAAAGACACTGATTGCATCAGGACTTTGATACACCAAAAGACCAGTGTTTGTGTGCTTAAATTTTGTTGCCCTGGGTAATGAAATGAGGCCAGAGGGAAGTGGACACTGCCTACTCTTGCTCCTTGAATACCAACTCATGCTGAAGTAAAGTAGAAGTAACATGCTCCTAAGTGTGAAAGGGCAACATTTTTTTTTTTATTCCTGGCTTCACAAAGCAAGGGAAAATTTTGCCCATGTGTTGAAGGAAGTTTAATAAAGGTGTAATTAAGTGCCTCAATCTAGATTGAGATGTTCTCACTTCTGGTGTTGGAGCTTGAAGCTGTTAGTCATTAATACTCATCTCAGGTAACCTCCACCACCCTCAGCCCCTCACCTGACGCATGCACGCACTTGAGAAAGATTGCTGATATCCTCTCTGAAAACTAATGAAATCACAGTGTGATATTTTGATTTCAAGGGCATCAAAGAAATACGAAGTAATGATGGGATCAGGAGGCTCTGATACCACCACCACAACACAGCCCTTCTTGTCTCTCTATCTGAAAGCACCTTGTGAAGGAGATCCAAATCATTCCTCCTCTGTTCAAGTCAGAGAAACTGAGGCACAGAGCATTGGTGAGATGCAACCCCCAGGCCGGGGGTAGAGCCCAGGCTCGAAGCCAGCTGTCCCAGCCCCAGGCTAACGTAATAGTCATTGACCTCACTTCTAGAAGAGAGAGATGGGATCTGCCATGGACAGGAGATCTCCATGTATGCGTGTGTGTTTGTGTGTTTGTCTATGGATACGCAGGTTTTACAGAGAGAGAGATACCAGACACAATAACAAACAAAGAGGAAATCAATGCTATGGTCAGCTGGGAAAGCAGGTCCTGATTCGGCTGGTTGGAGTTTAAAGGGCAGCACTGGACACAGGAAAACGCTTTGTAAGGACTGGAGTGGTAACCAGATTTTTTCCTGAGATTATTTCACAATATTTGCAGTTCTTGTTTGCTGAGCAGGAGATTAGGCAGAAAGGCCAGATTCCCTCTTTGTCCTTTTCAGCAGAGGAGAGTGCTCCAGACCTGCAGTCAGGGAGAGCCCGTGGTCAGGGCTGCCGCAGTAATTCACAAATTACTGAACTTCAGCAGAACAAAAAAGAGAATAGAAATGATTTTGTATATTTTAGAAGAGTCTTGTGGGAAGTGGAGGGATCATTAGCAAATCTTCTCCATGTGGGGCTAGCAGTTCACTGCTAAAGAACAGAAGGCACAAGTCTCTTAAGGTTATTAAATAAAAGCAGCAAACGTTTCATCTGCTTACTAGTCTGAGTATGTCCAATTTTTGTTATGGGAAGAATGCCATGCCCTGATGGGGGTTATTGCAGGGATCACCTATACATGCAGAGATCCTTCTATGTTTGGGAAAGGTTTGCCTGCTCCCCAGAGATGCTCTGGGTTGCTGGAAACCTGAAGCTCAATTAATCAAAAATCTCTTTTTCCCTTATTCCCTTTCCCTTCAAAGCTGGCTATGCAGAGCTGCTGGAATATGCCCAGAACTCCTGGGACCCTGTCCTGAAGGGGATTGCTCCAGCCAGTGCTGGGGGCCGGGATGCACGGCGTACCCCGGGAAGAAGCAGAGCTCGAGGGAGATGCACAGCATGAAGTGTCGTGCTGTGGTCGCAGTTGCTGGGTGTCCGTGGGCTAGAAGCCTCTCTGCGTATCGCAACAACTCTCTCAAGATGACTGTGCTGGTAAGAAGTGTGATATTAAGAGCTGTGAGGCTTTGCCCCTGGAAAGTTGTGGGCATTAAGGCTCTGGATTTGCTTCAGAGAGCTCCTCTCCTCCTCCTTCAGGAGCACTATGACTGAATCAACATGAACAGACCCAGCCTCTCAGCTCATTTGCAGGCAGGGAAACTGAGTCATAAAGAAAAGTCACTCACTCCATAGCTATCTACCAGTCAGAAACTGGTGTAAGAGACAGAAGCCAGGAGAAAAGTCCTTGCAAGAAAACAGCATTTTCCCCAGGCAAAGTAAGCAGTTTTCCTCAGGCACCCAAGCCAGGGGCGACGGCAGTACCTTGCCAAAGTCCTCCCAAGCCCACAACCCCACCCCGAGCCTCTCCCAGCCAGCGCGGCTGCGCAATCGCCCCGTGTAAGGGCAGGGGAGGGTGGGGTGGTCCGGAGGCCGCTCGCAGCCTGCAGAGCAGGGGAAGGCATGCCCGCGTCTGGCCTTGGGCACCCAAGACTTCGCTTGCTCGCTGTAGTGCCGCTGTGAGCAAACGAGCAATGACTTCATGGGCACGGCCAAGCAGTGGAGCAGGGACCTGCCTTCCTCACGTCCCCGCGGTCCTTGTGCCTTGTCAGGGGTTTCAAGGTCACTTGACATCCACTGCTGAGGCCAAAGGTGTTTTGGTATCCTGGGTCTTATCCGCAAGGCTTTGTCTCTTCTTGGTTTTGGTACCAGCCCAAATCTCCGCTGGTGCCAAAACTGACACCAGCACGAATGCTCCACTGCTGCTGATCATGTGGGGAGCACAGGGCTTGGGCCTTTCCCCTGTCAGTTCTGCCACTAGATCGATACCTGCGCTTGAACAAGAGCAGGGTGCTCAGAGATACCTCCAAATGCAAATGGGACCCTTGCCAGAAATGGAGAATCCATCATGGCCCTCCAAGGCTGCGCCAGTGGTATTAATTAAGCCTCCTGATGGAAACACACTTTATGCCTAATCTGCATTTGTCTGGCTTCAGATTGCAGCCACTGGATCTTGTTTTACCTCCCATAGCTGGGCAGGCCTGGCGTTATTCAACTCCCATACCATATCGCCTCCCAGCAGGACTTCCCTGGGCCTGGGTTACCCTGGGCAGCTCTTTTCCCTGCCCAGAAGTGTTGCCTGGGTGGAAGGTGAGGGCTTCAGATTTTTGTTTGACGTTTTGGATGCCAGGCAGCCCATTCAGAGCTGTGTTGGCATGGGTAAGGGAGCTCACACATGTTTCCCCAGGGTTATACTGACTGTGCATGTCCTATGGATGCTCTGCATGTGCCTGGTCTGTTCCCCATAGCTCAGACATGCCAGAATCCCCCTCCAGCTTCTGCAGAGGTCAGGACAGAGCCGAGGATGCCCTCACTGTACTTCATTACAGGGCTTGGGTTTTCTCTCTTTTCCTTCTCTGCACCCTCCAGAGCCACCTTCTCCTTGAGGGGTGGGAAGTGGTACCCAGCCCAGCACCTACTGGCCATCACCGCCTGGCAGAGGGGTCGCAGCTGCCTGGCTCACCCTCCCTGCCGGGTCCAGCTCCTGCTCTTCTGCATCCCCCTCCTAACACCCCGCTCCTTCCACGGGCAGCCCCTGCCTCCTGCTCTCCCTACCTCCGCCTGGCTTCTCCCCGTGAAACGCAGCCCCTCGCCTTCCCAGCAAGCCTGCATCCTCAGGGGACACGGGCTGCTTGGCAGCACGCATGCCCCGATGGATTGATTCAGTTTGACTTCCTCCCATGTATTTATTCAAATTTCCTAGAAAGCCTTTTTCACTGGAGGCTTCCTGAATGAGGCAGGTGGCCCGTACGGGTACGTGTGGGTCTGCAGGATGGGGGGGAGCCAAATTGCCAGCCCCTGCCGCCTGCTGTTACCCCCGCACTGCAATGTGCTCTGCCAGCTCTGTGTAGCCATGCAGCAAGGGCTGGAGGGATCTCGGCATTTGTGGAATGAGCATCTGGGAATGTGCATCTGATCCTCAGACCACGTGAACAGGGGGCTAAAAATAATAACCAACTGCCGCTCCATTCCTCGGCAGCATCTGGGGGAGTTTGTGTTAGGAGGAGCGGCCATCGGCCTCTGACACCACCCAGCAGCATCCCTCTGCTTTGCAGCCAGGGTTTGTGCATATAAAAGGGGTCAAAGGCTGCAAGCTAATTTTTTTTAAAAGGGTTTCTCTCAGGGACAGCTATGTTGTGAGTTTTCTCCTGCCTCACCCATCTGCTGCTGACCTGGCCTATTAAAAGATGCCCTGGTTTTGCACTGGAAACCTCATTTGCCCTTTGCAGAGGAGCTGACACAAGTGCCCAGTGTATCAGTGAAAAGGGGACAGCATTACAAAAGGAAGGCTATGAAGGCCGTCCCTGTGAATGCTACAGGTGGAGACCACACTTTGAGAGCAGTCGATGCCTTCTCCTGCTGCAGAGTTGAGCAGAGTCTGGCTGGAGCAGATCTGCAAAGTTGCTGGTGGGAACTGTCACCCCCTTGCCAATGCATTTTTGCGCTTCTTTCAATCATCGGCTTTAGCTGCGCCACTCTCTCCGCAGTAGCACTGATCAACTGTGGGCAACAGAGTCAAAGAAGAGTCGCCTGTGGTGACAGCTTTGTTTAAACTTGCTTGTTCTGTAGGGTTTATTTTCCTCTCTCCTAATCCAAAAATAGGTTTACTCAGAGATTTCTTTCAATGAGTAAATACCATTTCCAACCAAGGAACAGCAGCGGCATATGGATCAGGTGCTGCACATCTAGGGGAGAAAAGCTCAGTGGAGCCCAGCCCAGTTCATACCTGGTTTCGCTTTGGTCCCCTGCAGGGCCTGGGCAGCTCTGGAAAAGCAGAGCATGGTTAAACCTCCCTGTGTCTGGTTTCTTCCTCTGTAAAACCAAGTTCGTGTCACTCCTGCACTTCTCAGCGGAAGGTGGGGGAATCCTGCTGCAGGGCTGCAGGCAGCAGTAGAGCCTGGCTGTGGTCCTTAGTGGATTCTGGCTCAGCATCGTGCAGGGATTTCATCTTCCCTTTTTCCATCCCTTAACCAGCTCTGCTGCCCCAGGGGACACCAGAATGACCAAGGACTGAGTGGTGAGTTGCTTCGCTCATGCCCTGCAGATCAGAGAAATGGGCAAGTCATGGGAGCTGTTGAACAAGGGGAGCTGGGTTCCTGCCAGCACCAGGAGGAACAGGAGCAGGGAAGGTGTCAGGGAGCACAGCATTCCCACGACAGCTTTCTTACAGGTCTCCTGGCTTCCCAAATCTAGTGATGTAGCATTTCAGACTTGCAGATGGGGTAACACCTCCAGGGCTGGGCAATTTCTGGCTTGCGGGCTGCCTGTAGTTCACAGGTTGTTTAAAGCTGTTTCTTGTGCCAGGTGAGAAGAAGTGGCTGGCAAGGGGGCTGCTGCATAACCCACATCCCTGGCTTGGAGGCGAAGGGGGTGAACCCAGCAAAACCAATTTTGCTGGATCATGCAGCCACTGAACGCTTGTCCCTCCTGCTCCATGGAGCGAAAGAGGAGCCCTGGGAGCATTAACTTCTTTCAGCATACATCTATAAAGATGTGGTTTGGCGTCTTTGGGATAGCACCATTGCCATGCAAGCAAGCATGAAGGTGCCTCGGCTGTGGTCTTGCTTTCTACCAAGAGCAAGGTCAAAGTTAAGGCTTGCTCTGTGGAGCAGAGGTGTGCATGGTGGTGGGAGAGAAGTAGTACATTGCAAAAGGGAGCTGGGAACACCAGGCTGCTGGTTTTGGCTTTCCCAGTGGGTAGGGAAAGTCCTGGCTGGATTGAAGCTGTAACCACCACCAGGACGTGCCAAGACCGACCCTGAAATCCTTGTGTGAAATTGGCTGTCCTGGGAAGCCAGTCCAGAACAGAGGGTATATGATGCCCTGCCTGCCTGGCAGCCTGGCAGGTAATGAGCAGCTTGAGTCATACCTGGGGAAGGTGTCCCCAGGCTGCGATGGATTCCCAGCTTGGGTGGGTCAAGGTGCAATTGCCAGGTTCTGTGCCCCAAATTTCGAGGCAGGTCTGGATGCATCACTGGCAGAAGGCCGTGTGCGGCAGAAGATGACAGTTAGCAACCTGCTGGAGGAGACCCGGCTTGGCAGGGAGATCAAGGCCCTGGGAGTGGGAAGGAAAAGGAGAGGAATCAGGAATGAGAATTGGGCTAGGGTGGGGTGTGGGAAGCGGAGCTGAAAAGAAATGTCCAAGAGTCTTTCTGTGGAAGGATGAGAATTGGATTCCTCTGGAGCTGGCAGACCCATTGAGCCCTGATCCAGACGCTTCCTGGCAGGCCAAGGAAGCTCTGCAGCATCCCCATCCCTGAGCCTTGCTCTCAGCAGCACCCTGAGGAGCTGGGGAATGACAGCAACAGTTCGGCAAGCTCCAATACCTCCCAGCTGCTGTGAAACCCTGTGGAGGAGAAACCCCATCTCCTTTGCCATTTGCCATGTTCAGTTCCTGGATGGTGGCCCCTTCCTTTGCATGGGACATCAGGGGAGGGGACAGCCCAGACAAGCACAGGCCCTGGGCAGTGTGGGAGCACCAGGGATGGGAGCAGGATCCACTGCAGCGCAGGCAGAGGGAGAGCAAGAGGTAATTACAGTCCCCAGGGAGTGCTGCAGCCCCCTCTCTGTGCTAAGCCTTTTGAGGTTTTCAGTTGTTCATTAAAAAATCCCTAATTTCCTACTGAAGAAACAGAAGGAAAATTTCCAGCTACGCAGTTCCCAATCTGTGGCCAAGCCACAGAAGATTTGCTGTTGCTTCCTGTCTCCAGCCTCAAGAATCTGTCCAACCAGGTGCTCACAGCAGAGCTTCTGGAGGTGCTTCATGAGACCAGCCCAAAAAGTGGCCCCACCAGCAGCACCATGCTGCTGCATGCTCCCAAATCCAGCTCATCCAGCCCCTCCCGCCATGCACACCAGGAACAGCTCCACAGAAGTGAGTGGAGTTGCACCCCTGCACAACATGAATCACGCCCAGTGAGTCTTGAGCTGACCCTTGCAAGGAGCTCCCGAGGCATTGCATGAAAATTATTTATGGGTGGTTTTTATTGCCTGTGAGAGGATGTAGAAATCGGACAGCGCCCTTGTGGTTTTCTTCTGTCAAATTATGATCAAGGTTGCTATTTTGCTGCCCAAATAGTTAAGCATGAGGCAGAAATCTTTACAAGGGCTACCACATTCCTTAGGTTATCTATATTGGTCCTGCCTGGGCCTATAAATTCTAGAGGGACTACCAAAGTAAATAATACATTTGCCTGCACATACGTTGCTCCAGGGGATCTCCTATTTCCTGTAGCACAAAGGTCAGTAGGTCAGGGACCGACCTGCAAATCAATAGAAAATTGCCTTTCAAGTGACACCTGCATTAACCTTTGACTGCTGTTGGCCTGGATGAGGTTAAGGCCACCAGTCTCTATAGGGGGAGTCCTCCATTGTGCCTATGATTTATTTGCATTATCTGTTTTCCCTGCTTGATCTTTGGAATTGCTGGCACAGTTCCCACATGGCGTGCAGGGCCGTTTCCCTGCGCATTGGTCAGGGATGGCAGGAGATACACAAGGCTGTGCTTTTTGCTGACAGGTGTCAGAAACAATAAGGAAAATGTATACATTTGGAAATGAAAAAAACAAAACAAAAACAAACAACAGGAAGCAATTACAAAGGCCCCCTGTCAACATAAAGCTTTTCTATCTGAAAGATGTGTCCTTAGCTCAATCATTAATGACACCCATAGGTCATTAAAAGTGAATGAGTTGTAAAAATCAAACTCACTTGCCATTAGAGCTGAGCTGGAAGGAAAATTGCTGGATCCTACAGCCCCCAGACTGGTGTGAATCACTCCTCATTTTCTTCAGGGGCTGGTTCACTCTTTGTATCTCTTTCAGCATGAGGAAATCAGACTGGTCATTTCACTCTGCTTGTTTCTTTTGCTCTCCATCCCTTGCACTGTTGCAAGCTGGAGCTGATCCACCTGGAGCAAAGAGTGTAGCAGAGCACCCCCCGCTCACCCCATCTCTTGTTCTCCCACAGCAGTGCTCACACGTTGCCAGCTCAATGCCACAGCTTGCCTCCATCTCCCTGGTGAGGACTTCACTTAGCAAAGGGGTCATGGTCCTGCCCAAGACCTGACAAAGAGGTCCTTGGACCCTATGCTGGATGCTTTCCCCATAAGCCAATTAATGTGGGAACTGGGCTGACCCCTTTCCCTCTCCCCTCCCACATAGGCTCTGAAATATCTCTTTTCTGGGTATTATTGAGCTTGAATTGTTATGCAGGGACTCATGAACACAGATCTCTTTCCATCACTTCAGACACTGTTCCTTAGTGTATGAGGCAAGCACGTCTTTTGTTTATTTCTAATTCCTCCTTTGCACCCCAGAGAAATGCTGTTTGGTTGCTTTGCTGCTGGTGAAAATCCTTCTGCAAAGCACCGTGCTGTGAAGCAGGCGAGGGACGGGGTGATCATCGGAAAATAGCTGACGTACCTCAAACAGCTCCTGGAAGGACTGAATTCCCAGTCAGCCCAAGCAATCCCTCCCGAGTGTGCAAAATGCCCAGCGGGCTTTCGATAACACTGAGCAACGCTCAGCTGGCAGGAGGGCACTGTGTCCTCAAGCCCACCATGCTGGCTTGACCAAAGTCCACTGGCACAGGCCGTCACCCTGCCCCTGCCACCCTTCTTTGGTCCATGGGGACACCCCAGGTTCAGGGGGGCCATGGAGCTCTCTGAAGCTGGGCTTCCCATTGCTCTGGGCTTGTGCATTTTTGGCCACTGGCTTCTGATAGTCGCTTGGGTCCTGTGGGTGCTTCTGGAAAGCAATTAACAGCCAGAATTAAAATGGGCAGACCATAGGACTTGGCATGTTGCAGTTGGCAAATGTTCCCTACCCCTCTGGCTTACTTCAAGCCCTAAACCTAGCTGATTGTATCCTGTTAACAGGCTTTAGTTCTGGATGCCATTGAGAGTCTGCCAAGCACAATCTGTAGGATGTTTTAATTGGAGTAGAGAACAGTAATAAAAAGACCTTTGACCGAGCCCTGCAGATCAGGCTAACAGGACGAAGGACCGCGCTGCTGTTCGGTCACTTCCCTTGAGTTGTCCTTGTTAGAGGGAATGGACCCAAGGTCCTAATCTGCTTGCCAGCTTCCCCTTCTGCCCAGCCACTTTGTACACAGTAGAAATGTACTCTGACCACCAAAAACCACCCAGGCACAGTAGCATCGAATGATTTGCTGAGGCTTCCCTGAAGCAAATGTGATGGTGGCATCCCTTATGGTATCTAGGAGGCTGGGGACATCTGTCTGAGGGTCTAGCACAAGGATAGGAGGGGAAGACATTGCCTTCCTACAACTGCCATGGGAACAGGTATCAAGAAGCAGCTGGGGAAGAGCTTGCAATGGAACGTCCTTCTCATCCCAGTCACATTCAAGTGATTTCACTTTTCAAGGGGCTTCTTGGGAATCCGAGGTCAGGATCTGTCCCATCATCTTCACTCACAGCTACTCAAAGCAGCAGCATCTTCAAATCTTTCTCTTTGGCTCACCTGGCTCCTGCAAGCTGGGCTTTGCCATGATGTTGCTACTCTCAAGTTTCTTGAAGGAGTCTCCCCTCCAAAGCATCCAAGGTGACCAAAGGCACCACCTCTTTGTGCAACCTGTGGGACACCCACCCTCAGCAACTGCATGCTGAATCACAGAACAGGGCTGGATGAAGCCCGTGCTCTGTCCCAGTGGGCAGGAGGATGTTTGTTTCCCAGGGAGACTGCTGATCTGCAGCTCTGCTGGTAAAAGCTCAAGCACTGGGACTGCTCTGTCACCCGGGAGCCTCAGCAAGCAGCAAATGTTTCCTGCTTTCCACCCGCCTTTCCTTTCAGTGTCTGCTCTGAGCTGCTTGGTGTCCTCGCTGTGCAACATCACACAGCACCTGGACTCTGCTTCAGAAAGGGCTGCACTCGCACGGGGGTCGGATGATGCCTCTCTAATCTGCCTGCCACATGCTATTCAGTCAGTAGGAGAACATCAAAGGAGGGACAGACTTCACTATGGCAGCAATAAAATCAGTGCTGCCACAGATTCCCAAGAGCTGCAATTGCCAAGGACCAGCTTGGCCACGCAATCCCTTGAGGATTGGGGCGTTTGGTCACTGGCGGGTTCGCCAGCTCCTGCAGGTCCCATTTGGGCTGGAAACAGGGCCAGGAAGAAATCATCTTAGATTATATGACGGTGGGTCAAAAATCTAGTCTTGGTCCTCCTCCCATAACCCAGCCCTGCCCAGGCATCCCCGCGGTGGGCAGCACGGGCGGCATGGGGGCAGACGGGGCCACGTGGGGCCAGGGAGGATGGTGGGTGCTGGTGTGGGAGCCCAGCTCACAGCATCCCACCCGTGCTGACTGAAAGCACAATGTCTCGCCCGCCGCCGCGCACCGGCACGGTGGGACCAGGCAGGCAGGCTCGCTGCCTCGGGGGCTGCCGAGGTGGAGCGCGAGGGGGGGGCTCAACTGGGACCTCAGTTTCACTTCCTGCCCTGTGTGGGGAGAGATCATTAAAAATATCTGACTAAGGCAGACTTCGTTGTTCTCGGTATTACTAAGCCCTCCCCGCTCCCCAGCCCCCCTGCGACGACAGCGGTGTGGGCAGAGCTATTTCACTTTCCCCTGCCGTGCAGACTCACAGCTGGGCTGGCAGGTGTACGGCGTGGCCGGACTCAGTGTACGGCGTGGCCGGACTCCGTGCCTCCCAGCCTCTCCCAGCCTCCCGGCTGCACCGTCCGCTCTCCAGCAGACCTGGGCACTTTTCCCCAGCGTTGCAGTGGGTCATCTTAATCCTCAGAGAGCTCTGAGGACACCAAGCCAGGGTACTGGGGATGAGGTTGAGGGATGTCAGGTGGGCATCAGGTTGCAGGGATGCTCAGAGCAAGGAAATATTTGTGACCCTGCTTGCTGGGCACAGCAGAACTGTCTCCTACAAGGTGTCACAGAGAGGGAGAGTTTGACCATCTCAGTCTTCACCGCCATCAAGTTCATCATAAATTGATTTCCTCCTGGATTAATATGGTTACCATAAAAGATATGAGCATTTTAATATCTGTCTCCACAACTGCAATATTGGTTTTAATGGCCATGTTGTCTAATGTGCACCCTACTTTACAAATCTGTAACATGCTGCTTCTTGCCGGGGTAACTTGCAGCCTAGTGCACATACAGACATTGCAGCTTAGAGCAACAGTGGTTTGTAATTCAGTGTATCCCCTTTCACATGCATCAAGCCTGGTGGTGCAATTAGATGCTCTCTTTTGGCGGTAATTAATGCTTCTGCAGTAGCCTGGGAGTTGGGAGTGGGACAGAGCATGTGAGGTGAGCTAAAGCCAGGCTGCATTGGGTTGAATGGCTATCAGAAGCTCATCTCTGAAACAACAGTCAAGAGAGTGGCACAGCAGGTCAGCTGGAAAGACTGTTTCTTCTTGTTTTTCCACTCTTGCCTTACTAAAGCTTTTCATTGATTTCACTGCAGATAAAGAAAAAAACACTACACCTACATGGTCTGTCATAGAGGCCCATGTTTCATTCCATGTTTCCAAATTCTAGACTCCCTTTGACTGTTGGCCTAGATCAGCTTTCCTTGTGCCTGTTCTGCCCATCTACAGTGCCATTCTTCCAGCTGTACTGATGATCGCTATGGGATCGCATCGGATGTTGCTTCAGATTTCAAAATGGGTGAGATTAACCTGGGGCAAAATATCCACACACCACCTAAGGTCTAAAGCCCATGAGTTTTGTTGCTACAGAAGATTTATGTTTTCACCCTGTTGGTGCAAGCAGGTGGCAAACTGGCAGGTGATAATCTGCTGATCTTAATACTGAGCTGCAGGTAAGTGGAAGCTGCCGTATCTCTCCATCAAGAACTTGACTGGCATTGGATAAGGCTGTAGGGTTCTGATTCTGAAATCTTAGGTGAGATGAGGGCTTTGCTGCTTTAGGGATGGGAGCCCTGGAACCCATCTCTGCCGCGGCCCGTTCCCCCCACCAGGGTATCTGGGATGAGCACATAGGGGACCATCTAAACCTTGCGTGTGGAGCCATTCATAGAGACGGATCCAGGAGCAGATGTGAAGGGTGGATGGAGCTGCCCACCCACGTGACCATCCCCAGGGAGGTCAATGGTGCTGACCAGGGCTGATGAGGCTTACGGCCTGCCTGGAGCAGGCTGTGCCCATCAGGGAAGTCCTGACCACCCTGCCACTGCTGTCACTTCACAGGTAGATAGACCAGGAGCAGGGTTGGCACCCTGTGGGAGGCCACTGTGGAGGAGACACACAGAACATTGCTTCATGGTAGCAGAAAAAAGCTGATGAATAAGCCCAGAGGTGCTGGGCCAAGCCGACTGTGGGGAAAGAGAAGGTTTTCAGTGAATCCATCCTCCTTTTTCCTCACAGGAGTGACATGACAGCAGCAGCAGTGGAAATGTTAATATGGCAAACTATTTCCTGCACCCCTGAATTTA
This sequence comes from Gorsachius magnificus, assembly GCA_034008185.1. Classification (NCBI taxonomy): domain Eukaryota; kingdom Metazoa; phylum Chordata; class Aves; order Pelecaniformes; family Ardeidae; genus Gorsachius; species Gorsachius magnificus. The sequence goes on from CM067087.1 coordinate 36,915,638, forward strand.
AAACCCTGGGCACAACTTGTTTGGAGGTGCTGCTGAGCAGGAGCTGGTGCAGACAAAGCCCTGCAGAGTGACCGTGCCGCAGTGCTCCCCTGGAGATTAAACCCGAGCGGGACGTGCCCTTGGAGGCTGGGGGGGACAGCTTATGCGTTCCCCTCCTGCGCAGGCTGCTCCTTCAAGCAGAAGAGACTGCATCACAGCACGGGGGCCATTTTTGTACAAAGTAGCCAGGAATTAGAGATAAGTGGCTATTTTCAAAGTTTCATTTAAAAGAGTTGTTGGTTTTGCATACGATTTCATAAAACACAGCAGAGGCCTTCCTTAATAACACAAGTTTTTAGGAAATATGAGGCTACGTGCACTGTTTCCAGCACCCCAGGGTGCTGCAGGTGTAGAGAGTGCTTAGGATATTTCAGGGAGGGAGAAGGAGGGAGAGAAATGCTTTTGGGATGAAGTGGCTTTTGTTCAGCTAATCAAAGCTCCTCACTCAAGGCGAGAACAAAGCAGCCAAGACCTCTCCTTTTTACCATCGTCAGATGAGAGAGGTCTCTGCTGGTTGCACGTCATGCGGGAGGTTGTGCGTTGCTGTTGTCAAGGTCTGAAACCCCGGGCGATCCCATCCTCCAAAGCAACACCCTGTGCTGGGCGGTGCAGCTCCTCCAGGTGCTGGTGAAGGACATCTGTTGGTCAGCACCCACCCCGTCCCAGGAAACCCTGAGCAGAAACTGCCTTGGCCAGGTGGGGTCCCAGCCTGCAGACCTCAGGGCCAGGGCCCACCTCCCAAGCTACCCCAAATTTCCAGTGCTGACCAAGGGCACTCACAAGCTGCTTTGGATGGGAGAAGCTGAGTGCGGCTGGTGCCGGGTGAGCCCTGGGTAGCAGTCTGGAGGTGGACGGTCCATGCAGGAGATGCTGAAATGGTACACCATCACCTCCTCCAGCCTTTCCAGGGCAGCAGGGGATGGGAAAATGGGGCGAGTGAGTGCAAGTGTGTGTGTTCAGCTGTGCATAGGTGAGTGTGTGTGTGTGTGTGTGTCTGCGTGGGTGTAGGACAAAGCATGTAAATAGAGGTAAAGAACGTGCCGTGTATGTGAGGATGGAGGCTGGGAAAGGAAAAATTACTTAGCCGCAAAACAGAACTCCTTTAGCTGTTTTTCTCATAAAGCAGCAGGAGGATGTTTCTGCTAAAGCAGCCTCCTTTCACAGCAGCTGCATTATGAAATGACTTCTTTTTAACAAATCCATCTGCCTGCTTTTTAATAAGCAGGGCTTTCCACCATTGTATATGTGCAAGGTCTGACCTTTTCATAGGAAAAAACATTCATAACCAAAAACTATAAATAGAAACCTTCAGACTGGAGAAGATAAAGATGTAGGTTTTGTGACTTTTTCTTTAAAAAAAAAAAAAAGCATAATGTGGGAGGGAAAGGAACAAGCTCTTTTAAAAAGTCATAAACTTGTGTTATTGCTTTAAGCTTTCTTAATATTTGCTGAAACATTTAAGGCAAGACTTAAAACGTTAGGGCTTACAAGACATCTGTATCTAAGCAGGTATTTTTACAAAGGAAAGGAAAAAAAGATTAGAAATATGTTTAGTTTAGGAAAACAGGTATTTCCCCCAACTACGAAACAAAAAGTTTATACAAGGTTTATATTTCTAGGGCAAGTTAAGTGTTATATTTTGTTCATGTTCTGGTTCTGCAAGCTCTCATGTATACACATAGCTTTGCTCATGAGTATAGACACTTAGCCTTCAAAGGGACTACTCATGTGAGAAAAGCTGATCATTCATTGTTTCCACTTCAGGCCATATTTGGTCCTGTATTTTAAGCCCCAGCTGCTGGAGGCAGGTGATTACATGAGAATCTCCGCTTTCTTTAAAAATAAAAAGTAGAAAAGTCAGTTTCTAAATCTTGTGGTTGAAGAGAAAGCTTGAAAACATGGCCTCACAGAGCTTCAGAACCAACAGGCAAATAATATGAAACCAATCTTCCATCTAAATCTGCTAATCACACACATTTCTTGATTGGGAGCAATATTCGTTAAGTGTACGACCAAAGAGTTCAAGAAAGGGGAGTAGGAAACGATCAGTGCAGTTGTGGCTTGGCTGAGCCGCGTCAGCAAATCACTGTTGCCACATGCAAAGACCCTTGGTGGATGCCGGCTCACAAATGCTCTCAAGAGCTTCACTTAGCAAACGGGCAGGTAAGGCAAAATGAATCGAGCGAAGGCTTTGGTTAAGCATGCGTTTAGCTCATCTGCTGCATCCCATGCCTCAGATTCTAGGATATGCATATCTTCTCTGCTATTTAAGACAGCGCAGAAGATAAATCAACTTGCTTGCTGCTGTCAGCATGGAAATAAAGATAAGCTGTTAGCTGTAGCCACTGAAGGGTGCAGTGGTAATACAATACTTAGAGTCTCCGTGTTGTTTTTGATCTACTTCAGCAGCATAAGAAACAATTACACTGATCCATATTTCATCAGGCATTGCAGGCTGAGCATCTTTTACAACTATTGTGTAGCTTCTCAGGTGTTGGCTTCGGCTTCCTTAGAGAGGTATTTTTTTGCTGTGACTGCTCAGTGCCAGGCTCCTTTCTCCCAGGACACAATGTCTTACCATCACTGCTCCATGGCACAGCGCGGTGACAGCCTTCCCTTGAATTGAGCACCTCTAGTGCCGCGACACCACTCACAGGAGGAACAGAGCCAGACAAAATAACACGGTTTGTCCAGCAGCCGCAACAAGGACCTCTGTCTCTGTGCTGCTGCAAGGCATTTTAGGTTGAGTTCATGTCACCACTTCCCTGATATCTATAAATATTTTTGTCATATATAGAAAATGGGAAGCTACTTAGAGATCGTAGAAATGAGAGCAGGACGGTGATTTCTGCAGAGATGTCTGCTTGTGCCACCGCAGCTCTGTGGGCACAAGCATGTGTGCACGCTTGTCACACGTAGAGTTTGCCTCGTAGCTTCATTTCTCCCAAATGATGATGGCCTGTTAACCAAAAGCCTCCAGGGCAGGAATGTTTGAAATGTTTTTCAGAAGCTGCAGTTGCTGCAGAGATATCAAGTCCCAAAAGTCACGCAAGTGAAACAAAACCTTGGGGCAGCCAGGAAAGATGTCATGAATTCTGCGTGGGTGGTTTGAAGAGAGGGGAACCCCACCATCCATGTGCAGAGAAGTGGGGCATGGTGCCTTGCTGCTTTCCATCGCTTGGGGTAGATGCAAAGAGGAAAGAGGGGCTGCCCTTGGGAGAACTTGAACTCTGCGACAGAGTTGTTCCTGTTTTAAGAACAGAAACGTATTCCTTTCTGCAGGGCTGCACTTGAAGTGGTCACTAAGGTGAAATCTGGCCCTGCAGAAGCTGATGGCAAAGTCCCCATGGACTTTGGTCTGGTCTGAATTCCACCCCTTAGGGTTGACTGCAGTCCAGCAGCTGCCTAAACCTGAGGCTCACTTCTGCCCTCCGCCGAGTTTCCTTCTACAGCGGTGGAACAGGGCCCGGGTTGTATCTCACCAATAAAACCAATAGAATTAAATGATGCAAGGGTGTTTGAGTCGTGATTTTCATCAGCGTTTCCTTTTCACTGAGCTCAAAGTCTAGTTTGAATGCAGCCTACTATTTCAGTCTGCAAGAAAAGGCTACATAGAAAATAGGTTTTGAATCAGATGCTTTACATAAACCATGGGTTTTACTAAAATCTGATCCATTCTTCTCTTTTTCACTCCTACAATAGCAACTCTGCAGGGAGGCATTAGAAGTTTTAGTACTTTCATCTTGTCTCAGAACATTTAAGGTGGCCAAAGCAGGTAATAATAATAATAATAATAATAATAATAATAATAACAACATTTAAATAATTAATCACAACTGATTTATTGGAGGAATTTTGCCACGTGTGGGCGTGATAAGTCATCCAGAAATAGGTCACGATTTTCTGAAATGTATCTGAGGTGAAGGATTATTTGCCAAGTAATTTATACCAAACAAATCCCTCTCACTGTTAGTAGACGGCACTTTTATTTTGAGTTATTTTGACTGAGTAGCACCATGGTTCACATGGTGAATATCTGTTTCTTGATTGGGAACTGGAGCAGGCACCTAACTTTAACCATGTGCCGGATATCTCCTGGCTGAAGCCAACCATAAATGCATGTTCAGGCTAAGGGAACTCAAGGAGTTTGATTTTGACAACCAGTCCATGTGCCAGTAATACAGAGTCCTTTCGGCAGCAATGGGCTCAGCACTGTCCTAAGCCTGGAGATGCTGCAGTGGGGAACAAAAGCATCATTTTAACTGCCCTTCCTGAGATCCAGATGGGTTGGGGAGGCTGTTCCGAAACAGCCATGTAGGTGGTGAAACCGTGAGAGCTGTGGGAAGATTAAATGGAGCCCTCCTTCTGTTGGGAGAAAGCAACCGGTGATCTCCCTTTGCTTCCTTGCTCAGTCCTAGCTGATGAACCTGGCTTTTTACAACCCCCCTCTGAACACAGCCCCTTGGGATACCCCTGCAAAGACAGACAGAGAGGAGGCTGGAGGCCATGGTGCCTCCCATGCTTTCTATCCACATCACTGGAGGCTAGATGTGGCTGAAAGCACCTGGAAAAACTCCTGGACATCCTGGTAAACTGGGCTGCGAAGGAGTCAGCCCTCACCACACACTGCCCCATTTTGGCATCAGCAGGGAGAGTTTGGACTCCTCTCCTTGGAAAAGCACTGGAAGTCACCTGAGCTCAGTGCCTAGAATGCAGGCACTTACAGACGGTGTGGAGAACTTGTGGATGGACTTCGGGTTGTCCTCCTGTCCAGACAGACCAAAACCCAGGCTTTTTATTCAAACCTAGGGGATCTCCAGCACAGAGTGGCCGAAAACAACTTCAACAGCTACCCTTCAGCCTTCCTCTGCAAGGAAGAGAAAAACAAATTCATGGTTGCCTCTAATACTGTGATTTATACAGAGCCCAGCTAGATTTAGTGCTTTTAGAGAAAAGAGTCAAGATTCAGAGGAGAGCAACAAGGATGATAAAGGGACTGGAGCATCTCCCCTATGAGGAAAGGCTGAGAGAGTTGGGCTTGTTCAGCCTGGAGAAGAGAAGACTGAGAGGGGACCTCATCAACACATACAAATATCTTAAAGGTGGATGTCACGAGGACGGAGCCAGACTCTTTGCAGTGGTGCCCTGCAACAGGACAAGGGGCAATGGGTACAAACTGAAACATAAGAGGTTTCAGTAGAGTATGAGGAAAAACTTCTTTACTTTGAGGGTGACAGAGCACTGCAACAGGCTGCCCAGAGGGGTTGTGGAGTCTCCTCCTCTGGAGATATTCAAAGCCCGCCTGCTCTAGGTGACCCTGCTTTAGCAGGAGGGTTGGACTAGATGATCTCCGGAGGTCCCTTCCAACTCTTGCCATTCTGTGATTCTGTGATTCTGTGATTCTGTGATTCCTTGTCCCAAGGGGCTTGCAATGTAAATCAGGGAGAGAACTGAACTGAAACAAGTATCAGAGGGGACGTCCTTGTGAACAGAAAAGGAAGATCCATCAGAACTGCTCTTTTTAAGAGTTTTTCAGGTGTGTGAGCAAGTGAGATTTTAGAGTGGCTGAGATCAATCTACAGGGAACTCATTTTTGCCTAAGGAGTTGCTTGGCACTTCCAGGGCTGAAGCGGGTGGTGGGGATGAGAAGATTCTCTGTAAGATGCCCTCTGAGGCAGCTGTAGACTCAAGCCCACTGATGTCAGTTGGAAACTGTGCAAATAACATGAAATTGCAGCAAACAGAAGGTAAGAGAAGTTTGTAAAGGCCATCACGAAGGACATTTTTGTCAAAGTTGAACCATCTGTCCCAGTACTTTGTTTTGAACTCATCCCACCGTACGGAGCACAGAGATGCTTGCTGATCCGGGCCTCAGGATTTATTGTAAGCCTGTGTCTGTGTGTGGGAAAGCAGGAAACTTCCCCACTGTGCTTGGAATTGTAATGCTGTAGAGGTGTTTATACGTGTGGGGCTTATTCCTTTGTGAGAAGGGGGATAAATTATACTTGAATAAAGCCATGGCTACATCTTCCCTAGGGAACCGCTCTGTCTGCCTATCACTCTAATGCTCACTTTATCACTGTAACTGCAGTAGTTAAAGAAAAACACATACAAGTACGAAAAGCAGTGTAGACCCAGGTTTTTCTGTTTTCTGTGGTTCTGGCAGAAAAAAAGGCAAATTAAATTGGTTGTAAATTAATTTCTGTGTGCATTAAGGCTCTTTGCATAGCCTGAACAGTATAAAAGAGCTCTGGGTTCAGAATTAGCCTGAATAAATTCAGAAGGCCATATTTCTTTACACAGCACATAATCATTTCCAAAGCATCTGCCATAAAAGGGGGTGATTGAAACAGATTTCCTAGTGGATAATTTCCTGCCTGTTCCTAACACTTTCATCTCAGGAAACTGAATCCAAAACTCATGGTTGCCAGTGTGAAAACTCCATTGATCTCAGAAGACTTTGGTTCAGCTCCGAAAGATATGAGAACAGATACTGAGAATTTGTGTTTCTGGAGCTTGGGGCAGCACCGTCCCTATCTGACACACCACAGCAAGACCAACACACAGCAGAGCTCCTTCCCACGGCCATTGTCTTGTGGTCCCCATCCTTTTCCAATGCTCTCAATGCAGCCAATGTGACATGGAGTTATGGAAGTGGGTAGTAACATGGGTCCATGATCTGGGAAGCAGATCTCAAACTGAAACAGCTGGAGACTGTGGGAGTCATTTGCTGATCAGACAAGTGTGGGTCAGGATGGGAAATCTCATGTTCAGGTGGACCTTCCCCATGTTTCCCACTGCCATCCCTCCCCTGTTCCACCTCAGCACGTGACTGCAGGGCTAATGTGTCTCCAAGAAGGGACATAAAGATGTTTAGTGAGTGCCTAGGGAAGCTTCTCACCTTGTTTTCTGCATAAAAACCCCTCTCTCGCATCGCAAAACAGGTACCTTCATTCCCACAGGAGCTGCGACAGCTGATTCAGTGGGTAGAAACCTGGTGCTAGCTGAGGTAGCTATTGCTGATCTGAGTTGAGAATGAGATCTTCAGTGAAATGAATTGATGGTTTCGGTTCCAGATCTGGTGGGCAAATTAAAAAAGAAAAAACAAAATTGGGCTGCGTAATTCAATGCTTGCTTTCAGGAAGCCACGCAGAACAGAAGCCGAGCATGGAGACTGACTCATCTCTCGCCCTTCGATACGAGCCCATGCTCCCCGACCGCAGGAGCCAGGAGAGGTGGGCAGGGACCCTGACCGGAGAGCTGGCAGCACCCAGGCCCAGAGGGGTTTGCTCCTGCACGTCCCGTTCTGGGAAAAAAGAGCAGCAACAGGGAAAAATAGTGAAGTGGAAAGCAAACCTACACCTCTGCGAGGAGATCCCATTCATCCCAAGACCGTCCAAAATGATTCAGATGTAAATATTACCATACCAGAGCTTGCTGGCATTTTCATTCAAGTACAGCATACAAGGGAATTTCAGTTAACCCTCCAGTGGCCAGAAGATGTAGGGTGGTGTAATTTATTGCACAGCTTAGGAAAGCCAGACTCATCAGAGCTGGCAAGTCAGCATCCCGGTGTCTCCTGCCAGTTACACCAGCGCGCGTTTCTCTGTTGCCATCTGAGGAACTGTAAGCAGCTTTCAGAGGTTTTCAAAGTCCCCACCGCATTCCTGTGAGAGAAGCAAAAACGCCAGCTCTTTTGACAAAGAGGGAGAAGGGGGCACTGGGGATAGAAAGTATGGATTTAGGAACCTGGTGGCAGAGCAGTGGGGAGCAGGCAGGAGCTCCTGGCTGCCAGGAACACGGCCTTCCTGAGCAGGCAGTCAACAGGACGAGTAGCAGGAACAATGAGCTAAGCGCCGTGATGGAAACAAACACCTTTTTTTAGGCACTTTGCACTAAGCGGCTGCTGCTACTTTTATCACACCATTCATTTGGGAAGAAAGCAACGCAGCAAAACAAGGTGCACGCACAAAGCCACGCGCTGCGTCTGAGCTCACACAAGTTACCAGCCTGAAAATTGAGTTGTTAAATTATTTCATCTAATGGTTTGGGACTGCAGTGCTCTTGTATCACGTTAAGCCTCTGTAACTGGATACAGCTGGGTGGATCCCTAGGGCAGGATCCGTGAGGGGACTGAGGACCACAAATGGATGCTAACTTCTTCTGGGCAGCCAAAGCCAACATTTCCAATGCGCAAGTCTTCCAGTGAAGGCTCTTGAGCTGTTTTACAGATAAACACATACACACGTGCACGTGTAACCCCCTAGCAAAAACAATGGTTGTTTTGCATGCCAAATGTGTCAGTTGCATTTCTTTTTACGACTGAATTGATTCTCAAGTCATGAATGCAAAAAAAAAAAAAAAAAAAAAAAGCCTAGCGAGTGTTTAAATTTAGGGCATTAATTTTTCATTCCAGTGTAGAGGGAACCAAACAGTCTCAAACCTCAGAAAAAGCCACTCCACCTCTCTTTATGGGCAATTTCATTCCGCTTGTGTTTCCAGAGCCTACTTCAAAGTGCAGATGCATTTCAGGTAAATAATGACAGCTTCAGAACAAATTTTTCTTGTAGCACAAATCACCTCACTAATGCAATCAGGGGGGAAATTCAGAACAACTTGATATCCATCTGCCTGAAATAAAATCCTTCTATTTATGTAGTATAACCAGGGGCCTGATTTCCCCCCCAGTCAAAACAGGGGTGAACCTCCTGCAGGCTCAAGTGGGAATGGGGCCAGCCCCTTACCCTTGCTTGGTGACCATTGTCCGAACCAGGGCGAGGATGCCCTGGTCTGTCCAGTGTGTGGTGGAGAACGTGCCTGCTGCCGCCACAGCAAACAATGGGGGCAGGTTCAGAAGAATATGAGGCACCTTCCCTCAGCACGGAGAACAGTTTCTATAGTTTCCACATTTCCTTCCTGCTCATGTCAATCATGCAGAGGAGAAAACAATGAAGAAACACCAACCCACGTGGAATCAAGTAATGGGAAACCAGGAACGAGCCACATGCTAAAAAGAAAAGAGTCGTCACATCCAAGGTTGAAAGTATCGACTGGCTGGACTGCCAAATAAATCAGACTAGCCCTGGGGACTTGGATCTATACCTGTACTTAACTCTTCACCTCAGACCTCAAGAGCAGGTTTCCCTTTTGCTTTGGAAGCCCGGAGGTGGGTGGATGGTGCAGTTCTTCGTCACCTTCATCTGCATCACTGAACCACTTGCCGCGCTGCGGCCCCACGCCTGCGTCCGGAGCCACTGCTTCTCTCAGGTCCCATCAGCCTTCCCAAAGGCTCAGCAGCCGGATGAGGGGGGCCGAGATGTCCACTTGGCTTGACAACAAAGAAAAACAAACTGCACTTGAACCTGGAAATTTACAGGAATGCAGAGCAGCCGTGTTGCTAAGCCAGCTGCAAACCTGCTTTGCTCGGGGCTCTTCCCTTTGTAGGGTTGAAGGAATGAGGCGCGTGTTGCCAAGTAGGACATCAGTACTACAAACAAATGGAAAGCCCTTATCCCACCAGCAATCTCAACCTGGTAACGGGCAGGCAGCTAGAGTAACAAGAAAGCTCTGCTCCTTCCTACTCGCAGAAAGGGGGAGGCGGTAGGACACAGGTTATAATTAGAGCCACCCACAGCAATTTTGGGGAAGCTTCAGCACATGGATTGGGATCTTATTGTAAGTGCTGCCAATTCACCATCTGCTTGGACTGGGCCAGTCCAGAAACCCGGTGGTAAGCACCCACAGGCACATCTCCTGCTTGCCTGGAGTTTAGTGGTGTTTTAAGCCACCTTGGTGCCTGCAGGGGAAAGCGCACAGCAGTGGGAATTTCTGTATAAGCCCTTAGCCTGAGTGTCCTCCTAATTCAAAGGATTTGCTTCAGCTTTGGAAACAAGCTCACACAGGAGCCCTCACTCCTTTCTTTCCACCGGATTATAAAATGTCAGAGGTTCATCCAGACTGGATCTCCCCAGTACAGTTTCTTGCAGTTGGAAAAACACCCGTTCTGCCAAGTGCTGCATTCCGGGGGTGCAGCACGTTTCATGGCATGGCCACCCCTTCCCCATGCAAAGACGCACAACTGTCCCCTTGCAAAAGCAGCCCCATGGAGCACAGCGTGAGGCACGTGATGTGCCCGTGCCTGGACCGAGGCACCTCAGAGCCATCCCCAACTCTCCATCCAGCTGCCATGGAGGCTGAGAGCAAGCCCTGGCCCATGCCACGCTTGCCTCGGACAGATCTGCTCACATCCTCAGAGCTCAGCTCCAGCAGGATGAGGGTCGGCATGGAGGACTAGAGGCTGATGTGGTCTTTGCACTAGTGGCGCATGGGTCTTGCACCCTCCTGGGCTGAGACATGAGCACCTTTGGCCCTTACTCTTGTGGTGCTAATTGACAGTGTGGATTTGTTACCCGTATATGAGCTTTCAAGCATCGCTGGCCCAGTGCATCTGCATCTTCATCCACATCTACATCCCTATCCCCATCCCGATCCCTATCCCTATCCCCATCCCTATCCCCAGGCAGGAGTCTGATCTGTCTGATCTCTCTCAGACATCCTTTCTGGCCCCCTCGAAAGCAGCACAGGCCCCCATAGTGCAGGCTGAACCCCACCAACATCAAGATTTAAACTACCTGACTGGGAAAGCTAAGCCACATCAAGCCATTGTGAGACACAAGGCTTGCCTAGGAGAAGTGGGTCGTTAGCAGAGGCAATGCTGCTTAAATTGTTACATTTGCTGCTGCACTTCTCATGAACACCCTGATTTTTGGCGCTTTCCCCAAAATCCCTGCTGCAGCACCCTGGGCCTGGCTACAAGAATCTCAGCTTCTGCCGTCTTAGTTTTAACCACCGGGATTTCTGAGCCTCCCTTGCTTGCAGAAATAGGCTTCAAAACATGACCCCAGCACTCTCAGAGGAAAAAATTTCAGGTTTTTTTTTATTTTATTTTATTTTATTTTATTTTTTTCCCCTACTGCTGTGGTTTATTTAAAGAGGGACTTGGGGGCCTCACTCAGGGTACTGCTCAGTCTGGGGAGGGCAATCACAAAGCCATTACCGCAACATGGCCACCCCGGGAAGCCCGGTGACAAGTGCTGTGCGCTGGTGCCCGTGCTCCACACCATGCGGAGGGGGTGCCTTTCAAGCCAAAGGCATGGCGAGAACTTTCTTCCAGTATAATTATGCAGGCTCTGAACAGCGATGTGTCTGCAGGGGGGGTGGAGACGGGGCGAAGGGGGCGTCAGTGTGTTTTGTAAATGCTTTGAAATGTATTTGTGTGTTTCTGAGATGAACGTTAAAGAAAATACCTGAAAACTGGTTTTGCTTTTCCTAAAGCATTGGCTCTTTCAGGCAGTAGCTTTGCCAAAAATCATTAATCACATCTTTATTAACAAGGGTGGGGGAACAGTGACCTCAAACAACCGAGGAAAACAACTAAAACTGCATTCATTTGAAGGACCGCTTTTTAAAATCTCTTCTGGCCAGCACATGCTACTGTTGACGTATATTTAAAGTGCGCTGAGTCTTTGGGATATATTGGGACTTCTGCACAGAATCAGGGCAGGACTTGACCCACGGCTGTGTTTGACTTAACTATACGTCTCCTGGCATAGAAGAGGGGAATGAAGAAACTTTTTAAAAGGTCTTCATATTTTTCTACTACATCAAAGCATATCTTGTGAACAGGACAGGCTAAACACACTGGCTCTTCACTTCCAAAGCCTCAAAATTCACAGATTCATGGATCTCATGATGCGTATGGTTTAAATCCAGAGGGAACATCATGAGTGCTCAATTCCTTCTAGCCCTGCCAGCCTGTCTGCTCTAAACTATCGAGCCCTGCTGTTAACCCCATGGCACAGGGTCCACCGCATCTCTTGGTAACATGCTAATTTTCTCGGTTAAAAATGCAGAGTCAGCTGAATGAGCAGCCGCATTGGGTGGGGGACCTAACCCATGCCATAGGGACCGCTGCTCTCAGGGTGGGCATGGCAGAGGATGCAGCCCCCATGCCCCTGCTTCGTCCTGCCAGAACTCCATGTTTGCTCCTTGTTCCTGCTCTGAGCCGGTTTGTCAGCTGGGATACAGGGATCGGCAAGAAAGCAGGGACTTTTGAGGGGATTTCTGGAGCCCGCCTCAAAATGCATTTTCTGCGGGGCGGGCTCTCGATGGCGGCACGGGGAAAGGGCAGGTCCCCACCTTGGGCAGGATGCTACCTGGTGCATCGCGGTAGGCAGACTGTGAGCCCAAACCCTGGAAGGCTGTTGCCACTGATAACACCCATCTCCTGTGGCATCATGTCCGTTGACATAACCTTAATTAATGACATTACCAAGCTAATGAGGAGATAAACCACCGATCCCAACTCCTGTTAAAAATTGTCTTAAATATCAGTCACTAATCACTGTGGAGAAACAGATAGTGGGCCAAAATGCACACCTGGAGTAAAGAGGTGTGGCTCCCATGTTTTCTGGTGAAGTTACATTTGTTTACTCCAGGACTGACTATGAACCATCCTGATTAACACAGGGCAGGTGTGCGCTGGGCGGGAAGTTGTAAACAGCCCCGGCCTTGTGTAATGGCATGGGTCTTGTGCAAGAGCTGTCATCCAGATGGCAGCAGGATTGATGGCTGCAGAGATCAGCAGGGTGCCAGCCTGGGGTGCAGATGCGCGTGGGAGCGTATCAACCCTGGGCTTGCTCTTCCCAGACCCTGAGCCGGCGTGAAGGGGCTCTCTGGCCACCTCTGAGCCCTGGGATGCTTCACAGGGATGGTCTAGTCCACGTGGCTTTGGGAATAGTGGACATCACCAGGCAATTCTTGGTGGCTAAGTGCTTTTTGGGCTGCTTAATTGGGAAAGATTTGCCAGTTGTGACTAGAAGACTTCCCACTACCATTGGGGTGGTGTGGATGTAACTTGAAAAACAGCGCTGACTTGATTCTTTGGCTGTTACTTTATTTCCTTGCTGTTGTTATTCTGATCCAGTGAAATTAAAAAGGCATGAGTAGCCTATTTGGATCCGAATGTGTGAGTTCCTGCCCTGCAGAGCTTTCAGTAGAGATTAGATTTTACATGCCATTATGTGGGGGAGATGTGCCATCAGGCAAAGGAGGAACAAATGCAGGCGGGGCGAGACCAGAGAGACAGAAGCCGGTATGCTTGCATGAAGCTGCCTGCTGCTCATCAGGGTGGTATCTCCATCTCACTGACGTTTGGACGGGTACTTCGGAAAACATTGGCCGTCTTTAGTTTCTGCAGAACGTTTAGCTCCTGGAAGGTGTGAGACAAGGCAGCCACTTCTTCTTCACATTAGCCTTTTAAACCTTGTCCTAAGAGGGCCTAAAATAAAACTTATGCATAAAAACCTATCCCAAGCCTTATGTTCCTGAGCATACAAGCAGACTAGCTAAGGGGACCCTGGCTGTTAAGAATAACCCTCCAAGGTGCTGGCAAGGTAGGTATGCACTCAGTCTGCTGGTACCCGAATAAATGTTGAGGGATTCCAAGGGTTTACATGCTCACGTGACACGCAACACAACAGGAGCAGACGAGCCTGGCACACTGCTCGTGCTCCCAACCTTTTACCTATCCAACTCCTCCACTCAAGCACGCTGGCTGTGTTTCTATTCAGTCAGGCTGTTTCCTGCTTGACAAAAAAAAAAGGTGTTTGTTTGGGTTTTAAGCGATCACAAGGTATGCATATATCAGAAAAAAAGAAAGGATCTATCTTCTTCTTACATCTCTATTATTTCTATTGTTCAGGTACGCCTCGGGTACTTTCCCAGACATGTTGCCTTCTGTTTTTAACATTTCCATCTGGGAATCAGATACTGTACATCTTTTGTGGTGCTGTTCAGTGGGGAGGGAATTTGTTATTGCTCCTCGCGGATAGTTCAGGCTTGATGCACACAGATAGCTCAAAGAGGGGTGCCATTGGCTTTGTGGCCGCTGCCCTCCAGCCCGAGGACAAGCTACGGCTGTAGGTGCGCAGCACAGCTCGGGAGGCAAGCTGAGAAAGGCCTCACGACACCTGCAAGCCAGGTGATGTCCACAGGGTCCAAACTCCTTCACCGTTGGGAAGCTAGTCGGTTGGTTAATTTTGCGCTGAACCCTCTTGGCAATCTGGCATGCTTGGTAATGCCTTTAATAAGCACTTGCTTTGTGGAACTCCAAGGAAAGAAGAGGTGATCTCCATGCAGCAGCCACAGACCAAACCAGCCTAAACTTAAGGGCCATGGGAGCTCAGTGCAGAAGCAGATGCAGAACTGAGCTTTGTGGGTTGGACCCATCTCTTGAAGTTGATTCTGATCATTTCCTGATTCTGAGCCTTGTGCATTGACCACAAACCCACCATATCCCGTCCTCCTTGGTGAACATCTCTGTCTGGTCCCTTAACTAAACACAGCTCAGTAAATGCTTGCAAATACAAGGAGAGAGGTTGCTAGTTGCAAGTCTTTCATTATCAGGGCAGCTGGAAAGGAAAATTAACAGCAATGAGAACCAAATCAGAGCCAGGAGGAAATCCTGGGTGGTTTAATGTTGGCAGATAGCTGCTTAAGAAACATTTCTCCAGCCTTCATTACACGCATTCCTGAGCACAAAAACTAGCTAACGAAACGGTGCAACGAGCCGTAGGTTCAGGTGGGTTACGCCGAAGCGGGCTGTTCCTGACTTGGGTAATTTTGTGAGATTATTGCTCTTTGTGCTCCAGCCTAGAAAGCAGAAGAGCGGCTGCCCCGGTGCACAATTATATAACTGCAGGTAAGAGGAGTGAAGCGAAATGCCGGATCTTGTGGGATACCGAGGAGCGAGCAAACTCTGACCAAGTGTGCATGTGTGTGGTTTCTTCTTTAAAAAATAAGCTCGGCAGACTCTTTCCTTCCCCCCCCCACCACCACCACTCCGCCCCTTTAAGACACAGTAGCTAAAAATGGCCTTTCAAAAATAAATCAAGCCTGAGGCTGGGTCTGAAAGCACTTAACGAGGGGTAAAAGTGGTTAAAAAAGGAAAAAGAAAAATTCCCATGCTATTCCTAGCACAGCCTCTCCCACCTCTGCCTGTAAGCTGTAGCTGCATTGTGCTAGAACACTTCCGACAGTTTCAGACCAATACCTGGCCCACTTAGGGTGGGTAGATGCACCAGCACAGATGGGAGAGCGGAGACTCTATCCTGAGACCTTCCCAAGAGCCTTTTGTCTCCGGAAGGCACTGGGCACCCCATCCTAGATGTTTCCCAGCATGGCACAGCATCTTCAAAATCACAAGGGCATGACAAGGTTTTAAAGTAAAACTGCGCTACACAATAGGATGAAACCAGTTGTGGACAACATGATGGAAAAGCTGTTGGGAAACTGAACCGAGCGGAGTTAAAACTGCGACTATTATTTGCAGCAGTCAGTTCAGCCTTTTTAAATGAAAACCAGGCCTTTCAGACAAACCTAATTATGTTGTTTGGAGAGGTTAAAAGTTTGGTTGGGAAAAGCAACTCTGTGGATGGAATAGATTTTGGTGAGGTGGTTGATTTAGCACGTTCTCTTAAGAAATAAGAATATATTATATCAATAGCACACACCCTACCTGGCTCAGGGAGCAGTGAGATTAAAGCTCTTATGACTGAGCAGTCCATGCGGAGTCACTCGGGGCACGTCCCCAGAGGAGAGACTCGGGGACTGACAGGACATCCAATAATTTTCAATGCTTTTATCAACCATCTGGAAGGTGATGCACAATGACTGCTGCCAAAGCTTGCAGATGACACCAGGCAGGCAGAGCGGTGCCTGATGAAGAGGTGGGGGCAGCGGCGTGGAGAGATCCGGGTCACTGGGCTCAAGCAGGCAGAGCCCTGTGCCAAGGAGCCAGGGATGCAGCCGACCGGCGCAGAGGGATAACCTCTTATCCTGGAAAGCGGAGCAGGGGGTTGGGAAAGGGTGCTAAGGTCAGAGTGGACAAGCAGCCCAGCCTGAGTTGTCCATGTGATATTGCAGTTGAAGGGCCTCATAGGCACTCTGGATGGATAGAGAGAGGAGCTGCAGACTGAAGTATGGACCAGTTCTTGTTCCACAGATGGTCTTAATCAGACAAACATTTTCCCCTTTGTTGGTCTCTGCATTTTAAGAAAAAAATTGAGAGACTTGAAGAATTTAACCTGCAAAATTAATCCAGAAATCAAGTGAGAGATGATGTCATTATAATGTGTAAGCACCTTTAGGAAGAAATGGTGGTAGAAAATATCTGTAACCCTAGGAAAGGCCCACAACAAGCACACTACAGCCCAGTAATTTCAAGTAAGAAAGTAGCATGCATTTTATCAGTGAAGATACTTCATCTTTGGGATGAATTCCAGGGGCAGGATTGGATCCACATTTCCTGATTCCATCAAATCCAACCTGGCTGCCCTCCTAGGAGGCCTGACTGAGATCAAGTTGCGCTTTGCCAAACATGAGTTAAACACAGAGGTGAGGGAGTGATAGTCGGGGATCCCTGAAGTGCTGGGGCTCAGGAGGGAGTCTCCAGCCCTCCCTTGCAGCCATGAATTCTGGGGCTGAGAACTACAAAGTTGAGGATGAAAAATATCATTTAAAAGGCCTGTTGCCTCTTGGAAAGTACGAGAGGGTGAGAAAGCAAATGAAAAACCGTGGGAGTTCTTGGTAACCGCTCCCAAACTGACAAACATCCAAAAAAAACCTTCTACCCTTTCTCTTTTTTGCCTTTTCAATACTGTAAGTGAAATAACTTGATTATTTTATAGAGTTTTGTTGGTAGTCATCTTTTTAACACACTGGCAAGTTGCTCCTGTTTTGGTTTTGTTTGGGTTTTGTGAACAGCTACAGTTGGGTTTTCCACTCTTTGTTCCCAAGTGTGTGTTTAGGACTTGCTGAGAACAAGTTAAACACAACAAATGAGTTTTGGACAGAGCTTTGAAAGAGATTAATTCTGTGGTCATTCATTCTCCTCTCTCGGGAAGCAAGTCCCATATGTAGGCACTGCTGCTGAGAAAGTTTTGTCTTCGTGCTAAGAGGCATCCTTGCTTGGTAATGCTTGCAAGGAACTAAACTGAAGACCAAGGGCCCCATCCAGAGAGATTACAACAGGTATTTTACCCTTAACATTGCCCAGGGATCAGTTCACATATTGATGTACCAGTAGAGATGGAGTTGGAGGATACCAGGCAAAAAAACCTCACCAAAATCCCACAGGAACTCAGTGGCAAACCTGGGATTAGCAACTAAAGCACACACAGTCTGTGGCTCTAGCAAGCCAAGAACAAATAGGGCAGGCAGTAAATCTAGAAGAGCCAGTAGGAAGGTTACAACCTTTGGAATTAAAGACGAACAGCTAAAGAATGAACCAGAAATATAGCTGCTGAAGGAAGTAATTCATACAACACTGATCGTCTCATCCCCATATGCTTGTAATAATTTTGACAATAATTTCATTTTACCTATTATTATTAAGAAAATTATTCCTTTAAGGGCAAAATCTAACTGCATTTTTCAGGTCAGCTTGATTCTGGGAATCATTCTCACTTGCCTGTGGTTTTCGCTATCAGGCCAAACTTAATCCCTGGTGTATTCTTCTTGACTCAGTGGAGTTATGTTGAAGATCATCTTGGCCTTAGGGCCTTCAGTTATACTGCCAATGGGTTTCTTTAAAGGGATATTTCCCTACTTCAAATGCAGTGATTCCGGTCAGTGATTTTCATTTTGCAATCTGGAAGCACTCCTGCATATCTTAAGGAAATTTAAGTTATTCTGGTACTGAAGAAACCTTCTTTGGCAATAGGTGGCATGTCTAATTTTCATCTGGCTGAAGGCAAGTGTGTGCATGTGCTTTGGCTGGTCTGTGGATGGCAGTCTAGAGAGCCCGCCGCCAGGGGCCTTCCATCCGCAGAAAGGCCTGGTGAAGAGTTGCGGGAAGGGACATGAAATATATAAAAGCCCCGCAAAAACAGATTGAGTTCTATTCAGAGTGTTTCTGATTGACAGAGCAGCATCTTATCTTTCCCCGAAACCTCTGCACCCAACCCTCCAGGTGTGTGTGTTTGTGCATTGGGAGGGAAGCCAGTAGCCTGATTTTGCCAGAAAGCTAATTAGAGGTATTATTTAGATTCCACTACCATGGGGAGAAGCTCCTGGTAAGAGTCCTTTGCTTGGAGAAAGACGACGGGAAGACCCAAAATCCAAAGGATGGGCCTTTCTGCATTCTCCACCCTGGACCTCAGCAGCTGCACGATGCCACTCACTGGAGGTAAATGAGTGCAAATCCAGTGCCCCTGTACAGGCTGGTGCTCCCACAGGGCTGCTAAACCCTGCAGGAGAGGTCAGCACAAGGGACGTATCCCCATGGAGCTTTCTCTGCACTGGTGCTTTTCATCTCATGAGGTCCTGGGGCAAAAGAAAGGGCTACAAACTGACGGGCATGAAATGCTGTCAGGACAGTATCATACAGCAGCACTCCCCCCCTGCCCTGAGTGTCCCAAGTGTTGCCTGTTCCAGCATGCTTTGGCACCCAGGTTACTGCCTGAGTGCTCCAAATCACAGCAAAAAAAAAAAAAATAATCATGAAAGCAAATGCAAACCTCTTGGTCTTGCTTCATGCAAGACATGAAATCTGCTAATGAACCTGACTGTAACCAGCCTCCAGTTGCTTGCTTTAACTGAGCAACACACGAGGCTGATACTGCAGTTCTCAAGAGAGATTTGTCCCCAGGACAAAAGAGACCTGAAAGAGCCCAGGGCTCGGTTCAAACCAGCTGGGAAGTGTTATGCAAAACAGCAGCACAGAGTATGGGGTATGTGATGTACTTGTGAGCTTCTAAACTGAAAAGTCTTCCTGTAGGGACTGATGATGGGCATGTCGCTGAAAAGCAATGTCTACCTTGCTGTGGTGAGGTGCTCTTACTATGACCACATCTGGTTGGAAAAGACGACCTGTAAATCTTGATGACTTGATACGATTGGACAAGCCAGAGTCTGAGCTCTAGGGTTGCTGTAGGGTGCTCCAGCACATGAAAGTGCATCAGAGGTGAGCATGGTTTGAGGGAGCAGGGCTCAGGGGTGAGCTGCTTCTGTCCTTCTGCAGCCACCATCAGTTTTGCACAATGATCACAGTGATCCAGCAGCCTGTGAAACACAAAAGTACTCAAATGCAATTTAGATCCACGCAGCATCATATAACTGATTTCATTACCATGAGAGAAGAGGACTGATGTGATTTCTGTATAATACAGCCGATGTGCAGTCCTGGTTGCTGATCCGATCATCAGCTCTGGAGAACTCAGCTCTCTCCCCCATCCTGCCGCCTCCATGTGCCTTTCTTGAAGACCAGCTGCCAAAAACTTTGGCATTAGCAAACTAAAGATAGGTGACACAGTTGCCAACCTCCACTCGTTGGTCCATCTCCATCTCTAGAAGACCAGCTCTGAAGGTGGATCCAGTAAGGAACATTGGGAAAACCTTAAAGGCTTGGGGTCTGTGTCATCTAAAGCAGCAACTGGCTGACTCGAAGAGCAGAAACCATTTGTTGTGGTGTCTGGAGACCTCTGAACAGCTGCAAAATCCCAGTACTGAGATCTTGGTAAGGTCGCAGTTGTGATGGACTGGGCACATTGCCAGGGTGGAAGATTCCAGGATCTGCAGCCTCCTGGGAACACCTAGCAGCCAACACGAGCTTTGTAAAGACACCTGAAAATCCTTGCTTAAAGCTTGTCAGCTTAGCATTAATAGCTGAGGGGGAAAGGGTTTGGAGCCACTGCAGTGCAGCCTGCGAGATGAAGCACAAAGCCAAAATGGAGGAGAGAAGCAAGTGAACCCAGAGAAAATCAGCCGTGCCATTTAAAAAGCACGACTAGAAATGTGCTCTTTCCCCACAGACTGGCCTGTTTTTACAGGATCATACACACACACAGAGCAAAAGTACAAATAGCTAAGGGGACGGTCATTGCAAATTGCAACAAATAACAATTCAATAATATGATTTTAATGAAGAAATCCACAGCACCCAATAAATTCAAGATTTGGCACAACAGCAGTGTCCAATAGCCATAAATAAAGCAATTTGCTAATGACTGCACATTCCATCTCATTTTCCTTGATGTTTTCCATGGCGTCATTCCTCTGAATCACGGCTTTTCTTTTAATCTCATCTCAATCTACACCACTATTAGGTGCTGCACTTCTTCCTTGACAGCACCATATTTGAATGGCCACTAAGTAGGGCCTGCTCCAAAGCCAAGGAAGGTGAGGCTGGAACGCATGCTTGTCTCCTGCAGGCTGAGCCTGGAGAAGGCTGCAGAGCACGCTTTGACGGCACGCAGTTGCTCACACATAATCAGCCATGGGTAATTCAGAGCCAGAACCACCCCCGTGGCCCCTAACAGATTCTGCACTTGGGATTCAGTTGGCTGCACAGGTCTGACATGTCATGACAGAGACATTTCTTCTTCACGCAGCTCATTTTGACCTGAGCTAATGAGAGATTAACCAACCGACAGCAGCAAATCGGCTGCTGCTGGTCTAGGGAGGGCATCTCAGGTTCCCTCCTTAATGAGCTTCACATTTGGCTTTTCTTAACTGAAGGAGAGTTTGTCATCACAAACATCTTGCCAGTGATATGGTCCTTATCTGACAGATGGAGCCCAAGGAGAACTGTTTGCAATGACCTAATGTTGTTTGCTGCTTACCTGGCAAGACACCAGTGAGTTGCTGGTCCCCTGCACCGAGGAGTCACTAAGCAGATGCTCATGTCTCCCAAACAAAAAATCCGTGCTTTTTTTAAGTAAAGTCAGGGTTTCCAACAGATCAAAAGGACTTTGGAGCCTCTTTGTCTCTTCTGCTGCACTCTGGGTTTCTCCAGGGACCCTGTTTCTGCAGGGCTTGTCCCCATTGCACTGCTCTTGCATAGTCTGCAGTGTGACCCTGTCGGGAGCGTTGGGACATGATTAACCCTTTTGTCACCACTAAACCACAATGGGAACATCTTCCTCTTTTTTCTCAGTCATTAAGTTTTTGCATACGGGAATTATATGCGTTAAACAAGGAAGTTTTCCAGCAGGGTACACATCCCCAAGTCTGTCAGCAGAATGAGCTTTTTGAGTGTCCATAATCACAGAGTATATGACAAACCACAAAAGAAGCTCCTTAATTTTAACTTCTTTTGGAATAAGTTGGGTAGGACCTGAAGTCAGGGTTTGAGACAAGCTCAGAACTACTTTGCTATTACCATAAAATCCCATTCTGGGGGAGCTTTGCCATTCGGTGTTGCTGCATCTGCTTCATTTCTCTTCAGGTTTCCACCTCAAATCTCTTCCTATTCAGTCCTGTTTTCTTATGCAACTTTATAGGCTGTGGTAGGTGGAGATAAGGAGGCCAAGTCCTGCAATGATCTGTCTGCCTTTGTTTTGCAACCTCAGTGACAGCAAATATTAATGTGCATGCATTCACTGCCCAACTTGTCTGACCACTCTGCATGGCCATTTTGGTGACAAGCAAAAACCTTACATGCACTGACTGATTCCCCAAACACCACGGAAATGCGGTTAATGCTGTTGTGAGCCCCCAGACATGCTTTCCTCTTTGCACCCCTCCTGCTTTTTTGCATATCAAGGATGTTCCCAGTCCAGCATTTCTCTTGTGCCAGGCCCTTCCTGGACTGTGGCTGTGTTACACAACCATGCCCTGTGGATTGAGGCAAGGATTAAAGGTGTCCAAATTATTAGGAAATCAGAGCAGTGAAAGGTCAGGGATCTTTTTATTTTCTCTTGGCATCGGTAGGTGGTTGCTGAAAAATCACAAACACACTTGGAAAACAAGGGGTAGCAAGGTGCAGCTTTCCAGAACACTTGTTGGCATTCATGTCTGTGCGTGAACTATTTTACAGGTATGGCAAAGCGTTACTAATCTCTGAGCTATTTAGAAAGGAAGTACCTCTAGGATCTCCTCATTTGTCTCCCCTGTTTCTTAAACACCACTGAGTCATGATGAATCTCCTCCCTTCCTGAAAAATTGCTTTGCAGAACTCCCTGAAGAAAGAAAAATGTCCCTGGACAGTGCAACAAACAATCCCAAAGTGGGTTAGTCTCCTCCTGCAAGCTCATGACCTAGTAACTGGGTAAAAAATCTTGGTGACCCTGGAAAGGGGAGGTCAGCCTAGAGGCTGCCCAAGGATTCAGATGCTCTCGAGGCCGGGGGGGGAGGAACTCTCTTATCAGGATCTGGAGTCCAGCTGGAACCAATCTGGACTTGACCCTTCTCAAAGTTCGTGTGTGTTTGGATGGAAGTTTCTGATTCAGACAAATCTCTGTTTTCAGACAGCCCTCTGGAAGACGGGGCTGCCAGTTGGCTTTGCAAGGCCTTGCTGCATGTCCAGTTATGTCTGAACTTTCCCTGTTTCCTTCCCCTCCGCTCCAGTATGCCTGTCTGCATCTGGCTTCCTGGAGAAACTTAGCCCCAGATGTATTTCATTGCAGCTCAGTTCTTGGGATGCTGTTGCAAATGGCAAGGAATGATTAATAGGATTCCCAAAGGAAGCCATGCTGAAGAAAGAGCTGAGAGAGAGGGAAACCTCGCCATGGCTATTTAGTTTTTTCTGAGCTCATACTTCTTGCGTTGCTAGTTTCAGAGAAAAAGGAAGTGTGTACAAAGGCTGCCTTGAACAACAGGTGGATGCTGGCTCAGGCAGTGAAGGGTGAAAAGAAGAAGTAGGCACTGTGGGAGAACTGGTAAAGATGAGGTGGGTGAAGGAGGTGCTCCAACGTCTGGTTTGGGTGTACCAAGAGCAGCAAGCAGCAAGCACTAGACAGCCATCAAAAGAGATGGGTTAGGCAGTGCTCGAAGAACAGACGTGAAACGGAAGATGACATTTGTGAAGAAAAGCAAAAAAAGGATTTTCTCACAGTAGGATAATTCTGAAGTGCAAATACCAAGGGGCAGTGTCCCTGCTTCCAAGCATAACATGACAAGTAGCAAAGCAGCTAGAAAGCCAGAGCTCCTGAGCTCTGATCTTAGCGTGGCACTAACTCGTCAACCAGAGCGCCTACTAATTGCATGTGCAGCTTTCAAAAGCTAATACAGAAACCTGGAGTAGGGTCCTCAGAACCATGGAGAAGCAAGTCAGGCTTGACTCAAGGGGATCTGAGAGCATTCGGTGCTTAATATCTCTGGCCAGCTTTTGACCATCTGAGAAATGGAGCATGTCTCATCTGCCACAGATGATGCTGGGAGGTTAATAATGGTATTTCATGTCTGAGGTCCTCTGACAGAAAGCTGCCACGTAACACAATGCATTATTCCACCCTAAAGCCAAAGTCTCCTCCACCCAAATGAATATGTATTTGTGTTGCCTGTCTCCCATTTTCAGTCTACCAGCAATTCTTGCCAGAAAATAACAATAAATAAAAATCTCTGGCCGTACAGGTGTGCCAAGAGCTTGGCTAATCAGCAGGATTCTAGTATGTCGCTACAGATTTTGGCAGCCTTGTGTCAAGAAAATGATGCAACCCCATTCCTGGGAACCAGTGCGATGGGAAGCACTTCCAGCTGATTGGGATTGTTTATTCTAGGTGAAAGTTTGCAACATTTCCATTTGGTTTCACCACTGCGAGCTTTGCCAGGTCTTTTTCCCAGGCAACTAATGCTTTCTCATTTCTCTGCTTGATCTCCTATTTACAGGCTTAGTTGCTACATTGCTTTTATTACTCTGGAAGGCATATACTTGGTGAAGAATGGGTGCATTTCATCTTGCGAGAGGTGCAACACACTCATCTCCTGCTGACTTCAGTCAGGCTGCAGGACCAAACACCCATTGGCATGAGCAAAGGATCTGTAGTCTCAAAGAGGGATAGATTATGTCAGAAGACTGGCCAGAGCCTGGACAGGAATGCATTAATCATTATTACTGCATTTCTATGCAAGCATTTAACCTGTTAGTGCTTTCACGGAACAAGGAAATGCACAAAAAATGCTGCTTGCATGGCTCCAGAGTGCAAAGCAGCCTGGCATGTGGTGTTAGGCAGTACCTGCAGCCTTGCAGAGCTTTGGCCTGAAGAGATGAGACCAGGCCAACCTTGTTAAGAAACGATGAGCCAACTGTATACAGGGATTCCTCCCTCAGCTTGAGCCAGGCCTGCATAGGGGCTGAAAGTGTACTTCCAGGAACATACGGCTTTGTTTTCAGCCTAAATCAACTGTTTCCTCATTCTCTTTGTTCCTCTCTGTCATTTCTTCTTTCTGCAGCAATGTAACAAAGTTCCACTTTGAAATGAATCATGGTTCTAATGCTCATTAGATTAAGGAACTGACCATTCCGGTAAGACTCATGCTGACTAATTGCAGGTGCTGGTTAAATTTCCCCAATAAAACTTCTATAAAATCAAAGCCATTCCTAGATGCCATTCAAATTCTGGGTATCTGAGGAGCTTAGAAGAGCCAGTCAGGGTGGCTTTCTAAAGGGAAATCTCTCACAAAAATGTCCTGCTCCGTTGCAGCCTGGCTGAGAATTTGACCTTTTGTTTCCAAACACGATAGGGTCATTGTCTGGCCAGGTCAGCTAATACCAGGTTTATCCAACCAGTTCGCACACCGAGCCATTGCTTAAAATATCAGCATCTCTCAGAAGGAGGTATCGCTGGTATTGCAGTGGACAATATATTCACATGGTCAAGTCAAGATACCTCCCCTCTGTTAAAGAATCATAGGATGTAGCCGTTGAAGTTGGGCCACTTCAATGAGCCAACATGTAATCCCTAATAATTCAGGTGTCACTGAAAATTCAAAAATCATCTGATCCCTTTTACATTAATTATGACCCAGAAAGTTTTCCACTTTGCTTTTCCCCATTGTGCTCATAGGGAAAATAATGGACCCCAAAATATCCCTTCTGCAGGACTAGGTGGTTTGGGTTTTTTTTTTCGATGAAAGATAGTATTGGGGTAAATCACAAGTGTGAGCCTCCAGACAGCCTATGCGAAGCCCAAATTCAATGCCCCTGGGCAAGTTGCACAGCTGTGTGACAGTTGTGTTCCCCACTTGGGCAACGGGAGCAGCCATCCCGTCATACGATGCTATATCTTGCCCCGGGTTGGAGAAAGGACTTTGGAGGAAACTCTGCCACTTACTAAAACCTTTCACAAAGTGTGTCACAGGAAGGCTTCAGTCTCCAGGTTCTGCCGTTTAATAATAAACCTGCTGTTTATTTTGCGGAGCTCGTTTCCTAGAGAGAGCACCAAGAAGATGTCACGAATACCTGTGTGCTATACTCACCTCTCCCACGGTACCCGGTGTCCCAGGCACCGTCAGCCCCGCTGAGGCTGGGGAAACTGCAGCACTGCTCATGCTGCAATGAGGCAGAGGCAGATTCAGGCACCCCTGGCTTTCTAGCACCTGCGCCTCAACCACAAGGCCAAATTAGCACTGAAGGGACCTGTATTTTACTGCCCCCTTCTTCTGCATTAATTAAAACACATCGCTGCACACTTAAGCAATTTAAATGTTTTGGAACGAGTCTTGGGACAGCCAAGGGCATTCAAAGTGAAGGGAAGGCTGGCAGCTTGCCTTGGGCTCAGTGGCTTGCCTGTCTATCACCAGCACACGTCATGCATTACAAAACTGCAAGACCTCTGCAGACCCAGCGACAGTGCTACAGTTTAAGGGGAGAGGGCAAGGCTGGAGTCAGAAATCCCCGGTTTTCCTGAGGCTCCATCACACAGACTGGATGCCAACCTCTCTGCTGATCTTTTTTCAGTTTTCACTTCTTTTTTTTTTAACACCTCTCGACTATGAAAAGCTGGTGGGAACTGCTACTGTAACTGATACTCCAGCACCACAGTGTCTGATGGAAAGCCTTGCTAGACCTGGGTATTAGGGTATATGCCTTCCTCTTGGGGATTTTTTTTTGAGCTATCCAGGGCAAGGAAGAGGGAATTCATAGCACCTCAAATAGAAGTCAGGACTCGCAAAGACTGTGTTCTACCCTCGAGGTCGTCCTGAAGTTCAGGGTATAAGTGAACCTTCCCCCAAAGGTCTGTTTGACTTTCTGTCACCGATCAGGTGGCTGCAGGAGGCTGCAGGAGAAGGGACCTCAGGTGACCTCTGGAACAACTTGTGCACTGTGGACTCCAGGCAGCAGACAGCTGACTACAGTCTAGAATGGAAATGAAGGACTAATTTGCCCAGGGACATTCCCTTTTGTATTTTAAAGTAATGCAAAGTGTCTTTTCACTTTCAGCCCTGGATTTGAGGCCTAAGATGAAGAGTCATCACCATTAGATCCACACCATCACAATTGTAACATCAAAACAAGTGCTATATTAAACATAAACACAGCAGGCATTCACTGACATGATTAAAATGTATACATATGGGCGAGGTCATTTTAATAAAGGCCTTCTGCACAGACATATGTATTTCTTACCGTGGCCCTAGGCTCAGAGCAGCAACACTATGCATCCACAACTACCCGCTCTTGTGCAGTTGCATCAGACCAGGCTCTCTGACTGTTCAGAACATCTACCACAAATGTCCTTATCACATCCACGTGCATTGACCTCCCCTTAATCCTCACAAAGACTAGAAAAATCAGAGCCATGGCTTACCACATTAGCAGGACATCTCTGATCTCCATCAGGCCACCGTGTCAAGGTCCTCCATCTCCTCTAGCAATGTTCTGAAGGCATGTCCCAATGCTGTTTGGAAATAACTCAGTGAAAATAATTCTTTTATCCTATCTCTGTGCCTGGAAAAGGCTCCACCAGTTAAGGGAAAGTAAACTAGACTTTCCAGAATGACATGACAAACTGCAAAGCTATTAATATCCATCTACACACTAATGAAAATCTTCTGTATGTCACTGGAAAAAAAAATCCAGGACTTCTTAAAGGTCATGACCTTATGTGTCTTCCTGGGTCACCCTGCACCAAAACTTCTGCAGATCCCACTATGAACTGCCAAGCCTCTACAACTCAGGTGAAACACCACCTTCTCCAGCAAGCCCCTATAGCAAGCAGCAAAGCTGGCACATAAGGCCCACCCATGTCTTTCCTACCTTTTGGGTACCTCCCCATGAGTGCTGCCACATCCAGTTATGCCAGGCTGCATCTCCCAGTGCTGCTGGTGAGGCATCTGGATGGTGCTCCAGGGATAGACCTTCTCTGGGAAAGGATGGAGGAGGGATGTCCCTGTCTGGCTTTGGTCTCTTGGGCATAGGCCTGTAGATATCCTGCCTGCAGAGTCCCCGCCTGACTCTGGAGCAGCCCTGGGCAGTCTCTGTCACCATGAGGATCCCAGTGCTCCCCAGTACTGCAGCGAGCCATGCAACCGGGGTGTTTGTCCTCAGATTGAGGTGCCTGCTGCAACCTCAACGAATTATTTTTGTACTACTCATCTTATTGATGGCTCTTATGCTGATGCCCTCCCTCCCTCTCAGCTTCAGCCTGCTCCC
Organism: Gorsachius magnificus; assembly: GCA_034008185.1. Classification (NCBI taxonomy): domain Eukaryota; kingdom Metazoa; phylum Chordata; class Aves; order Pelecaniformes; family Ardeidae; genus Gorsachius; species Gorsachius magnificus. The sequence continues at coordinate 36,943,110 of CM067087.1, forward strand.
TCTTTCCAGCAGGCAGAAACAACCAATAGCTGCCTCCAAAGAAAATCTCATCTTCCTGGAGAGGGAAGAGGGAGGGTTGCATTAAATATCATTCAGAGTCCAGTGGAGGTTTGCTGACTTTATTTTCTTCCTGATGCCTGAGAGCTCTTTGCAAATGTCTCTGCTCGTGATACTTCTGAATAGATGTCCAGCACCATACAGGAAAATGAAGCTGCCAATGGCTTTTGCAAAGTCCTGAACCACAGGAGCAAGGAAGATGGTGTGAGTGGACAAGGGGACCTTGAGTGTCGTCTCCTTCCAGAAAACATCACAGAAGACAGAAGTCCCAAAAGACACCACGGAAGACGTACATCTGCCCCAAACGCTGAGCGAACATTTCCAAACACAACGCTTGTAATGAGGGCGATGCTCCAGGGCAAGATGAGCACAGCTGGGGAGCCAGGGCAGCCCATGCCGGTGACACGCAGTGTGGGGACACAAAACCAACACACAGGCAGAAAGCACAGAGGCACCCACTGCACACGGAGAGGACATGTGGCAAGATCAGGGGTGTAGCGTGGGTGCGTGGAAGTGGGACACGCTGCCTCCAGCTCGGCTGGCAGCACCACTCTTCCCCCTCTGGCCAGAGAAGACAGGTGACGACCAAAGGTCTGGGCCAGATCCTGGCCTGATCCAGGATCTGACTCCCACGGTGCTTGCACCAATGGATTTTGGCCTAAAAAGTTTATCCAAATCCTATCTGTACTCTTTGATCCTCCAGACTCAGGCTCACCTTCTCTGCAGGCTACACCTTCTTGGAGGATTTTCACTGGTCTCTGCAATGGGATGAGCCATAAATTACCCCAGGAACAGCCTGCTTTGCTGATATGTATTTTCAACCTCAGTTCCATTTTAATATATGATAATATAGACGGCACTGTCCCCAGCCAGGATCCAGAAGGAGTGAGATGATTAAAAATAATTCATCTTACACTGAATTAAACAACTGAGAGCCTCAGGAACGGTCCCATTTGAGTTCAGTACAAATCATGGGTGACATTCTGGGTCAGTTTTTATTGGGCATGCACCTTTTTGCCAGCCCTAAATCTGCCAGCCATCAGATAGGTTTAATAAGAAGGGACAACAAGGAGACAGAAAAGGTCAGCCTCTACTCGAGAAGGTGGTGGAAGGAGAAGGGGAGATGGGGCAGGGGAAGGCGGCACGTCCTGGCAAAGATGCAGGAGGTGATGTTTCCCCAGGAGAGGGGCAGACAGCAGTGCACCAGGTTCTTTGGAAGGCAAACAAGCTGCACCTGGAGCCCATTCTGCTGTTTGCTGAGACTCGGCAGCCCAGACCACTTGTGGTTTCCTCTCCGAGTCTTGCCTCTACCCACAGTGACATACAGAAAGTGAGGGAACGGAGATGAGACACGCCTGCCGCTCTCTGACCAGCCCAGGCACTGGGGGCACAGGGCTGCTTTGCCCACTCTTCCACTAGGAAAGCGGCAGCAGATTCCCCTTCCAGCCACCTCTGCTGAGCCAGAAAACTCTCTGTGCATGCCATCCCCCCATGCCAGGAGGTCTGTGTGTTGCATTCCCCTACCTTGGATTAAACCACCCCACTTCCCCCTCCCGGAAATAACACAAGCAAGAGTAAGAATGACTCATCTGCACGTAGAAGACACGCATACTCACACACAAGAACACATCTTACATGTTGAAAGCCTGGGGCAAAAATTTCACCCAGCTTTTGAGCTCCCTGGTTCACACGATTCTATGAGATTTAGTGAAAAAGAAAAAAAAAAAAGTAAAAAAAAAAATCAGAACAGTGCCAAAATAGTAAAGAATTAGTAAAAGTAAACATCCTGTTACCATGTCTCTAGCTTGAAAGGAAACCTTGCTCCTCGTCCCTGCTCTTGCATTCATGTCCCACAGTCTCAAACCAGCGTGACTGTTCAGAGAACAGGGAGCTGGCTTGCTCAAGGACCGGCCCACCTGCAACTGCTTCAAATCCAGCTCTGCCATGTAAATCCCAACGACTGCTATTAGCCTGGGAAACGGGCAGACAGTTTCATTGCCTGTCTTCATAAACAGCTTCTTTGACATGGTTCCTCTGATGGGACAAAGATGCTGATAAAGGACACTGCACGCATGCCTGTGCTGTCGCTTTGAGCCTTAAGTGGAGACAATGAGGTGACATTTGCCCAGACCGTTCCTGAAGCTTTATAAACTCATCCTCTCCCATAACAGTACCTGGAAAGGTGCAACATCCCAACAAAGGGAACTTCAAAGCCTTGTGAAGCTTTGTGCTTTGTGCTTGTGTCTGGTGTTTCCTTTTCCCTTTCTCCACTGGGTTGCATGAAATCCAGTGTTGAATGACTGCGTCGGGCACATGGAGGCATGACCTGTACCAACCATGGCTAAGCACATCTGGAACTATAGATCCCCATTTCCCATCACAGCTGAGGCCACGTGCAATTCCCAGCTGCAAGCAGTGGAAGGCAACAGAGCTGGACCCTTGGCCACCAAAATGCACCAGCAGCCACCACCATTCTGCAGTGGGGAGTTCAGCCCTGCTGTCAGCCCTGCACTCCACCTTGGTACATGGGATTGTACCGCTCCAGGCCTCCCTCAGCCACTAGAGCCCAACAGGATAATATGGTGAGTCTTGAAAAAAGGGAAATCTTTTAATTATCCTGCCAGCAGAGCTGAGCTGGTGGATGGGTCTTGCTGCCCAGAGTTTTTGCAGCAAGGAAAGGAAATCAACTATTCCCCAGAGCATTGTTGTGCCCGGTCATGACAAATATCCTGAGGCAGCTGTGTCTGTGCCAGAGCCATCAGATGGCATAGCCTAGTGAGAGCAGCTGCTCCCTTTTGCTGGGGTCAAAGACCCTTTCTCCACTGCAGCCCCCACAGCCACCGTTCGTGCCCTGGCAGTATGACATGATGCATTTCATCAACTATTGGGAGAATGTTAAGCTCAGTGACACCCATTCCAGCCAAGCTACATTGCTTAATAAAGAGCATGGTAATTACAGATATCAGCTGCAGAGGATTAAGGTTGCCTTCCCCCTCCAGTGTAGTTTACCCTGTATCTCTTTTGCTGCATTTTCTCTGCACCTCTAGCCTTTCTTCCCCAGGACTGCTCTCACCGGTTCTCTCAAGAAGAGCAGGGTGAGTGTGTGAATGGTAGAACTGCAAAGGAAGGAAGTGGTGTTGCTGATTCAATAGAGTGTGCTTTTCCTTCTGAGTCAGTACAGAAGAACTGTCTCACTGGACTCAGAAGGTATTAGAACAAGAAGTCTGCCCCGTGTGTGTGTGGGCTTCTGTTTTAATCTCTCTGACCCAGAACATGGAAAGGTTGCACGGAAGGGATTTTCATTCTCTTGAAAATTACTAAAGTCCAATTAAAACTGTAGAGTCAGCACAGCAGGTCACCCATCCACCCCATCGCTCTGTGGGCCCATTGTTGTGATACAGGGATATATCACAGAATCACAGAATCACAAGGGTTGGAAGGGACCTCGGGAGATCATCTAGTCCAACCCCCCTGCTAAAGCAGGTTCACCTAGAGCATGTTACACTGGACTTCATCCAGGCAGGCTTTGAATATCTCCAGAGAAGGAGACTGCACAACCCCCCTGGGCAGCCTGTTCCCGTGCTCTGTCACCCTCAAAGTAAAGAAGTTTTTCCTCATATTCAACTGAAACCTCTTATGCTTCAGTTTGTACCCATTGCCCCTTGTCCTGTTGCTGGACACCACTGCAAAGAGTCTGGCTCCATCCTCATGACTTCCACCCTTAAGATATTTGTATATATTGATGAGGTCCCCTCTCAGTCTTCTCTTCTTCAGGCCGAAGATCACAGGGCACGAACCTGCTTCTAGAAAGCAGAACGTGTCGAGAACCAGTACTGTTAAAGGCCAGTGCACAACGTTGTTGGATCACACAAGTCCTGGCCTGGAACTCCAGCCTGGGCTCCATGAAGAAGCGTACAGCAGATAGCAGGGCAGAGGCAGCTGCGAGGCTGGGGAGGAAATGTGAAGGGCAAGGATATAAAGTTATCAAGCGAAATTTCCAAAATTTTCTGCAGCAGATCAGAGGTAGGAAGCCTGCAATAAAATCTGAGTTTTGCTGCCCCACTCAAGACAAACTGAAGGAAAGGAAATCACACAGTGGCTAAATTACAACTTCAATTCAGCCTTCACCCCTCGGGCTATCAGGGTGATATCTGGTTCCAACAGGAAGAGGTGATTTGCTGGTACACTGAAAACTAAAAGAAGAATTATTGGAAACTACTCCAGCTCAAGAAGAAAAGTCACAGAAGTCAAACTGCCCATGCAGAGGATTCAGTGGGAGCTTTAGAGTCAAGAAGCCAAGATGCTTTAAAGATTTGCAGGGACGCATTCAAATCAATTCCTCTATCATGTGTTGGAAAGTAGCAAATGTTTTGATTCATATTTTTGTTTACAATATTATTAAAAACATGAACCAGTTTCCAATTTCAAAGTTTCATGCGTATTTCTAGAGAACACAGGCCCAGGCTGGAGGAAATCCGGGTAGTGTCCTCTTTCATGCTACTTTCTATTAAGCTCATATCACCTCAAAGATTTGGGTGAGCCTGAACCCTAAATTGAAAGCAAAACTCAAGCGGGCATAAAGGTAAGGCAATGGAAAGTGATTGCCCAAGCCACTGTGAACTGAAACTGCCATGTTTTGCACAGTGCAGGTGTCAGAAACCCATTGAGTTTACATTGCAGCACCCTGAAGCAGCACAGGACTTGGGCTTCCAGCTCTGAAGCACACATGAGCAGAACAGGTTTCTCCACAAACTGCTGAAAGCTGCCCATGCACCACAAACGATGACCAGGAAACCTGGATCCCAGCTGCTGGATGACCATCAGGGACATGGGTGCCCCGTATGTGCAACTGTGTGGTGTGTCTAATTCTCCCCTGGACTCACACCAGCCTGCTCATCACATTATTTCTGTGCTTTTCACTTGGGCAACAAATATCTGTCACATATGGCTTTGCCTTCATTACTCCTGGGCTATGGGTGAGAAAGAACGGGGATTTGCTTGGGACAGTCTTAGGCTCAGTGTCCAGTTCTTGATTTCAGGGTAAGGATCACGGGCTGGAGGATCCCACAGCTGGGGATCAGCTGCCTGGCAGAGCTCTTTCTCTCTCAGGTACAGCTTGAACTTTTATTGTAGAGAGATCTTTTGTGCTTGGGAAGAGAAATCACCAATCTGAGTTTCATGCTGCTTTAAAACAGTCTAGGCCAAGGTTGTCTCATGAAAAGAGTGTCTCAAGGATACAGCTCCAGGCTTCAAACCTGATTCAATAGCTTGCTGTCTTTCCATAAAGTTCTTTTGGTGTTCCGCAAGAACAATGTGGTGTATAAAATTAAGTATAACTCTTTGGCAAATATATACTAAGCTGCAGCTGAAATACACTGTTCCCAAGGCTTTCTTAAAATGAAGTAAGGTGGTCCTAGATTTGAATTGTGTTTATACTGTTACCTTCCCATTCTTTATTCCCCACCAAACTCTCCTCCCTCGTTCTGCTCTTAAATCACATTTTGAAACACCGGCATATGTAGATGCAGAGAGACACACAGCATGAGGCAGAGCCCTCAGGAAGGCTGTTATATTGCAGCACTCCCTATGGTTTCATGATATGAATGTGTTGCTGCGTGTGCCGCTGCCCGCAGGCTGCTGCAGGAGCCTTACAGGTCTGGGATGCAGCCTGGCCAAGAAGTCATAACGAGAAAGGGGAAACTGCAAAAAGAGAAAGCTGACCACAGCTGCTCCTCCACACTTCTGGCAGCCATCGGCTCGGCAGGTCTCCACACCCCAGCCCGCAGCGTTGCAGCTGCAGCTGACCGAAACCTCGTCTTTACAGGGAGGTCAGGGGTCCCCCAACTGAGTTGTATCTCGACTCAAAATCTGATGGCAATCCTTCCACTGGTTAAAAAACCCAACGCACCGAAACCAGGCCCTTCCCCACCACACACCCACCCTGCTGCGAACCCAGACAGCCAGCTCTGCTCTCCTTCGTGAGAGCTGGAAAGTGCCTTCTGAAAAGCGAAACCCGCTGGGCCAAGCGCCTTGATCAGGCTGAGCAAAAGGAAAACAGGTCCTTTCATCCTCACTGCTATTCCGAGTCCACGGAAAGGCACCAGTAGCATATGTCTATTTTCTTCCCCATCCCTTAACTTTATCTTTTCAAAATGCTTAAATAAAAACTCCTTTGCTCTCAAAGGGTTGGCACAGAGATAAGCTCTGGTGCAGCTCACAGCTGCAGGACATGGGGTCACAAGACAGAAGCTTATTTGGTTATGCCCTTATCAAATATGAGAGCAGCACAAGCATCCCCCAGACAACGGGCATTTGCTGGGTGCTGGCTGAATAAATTCCTACATGCAAGGGAATGACCAGCCCCACTGATTACAGAGCAGAAAGGGTGAAATGCAGGGGCTGCACGAGGCTTTTCAGTGGCCCCAGCAACTGGAAGGAGGGAAGAGGAAGGGAGGAAGGAGAGGCAGCTCTGCAGCCTGCCTGCCCGTGCAGTACTGAACTGGATGGCAAAGACGGCTTTTACCAGCATGAACAAAGCTTTGCCATCTGAAAATCCAGGGTGGGAGCTTAGGCAGACGGGCAGAGACAGCACGTCTTGGCAGGTAGAGGTCCAAGAGAGAGCCCGGGGCTGGAGGAGGATGATCGTGGTGGGGAGCAGGGGAACTGTCCAGCAGAAGACAGCGAAGAAATTGTCCAAGGACGGGGAAGGAGGGAGATAAACTGCTGTGGCAATCAGAGAGGCACCCTGCTTCCAGCAACTTAAAGTAAAAGCATTGCAGGGCCTCAAAAGGCCTCCCAGCAGCCATTCCCATCAATGTCCCAAGTTTGGCAGGTCTCTGGAATGTGTTTCTCACCCACATTCAAGAGAGTTTGGCTTGTTTAGTCTAGCAAAACTAAGGAGGAGAGGGCATAGCTTTGTTGTCTGTAAATACACCAGAGGCATGAATGCCGGGGTGGGAGAAGAGCTATCCAAGTGAAAAGATCCTGATGGCATGAGAACAAATGGGAGATCAGTTGCTGTATGAAAACATTTGGGATAAAATTTAGGAGGAGGCTTCTAACCAGCGTGGAGTTCGGCAACAGCTTCCTGCAAGGAACAGGGGCTCCAAGGGACAGTGCTGTTTTGGGATGAGGTTTGAGTAATTTTTGGAAGGGACTATGAAATGTTGGATGAGCAGGGGACTGGGAAGTCCTTCACAATTGGAATAATGGCAGAGGAAATGGCAGGGAAAATGGAAAAGAAAGAACTGGAACTCAGCTCTGTGGAGGAGGCTCACAGAGAGCAGAGGAGAAAGCATTTCCAGACAGGGAATGGATAAGCCTCACTGGAGAGGGAAAAATTGGCCAAGAGCTTTTGGAAGCATAGGTGAAACATTTCTCACCTTGTCAGCAACGTCTGGGGAATTGCCCATCTGGTGAGGTGGCCTATCTTTATCCATGTGCCTGTAAGGCACTGCTGGCCTGTAGGCAGGAAAAAAAAAAATCACAGCATCCAAAACATTTCTGTCTTCCCATTACTGCTGTTTGAAAGACCTAAGAGATGTCCCAAGAGATGTGCCTCCTAGATGAGTCCAGAGGATTTCCCTCACCTCTGAGACACAGCAGGAAGACGAGGGAAAACCACAGTCTGCAAAATAATTTCTGACAGCTTTCAACTGGGACGTCCCTCTCTGTGCCCATCTAGTTACAAGCACAAAAACTTCTGCAGAGAAGAAACCCATGGGTCAGGAGATCCTTCTGCATGTGGGAGCAGGGAGCCTTTTCAGCAGGGTGACAGACAGATGGGGGGACACACCCCTCCATACCCAACCTTATCATCGCGTCTGAGCCAAAGCAGCCTTGAAATGGGAAATAAAAACTTCTGCTTCAGGAAACACACCACATCCAGGAGCGGGGTCCCAGATGGCAATGTCTCTCCTTTAGCCCAACAGCACCATCTCCTCTAAGTCTAAGAGAAACTCCTCTGGTGGAGAGATTTTTGAGGTGAAACCATAGTATTTTGGAAACTGCACCCTGCCTATGAAGGAAAACAATTCCAATGTTCTATCCCGGACCAAGTCCCCCACCTGGTACATGTAAGACACATGGATGTATTTTTCCATGCTTGCATTCTTTAAAACACAGGTCCAGGGCCAGGATACACAGAGGATGGGAGACTGTGCAGCCAAACAACCTCGGTCTTATTTCTGGGGAGAGAGCAGCGTGCTCAGAGGTATTCATCTGCGAGTGGGAGGGAAGGCAAGAGCTGGGAAATCCATGCCTGTGTCTGTATCTGTGTTTCTGCATATGCATATATAGAAATATGAATACACACACACACAGAAAACAAAACAAAACAGAACAGTCCACTGCACACAGTCCTCCCCCAGGGAGACGGTGAGAGAGCAAACAAGCAGCAGATGTGAACGATGTCACCACTCCTAATGCTGGAGGAAGATCAGATCCCACGGTGGCAAGGTGGTGCGAAAACCCCACCAGAACAGGAGGCAGCAGGAGGACCCCGAGGCACAAGAAGACCACAGAGGCAGCGAGGTCTCCAAGGCAGGGAGGTCCCTGAGGTGCAGGCACACCGACCACTCTCACTTCTCCCTTGTTATCACCCCAAGGTGCTTGTGGATGTCCTGGTACTAAGGTGGGCTCTGAAGGGTGGCCCTGAGCTCCTCTGGAAGAAGATATTAGCCAGGAGAAGGACTGCAAAGAGCTCCAGCAAAGCCCCAAGCCAACCCGCAGCCGTGCAGCCTTGAGCACTACGCCAATCCCAGTGCCAGGAGGTGTGAGCTTCTGCGCTGCCCACAAAGAGCAGAAATGAGAGACAGAGAGGGGAGGCATTTTGTAGCCAGATTAAGCAAAGATGGACATGTTTCTCAGTTAGATTTCTTTTTCTATCTCCTAGAAGAGCAATAAAGGGCCTTGGAGTGAACAAGAACATGAGCCCTCTCTCCCCGCTTACCCTTTAGCAGTGTTTTGTGTTTCCTCGTCCATCCGGGGGCAGTGGTGCTGAATGCTGATAAGGCCAAACTTGGACAAGCCCCAGTCAGACAGTTGGTGCAATTTGACTTTAAATGATACTTAATGATTTGTTTTCAGTATAGGGTTGGGGTGAGTTGGGGTATTTGTTGTTGTTATTGTTGATTTTGTTGTTGTTTCTCCCCCTCCTCCTTTTCCAACCGATTAGGTTCAATTTATTTTGGCAGAGGACATGATTAGTGGGGCTGGGCTCCAGATGGTTGGGCGCTTAGCCGCTCGCCATAAATAACACTGGATGAGCAGTGCTCCTGCATGCAAAGCTGGGCAGCAAGAGGCCCGGGTCCCCAAATCAGAGCATCCCAGAGCTGGCTTGGGAAGGCTCTGCGGGGACCTTGCCTGAGCCCTTTGGGTCACCAAATCAGAGCATCCCAGAGCTAGCTTGGTAAGGCTCTGCGGGAACCTTGCCTGAGCCCTTTGGAGAAGGCACTGTCTCATCTTTCTTTGGAAATCTCCTGACACAGGATTTTTACTGCTCCCAGGCAATCGCTTGCAGAGCACCTCTCATCTGTCTGCTCCCTTGTCTCTGAATTAGCTCCCCCTCCTCACTATAGCATAAGCCCATGGCTTGCAGCTGAGCCTTAGCAAACATGGAGAACAAGTGTCCCTCCTTCCCCTTGCAGCATCCTTCCGTCCATCTGAAGACCGTCTGCTCTTGCTCCTGGTATGGACCCCAAGGCTAAGTGCAAGCATTAAGGAGCTGATGAGCCGGGCCAAACTGCAGTGTGGAGTGGGACAGAGCTGCTCCATGTCCCACAGGAACAGTCACAGCCAGGCCTGATGTGTCAGCACTGCGGTGGCCAGGCCCCTGGACACCCCTCAAAATCCTAACGGGGCTCTGTGGGAAGGGGATGGTAGTGTTTTGGGGAGAGACAACCTCTGTAAGGAAGCAGATCCTGCAAAGAAACCTGGAGAAGTTTTCAAAGCTTTTCCAAATCTGAGACTTTTCAGTGTTTTCCTAACAAATGATGCTTCTATCAAAGCAATGCCCGGCTCCCTCCTGTTGTGAAACCTTATCGATTACCTTCTGTAAAACACTTTAAGAACTTCAATAAGAGAAGAAATGAAAGCACAAAGTTTATTATTATTGTTGTCTCAGTATTTAAGAAATACTTAGTGAATTGCAAACTGAATAGTTACTCAACATTTTATATTAGCTTAGTCAGGCAAGTGTTTGCTGGGAACGTCTTATGCTTTAGGACAAAGCTGATTATTGATACATTTAGCAAGTAACAAACAGAAAGCTATATTCTATACAGTAGGTTTACTATGGATGTAATGTGCCAATTGTGTCAGGGGGGACAGACTGTGTAAGGGACAGACAGTACGGCATGGAGAAAGTAACTACAAAGTATTAAAATGTCTTTGAACTGAGCATTTCAAGCCCTTGAACTGAGCTCTTTCCTCTCACCTCCCGGAGCCGAGAGCTGCCCTGTTCTCTGGTGCATGGAGGGGATGCACACACGTGGGGTTGCCCGGGGAGTCTCAGTCACTTGCAGGAGCACACAACAGCAGACACTCCTGAAAGCGGCATCTGCATATGGGAAAACAAACCCTACCTCAGTCCATGTCCGAAGTCCAGCTCTGCAAGCTCATACCTCTGTCTCGGAAGGTTCTCAGGTGCAATCACAGGTGAAAACCCGAGATCCCTGTCCCTTACTGAGCACTGCCCCAGAAGACCTCCCGAGATGTGCATGCCTTGTCCATTGAGCAACCTCAGACTCTGCTCCCCACACCGTTCACATCGTAAATCTTCACACCCAAAGCGGGGTGCTGGCTCCACTCAACTCTGGGAGCTCTCTGTAGTTCTTTCAGGGCTTGAACCTGTTTGGGGCTATAGCGTTAGCCAACTTCTTGTTCGTGGAGGGACAGGCATACCGGAGCATGTTACAGCTCCATCCACAGGTTGACATCCCACAGCCAGCCCTTCCTAAGCAGAGGATGCCTCTCACATGGCTCAGCTGCAATTCTGGGCTGCAGCTAAGCTCATGCCAGCCACATGGAGGGGAAGCCTGGTGCACAGACAGCTGCTCCCAAGCACATCTTTGCTCATAATGAGGATGCATCCCCCATGAGGTCTCCCTATTCAATCTCCAAGCTGCCTGGATAGCTTTTGGGTTTTGACTGGTATCAGGGAAGAGCAATGTCAGAAGAGATCCATTGTAGTGAAGGCTGGACAAAGCTGCTTTGCACCATAATCCATGTCACACTGTCACCATGCGCAAGGCAGCTGTTTAGTAGTGTTGCACAGGTGCGGTGTCATTGCTGCATGCAGGTGGCTGGAGCCCAAGCAAAGCACTGGTGCAAATGCTGCAAATGCCAATACAACCAGTAGAATATGCCCCATCATGCCCAGAGCCCAGGTGTAGCTGTGCCACTCCAGTGGTGTCTCACAAGGCACAAAGACAAGGCTGTCTTCCAGTCACTGTGTTGTCTTCAGCTGGAGATTTTCTGGAGGGGTGCTGTAGAAACAACCTTTAGGTCAAACACAAGCACTGAGAAAATGGGTGCTTTTTCCAGAGCAGACCGAGAACCATTGGGAAATATTTGTAAATCCTGTGGCCATGGTGGGTATCACATGCAAAGAGATTAAGCAAATGTTCATAACTAACAATACTTGTTCTGGTCTAGCTTAAAGACATGTAAATTTGAAGCATAGCAAGCCCTCCCCATCTAACACTGACCAGAACCCACAGTTCACGCAGCCATTCTCAAACAGGTTTAGATACAGCTCTGTTAAGCTCGGGACTCATTGCAAATCCATGTGTACAGCCACACGTATTTTGCAAAATGCCTGGGACAATCATGACAGAATCTAAAGAAGCTGGAGATGGAAGTGATCTATTAGGTCCATTTGCAATCTCTCGTGAGCCAGGCAGAGTTTTTCCCTGGGCTATTGCTTTGCCTGGTCTTGTTTTTAATCACTCAAGCAAAGGGACTCGAACAGCCAGGCAAAGTTATGTCATACTGCTGCAGAAGCAGCACTGGGGAACCTTCTATCTCTGATCAGAACTCAGCCCCACAGTTGTACTTAGGCATGTTTGATGTGGTTAAACAAATCCTATGCAGAAACGCATTTAATTTCTGTAAGTACTCGTCTTCCAAGAATTTTTAAGACCTTGCAATAAACATAGCCAAAGCCATCATTCAACAAATTGAAATCACACTTGCATTAATGGGGTTGCTATATTCAGATTAAACTCAGCCCTCGTGACTTTATCTTGTAATCCAGCAAAGTGAGCAGGTCAACAGAAGTTACGATCAGAGAGTTGAGTGGGCATTTCTTCTCTGACATGTCTTCCACCACTTCCTTCATTTAAGGCAATTCATCCAGGGACCCCTTTCCTAGGTGGAGGGCATTTGCTAACACATCCCTGCAGATGCTTTGCCTCCACGGAGAGTCTCTGCTGGATTTTGTATGTTGAATGAATGCAGTGTTGTTTTCTAAGGTCTGCTTATGGGTCTGGCGCTTTGTGGCAGTGACTGCATTCAGGAGGGTGATGCTCGACCTCATGCAAACAAAGAACAGTCAATGACTCAGAAAAAATATGGTTGTAGAAGTCATTTTTTTACCATCCTGGTTTTCTTCCCTTGAAAGCATAAAGCAAGAAGGTCCCCTCCCAGCAGCCTGAGGAGATTGCAGCACAGATAAGTTGCAATGTGCATGCCATGCTCTAGTAGCTGGGCTCACACAAGGTGTAAGGAATAAGTTCTTACTGCCAGAGACATGGGGCTCTCAGAATAAATACCCGGTGTATTTCGTAGCTCAGTTGCATCTCACCAACAGACTTGTTTTCTTTCCTTAAAGTAATGCTGGAGGTTTCTGGGGTCAACAGAGCTAAATAAAACAACCAGCAAAAACACTGTGGTCTAGGAAAGGGCAAGATTTTTCAAAGGCTCGGCTCCCCTTGGCGGTACAGCTCCCGCACAGAGTGATGAAAGAGTTTAAGTCATCAGAAAAAGCAGGCAGTGACCTGCAGTAAAATACATGGCCTGGTGAGATACACAGCATCTTGCTAATGACCTCCCGAGCTGGGTCAGCAGATGCCACTGCAGGGGGACCCCATCATCTGCTGGCAGCAGGCAGAGCTCCGCTGTCTTGGCATGCCTCCATCCTCACTGCAACCCTTGAGCACACCAGCTCCATGGAAGCCCAGCTAGGGCAATCTACATTTTTGGTAATAACACCCAGGAGTGAGGATTCTTCACAATTTTTTCAAGAGAACAGTCTCACCAGAAATCCAGTCTTTCCTATGAGCTGCAGATCCAGAAGCTAAAAGCCTCTCTGACACTGTTTGGCTGCAATTGCTTACGCTTTTGTTACCAGAATTAAATAAAGGCATCAATGAAAGCAGAGTGAAATTATACAGACTTCTCAAACTTGCAAAAAAAGTTTGGGATTTTGCTCGGTGAAATATTTGAGCTAGGAATTTGAGGACAGTTGTAAATTTTACCCCAACAAGCTCATTCTTTTATTCAGGAAAAGCTGGCAGTTTTCTGCCCTTAGCACATGGCACTGCCTAATGAGGATACGGAGCAGGCCAGCCCAGGGCCAGCCCAGAGCCAGCCTTATGCCTGGTCCAGGAACCATCTTCTGGCATGGAGAAAAATGGCCGAGGATTGATGGGTTGGGAGCGTGGTGCCAGACACATCCTGCTGCTCCAGCTCCTCTCAGATCTATCTGGATCCCCTTCCTCCCTGCCCAGCAGGCAGATTGTGGGGACTGCAACAAAGCAAGCTGGGGCACACGGCAGAGCTTGCTCCTTCGTGCAACACAGGAGCTAATCTCATTGCTGCAGAGTGAAACTGGGTTCCCAGGAGGCCTTTGGGTTTAAACCCATGTGTCCCCCACATAAGAAGGCAGTTTTAAAGTGGTCCAGAGCCCTGGCCAGGTCTTGTAACACTGGAGTGTTGGAGGTCTGAGAGCCACCCTGTAGCCTGATCTATGGTCCTCAGGTCCTGCCAGGTGCCAGGCTGGGACTCGGCGTTGCTGCCATGTGCAGAGAAGCACTGTAGGCATTTCTCCCCCATCAGCACATCCCTGCAGCACAAGTCTCAGTTTGGCACAGCGTGTATTGCTAAATCTACACACCTTGTAATCCTCACCCTCTCTAGAGAGAGGGAAAACCCGATGCACGCAGAGGTATGCCATGCACAGCCTTCCCCACCAACAGCAGCCATCTCAGCCGGGGTGCATCTCAGGACCTAAAAGCACCCCCTCAAGAAAAAAATAAAGTACTTTTAAACTGTGGGTCTTGGACGAGGGGATGGGGGAAGATTGGAAATGGCCCCGTTGCTTCACTCTGCACATTAGCACATTAGCAGCCGAGTTCACTTCACAAACACAAGGTGCGCTGTCAGAATAGCCCAGGGCAAAGTTTGTACTTTGCTTGAATTCTAACTTTTGTTTACCAAGGTAATAAACCGGTCTTCTCTTCCAGGTGTAAATGCTATTATGAAAAGGCATATTTGTGTTTCATGTCACCTCAGATGTACAGTATGTGCTCACATCCTACCCTGTGTGTACAGCCCACATTGTTCCAGAGCCAGGAGAAGAAAGGAAAAGGGGTAAAAATAAATATCCCCACGCTGTCCTCAAAAACACAGGGTTCTGGAGGGTTGAGGAGCTTAACTGGATCTCCCTCCCTTCAGACCCTGTGTGCGGCCTTTGCTCTACCCCATGAAGACCAGCTCAGGCCTTTTCTGCATCCCTGTGGTCTTCCCTCTTACGGTGGCTGGGCAGACCCCAGGTGGGGAGACGGTGGAGACGACCCATTCGCTCCATGCAGACAAGTTGATCTCCAAACAGTGGAGTTTAGTTTCCACCAAACTAGTTGGGTCACCAGTTTGGCTCCTTTCCCCTAAAACCGCCCGCACCTCCATTGTGCCATGTGCATTCAGATGTGTTGCGTTTGGTGTAATCTCACTGAAACTGATGGGAGGGGAGAAGGAGGTGAAAAAAAAAAAAAAAAGGAAAGAAAAAAGCCTGGCACTGGGGTTTTTTTGCACTTCACCTCCTGTTCCTGGTGTTGTGCCCATTTGGCAAGATTTAGAGATAGCAGACGTGCTCTGGATAAAAATGACCTAAATGTTTCCTCATCCCTTCAAACCTGTTTGGTGGCCTTCTGTCTCCAACCCACTAGTAATTTGACCTGGCCACCAGGGCTGCCACCTGAGTGCTCCTGAAAACCAACACCACGAGATCTGTGACTGAAGTGGTCAGGGCCCCACTCCGGAGCATGGCTCCCACACCATGGCATGGCGGGCGCAGGCAAGAGCACCGCCTGCCGAACCAGCGCACCCGCTCCCAGCATCGCCTCTCTCCTCTCCCATTAAGGCACAGACCTCACCTGCCCCCACTGAGCTTGTAAAATTTCACGAGATGACATCTTGAAAAGCTAAGTGTGAAACACTGAGCCTGGACAGAGCCCTCACAGAAGCTGACCAGCTGCAGGTCAGCAATAATTTCCTCCCTCACCCGTTGTAGCCTTTTATGAGCAGATTTAAGAGGGCAATAACCATGCAATAATTTTTTTTTTACACAAACTATTTATTCTGTTAAAAGCCTGTGCCCATAACTCCATCTGTACAACAGAAGAGCTGCTGCAGAGAGGCAAGGAAAAGGACTGAAGAAGACCACAATCTAAGTGGTGCCTGGTGATGGCTTGGCACACCCAGCGCGGGTGCTTTCTCAGAACACCTTTGCTCCTGAAATCAGAAACCCCATGGAGGGAGCTGGGCTGCCAGCACCGTGCAGGTCTGAGCCTGCCCCAGCCCAGACGCCTTCCCCACCCCGGTGTTTACACCGAAGCGCTTGCTCCGGCACAGGCTGAATCTGCGCCCCTGGCTCCTGCACCCAGCGGGGCCCTGGCACACTCTGCTTCCTGGCGGCATGAGCAGCGGCAGGGCCTGGCACGCCTCAGTGCTGCCCACCCCTCCATGGACCTTGTACGGTCCTTCCCATGCCAGCATTGGACCCAAGCGACTACAAGGCAAAGAGCTGTGGTGCAGACAGAGAGGATGGAGGTCCCTGGCTGCACATATTCATGCCTCCTCTTCAGTTCTGGAGCCCACAGAAGCTGTTTTAGCTGGAGTTTTTTAATGTCCACAAAACACATTGTAGGTTCTTAGCAGCTTTTGCACTTTCTCTTTTAGTTCTCAGCTTCCACTATTGCTTTACACTTTCCACACAGGGCTAGAAGGAACATTGCCCACAGGAAAGCGATTCCCCTCACCCATCAAACTCAAGTGTTCCCAGCAGCTCTGCTATCCTTTCCCACATTTCCACTCAATCACATGAGCTGAGCGAGAACATCCTCAGCAGCAAGTGACTTGGAGCAGCAGTGGGATGAAGGCCCAAATCTGGTCCATCATCAACCAGGAGTGGGAAGCTCCTTTCTACCAAAGAGGGGAAACTGGCGCTGCCCAGGGAACTGGCCTGTGCTCACCTCCTCCTCAGGGACTGATTGCAGACAAGGGTGGTGGAGGATGGGAATGGCACAGGTTTCCCCACATGGTTAGTTCCTGCCATGGTGCCTTCTTGGATTCACCCACCCCCTTGAGCTGGGTGGGGCAGAGGAGACCACGTCTGGGTCCACCCATGCGCTCCTGAAGAAGGATTGACATGTCACCCCAGTTTGGAAACAGGTGTGTTCAGTGGCCAGATCAAGGCACATTAGGAGACCTAGAACTTGTTTGACGTGGGCTATTATTTCATGGCATCTTGAGTATATTCCACATGTCCTTTAAGTGCTCCAGCAAAGTAATGGCCCAGGCCAGCCTTTCCAACCATGTTCTTCTAACACGTCAATTTGCTTCTTCCAGAACAGGGAGGGGGTGGCATTTTGCCAGCGTTATGTAAGAAGCAGAGTGATTGCATAAGTTCAGTTGGTCGCAAAGGTATAAAATAGGCTTTATCGGTACTTACCACAGCTGGAAATTTTTCCAGAGGCATGCGTGCATATTTTACAAGGAACTTGTCTTTTTCTAGATTTAGGATCTTCTGGGAGCCTCTTTCTTCTGGATACTTTTGCTGTCAGAAATGTTTGTGCAAAAGGGAATGTTTGCTTTTGTGCGGGAAATAGTAGAAGGAGGTTGTATGTCACTTCACTGGAGCTTGAGTTGCTCTACTGACCCGCAGTCTGTGCAGAGTCAGAGGCAGTTCCTTGATTTAAATCAGTCCCCAGATGCAAGCCTGGGACACTTGGAGTCGTCCAGTCCTCCTGAGAGTAACATCAAGACCATATGACTGCAGCTAAGCAGAACTGCCCCACTTGAGATCTTTCTAGAGAATCAAATAGCGAATAACATCTGCTGAAAACACTGGTTACTTCACATTAATTTCACAAGCAGGAAGGGATCATTGCATTCCACATGTCCGGGTGGGGTGGGACCTTGTATCTTTCAGGGAAGGGGAAAAATGATACAGCATCTAAAAGTGGTCAGAATGTGACTCACTGTAACTTCAGCAACACAAAGAGAAATGGCAAACTTAGCTTTGTTCCTCTAAATGTCTCCTAAACATATAGCATTAAGCATATGGAAAAGACTTTGCAAGACCAAGGCCTGATCAGTAGCTAATGCATTCCCAGGTTCAATAACAAGTACATTTTGTACATCAGAGGAATGGCAGGCTGCCCAGAGCTTTTGGGCAGATGCTGTTTCTAAAGAAATTAAATGCGTGAATAGATAATAACCAAAGAAATCCCTGCTGGAATAGAGAATGGACAACCTCCTTCTGATAAAATCAAGTTCTTGCTCAATCATTCCCTACTTGAACACGAAGACCAAATTGAGTCAGTCCTGAAGGTCCTGGAGTCTTCAAATAAGCGGTTGGGTTTATTTCCTCTTTGTCATGCTGTACTTTACCCTAGGAACCAGCAAAACTTAGAAAGAATGACTGCTCTGTCCCTTCCTAAAAGAGGGACATTGCAGGAGGTCAGCTGGCTCTGCTAGGCTGAAGGAGTCACCCAGTTCCTTCTCAGCTGGTTCCCTCCAGCCTGCTAAGGGCAGGAGGGAAGGAGGAGAGGAAAGCGTGGCTAGCCCGTGTCCTTGCCATGGAAAGCAGGAGGAGCCGAGCGGTGACCCAGCAAGGAAGACCTGCAGAACAGCAAGCGGGAGCGGGGGCCCAGTGGTGAAAAGATGAACATGAGATTGGCGAGGACCGGGTGAGCTCTGACGTGGGAAGGAATGAGGTGAGGGTCAGGGTCAGAGGGGTGAAGAGGGGTAACCTCAAACCACCTGGGTATTTCAAGCAGCTTCCAGTCGTGACGCAACATGAATTCCTCAGCTGGCTTCCCCCTCTGCTGAATCTTCTCCCCACGTTGCTGCCAGACCCTGTCATCGCTGCATGCCCACCTCTGGCTGAAATGGCTTTCGTTGGTCTCACTGGGAGCCCTGTGGGAGCCAGACAAATACTTGGCCATGCTCAATAGGCTTCCTGGCAGGGAGAGTTTACACCTACAGCAAGGCTCAGAGAATGGGTGTGTGAAGTGCACATGGTGGAGCAATATACAGCATCTGAGTGGTGGGATGCTGCTGTTGATGTTGGTGTGGCCACTATCAGCTTCTGGCACAGGGAGGTGGCCAGAGGCAACTGTTTTGTGCCTAGGAACCAGGCTGCTGGTACCACATGAAGGCTCTGGGAAGTGCGGACATGTTTGGCCAAACCTTTCCCAAAGGACAGCATCCAAGTCTTGCTTCTCATTTCCCTCTTGTTCCCTATGGCCCATGGGGATAGTACAGCCTCACAAAATTTCTTCTAAGGCCATGGACCCTGGATGCAAAGGACAATGACTGTTCTGCCCAGGGCCTGGCTCTGGAAAGCAAGGGAGATACAGCTCAGGAGTGCATGAGTGTAGCTGAGCGGCAGGTGGAGACACCCTGAGCAACAGGTGGGACACTTTTGGATGTCAGACAAGTGAGACAGTTGCCCACCAAGCCCACAGGCTCATCCTTTGCCTCCTGGTGAGAATGGCCAGGGGACTAGCCACACTGTGATTGCCAAGGCAAAACCCTGGTGTAGATGACAGCATGGAGCCAAGAACATTTTGCATGCAGGCTTGGTGCCCCATCCTGGGCTGAGCACTGCACACAACTGGGATGTGGTTCTTGACCATCAGGACCACTGGGGCCAGCAGGATGCTTCTGAAATGCCTCATGATGAGAGGAAAGTTCGGTGCAACCAGTCGTCCGGGATAGCTGCAATAGCTGATGTTCCTGGATCTCATTCAGCCTCTGAAAAACATTTATGGCCTATGTGACAAGTGGTTTATTTTCAACACCTAGAGCTTAGAAGGCAAGTGAGATGATGGGCTGTCATCTAGGACATTTTATACTTGTTTAGTGCCAACTATCTTACAATATCATTTCGATGTCACCATTTCCTCCTGCTGAAATAATAATAAAAAAAAATCTATTGCTAGACAACATTTATCAGCAGGGAGATTTCTGGATTTGTTTCCATTACACCTGCTTTTTGCGACTTCATTAGCTTGTTCAGAAGAGGAGACGGCAACTAGAGGGAGGAAAAATTAATACATTTCTATATTTTTAAATCCTTTTAATTATAAAAGATCTGAACAATCCCTTAAAAAATACCTGACTTCAGAGAGTCAACACACAGTTGATGTCATAAAGTATTCATGGGGGCTGGGATTAAAGCTGACATTTTTTAGAGTGATTAAATTTGAGAACCTGATGACTAGAGCTGGGTTTTCATTATTCCCCTGACATGAGCAGAAAGTTTCAGAACTTGAGAGTTTCTAAGTATCCAGCACATCTCTGTGGAGCCCGAACAAATGGCCTGGGGAAAGCGATAACAGGTAGTGCCAACGGTGGGTACACGGTTTCTTTAGCCACATCTCTCAAACCCAGTTACTCGTATGCAGCACTTTCATCCTGATTTGTTCCGCAGATCTGCCATGCCAGGCTTTGCAAGCGGGCGCAGGCTTCTCCACCCCAGACGTCTCTCGGGGAGCAGCTGAAGGTGCCAAAGCATTTGCCAGCTGTGGAGGGAGCAAGCGGTGCCTGGCAGGGCCAGCGGAAACATCGCCAGCTCCCTGCTCTGCTGCTGTAAGAGAGACAGACACATTTCCGAACACCCTCTCCAGCTATTTGTGCTGGATTTGCTACGGTGCTGCACGAGGGACTGGATAGAGGCTCCCACCCTGGAAGCACCTGACACAGGAGATGCAGTAAACCAGAGCCTGCCCACCTTTGGGAGATGCTGCCAGACACATGGAAAGCCTGAGTCCTCTTAGAGGAAGTTTTTCCATGCACAATATTGTACCTGCTTGCGTACGACAATCCGGTACCAGCTCAAGGTCCCTCTCAGGAGACCCGTCCTCAGGAAGAGTTTTGTTCCCAGATGAAAAAGCTCTGCAGAGGATTACTCTGCGAAGTAACCTGTCATGAGGGTTTGTAAATGAGCTCTGCAAGGACCAAGCTCTCCTGGGCAACGCTTCAGAGGGCACAGCCTGAAAATGGCCCAAACTCCCTGCAGGGAAGCCCGGGGAGACAGGTCAGAGGGTGACTTTTGAACTGTGGGGCAGCTCTAGCCCCCAAACTCACACAAAAGAGAAAGGAATGGAGCAGGGGAGGATGCCCAGGCTGGGCTCTCTTGCTCAGGACCTTCCTCACTCAGTCAAGTTGCTCCAGCACAACCTGGTGAGACAAGACTCAAACTTCCCAGGACAAGAGGAGCTGAGCTGGGCTGCACGAACCTGTGGCACTGACACAAGTGAAACTCCCTAAACTTCCCTTGCCCTCCTCCTCTCCAGCCCTGGCAGCACCTCTCTGCAGCAGCCACATAACAGCAGCACCCTGGCATTTGCCAAGCAGGACTCCTACAACTGGCATTTCTGGGCACGGACCTCCTGAGTCTTAACTGACCCACATCTTCCCACAGGCTGTTTCTGGGGCAGCGGCAGCGTGTTTTGCTAGTGCTGCTCACATGGCCCCTGCCCTGCTAGGGCAGTTTTCCAGGCAGGGCAAACATTTCATCATCATCTCCTTCATGTTTCTTTTTCTTTCTCATTTCCCTTTTTTCACCTCGATCTCTTTTCCTTAAATATTGCCTAATTTCCACACGGGTGCAGGTAGTGGGGTGAGCTGGCTGTGCCAAGTGCTGCATGCTAGCCCAGGGGCCATGCAGAGCCAACCTCCTCCGTCCCGCTGGAGGCACGGGGGCTGTGGGGTCCACTCCGAGCCCCTCCACCCACGGACACAATCCTCAGCTGCTGGCCTTGCTGCACATCCCATCATGACATTGGGTGGAGGAAGCTGGACCACTTCCATCAACATCCCTGCTGAGAAGACGGGGCTCACTGGAGAGCGAAGAAAAGGGTGGGCCCCACCATGGTCCTCATCTCCACTCAACTGTGCAAAATCAACCCCCTCCAAAAAGGCTCATCTTCTTATGTTCCCCACTGTGGGAAAAGCACAACCTTGCATTTCCATGGGGCTGGTCACCTGGGCGTGGGTGAGGCTGAAAGCGGGCAGGAACCGCAGGCAGCCACCGGGGCAAGCCGCTGCCTTCCTGCACCTTCTCAGCTCACGCCTCCCAAGAGACAGAGCGGGAGCGCGCTGGTGACAGTCCTCGCCAGGAAACGGTGCTTTCTGCAGGAAAAGCATTTTTGGGTTTCATTATTTTCTCTTTCTGCTCTTATTTTTTTGGAGGGCGGGAGGGGAATTGAGCTGGGGGATTTCACTAAAAGTATGTATTACAGGAGAAAAAATATCCTTTTTCTGTCTAATCAGGAGAATTTTCTTGATGCAGACAAATATCACTGCCCAGAGGGCTGAATTGTTTCTGCTGCCAGTTGCTGAGAACTACACTTTGTTAGATGGGAGTTTGATGGAAACCTTAAGTGGTGGCAAAGATGGAAATTTTGCCGAGATAGCTGCTGGAACTCTCAGAAAGTTCACACTTTGCTGCTGAAAAGGTGTTTTAAACCTGTCTTTGGACCAGATCTTTCATCAGGATGGCTTTGCCAGAGGAGAAAGAAACGGTTTAGGAAAATGGGATGATACCGCTTTCTTGGGGACAGACGTAGCAGGGAGAGATGGGGTAAAGAATGAAGGAAGCCCGGTGCTAGCACATAGGCAGGAGGAGCAACCTGTGCTTGGTGGATGAGGGCATGGCTGAGGTTTCGCTCAGGGACTTTTTAGTCGCCTAATTCTAGATCTGGTACCAGTAACTTGCATTTTCCCCCCAAAAAATATTGGTAGGGTAATTCAGAGTCCTACAAAGGTGGTGCTATGCAAATTTCTGGTGGGAAATACAGCTGTCTCAAAACATTGATAGCCTGTGGTTTCATTTATGTGGTGGATGTTAATGCGTCTAATGGTTCTAAGGAGAGCTGCCTGAAAAAATGGATTTGGAGCTGTTTTGTTTCATGAATGGTTCTGAAAAGTCAGGAAGGAGGGAATTAGTTCAGATTGCAACTAGGACTATTTATTTAAATTACAGCAAATGTGAAAGGTGAGGAGAAAATGCTGCACTTTGATTTGGAGCAATTTACAAGTAAAATGGAGGGGAATTTCAAAGTGAAATAAACATTGCAAATGTACTTTCTTGGAATTTTTTTCTCAGGACAAACAATTTATTACAACCAGCACTAATGCTCAAAACTATTTGTCACCAGATTTGCATTTTTCACACACGGGAAGTTTCAGGTGAAAGAATTTCACCCATTCCCAGCACAAAGCCTGGGAATTGAGGATATCTCCCAGCCCTTTGCCATTGTGTGAATTAACTCAGCCGGACGTTTACACCCAACATCTCACTGCTGAGGCTACATCTCCAAACCAGGCTTTGCATATTGTATTTGGGCAGCTCTGCCCTTTTAACATTTTGGCAAGGTTTCCCCACAATGCGGTGTCACGCTGATAGCTCTCAGGTGGCACAGGGATGTCCTCCAGGTCCTGACTGAGTTTGTGTGGGTCACCCTCCTTCCCACTATGGCAGAGGACATGAGGCCAGTCTCCAGTCTGAAGGCCAGGGAACCCACCCCAAGTCCCAGTCCCATGCTGAGACAACCTCTGTCCTGACCCTACAGTAACCAGGTCATGGATCCAGAGACAAAAACATCACTCCCAGGCACCCGGCACGAGGTCCCTGCCTCGGCTGCATGGCTGCAGAAAAACTGACGCTTCGGGGCTTTGCTCCCCGATTAAATTAATCTCCCTGCACCCACATCCAGGGCTGGAGGGGACGAACACCCTCCCAGGGGATGAGGGCAGGCGGCCACACAGCCCAGCCCGGGTGGACCTGGGCCAGCCCTGGCTTTCTGAGGTCCCAGCAAAAAT
Organism: Gorsachius magnificus; assembly: GCA_034008185.1. NCBI lineage: Eukaryota > Metazoa > Chordata > Aves > Pelecaniformes > Ardeidae > Gorsachius > Gorsachius magnificus. The sequence goes on from CM067087.1 coordinate 36,966,501, forward strand.
GACAGTGGTTAATAAAATCAGGCAGCCGAGGTTAGGAGTAACATTTTTCTCACAGGTAAGTTAAGTGAGAGGACATGGTTTTTCATGCTAAATGACCTGAAAGTCCACTTTATAGCCATGTACATTAACTCTTTAGCGGCAGCAAGGTTTGGAGACACCTCTAGTGGCTTTTATGGCTCTTTCAGAGCGGGATGAAACAGAGTGGCTGTGGAAATAGCTCGTATTTTCTGAAATGACTCAAAAAGGCACCATTAGCCTGACTTTCCTATGCTCCAGAAGCAAGGCAAAGAAATGTTAATAAAATCAGACATTTTTTAATCCAACCCCCCATTTTTCCCCATCGCTTTAATCATTCCTTGTGAACTGCAACCCAAACAATGAAGCAGTGTGCTGGGACCCAAGAACCATACATTAATGTTTACAAGACACTGAGATAACAGGGGAAGAGAGCCATAGAAAAAGCACATAGGGATAAAAGATAGAAATAATATGTTCAGTCTCTGTGATTACTCATGCCCTCAGAGCTGAGCAGGTGCACAAGTTTTTACAGGTTTGGGCCTTGGTTTGATCCAAAGATACCTTCAGATCAAGCTGTTTGCTCCATGAGCGAAGCACTCCCCAGATCCACTTGGCTGCTCTGGGTAGGAAGGAGGAAGAAGCTGTCGGATACCAGGAGTTTGGCACTATCACTGCCTGACTTCAGCCATGCTAGTGATACAGAGGAAGGTCACTCACCAAAACACTGTGTTGATAAATGCCACAGAAGTGTGGAGCTGGGGAGGTCCGGAAGGACAAACACTTTCTGTTTTACAGTGCAAATGGCATTAGGATCAGAAAAATGTCTTTCCATTTTCCTGATCCCAGACATTCCTGGGAGCATAGGCCATGGCTGCTTTATTTTTTAAAATCAACAAGTTCTGAGGAAAAAGCATTTCTTGATCTCGTGACTGCCACAGTAAAGATCTGTCCCCTTGCCGCCAGGCGATGCGCTTCCTGCCAGCTGGACTCACTCGCTGCCTGAGCCCGGTCCCAGCAATGCACAAGCTGTCTCTTATCTGGCAGGTCAGGATGGAGCAATGGGATTGAGACATTTCAAGATATCATCTGGGAGAGCAAGATAAATCAAGGTGAGTTGATTTGTCAATCTCTGCCGCACACTGTAAAGTGCGCAGCCAGTGCATTGCCCCCGCAGCTCTGTCTGCACTGTGTGCTAACAGCACCTTCGCTGCACGCTGGGCTGCCCACCCACCCCTGCACACCCAGACCTGGGGCATGCCGTGGTCCGGGACCACGGGGCTGCTCTGCAAGTTCAAGGGGATGCTAGAGCCTCATCTAGCTCTCATCATGCACACACACCGCCATGCACGGGAAAGGCCAAGGCCACCCTTCCTAACTGCTTTCCCTTTGCATCCCCTGAGCAATCCCAAGGGGTCTTGTAGCAACCAGAGTAGCCACGTCAAAGCTGGATTGTGGAAGAAAAGCAACTTCTTTCTCTTCATCGTGAAGTTGGATACAGTGCGATGGAAATGCCCTCACAGTATGTTTTACATGGAAAAGTGTTTCACGCCAGGCAAATGCAAAACCTACCCTGGTTCCATTTTCTGGCTGCGTGCTCAGTCTCCCTTATCTCTGCATTACATCGCGGCACGCTGTGCCTGAAGGCTGCCGCCCCATCATCAGGCTGCACCGCCTCAGAGATGCAACCTTCTCTTGTTTTCAGCCCCGCTTTGTACCAGTTGAAACATCTTATCTCCTTTGCTGGATCAAGGTCTCCCCTCTCTGTGTTGCAGCTCAGCACATTAAAATTGCAAGTTTCAGCTATTGCCAGCTGTTCTGGGTCTCTGTGCAAGACTCTGCGTTTCCCTCTGACCTGATCGCTTTACAGACTGGCTTAAGCCTCACCTACCTGCAATGTGGTGTAAGCCCTTGCTTCCTGCTAAGGGTACGTTCCAGCTCCCTGATGGATAAGGATGGAGTTAAGCCTGTTTCCCTGAATAAGCGCCCAACAGGGAAAATTCAGCTTGACACATGGGACTGGCAGAAGTGATGCTCGGAAAGCCCAAGGAGGCAGGAATAGCCTGGGCACTGCATGCTATCTTCAGGATGGGGGTGATTTTCACTTGTTGGGGCAGAAACCCCTTTGCTCTGGAACTGAGGAGCACGCAGGTGAGGTTGGGGCCCCAGCCTGAACAACACAGAGGTGTCTGAGAGTTGAAGGCAGAGCAGGATGGACAGCAAGCCCTGGCATCCCGTTCTGGGTGAGCAGGATGTGCTGCAATCACCAGAAAACTGCAGATGAGGTCTGGCAGAGAGAGCCTAGCGAAGCACAGCTCTGCCTGAGCACAGCTCCAGGGAAAGCTCCTCTGGGGAGGTGGGATCAAAGGGGCCTTCCCCTCTGCTGCTAGGTGGTACAGTGTGGGCGGGCGCTGCTCCCCACAGCAATATCTCTAATAGAGTAATGGCACCATGTAAGGATAGTAAAGCAACATTCACTATAATAACACCGTGCACTTTAGTGACCTCCATCTGGAGGGCTTTGTGACATTATTTAACCTGTCCATCCTCCCTAGATCATAAAAAACTGTTATCCACCTTCTGCTGTAGGGTCAGCGATGGGGACCCATATTTCCCAAAGCCTCCCCTGACTTTCCGTCCCCTGATTTAATCCTGGCCATGCAGGAGCAGCGTGGGAACAGCCTGGCCCCAAGCCAGGGCACAGCCAGTGCTCTGACCTGCTCAGCGCCAGCCCAGCAGGACGAGCCACTGGGAAGGAGCAGGGAATATCAAACAGGGGTTGTGCCTGAATATCTGCAAGGCTGGTGCTCGCATCTGAGGTAGCCACCTGTATGGTCCATAAGAGTACTTGTAGGGCACAACCAGCTTACCATGGCTGGCTCCATCAGGATGAGGTGAAGGGTTTGGATTTCTGTACCTGTTACAAGAGCAGCCCAGCTAGCTGGCCCCGGAGCAGATGCTCGTGCTGGGGTACCTGCCTGGGTCCACATCGCAGCCCAGCAGCAGGTCCAGAGGAGAACTAAACCATACCATCTGCCTGCTCCTCTCTTCACCGGCACTTGTCTCCCACCAGCTCTCAGACAGCAGAAGCTGTTCAAGTCTCCAGACTGAAATTCTCAGTATTATCATTACTGTCACAGCACCAAGAGGGACTCAACCAAGACCAAGGGACTTGTTTTGCTGGATCCTACACATCACATGCTTGGAGGGAGTTTCTCTGCCTACGAACATACTAAGTTCCTGGTCTCATAAATTCTTACAGGCATTACCATAAAACCTCTGAGAAATTACATGGAAAGGAAGATGACCAGGCCCTACAGAAGCTGTCTGTTCCTGTCCCTGAGTTTAATTAATCTGTCTACGGGCTTAAATCGTTCTGAAACACCTTGTGGAAGACAAAGGCAGGAGTTCCTGTCCCTGAGTTTAATTAATCTGTCTATGGGCTTAAGTCGTTCTGAAACACCTTGTGGAAGACAAAGGCAGGGCAGGGAGAGCTCAGGAGGAGTTAAGGACCCACAGAGAGCATTACCAACCTGGCACAGAAGCTCTGCATGTCATGGTCCTGTGGGCACGCGCTGTTCTGGGGGGCTGCCCTCAGACGTGGTTGTGTCTCCCATTGTATTTGACTGTTTGCAGTCAATGAATGAGTCTGAATGTCTCTTCTGAGACACTCTCCAATTGAGACTGCAGTTTCCTTGTTTCGCATTTCTGCTCATTGCACCGACATGTTTACTATTCCTGAGAGCCATCTTCCACAGACACCCATGCCTGTGTGCGACGGCTTCAGTGCTGACCCCTCCAAAGTGGGATCTGCAGGGGGACTTGAAAGTCTGAGCACTGCCTCCCGCAAACGCAGAGCTGAGCTCTGTAGTGACCCACTGCGAGCCACCACGTCGGCAGTGCCTGGCCAGCACCTGCATGCTAGGAACTTTCTCTAGCCAGTTCTCTCAATGACAGAGCTAGACCTGATCTGTATAATAGACCTGTTCCCTCCCGAGGGAAAGCTCTGCACCGTCGTCTTTTTGCCTTAACCAGACAGACAGACCGATGAACCCTTGAGATACTGGGAATGCTGGCTACTAACAAGGTTGGCCAATACCTGGGATGTCTGGGGGCTGCAGGCATCTTAGCTGAGCTCTTCCTGCTGAAGAGAAGGCTAATTAATCAGCTCTGCTATTCTGGCATCACCCAAAAGTGAAAATACTTTCTGGCACAGCAGCAGGCACAAAATTAGCTGCTGCATTAAACTGCCAAATCTCCTTTACTCCTTTATTCGTTGCATTTGGTGATGATGAGGAGAGAGGCATTAACCAGTCCCTGATGGACAAAGAAACTATTACTCTACTTTCTCTTTGCAGCGGGGAGGAGGAAATAGGTTTTATTACTGAGATTTCCTTGAAGACATTCACTTGACTTTGTGGCATCAGAGACTGAAGAGAAATGAAGAACACAGAAATCTTGGCACAGCAGGAGAGATTGCGCACGGATAATAAAAGAGAGAAGTACCAGGTCAATTGGGATCTGAAATATACTTAGGTGATTGAATCCTTGTGCCGGGTCGAAGCTCTGACGATCTGCTGGGCTCAACTAATTTCAGCATTACAGCCAGGACCTCTGTGCTGGCACTAAGGGCCTAAACCAGGAAACTTGCTGGGAACACGCATCCATGATGCATCGGAATGGAACAGAACGGAACGGAATAGAATAGAACAGAACAAACCAGAAATAACAGATTTTTAGATATGTTTTTTTTCTTTTTCTTTTTTTTTTTTTTTTAAATTAGATCTAGAACTTACTTACCCATCTAAGTCTTAGGCCTAGATCCTGACTAACATGGTATGACCCTACTAAAAGCACGTGCAGACTGGAAGAACCCATGTGAATCACCTTATCCATGTCATGAAATCTCAGAGGGTTCAATCCTGAGAGATCTGTGTCCCCCGCATACATCCATGAGTCACAGCATGGAATGGCAACATCTTCAGCCACCACAGCTGTACCCAACAAGGGTCAGGAACCAAAGCTTGCGTGCTAACTGCAGAAGGAGGTGGTGATAAGGGCATGGGGCAAGCTGCCAGGCTGGTGGCCAGGTTGCAGGACACGTGGTGTGTTCTGCTACCCCTTCTCCAGGGCCAGAAAGAGGGGCAGGGATCAGTCACTCAGAAGAGGGCAGAGATCTATTAAATCACTTTAGAATGAGATGCTGGATTTCCTAAGGCATAATCCCAAATTCTTGACTTTTCTACCAACACAAACACAGCCTGGACACAGACATCTGAGAGACCTAAAGCGTATGGGAGCCAGAGGGCAAAGCTGGCACAGAGGTGACCTAAGCATGGTGGGGGACCAGCAGTCTATGAACAAACATAGGGTGGAAATTGGAAGAAGCACCCTAACCATGAAGGGAAAGAGGTCCTGCAACAAGCAGCCAGAGGCAAAAAGCCAACCTGGCAAGTTTGTAGCTGCCAAAGAAGATGTGGTGGCCCAGAGCTGTGGGGATCGGGCTCCAAAGCCCACCAAGTCCATCCTGTTCTTGGTCACTGAGGCACCATCCTCATCTCATGGGATTCTGGCTTGTGGAGCCCAGGCACCAGGAAGGCTGGGAAGGGGAACCACATGAAACCGCCCTGTCCCATCACTTCTGACACTGAGGGGAGATAACATGGGCTGGTGGCCAAAGGATCCCCTCCTGGCCAGGGTGCGTTTGAACCTCCCAGGAGGGAAAGTTCAGGTTCCTGGCTCAGGAGCTGGCTCAACTATCAGCACAGCACGGTGAGATGAGCTTGCCTCACAGGACAGGTCCACAAAGAGCCTGGCGGTAGCTGGAGCTTTGCTTCAGGCAGGCTTTGCTGGCTGCTGCTCAGGGCACCACTCCCCAGCTCTGCTGCACCTCCGATCCTCCCACCTCCCTCTGCCTCACTTTCCACATCTACAACGTGGAGCTAAAGCTAATTACAGCCCCTAGAGCGGAGCCGCGTGGCTTGGCTTTGCTCACATTTCGAAAACGCTCGGAGATGAAAAGTGCTTGAGAGAGCAGAGTATTGTTATTACTAATAATTACAAAAATTAACCAAATATTGGTCTAGCAGCATCCAGCCCTGCTGCTGATTCTTACGTAAAATACACACATGCTCTGACTGCCAAACCAAAGCCCCAGAATCACTACATCAGCCCTACAGTATCGAGAAGGGGGGCAAGAAGTGCCTTGGGTCTAAAAAGGGTTGCCTGTTCCAGCAATTAATTTAATTGGCCTAAATATAACCCAAGGATACTGCAGGTCCAAATTGCTCGCTGACAACAAACCCAAACAGGGCCCACAGGCTGCAAGGCAGCAGGTTAAACACTGCCTCTGAAGCTGCCGGGCTGATCCTGGCACCCGAGTATTTTTTCTCCTGGTATTCACCACCACTTGCTGCTGCAGAGTCGGGCTCTTGTAAAATGTTTATCAATACCTGGGCATCTTCCAAACTGAGAAAGGGTGCATGCGGAGAGAAGTGTCCCCTTGCAGTCAGTGAGGACTGGATTTCATCACTTGTTTTAATTCACGTCTTTATAATTTTATTGCTTTTTTTCCCCCCTGTTTTCTAATAAGCTCTTCTAACACCTAATAAAATCAGTCCTTTTCCCTTCTACTTACCTCCCCCTGCTGCCATTGCAATTACCTAGACAAGAAAAATACAGAGCACGGGGTCCTGCAGCCTGAGGTTTTAGTGACTGATTTCAACCGACGTGAGCAGAATCGGCAATAAACTTCAATGTCATAGTATCTTGATTCCTCTTTCTTCCGTATTGCATGAAATATCTGAAGGGGACAAACACCAAGGAGTGAGAAGAATTCTTTTGGGTCATATAGCCAAAAATGAAACTAAGAAAGGAGCCATTTCCAGAAAGGGAGATGCAGTCAGCTGTGCAATAGTTATCGGTAATAGATGGCATCTCTCACGGACGTGATCTCTATTATCCTCCTATCTCAGCATCTCGCAGTCTTTAATGGATTCTTCCCTCCAGCATCTTTGTGAGCCTGTGCCACTGTCCTGTATGCATTTTACCAACTGGGACCAGAAGCACCAACAGGCCAAAACCCAGCTCCCCTAACCTATGCTGGCACCCAGTTCCTGCTGGCCACAGTCTAAAAATCCATCTGTAATCTGGGCGCTACACTATTTAACTGTGAATTTATTTGCGAAGGTAGATAAAATGCTCCGTGACCACAGAGAGGCAAACAAATCTCATAAAACCCAAGTTTGTTATTTCCTGCTCTGCTTTCAAAACAAAACACAATAATTTTAGTAGACAATTAAACTCCCTGATTTCCTAGGGAGGCATGCTCACAAATACTTTTGAGGATCTGAACCCACATGATTATGTAAGGAATTAACAGGAGGGAATTAACCCAATCGCTGGAGCATCCTTGTGAAGAGGATCTCATCCACACTTGGGGCTGCCATAGGGAAACATGCCAGAGCAAAATATAAGTCCCAGAAATACTTAAAATTTAAATCAGGGAAGTGCCAGAAAACATCCCAGCATTGCTGCAGGTCAGGGGGGCAGCTAACCTGACCCCTTGCTGTCTCCTGCCTCACCACCGTGCCGCCCGTACTCTCCGAAGCCAGGGAAAACAAGCCCAAGTTTGAACATACCCCTTCTGAGCCCACGGGACCTCTGTGCAGGGCAGAGCGAGCCGCAGCAGCTGCCTGTGGGCTGGTCGTCCATGCCTTGCCCTCTGTGCACAGGCATAGGCTCTGCATCGGGGCAGACAGTCCCTGGGCACCCACGGGAAATTTGGCAAGGGGGCTAGAAGCACCAGGGTGCCGGCCCTACTCTGAGCAGCCGCGGGGACGAGGCAGCACGAGTGCAGGATTTCCACAACTCGGCAAGGATTTCGCATTCTTCTCTCCACCCCGGGGCTGCTTATTAAATATGCTGTCATATTAAAACAAAACTACTTTAAAAACTAATAATAAGTAGTAAGCGAGCAGGATTCAGGGAAGTAATGGGGAAGGTTGTGGGCCTGATCCTGCTCTGCCTCAGGCTGGGGTAATGAGAAGCATTGGGTGAAGCCTCTGGGAAGGCAGGTCCACAGCGGGCTCCTTCATTCCAGCCTGGGTGGGACAGAAAGGAGATCTGGCCCCTTTCCCATATTTAATGCTGTGACAGTTGAATTTATCACACTGAAGCCGGCGGAGCTGTTTGCAGGAGCAAGGATGGCAGCAGCAGCAGCAGCCCTGGCAATGCAGAGCGCGGCCGGGGGGAACCAACCCTCCCTGCCCGGGATGGATGCAGCTCCCAGCGCCGCGCGGCCGATAAAAGCATACCTTTCCCGGGCAGGCAAAGGCTGCCTGAACTGTCACTTTAATTGAAACCTTCTGCAGTCGTCTACTTCACCTTATGTTTAATGATTCACCTCTTAAGCAGCCCACTTGTACCTTTGTAATCTTTCTGAAGGTTAACTTGTTGATCCTAGAAACTTGCCTGCAGAGAGAGAGGCAATTTGCGGGGAGGTTCAGAAGAAAGAAGTATCATGTTTTCTGATGAAAAGTGTTTTTCTTGAGGCAGAAGGAAGGAGAAATAAATTGCAAAATTCAGAAGAGCCGATGAGACTTTGGAAAGAAAACAGAAAAGAAGAAGAAAAAAAAAAAAAAGAAAGAAATGTCCTTAAAAAAAAGGAGGAGTTGGGGGGGAGCAGTTGCGTTTACTTTCCAGCTCCTGGGAGATGTTTTGTTTCTGGTTTATAGGAATTAAAAATATATTTGTCATTTACCAGATTAAATAAAAATAATCCTAGAGTTAAATTATTTTTAGGATGTTAAGAGTTACGTTCTTCTGGGGACTAATCTATTTGTAACGCTGTAATGGAGTAACTGACCATTTCATACAGCTTCGAGATCGATCCTGCCCTATTTGCCATGTACCTATGCAAATAAATATCCCATTCAATTCATGTCCATATCGTAGAATCTGCCTGCTTCTTTCTTACTCTTTTAATATTTAATTATTTAAATCAAGGAGAAATCCCACAGGGAATTTTTGTCTCAAAAAATAGCCGACTTATTCCTGTCATTCAAGAGTAACAGAAAAAGATGAGAAAATCAAATTCTTTTTAAGTCCTAAAACTGAAACTTAAACAAGAAGGACGAGGATAAAAAAAATCCTAAAACCCAGAAACCAAACTTCCCCCCCTTTTTCACTTGAATATTCTGGTTTTTTAGTGTAGCTATTCATAGTCGTACCTAAATGTAGTCTATAAATCTACTAATACATTATTTAACACTCTAACTACTGGTATAAAAAATTATAAAATATTCTGTTGGCAATACATTTAATTGAATTCTTTTCAGAGACAGCTTGTTATTGCCAGAATTTTGAGATAGTACAGAGAAATAAAAGAATTTCAGGAGGCAATAAAACAAATAATTACCATTTTCACCATTACTTCCAGATACCCTCCCATCCAGTCATGAAATCCTTTAAGCCTAAATCAAAGGGTTTCAGTGAACAAAATTGTACGGATCATTTCAAAGAATATAAAAATTATGTCGATGTTTTATTTGAAGAGAGAAATTGAAATTCACGTAGCACTACCGGCTGCGACATCTGAGCAGTTATTAAAAAAAAAAAAATAAGGCTGGTTTAGCCTGAACTTTAGAGGCCTGTTTCAAAATGATCAGGATCGATGCAAATCCCTCTTTTAATTTCAGTGTGCTTGTGCCCATAAAACTTCAAGGCATCGCCCTTCTTCTTAGGCTCTCTTCTGCTTTTTAATATCAGGGATCTGCAAGATTTCTCCGAGGGGCATGAGAAGAAGAGCAATAAATAAAACTTTTAACCATCCAAAGCAAGCACTGCCTTTATTATTTTTATTTTTTTTCCCCAACAAAGCAACCACTTTCACATTAGGTTTGAACTACCTCAGCATAACTCCTTATCAGGAAAGTATCTGTAGGGGTTAGTGAGGTTTTTTAAATCTTGACAGCTGAAAGTTGACAGATCTGCTGAAAAGGAAAGAGGTCAGTGGTGCCGCTCAGCCATGGGCCAGGGATTTTCAGCTTCCACGGGTCACGTGCTTCATATTTTCATGGGTGCCAGGATGACAAGATCTGGGGACAAGCAAGGGAGTGGGCTGGGGACGCTGCCCGGGCGAAGGCTCCCCCGCCACGTGTCCTGCCAGGAGGGTCCCCACCCGGCACAGCCCTGCCGAGGCACTGCCAGGCTGCGGTCCGTAATTGGTTAAAAATTGATTGGGACCAGGGGTGGGAGGTAATCACCTGTGGCTGGAAAACCTCTGGATGAAGTTTCCCTTCTAAATGAAAAATGGGGCAGGGATGGCACGGGGCTGCGGGTGCTCAGTGGGACAGGGACGGTCTTTGCACACCTCCTGGAAACTGCTGTTTACTCGTAAGCCAGTGTTTGGGAGATGAGGCAGGCAGACAGGCAGATATCTCGCTCCTTTGCCTATGTGGGAGGAAAGTCATTTTTGACAGGCAAGTCTGCACTGTCTCCTGGCAGCGAGAGCCAAGCAAATATGCCAGTTATCTGGGCAATTTTGCAGGAATATTATCCTGGGGTTTTATCTGAGCGTGGCGCAGACGCGCAGCCCTCTGTCATCGGAGCGGATCTTCTCGTGGGGTATTGGTCTGGGTGTGATTGGTTACCCCAAATTGGGTGTCTGCACATGGCGTGGAGGCAACAACCTGCTCTCAGGCCGTGTGGGGAGCCGCGTCATTGCATGGAGGCCCGGTGGGCCGGCTGGCCGTACGCCCCTCCACAGCCTTTGGCTGTCCCTCCCTCCATCCCTCTCTCCATCCCTCTGGTCCTGTCCTCCAGGGCGCCCTGTGCCCCCCCTGCCCCATACCAGTCCAGCTCCAGATGCCAGCAGATGCTGAGCGGTACCTACGGCCACCTAAAGCCTCTGCACGAGGTGCAATGGGAGCAACACAAATTGGGCCGGGGGCTTGCGGGTGGGCAAGCAGTTGGTGGGCTGACTCGGAGCCGGGCTGGGCGGGGGCAAGGTACGGTCAGGTATGCCCAGGGCATGCTGGAACAGCCAAGTTCTACCACGACATTCAAGTTTTTCCACTTCCAGTCCTTTCCCTTGCAGTAAGGACCGAGCCAGATCACAAACACTCCAATTAAAACAAAAAAAAAAAAAAAAAAAAGAGAAAAGAAAGCAAGAAAAAGGAGCCCCAATGAGCATCACAGTACTCCACTCCCTGCCATTTCCATACGCCCGGCTGCTGCTCCCTCTTCTCTCAGCCAGAGCCCATGCCTCTTCCGATACCCAGGAAAACATTTTGTTCTGCGTTAAAGGCTAAAGCTAACACATGACCAGCAAGAGGCAGCAGTTTGTTTAGCTCTTGGAGTTTATTTTAATTGCGGCCTTGTTTTGTAATGAGGACGGCCACGGCAGGGGGAGCCTTCTGGGATCCAGGGGGCTGTTCCGGCGGAGTTTCCTTATCAATAAAAAGAAGCCTGGTCTATTTAAATTAACAAGAACTGGACGGGATGCGTGCTCAGCTGCTCAGTTTTCTTGGAAGTTAAACCACACACATTTGCTTATTAAGGATTTCAGTGGCAGTCTGGGATCACAGGTCCTCTCCAAGTGCTACCTTTAACATCCCCAACCTCCATCAGGGAGGAAGGAGGGGGAGAGAGACGGGGCCCGCGCTCATGCTGACAGGCAGAAAACGGCCTGGTAAACCTGAGTAGTTTGTTATGATGATGCATGAAAAAAAGGAGGAAAAAAAGAAAAATCATGTGATTTTTATGCAAATCAGGTGAATTGGACGGTTAAAAAACCCCTAAATGTCAGGTAGATAAGATCACATACACCTAGAGCAGTGTCATGATATTCTTTGTACGTTACATTCATACTGGAAACCAAAACGTGTTACAGAAATCAGACACCCACAAAAAGCTCTGAGATTGCACTGAGAACAGGTTCCTGCAAAGCACCAACCTCCGACAAAAAAAAAAAAAAAAAAAAGAAAAAAAAAAAGAAAAAGAAGTAGGTTAGATTAGAAAACAAGATAGTTCAATTCAGCCAGGGAATAGGCTGTCCCCGCGCAGCATGCAGCCTGCCCTCGGTGCACACGCGTTAGTTCGTGCGGCGGCACCCGGCTCTGAAACGGGCAGGCTGCTCCCGCAACCCATCCTCGACTACCACGGGGAAGAGGAGAGATTTACGGGCTCCCTTCTGTCAGGCTAAACTTCCCTCTCCCAGAGACATTTTTGGGTTTTTTTTCCCTTGAAAAGTCCTGGCAGCTGTTTTGCATGGGGATGGGTAAGCAGTGTGGCCTGAAGGAGTTAATTTCAAAAGAAAAAAATCATAGTGGGGCACTGTTTATTTAAGCAGTATTTTGTAAAAGACAAGGCACTTCTTTCCAGAGGTGCAGTTCACCTGGGAAAAATATGCACCGGCCTCGAAGCCGCTTAAAAACCCACCCCATGTCCCCTGGGGGAGAACAACCCAAACCCCTGGAGCTCCCATCGCCACCCAGCAACACCTCCAGCGCTGAGGGCTTTCAACATCAAACTGCAGCTCTCAGGGAGGGCTAAATAATTTCACACCGCGTAGTGCCCCGCAGGCCAACACGCAGGCAGAGGGGTTGCTTTTCATCCAAGGAGCTTGGCCAGGGGGAAAAATGGAGAGGCTGGGGTGGGATACCCCATGGGGGGGTGCAAGGCACCTGTAGCGATGCCCAGCGCTACTCCTGCCCCTGCTCCCACTCCTGGGAGCCGCTCCGGTGTGCCCAGCAATACCCCTGCCAGCTCCGAGGGGACCAGTTCCCCGCAGCATCGCCCCTGTCCCAGCATCGCCACTGCGTTGCAGGGCAGCGCACAGGGGCTCAAACCCCTGCCTGTGTGAGGGGCTCTCTGTGGGAGGTTGGGGGCTGTTTTCGAGAGGGAGGTGCGTGGGGCTGGCCCCCTGCAGTGGGGTTACCGCAGCCCCGCACCGTCAGGGCCGAGCTGCTGCCCTTCCACGTGCCGCACAGGCGCCTCGTGGGTGCGTGGGAGCCGCCCCAAGGCTGGCGGGGAGCGTCCCGCAGCCGACATGGGGGCTGCTGGTGGCTTCCCGCCCGCCCGGCAGCCCTCCCTGCCACGGGGCCACCTTTCCCCCCAGAGCGAAGCCTCTTGTTGTCAGCCAGTGGAGGTGAGGGAGGCTGCCCCGCTGGGGCATTGCTACCCTGCCCGCCCGGCAGCCACCGCCACTGGCTGCCAAGCTGGTCCTCAGAGCTGGGACCCAGATGGGACGGGCAAGGGAAAAGGGTGACAAGGTCTTGCTCGGCACTGATCCCTCTGGTTGTTGGGGGGGAGAGGGGTCCCGGGAAAATGACCCCGTCCCCAGCACCCCAAAACCCTGGTGAGGCACCGCGGGGACCGCTGCTGCTTTTGGGGGGCAGAAGAAAGCGGTGGGAGGGAGAGGCAGGTGGCAGGAGCCCCTGGGGAGCTGCGGCTGGGCCCTGGGTAATGGAGGCGGGGGAAGAGAAGGCACGAAACTGGAGGAGAAAGGCCAAAAACCCCACGAAGGCACCCAGGCCGCCCAGTTCCAAGCTGAAAGGGGATGCTGGTGGCTGCTCTCTACGTCCCCGGAACGAGGAGGGTTAGAATGGAAACTCTGCTGCAAGCCCAGCTTGGCAGTGGCCAGGCAGAGCGAGAAAGCTCCCCCGTAAAAGTGCTACTTGAACAGAAGCCGTGCTCAACCTCGGGTCTCCACCAGAAAGAAAAAAAACCACCCAAGCGGCAGCCCTCTCACTGCTCCCAAACGTCCCGCAGGCACCGGGCTCCGCCGGGCACACACTCTGGCTAAAGCGAAAGCATCACACGCTGCAGAGAAATGACAAGCAGAAAAGATCTGCCCCCCCCCTCCCCACCAGCAACAACCCCCTTCCTTTTAATTTCATTGCTGATTAAAAAAAAAAATAATTAAAAAAAAAATCAAAATCCCAGAGCAGAGTTTATATTATTGGGTCTGTTCCTCCTTCGGCCGTGCGCAGACAGCCAGGGAGCCCCCTCCCTGCCCGGGGCCGGGACCGGAGTCGCACAGCTCCAGCTGACTGGGAATTACATTTTGCTTTTTAACTACAGGAAAGCCGTCTCTCCAGCATATCTGTACCAGCTCAAGTGTCTCGGGAGTACCATCCCCGTCTTGCCACCGGGCTATTTTTAATGATGAGTCGGATCAGCAGAAGGGCTTTCTTCCTAATTTTCTTCTCTCCCCCCCCCCGTCCCCCCCCGCCCCTTCTTGCTTTAAAGCGTTTCGGTTCAAGAGCTCAGCTGTGAAATCAAAATAAAGCAGCACCCGGGGACTTTGCGTCCAAGGTGGCCGCTCCGTGGGGCTCGGCAGGGGCTGAATTGGGAGCTCTGAGCAACTGCGTGAGTGGACGGAGGGCACCGTGACCTGCGGGGGTTATTCTCGTAAACAAATTTCTATTAATTGCAACGGCCCGGGAATGCCATCGCAGCCCCGAGCGTGCCCTCCCCCTGCTCCCCGCCACACCGAGCGGCCACCACACCTCGCAGCCCGAAAAACCGACGGGGAAAGAAAAATGAGACTTGCGATCCGCTGATCCACCCCCCCCCGGAGACAAACCCTCGCAGCAGGCCCACTCAAAATAAATACGCAAGGCTGGGGGATCGAGAGGCAGAAATCTCGGCGGATTTACATACAGGGCGATACATTTCCATACCGGACCGGGGGAAGGCTGGGGTGATGGGCCCCCTCCCTCTGCCCCCCCCTGCAAAACCCACCCGAGGCACGGGTGGCAAAGGCTTTGCATTATTCCCCCCCCGCCGCCCCATGCCTCCCAGCAAAGGCCTTTGCCCGGCACTAGGCGAAAAGCGCCAAAATAAAATCCCTTCCAGAAAAGCCACCGCGGTTTTGCATCCCCGGCACAGTCCGACATTTCCGTGCAAGCAGAGTATTTACAGACTTACAGGTTATTTTGCAACAATAACAAGCACAGCTACAAAGAATTAACCCACCACTCCAGAGTCCTGGAAAGGAAAAGAGAAAACGGATAAAAAAAAAAAAAAAAAAAAACGAAATCATCTTTTTTTTTTTTTTTTTTAGGTCTGGAGAACCCCGGCAAGGAAATAGAAATTAAAATAAAAATTAAAACCAAAAAGGACGAAGGGAAGGGGAGCGCATCAGGAGGGGTCTTTAACAAAAAAAGCTTCTTTCCCCGAGTGTAAATCCCGTCGGAGGCTGTGAGCCGAGCGTGGCTGTTTGCAAAAATTATTAAAAAAAAAAAAAAAAGCTGATTGAGGGAAAAAAAAGAATTTAAAAAAAAAAAAGTAAAAATCCAGTGCAAGGCAGCAGGATCCTGGCTTTGCTCGCTGGGTTTTTGGTTTGGTTTTTTTTGTTTGTTTTTTAGGGGGGAGGGTTGCTTTTTAAACGCGAAAGTGACCCCCCCCGCCCCAAAATTAAATATAAAAATATTTTTTAAAAAAAATATAAAAATTAAAAGGCGTAATTTTTTTTTCCCGCCCCAGATCTCTTCCTTCTCTCTCTCTTTCGGAGAGATAAAGGGGGGGGGGAGAGATTGGGGGGGGGGGATGTGTGTTTGCACCACCCGGCGTTGCACCCGGGACCCCCCGTTCGCCGCCGCCGCCGCCGCCGTTGCCGCTTGCTCCGCGCCGCGCGCGCTGCCCCGCGGCCGCGCGCCGCCACCCCGCCGCGCCCCCACGTCACACACAGCACCCGCCGCCACGTGACCCGCCGCCCGGACGCGACCACTGGGAACGGGGAGAGAGGGGGGGGAGGAGTGAAAAAGGGAGGGCGATTCGGTGAGACCCCCGCCGCCGCCGTCCCCCTCCGGGGCAGAGAGGCCCCCCCCGCGCCGCCCCCAACGGGGGGCGGCGGGGGGGGGGGCCTCTCTGCCCCGGAGGGGGGCGGCGGCAGCGACAGAGCGGCGGGGGGAGGTCCGCGGCCCTCCCCGTGCTTAGCGCAATGGTAGAGTCTGCAGCTCAAATTCCGAGAATTGGGCTCTGTTGATTCTTAGAACTGGGGTTCTTAGAAGTGGTGATGCAAGGAGTTTCTAGGAAAGCCCGGAGACCAGGTGATTGCTGCTTCTATTGCCGCGGCCGATTTTACCCTTTAATTCTCTCTCGCTCGCTCGCTCTCTCGCTCGCTCTTTTTTTTTTTTTTTTTTTTTTTTTTTCTCTCCATTTTTTTTTTTCCCTCCTCTTTCCCTCCCTGCCCCGCTCCGACGCCTGGCGCGGAGCCGCCTCTGTATATTTCTACCCAATTTTTTTTTTTCTTTTTCCCCCCCCCCCCTTTCCCCCCCCCTTTCCCGCGGCAGGTGCCCCACAGCCCTTTAATTATATATTTTTTTTAATCCCCTAAATTTTAATATTTTTTTCTCTGCTTTATTTTATTTATTCAATTCACACACACACACACACCCCTCCTTCCCCCCCACCCTTTCCTTGCACGCTGTCAGGCGAGAAAAATAGGGGTGCCTGCCTGTCTTAACGCTGGGAGCGTGTGTGAGGGGAGGGGAGGAGGGGGGGGCGATGTCTCCCCTCGCCGTCCTCTCCCGGGGTTATGGTTATTGGGTTATTGCCTTTCCCACGCGTGACGGCCGGGTGGGGACGGGGAGGACGGCGGCGGCTCCTCTCTGCACCTGCAGCCGCCCCAGGGGCGCAGGACGGCGGCTGCCGGCCGCCGAGCGTGTGGCGTTTTGCGTGACTCGGGGTCGGCTCCCAATGGCTGGATCCCTCGGTCGGGGTGTGTTATTTTTTTCTTCCCCCCCCTTTTTTTTTTTCTTCCCCTTCTTTTCTCTTTTTTTTTTTTTTTTTTTTTTTTCGTAATGCGTGTCGTGTCGCTGTCGTCGTTTCGCCGCCGCACGAAGCCGCCGCGGAGCGGGGCTGGCGGCAGCGCGGGGGCTCGGCGGCCCCGGGCACCGCCGCTCCGGCCCTTCCGCATCACTTTCCCTCCCCCCTCTCTATTTTCCTTCTTATATCAATGTATCGCCGCGGTCGTTACCCCCTCCCCGGCGCGACTGCGAAACGGCCTTTTGCAACCTGGGCGGGGCCCCCGGGGGGGGAGCAGACTTGCGGCATTTCCGCCCGCCCGCGGGGAGGCTCGGCCGTCGCCGGTTGCCGGCCCCGGAGCGGGGGGGGCCCGGGCGGAGGGGAACCGCGCTCGCCTCGACGGCGTGTGCCGGGGCGGCCGCCGCGGGCTTGGGCCGGCGGAAAATAAAACGCGATGCAAAGCTCGGGAAGCGGCGGGGAGTACATGGAGCAACTCTGAATATTACGCACAGGGCTCATAATAATAATAATAATTGCGATAACAGCGACAAGCCCCGCGGGGAGGAGGGGGCTCCTCCGGCGGGAGGAGGGCGGCCGGCGGGGGAAGCGGGACGCAGCCGTGCAGGGGATGGGGTCCCGGGCGCGGCGCGGGGCGGGGGGAGCCCCCCCGGTGCCCCCATCGCAGCCCTTCCCCTGTGTTTACTACCGCGGCGGACTTGGCGCGGCGACAGGCGCTCGTAAATCCGCCGCCGGCAGCCGCGGGGCTGGCCCCCGGCCACACGCTATTCCTGGAGCGAGCGGCGCGGCCGGCTGCGGGGAGCCGCGCAAAACCCGCGCACCGCACCCGGCCCGCGCCGCCGCGCTCCCCCGGCCTCGCTCCGGCTCCCCAAAAAATCCCAAAAGCGAGTGGGGAAAGGAGAAAGCTTTTTTTCTTTTTTTTTTTTTTTTTGGTTAGGTGTGTCTTTTTGTGTCTGTGTGTGTATATAGATATTATTTTTTTTCTTTACCCCCCCTTAAAAAAAAAAAGGCAAAACAAAACCGAAAAAGCCCAACTTTGTTATGAAAACTTTCGTGGTCGGGCGGCAGCGACCTCTCCCGGCCACCCCCCACCCCCTCCCGGGCCCTCCACCTCGCCATTCCCCCCCCCCCCCCCCCCGCCTTTAGTTTGCAAAGTCACAGTATGAAATGTTATGAAATCGCCTCTTGGGAAGGAGGGAAACAGAAAGCAAGGCGTTTGTTTAGAAAAATCTGTGGCGGCCTCTCAGATGTGCCTAAAAAGCTGCCTTTGACCCCCCTGTTGCATTTCCAGGGAAGAGGCAAATCTGGGCTTAAAATCATGAGTCAAAACCAACAAAAACAAACCCGGCCCGGGTTAGTTTTTTCCACTGACTTCAGTAGGCGCAGGATTGGTGCGAAAGGAGGCTGAGGCCAGACGGATGAAGCTGGGCAAGAAGCACTGCGTTGGTCCAACATCTCTGGCTGGGGCCAAATTCGTACCTGCGCCAGTAAAAGTGTCAGCAGGGCCGGGGATGGGATCAGGCCCTCGTTCGATCTGGGGATGCTTATTGATTCCTCTCCTGAGGTTTTAAATGCTTTAAAATTATTCTTTGCCATATTGTTTCAAAGGCTTAAAGGATAAGTGCTTTAAGAGCAAATACAGGCTTCTTCCTGCAGTCCTTGGGAGGGGTACAGTTCAAAAATGGCTTTAAAAAGATTTTAGGGGAAACCTGTAGTTCTATATACACGGAGAGGCAGAACCTGAGGTTCTGTTAATTTCTCCTCATGATAGGATCACAGGTTTAAAAACTTAGAGATAGCAATTTTCGCTCCGTGAAACAAATCATCAAGCCATTAAAATATTCAAAGGGTGTCTAGCAATTTTCCAGAAGAATGGATTATTACATTGTTCCAGTAAGAAAAGACTTCATCTCCGAGCATTCAATTTTGACTGGCAAAACAGATCAAAGATCTCTTGGGATGCATTTCAATTCCCATTTCCAATCCCCCTCAGTTCTGACTGTCTGAGTCAATATTGGGAGAGGAAGTGGAGGTTAACTGGTTAGTTATTATTGCAAAGGAAGAAGTCGGAATGAGAAGTGATTCTTACAAATCCCACCCCAAAAAAAAAAAAGGGAAAAAAAAAAAAAAAGCAGTCAAAAGTCTTTATGATACTTTTTAGACATCCCTGTTTGCAGGGCTGGGAGGACTTCAGCCTGCTGTCTGATGAGACAAAAATAAACCTAGCAGAAACATTAAGTTTTTCAAAACAAGGCTGGAAAAGCTCATAAAAATAATATTGCTCAGACGCATTTTAAGAGAAACAGAATTACATCGACAAAATTATATGTTTTCCAGGTTTGGTTGGGGTGTTTTATTTTCCAAGGGGAAAAATTGCTCTTGCAGCAAAGCTAACTGGTGCCATCTAGTGTCATCTCTCCTCCTCCTCCTCCTCCCCGGCCAGGGCAGGGGCTGGGCTGGCGGAGCTTCGGGAGAGTGGGAACATGTTTATTAACTGCTCGTTAAAAAAATAAAAAAAAAAAAAAAAATAAAAAAAAAAATAAATATGCTTGCCAGCTAGGAGGAAGGTGGCAGAGGAAACTCTGGATGCCACTGAACTTACTTAAGGAGCCTAATTGGAAACAACCAAGTGCTTATTAAAGTCACTGACATTTCCATATGGAGTTCTCTCTGGGTCTGGTCATGAAATCACATGTGAAAATCTTTCCGAGTTGTGGTGTTAATCTACCCTTGAATTTCTGCCTAATTTAGGATGTACTGTAAAGCTATGCCTCTTTTCTTTTTTTTTTTTTTTTTTTTTTTTTTTGGGGGGGTGTTGTGCTTTAACCCCAGCCAGCAACTGAAGCCCCACGCAGCCACTCTCTCACTCCCCCCCAGGGGGATGGGGGAAAGAATTGTAAAAGTGAGAAAACTTGTGGGTTGAGATAAAGACAGTTTAAGAGGTAAAGCAAAAGCCACTCACACCAGCAAAGCAAGGAATGCATTCACTGCTTCCCCCCAGCAGGCAGGTGCTCAGCCATCCCCAGGGCAGCAGGGCTCCCTCACACTAAAGGTGACTTGGGAAGACAAACACCATCGCTCCGAAAGTGTCCCTCTCCCTCCTTCTTCCCCCCTAGCTTTATATGCTGAGCATGACATCATATGGTGTGGGATGCCAGCTGGGGTCAGCTGTCCTGGCCATGTCCCCTCCCAGCTCCTTGTGCCCCCCCCCCCAGCCTCCTTGCTGGTGGGGTGGGGTGAGAGGCAGAAGTGCTCTGTGTCAGTGCTGCTCAGCAGTAGCTAACACATCCCTGGGTTATCAACACTGTTTCCAGCACAAATCCAAAACACAGCCCCACACCGGCTACTATGAAGAAAATGAACTCTACCCCAGCCAAAACCAGCATGGGGGGGTGGGGGAGAGCTTTCAGCCCTGAAGGCAGCAGCCTAATATTAATTTGTAGGAATGGTGTTTGGTTTGGGGTTTTTTTGTTTTGGTTTTTTTTTTTTTTTTTTTTTGGTAAACAGTAATGTTGTCCTCAAAAACCCATTACAAATACAAGTGGTAGAACTTTGTGAGGCAGTCCTGTGTTGTAGGAGCAGGGGTGGGTGTCTTCTCATTTTATGTGAATACTCCAGTAGAAGGAAAATCTTGTTCCAAAGTCTGTAGGTGAGTGAAACGAAGCTCTAACCAGTAGGTGCATTTCTCAGTATGTAGCTTATGTACCTTCACGTATTTATGGTATTAAGGCTGAAGAACCATTTCATACCTGGTTTAGTCCATGTGCTGTGATGTTTGGGCTGCAAACTCCACACAAAGAGCCTTTACTGGTTCAGCTGGAGCCTCAAATGTTGTTTTCAGGTTTGGGAGAATTTTGTAAAATCTAGTTTTGGTGAAAAGTTGCCTGCATGCTCATAACCTCTTGTTCCATTTTATAGTAGCATGGGAGTCTATAAACGGGAGCCCTGTATGCTGAGTGCCTGTATTCTTTTCTAGATCTATTTTTAAACCATTCTTCTGTTTGGCAAAAAGTGACACTTGGTTTCCATGTTTACAGCAGGCATTGGCAAACCTCAGGAGTTCACAGTTTGCAGTTTGGTTAGATGACTATCCAAAACTCAGCATCTGACCAGTGAGCTCTTTCAGACTGCAAATTTAGACTGCAAAACTAGTCCTCCCCACAATTTTTTTTTTTAAATCCACGCTAGATCTTCTGTGTTCCCATTGCTGCAGGATGCTGGCAGCCAAAAAGACGCACACCCCTAAATCAGAGCAAGCCTGTAGTCCTCAGGACTGCTTTAAAATCCCGGCAGCCTCAGTTGAACTTCACATCTAAAACACAGCGAGAGCGAAGGGTGTTGGGAGAGGGGAGAAACTGGGGGGTTATGTTGTTTCCCTCCCCCTTTTTCTCCTGGCCAGCGTGCTGGCTTTGGGCTGTCTGCCAGGTACCTGTGAGGAATGTGGGATCCCTGCTTATGGAGGGGAGAGCTTGGGATAAGCACACTGCAGGACAGTGGGTCCTGAAGAATGTGTCCTGTGGGACAGGGCACCCTCTCAAAGGGTCTCCTTAAATCTGTTCGGTTAAATAAACATAGCGGTGAGGGGGTGCTTCTCTGCTGGCCATGGGACCCCAAGCTGCATACGTGTCTCGTCCCACCCAGGCGGGATGCCAGAGCAGTTCCTTGCTGCCAAAATGAGCTGTGCAACCCTCGGCCCCAGGAGGGCAGAGACAGGGAGGGTCGGGTTGGTGCCAGCTGGTGATTTACGAACACCCCGGTACGGGGTGGGGATGATGGAACACCTCCTCTGAGCCCAGCCAGGCCAGGGACCTGGCTCAGCTGCTGGGGATGCCTGGCTCCGACTGCACCCTGCTGTCAGGTCAGCCCCTGGGTGCAGGGCTTGGTGTTGGCAGGGCAGGGTGTCTGTCTGTGTTCTCTGGAGTAGCTCCCTCGACTTCAACCAGAATGCAGTTCCTGCCTTCCCTTGAAAAATTTATGTGCCAAATTGCTTGGGGTTGTTTGAAATGCTGAAGAAGTCTTGACACCTCGCTTCCCAAGGGCACGCACTGCCTCTGCCTCGCAGTCAGAGCTTGGCTCTGCAGAGGGCAGGGGAGTCCTCTTTAGTGGAAAACATTGGAGGCAGTTTTAGTATGCTTCCCCCCCCCCCTCTGCATTTTCTTCTGCAAAGACCAAAACAATGCAGAGACTTGAGCTGGGCCAGCTTTCAAGGGCAATCCTTTTAAACCCTCTTTTGAAGTACAAACTATAAAGTTCCCTGCAGCGCTTGAGAAAATATGCAGTTTTCCTGGTTCCAAATGCTGATAATAAACCCGTCCAGCTAATGTATTGCATTTCCTAGAAACATTTGTTTGCTGGCAGGAAATTGGATCAGATTGAAAGTTAGCAGAGACTGCTCGATCGAGCAAGAGCAATCTGCTCACGGAAGGGTATGGTGGAAAAAATGACAGGGCTTGCACTAGTGATGCTGCTTTTGATCTGTGCTGACACGGTGCGCTAGGATGTGTCTTGGTCTCTTCTTGGGTTATTATTAATCCAGCCACGTTTTGGCCTAGACGCCAACCAGAAGCTACTAAATTAATAAAACTCTGCTGTGACAGCTAAAGGACGCTTACTGCCCCCTGATTGCATGACACCAGGAAAGCGGAGCTTGCACACCCCCAGCCAAGAGCATCACCTTCACCGTGGCTTGTAGCACCCATGACTGTGCTTGGGGGTGGGTACCACACACCCCCCCCCCCCCTTTATCTTGGTTGTCCCTCTGGTCCCTGTTCAGGAGACACCCAGCATCCCTTGGCGAGGTGACTGGCAGTGTGCCCTTGGGGCGGGGGGGCGGGGGGGGGGGGCTGTTCCCATGTCGCTGGGACCCAGCAGGGTGCTGGGACTGGGGAGGAAGGGGGGGCAGGATGGAGCTTCTCCTGGGCGGGCAGTTTCGGAGCAGTGTGTGGGATGAGACTGTGGGGAAGGGCGACTTCACCCAGCCACCCATCCAGGGTGGTGTGAGGGAGTCGGCGCTGCAGGCTCTGCAGGGGTAGGAGACCGGGGCCCAGGGAGGGGGAGCGATCAGTGCCCTCCCCTAGACTATGCATTTGGGGGTGGGAGAGGGGCAAGGACCATGGGGTATCCCCCATGCAAAGAGGGGTAGGGGAGCAAGGAGTCCCCCCTAGCACGGGTGGGGGAGGATGGATAAAAAGGGTCCCTATAAAGGCAAAGTGGATGGATGGATGGGGGGTTTCTCTGTGCACGGCAAAAGAAGGTTGGGGGGGGGAAAAAGGAGTCCCTGGTTCTCCTCTCTGCCCTGGGATGGGGGACCTGTGAGGGTCTCCCCTTTGCATGGGGTGGAGCTGAGAGGGGTTCCCCCACACGCAGGTGCACCCTCCCCGTGCTCACTGAGCCGGCTGCAGGGAGGGCAGCGCCAGCCCTGGGCTCCCTTCCAGGAATGGGTTTTCTCGGGGAGGTGCCGGCAGGGAAGGGCCGTTCCCTGAACCGCTGGGGCAGACCCATTGCCTTCCAGGAAGGCAGCAGCAGTGACAGTCCCATGCGGCCACCCCCGAAATGGGCCCCGTGCCTGGCCCAGACCTTCCTCTCCGGGGACAGCAAGCCCCGGCGTGCAGCCCGAGCACTGCTGGAGAGCCCACACCTGCAAGGTACTGGGCAGGAAAGCTGGAGGGGGGATGCTTGGGGTGATGTT
Organism: Gorsachius magnificus; assembly: GCA_034008185.1. NCBI lineage: Eukaryota > Metazoa > Chordata > Aves > Pelecaniformes > Ardeidae > Gorsachius > Gorsachius magnificus. The sequence goes on from CM067087.1 coordinate 36,989,977, forward strand.
CTGGCCCCAGCTGAGCCTGGGGGAGCCTTGTGGGCTTTGAGGGAGGGAATGGAGAAGGCCATGCTTGGCCATGGTAGTTTTCTCCCCATCGCCGGTCTCTGTTTCTGTCACCTTCCCTGCTGGTCTCTGCCCGGAGCATCCTCCCGTGCTGGGGTGCAGAGCTGGTGCTGTGCAGAGACCGGGAGGGGCAGGGTTAACCCAGCTTGGCATAGCGAGGGGAAGGAAGGTCCCTTTCCCTTTTGCGTGTGCCCACATCCTGCAGCCCGGAGCTGCTTGGGATGCACCTGCCCGGTTCCCAGCCGAGGGCATTGCAGCAGCACTGTGCTGGGGAGGCATAACTGGGGAGGGGGCTGTGCTGGGGTGCAGCCCTGGGAGAGGAGCTGGGTGTCCCCCTGGCCGGGCACCGCTGCAGCCTCTCTGTGGGTAAGGGAATTTGGCGACAGCAGCAGCTTCTCACGTGATGCTCACGGGCGCAGAGTTCATCTCGCAGTTTGTAACTTTGTTGGTTTACGGATGAGTGACCTCCCCGTGTCTGCGACACCGGGGTGAGTCCCCGGGACCCCGGCAGAGCGCGTCCACCGGTGCAGCCGAGGTCAGGATGCCAGCCAGCTGCCCCACATGCATGCGTCCGCTCATATAGACGCACGGATGCATGCTGGGCTCCTTGCAGAGTCCCGCGAGTCCCTTGGCTTGCAATTGACGGTAGTGAGCAGCTGGCAGCGACCGTGTACAGAAAGGTCAGAGTCTGCAGTATTTGGGAAATGAGTCACTTTTTGTGTGTGCATGAAGTTTTAAGCTAGCCAGGCTCCGAGCGGCTCTGAAGATCTGCGTTTGATGGCTGGAACAGGGCTGTAAGACAGCCCTCTGGGTTTTGCGTGTGATACCTTGCCTTAAATCTCACCTTTTCATCCCACCCCAGTGTCTCCAGGGACATGAGGGGAGCTGGGGCTCCAGATCTGCACATCTCCCACAAGGGAGAGGGAAGGGGACGCTTGTCCTCAGAGGGCTGGATGGGCTCTGCACGTTCTGGCAGTCTTACTGTCTCCGTCAGGTTTTGGGGGTCAATCCTCAAAATAGTGTCATGTAGGTCTTGAGGTTTGTTAGTTCACTTATTTGTTGTGCTTCTCTGTGCCGGGGCAGCTGCCTGAGGACCTTCTTTCTGCATTAGTGCCAGGTCAACTGTCTTTGTTGCTTTTAAGTAAATTTGGGAGTAATAACATGAGTTCTGGAAGGCAGTTAACCCCTGGCTTTCCTTGCCGTGCTGCCCCAGCCGTGTTGCCTGTGAAGCCAGCAGCTGGAGACAAAGCTTGTGGTTTAGGGGAAGGCTTTTGCAGCAGCCAGAGGAAGGCATTTGTTCTGGGTCCTCGTCCGTCTCCGCCAGTGGCTTCCTCTGTGATCCTGGCCAAGTCACTTCAGTGCATGACGCCCATATCCTCCCAAGTCTGTTCGGCAGTCCTGGCCCAGGGCGTTTTTGCCGGTGGCTGAAGTGCGTGGGTAGTCTGAGAAGGGCAGGAGCTGCTTTGGAGGACTGGATTCAGGCTCTTTCCAGGTTCCTGAGCAGAGTGGCAGCAGATGTTTGCATGTAAGTCATACCTGTTAACAAGGTGCTGGGAATATGGCATTGGTCTTGGATGCAGCACTGTCTGGGAATTCAATCTTGGCAGGGGAAGAGTTATCTCCGAAAGAAGTGGTGAGAAAATTCTCGCTTGACATCCCTTCCCCACCTGCCTTTAAGTTCCTGAGTCATGGAAATGAAAATCTCCTTGGCATACGCCCATGGTTTGGGCTAGAGGGTGTGGAAGAAGCTATGATTGGATTTTCAAAGCCTGTGGTTGTGATAAGAACGTACTGTACCGGAAGAAACAAATGTTAACCTTACTGGAGAGTAGAAGGTTTGTTATCTCTAGCTTTTATCCAACTGATACTCGAGCGAAACACCAGGCTTGTGTCCTGCCACGGCCAATTCATAATTACCAGCTAATGTGGCATTTGTTTTCTTGTGCTTTATTTGTAGGTTTGAAAGAAACTTGTGGACTGTGAATTGAGGCATTGGGTATGTAAATTTCAATTTTGTGCTTCCCCTTCTAAACCCCCCTCCCTTCCCTTTACCATGTTGAATGAAATGTTTCATTAGACCCAGCTGGAATTTGTTTTCAGGAGAGCAGCTGCTCTGTAGAAAATACTGTACGTTCATATGCTGCTGGGGAAGGAGGAGGAGGAGTCGGGGTTGCGGGAGGGGGTTGATCATGGAGGAATTTGACCCTGAAGATGCACATTCCAAACTTCAGACACAGGGAGATGTGGGCTCTCCTAGGGTGCTGGTTGGGAGGACGCCTCTGAGATGGGTCAATGGGTGTTGTGTTGGGGGAAGGCTTCATGTTCCTCGACTAACCCAAGCCTTGCTCACTGGGACAGACTGGGGGGGGCCCGGTTAGATGAGTTCTGCTCCTCGCTGCCACCACCAATTCATTGGGAAACTGTGGACAGGTCTTCTCCACAGCGGCCACCACTTGGGAGCGGGAAAGTAGTTCGCTGGTGGGTGAGTGTTGGTGCTCCACTGTAGGATAGATTTTTCCAGATGTTGAAATCCTTCAGCTTCAGTTGGGACCTTCAAGGTTTGTTTTGATTCCCATGTCTGGATTTGCAGCCAGCCAGCAGACGGATGAGGGGGGTGGCTACTGAGGAAGATCTGAAGGCTGGGAAGCTATGTTGGGAGCTTCAGGGAGATGAGCCCGAGTGGTGGTGGGAGGAGTGGGCTGGGGTGGAGCCGCCATGGGCGAGGCAAGGAGAAAGAGGAGCCGGTTAGCTAATCCTCAGGAGGGTCTGGTCGCCTTCATCCGCCAGCTTGCTGGGTGGGACCGAGACATGCCAGGTGTCGCTGCTGGCCAGGAGACCTCACCGGGCAGCCTGGCAGGCACTTGGTGTGGTGCAGGGCTGTTGGTCTTGGGACCAAGGAGCTGGTGGTGTCCCTGCCAGCGGCAGTTGGCCATCTGAGCACGTCCCAGGGCAGCAGCTGTCTCTTTGCTGGGTTTAGGGCACTTGCCTGGACGTTTCTCCGTTCCCATCCTCCTCCCGCTTCTGTTTTGAGCAGACTCAAGATGGCCTCACCGGCAGACAGCTGCATCCAGTTCACCCGCCATGCAAGCGATGTCCTCCTCAATCTGAACCGCCTTAGAAGCCGGGATATCCTGACTGATGTCGTCATCATCGTGAACCGGGAGCAGTTCAGAGCCCACAAAACAGTCCTGATGGCCTGCAGGTGAGAGCAGGGTCCCCTTCCTGCCTCCCTTCCCTGCTCCCCCTGCCTTTGGCTGCCAGCAGCACTGCTGCAGCCCCGGGGAGGCTCATGGGGTTTACAGACAGGGAAGCAGAACTGAAAGTGGCTGCCAAGAAATTTGTACCTGCAATGGGATTAGAGCTGAGACCTTTTGCCTCCAGCACGGTGCCCACACCTCTCTCCTCCTTGCATGCCCACACCTCTCTCCTCCTTGCACGCCCATGTCTGCCCACACACAGCCCATGGAGACAAACAGCAGACGTGAGGCACATCCCTGATGGCAAAGCACAAACGCTCTGCAGGGACAGGAGAGGGGAAGGGAGGGAGGGCTGGATGCTCACTGGGGTGAGTGAGTCCTCGGTGACCGCAGTGTCCCCTGCCACTGCTATTTTTAGAGCTATACCACCCTGACTCCCACGCTGCACCCACCTTTGTGGATATTTTTTTTTTTTTTTTTTTTTTTTTTCCCCAAGCCTGGTGGGTTCTGAAATCCCTTTCCAGCTCCTAGGATTGCTGGAATTGTTTCTTAGTGAACGCTAATTAACATCCCACCATTGCCCAGTTGAATTACGGCAGACTCCTTCCAGGATCTCCTGCTGACAAGGTACAAAGATTTGAAAAAACCAAGGTTTGACTATTAAGACATCTGAAAAATGTTTTGCCAACATTTCCTTTTTTCTTTTTTTTTTTTCCTTTCTGGTTGAAGAGTGAACATGGATGCCCCAAGAGGCTTCTGAAAGAAATGAGTCACAGTGGGAAGGGGGTGGTGGTAAGAACAACAACAAAAAAAAAGGGGGAATTTCTAAATGGAGGCAGTGGGAAGTTGTTGAGCAGGTGAGATCTAAAAGCAGGCTGTTCCAGTTGGGAAAAGTACAGTGCAGAAGACGCTTACTAAGCTGAGAAACCAAGCTTGATAATAAGGGGGAAGCGCAGGGAATTCTGTAATTGCCTCCTCCTCCCTTCCCGTTTGCGAACCCCTCTGTGCTAAGGGATTTCAGACAAATTGTCCTTTCTTCCTCTGAATTGTCATAACACTCGTCTTCTCTTCTGTCTCCTCTCTGCAGTGGCCTCTTCTACAGCATCTTCACTGACCAGCTCAAGTGCAACTTGAATGTCATCAACCTGGACCCTGAAATTAACCCTGAGGGGTTTTGCATTCTCTTGGACTTCATGTATACATCCCGCCTGAACTTGAGGGAGAACAATATCATGGCCGTGATGGCCACAGCGCTGTACCTGCAGATGGAGCATGTGGTTGATACCTGCCGAAGGTTTGTCAAGTCTAGGTGAGCGCCATGAGTGAACTTTGGAGACCCTGGGATGGTGTGTTTGGGTGGGAGGGGGGAGAACTGACAAAGTACCTGGAAATTTATCCTTATGGGCTGAAAATGACTGCGTCTCCCTCCTTTTTGCCTGGTTCCAGTGAAGCGGAGATGGTGTCTGCTGTGAAGACCCCAAGGGAAGAGTTTTTGGCTGGACGGATACTGAGCCATCCAGAGGTGATGGCTTATCGGAGCAGAGATGTCTCGGAGAACGGCATGCCTCTCCAAAATGGGTCCCTCTGCAATGGGAGGGCCTTTGCACCTGGTTTGATCAATAGTTTGTCTGGATCCCCCATTTCCTATCATGGATACAGCCCTCTCCCTCTAAATAGCTTCATTGTGGATGATGAGTTGCGGGAGATGAGGATGCCTCTCTCCGAACTCTCAAGGGCAGGTGCCTTCCCCAAGGAGAGGATCCTGCCATGTGACAGCTCCAGGACAATCCCCGCCGAGTACATGAGAACCATTACCGACATCTCGGCCAACATGTGCCACGCTACCATCTATGCTCCGAAAGAAGGTGCTGCTGAAGAAGCCAGGAGCGACATGCACTACAGCGTAGCCTCTGGCCCCAAACCTGTCATCCCTTCAATCCGGAACAATCCCTATTTCTCTTGTGACAAAGTGGCCAAAGAGGAGGAGCGGACCTCTTCAGAGGATGAGATCAGCCAGCACTTTGAGCCCACCAACACCCCCCTGGACCGCAAGGGACTCATCAGCCCTCAGAGCCCCCAGAAGTCAGACTGTCAGCCCAACTCACCAACCGAGTCCAGCAGCAGCAAGAATGCCCGTATCAGTCAGAACTCCAGCTCCCTCTTCACTAAGAGCCCCACAGACCCCAAAGCCTGCAACTGGAAGAAGTACAAGTTCATTGTCCTCAACTCTCTCAATCAGAGCACCAAGCAAGATAGTGCTGATCAGAACGAGATGGGAACCCTCTCTCCTCGCACCTACATGCCCATGTCCACTTGCCAGCAGTCCATGGAGCCGGAGCATCTCAATGTGCAGTCCCCCACCAAGATGAGCGTGAATGGAGAAGACTCTACTATCCCACAAGCGAGCAGACTCAACAATATTGTTAACAGGTGAGAAGATTTCCACCCCACGCCACAAGAGACAGGACTCCCTGTGTTGTTGGTGAGGGTTTGGAAGTATGTGAAATAGCCATAGTGTTGGGCTGGGGAGTCCAGCCATGAGCAGGTAGAAGCCTCTGCATTTGGTGGAGTGCTGCCAGTGACATCAGCTGGGTGCCAGCTGTCCCCACCTTTAGTGGTGCTAGCCTGGCCTGGTGATGGAATTGGGAACATTGGGTCAGGAATCCCTGTCTCCCTTTGGCAGCTCTGGGTAGTTTCTGGAGCCTGGATTTTCCTAACCTGGTTTTCACCAGACTCCCTGTGCCTCAAGCTATTGGTTGGCTGTAAGCATTGGAAAGGTCAAACTGCCAGCGAACAGTATGCTATCCTCTGGACCTGGATGTTCCTAGAGAGCTTTGAGGTTGTTTGGTGATGGGCACCTAAAGGATTGAGGCTCGGGGACCCGTTGTTGATCAGGGCTACACTGTGTATCTCGCCACAAAAGTGTGCCCATGAAACATGGCTGTCCCCTTGTGTCTGGAAGGGTGCAAAGAAGGGCCCAGTAGCTCAGGCACAGCAAGAGCCTTCTCACGGCTGTGTGCATTGCTGTCCTTCCACAGGTCCCGGGACGGGTCCCCTCGGAGCAGCGAAGGGCAGTCTCCACTGTACATGCATTCGTCGAAGTGCAGCTCCTGTGGCTGCCAGTCCCCACAACATGCTGAGATGTGCCTTCATACCCCTGGCTCAAACTTTGGAGAGGAGATGGGGGAAACCCAGTCTGAATACTCTGACTCCAGCTGCGGTGAGTCTTGCATCCCTGGTCGCCTTTTTCAACCAGCAGGCAAGGGGGCTGTGCAGCCTGGGGACCTATCCAACTGGTGCCCTGTCTCCAAATGGACAGGCAGACCTGTCCCTGCTGCTGGTGGATCCCAAGGTGCTTTACAGTCCCGTCTTAACTGGCTGACCAACTGTGTGCATGCATGTGAGGGACACATGTACATGGGAATTGCTTCCTTCCTCCCTTCCCCAGCACCATCCAGATACCTTGTGCAGGGAGTTAGTCACCTGCTGCAAACTTGGCAGCTAAGGACAGGAAACGAAGTGTACCCCACCCCACCAGAACCACAGGAGAACAAGCTTGGCAGATGTAATGACCCTAATGGGGATTGGGCAAGATGGTGTGTCTCATGCATCCGTCATGATGTCTTCATTATCAGGGAGCCCAATGCGCACATCTGGAGAAATGCAGATAATGAGGTTTGCAATCTTGTTGCAAAACTTCACAAGCCCAGAGACCAGTATCTGTGCACCCATCTGCCTGTAGCTCAGGGAGGGGGAATGCAGAATTGTCACCTGTGGTGTGGGCAGAGATCCATAGAGGGAACCCCGTTGAGGTGATGCTCAAAGCTATGTACAGCATTTAAGAGTTGGGCACCCTCCTACTGGGGGAACCTGCCTTGCGCTTCAGATGATGATGGTCTTCCCATGCCCAAGGAAGCCATCTGTGCATGCAAAGGTTTAAAACCTCTAAAGTTGCTGGAGTTGCTCCAGAGCTGAAGATCCATCCTTCGGAGGATGCCTGATATGTTGGATGCATTTGTGGACCTCTCTGAAAGGCATCCAGGCGAGATGCTGGCTTCTTGGAAGCAGCTTGCATCACACTGAAGGAGTGGTGGTTCGTGATGACTTTGCTCTCTCAAACCACGCATGTTGTTGCTGTGTGCACAAGGAGGTCAGGAGGTAATGGCACGGTGCAAGCACTGCTGACCACAAATGTCTGCACTCAGCTTCTTGTTCCAACACTTGCTCTAGCTGCCCCTCTCTACCATCCCAAACCCATCCCATGGCCCATTTTGGAGCTGGCCCATGCATTTCCCATCTCAATGCTCTCTTCTGTGCCCTCACAGAGAATGGAGCTTTCTTCTGCAACGAGTGCGACTGCCGATTCTCCGAGGAGGCCTCTCTCAAGAGACACTCTCTGCAAGTCCACAGTGACAAGCCCTACAAGTGTGACCGCTGCCAGGCCTCCTTCCGCTACAAGGGGAACCTTGCCAGCCACAAAACCGTCCACACAGGTACGGTGTTGGCCATGGGGACAACTTACTGAGGAGGCTGTGGGTTGCTGGACCTGCAGGTGTTTATGGCTGGGTTTGCCCCAGGTGCAGCATACTCTGCTCTGTGTCACAAGATGTCCCTGATGGGAAGAGCAAGGTGCTTTTTGTGGCACTGCCTGGGAGCTCCTGGGCAGAGCACCAAACCTGGGAATGGGGGAGATGCTGCCTGGTCTCGCAGCAGGGATGGAGCTCAAGCTCCTTTGCTGTAAAGTACTGGGCACCACCGTTTCTAAAGTCATCTTGCAAAATGCATGGCTGGGAGCAGATGTGTGTCCTCCAGGTTACTTTGTGGTAGACTTTAAAAAAAAAAAACAACAACCTAACAAAAAACCCACCATGTCAAAATAACATTTAGGGAGAAGTCTGGGATTTTTTTTCCCCCTGCATCCTAGAAATCCAGATCATATCTAGCCTGGCAGAAACTCTGCTGATGGGAAAAATCTGTGAACGGATGGACTCTTTGAATCAGCACAATGAAAGCTGAGAAAGGAAGGGGATATTAAGGGTTTAGTCATTTGCTGACAAACCTAGGGATTTTTTTTTATGCTTTTATTAATGCTTAACGTGTCAACAGCCAGCTCACTAGCTGGGGAAGGGAAGTGTGTGCTGATGACTTTGTGCTGCTGCACTGAATTAGACGTGAATTCCCGCAGTCTCAGCTGAGCTCCAGGAGGACTGCACAGATGAATGAGACGGCACAAGCGCCAGGGCAGGGTTCAAGGGTGCATGGGGTCAAATCCTGGAAACAAAAGAAAAAGGCAGGAAGGGATAGACGTTGGCTATTTCCCACTCCCCGTCGAGCCCATCGTCAACCGTCCTAAAGAAACCAGTTAAAACCTTTTTGCAGCTCGCCCCATGGCCGGGGGCCAGCAGCAGTGATTGTAGCCAAAGAATGACCTGGGAGCCAGGTTGCTGGGCATGCCTTGGCTTTTCGCTCCTCTAAAGAGGTAACGAATGGCCGAGGCAGGATGTGGTAGATGTGGTGGGGACCACGAGGAGCCCAAAGGGAGCTAGCCGGCCCTGCGTGGCTTACAGATGGCTGCAGGGAGACACTGTCATGGGGCCAGGAGGAGCAATGATGTTAATCCTCACTGGCAGAGCTGCCCAGCTTTCTCTCTTGCCCTGAAGGCTGCAGCTCCCAACCCAAAAAAGAAAAGGTACCCACATCACCTGGGTACCTCCTGAGCTCACCCTGTTCTGGGGATACTCTGAGCTGTCCTGATCAATGCTGCTTGTCCACAGCCATCTCCAAAAGGGACAGGAGGCAGGGATAGTGCTTCATGCCATGGGGTCTGGCACCTGAAGGGACTTAGCTTTGGGGAGAGCCATGGACCATGGGGGCTGAGCACACCTGTACTTAATCCCTCACCCTTTCTTTTGGGCTCTGCAGGAGAAAAGCCGTACCGCTGCAACATCTGTGGAGCACAGTTCAACCGGCCGGCCAACCTGAAAACCCACACGCGCATCCACTCCGGAGAGAAACCCTACAAGTGTGAGACCTGCGGGGCCAGATTTGTCCAGGTGCATGTGGCCTCTGGGACCTGCATTGGCTGGGGAGGTGGGACATGGCCAGACCTCCTGCCCAAGACCGGTGGTGCCTCATGGCAGGGAGAGGGCTGATGGGCCATGCTCACTGCCTTGGGCAGCTCTTCCCATGGGGTTGTGGGATAAATAGGGGCCTTAAGGTCCATGTGGGCCAGTTTGACTTAGTAGGAAGCCTGATTGCTGGTTTTAGCTCTTCCATTTGCTGTTAGGGTTGGAAATATCAGACCTCAGACACATGGTGCCCTGACTTCTAGCTAGAACCCAATTGACCAAAAAAAGGTGGCTGGGCAAAACCCCACTCCTGGTGGGATGCCCTTGCTCCTTGTGGGTTGCCCTCATCCCTGGGGATTTCCTCACCCAGAGCTGCTCTCTCTTAGGTGGCCCACCTCCGTGCTCACGTGCTCATTCACACTGGCGAGAAGCCGTACCCCTGCGAGATCTGTGGCACACGCTTCCGGCACCTGCAGACCCTCAAAAGTCACCTTCGAATCCACACGGGAGAGAAACCGTATCATGTGAGTGATCCTGCTATTTTTTTGGGGGGGGCTCTCAGCCAGGGCTGGGGGAGGATGCTGCCAAACCTGGGGGACTGGGAAGACACCAGGGCATTCGTGTGGGCTGGTTGCAGCACCCCAATGCCCTTTGCCAGCCTCAGGGGAGGCCCCACGCAAAGGGTCATGTCCCTGCTCCTCATGCCCTGTCCCCCTCTCGTGCATCAGCCGATGCGACATGGTAGTTTGTCATGAGCGGCTGCATTGGAAACACTGACGTGCAGCCCAGGCTGGGTACATCTTAGCTGCTTCTCTCTTCTTCCACCTCATCTGGAAGAAGGTCACACTTCTCCAAATAGCTGTGGCTTAAATTACAGCCTCCTGCTGTGCGTGGGGATGGGGGAAAGGAGCAGGCAGCCTGGCCTGGGGTCCCCTGTGCTGGTGGCACCTGCACCGAGCAAGCAGCCTGCCCTGGCTTGCTTGCAGCCCTGGGGGGGCTCCCAGCTCTTTGAGTATTTTCTGGCTTTCCCCATCCACTAGAGAGGGAATCGGAGCAGGGGTTATCATCCAAACATCCCTCTGGAGCCATCCAGCTTGGCAGGGGTCATAAAGCAGCTCCCAAAATAGCCTGGTAGCTGTTATGAGTGTCTAGATAAGGAGCTCGGCACTACCTCCAACAGAGCCAGTGTCCTCTCCTAAGGGACCTCAACCTTTGTGCATCCCATAAACCGAAATGTGCTGCCAAGAGCCTGGGATAAGGTGCCCCCAGGTGCTGCTTCTCCCACCACGTTGTTGCTTTTCCCTTGTCCCCTGGTATGATGGGTGCAGCATCCTGGGGCTGGGGTATCTGGTGGAGGACAGGCATTTGCCCTGGGACCCCTGCCCTGAAGGGAAGGACGTGTCCCCTCCCGTCACTGCCTCTCACACCCTCTGCCTTTGCCTCTCGCCCCACAGTGTGAGAAGTGCAACCTGCATTTCCGCCACAAAAGCCAGCTGCGGCTTCACCTCCGGCAGAAGCACGGGGCCATCACCAACACCAAGGTGCAGTACCGCATCTCGGCGAGCGAGGTGCCTCCGGAGCTCCCCAAGGCCTGCTGAAGGCAGAGGATTTCCCAGGAGGAGGTCATCTTGGCAGGGGGGGAGAAGCTGTCCAAAGGATACTTGTAACACTTTAAAAAGAAAAAGGAAAAACAAACAAAAAAACAAACAAACAAAAAAAAAGTATTCATCACATGATGGAGTGCCTCTAAACCCATAGTGCAGATAGGTGGAAAAACATTAGAAATTAAAAAAAAAAAAATTACAAATACACGGGTTTTATTTTTCCCAGTTATGTGAAATGAAAGGAAAAATTATTCAGATCTTATTGTATATAAAACATAAAAAAATAAAAATAGTCATTTTAAATGTCTGTGCAGTGGAGTGTTGATAAACTCTGGAGTCTAACCTTCACAGCCTTTGCCGTTTGAAGATGAGGAATGTAATGTTGATTTATGGGAACAGATTTTTTCTTTTGTATGCGAAATGTGTGTTCTTTTAAAGAGAAAGTATGCTATTAAAGAGAGGGCTTTAACTTTTTTAACCAAAGGTGAAGGAATCTATGGCAGAGTTGTAAATATATATAGATATAAATATATAAATATATATATAAAATAAATATATATAGACCTTTAAAAAAGCTATATTAAAAATATATAAAATGCATTAAAGGCTCAGTTGGACTCTGCAGGCAGAAGCCACTCTGAGAATCTTTATTATGATAGAGCACTTAACGAGATATTTTAAAGTATTGCATCTGTACAAGTAAGAAAATATTTTGTCTAAATGCATTCAGTGTATTTGTATTTTTTTGCAAGTGAAGGTTTACAATTTACAAAAAAGTGTGTATTAAACCAACAAAGCTGCAGAAGGAATTTAAAATAATAATAAAGTGTAATTTTTTTTTGTTCTAGTTCTCAGTCTGTATATATGTAAAATGTGGTTTCGCACGGTGCCTTTCTTTTCAATGGAAGTTTTCAATGTATGGACTATATTGAGCTCAGTTTCTTCAAGGTACAGCCTGATGTTGCAAGAGGAGTTTTGGTGGAACTCTCTAGTGGGGAATGTTTTAATTTTTTTGTTTTGGTTTGGTTTTTTTGGTCTTATTTTACATGCTTGTGTTATAAACAATCTCGGGAGACAGGGTTTGGGCTGTGTCTAAACTGCATTAATGCGTTCTGTAAAATATAGCTGTACAAATAAAAGAATAAAATGAAGAAAAGTGAAGTATGATGGAGTGAGGGGTCTGTTCTTCCCTGTCCCTCTCCTCAAGCACCGTGAAGGCCAGTCAGTGCCCCGAGAAGGGGCTGAGCAGCCCGAGCCTGTACATGAGCCCTGTGTTGAAGGGCTGGCTGAAGCAGCCTTTTCCAAGCTGGAGTGAAGGTGGTCTCCAGCACGGGGTCAGCATAAGACTCAAGCTGCCTGCTCTGCATCCTGGTGGGCACTGTCCCACTGTGCCACCTCCTTGATATTTTCTGCATTTGCCCCAAGTAGCCGGCAGAAAAGAGCAGAGCCTCGGAGAGACCTTTTGCTGACCAGCCCAGGGCTGGTTCCAGATGGCCGGGTAGTTATTTATATTTCCTGGAAACCAATGCAATTGCCAGAGTTGCTCAGGGAGAAGGCTGCCTGCTGCTCCTCTTGCTTCCCAGTGCCTGAGGTAGGGGGGCACTGCCAGTTCGGCTGCCTTGTGCAATGGTTTGGTGGAGCAGGGTCTGTAACCCTCTCTAGGAACTTGCTGGCCAGTAGCATCTCTGGGCTTCCAGCCATTGCATGCTGGCTGCGGGCCAGAGCTGAGAAAGCCCAGCTTGAGGGAGTCCCCCTGCTCTTCCCCACCAGGGAGAAGAGATGCTTTGGTCCATTTGGCTGAGCAGAGCTGGGGGGGGGGGGTGAAGCCACAGGGTGACCAGGCCCCTGGGAAGTGGGGCAAGTGCCTAGTGGTCGGTGCAAGCAACCCAGCAGCTCTTTGCTGGTGAGGGATCCCTAGTTGCAGAAAACAAAAAGAGCCTCATGCAAAAAGCTTCTCTCAGCTATGCAGGCAGGATCAGCTGCATCCAGCGCTGGTGTGGAAGGGGGCCACTGCTCAACATGGACCAGGCTGGAGTCTGAGCCCCACAGAGCTTGTTTCATTTTTAGTTTAGTTAATTCATGGATAATTTTGGTGCAGGGCTTAGGGGGGGTTGATTCACAGGGGGGGACTTGGAAACACCAGCTGAAAGTGGAGGGCCTGACTGTTTGCAGGGTCACGAGGGGCTGCAGGAAGGAGGAGCTGGAGGTGAAGAGGAAGATGAGCTTTTCAATACACTGTGGGACAGAGGTGGACATGAGACAACCAAAGCAGCCCTGCATGGGAGGGAAATGCCAAGAAGCATGGGGGAAGAATCAATTTGCAGCCTTGCTTTGCAGGACCCCCAGCTCCTCTGGCTTGTCTCCCAGAAGACCAGCTCTAATGGCACATGAAGAAGCCCCCAAAAAAGTGAGGGCTGAGCACTGAGCTGGAGCCAGCCTCTCCCTCTTCCTGCTGTTTGATTTGGCTGGGCAGGACGCCTGCCTGGCAGCCTGCAGCAAGCGCCTGCCTGCTGCGGGGCAGGCTTTTCGTGGGGTGAGGTCCTCTCAGCCGCAAACCCCTCTCTTCACGTGCATCCTCCTGCGGCAAGAGCCTATTTCTCACCCTGCAGGCTGGGCGCACCTTGCTGACTGCTCGGCAGGGCTGAGCCCAGCAGGAGCCCTCACCAGCTTACTTGTGTTAGGCACAGGGTGGGGGGGGGGGGAAAGACAACAAACAGGGCATTGCCTGAGCATTGGGAATAGCAAAAACCTGCTTTCCCACCTTGCTCCCGCTTGCTTCCTCTCGCCACCTCTCCCTGCTAGATTCTTAATGTTTAGTAAAGCTGCTTGTCCTCACGATGGGGTTTTGACACATGTGCTGTCCTCGTTTGACACACATACTTAGGTTTCTCCCCTCTGTCAGGAGCTGCCTGCCTTTGAGCTCGCTAGCTCTCTGATTACTGCAGTTGTCACTTTTGGAAGTGGCTGGGCTGGGCTGACAGCCCTGCTTGCCCCAGACAAGCAGGCTGCGTAGCCACGACCTCTATTTCCCATTCACTTGCTCAGCTGCATTTGCAAAATAAATACCATATTTTCCTGGATCATGGCTGCGTTTCCTCCTCCTGACAGATTTTCTTTTTTTTTTTTTTTTTTAATTATGATGTCACAGCTTTTCCAGGCAGCTCAGCTGAAGCGATAGCAATTGCTCCCTTACTGTCCACAGGGCAGAGGTCTGCAGGCATCCAGCACAGCCAGCCCGTGCCGGCCAGCTTTGCTCAGCACAGGCGTGTTTGCAGAGGCAAGGGAACAGTCGCACACAGGGCTGCACTGCACACGTCTTATGTCTGCGGTGCCCACAACCATTGAACTGGTCAGGCCTGCCCAGGTCAGTACCACGGGGTTATTTGCCCTTTGAAAACCTGGCTCCAAATACAGGGTCTGACTCTTGCCAAGCCTCCAAAGAAAGAACAATACTAAACCAATAAACTGGCTGGTTTCCAGGAAGCTTCGCAGACGTGTTTGAGCAGCTCCTTTGATACTCATCTCCCCCTCATGCCACATAAAGACCTGCCCAATAGATGGGGATGTGGTGGAGTTTTCCTTTTCTTCAGATTTCTTCTGAAAAAAAACCCATTGCCACACTGCCAGCTCCTTCCCCATTTTACTCCTCAGTGCAGGCTTCAGGAAGACCCAGCAGAGAAATGGGGATTGAAGTTTCCCAGGACTGAGCGGGGCTCTAGGGGCACCCACAGCAATGCCGTCGCCTGCTGAGCTTGAACTTGCTGCACACACCAATTTATTCTTGAAGTCCTTGGGCCGGGTTTTGGTGCTGAAAAACCTTGCGCTGAGTAAAAATGACACTGAAACATGGAAGGTTTAAACGCAGGCACCAAGCCTGCGACTTCCCAAAGTATTGGATTGGCTGGTAGCGGGACCGGCGACTCGCCACCGCCGGTGCTTGCTGTCCCTTGGCAGCGCTGCTGGCCGGCTTGTCCCGGCCTTGCACGTCCCGCCGGCCCCCGCCCCGCAGCCGCCCGGGCCCGGCGGGACCCAGCTCCGCACCGCCCGGCGGGACCGGCGGGCTCCGGGCGCGCCGCTCTGCTGCATTCTGCCGGGCCGCCACGAGAGGGCGGGCGAGGACGGAGTTTAAGCGAGGAGGCCCCAGAATAAGGACCTCGGCCTAAATAGAGAGATACGTAGATAGACAGACAGACAGATAGATAGATAGATAGACAGGTCGAGGGAGGTGGTTCTGCCCCTCTACTCTGCTCTGGTGAGACCTCACCTAGAGTACTGCGTCCAGCTCTGGAGCCCTCAGCACAGGAAGGACATGGAACTGTTGGAGCGGGTCCAGAGGAGGGCTACGAAAATGATCCGAGGGCTGGAGCATCTCTCCTACGAGGACAGGCTGAGGGAGTTGGGGTTGTTCAGCCTGGAGAAGAGAAGGCTACGGGGAGACCTGATTGTGGCCTTTCAGTACCTAAAGGGGGCCTATAGGAAAGATGGGGACAATCTTTTTAGTAGGGCCAGCTGTGACAGGACAAGGGGTAATGGCTTTAAACTGAAGCAGGGTAGGTTTAGACTGGATATAAGGAGGAAATTCTTTACAACGAGGGTGGTGAAACCCTGGCAGGGGTTGCCCAGAGAGGTGGTGGAGGCCCCATCCCTGGGAACATTCAAGGCCAGGTTGGACGGGGCTCTGAGCAACCTGATCTAGTTAGTGGTGTCCCTGCTCACTGCAGGGGGGTTGGACTAGATGACCTCTAGGGGTCCCTTCCAACCCAAAACATTCTATGATTCTATGATTCTATTCTATAGATAGATAGAGAGATTAGATAGATAAACAAATAAATAATTGCAGCCCAACCTGGGACATGTGGGAAAATCTTACAACCCGGGGGAAGGTTTGCAGGCAGAAGGCAGGTGCTTGCCTGCAGCTTGTCCCCAGGGCCAGCCCCAGTGGGGCTCATTCCTGCAGCTTGTCCCCAGGGCCAGCCCCTGTGGCTTTCATTCCTGCTGTGGGGAATGACCACCTGCAGCCCAAGGTGGCCAGATGCAGCCCCAGAACCGTTGCCATCCCATGGGCAGGATCCCGTGTCACTGGGCTGCATGCTGCATGCTTGTGGGCTTGGACCTAAGTGCCCATGGCCAACTGGAGCTTCCCGGCCTGGCCTCTCTGAGAGGGGCTCAGTGTCACAGCCGGAGGGAAGGGAGGCCCAAGCTTTTGTTGTGGAGCTGGTGTTTATAGAGGAGAGTTAGAGAGAGAGAGAAAGTAGAGCCCTCTATTATTTCATGATTTCCTGTGCTCACCCCTCCATCATCTCTTGTCTTATGCTGACAACTCCTTACAGCCCAGGCCAGCATCTGTTTGCACAGTCCTGAACACAGCCCCGTCCATGGCTCCTTGTAGTCACCACAGTGGTACAGGTAAATGCCCTGGTACTGCTCTTAGCTCATCCTGTTCACCTTTGCTTCTGCACATGTTTGTGCTGATCTTTGCCTTGTCTGACTTACTTCAAGGGAGCTGCTTTCAATTCTACAAATGCTGCGGCAGCATCCTAGGAGGCTGAGACTGGGAATGAATCTCAGGTAGCAGCAACAGAAATCCTGAACACAGCTCAGGCTCTGAGACAGAGACATTGGAAAAATTAGGTAGCAGGATCCCTCCTCTGTGAGCCTGCACAGCCTGGCTCCCCTCCCACTTTGCTGCCTGGAGCAGAAATGCCACAGGACTGTAATTAATAGAGAGTCCAATTCTTTTGGATTTGTGCCCAAGTTCTACTACAGAAACAGCATTTTACCCAGAACCCTCTCAGGGCTGTTGCAAGTTCATGTATAAACCCCAAGACCGCCATGGCCCATCCTAGGTACCAATCGGTGGGAGTTTCTCTCCCTTGCTGAGCTCTTGTTTCCCATTATCATTCAGGCATGACCAACTGCTCTTCCTCTGCTCATCTGTATCTCCTCGGCTAGCACCAGCCCTCCACAAGGAAGCTGCTGCATCGGGTTTTCGCGAAGCTGCAAGAGCTGCGGGGCTGTGGCGGCTTCCTCACTGCCCCGCAGTGCGGGATGCATGTCCAGAGCTCGGCCCTACGGGGTTGAGTGCTAGAATATAAGAAAAAGGGGTTTTCCCTGCTGGCAAGGTAGTGATACACAGCAAAACCATTCTGCGCATGAAAGCAGAGCTGAGAGAGTTTGGAGAGCATTTTGTAGGTGACAGCCAGGGAGGCGAGGTGTGGTGAGAGTGGGTCTTGCGGCTGCAGTGACAGCAGAGGGCAAGCTTTGCCAGCTCGGAGCTGAGCGTGCAGCCTGTGCGCACAGTCCTGGGCACTGCTGGACTGCTCTGGATCTGTGGAGCAAGCTGGAAACGTGGGGGTAAGGAAGCAGCCACAGGAATTCAATACAATTGAATCGGCTGCAAAGCCACATGCCCTGCAACGCTGCGGCAGAAAGAAAGGAACAGAATCGCCTTCACCGCAGCCAAGCAGATGATGGATTTATCTGGCTGGGGAATGAGCGTAAAAAAATTCAGAGCACAGTGATCCCATAGAGGAGCTGGGGGAAGGGGAACTGGTAAATCAATCTGCAACTTAATTCACCCCTCCATGCCTGCACCAGAGGCGTAAGGACGTCTGGAGGTCTGCCCTGACCTAGGAGACAGTCCAAAGAGGTATGGAGCAGATGGACTCCCTTTCTCCACTCCCTCATTGCTCATTCCTTCAGGTCAGCACGAGATGGTTTTCTGAATCAAAGTGCATGTTTTCATCTTCATTTAAATTATATTTTTCCCTTGGATTTTTCTTTGAAATGAAATAGCAAAACTTTTCAGCTGGAGATCAGAGCAATTGTCCCAAATTCTACCTGAGGGGACCAAGAATTTTGGTCCATTCAACATGTAATCCAGCAACAAGGCTCAGACCTAGTGGGAACTCAGTTTCTCTCCTTTAAACAGGCTGAGATGTCTGTAGGGGAACTTTCCTACCAAAGCCCTGGCTCTGGTCCTGCCTCCACCAGCCTCACAACCTCAACTGAATTCCAGGAAGAGGAAACCACCTAAGGTGGACCATCAGAGCCTTCCTGAGGCTGCTCTGGCTCAGGAGCCAAGTCATGTCCTAATGGTGCACAGGACCAGAGAGCAGAAAACCAGCACACCCTTGCTTTCCTCAGGTAAGTGCCTGAAATTCAGTGGGACAAATCCAAGGTATTTTTCCTGTTGCTAGAGGACACCACTGTAATTCCTCCAGCCACCCCCGGGCAGAGGGGGGAGCAGAAGCACAGCTGCTCAGCTCCAGTGCTGCACAGAGGTGGAATCAGGACCAACCTGGTCTTCCAAACCTTGTCCCCATGTGGCTGGAAGAGCCACAGTAGCCAGAGTGACCATCAAACCCAGGGATCTGCGATGTGACTGAGAGCCTGCGCTTGCCTGGGACTACACAGTAAGGGAGCGCATCTCTCCAACTCTAGTGACATTGCTGCTAGCCCGAAGCCCTTTTGGGCATCACTGCTCTGCAGCAGGATGCCTTGCACTGCCAGATGGCCAGGGAGGGTTGGCAGGGCAGGGTTGGGGTGGATAGATGTTAAAATAAAAAACAAAGAGTGAGGACAGGGGCCAGCAAGGAACAGCCCTGGGCTGAATGTCTTTTGTAGGGCTGGACTCATGCACACAGAGGTGCTGCAGGTAGCTGGAGAAGAATGGGGTGCTGAGCAGTCTGGATTTGTGAAGGACATCAAGAATGGCCACTCAAACCACCTGAAGGGCTCAAGTCTGATATCTTCCCCCATTTTACACCACCATGACCATACCCGCTTCCTAAAAACAGCCCTGATGGCCAGCCAAGAGCCCACACATCTCAGATTGAGATCTGCACCTCTGCAAAATCCCATTAAATGTGTGTGAGTCCTGCTGGCCCTGAACAAATCTGGCAGGAAACAAGAAAGATGGGAAACTCATCAAGAAGGTTGCTCCTGCACTGTGCCAACTCCTACAGCTCCCAGCTCCATGCTGTTTTAAAGATGGGTCCTAATAGTGCTGAAATGTAGCAGAGCTTTCCACCCGATGCAGCAGCACAAATCTGCGCTCCAGCCCATTGCTGTACCCTGAGAAATCAGACACTGAACTGATCCCTGTGGCATATCTATGGCAGCTCAAGGAGCTGGTAGCCATTCCTCCCCATTCAGGAGTGATAGGGGTTCCCAGAGTCCCCTTCCCTTTGGGGTTACAAGCTGAATGGCAAAAGGCTGCCAGGCTGGACAGTTGCCTGCTGTGTGAGGTGACAGGGGACGTTAGGTATCAGCTTCTAATAGCCACAGGGGAATCCGAAATAACCCAGTGCTGCCTTCCATTTCCATTTCTGCTCCTCCCCAATATGGTACCCAAGCAGGCGGCTCTGCCCTGGGCTGTGGGAGCTGGGACGAACTGCTGGGGAGCTGAGGCCCTTTGTGAAGCTGGTCCAAGCTGGCACTAGATCATGGCATAGCTGGGTTGTGCTATGCCAAGGATGAGAACCTGGGGGCTACAAGAGTGGTCTATTCCTCATGCAAGTAAACTGGGAGAGCCCAGCTTGCTGCTACTGGCACAGCTGGGAGAAGCGGGGAAATTACTGTTGCTGGGAGAAACCATCCCTAGGAAATCTCTCTTGAAGGCAGGCAAGAGGGCCAGGATAGGTTTGATGCCCTGGCATCTGCTGCCTTGGCCCTTTGCTATGCCCAGGACTGGCTCTGCTTCTTTGACTGCAGGAGGAGAGAGCAAGCCAGTCCAGCTGCTAGCACAGGGACATGGTGGAGAGAGAAGATCTGAGAGTCATGGCCCTTGGGGCCAGTCTGCTCTTTTTCCGTCCAAATCAGTCCTGTTGGCCTTCTGCCTGAAACAAGTGAATGTGTCTGAAACAGAGGGGGTGACTTCTCTCTGCCAGTTCCCCCAGAGCAACACCCATGCTAGAAGACAGAGAGGGTCCCAGGAGTGCAGGGCTTGGCCTCGCTCGGGTCAGGCAGCTGGGCAGCACAAATCACCCCAATCCACAGGATCTCCCAGGCTACAAAGGAAAGCTTCTTCTCTCATGGGTGTCATTCATTTTGCACCATCATTTGAGGAGTATGCAGAAGATGAAGGCTACCTGTGGTTGCAGATATCTGCACGAAATCTGGGGAGGGCAGTCCCAGTTCAGCCCAGAGGTCTGCCTGGTCTGGAACCAGTGACCAGCACTAATTCCTCTTGCCAGACTGTAAAGCAGAGCAGGAACACCTTGGTTCATGCTCCATGCTCCCAGGTCAGCCTCAGCAAACCCAACCAGCAGCACCAGAGTTGAAGGGATTCAGGGGAGAGATACATTATTCAACATGAAACAAAAAGTCCTTTTGGAGATTCCTGGAGACCTTTGTGCAGTATTTGTGTCCTTGTCCCCTCAAGCCTTTCCTCAGCTGGAAATTGAGATGGGAGAGAGCCCCTGATACCTCTTTTCTGGGTGGTAGCAGAGCACCTTCCTTGCACAGCCTGCTCTGCTCCTGCCAGCTGGGAGACAGCTGAAGAGGCCCTGTCCTTCAGGGTGACAGGGGCTGGCAGCAGCTTTGCCCAGTGTGGGCATCAGCCAGCTCATGGGGACAGGCTGGAGGACTGGGGGGGGAACTGACTGTCCCAGTGGGACAGGCGCGTCCCTCATGGGGCCAGTGAGTCCAGTGACCCTGGGACAGAGACAGGGGTCCCTGCGGGCTCAGCCAGGGACCTGCACACCCCAGCCAAGGCATGGATCTGTCACTGCTTCTCTGAGCTGCAGAGCCACCGCAGAGCCGGGGCACCCTCCCGGCAGGCTGCCGGCTGCCAGCAGAGCTGCCCCGATGGCCGGGGGAGCTGACCAGAATCGAAGTGAGGGTCTGGGCAAGAACTGTTGCCGCAGGGGGCATGGAAGGCAGAAAGGACCCTCGGGGGCAGCTCAGCATCCTTCGCTCCCTGCCGGAGCCGGGGGCAGATCCGCCCTTAGGGGAACCCTTTCCACCTCCCTAGACCCCGCAGCCGTTTCTTAACCGACGGGGCGGGAAGCGGCGCTAGGGCGAGGGCCTTTGGCACCGGGACTGCTTGGGGGGCTTACCCCTCCGGCGGGGGTCAGACCCGCGGGGCGGGCGGCGCACAGCCCGGGCCCCCCACCGCCGCTCCAGGGGGCTTGTAGCTGGGGAGGAGGGAGCGAACGAGGAGGGTCGGGGGCTCCGGAGGGGCGGTGATTTGGGCAGAAAACGCACCGGGGGCTGAGGGTGGGGTACTCGTGCGGGCACCGTGGAGGCTTGGCCAGTCCAGGGAATAGCGGAGCATCCCCGGTCCCGGCCCCCCCCGCCCCCGGTCCCGGGCGCGACCCCCCCCGGTGGCGCGGGGCGAGGGGGGCGCCCCCGCCGACGCGGGGGGTTTATAAAGGCGGCGGGCGGCGAGGGATCCCCGCCGGAGCCGAGCCGCAGCGGAGCCGCCAGCGCCTGCCCGCCGCCGCCTCCCCGCGCCCGACCCGCCGGCGAGATGCTGTCGTGCCGCCTCCAGTGCGCCCTGGCCCTGCTCTCCATCGCCCGCCCGCCCGCCCCCGGGCACTCCGCGGGCTCCCCGCTGGGCACCCGGACGCCCCGGCTCCAGACCCCCGCTTCCCTGCCGCAGAACCCCGCTTCTCCTCTGGAGACGCCCCCAGCTCCCCGCTGCAGACCCTCCATTTCCCCCCCCCCTGGCATCCCCACTGCAGACCCCCGGCTTTCCTGCTGCAGACCCCTCCAGTTCCTCACTGGACACCCCAATACCCTCAGTACAGACCTCCAGTTCCTCAAGAGATCTCCCCAGTGACCCCGTTTCAGAACCCCAGTTGCTTGCTGCAGATACTGGTTCCCTGGCAGATCCCCCTGTTCCCTGCCGGGGCTGAGCCAGCAACAGGCTGGGCAGCTGGGGATGGAAAGGGGAGACCCCTCCCAGCCAGCTGGGTGCTGGCGGAGGATGAGGAGCAGCCACTCCAGCTCACAAGGGCTTCTCTGGGGTGCTGAACTGAGGCAGATGCCTCAGTGCAGCAGGAGGATGTCTTTAACCATGCAAGGGGGCAGCCAGGGCTTGGAGGGGCAAGAAGACAAATAATCCCTGGTTAGAAGGTTCCCCAACTCAGCTTCCCCTGCAAGCTCCCCCAAAGACCTTTCCCGTGCCACTTTATCAGCATCCTCGCTGAGTCCAGCACAGCGTGCTGGACCAGTGGGAAGGGAAGGGAAGGCGGGGTGGTGCTCGGATGAGCTCATTCCCTGCCATGGCCAGGAAAGCAATCTCTTCCCCATACCAGGTAGATGTCAGTGCTCTTCTGCTTCGCTTTATTTCATAGGTGCAGCTGCTGCATAGCAGCTGTGGAGCTGGGCTCTTGGGAAAGCTGGGTCTCCCCTTCTCCTCCGCAGTCGAGCATGTCTCTCATCTGGGCACAAAGGTGTCTTAGAGGGACAGAGCGGTGATGAGCCCCCAAAAGCCAAAGAGTAATTGTGGTCTCTCTCTCTCCCCCCTTCTCTCTCTTCTCCCCCAAGGAACTAGCCAAGTACTTTTTGGCAGAACTGCTCTCAGAGCCAAGCCAGACAGAAAATGAAGCCCTGGAGTCTGAGGACTTGTCCCGAGGGGCTGAGCAGGATGAAGTGAGACTGGAGCTGGAGCGCTCGGCTAACTCAAACCCTGCTCTGGCACCCCGGGAACGCAAAGCGGGCTGCAAGAACTTCTTCTGGAAAACTTTCACATCCTGTTAGCTTTTGAAACCCACCTCTCTTTCCCATCCATCCCTGCCTTCTTCCTAGCCCCCCGCCCTGAGCAGAACCTTCACCACAAGAGGCGAAGACTGTAAATACACAATCCACGGTTATGGTGAAATTAAACAAACAAGGAAAAATTTAGTTTGATTTCCAGTTGTTTTAATAAAACTTTCTGTTCCAATTGTACACGATTTGCTTGAGTTGTGATTTCTGACTAGATCTTTAATGACATGCACTCTGCAACTTTCAGATGTACTATTTTTAATTCTTTGTTGCAATAAAGTTTATGTTTCAAACGGTGATGCTGAAACTTGGTGGTCAATGAGAAAACCTAAGTCAGCTCTCTCAGACTGCTTGTCTTCTGCCACCTGTCTCAGGGTAGCAACAGCAAAGAGCATCCACATGCAGGCATATGCACACACACACAGTATCTCTTTAAAGTTCTTTTTTTTTTGCTGCGGTCTTTCTAAGGGACCTAGAGACACAGTGGTATTTTAGATAGCAAATCTAAATTGTGGCTGTAATTGTGGCTGAGTCAAATCTACAGCGCTGGCGCTTCAGTCAGCCTAGAGGATTTACACCCATCACCAAAGACATCACTGTAAATCACAGCCATGTATTCCAAGCAACGGGGATCGTAAAAGTGGTTCACAGTACAAGTTTACCCCACACATGTCTCATTCCCTCCTTAGCCACAAACACTAAAAGGTTTTCTTACCTGCCATATTTTACTCCTTGCAACATCCTCCAGACAAGCACTGCTTCTGGGATTCCTTCGTAAGTTTTCCTTTGCTCTGCTGCGCAGAGGGAGGATTCACATCCCTGTAAACCTGAGATGTTAACCCCATGCTGTCAGCCCCTCTCCATCTAATAAACCAGTTACAGCGGTTTTTCGACTCACTACATCACCATTAAAGGCAATATTAAAAGGGTCAGTAGGGTAGGAGATAGCATTGGGAAAAAGACGTGCTTCTCTCAATGGAGGAGAAATCCTTCATGCTTTTGCAGAGTCTCTTCCCTTTCTGGCTGTGCTGGTTTGTGACCTGCAGTCGTGGGGGAGTTTGGAGCCATGGAGCACGCGTCCTGCATGGGGGACAGGTCTCACTTTGATGAGGAATTCATCATTCAGGACTAGAGGTAACAAATTTTTTGTAGCCATCGTATGTGAAAAAAAGGCAAAAAATGGGGCAGAGAGCTGAGCTGGATGCCGGTGGAGGTGGATTCCACAGCTGAGGGCATGTTCAGTCCCCTCTGGCCTGTGCTGAGAGCAGCTCTCTGTGGGCCATCGTTCCTGATGGCTCGTGGGCCATTGCCTTTACTCTTGGTCTGAGCCTCCTTTCCCTGCAGGCAGGGGTTTGTTAGATTCAAGTTGGGGCAAGTGAATCCCTTGTCATTAGGAACTACAGCAGTGCCAGTGTGGAACCCCAGCTCACTCACTGCAGGGCTTGGCTGGGCTGCTCCACAGCCGGCTGGCAGCAGGCGAGGGCAGCAGGGGACGCTTGTGGGGAAGGGACCTGGCATTGGCCCCTGGGATCCCAGAGGCAGGACTGGGTGCTGCCCCCCCTCCCTGGAGCAGGGCACCCGCGGCTGCTGCCAGTGCTGCAGGACACCTTTCGTCACCCACTGGATTCCTGTGGCGGGTGCAAGATCAGCTCACCCCCGGGAGAAGGGAAGGGCTAGCACTGCTGGGGAGGAAGCCTCCAAAAAGACATTTGAGGAGCATGGGCAATGTAGATAATTTCTCAGCCTTAAAAGCAGACAGGGTGAGAATAGGACCCCGTTTGAAAGTGTGGAGACAGATTCTCTGAGGAGAGAGCAATGGTCCTAGCTCACGTCTGATTCCTCTGCTGCTGTGCATCATCATGGGAGCAGATTTTAGGGGATTCAGTAAAGCAGAGACCTTCCCATCCCTGGCTGCTCGCTCCTGTCTCGACTGAGGTTCCACTTAGCTTTCAAAAAGCAGCTAATTCCTCCGTGCTGAGACAGCCTCAAGGCAGCAGCTACAGGAACAGAAGGGGGGTGGAGGTGCCAGGGGCTTGAATGTTCTTATGCACTGAGTCCATCTTTCATGGGCTATAAATAGACCCCTACTCACCCAAGGTTTTTCCTCTTGGTCACTATGCCAGTGCTTCTGAAGGGAGTTTAATCCTGCCAACTGCTGGAGTGAAATGCATCACAAATAGGGATGCGGATGATCCTCAAGCACAGGCAGGAATCAAAGACAGAGTGATTCACCTGCTACACCAGCCTGTTTCAGGCTGGCATCACGTCATGGCAGCTTCTGCGATGCTTAATGAAGATCTATTGGTGAAAGCATGTCTGAATGTCCTCAGTTCAGAGGCAGAAAGAAAAACCTGCTCCTTCCATCAACTCAGGAGTTTCTGGAGTCAGGGGAGATGGCTCCCAGGGCATTAAATACAGTGTCACCATGTGTGATTGCACTGCGGCAGCCCCAGCAATCTCAGACATGGGGAGCCATACATACAAACACAGTGCAAGACACAGTCTTGCCCTGCTGAGCTAAAAAGGCTAGAAAGACAAAGGAAGATTTTAATGCTTCTCTTTGATAGGTGGGAATTATGGGGTAAAGAGATTAAATGGCTATATTTAATCCCTGACCACACAGCCACAAAACAGTGTCCCAGGCTGGGAAGGCTCTTGCTGGGCAAGGCTGAATCTGGGATGAGCACATAGGTATGGCCAGCTCCCATGGGCCAGAACTGCTGATGGAGGGAGCAGTTGTTGAGAGAGGTTTTCAAGCGATGTTCTCCGCAGCTCAAAGGCGAGGGTCCATGGAGGAGCAGCCTCAGGATGGGCCTGGGGGAGTTTAGGGGCTCTGGTGATCCACACGTGGCTGATACATCTCCCCTCTTGCACTCGGTGCCACGGGCAGACCCAGAGCAATCCCCATTCCAGCAGGTACCTTCAACCTGGTGATTCATCTGAGGTAGTGCAGGGAAATGTCCGTGAGGAACTACATAAAAGGGCTTGAAACTGCTGTCTGAAGAGTTGCCTTTAATGAAAACCAGAAAAGGTTGTATAAGGCCTGGAAACACACATTCCCCCAATGGGAAGCCAGTGATGAGCTTCTCAGCCATCCCCAGCAGCAAACTCTCCAACTAACGATGCCAGGGAGGGTCATTCATTCTAGCAAGCAGGCCAGGATTTTTTTTATGTGCAGCCCAAACTGGTAAAAAAGGCAAATCTTCCTTGGCCCATAAGGCCTGTTGGTGACAGATAGCTTGAAGCAATCCTAGCTGTGGTGCAGAGACAGTACTGGTGGGATCCAGATTTCATAGTCTGGGTCCACTCTGGCACCAGCTAACTCCTTTTGGCTCCACAGAAAAGACCAACAGCCTGGACCCACGGGCACAACTACCCTTCACCCAGAGCAGCCTGCAAGATGCCCTGTGCTGCCTTTGCATTTACTCTGCCTCTGTGGCTCCCAGCAATCATTACACCATCGCCCTGCTCCACAGCCACCGGGAGCATCTCGGATTCCCAGGTCCCTGCTCTCACCACAGGAATCTTCTTCCCTTTCATCCTGCCCAACTCCCAGCACCTCTGGGAGCACTGGAGCAACCCCCAGCCCCATCACCAGGCATTAGGAAAGAAGCACTCACTGCTGCAACCAAGTCCTAATTCTCTAAAAGCAAAGCAGCAGGATGTTTATTGACCGGGGTGAGAAAAGCTATACCTAGGCAATAAAAGTTATTATGATAAAGGAACAGACTGTACTCTCTGCTCTCTGAACACCTTCTGACTCTTTGACAGCTTCTCACCAGAATAATGCAATAAAACTCACTTAGACTGAGCTGCTGCTTCTCCTTTGTCTTTGTTTTACTGGGGAATTATTTGTTACTTTTTGTCAACACTAACTGCACTTGCGAGAATAGCTGTTTGGCTAGATGCTGTGAGTACCTCGGAAGAATTTTTGGATCCCAGTCTTAGGAGGCTTACCCCATAAACAATTTGTAGAACACAAAAAAAAATGAACAAGGTCACAAAAAATCGCCAAGTTCAGTTTTTCTCATATGTATGGTACAAATGGCAGTTTGTGCCGTGAACAAATATTTCCAACATCATCTGACAAAGAAACCTACCTGGTCATTCAGTTAACAAAAGGAACCTAATGAAGGTCCCCAGTATTTCCTTCAGAGAGATTCCCTGAGAAAGCATAAAATGATGCATTGAAATTCACACTTTGCTTGTCACCTGGATGGGCTGCTGGACCGGAGAGAGAGGGACTTGGTCCCGCGCACAACCCCAGAGCATCCCTCCTGATGCTTGCCGCTGCCTGCCTCCCCTCCGTGGGGCTGGCTCTTGCTGCCAGCAGCCTGCCACACTCCGCCGTGCAGAGGGAGGAAACGCTCCTCGCCTCCAGCCCTGGCAAAGCATTCCTGGGAGGGGAGCTGAGAGATGCTCCCAGGCCCTGCCTTGCTCATGCCTCAACCCTTGCTAGGAGATTCTCCCCAGCATGGAGCAGAAGTCGGTGAATCCCTCCCAGTCAGGCAATAAGCCCGGTGCTGCTGTGCCCGGAGGTAGGGCATTTGCTCCCTTACACAGCTCCGTGTTCTGCCTTCAAGGAAAATCTCTCCTTTTCCTCAGGGCTGAGTTTTAAGGAAGAAAAAAGGATTACCCTGGAAATGGGCTGTCACATTTGCAAGGCTCTTTTGTAAAACTTCACCTCTTTCCTTCCCTATTTTACTTCTTGTGCTCGCCAGGGTTTGTGATTCTTCCCAGAGGCTCAAACACAATATTTCTGTCCCTTGTGCTCTGCTCCCCATGCCAGCCTCTGCCCCAAAGGGTGCAATGTGGGAGGACATCGCTGAGCACAAGCCCGGGAATGGGGTGCCCGGCAGCCAGCAGAGAGAGCCAAAGAGCACAGATTGTCCTGTCTGCGGTCTGTCTGGGTAAGAGCAGCAGCTCGGGACCGGTGTCCTCTGTGCCAGGGGCATCCAAGCTCTGGACACAGCCCCGCTGCAGAGAGGCAGACTGGGGAGAAGCGTCCTGCAAAGAGGGGCTTCCCCGGAGCAGCACTTTTGGGGGCCAGAGCCGTGTGAGGATGTAGGCAGTGCTGCTGCACTGACAAACATTTTTCCCCCGAACTGAGGGCCTGCTTTTCATTTCTAAAGGACATTACTCATGTCCAAGTTGCCAATTTTTAACAGGTTAGAAGAAAGTTAAATAAGATGAAAGTAAGTGAACTGTTCTAACTAGGATTAAACGCAGTGGGGTTTGTTCTAGTGGCAACCTGTTAGAAATTGCTTCCATGCAAATCTTCTTCCCCCGGCATTTTTTGTTGTTGTTCAGCATCCAAAATGACTCCTTATTCACTCAGCTCTTCTGAAACTTCACTGTCTAAGCAGCAACGGCAGGGGCAGAGGGAGGAAGGGCTGCGTCCGTGTAAAGGCTCAGGGGACCAGGTGGCCCGTGGTGGTGGCACTTTGGCACAATGTGTTGGCAACGTGTGGCTCGCTAAACTGCTGCCAACCCTCAAATCAGCTCCCTTGGACCTGCTTCGGTGTGTGCTGCACCTCCACTCTTCCCTGCAGGACAGCTTCAGGGACTTGCAGTCAGCCTCGCAGGCAGCCCTGCCTTTCTTCTAATGTGCCTTGGCTTTGAGAAGATGACCGAACCTGAGCTGAAGGCAGCTGCAAAGGACTTGCGATACTAGAGAATGCCAATGACAGTCTGTGAGCCCACTGCTTCTGCTAAGTCGCTTTCCAGACACCCTAGAGTTGCCACCATGACTCCTTTCCCTGCTGTTCTAACCCCACCACCCGCAGCAGCACCCTTTTCTTCACAAGCATCACCTAAAGAGCCAGTACCCAAACCAGTGGAGAGGAGAAGCATGGTTGCAAGCAGCGCAAGTCAGGAGAAGCAGTCATGAAAGACACAGCTGCAGCCAAGGGAAAAGCACAGATGAATTCCACCCTCAAGGATGGGGTCAGCAAACTGGGATCTATCTTAATCATTTTCCCCAAGGGGAAAGAGCAGAGAATGAGGGATGAGAAAGGCAGCAAAGTGCTGTAGTGGCACTTCACTGCACCCAGCAACAGGTATGTCAAGCAGCTGAAAGCTCAGATGAGCGGCTGTGTCCAGCAGCTTCCACATGGAAATGTTCCACTCCAGCTTCCTGTACCACATCAAAGGCTTGGCCATCCTGGCCAGGCACTTAGAGACAGAGAATGAAGGAGTTATCAGCTGCCTGGACCTGATCCTGAAATGACTCATTCTGCATTTCCTTAACACCAACACATGGGTGCTTGTCAAGAGCCTAAGTTACCTCAGTCTGCTGCTAACCTGCTTATCCAAGAAAAGTACCAGCTGATGGACAATGAGACCTTTTGCTTCCTCCCATACCTGGTCCCAAAGATGGGGGAACCAAGGCAAACTGTTCTGAAATGGGCACATGTCGTTCTGAAGAAGATGTGCCTGGTGTACCCAGCTAAGAAGGTGTTTGTCTTCCTCATGAAAGGCATGAAGTCCAATAACACTAAGCAGCAGGAAGGCTGCTTGATGGAGATGGGTTATCTCCTTGAAACGTATGGCGTGGATGTATGTGTGCTGGGGCACAAGAACTCAGCTGGGGAGCATTAAAAGCACGTGCGTACCTAGGGAGGTGTCACGCCAGTTGAGGCTGGGCTCCTTGGGTCAGCATGCGGAGGCTGATCCCTCCCCCAAGGGGTGCAGGCAAATAGAAAGAAGAGCACATTACTGCTCTTTCCAAAGCCAAAGAGGAGCTAGGTCTTAAGACCAGGAGATGTGCAACCCAGGCAAAGGGAAGAGGGTCTCCCAGGCTCCCTGTTCACTGCAAAGAACAGCTATAGGGTTTGCTGGTTTTGTATGCCACAGCACAACTTTTTAGCCTTTAAAAAAAATAAGGTGGGTGAGACCGATGTCTAGGGGCAAAACTGAACCCAGAGCACACAAATCTGACCAGGGCATGGAACCAGTCAGGGTGCTGACCCTGCCCGGACAACCTCCATAGGGGTCCTTCTGACACGGGATTTTCTAGCAGTCAAAACATTCATGGTTAGTAAAGTATCAGACCAACAGTGCCCTGGTTCCCAGCTGGGAGCTGCCTGGAGAGATCTGGGCTTTCAAACAGCATCTCTGACTTTCTGCACAATGACCACCAGTTGCATAATGAGCCTACCGACAGGAAAGGTTGCAATAGGAAATTCATTAGGGAAAGTGATTTGTACAAGTTTCTGTTTTTTCTTAGGTAAAATCAATACGACATAGACTTCCAAACCCACTCCCACTTGCCAAACTGAAAGAGTTCAAGAGAGCAGAGTTGCTATGGACAACGGCAGAATGCCTATGCCTCATCCCAGACCATCCCTTCCACATTTCCCAAGGAGTACTCTGCTATTTTCATGTAAAACCACCCTGATTTGTCTTTAACACCCCTCTTGCCTATAAGTTCCTGAAGGTAGGAGTTCTCAGCTTTGTGTCAGGTATAACAGTAAGCATTTCAAGGATGCTCACTAAATTGCAAGGCTTATTTACTAATAGACAATTCAACCAATTACAAAAAGCATTTGTACTTGGGCAGAACGAGCCAGCCACCTGGTGAACACGGCAAATCAATATTTTTAATTAAAATAAGAAAAAAGGAATACACAGTCTGATTACGGGCCAACAAGCAAAATACATGAAAACCTGAAAGCTGAAACCAGGACAACCTCAGAAATCTCAAAGTGCCATTACCCTTTTGGAATGGCCTAAATGACTTGTTTGTTGCAGACTAGAATTCTCTCTAATGCTGCTGCAAAGTCATGGCCACCCCCTCCATCCAGTGGGCTGCTCCAGTACCCATGAAATCAGGCTCTGGTGCATCCATATCTAGTTGCTGCCTTATTTTCTGGCAGGGCAGCTGGAGGATTCGCAATGAGAACATGGCTGAAGTATCTACAGTTTCTGTTCTTTGATTCCTTCCTGCTCTGTCCTTGGCACACCCTCTTTTTTTGCGCTAAAGGACATCAGCTTTGAGGCTGGAGTGGAGCTGTGTAGCTTACATGCAGCACAACTGGGTGCCCTTTATGTGGCCTTCCAAAAGTAAAGTCACACCCTTACTGAGCCATGATTCCAAAAGAAAATTCATATCCAGGTCAGGTGACTGGACCCACTTTTCCAGGAGGTTTCCTTCAATGCTGTCGTGCCTTTTTGCTGGTAGCCGGTGCCCACGAGCAGCTGCTTTTACAGGACCTCTCCAGCGAGTCCTGGGAATGCTCTGTACAGATGCACAAACATCATTCCAGCATGATTACTGGGGAGGGTCCATCTACTGCCCTGTTGCTCAGTCCACACCGAAACTTGCCCAGCAATAGCGTTCCCCTCACAAAAGCCTCTCTGGCAAAGGGCTGCCCTCCTGACCCATGCTGCATCTGGCCCACTGCTGGAGGAAAAGCCTTTCATCAGCAGACAGCAGTGATGTGCTGGGGCCACACGCTATGTTGTAGCCAGGGGACACAGGTAGACTCCTCTTCTGCAATGCCGAAGGCCTGATCCATTCCTTCAAGGTTCCAGAGACTGTAGAAAACAGGGGAAGGTCAAGTGTTCGGAAGCCTTGCAGTATTTGCCAGGCAGGCAGACTATTCATAGTGCTGCATCACATTATCAGGGTGCCTCAGGGCCCTTGTCAGCAGTCAGAAACCTCCCATAGTGGGTGCAGCACAAAGTCAGAGCAAGCGACAGTCCCTGTCCTGCAGATGTTACATGTGATAGGAGGTAAGTGCATCAGCAGAGGTGCCCTGGAGTCCTACAGGAGCAAGCAGCCTCTTGAATATTCTCAGGGCGTTCTCAGGTCTCAGTGGGCCTCAGCACAGCCCCCAGGCAGCGATCAGGAGTGCCCTGAACATCAGGATGATGATCTACAAGTTATTCTTGCTTGTACCTCCTTGCCCCTGGCAGAGAACAGCACACAACGAGGTATCATGGCCCAGCATGGGTCTAGGTGTTTATTCTGGATTTTACCCAACAGTCACATTTGGGTGGTGTTAAGAAAGAGAGCAAGGCTTAGAAATATGCTTTGCGCTCAGATCTGGACAGCAGAGGCCTGTGCCCTGGAATCACTATTTCCAGCACATGTAACCTAGCCTGCTGCCTTCTGCCAGGGAAATTTTACATTTTTAGAGAGTCCCCCAGAGACAGGAGCAGGCTCCTGCCTGTGAAGCAATGGTTAAGGAATGAGTCCTAGCACACAGAATGAAACCTCAGGGTCCTGGGATGCTCCTGCCAGCATCACATCCTGAGGTTTGCTGGATGGCAATTCAATTTTCCCCCATCCTGCCTCCAAGACAGCCAGTCCTCCAGGCTGTGTATCCTCCCCCACAGCCCTGGGGAAGAGCAAAGAGCGAAAGAGCACCCGGGTCTGGAGGCGAAAGCGGCAAGCTGCAAAGGGCTCATAAGGGAGAGCTGACCTGGTACCTTTTGCTCTTTCCTGGTTCGGCCCTCTTCTGTTTGCTGGAATCATGACCAAACTGCATGCTCGAGAGATAGCAGGGTCAGGGAGATCAGTGAATTATAAATAAATACAGTATAAACAAATCAATCAGAGGGATAAAAACATTCGACAGAGCCACACTAATTAAAAATATAATAATCCAGATAGCGGACATTTATTTAAAATGGTGCAATTACAGCTTTTAATCATCCAGGTTTAAATTAACAGCAGCAGCAAAGTGGCTGTGCAAACGTGTTCTCTGTAATGAACTGATATTAGAAAGCCAGCTTGGTGATCTCGCCCTCTCTCAGGCTAATTGTCCCTCCTCTCATTGTAAAATAACCTTTTGGTGTCGTTTTCTTGTAGAGTCTTGAAGATGAAGACACAATATTGGAGCTAAATTAAATCGCCTTCACATATTTCTCTTCTTTCAAGCTGTAAAAATTGCTGGTATCAGTCATTCAGCCTCTAGTGCTGACGCAACCACACTTGAGGAGAACATCTGGGGGCCCCAAGAGTCATTATAGGGAAAATAAAATCCCATATTACAATCAGTCAGCAACTAAAAGGCAGGATGCAGGAGGGCCAATCCGGCAAGATGCTGAGCAGGCTTGGTGGGGAAATCAAATGGGAGACTTGTGATGCTCTGGGGCTCTTTTCTTCTTCACTGGGTCAATTGAGAGGAGGCTAGAAAATTTCTAAATCTGCTCCTGCCCAGCTCAAATGGTCTTGGAAGTAGCTCATGTTAATTGAGGTCAGTGCTGATCCAGAGGTCACAGCTTTAGCACCTACTCACCACCAGCTAGCCTGGTCTGCAGAGCCGTGGGGACAATCTTGCTTTGTCTTGGCAGGTTCCAGCCAGCCTTGGCATTCAAACAGACACAGTGTGGCTGAAGGCAACGCTCAGCTTGCCATGCAAAGCCCCTGTGGTTAAAGTGGGCTTGGCACAGGCACCAGCAAATTGGAGACATGAGAGCTCTCTGCACGTGGCATGGTTCTGACTTAGCAAAGTGATGGCTCTCATCCGCTCTGGGTAACAGTCATGATCTTCCTCCTACATATGTATCTGCACTGCCCTGCAAAAGCATCTTACCCACAGAAGAACCCAGTGACTGCCAGCCAAGATGCTGACAAGGGCTCAATGCAGTGATGGAAGCGAGCAGATTTACAGAAACATGGCAAGTAAAACTGCTGAAAGCAAAGCCTTCCAGCCACCTCTGTCCTGAGGTGGGTTTGAACCAGCAGCCAAGGAGAGGCAAAATCTCTTCTGGTCTGCAGCCTCTCCTCGCTGTCAGCCAGCACGCTCGGCTCTGCACTGCCCCTGCCCTTGCTCTGTGCCCTTGGCACGCTCTGTGCAGGGAGAGTCACAGCAGGGCAGAAACAGCCCCAAAAGTTCCTAAGCTCAAGACTTAGCTTCACTGGACACATCTGTCCCACAGCTCCTGCTGGTGACAGTGTGGTGCTGGTCCTGCTCACAGGGTTAGGATGCTCCACGTCTCAGCTGGATTTGCTTAAAGGCTGCAAGGAAGGGGACAAGAAGAAAAAAAACATGGGGAAAAAGATCATTTTGTAAGTGCGGAAAGATTTCCATGTGAAAAATGAACAGCACATGGGGAGAGCATATGTGTGACTGTGTGTGTGTGCACGTGTGCATGCCTACACACGTACTTCTGCGTGTGTAAGTCGCGGCTCCTTCTGGAGCTGCTCACCCACTCCTGGTTTTTAGCCATTGTCACCAAACCCAATTACCTACCTGCATCCATAGTCCTGAGCACACGGTTAAAACCAGGAGCCCTTTGGAAAGAGAATTTCATTTCCCTCATTAGCACCAAACCCTCCTCTCTTTCCTGTTTACCCGAAGGGTGTGCAAACACCCAGCGAGACAGCAAGTGAGAGTCACGCAGTCCTCACAGCTGCAATGGGCAATGTAATTACCTGGCCTGCACATTAAGATTAATAAATATTAACTTTACTTGTGTTTTTACTGTCCACCTAAGATGGAAACAATGAGCTTTACTACTTAATCAAATTAGAGCTATAAAATGATTTCCCTTTTAGAAAGTTCATTTTTGTTTTGCTGGCAATTAGTGTTGATGATTTGAGTCCCATCTTTAAAACATTTTGAAATATGGAAAATGGCAGAAGTGCCACAGTGCATTAATGGAGCCATAATACACATCAGGTAATAAAGCATGAAGAGCCTGTTTACTTTGAGCACTCTAATTATTTGAGAGCTTTTTTAAAAAAACAAACCTAACATGTGAAAACTTTCATTTCATTTGAATTAATTCTTAAAAACAAACAGAAAAAAACCCCAAACAAACAAAACCTTTTTGAAGTGTTGCTTTGAAATTCCCTGCAGCCAGGCCAGGTCCCAGGCAGGTGCTGAGGAACAGATTTTCTCTTGTTTTTCTCTTGCTTTTCTTTCTTCAGTGTGCGCAGGGCAGAGAGGACCACTCACACACTGGATGCTCCTGCAGCCGCTCCTGCACCATCTCTGAAAACACCTCAAGGGATCAATGCACCATCTCATAGAAGACTTCCACCCCTCACTGAGCTGCAGGGGACAGAGTCACTGCCGCTGCCTGGTCTAAGAGATCCAAAACCCCTTTCAAACCTTTAGCACCACCAATAAAGTATTCAGCAGCTCCACCTTAAGTCTAAGACACAACTCCCCGATGAGGCAGACTGCAGTGCCTGCGGCTTCCTTGCCTCTGCAGACTTAGCAAAGTTTAATTCCTCTTCTTTACACTTCAGCACCAAAGAAGCAGCGTAACTGAGGCCGGGTGGGACCTCTGCAGGTCTCTGGTCCTACCCCCTGCACAAAGGACCCAACTTCCAAGTTAGATCAAGTTGCTCTGGGCCTTGTCCTGCTGAGTTTTAATCCAAAGATAGAGATTTCCCCACCAATGCCCTGTCCTAGGGCCGTAATGCTTGTTACAAAGATATTTTTTCACTAACCCTTGTTGGCATTGCCCTGGCTGTAGCCTGTGCCTGTGGTCCTGTTGCTGTGCACCTCTGAGGAGAGTCCATCTCCAGCCTCTCAGTTCCCTTGGTGGTAGCTGAAGCTAGCAGTGAGATCCTCCTTGTCCTTCTCATCTTCAGGATCAAACAAACCCAACCCTTCCACCTCACCTCGTACATCCATCTCCACCACCTCAGTGGTTTCTGATGGGCTTTCTCCAGCTCACTGTGCTTCGAGCCAGATGGTCCAGCCAGTCCCCTCTGCACCTGCTGGTCCTCCCATCCCACTTCCACCTCCACAATTTGGCTACAGCTGCAGAAAAGACAAAGTTACATGGAAGAGATCGAATTGCTGATACCAGCGAGAGGAAGCATGGCCAAATCCTTGCAGTCTCCCTTGACGTGACTCAGTAATGCCCAACAGGTTGGCTAGGGCCAGCATCTCCCATCAGCCCTTAATGCTGCTGTTTACATCCAAGCACACTGTTCCCCTGACCAGTTGCCTGCAGCTTAGTCCTCCTCCATGGACTGGGAGCTCTTAGCCTGCCCCAGCCCAGGTGACACACATTAGCTTGCCCACTCTCACCCTGGTCTGACCAGGTTGCACCGTACAGCTGGTTGGCATGGGATTAGCCCAAGACCTGTGCAACCACACAAAGTACAAGGCGGTGCAGAGCCTGACCCCAGATCTGATGGCCTGGTTTTTCTAAAGCACGGCTGTTCTCCCTGTTGCAGAACATGGATTGCTTCACCAGTCAAGTGTATTTGCAAGGCTATACAAGCCAAGATAAATTTGCCCCCAAAGTAATAACTTTTCAATTACCTTCATTATTCCTTGCTCAACACAAGCACAGCACAGCACCTCTTGAGGGAGCAGCTGAGTATTTCTCTCCAGGGTGCACATTTATTATTTTAAGAATCATTTAATTTTCCATCTGAACAAAAGGGGCGAATGTAGGTCCTGAATGACTCCAGGGCCCCGTTCAATACCTTGCCGCATTATCCATCATGGCAATTACACATGGTAATTCATCTCCGAGAAACTTCAATACATGGACCTGAGAGAATTTGAGGTATCTGGCATGGCTCACAACTCTGGGAGCCCATGGAAAAAAGGCGTCATGGCTGGGAAGCATTCCCTTTTGCTCAAGAAATTCAGGTAAAGTCTTTAGTAATGGAACTTTTAGCATACCAGCCACCTGCAGCCTGGCTTTCCAGTGCCTCTCCCAAACTCTGCCCTCCCACAGCACACATTCCTCCCTGCAAGTCCCATTGCTGGGGCCAAGGCAATTTACAGCATTTATGCCATGATGTTCTTCACAATGGGATCCCTATCAGGTCAGGCTGAAGGTGCTGCCAGCGTGAGAAGTGTGACTAAATGTCACCACAGCAAACAGTCCAGCAGAGAAACCGTTTGCTCTCTGGGATGTGCAAAGCAGCACTGTCTTTTCATCAGTGACCTGCAGGGCTTGAACCTAAAGCCCCTGAAGGATGAGGGGAAAAGTTTAATTACAATTTCCATAACTAAAGGAAATACCAAGATGGCTCTGCTCTTATATCTGAGGTTTTTCCCTGCCTCCAGATGCTCTCTGCCACCTTTATTTGCCTCACAGTATCCATTTAGAAAAGGCTGCCTGGGCTAGAGATGCTACCGTGGGCTGTGAGCTCATCTTTGGCACAGATCTAGCCAGGGTTAGGTCTCCAGAATATTCTCTAGATCCTCCTTACATGGCTGCTAATTGGTGGTGTGAATACAGTCCTGGTCTGTAAAGCAATTCAGGGATCAAGCTGGGCCTTGCAAGCGTGCACATAGCTGCAGGGTGCTTATTCGGGAGCTCTCCCCGCAGACTGGGAGTGGGTGGACTCCTGTCAGCACCTCAGAAGCACAAGAAACAGCCTCAGATGAAGGAACAGCGCTGTCGCCAGGCTCAGAAAATAATGAGAACCTTAGCTTGCTTCAAAGTGCTTCAGTAACAGGTACTTGCCTCATGCTGAGAGGTCACTGTGCATGACTGCATCCTTGCGCAAGCACAGGCGCTGGTGCCCAAGGACAGGCACCCCCGAGAGATTCCCCTCTGTGTTGCTAACACATGTGTCAGCGCTCAGCGGTGACGAAAGCAAACTGTACCCTGGGCACACGAGCGACGTCCTGACTCTGTGCTCACGCCTCTAAGGAATATCCCCCCTCCAGCCCCCTGAGCCCATCACACAGGCAGATCGGGTGTGGGTCACCAGCCACCAGACACACGAGATGGCTGTTTCATTGGAAAAGTAAAGGTTAGCAGAACAGAGCAAAGGAGCCAACAGAGCCAAGGAGGACGCTTGCCTCCTTATGGTTATTTCTTACCCTGTGACCAGCACACTCCTCTGTCCAGACAGATCTCTGGAGTGAGCAACCTCTCAGACCCCAAGGAAGGGATGGCTTGAGTCCTTAGAAAATAAAAAGGTGAAAGTTGGCCCCTGGGATTTTATTTCTCTGACTCTCAGGAAGATTAAAGGCAGTAGAAAGTCTGGTTGCATGTTGGTCTTTGGTCAGGGGAAGCCAAGCAACAGAGAAGCAGCTGATTTTAGTAAATTCTTACAACAAGAAATACTAATCTGGCCATTGCTTTTGACCTTCTGGACGACACAGTTCAGAAAACTCCACCCAGAAATCCAATGAGCACTCCTGATTGAATGGACCATATATTTTTAGGGAGGTTTCCCATCAGTGTTCAGGCTGTTGGACACCTGCTAACCTGAAAAGTCCTGGTGCTGCTGCAACTCCAAGACTAATTCAGAACAGCCTGCATGGAGACCTTGGTCCCCTCCAGCCAGGGTACTTTGGCAGGCACAGAAGGTCCTGCAGGGCACATTGGAAAAGCCATGTGAAAGCCTCAGAGATACAGATTCAGAAAAGAAAATGCTTTAGATAAGCTGGTATTCACAGACGAGGTGTGCTCAGGGCAAGTTCCACCCATGGGGCTATGGCAATGTGCGTCCATCAGCAAGGAACCACTGCTGTAAATAGAGGCAGAGGGTTTCTTTAGTTTTCACCTGGACACTCAGGTTTCTCTGTGGCCCTGCAGGAACTGATTGAGCTAAGGTGGTTGCTGAGCTCTCTGGGTGCCTCCTTGCTTGGGGACCAGCAGATCCTCTCCCTGAGCCCGGCCCCTTTGCTGCAGTGGTCCCTGAGGCTGGCATTGATCCAGTAGCATTTGCAGGGGTCCAACGCTCAAGGCAGGCCCCAGGCAGAGAAGCAGAGCTCCCTTTACCTTCACTTGTTCCTCATTGCCACAACTGTTGTAAAGCAGCTCTCTGGCATTTTCCTGGGGACAAGGACATGTCCAGGGATGAACCTGTGCCTGGCTTTCATGGTTTTTGCAAGGAGCAGCAGGCAGTTGAAAGGGCAGAAATGACAAGCGGGGCTGCATAACACATGGCTGAGTTCTCCACAGAGCTTACGGGAGGCAACCTGAAAGTCTGGCTAGTTGGAAAATCATCTCAGTTGGCTGTGGAAGTAAAGGGCTGCTCCTGAATTATCACTACTCAGAGACCATTACTAACAGGGGAACAGAAAAAAGATATTTTAGGTGTTTGCATTCCCTTCTATTTTCCTCTCTTTTCTCTATTCAACTGGTAAACAATTTATTTGTCTACAATTCGCCAAATTATCACAAGCCTGGAAATGCCTAGCTGTTGTATCATTTAGCAAACAGTCCCCCAGGGTGCCAAAAAGCATATGGGTTGGTCAGCTCAGTTAGGAGAGAAGCATGACCATGCTCAGATGCTCTCATTATTCCCAGTATCATCCCCCACCAAATTGTCCAAGGAATAGGTCTTTTCCACAGCCCATCCCAAAGTTGCACTGCTTTTGCTGAAAGTGCATGCAACTGCGGGCATCATCTCCTCTGCTTCCCTGCTGCTGCTCGCTGCCTGGTGCGACACTATGTTTGTGTCTAAAGGACAAGAACAGGTCTGAAATTGGGCTTCATCTGTAAGGAGCATGTTTTCTGCCTAAGATGAGGTCTCACATCCACTGAAAGAGGTGCCAAGTAACTGATGACCATTGAGTCTCTTGTATGCCCAGTTCTTCCCACTTCTGAAGGTTTAGCTCTGTGCACAAAAACATTTGGCTGGGGTATTCTAAGCCAACAGCTTGTTGTCCGGCATAAACCAGGATGCCATATTCAGGCAAACTTTTCCCAAACTCTAGCGAGGTTTGCAAGGGGGCTCACCTTCTCCTCTAACCATCTTGGTGCACTTCTGCTGCACAGAATACATAGAGGGCTCAGTGAGGCAATGCCAGGACCCAAGTCCCTTTGCCAGCAAGGTCTTTTTGAGTGGCCAGAAGAGGCTCTTTGCTGCTCCTCTTAAACCTTTACAAGAGGCTAAATCAGCATATGTGCAAATACAAAACATGTGGCATGTGTAGCTCTTTCGTCTCTGTCTCCATCTCCCTCTTGAAAAACAAAGCACTTAACTCTAATTGTGTAGACCGACTGCCAGCTAAGGCTGTGACAGCGGTGTGAGTTGCAGAGGAAGGATCTTTGCAGATTTCTCAAGCAGTGTGGGGTGGGCTTTGTCCAGGAAGACCAGAGCGTACGCAGGCAGCACTGCCAGACACATGAAACAAAGAGAACCGCTGTGTTTTGGTAGCACAGACAGACCACGGAGCTGCGTGGAGATGCTGATCTCACTGGGTCTTGCACAGACGAAGATGCAGTACCATGAACTTTCTTCCGGCACAGTGTTTAGAGGATGCCCTGTGTTTCCTTTTGCTGGTGATTGGAGTATAGCCACTATCAAGCATCTGACACCATGCAGGGGACCCAGAAATAACAAGAAAATAGCATGGCTAATTAGCCTCGTGGATTATTTTAACCAGCTCCCTCTGGAATATCCTTGTTGAACAGGGTTAGATTTCTTCCCTTCCCCCCACAACCAATCCTCGTATTTAATTACACTGGAAACCTGGCTGTGCCCAGCTTAGATGGAGTGGTTTACTGCTGATATGATCTTTGCAGATAAGAGATACTGCTGCTATTGCACAAGTGGAGAAGTGGCTTTACGGGGTTTTATATCTCCTTCGGGAGGCTGCAGCTCCAGCCACCTCGAGCGGTAAGACCAAGGCAGAGGCAGAAATCTATGGGTGGAAGCAATAATTCCCACGCCTTGTATAGGAGAAACAATGCTGCCATTGTCTTGATCCTTCCACCTAATTGGAGAGGCTAAAAATGATAAATTGTCAGGTGAATGGTCCACGTGGGAGAGAGGAAATAGGATCGGTTCCAGCAGAGGCCAGACAGGTCTCCCAAGGATAGTGAGCCTCCTGGATAGCTTACTCAAAGGATGATGTCAGGCCGTGTTTGGAGAAAACAGGATGGACATCCTTTTCTGACAAGGGGATTCATGGCAATGAAACTGATTCGGTCAACAGCCACGGTGAACCTGCAGGATACAAAACCTTTCATCCCATGAGTGGATCAATACATTTTCAAAGAACGCAAAATTGGGCCTCTCCAGAGAGGGCGTGATCACCCCATGGATAAGAGAAGATACTGGATTGGAAACTCAGCATTTAATCCACATTTTTTTTTTGTACCAGCCACTGAGAAGGTCTTTAAAATGGAAGCAACATTATGCTTGCTTCCTCAAAACACCATGTCTATTTAGGTGATAAATTCTTTAATATCAAGGCCTTGACATCATCCTCTCTTCTGTGCTGTCACCATTTGTCACCCCACTATTTAATACACTGGGTCTACCCCCAGCCAGGGACTGTGTGTGCCCTGAGACGAGCCTAGCAGCAGGCCTAGCATGGTCCTAGAACTCTTTATTATACTGTCAGACTTACTTTCCATGTTAGACTAGAAAGAATTATGTTTGAGTCACATAATCGTACAAAATTTTCATCTTCTCAAAATTCATTTTCTGCTGACAGGCTGAATCTCTCCCCTGCGCCTCTTCTTACACTAATACGGAGCTTTTTAGATAAAGATTTCAAACTAATTGTGCACAGCAGCAGGTTAATATGATCAAAGGAGCTAATAGGCTTTTGTATGTATTTACATGATACAAGGCTCCCAGATTCAAAGACTGGATCAAGAGATTTGCGATAAATTGCGTGAGGATTATTTGTCTGCCTGTTATGCAGTGGAGAACTTGTCTCTGCTCTGTTGCAAAAGTCAATGGAGTGTTTGCCTGGGCTGGGAAATTGAAGCTTTCTCAGTAACACCGTACAGCTCTCACCATCTTCTATAAACACAGGAAAACCTCCGTAGCTGGCATTAAGCTAACCGAGATCCTTGTACAAAAGAGAAGAGAGCAGATCTCCACAGCTGTGAGCCAGGCTTTGCAATGTTGGGAAGATGCTCGTGGGCAGAGACTTTCTGCTGAGCAAGGGGCACCAGGGCAGAGAGAAAGGGAAGAATGAGCAGAGGCTGGGAAGGAAACTACATAGCAAAGAATGGGGTTTTTTTTCTGGAAGATCGAGCAAACTTCACCTAGCAAAAGCAATGGCTGTTTAAAATGAGTCAGGCCAAGGCAGAGGAAAACATGCTGGTGGAGGGATGCTGCTCTGAGCAGGGTCCAGGCAAAGCCTAACAGGTCTGTAGGTCTGTGCTATTTATCTTGTGGAAAAGAGGAACAATTTGAGTGGGGAGCAATGAGAGAAGCTGGTGACAGGTAAGTAAGGCTTTTTTTGTAGAAGAGCTACGTCCAAATGTCCAGTCCAAATCAAGCAGGCGAGGGATGTGAACCCAGCTTTCCTGTGTTCCTCATGGCAGTCCTTCAGTAGAAGAGCAGGGTGGGAGCCCCATGGTTCTTTCATTAAAATTCCACAAA
Source organism: Gorsachius magnificus (assembly GCA_034008185.1). NCBI lineage: Eukaryota > Metazoa > Chordata > Aves > Pelecaniformes > Ardeidae > Gorsachius > Gorsachius magnificus. The sequence goes on from CM067087.1 coordinate 37,031,858, forward strand.
TCCTTTTCTTTTTTCCCAGTTCTGAAGTAGAAAACACCAAAGTTTTAAACTTTTCCAATGTTATTAACTTGTAGAAATGGTTTTAATTGAAATGTGTAGTTTTAGTGGATCCTAGCTTCATTTTGCTTTGACCTTTAAGGCTGTATGAGATATATACATATATATCTTATAAGAGTTTGGTTTTGAATCAAAACAGATGAAAAAATGGAAATTATCCAATGCCAGCACATGAATACAGGATAATTTGAGCCTCTTTTTCCTAGAAAATATTGTGCTGAAATTGATACGTTTTGAAAAAGGTTTTCATTTAAATGAAAATCGCTTTTCCTCCAAAACTGTAAAGTGTTTCTGGCCATCTCCATTAGGGGTGCAGCTGATTATCATCTCCCTTCTCCTGGAATGACTCTACTGAATACAGTGGAGGCCACATCTGCAGCTGGGATGTGAGAGGCTGTGAGAGGGAGCTGTGCCACGCAGCAACCCTGGTGCTGCACAGGGGGACGGCGGGGTTGAGGAGGGGGGAGAGTGTCGTAGTGCTGGCAGTGTGGCTTTGTCATCTCCCTTCATGACCCCCACGTCTCAGTTTTTGACCTGTTACTATGGGGGAGAAGACAAACAAGGACATGGGGGGAACAATACATCAAGTGTTGCTAATGTGACCTGGATCTGCAAAGCTTTGCAAAGCTCTGCAAGATCTCCCCAGGAAAGATGCTGCTTAAAAAGCGCTTTGCGTGGCCTTTTTATTTCACCAGCAGATTTGTGGCTTGGCTCCAGAATAGTGTTATCCCAAAAGAGAAAAACTTGTCTGAATATTGTTATCTGCTTAGAAAACAGAGAGGGGAAGAAAAGTGAGGAGCGGGGAAGATTTGCCTTTCTGGTACCCACTCTGCATGGACCAAAGTTCAGCCCCAAGACTTCCCAACATCCTGCATGGGCAGATGGCGTTAGGCAATGAACCCCTCTCCTTCCAATATATTTATCATTTCTGCATAGAAACACACAACCTTTGGACATGAAAGCCCATTTCCTGGAAACTGGGAGCACATCAAACATGCCGATCCTTTTTGGGGAAAGAGAGAGAAGGGTCATGTCCTGGGAGGTAGAGAAGAGACCAAAGTTAGTGGGGTGGGAGCCTTGGTGTCAAGCAGTGTCTAAAATATCCTCTTTGCATCACACCGGCTCTTAATTGTCACCAACCACGGAGGAACTGATTGAGCCCAGCAAGGGTCCGGCAAAACAGATAATTTCTCGCAGGCATCTAAAATTCATGAACGCGGCAGTGGTCCCATCACACCATTGCTATGTTGTTCCATTGCCCAGAGTCTCCCTTGAAGGGCAAAAATATCAGGGGTAATTTTTTTTTCCTGAGAGCAGAATACATTTGGGTTGTTAACACATGGCTCGCACTTCAGGCAGATCCTTACCAAAGGGCCGAGAGCTCGTCTCAAACCGCGTGTTGTAAATTAACTCTTAATGTGATGAATGCATTAAAGGGCTGTTAGGCCTGAAGGATGTGCTCGGAAACTCGAAGTTCTGATTAAGGGCTTGATTCATAAAAGCTTTACGCACCATTTACGCAGGTTTCTTTATTGGAAATGTTACTTGGAAAGAGCTCTTGAGTGGCTTCTGCCCAGAGAAATGGGGTTAGGAGTCTGGACACGCAGGCTCACACGTGTGCTTGCAAACATATGTCCTCGCAAAGGCAAGCAAACAGGGTGGACACATGCAGAGACTCACAAGGACTCATTACACGCTCCTGTCACACATGTCTGATGTGCACTGAGCCCTGCGGAGCAGGAAAGAGTCCTCCTCCAGGCTCAGACCCATGCACTGCTCAGCCTGGAAACCTTGGTCCTCCACAGGGCTTTTTCCATGCATGGCTACTGCAGTCTGCAAATGGGCCAGGGACCCCCCAGCCACAGGGCTGCCTTCTCTTCTGGGACTTTGGGGCACAGCAGCCCCCTTGATGCTCAGGGGTTGGGGCAGCATCTCCAGATCAGAGAGGGAAACCTGAACAGGACCAGCCAGATGGTGCTGAGCCAGGGCGAGGGCTGGAGGAGAAAACTAGAGAAATGATGGAAAACAATTCCAAGAGGAAACGCTCTGGGAAATGACCCATGCTAGCTGGGACAGGGAGATGTGGATGGGATGAGCAAACAAATCCCTTTTCTTATGCCTCATCTGTACAATTTTGGGGGCTTCACCTTTGCAAAAAGGTTCAGGGATCTCATGGTGCACCAAGAGGACTGGAGCATCCCAGGCTGGCTTTTATCTCGGGGAAAAAGCGGTGGACGCCAGCGGCACTGAATGGGAGGGCTGCTACCTGGACTGCTGGACACACAGAAAAGCCCACAGAGCTTTGACCAGGGCTGTGTCCCTGCAGCCAGAAGCGACGAAGCAGCCTGCCAGCTCTGCTACCTGGGCTTCTGCTCAGGGGAAAATACGTCCCTGGAGGAAGCAAGTTGTTTAATTTCCACACTGGCTGCATGAAAGGAGATATATGCCATTTTCTGTATCTTGCAGATCTATAGAGAGGAGCAGTCAGAAAATTGCTGGAGGATAAAAAATAATTCATATTAAATATGTCATTCCAGGGGGATACGGATGAATCAGGTTTTAAGTGACACCCCACGCTGATCATGACAAACATCCCACTTGCAAAGCAGCCCGAGGAATTTTACAGCCTTTACTTGAATAGCTTATACTGAGAAACATGGAGAGTTTGCCGAGCACTGAGCGGCGGGGTAGTGCTGTGCTCCATGCTGTTTCTGCCCTGCGACATAGGTTGAAGGACAGCCCCAATAACACCAGCTCTTGCACGATCAGCCACACCAACCCTGCTGACACTGTCAACCTCCACAGTCTCCAGGCAGCCTGTTTCAGAAATGTGCTACCTCTCTGCGAAAACCTGATGCCTTGCATCTGATTTAAATTGGTATCCTGCTAGTTTTGGTGAGTGTGCTGTGGGATGCAGTGAACAAGTCTGCAGTCACCGTACCTAAAATCTTCATGATTTCATCCCTCTCAAGCCTTTTCCTCTCCCTGCTAAGAATCCCAGCTTTTTTATTCTCTCCTCATAAGGCAGCTCTCCCATCCCCTGCATCACTCCAGTCTTCCCTATAGCCCCTGTAACCCCCTTCATCCTACACCAGTCCGGACACCAGGGCTGCCCACAGTGCTCAAGCACATCCCCAAACTCAGGGTCCCACCCCCCACCTCCCGTGCCAGCTTCTTTGAAGCCAGGGCATGGCAGGCATTATCATCAGTTCAGGCAATAGCAATAGATCTAGTCTACTCCCTTGAGTCTCTGGAAACACCTTATATTTTATATCCCCAATTCCCCCAACGCAGCACAACTACAATGTGCTCCCATGTGCCGAAACGGAGGATGCTGCAGAATCTGCCCTCTGCTTTTCACCTGACATGCCTGGAATGTGCACAAAGCCAGAAGCTCTTCTCATCAAAGTTTAGCGGTGACATTTATCCTGGTTTTAATTACAACGTGCTTCTGTGAGTCTGCTATTAGCGGGATAGAATAATGACCCGTTCAATCCAAGCAGTCTGCCTGATCCCAGAGATGTTTAATCAGGCATCAGCAACTGTACCTGAAAGCATCACATTAGCTGTATGGCAACATCCCTCCTCTCACGATGCTGCAATAATGAGCCCCTTTCAACAGGAATGAGCTTTATTGGAAGGGCATAAGGAAAATGACTGATTCTTCTGAGTTTAATCTCGGCTTTTATTGTTATCGGCATCTGCTTCAACCTCGTAGCCAGTGCCTGCTCCAGAGCCCCAGCACAGGGATGCGGCAGTTGTAGGTGCCTCCTGTCGCACCCATCGCAGTCATGTCTGGTCCTGAGTACCTCTAAGTGAAAGTGGAAAAGAGAGGAGAAAAAAGTCAGAGGACAGCAAATGAAACAAAAAATGTGATTGCTCATTTATGCATGGGTGCCTCATTTCAGAAGAGGCAGAAGAGCTTCTCAGCAGGCAAATTCAGGGAAACGCACTCAGAGTGGAGCATCGGCTGCGTCCAGGCAGCAACTCCATGTGTTAGGAACAATACCTCATGCCCCTGCTATACCTTAGGACCCTGTTAGGGCTAGCCAAGGCAGCTCCCATTTGGGGTGCAGAGTGTCTGAGCAGCCAGGAGAGCAGGAATGAGCCAGCAGAGAACTTTGCCTTGATAATGAGCGATCCCCGTGTCTTTGCCCTGTGCAGCCAGGGCTCTGGGTACCCTGTCCCTGCTCCCCTCTGCGACCACGGCTCACAGTCAGGCTGGAAAAATAAGAACCTGAACAGTGGCAAAATCAAAACAACAAATGAGCTTCCCGGCTGTGTTTGAAATAATAAAAAAAAACCAGTTCAGACTGGCAATTTTTAAGTGAAACTCAGAATTTGGAAGGAGGCTGGTGTTCACTTTCTGAACACACAAGGTGAGCAGGGCAAGCTGGAGGGCTTCTCCTGAGAGCTTGTTTACAAAGCTACTTTTTTCCTTCTTTTCTTTTTTTTCCTGGCAGCATAAAGCTGCAGTTTAATCACTGTTTGCTGAGGAACAGCCACAGGAAGCTCTGCTCCCAAGAGCAACAACCAGAGACATTCAATTTTGAAGCTGCCAGTCAACAAAAGGGCATGAAGTTGTTAGCTCTGAAGACTCCATTACCTGCCAGTTTGGACCCCAGGTACCATCCTTCATAGATATTTCTGGGGATTCCCATTTTGAGTAGGGTCAGAGGCCAGATTACTGCTAGGTGGTTTCCAAGACATCTCCAGAGATACAGTGAACACAACTTAATGTTCAGATTTAGTGTATTTTGTTAAAAACCAGCATATTAATAAAATAACTATGCCCAAGGATGTTTCCATCCAGATATGCAAGTGCTCTTAATGCACGTAGATGAAAAGCACAATGATGGGAAATTTTGTGGATGGATGAGGCCATTTTACTTCTCCTGCCCCATGTGGTCCCCAGCCATCCCCCAGGGCATCCCCCTGCTCAGCCAGGGGATTCTCTCCCAATTCCCAGGGGAAGTCAGTGCCAGAAGTGCCCCTCTGCAGAGCCTGAGCCTGCAGGGCCAGGACAGGCAACGCCTCGCACGGATGGCGGGATGGTCTGTTTTGAGCACCAAGAAGAAAATAAATCAGGGTTTGCTGCTTAATCCCTGCTCCAGCCAGGACTATTTCAGATTTGGCAGTTTAAGCTGCAGGGGGATTTATCTATCAAAGAACACCTTTGAACAGTGGCCTGCAGGCAGAGGCTACTAAATGATAGTGTCAGGCAGGGGGAAGTCAACAGATATTGCAGTGAGGAGTGAGAGAGGGATCAGCCCCTGTCCATCTGTCTGTCTGCAAAAGTAAGTGGATTAAATGAGGAAAGTGAACAAAATCCCCTGGAGTGGCAAATAAGGTTTAAACTGAGTAGCTTCAGTACACACCCCAATCTCGGTGGTTAATAGACTGGGGAGCCTTTTCAGTACATTCCTCTTGGAGTATTTCCCATCATTTTTATCTTGAGTAATCAGAGGCTCCCTGGTCCCCAACCCTTCCCTTCACAGCAGAGCGTTAATAGGAGTTTCTGAGCTGCAGTGGCTGCTCAAAGCACAGCCTCCCAAGCGAAGAACAGGGCTATAATTTTACAGTTGGCCTGTGGGTAATGGAGTAAATAGAATGGAGTTCATATAGTCAGGATTTAAAAGGAAAAAGATCTGTATTTATGGTAGAAAGCAACGTACTCGCAGATATCCTCCACAGTGAAGCTCTTTGTATCGAAGCCGGGTGACGCTAAGCAGCTGGATGCAAGGATGCAAAATCTGCTGTATTTAACAAGCAGTGGTGGCATCTGGACAAGATCAGAGAGGAGGGTAAGGATCACAGGGAATTGCAGAAGCGCCAAGGCGGGTTCGCCCACGCTGGAGGGCTCGCTGCTTCTCAGGACTTCAAACAGGATAAATTCACAGGGGGTCCTCCCTCAGCTTTGCATGTGGCCGGGGAGGAGGAACGACATCTCCAGGAAGCAAGTTGGAGATGGCACCAAGCCTGAAGTCCCTCTTGTGCTCTGACAGACCCCCTTTCTCTTTCCAGTGCCCGAGGAGAAGGCTGGGGTCCAGGCAGCCAGCGTAGCTGGACAAGGACAGGGCAGCACCTGGGTGCAAAACAGCCTCAAACCACCACCATGCACAGGGCATTGCCTGCTCCCCTCTGGCCCCCATGCTCTGGGCAAAGCCCCACAAAAGCCTCTTTCAGGACCTGGGAGAAACCTCTGACAGCATTACCAAGCATTACATAGCATCAGAGAGCCATAATCTAGCCTTGCTGACACATTAGGCCAAGTTGCTATCCAATTTATCTCTACTTACCCGTTCCTTTATAGGCCTGTTAAGATAGAAATCTCTAAAATGAAGAGAGAGCTGCCAGAAAGGTTTTGAATTGACAGTGGGTTGCTCAACTGTTTTAGCACGCTATCATCCTAAATTGCCTGCTGCTCAGCGCTCATGCCAACTGCCCTAATGGCACTTCTGTACCACGCAGAACTGGAGGCTGCATCTTCCTGCATTTACGAGAAACTAGGACATTATGTGAAGGGGGAACAAAACATCTCTGAGATCAGTTGTTAGCGCTAGGGATGTTTTACAGGCTGGTCCATAGGAGAAAGTTTGGAAAAGCAGCAGGGATGCCCTCAGGGGGCTGAGCAGACAGACAGACAGTCATCACCAAAGGCCAAGATCAAGCTCTTGATCTTAAATTCACGGACCAGATAAAATACCACTGGTGGCAGAAGGAGGCTCAGTTAATGGTTTTTGGCCATGGTTTGGAAGGACCTGCCCCAGCACAGCTTTACCTGCCATTCAGAGGCTGATTTCTGAAGATAACCTGCTTTTATGTTTTCCAGTGCAGGGAAGCAGGCATTCCCCACCCCTGCACAGCATCTGTCTGATAGCCCTGCGATGGTCACAGCTCCCTAAAACCAACCCAAGCACTGCCTTTAGCAGAGAGCAAATGAACACTGCTGAGACCTGGAGATGTAGTGTCCTTCAGGAACCTCCCTCAAACCAGTCTTTTTGAGATGTTATTAGATGGAGACAAGTTGGAGCCCGACTTCTGAAAGCCTGTTCGTAGGCAGCAATATAAAAAAACCAATTGAATCAGAGAATCTCTGCCTTGGGGAAGGGGTTTTCTCTGTAACTGGTAGAAATGAAATGGGAAAACTCTTGTTCTGAAATACATCACTGCTGAAGGAGGCAGCAAGGAAGGGAAAAGGCCCTTTGTGCACCGTATTAGGGAGTAACAGGGCTTCACTCATGCTGGGGACAAGGAGTGTGGAGCATGGTCAGAGGGACCCTTCACCCTTCTGCAGAGGACCAGCCTCTCGCTCTTCCATACCTGTCTGTCCCAAATAGTCCTAAGCACAATTTTGGGGGAAGCAAGAAACTTCTAGCATGTCCCTCCTGCAGCATGGGCATAGCAACACAGAGAGTGCAAGGGAGCTGCCGGACACTGCAGACACTGGTGACAAACCTCCGCAGAGAGCACGAGGGAGGAAACCACCCTGGACCCAAGATGCTCGCCGGCCAGCTCAAGGCAGGTGTCCTCTGAAAGTAAAATCACTGTGGCAGGATGAGCATCTTTTGCCCTGCAGACGTGCCTCCTCCAGGGTCTCATTCAGTCTATGTGGTTGTGACCCACTTCCCTGCTGAAATTGGCCAGACCATGCAGAAGGTTAAAACTGGGGCTCTGGGTGGCAGACTGGTGCTCCCACCTCACTGCACAAAAGGTGTCATGACACAGCTGCAGGGGGGAAGGAGTGTTTTTCCAAGTCAACATGATTTGGAAGAAGACAGCTTAAGTCTTGGTCTGTCTTGCACCCTATCGTCTGATCTGCTAGGCTGCAAAGGCATCCCACATCCTGGTTGTGGGTTGCCAACTGTTTGTGTTTCCTACAGCCCTCAGCCTTCCTCAAATTATCATCTTAGTTGAGCCAGAGCATATTTTACCATGAAGACATATGGGAAGGCTGCGGTAGATACAAGGAGTGAGACAGTGCCTTCATATATCTCCTGCAAGATCGCTCCTTCTGTTGGAGGGAACAACCTTGTTCACAACTCCCTGGCTTACCCAGATCAATAATTCTCAAGCCTCTGGTGCCTGGTCGAAACACAGGGCCTAGGGATAGCAGGAGAGACAACTCCAACTTGCAAAATGTTTCATTAAGCCGGTATCACAGAAGGATCATGTCTCATGCTGCCAGAATCCCTCGGCATCTGCTCATGGGAGCCACACAGCGCCCGGTCCCATGCGCCACTGCACAGAACTGATGCATTGTGTTATTTTGGAGGTTGTTGCAGCGAAGAGGAAACACGAGTGTCACATTAGCAGCAAAGGCGGGTCATCAGCGTAATAACTGAGTACAAGATCTATCCAGTGGGGGAGTAAAAGAATAGCAAGCAATCAACAGCAATACAGGAAGCATAAATTAAGCGGTGTGTGTCTGCTTTCATCCAGGCACAATTAATGTCATTAGTCCTGAGAGATGTTCTGACTTTCTGGGGACAACTCTCAAGACAGGTAATGCTGCCCGCATCCGGGAAGTGGCTCCAGCCTGCACCCAGCCGCCGGCATTTGAAGATCGATGCTCAGGCATTGCTGTGTCCTTCCCTCTGCAAATCCCCCCCTGCCTGGCCAGAACAATCTGGCAGAGTTTTGCTTGAGTCACCCATTGCAGCAGCTCTCCAGGGGGTTATGTGACCTTCGGGCCATGTGTAGCTTTGCATGGCCATCAGCTGGTAGAAGACCATCGGCAAGACCGGCAAAGCTACTGCCAAAAGGCTCTGGGTCTGACACCAAAACCCAAGGTATCCAGAGATCTGAATTTTCCCTCCAACGCAAAAGCAAATATATTGTTCACATGGTGAAAAAACCTGTTTACAGTCTCTCCGCTCTCAGCCAAACAGTCGAATTGCTTCTTGCCTGCAAGTGATATTTGTTACCTTATAAATTAATCACTTTCAGGCTGTTCCTCAGCTAAAGCTGTTAAGATCCAGAGAGTCTGGGACAGTTTAATCTAGAGTAAACAACTCTGCAGGAGCTTTTCTTATTTCTGCCTTGGTTTTCTTTTTTTCCTCTATCACAAAAAAAAAAAAAAAGGTTGTATTAATACTTTCCTGATGTTTCGTCTCAGGAGCAAAACTTCAAAGTGATTTCACGGTCTAGCTCACTCCTGAAAAGAAATAAATCACGAAGTCAAAGAGGCTGGTGGCACAGCCGTGGCAGGGATTGTTAAAAAAGCTGTTTTCAGCCTTTTCCATTTTCCAGAGAGCTCTCCCAAAGACTGCCCAAGGGAGTTATTTATTCTGTGTTACTTCAGGGAAGACACAGCCAAATAGCCCAGGCTTGTTCCCACCTCACTGATTAATGCAACAAAGCGGGGGAAAAGGCTGCAACCCAGCGCACACAGCACACTGGACCTTGTGGGCACAAGGGGAAGTGAGACCAGGATATTGCTGACCACGGATGACGATGGAGCTTGTGACAGCAGCACAACATCATCCTAGCATCATTCCTCCACCCCAAAAAAATCAAGAAAGGGAATCCAATTTTTTAAGTCACTTCTCTCTCTCACAAAGGAAGATGCCTTTGGCAGGGTGGCTGAATAAATATTTGCACCACAGGACTTGGAGAAAAGGAGAATGGCTCCATCAGGCTGCAATATGGCGAGCGGGGTGTAGGAAGCAGCTGGTGGATGTGGGAGCAATATGGGGCTCACCAGCCCCTCGCTGGTCACAGGCGAGCCCATAAGTAGGATGCTCCAGAGAAAACCTAAGGTTGCTTCTCGTTGTGAGCCAGAACCACCTAAGGGGTGGGCTAAAGGAAAGCTTTGGGATAACAGCTCAGCTAATGTGTGAGCAATAGCAGGGCTGAGGCAGGAGCTGTACTGATGAGTGCATTGTCAGTGTGGAGGCCTCCCACACAGACAGCTCTGTCTGCCTTCCCTTCCTTCACATACTCAAGGATGTCACATTCATTAGCCTGTTTCTGTGCTGGGTGCCCTCCATCCCTCACCTGGTGTCCTCTGCCTGTTTATTCAAGCTTAATGCCAAGGCAAATAATCCACCTACGAGGCACTTTTTCACACTCTCAGCAAGAAGCTCTGTGCTCTGGGTTAAAAGCAGCAGCCCTCACCACTGCTTCATCCTCGGGAGGGCTGGAGATGGCAGTGTCAGAGCTGGCTGCCACTCGTGTCCTGCGCCCGGAGCTGGGTGACCTCAAATGCTTCAAAGAAGCATTGCCACCACCTCCAGGCAATGCTGGGATGCCTGCAGGGAAACTTTCCTCCCATCTTTTAGCTGGCTGGCTTTGAAAAGGGTGAGTCTGGGCCTCTGTCCTGCTAGAGTTTGGACTGAACAAGGGTTTTGAGTTGAAAGCAGGCGGTTTTGGCCCATTGCTGAATGAAGAAATACTAATGCTTTTAAAGGTGTCATGCAACAGACTTCGCCTCTTTGTGCATGGCCTGGGAGGCCATAAATAAATACATAAATGCAGTGGTGGCTGTTCAAAAGATCCCCTGTCCCACCTGGCTGCGGAGTGCAGAGAAACCTGGGCTGGAAGAGGCAGGGAGGTCCCTGTACTCCTCACCCTAGGAAATACCCAAAGAGTACCCAGGAGGAAGAGGATGCCCTCCCATCCATGTTACCCTCCTAAGAAACTGAGGAAGACCAAGCCTCTAAGGCCATTTCTGGCTAAATCTGTGGGAATTTATCATTCCTTGAGCCATGGTGTCTTTCCTCAGGTCCCACAGAAAGCCCAAGGCAGAGGAGAGCACCGAAGCCCAACCCTGGGCATTGCCAGGGCCATCCGTTGCTCCAGCATGCAGGTGTGCAAACGAGTGTGCGGTGACGTCCCACAGCTGTGCCCTGTCCTGGGCTGTCACCGCCATCCCCTGTGCCCTCAGTTTGTGTCTCCTCCAGGGTGTTTATGCGCAGGAGGCAGAGTTTCTCCTCTTGAAACCCACTGCTTGGGATGTGCAGCAGCAGCATATATTTGCACCCATCCTGCAGGAGGGTGGAGATTTGCAGAGGGCCAGGGCTGGGGAAGCTTTCCAGTGCAAACATACATTGTGATGGGGAGTGACTGCTGCTGCCCAAGCCAAACTCCTCCGAAAGATCTTTCCTAAGGGCCATGGCTGCAGACAGGGACAGGCTGGTGGTGTGTCAGCTAATGGGGAGACCACGGTCACAGACCAGCCTGGCTCCCCCCAAGATAAGGGAGGCAAGGGATGGAAGTGGTCTCTGAAGAGAGGCAGAGCTGTAAATCTCCCTGTCGTCCAACACCTCCTTTTATTCACCTCCACCCTCTTTTTACTCAAGGACCATCCAGAAAGTGCAAAATTATCTGTCTCCCTGCAATCACTGCCCCCTGCAGCCATCTCCTGCCTGGGACCCCTTGGGAATGTGGCTGCTGACATGTCATTTCATGGAAAATCCTGAAAAACAACTGCCCCTGGAGCTCTGAGATAGATTTGGGTCAGTCCCAGGGAGATTTTTACTAAGGGAGCTTCAGAGTCCCCTGCACCATTAACAGAGGCTCCACCAAGCCCCCAACGCAGCGGCAGGCTCCGGGGGGGAGCTGCGGGGAGACAAGCGGAGGGAGCTGCCTCCCCCGAGCAAACCCAAGGGCTTTGGTACAGGAAGGGCAGGTGATGAACCAAGGAGGGGCTTTGGGGCAAAGGGGCGGAAAGGAGGGAGGCTGGGCAGAAAGAGCAAAAATGCTTGGGGCTCCTTCAGGCAAACTCCTGAAGAGGGGTACAGGGAGGGACCAGGAGCCAGGGCACGGTAGATTCAGTGACACACCCAAAGGATGCCCCAGCTTTATTTCAGGATCCCAGGCTCCTAGAGAAGAGCTGCGATAGCATCCCAACAGTTAAACAGCAGCCAGGCTCATTTCCTCGCTCTGATGTGTCTTTACATAAGGGAGCCCGGGATGCACAGCGTGTGCTGGGGATCTGGAGGTGGGAGCCCCTCGGAAATGAACCGTGCTCTCCTCTGATTGCCACCTTCAGCAAGAAAATTGTCCTTTCAGTTCCAATTAAAAAAAAAAAGAAAAAAAAGGGAAAGATCCATATGCGTATGTGCATAGATATAGAAAGCAATTGCAGCCCCCACAGAGTGAAAGGGATAAATAAAGGAGTGGGAGAATGATTCAGTAGCAAAGGCTGGTTATGTGCATGCCCATTAGCAAAACTTAGAGAGGAATGGCACTAATGACATTGGAATAATAAAGTCATTAGGGTGAGCAGCCAGAGCTGGTGCTTATACCTGTAAGTGCTGCTGAGTCTTTGAGTAGATTAAGTTCATTTTAGTGACCACGGCTGCCTCTTCTAAAGTAATTATTGACAGATCCGTGAGCTGTTTGCTTTGCATTTAGTGATCAATTAGAATGCAAACACTCTCGCCTTCCTAGCCAGGCCTGTGGGATGTTTCTGTAGTTAATTATTTAAATGCTTAGGTGACAGGATAACGGATTTCAGGAATTTTGTTGTATTTAAAGCCTGGCTGTGCCCTGTGATGTGGAAACAATCTGATTCTCATTTGAAAATTTCCATCCCAGCAAGAATTTGCTCAGTTAGAGAGGGGAAGTATCTGCAGATGCATCATTAAGAGCATGCAATAAAACAGAGCATTAATGCAGTGCTCTGAGCTGGGAATGCGTTGGATGGGGAGGGCTGATTTGGGGGGGGTGGGAGGGTGGGAGAAAGAGGATGCCAGGAAAGCCAGAAACCTTTTGCCTCGGTGCAGCAGTTAGTGGGGATGTTGGGAAACCACCCACAGGAAAAGAGCTGGATATATGTGGTGGTTATAAGAAAAGTACCCTGAGCAGGGTCAAATACAAGCATTAAGGTTAAATGCACAAAAAACTTAACTCTGTCATTTCCTCCATGCTGCCCCAGCATGATGGTCACCAGGGCTTTGAGTACTGGCAGCGTCTGTCCCAGAGAGCGTGGCAGGCATTGGGGGACAGCAGGAGCAGTGACATCCCACTGCTACCCCAGCATCAAATGCCATGGGGATGATGGCAGCCAGGACCATCTTTTCAGGCCAGGGATGAAGCTGCCCTGAACAGGCTGCCCGTGCCCTGCAGCCAGATCCAGAACCGTCCCTCTCAGACCTGCTGTTTTGTTTGGCAGAATCTCAGCTTTGAAGCAAAATCTCAGCCCCTCAATTTACCATTGCAAAAGGAGCGTCACCAGTACAGCCCAGCAGCACCCAGTGCCAAGATGAGGTTCCACTGGGAGCCTTGAACAGTGGCTCAGAGGTGGCTTGGCCAGCCCCAGCTCCTGAAGGATAACTGCAGGCATCTGTTTGTTCCTTGGGAGAGAAGGTGCTGCCATCCTGGGGAATGATGCCTCATGACACTACGTTGGGTGGAGCTGCTACTATCAAAGGAGGAACCCAGCCTAAAATGCCTATCATGGAAAGACCTCAGAGAGGAGTTGAAATGAGCCAGACGATGCTGAACCCCTACCTACAACCCCCTGTGTTGGTCATTACCCAGTCTCCTGGCCCAGGTGGAGCTGGTACCGGTGCAGAGACACCTGAGGGTCTGTTCTCCCCATCCCTCCTAGAAAGGATGTCCAGAAAGTTCTCCATGCTGGCACATCAACTCTGTCCCTTGCTAATGAGCTCTGCAGCCTCCATCCTTCTCCTCTGTGCAGAGCAGCCATGACCTTGCAAATGCCCACATCCAGACAGTGCTGTGGTTGGCAGGAGTTCCTCTGTGACAAATGATGTGTCATCATGGGCCTCCGTTGGCCTGTGGGCCACCAACCTAGTGTTGCCTTGGACTAGTCCTAGTCCCTTTGCCCCTCTGAGCTGCGGGTCAGCCAGCTCTTGCTGCAAGACACGCTGTGCCCGTCACCCACATGAAGGGACCTGATGGGGGAAGGACCTGCTCTGACCCGTATCTGTGCTGGAGCAAGACGGGGCCATCCAGCCCCCACCACAGCCCTCATCAGCCACATCCCTGCATGAGTCTCCAAGCAGCCGCAAAGCTCCTCTCCCCCACAGCCAGGATGGATTACCATGGCAAACCACATCCAAGCAAAAGCCTCTGTATCCCATTATCCATCTCCTAAACCAGCCTGTCCTCCAGTACAGCATTCTTTGCAGAGCAAAACACCATTGATTTCAGTGCCAGTTTTCCAGTCCTGCTATTTATTTAGCATGAAAAGGCTAGTTTTCACGCTGCTTCCCTCTCTGCTTATCAGTCAAGGGATGTTTACACTGTGAAAGGCATCTGTTAAGACAACAGCATCTTTCTCCATAGTAATTTATTGTCCTCAAAAAAGAGTGGGGAGTTTAATATCTTGTTAACGGTCTGTCAAACCGTGGCGGGAAAAAAAAAAAAAAAGGCTGATATCAAAATCAATGGGAGTTTAACTACTTTATAAAATGGCATTTTTTCCCATTGGGTGTCAATTAAGATGTCAGACTTAATAGGCCTGTCCCAGAAAAAAAAATATCTTCAATAAATAAATGGCCTAGATAAATACATTAATAACTGGTATGTACTGAAGGCTCCTCTGCTGATATTTGTTAACTTTTTTTTTCCTCTCTCAAGTTTACATAACTGTCTGAGAGCTAAAAAGCATTTAATTCTCTCCTAGCATATGGCTATTAAGTAGGATTTACTGTAGAAAGTGCTTTCTGACATGTGGCTAATAAAGCCTGTGTATGTCTCGGTTCTTTAATAAGCTCTTGAACTGCAGCCGCATTTCCACATTGCTGAGGACTCAGCAACACAGGCTGATCCCTCCTGCCTCCACTATCTACCAGCTCCACACTAATTTGGCAAATTTCAGGAGCTCCTAATTACTTTTTCTTCCCTGGTCACAACTCCCCATGGTCTTTGGGGGGGATGTGGGACCAGCATTTCCAGTTCAGGGAGGAGCTCATGTGCTGGCTGCCAGGAGGAAAAGTCTCATGGAGCATCTTGGGCATCTTTGGCACCTCCTGGGTCCAGGCAGCACTTCCCAGCTCTTGCAGCCGTGCTTTTTCACTACCACCCCATGCCCATGCTCCAAATGCCCACGTTCATAGCAAGTCCGGGACCTAGAGAAGAAAGTCATCAAGATGCTTAAAATAAATGGTTCAAAAGCTCTGGCCTGATTTTGTCTCCCATGACTTGGTCATCTCGCATTTACCTGCCCAAAGACCCAATGGGAAGAGGATCTCTGGGCACAGAGAGGGCTTCACCTGCTCTGGATTTAGGCAGCAACACAAATCACTGAAATGGCTGGAAATCACCTTCGGGAGATAACCAAGGGTGAGCCTTGAGTCTTGCAGGCTCTGAGTCCATGCCAGCACATCACTGCCAATGCATCAGTCTCAGGGCACAGCCTTCTCACCATCTGGGGTTCTTCAGGTCCCTGCCTCCCCACTTTGGGTGTCTGGGACAGGACCGCCCCCCAAGCATGTGGACCTGTGATGCTCACTACCAAGAGGTCCTCCCAGAAAGAAAGTTTTTCCATCTGCTGTGTAATACAAACAAGCCACTAACTGAGCAATCACCTGGTAGAATTATGTGCTGCCGAAAGCACTGTATCTGCTAAGCCTTCTCTCCCAGGACCCCAGATTTTCAGGCAAGGATCTGCACGGACTCTTCCTACAAAAGGCAGGTAGCGTCATGGGCTGCTCTTTGCTCCTCTTGCAGCAGTTTTCTCAGAAAATAACCTTGTCCCCTTCTGCATGAAGCGAATGTCTTTGTTAATTCTCCTGTCCAAGTCACACGCAAGGTCCCGCTGAGGCCCATCAGCTGCCTCTGGGGGTGACAAGCCTGGCTGGGGCTCGTGCGTTCTGCTGTCAAGCACAGCGAGCCAAGACATCCCATCCAGGGATGCTCATTAACACCCAGCCATTCCCATTAGAGCAGCGATGACTGCAAGTCATGGCAAAAATAGAAGCTCCCATGGAGCAGGGAGCACCTCTCTGCGGCAGCGCTGATTAGTTCCCTGGGATGAATCGCTTGCCGTGGGGCATACAGGGGTCCCATGTCACGGGGCTCCAAGAGGTGGTAGTCCCCCCAC
The DNA here is from genome assembly GCA_034008185.1 of Gorsachius magnificus. Taxonomy (NCBI): domain Eukaryota; kingdom Metazoa; phylum Chordata; class Aves; order Pelecaniformes; family Ardeidae; genus Gorsachius; species Gorsachius magnificus. The sequence continues at coordinate 37,047,933 of CM067087.1, forward strand.
CGGGGCTGAGCTGCCCTTGGTACAACTAAGTCAAATTACTTAAATATTCACAGTCTCCTTCCCCCATGGTATTTACTAGGAATTTACATTTCCACAAATACTTTGATTTCACCACATTTCCTTTCATTCTTCCCCCAGGGAAGGGCCACCAGGGGAGTTTTTTTCTCCTTTGCTTTCCAGCAAAGCTTCAAGCCCTCCTGTTTCAATTTGGAGTGTTTCTTTTTCCCTTTCCTCTCTCCACTTTCCTTCAAACAGAGAAAACAAAGGGACAAGAGAGGAGAGATGGAGAGCCTCTAAAAATACCAAAGTCCTCCCCCACCTCCAAAAATGCCACATAAAAGCTCCCCAGCCTTCCCAAGCATTCCAGGCTGCTGAAAGGGCAGGTCTCTGCAAAACTTCCAGGGCTAAATCCATTGCTCGAAAGCAGTCACAAAAACCCCTTTCCTGTTTTATGCCCAGCTTTGCCCGACACTCCAGCATGGCCGCTCTCCTCCAAAAGGATTGCTCCCTTCCCCGCGCTCTCCCGACTCTCCCGCCTTTGCCGGCAGGCAGCATTTGCTGGCAGCCGAGCTCCTGCGTGCTGCCAGGCTCACTGGCACCATGTGTTTGCCACCAAGCCAGCTGGCCACGGCGTGGGTAAGCTCGTGCTGCTCGGGCAGCTGCTGGGTTTTTGGCTACCAACCTGGCCAGACAGCAGGAGCTGCCTCTCCCCGGCTGGCAGCCCTGGTTCTGCAGGCAGCCTGTCAGCCAGATGCTGCATAGATCTGCACTACAGTAATAACCATAATTAATAACAATAACATGCCTGCAAACCATGGTGACAGCAGGCACTAATCTTTCATAATACTTTTAAGACAGGAAGAGGAGAATCCTGCCATACAAGTCCTGCTCTATATCAGTTTGGAGCTAGTACTTAGAGGAGGCAGAAGACCTCTTAAACACCATGTGAATTTGTTTTTCATTGAGCCAGGTTCTGTCAAAACCTTCTGCCCTTACACTGTCACCGAATTTACTTTGTTCCAACCTGTGTCTACAGCATTAGGCAGCAGACCTGGTCCTTGCAGGCAGAAAAAATGCAGGAAAATAGTAATGCTGTTTGGTTACAGCTGTTCCACCAAGGTGGAAGCCAGGGAGGACTTACGGCCATGCTGAGTACATGGCCTTTTTGTGCTGCTGCTCTTCCTTAAGTAAGGTGTCTGACTTGGCTCGCTGGAAATCAGCTGGGAAAGGGCTGGCAAAGGTGCCACCTGCATCGGTGTCGGTGCAGCAGCGTGCTCAACACCAGTTCCCAGGAACACAGCATCTCTCTGGAAATCGGGGCTCAGGCTCCCCAGCAGTGCCACAGGTCGGGGTAAAGGGCAGGAGAGGGCCCACCTGCCCCCTCCTCACTTCACAGCATTGGTCTCACACCTCCCCGTGCTGCTGTCTCATTTATTTCAGGCTCATATGCAAACTATCCTTCAGGATAATGTCTATGTTCAGTGCATTTAATTCCCTGCCCACAAGAGAGAAGGGTAGAGCACAGGCTGCTTCTCTAACTTCCCACCCCATTCCCCGTCTTCCCTGGCTCTTCCCTCCAGTGCCAGCCCCATTTAAACCAGTTTTACCACCACTGTGAGCCAGAGCCTGCTTGCCCCTCACGATGGCTGATGGAGCTGGCAGTCCCTTACAAGGTGGCACAGTGGCCAGCCGTATCCAGACTGTCCCAGGAGGTAAGGATATGTTAGGAAATCCAGGCTATGAAACCACTGCTCCCTGGAAACAGCTGTGGAAGGACTTTTTTTTTTCTGAGGGAGGACTCCTCACATCTGCTTTTGCTAACCCCTCACCCCTCTGGGGGCAGAGAGGAGACCACACTATTCATCCGCTCATTCACAGCCTTCTGCCTCAGTTTCCCCATCTGTTACATGGGAGCTGGATAATTACCTGCTGGTCCCTGAGAATAAATTGCAAGGTTTTCAAAGCCGTAGACAACCAGTGGGTACCTAGACATTGTGGCAAGCATTTGCAAAGCAAGCAGAGCTCCAGGGGCAGAGGTGTTTCAACACAAGGGACTGCAGAAACAACAGATGCTATTAAAAAAGTGCTGCTGCATTGTTTGCTGAACCCTGCAAGGAGGGATTACGGAAGGTCCCCGTGAGATGTCAGACCTGATGGGGCCCCTTCACCCTGCCATGTCTCAAGTTACGGGACTGTCTCCCACAACAGTCGAGGTAGTTCAGTGGCTGGGTGGGCTCTGCTGCAGTGGAAACATCTCCCAATTACACTAATGAGGTGTGCAAGTTCCCCAGAGGGGTCTGGAGATGAGACGCAGCACTTGAAGAGGATTTTAATTGGCCTGGGAGGCTGAGGGCTACCAGAGGTGCACACCAGCCAGTGGAAGCTCTCCGGGGTCCAGCTCCTGTCTCGGTATTGAGGACAGGCAGGAGGCTTTGCACATCGACCACTGTCATGGCTGGGATGGAGGTCGGGTGACCCTGACGAGGACAAGGAGCAGTTTGCAGCCAGCATGTCCACCCACACCACCAGGGCTCTCAGATGGGCCTGGCTGTGAGCTGGGCTCTCCACTGCCCTGAGGACTGGGGCTCTCCAACCTCCTGTGCGGCAATGCACCAAAGCTGGGCACCTGCAGAAAATGGAAGCTTTTCTCTTCAGAGGGTCCTCTCGGCATGCTTGCTCCTGGGGAAGCAGCCAGGAGAGCCTGGGCAGCTTGAGCTGCTACTGCTCATAGAAGGGAAAATCCAGTGTTTTATCTCGCACCCCCCGCTTGTGTTGCTGGTGAAAGCTGCCTGTTGCTGCACATTAGCAGGGGCAGGACTGAGAGCCCAGGTGCAGGTGATGGAGCAAAGTCCTGATCGACTAAGGTTGTGGGTTGCCCTGGGAGCTCTCTAAGCCCTCGAGAAGGAGAAGGGGGACTTTACAGGGGTGATACTCTGGTAGTGACACAGGGGAGAGGTCCCTCTCATGGGCAACTGAAGAAGCCTCCCCAGCACTTTCTACAGGGGAGGGATACTTACTCAGCACCTTTCCTTCTGGGCTGGTGCTTCTGAATGGATGCAGATTCCCATCCCTCCTCCTTGGCTGTAAGCCATGAATCTGTTGTCCCAGCATCTTTCTCCTCTCTCATATGCTGTCCCCTTCCCCCATCCCCTGCCTCCCAGCCTATTTCTTTCTCCCACACAAGAGCCAGTAGGGATGGGGACAGCATCATTCCACATCCAGGGAAAGGAGCAGCAAGGTGCCTGTCTACCTCCAGCCGAGCTGGCCTGGGAGACAAGAGGAACGGCAAGATAAGGTGGGAGCAGGACATGCGAGATCTGCAGAGGTAGAGGATAAATGCAGAACAGCAGCTCCTGGCTCTGCCTGTTGCACCCCACGCTCCCAAACGCTCTGCCAGGGGCTGTCTTGTAACTGCATACCTCGATGTGAAAATCCCAGGGCGCTTCTTCCATTCACAGCGTGGTAGCTGCTGCCATGCTGGGACGCAATAGCCTGCTCAGAAGCTGTTAGCCAGAATCCAAGATAACCCTTTTGTGTTTGCTTTATCAGAAAGGCGACCTTGGGAGGAGCAGTGTAAAATTTGCTGAAGAAAAGATGTTTTTCCTTGACAAGCACCACGAGGTCCCCCCGGGGAGCTCCCGCTGCATTACCAACCCCAGCACACCTACACTCTGGGGTTTGGAGCCTGAGCCACTCTCTTCCCCCTGCAAGGACAGCACAGGCATGCTGCAGAGTCCCCGGAGGGGACATGTCCATACTCCACCACAGGGTTGGACAAGCCCAGCTTTCTGTCCAGGTTCTCCTAGAAAGGACCTCGTGGAAGTACCAAGCCCTACACCCATTTCCTTGGGTCCCTTTGGCAACCACTGAGCCGGATTTGCAGAGGCTGGAGTACTGCAAGGAGAAGTGATAACAAAAACTAGGGAAAAAATAGACTTTAAAAGGCTTCTGATTAATGTGCATTTAATGAGAGCTCCACTGCAGTCTGAGCTGTGTACCAGCTCAGGGCGGGGGGGAGGGGGGAGGGACAGCACAAATCTCTACTGCCTGGGCCAAAGGACCAGCTCAAATCACCACACAGCAGTTGCTCACTCAGCACCTGGTGACATGATTCAGGCCTAGGATGGGACAAAGATGTTGGGTTTTTTGGAGGGGTTGTGGCAGTGGGCATGCCTGAGTGCCGGTGCTTATGTACACCAAATTCACCCAATGCAGCCTTGGGCAGGTGGAGATAAATATGAGGGTGGATGGGTGGGTTGGTGTGCTTGTGCAAACAGTGTGTGTACATTGGTGCATAGATAACTGTGAGGTTCAATGTGGATGGATGGATGGATGCATGGATGGATGGATTCGCTAAATAGCAAAATAAGCCAAATCCTCAGAAACGAGATATTTGAAGACTCTTGGCAATGTCTGCTCTGAACTCATTGTGACTGACTGCTTTGTCAGTCTCAAACTCAGGGAAATGGGAAAAGCTTTTACAAATCTCCTTCATCATGCCAAAGGGGTAAACAAACAGGATCGCCTGCTCCTCTAACTTGGGGTGAACTTGTCCATCAGGTGATTGGAAACCTGAAAGTAATGGGAGCTTTAGAAAGCAATGCCATTAGCTATCAGCTTTGCATTTGCATTCTGTGTTAATCCTTTTTGTTTTAACTCAGAGAAAAACAGTCCTTCATTTTGGGGGGACTTATGGATTTTTGATGTGTGACTGATATTTTATAACACTGCAAAAAGTGACCTATCCAGAGGGGAGGATGAATATTATTCTTCCTGCTAGGAAAATTACTAATAGAGCTGGGGGAATTGTTCCCCTTCTCTTGATTTCAGGTGCAGACTGCATCATGCACCAAGCTTCGTGGTGTAATCCCCTTTCCACATCTGCAACACTAACACAAGCTTTCTCCACAAGGGCTGTAGGCAAGATCAGGAAAGCTTAACTCTATATATGTATACATATAAATATGTAAGCGTATAAAATTGTCCATACTTTAAGTGTTGGTAGAATTTACCCATTCCCTCCAAGTAGAAGCACTGAAAGAAACACAGAGCATGACAAGCTCATCATCATAATTAAAATTTTCTACAACAGTTTAAAGGAAATAAATTCAGTTTGGTTTCTTTGGGTTTTTGTTCTTACTTTCAAAAGTAACTACTTTCTGTCTTAAGAAAAGCCTACAGATGAGGCAGAGACAGAAACTGCTTATTCAGAACGCTCCTTATTATGGAAATGTTTGACTGCCCTTCTGGGATTATTTCAGAGGAATTAGGCACACAAGACTGGAAGGGAAAAAAGGGGTCCTCAAGCTGCATCCCCGGCGATCACAGCCCCAGGGCAGCCACGTGATGCAGAAGAATCCCCAGAGCATCTTGTCCACATCCCATGCATACAACACCCCAAAGTCCCCGAGATGCTGGATCTGTGTCAGAAAACAAAACCAGAACTATCAGATGGCACCGGGAGAGGGGAGAAGAGGTAGCAAATGCATCACCAAATGTCTGAAATTGTGGGGGGTTTCCTTGGGGAAGTTCGGAGATGACTGGCTCCGGAGATGGGATGCCAGAGCTCTGTACCCCCGAGCACCACAGTCCAGAGGATTTCGCTCAGCTGCTCTGTGCTGAGCCCACTTGTATTTGACGGGGCTTGTGCTGGGGCAGGACCTGCAGCCTGGGTCGGGAAGCACTGGGAGGTGAGTAAGGCCCCACGCTCCTTGGCTGCCTGTTCCAGGTAGAAGCCATTTTGTTAAAAACGTGTGACTCATCAAAGGATCTGCCTTCGCCCCCCCAGCTGCTCGATCCACGATTGCCTTTCTCCGCCTGCCCACAAAGCCTCTCGGCACTTAGAGCTTCTCCCCTTTGCACTAGCATCAGCTTGCCCTCCAGGCTGCCGGGCAATGAGATGTGCAGAGGTCTTGCTGAAATATGGCTTCTGCCATCTGTGTCATCTACGCAACAGATGGACACACTAAATAGAGGTCCAGAGCAAAGGCCCACTTGAGCCCTGGATTTTGATGAGCTGTCTATCAAACCCATCGGCAGGGCCAGCTCTATGCACAAGCAAATTAAGTCGTTGCTAAGCCCACACACTGATGAGAATGGCATAAGAGCTGTGGACCCACTGCTTCCTTCAGCAAGTGCAACACTTTACAGAGTCAGACTGACTGCAACTGCTGCCAGGAGATGGGTCAGGGTACAGCCCGTGGTGGGTCCATCCATAGGGAAGAAGTGGCTTCACCCAGCAGCTGGAGGGAGAAAAAGCCGTGGCCTCCCGTCTCTTTCTTCCAGCTCTTTTCTTCATGTGTCCCTTCCCACTCCCACAGCAAGAGCAGCCCAGCTCCAGGTTCTCATCAAGAGCCATGATTTGGTCTTAGCCTACAAAATCAAGGTCTGAAAATTCAGAAGGAACTCAATTAGCAGCAACCACAGCTTCAATGATGAAGGTCCATGGCATCAATGACAGGGGTTGCTTGAATGTCAATCGATCCAAGTATAGCCTCAGCTCTGGGACTGTGTCACAGACCTATAAATGGGACTGTGTGACCCAAACTTCTGACTGCAGGAGGAGTCAGCAAAGGCCTCAGGAGCCTGCTGTGAACCCCCCAGCAGAGCAGGGAGCTCTCAAGCAAGGGGACGTGGCCCTTCCACTCACCCTTTGCGCAAGAAGACTGACTCATCAGTGATTTCATCCACCACGCCTTTCCTCAACCTCACCTCATCTGCTGTTCCTGCAGCCTGGAACATCCCTCTTGCGTTGTTCCCCCTACCCAGCCCCTTGCATTTCTCTCCCACAGCCATGCCCCAGCTGGAAACATGCGTTTTTCTACTCTTGACTCAACAGAGCCAGTAGCAGGGTGGAGGGGCAAATGAGCTTCCGTTCTGCCTTGCACATTAGCAACAAAACATGACTGGCTGCGTCCTGATTGCAAATACTTTATTCTTGGTGACAGCATGGTAGAGGCACAAAGGATACAGCTGGATTTGCAGAGCCTAAGATGAGCTCTGCAGAACTGATAATTAGAAGAAATCATCTTTTTGACTTGTGAGCTGAGCACATTTGAACTGAGATCAGTGAGGGGGAATAAATATGAAAACCAATTATGTCATTTGAACCAAGTCACTTCCCTGATTATAATCACCTCCCCATATGGGCATAAAAAAGGTGAAAAAAAGCCCATGTCAAATTATTAAACGAATTAGGGTGACCAGACTGCACTTAATGACTCTGTCGCTAGTGGAATTTAAGTGAAGTTGTCTGATGGGATTCTGAAGTCAGAGGTGCACCGACAGAGATAATTGGAGCATCAAGACGAGGATTTATGGTACCGTTGTGGTACAGGACTTGGCATAGGTTGTACAGCACTGCACCGCTACAGCAGGAAATCTTACTGCTGGCCGGGGCAGAGTAACAGCAGCACAGCCTCCGAGTGTTCTGCGGGGCAGCGTCCTGCCAGAAGGTTTTGCTATGGAGAAGTCCAGAGTTACAAAGCCTGGTGGTCCAGCACCCCTTGTGGCATCCCAGCAATGACTCCTTGCTTGCAGCAAATGGAAGAAGTGAGGACTTCGCTCGGAAAAACAGTGGGAAGTCAGGTAAACGCTGCATGAAACAAGCAGCTGCAATCTTCTCATGAATGTGGCTGAGACCCAGCAGGGGCAAAGACCCACAGACACAATCTCTAAAAGCAGAGGTGATACCAAAGGATGCATCCCAAACCCACTTATCACCAGTCTAAGGCTGGATCTGCAAGATGCTGAGCATCCACAAAGAGGTACCCAGTTTCTTCCCTAGAAACACATTCAGATTTCTTCTCTGACTGGTCTAAATTCGCCAGGATTAAGTCAGGAACATGCTTACGCTGTCACTGTGCTCCAGGCAAAGGACAAACCTTGCCAGCAGCCTGCAGTCCTTGTACCAAGCTCCAGCACCCTTCTCATCACCATAACCCTCTGGAAAGACTTGCGATGAGACAGAAAAACTTAAGAGCTGTTTGCTGGCTTTTGCTGTGCATGCATGATCCAAGCCTGCGCTTAGGAGCTTGCTGAGCAGTGTTTACCCACTTATATCCACTAAGCTTCAGCAGCTTTGCTACCTCTCAGCGGAGATGTTTTAAAAAATACATTTTTGATCCTTTGTTAGCTATCCACTGGAGGTCTCATGGAATCTAAATTAAAAACCATTAGAGACCTTTAATCTGCAGTGTTTCAAGTAAAACCAGATGGTCTCTCCTGAGCACGCTGGCTCGTTCGCTGCGGACTCCCCCAGCATGCTTATCCTCAACACTGGAGCTCAGAAAGCCAGCCAGGCGCTCGGCGGGCTTGAATTGGCCGGGTTCCCCCGCTGTCAGAGGGGGAAAGCCAGCCCGTGCCAGCCAAGGGTCTGAACCAGGGTTTGCTCACAGGAAGGAAATCAAGGAATTTGGACGGCTCTTCCCAGCAGAGTGCCAGCAGCTTCTAAGAACCTACGTTGCTGTCCTCTGCCCACAAAACAATTCAAGAAGGCACGAATACTTATGTCTGTCAAACTGTTTAATCTCCCTGGCTTAGGCGGGCTGTCCAAATTTGAAGCCTAACTAGATTTTCCCCAGACTGCTTGTAACTTTGTCTTATCCTTTTATTAAGATGAGGAGGATTATTTGAAGCTTTTGTTCTTTACAAATCCCCTCGTGCAAAGGAAGGTGGTGCTTTAGATGAAATCTTCTTCCCAGGCTTCTCAGATGAGAGATGCAGTCCTTTCTCACAAGGGATTTAATGACATTGGATGTTGAAAACTGGTACCAGATTGTTCGGGGGATCTATGATGCTCTAGTCCCCATGATTGCTGCTTTTCTTCTGCTGAGCCTAAGATGCTGTGGCTCTTCGGTCCTGCAGAAGGAGGCAGAAATCCTCATTTCTGATGCTAGAAGGATAAAAATATGCAAACTTTCACTTGAAATGAAGGACAGGAGAAGAGTTCCCTCTAACTGCTTGCAAACCTTGGCTCCTCTGAAAGCCTTGTTTAGCTGCATCACTTGCTCTTATTTTAACTTCTTTAATAATTGGCAATTGGCACCACTTAGCTAAAACATGTATGAATCTTAGTGTTGAATACCTGCAAGTTCAACGCCCCTGGGGAAAGCATGACAAGGTGTCCCCTAAGATGAACATCTGAGGGGGGTCTAAAGGTTGTTTGCTAGCTGGTGCACAGAAGTACAGGCCTGCTGAAAACAGGCAGCAGGGACATCGGCTGGACAGTTTTACCCTCAGCAAGCCGGGGGGTCCCTCCCAGACCACGGGCTTTAGAAAGCGCCTGGCTCCACTCATGTGCTCTGTCCAAGGAGCAGACGCAGCGATGATACGTGTCCATACCTCATGCATCTTCAAACCCTGTAAGACCCAGGGACTGAGTGTTCTGGATGGAGAGAGAGATCAGGATTTGCACCTGCAAAAATGTCAACTACCAGCAATTGCAGGTGCAGTTTAGGGGAGCAGGACACCTCCAGAGGAACACCCAGACCCAGGAGCAAAGCCCTGTTCCCGCAGAGCAGGTACTGTGGTGAGTCACTTCCTTGCTCAGTTTTTCCCAAGCATTGCTCAGAAGAAGAAAAAATGCCTCTTTTGTTGATGGGATACCCGACTGGGAGCTGCGCCAGTTTTGCTGTGGCCTTGGGGGAGTTTCTTAGCATTGGTGAGTGCCTGAGGTATTTAAATACCTTTCTGAAGCTGGGTCTTCATTTCCCTGGGTTTCCAGCCTCTGTCTTTTGTATAGTTGTTTCAGACTGTAAATGTTTTAGAGCAAGAAGTCTCTTTTATTATGTATAGCACCTAGCACTGCAGAGCCCACTTGATAATGTTATTAAAAGCCCTGCTACATACCACCAAGGGCAAAGGTGGGTGCTGAATCAAAGGGGTTCTCATTAGCAAGCCAGGCAGGGATGCCAGAGGAACTGCCACACTTTGTGACGTGCCACGTATGCGCCCAAGAAGTCACGAGCTCCTTTCAAAGCTGCCTGACATTCTCCTGTGATCTCCTTGCAGGATGCTAACAGGGCCAGCAGGGAAGCGATGTCTGACAGGCACAGCCTTTAATTGCTATTGTAATGTAGAGAATATTAGCAGAATTGGGCACTGGATCCATCCCTCAGTGCCGGTCCATGCCTGTATTACTCAGTATTTGCATGTTGCGGTGGCAGAGCCTCTCCTTGTAGGTAATCTTGTTGGCAAGTTGCGGTGACTTTGGCTTAGTCTTTGGGAAGTTGTTCTGGGGAGTGGAAAGTGGAGCATCCCGTAAGCAATTAGCAGGAGGAACACGTGCGTTGCAGATGGTTAATCTGCCTGCTTTCATGTGAACAAAAGAGAAGTCCCTTGAATGAAAGGAAACGGGTAACTTTAATGCAAGCTACAGTAAATGCAAATTAACTCCACAAATAAAGAAGCTTTTCTTCTTGGAGCCAAGAAAACATTTCTCAAAGTCTGTATTTTAGATATACAATAATCTCTTTTATACCTCAGAAAGCCGTCTCTGCCGTGAGCAGTCTGATATCTTCCTTGCAGACTGTAATCAGTCCATCATCAGCACTCAAGGATGAATATTAATGTTCGACTGCTCTCTTTGTATTCTGGCACATCCAGTTGTGGGGCTGGAACCAGACCAGCTTCCCCTGCAGCCTGCAACCTGTCTGGCCTCAGGTTTAGTCTGGAGTCCAAGAAGGTGCCTCACACCGAGCCCTGGGGCAAGCAAAGATCTCGGTATGGACCTACTGCTCTCCTCAGCACTAGGGTGTATTGGATTTTCAATCCGCTGATCCACAATGCTGCAAAGACCCTGTACCAATTCAGCTTGCCCCAGGATGCTCATCCTTTGCTAGGGATGCGAGCAATGAACAGGGCTGTGTGCTCCTTCAAGGACACCTATCCTTCCCCAGCTGCTCCAGGACAGTCTGAGGGCCAGGCAGAGACAACAGCTTTAACCTGATGGGGGGGTAGAGCTGAGACAAACAGAAAGTTTGGGGCACTTCTTCAGGCAAGGGAGCCCATGCTGGTTAGGAGAACCACTGCTGCCCTCTCCCATCACAGCAGTGTCGAGGCAGAAAGGTGCCTCAGTTGGACGCTCTTGGGCTGAGATCAAATTTTCATGAGCAGAGCAAAAGGCGAGGGGGACAGCAGCCCGCAGTTGCTGGGTGAGACAGGTCTGTGCTTATGGAGCAGCTGGAGTCACTGCTAATGACCTGGCTACTGCGGATGCAGGGGGAGGGAGGGGAGCCAGATGGATATGACAGGCGGCCAGAGAGTCTGGGGAAGCATTGCCTGAAGATAAGTATGACCAAGCATCCAGGGCGATGCCCCAACCTTGAAACTACCCAGCAGAAACTCCCAAAGGAGTAACCCCAGTCCCCCTCGGCACCCATCAGGGCAGGTCTCACCAGCATATCCAGCCTGAGCACTGCTGGGCCCCCCCAGCCCAACAGGAGACAGACAACTGCCCTTGGGAAGATGCAGGGGAGGATACGCAACAGCCGTCTCCAGCAAAGGCTCAGATGGTCCCGGTGCTGGTTCTTTCCACCTGCAGTTCATGAAAGGGACATGAAATCCAAAGCAGTGGCAGGCTTCGCAGCCCATTCCAGCATGACAGATTTGTAAGTCAGTGAAGCTGATGGCATTTGGGAGGATTTGGTTGCAGATGGATCAAAGAAAATCCATCCCAGGAGAGAGCATTTGCAATGAGCAGCAAAGTCTGTGTGTGAGACAGGGAGGAGGGAGCACAGTAGGGGTAGAGGAAAGTACACAAAGCAGAAGATGATTTTAATTTCCTCCTCCTTCAGGCTCTTTATTAACACCCTGCCAGATCCCTCTCCCTGGCTGTTGCAGTGGTGTTAGGGGCCAGGCTGGATGTGATGGCAGGTGGGTGCAAATCAGGGGCAAGAGAAACGAAGGCTTCTCCACATCCCACACCTCTCACGGCAGCCCTGAGAACAGAGGGGGGCTCCAGGGGACATGCTGGGGATGGGGGGAATAAAGGACCGGTGACAGCTCCTGCATCTTCAGACTGGTCCAGGTGACCTGCTACAAACGCAACCCTGAGAGGTGCTAATAGGAGAAGGTGCAATATCCTGGTCAATCCACACATGATCCAGTCTGTACATCACTGTACATCACCTACTGCCAACACGGCCATGCCAGTCAAGCAGCCACTTGCCTTCACCGCTTGCCTGCAGGATGGCACTCGTAGCCCGATCCTCAGTGGGACACACAGTCAGGGAGGGAGGAGAAAGCCAACAGCAGCTGTGGCTGGTATTGGGGTTTAAGTCCCTCCTGGGGCTGGAGAAAAAAGGATCTCATGGTACAGAAAAGAACAACCTGTCAGGTTGTGGAGCTGCTGCCCCACCATGCTGCCAGAGTTGCTGCTTTCTCTCTTGGCTTCCTAAAGAGATGAGGTTTGTATGGACCTGCTGAACGTGGGAGTGCCAACCCCCACCCCTAAAGACTTTAAACCTTCAGGCCACTTCCAGTCCATGATTTTCAGAGAGACAGAGATCCTAGGGAGATGAAGTCCCCACAAATGTTGTCAGCCGGATGACTAGGCAGAGGAGGGGGACCCTGCTATTTTCTCCACAGGAGAAGCAGCTGGTGCTCAGCTCCTTGGTAGGCAACAGAGAATACACACACACACACACACACACACACACACACACACACGGAGACATGTGCGCACAGGCAGAGCGCCAAGCTGGGGTGCACTTTGGGCAGATTTCACACCTTTCTGGATGCCAGAGAGTGCAATCGTGAGAGATGGAGGCACAGGAAAGACGGCTCTGTGGCTTGATACAGGCTCAAAGGCAGCTCTAAGTCATTTCCAAAATAAGGATGCACATAACCAAGTGAAATAAAGTCAGGACTGAGGGAGACTATAAGGGGATGGGGCAATTCCTGGCTCTCCTTGAGGTGCCTCGGCGGGTGGGCGACTGAGCAAGTGCCTGGAAGCCTCCGCTCCGTCAGGGGCACGGGAAGTTACAGCAACACCAGCGAGACAGGCCCTGGAGTATTAGCACTAATAGCCATCTCAACCAAATTAATTCAAATTGCGTTCAGTCGACCATTAAAGCGTTGTTGGTGGCAGTGCTTCCCCATCCGCTCACATTTTCGTGAAGTAATTAAAGCCATTAGAATGTAAACCAGCTTTTTTGGCTTGGGAAGGAAAGAAAGCAGGAAGGAAAAAGGGAAGCTGAATAACAGCTTAGCTAATTCAGCTAATATTCCCATTATTTCCATATATTCTAATTAGTTCCCATTCTCCAGCCTTTTCCATACCGATGCATGGGCTTGGATCCTCTGCAGAGGTGCCTACACCCCTGTGCAGCGGCACCCCCTGACCCCAGCTCAGCATCCATCTCAAGGGGGATGCAGGCAGCCGAGTTTCCATCCCACCAACCCTCGCCCCTCAGGGGTTCGCATGCCTGTATGTGCATCTGTTCTCTTACCCATCACGAATATGTGGGAGGAGGGCAAACAAGTTTTGTGCTTGAAGGAAAGAAGAACCCCCCCACATGAACCCCTAAGTAACTGGAGATAAGCAGGAGATTTGAGGTAACCACGCTGCCCTGGGAAGTAATTCTGACTGAGAAACCATCCCCGTGGCATTCAGCTGCAAGGCAAATCCCCTCGAGTGATGGAGCTACTGGTGCAGGGTGTTCATTTTTTGGGCAACCAAAGGGAACCGGCATTGGCGATGGCAGATGGCCAAAGCCAGAACCCGGGGCTTAATTGTCCGCCTGGCGCTGGCCTGCATGCCAGGAGGCAGGCACGTCTCAGGGCCAGCAGGACCTGCGGGGAGGATGACTTCAGGGCAAGTCCAGTGGTTAGAGAGAAATGGGCTGGAAAGTGGAGAGGCGAGAGAAAGGGATACCCAGCAAGGTGCAGAGGGTTGCTGGGGGGAGATAAAAATGGTTTGGCAATGCCAGGGAGGAGGAAATCCTGCTGGACCCCATGGCCAGATGGCAGCTGTGCCTAAGCCAGTCTCCACTGGTGCTACTGGGGACGGGCCAGCACCAGGGACACTGTGATCCCCCGGGGGCGACTGCTGCCTGCATCCAAGGCAGATGCTGCCTGCGGGGCTGGCTCTGCCTAGGGACATTTTCCTAGGCTGTACGGGTTGGACAGGGATGGAAAAACTCTCCCAACTGTTTGCAGCAGAGACTGGCCTGCTGTTTATACAGCTTCTTCCCTTCTTCCCACCCACCTCATCCTCACTGCCCCAGATGAACCACCCCTGTGAGATGGCAGGGTGGCCACCGAGGCTTGGACAGCACAAGCCGTACCTCTGCCCACACCAAGCCTTCACAATGCGGGGAAGCCTGAAAGCAGAGCTGGCCCCGTGTGCACTTTGTGCAGGCATGAGCCGTGCCAAAAGCGCTGTGATGGATGAAGCAGGCACAATGTAGTCATGTAAATACCCCCATCTCAGGCTCTCTGCAGTCTGTCCCTCTTAAAGCCCTCCTCTGCTCCACGTAGGGCATGTGGGGGTGTGGGTTATCTGACATATATTTCCGAGGCAGAGCACAGCAAAGGAGTTCAAGGGCATCTGAGGGGCATGTTGTATCTGCAAATAACAACAACTCCTTCCCTTCGAGGACCTCGAAGAAGACCAAAGGGCAAGTAATTCTGGATGCAGCAGCTAGCTGGGGGCTCTCCTGAGCTCAGCCCGTGCTTTATTGGGCCATCTTTCACCTTGACTGACTTATCTCAGCATTTCAGAGCTAAAAGCCTGGTGGCATCATGCAGCCTACAGGAGCCAGAATGGCATAATCAGTTGGGTTTGAGATCTCTCACATCAGCAGGTTGGAGCATCAGGCTAAGATCTCAACATTCCCAAGGGGTCAGTCCATCTGAAGGACGATGTGCCCACAGCCAAGCTGGGCTTGGGGACTTGTGAGCACTCCCGGCTTAAGCTCAGCCAGCTGACTTTGCACAGGAGTGGCCTAGGAGCACTCACATGGGCCATCCCGTGTGCCCAGCACCAAGACATGGCAACAGGTAGCTATAGATGGCTACTGGGACTGACTGCATGCTGGCCAGTGACAGGATCTGGACTAAAAAAGCTACCCCTTTTTTCAGAGGGCTCTTCACTTGATCCAGATAATTTTCTGGGGCTGGTTTAGTGGAAATGCCCCCAAACACCTGTACCAGTATGATGGAGGGGCAGCAATAGCAGGCAGGAGATGCCAAGTACCCCGGAGTAGGTTTGCAGACAGGTGCATGACAAGGTGGAACAGCAGCCCGTACCGCTGCTTTCACAGCCTTCCCCGCAAGGTCCAGCACAGGCCCCAAGGAAGACAGGATGGATGTCAAGTCTAGAGCATCCTTTACACAGCCCTAGGACACCATTTTATCAGCACACTTGGACAGCAAAGAAAAAAAAACATTCAGGAAACTAAGGAGCAAATTTGCCTCTAGGGTTACTGATCCCTGGTGCAAATCAGTGTTTTCCCCAAGAAGTGAATTGCTATTGACTCCAGGGGGAGCGAGGGGTACCCATAGGGCTGTTTTCAAACTGGGGTCCCCACCAGCAGCTGCTCTTGCACACACGCTGCAGAGATCCCCGAGTATGAAGCGCTGGGACACAGCGGGAGGAGGAAGGAGCTGGATTTAACTGGCAGATCTTTGTAGCAGGGCTCCGCTCAGGGCTGCCCAAATCCCCCAGCGCAATCTCACTGCTGCGCTCACAAAGTGCTCCTCCGGGAGCGGGGAGGACAGCACAATGCGCCAATCACCCCGGGCATTCATCCCACCTGGGCCTCTCAGCGGGACGTGAGGAGCAGCGCTTGCAATCAGACAACATTAAAAATAAGAGAGATTCACTTTTCCATTGGAATCAGCAAAAAAGGAAGAAGAAGACGATGCCAATTGAGCCTAAGGGGCTAAATTGCATCTTTCACTTGGTTTTCTATGGGCTTCCAAAACTATGGGAGAAAATTGAAATCTGTCTCTTTCTGTCTCCTTTTCTTCCTTTTTTTTTTTTTTTTTTTAATAATTCCTGGTATGCAAGGCCTTGTGCCGGGGCTGGTATTGTGGGTGATGAATCCTGAGTCAGGCGGCGGGGAGGTTTGTGTCCTATCAGCGTGTGCTTGCCGTGGTTTGGGATAATGTGCCTGCCGGCTTGTCAGGTGCTGATGGGGAGCAGGAGGGGTGGGGGGGCTGAATGCATTTTTGATTGCTATAATTGCTACAGATTGGATGCTTGAGAGGAGCTAATTAACAAGGAGGCTATGGGCGGATTATACTTGCAGAACAGAATCCCATGCAGATCCTTTCCCTTTGTGCCACATGTATGAGATCATTGGTAGGTGATTATGGCTGTGAATACCGTGCTAATTTACTTTGCACGTCTGACGAAAATCCTGTACATAATAAACCGTGGGGGCAACTCAAAAGTGGCCCGGTTCAGAGCCTTGCTGCTAAAGCACTGAACCCAGACCTAAGCTCCTGAGGTCTCCTACTTTCCCTGAGTAACTGTGGCTGAGTGACAGCTCTTCCCCCTGCCTCAGTTTCCCTCCCTATCAGAGGGAGAAGGCAAGCTCATAGCTGTGGGTGTTCGCAAGGTGCAGTGCACACTGTCGAGGAAGATGCTGTAAGGGAAAGAACAGGAATATCATCATGCCACAGGAGCAGATCAGACAGCACAGCAAAAATAGCAGCCAGAAAGCTGTGCTCTTGGAAGAAATACACATCTGTGTGAGTGCTCTTGCTCTCAGAAGAAGGGGTGTAAGCAGCAGCCCCAGCTGTTCCTGCAGCCTCAGGAACTGAGGAGAACTGACAGGCAGGATTAGCTCTGCCTTCCTGGACCTGCTGCTCCGACGCTGTCTCACCAACACATCTACTACGTTCTCCCAGGCTTACCTTTGGTCTCTGGGGCCCTGAGCAACAGAGGAGCAAAGGTTTCTCCTTAAATGTAGCCCTTATCCTGCTGGAGATGCTTGGGATGGGGTCTAACCCAGGCTCTGATTTCAGGGCAAGGCTACACTGTTTTTTCTCTCTGGCTGCTAGGCAATCCTGGTGACCTAAAATGAGGAGCTGCACTATAGCTGTTGGGCCAACAGCTGGAACATCGCCGGCCAGGCAGGGGAAAGAGTTACTGGTCACAGAGACTGAGCATCCATCCGTCCGTCCATACATCCACATCCATCCCCCCCTCCCTCCCTCCATCCCTGAGGGTTCTAGGAATAGGTTAGACTATGCAGTACCCCTGTCTTGATTCGGAGAGCTGGAGAAGGGTTTGCCCAGGGTCCTTTCACTGCTGTCTGTGCCAGTGGGAGTTAGGCTGGGCAAGCCTGGAGGGCTTTGGCTTTCCCAAGCACAGCAGAAGTTCCCCAACAGGAATGTTTTGCTGGGAGCCAGGCAGCTTGATGAAGTATCAGTAGACTCTTTTAGAAATTTGCAGTATTCCTCACAAATAAATCACATCTTTCCATTCAAAAATGGAAGTGACATTTGCAGGTTTCGTCAGACCTTTTATAATACTGGGTAATTTTTGCTCGAAATGTTTTCTGCACTTTTCAAGGGAATTTTTCTTTTTGTGTCTGGGGGGGGTAATAAAGTCAGCATTTTCAGAAGAAAAGAAACAAAACCATTTTCCAAGGTTTTTTTCTTTAGTTAAAGTCAGAATTTGGACTCCCGGAGTTGATCTGTGGAAGGAAAAGGTCTATTCTACCATAGTAATTTTTTTATTAAGGTTACTGTTTCAATAATAATGGCTCCCCATTGATACCAAAATGAAAATATCACTGGAGGATCTTCTAATATGAATACACTGTTTCACAATATTTTCTCAGACTTCATTTTGTGCTTACTTACTATGCTGGTTCCTATAAAACAAAACTCCACAGCCAGCCTTGTCCTGCAATCAAGAACTACTCACCCAAACTTTAAGTCTAAATTAATCACCCCGAAAAGAGTGAAAGAGATCTGCCAGGTTTAAAAACAGGACTCATTTCAACAACAGGAAAGGGTTGTCTTCTAGAAAAAGCAAGAGGTGTAAAAATGGATTTCCACTTCTGTCATGACTGAATTTAGGGAGAACAATCCATGAATGAGAAAGGATTGTTCTGCTGAGGGAAGAGGTTGCTGCCAATTAGCAATCTGGGCTGCTGGAGTCCAGGGAGATAAACTGGAGAGGAAATATTTCATTTATTGAGAGGCAGGATTGACCGTCTGCGAATGCTTTTAGACAAGATAACGATTGAACCTGGCCTCTGTGCAACTCTCGTCTCTTCCTACAAGGACGAGGGCAGAGCATCTGCAGACTGTCTCTCACGGCAGAAAGGAAGGGTAGACTAAGACACAAAATAGTACAGAGAAAGGAGAAGACATGGATGACAGCCAGGCTAAACCCTGTTCTTGGAAAAAAATAGGGCTTAAGCTTTGAATAAAACCCATACAATTGATGGGTCCAAGGCTTGGTGTGCTGGGGGGGAACAGACCTGCCCACCACCGGGCACCTGGACCCTTCACGAAGGAAGGATGGCTGTGCCCAGCACCCTACTCCCAACCAACCCCGGCTCATTGCCACAGCTACCATTCATGACACTTTGGTCCAGATCCCAGTTTTGTTGCTGGCCATTTTCTGATGATGTCCCAACCCCAGGTTTTGCTTTGGATCATTTTAAACCATGTCCCCATCATGCTGAAGTTTCTCTTTTTGAACAAATGCTCCATTCTTTTTTTCCTCTCCTTAGCAAAACATTTTCCAACCCTCCAGGTAAAACTCTGGAAATTTCCCTTTGGAAAGTTGGAGAGTGGACAGGGTGGAAGGCAAGGATCAAACCCGAAAACGTGGAGTCACCTCCAAAGGCAATGTGATGGTAAACTCAGTGGGATGGGGTGGTAGGAAGAGAGAAAGAAGACATGTAAGAGGATGTCATAAGGGGGGTTGGCCTTTTTTAGTCATTCACATTGACACATTGGCATGATTTGCCCTAATTTCTAAGCAAAATATGTATCTCTGGCACCGAGGGAAGACAGGTTGTCACAGATGTGCAACAAGCGGGGTAGAGATACTGGCGGTGCACACTGCTAGAGGAGCTGCATTAGCATATTGGCATTTGGGCTGGCGCCTTATCTCAGGCTGACTTCTGAATTAAAAGTAATTCCAGGTACTCTCCTTCTCCTGGAGCGGTTTGTTACTTCATTATTAGGATTGATTTTTGACCTGTTGAGCTTTGCCTTCCCCCGCCGAGTGGCCGGAGAGGCCAAGTCCTGCCCTGGGGAGAGGAGGGGGCAGCCGCGAAGGCACAGCCTTGTCTCCTGAAAGCACCGGCGGGGAGGGAGGCGCGGGGCCAGCTGATAAGGGACGGGAGAGGATCAGAAGAAAGGCCTGATGACGAACCTGGCCCAGACAATGAAGCACTATCCGGGCACGCAGGCTGGCAGCCACCGGAGTGCACAGCCCAGATAACGCCGTTTCGCGCGCCCGCACAGCCTGCGACCACCTCCCGTGTGATGTCAGGATGCTGCTGTCCCCTCCATTGCTTCCCAGCATCCCCATTCCCAGCCGCGGCTTCTGGGGGATGCCAAAATGCCTCTCCAGCTCCGTGTCCCTCTCTCCAGCCCTCCCATGGTGTGCAGACAGTGTTCCTCCCTGCTGACGGCGCTCCCCGTGCCAGCTCTGGGATCCTGCTTCTGCAAAGGGCTCTCATTCCTCTCATCTTTAAAAAAAGAAGAGTCCCATTAAATACTATAAAGCATTTATTGGCCAACGGGTAAAATGAACGGGTTTCTTTATGACTGCAATGATCATTAATGAAACTTTAGGGTCCCTGTTGGGACCGTGGAGCAGAATAAATGACCTCTTGTTAGTCATCATCTCCCTGGTTTCTAGGACTCTGCACCAGAAATGATCCAACTTCATTTAAGGAAAATCAGATTAAAAACAGATTAAAGTAAAAGCACCTCATGCCCCTGTTCTGATTTAACTGTGATGAAAACCAGACCATGAAGTAACTTTATAATGGGAGGAAGCTCATTTAAATATTCCCTCCCAACTGAAAGAGATTTAAGAATTAATTGAATGAGGAGATTTTCCTTTTAATGAGATTAGCCTTTTATAATTGCTCATTATGGACCACTCAAGAGATTTGGAAGAAAAAAAGTTATACAACATACCTGGAAAACACTGCATTAGGAAGCAGCAAACCCTTCTCCTTCACCATCACTTCCAAAAAGTGAAATTCAAACTAGTTTCTACTTACAAATCACTCATCTAAAGTGGCTGCAGCTCCTCCAGATCCTCTCTGCAATTACACAGCTTTTTAAAGAAAACAAAACAGAGGCTTGAGATTTGCAAACCTTAATACACTTACTAAAAATTCTCCCCATGGAAACACAGATTTTATTTTTGAGTGTCAGCTGTCTGGCAAAGCCATGTGATTTCATTTCATCTTTCCAAATTTCAGTCCTACCAAAAATAAAGACCGGACAGAGCCGTCCCTTCTGGGTTTGAAATGCTGGCTCGATTCAGAAGCATTACGGTGAGGTTAGACTAGAAGTTTTGTGTCTGAACCTGAAGCATTTGGCTCCGAAGCCCCAGCTTTGGGCTGTACAATAATACCACAGTAAGGATGCATACACGCAAATTGTTTCATCCCTCTCTGAGTGTGATTTATATTTAGCGTCAGGCTCTTTTGGATGAGCTGAAACGAATATTCAGAGCAGGATTTTCTTACAAAGTGGGACTGAGCAGTTGCTTTCCCCATTCCAGTTGATGGGAGGAGGCAGTAAATGAGATCAGCAGCACTATTTATTAGCAAGCGTTTCTCCATATGTTGCGTATTCACAACGATTATCTTTTCTTCATCTCTTCACCTGCCATGAACCAGCATTCGGAGCCAGCAGTACCGGTACCCAGGTATCTGCCAGCCCTGGGCACCTTTCACACCAGGATCCCTAGATCCCATCCCTAGCCCTTCTCTTGGGATACACAAAAGCTGCTAAATACAGGGAGAGACTCCGCTCCCTGAAATTTGGCTGCCTTGGAATTGGGCATGTGTGAGCTGTTCCATCCTCCCTGCAGAGAGGCATTTCCAGAGGATGCTCTGCTCTGTTCCAGGAGGGGGTTTTAAGGCATGTGGGACAACAAGTGTCCCAGGAGGCCACCTTCTCCCATCATCTCCTGAAGGACCAGCTCTGATCAGACTGCTCGCTGTCAGGGGCTGAAGTCAAGAGAGCTGGATCCCAACCAGGATCCGCTGGGTTTTGATGAGGCCCAGCCCAGTGCAACCGTGCTGAATACTGGAAAGCCCCGCTGGCTGTGACACCGGGGGGTCAGGCCAGGGGACTGCAGCCATGTCCCCCTGCAGCCGGTGCTCACGGGGAATAGCCAAAGCAGCTCGCCAGGGCCATCGGACATTCAGCACAAGGCAGTGGTCAACATGTTAGCGGCTGCTTGCCCAGCTGCTAGAGCTGCTCAGCCCTGTTCTGCCAAACCATTTGGCTTTGAAGAGTATTTTTTCTTCCAGTTTCATTTTGTTATCAGTAGTCAAGTCCATTTCTACAGATGTCAGGATTGGTTTACTTTGATTTATACTTCCTTTCCACGTTTGCAAAGGCAAACAGACACCGTTTTCCAAGCATCTCTGCTACCCACCGACTGCATTCCCTTGTAAATCTGTGCTGGTACCAGAACCAGGGTGGAAAGTGAGAAGTGACATTAATGAATCTGAAAATTTCATCCCTATCCCCCACCATCTGATGCCGTGTGCTCCCCCCTGAGCTCACCAGGGCTTGGGAGACGCTCGTCATCGCGCATCAGATAAGAGGCACTCAGCTTAACCATTCTTGGTCTTGAACGCATACAAATAGGCTTTATGTTAATATTTGCAAATAGTTTCTCAGAGGAGAAAGATATCTCCTAACCTGCTCATCTTCTAGGGTTCTCCAGGCGATGGAGGGGGACAGATGCAGCCGCCAACCGTTAGCACAGCCCAGGGATGGGGGCAGAGGCAAAATCACAAATATTCAGCTTAATTCACCCAGCTGATGGGGAAGCCAGCAGCCCTGTGAGGTCCTGGCACCCTGGAGCACCCTGTGGGCGGTCTCCTGAGCGGAGCTGGGCAATATTTTTTTCGGTGAATCGAGAGGGGTGGATTTGCTGCAAACCAGACTTTCAGGAGGGCTGGAGCTATTTGAGAATTCAGGTCAAATGCAGCAAGGAGCCTTGGTGGAGACAAAAGGAGGGCGTTTTGAGAGAGAATGTCAAAACATTTTCTCTCTCTCTTTTTTTCCCCCTGTTACAAAGTAATTTTTTTTTCTTCAAAAATTGCCCTAATTTTCTGGAGACAGTAAAACAAAACGCAGACAAACAAACCCATCTGCACAGGACTGAGTGGAAGACAGGGGCTGACTGGAAACCACGTTTTCTTCTTTGTTTTCACTTGGGGAGCACAGGGGGCTCAGGGAGGGGGGACTGCTCTCATAAAGAGGAAAAAAAAACCCTCCTTTTTAGCTCTCCCAAATCATTCTCCACAGCCAGACCCTGACCTTACCGCTCTGTTAGTGAGCCAGCTCCTCTCCTGGAGTAGACAGGATGGAGTAGCTGTGACAATGTCCTATCAAAGACCCCTATTGCTAGGACACCGGAGGGTCCATACAAGCAAAGTTTGAAGGCTCTGGTTCATCAGGTTTTCAGGAAAAAAGGAAGAATTGCCACATTCATTGCTGGGGTGCCAGTGCCCTACTCCCCGCCGAGCTGGTGCCTGGGGAGCGATGCCTCCGCTGTCCCCGTCCTTGTGGCACAGTGAGGGAGAGGCCTTCATCCCCCCGCCCTTGCTGTCACCTCAGCACCATCTACTCCTGCTAGAGACTTGGAAATTAAAATAATAAACAAAGCAAGCAACACTGCATGCGAAGGCTAATGTACCATAATGCTCTGAAACACAGGCAGTCGCTGCCTCACGCTGAGCAGAGAGAACATGCTTGAAAAATGTGTCTTCCTCTGACAGCAGTTATTTCAACATTATCTTTTTTTTTTTACTTCAAATAAGGCATTTACTTTCCCCCAGCTCATAATCTCCTTATGGAGAAGAGCAGAGGGCGGTGGGGAAAGGCAAAGCAATTACACTTTTTAACACAGTCAAGGTTGGTGGGGTTTAAATCATGGGAAAACAAACAGAAGTGAACAGCCTGGCTGAAGTCGCATTCATGTTGTGGGTATTTATGGCAATCAGCACTAACAACAGGAGGAGATTAGATGTTGCTGAGAGCCTGAGTGCCAGCTGGGGAGCAGGGGTTGACTCTGCCCCTGTGATCTTTAAAGCAAGGATCGGGAGGTGTGCACGTTCACGCACATCCCTGCGTATGCCCAGATGAGTCTGGTTGTGCTTGGCCCATGTATTTGGTGGCTATCTAGCTCAGAAAGACCTTTGCTGTGAGCACACAGCATCCTTTGAGGTGCCTCTGCCTGCATGCTCAGCCTGGCATGGGTCAGGACCCAGCTTAGCCTTTCCCTGCAACACAGACTTGCTAAGGGACACCTAAGTGAACCCGCTTCTGGAAGGAGGCAGCCTGGACACCTTTCCATGCGGTTTGGATGGGAGCGGATACAGCTGGGACCAGGGACACAGCAGCCTCTAAATACCAGCTGCTGGTATTTTACTTCCCTGAGCATCTCCCCTCAGCCAGCGGAGCCGAGTCCTAATGGGTCAGCTCCCCAGCAAAACCATCTCATCTCCACTCCAGGAAAATAAACCACATACAGCCAGAACCACTGAATTGTTTCAAACGATAAAATCCACTTAGAAATCCCCCTTTTCCAATTCCCAAACAAACATGCCCCTGTTAATAAAGTGAAGTGCTCTCACCCAGAACAGCTCCAGCAGGGGAAAGGGTTTTAATGCACTGAACGGGAGGGAAAATCGACTTGCAAGAAGAAGAGCTCTGGCTGGGTCCCCTGGGCCTGGGCAGGGGCATGGTTTAGAGACCTGTTTTAATCAAATTGCTCTTAAAAAGCAGAAAGGGAAAAGCTCTCTGAGAAGTCTGACCCTTGGGCAACTCAAAGATGAGGGCACAAACTGTATGATATACTGACTCAGAGGAAAGAAAAGGGGGTGGAAACAGACCGAGTCTTGTTTCGGAGGTGGAAAGTAAAGGAGGGAAGGGGACAGACAGATGGAGTTGGCTTCAAACCCATCTCAAGGCATGACGGCTCCAAACGGGACCCATAAGCCATGCCCAGCGGGAGCAGCTTTCAGCAGGACCTCAGCACCCCCTTAGCTAGCTCTCCGCTGTGATCAGACTCGGTGCTTGGGTTTATTTGTGTTGGAGGCTCTGCGAGGAAGGACGAACATGAGAACTCACTGCACCTGAAGAACCAGATGAAATAAATAGCAACAACATCGGTGAAAATAAATTAAACATTCACCAAAAGAATGGGGAATCTCTGGTCCCCACTTCTGCCCTCCAGACAACACCCTGAAATGGAGATGTTGGAGACAGAGGCTGACGTAAAACTGTCACAGTGTGAATATTGACATTCCAGAGGCACCAAGCACATCTGCACAGATGGGAAAATTACAGTTAACCGCGCCTGGGTGGTATGACAAGCAATTTTTTTGCACCCCGAAAAACAACTCAATTGTGGGAGGAATGTGTCAGTTGCAATTTTGTAACTTAATGAAATAAATCATCCAGATGGAAAGAAGAGATGAAGATGAGCCCACGCAGCCTCGTGGGAACACAAAGGCCACACAAAGCCAGCTGCTGGAAAGCCGAGATCTTGTCTGGAAGACTTTGGAGCCACCCTTGGGGTGATGACAGCAGATTCCCAAAGTGAGGAAGCGTCTTTGAACTTTCTCCAGCCTCCAGGGCTGAGGTTTCAGGAGCGTATGGCCACTGCGCTACAAAAAGGCAACTTCTTGCTCAGCTCAGCAGCAATCTCTTGGGATGGAGTCCTGCCCCTTCTGACCTGCTGGGGTGCTGCTGTGTGTCCTAAGGGGACAGAACAAAGCAGAAACTGAAAACCTAGGAGGCTGATATCAGCCGGACGAGCGAGAAGAGTCAGAGCCATGCAGAAAGGCTGGGAGAAACAGCATGGCTTAACCCTGCAAAAATGAGGGGACACTCCTGGCACTCATCTAAGTCCAAGGAGACCGACTAAACCTAGAACAGATGAGTCGGAGCGAGGCACGGCAAACCCCGCGCTGCTCCCTTGCCACGTAAAGGAGGCAGAAAACATACAGCAGGTAAACAAGGAGCATCTTTCCACAACAGAAGCCCAAACCAGCACATCCTTGGGCCATGGATACCTAATGCTGCCTGCCTAAAATAACCCCCAGAGCCCACAGCACCCAGCTCTCCAGAGAGGAGATTGTACAGCAGGAAATTGATTTCCAGAGGCTCCCTCATTAATTTTCATGGCACCCACAGCATGGTTTTAGAACAAGCA
Source organism: Gorsachius magnificus (assembly GCA_034008185.1). Classification (NCBI taxonomy): domain Eukaryota; kingdom Metazoa; phylum Chordata; class Aves; order Pelecaniformes; family Ardeidae; genus Gorsachius; species Gorsachius magnificus. The sequence goes on from CM067087.1 coordinate 37,073,335, forward strand.
GAATTATTAATGTTCAAAGTTACATGAGCACTGCTAGGAACACAAGGTCCTCCAAGAGTCAAAGCGGGGCTGACAAATTGGGGAAGAAAAAGCCAGAATTGGGCAGGTGCATCCTTCAGGGCTCAGCCAGGCTTGTCCTCAGTAGCAGGCAGAGAGAGAAAAGCTGAAATCTTGGAGAAAAGGTCCTGTGCCCCCTCAATGGCTCTGCTGTTTGGAAGGAAAAAGATAGCATAGGTATTTGGCTTTTAAAGGGGGAGAAAATTGTCTAATTGCTCTAGTTTGGGGCTGCCCTGCTTCTGAGCTACCCCAGGCTTCCAGGGAGTGGGACAGCAGGCAACTAGGGAGGGCTCAATATTCCCAAGAGGCAGAGCTTGCCACTGGCTGGCAACGCTGATCTTACCCTCAAAATCACATCCGAGCTTTGGTGACATCTCAGCTAATTAATGAGCAAACCAGCCCAAGTCTCCCAGATTGAAGTATTAGTTCCGGCCAGACACAAACCAGTATCCCCAAAACTGTCCTGAATTTTCTCCTGGCTAACACAGGAGGGGGGATAAGAGCCCAATAGCCGTAAAGGCATCTCTGTCTACCTTGCCTCCATCTGCCTTTTCACACAAACAGCCTCATGCCCAAGCATCTCGGTGCTTTTGGGCTGCCTCGAGCCCGCAGCCTGCTCCTGCCCACCCCCAGATATCCCTAACGCCAGCCACTGCTTGCATCTCCGAACACAAGATCCAGCCACAGCAAGCCGGAGGATTTTGCTGTGCCAGGGGATACTCACTGGCTGGCACCGCATCGCCTGTGATCTTGCCCTGTCGGAGCAAGAGAAAATAAATACCATTTGTTAACATGCCAATCGTTCTTTACGCTGGCTGATTAAAAAATAATTACCCGCAGCCATTATTGAGCACTCTTGCAAATGAGCTGTGGGAAGCTGTGACCATGCTCTTAGCACACAGTGTGTCTTGCTTGTTTCAATATTATTTTAATTAAGTATCTGGGTAAAAGGCCTTTCTAATGTAACTTTCTTTTCATAAGCAGAGAGCAGGGCTCCATGCTTGGCTGAGCAGTGCCGGACTAGTACAACCCAGCGTTGCTCCGGGCTGCCTCCAGCACAGCAGGACCTGCTGCTTATTTGAATTCAAGAGGACTAATCTTAGGCAGACCCAAAAGGGGAAGAGAGCTCACCTGCACTCAAGGGACACAGCCACAGCAGATAGCTGGACAGCATCACTCCCCTCAGACCGATCAGCTGGGGCCACCTGGCTTCAGCTGGGATGTGGAGGGGGCCGAGGTGGTGGCCAAGGACATCCCTTGTGCCTGGGGAACTTTGGACCAGTCCTCCTGCAGGCAGAGGGGACCAGCACTGCCAAGGGGTGCTGGCCCTCCAGGCTGGGCGAGAGGAGAGGAACTCGGTCAGAAGAGCTCCAGGAGAGCTTCGTCCCACTGCAGCACCTCAGACCCCCAGCACAGCTTCACTTACCATGGACTTTTTTTTTGTTCTTTCCACAAAACATATTGCAAAAGAAAACAGAGAAGGGGTAAAGGAAAACCCAGATGCGCTGGTTGCCCATCCACCTCCCGCAGGTGCCTTTGTGCATGGCTCAAAGTAGCTGCATCAGGCAATTCCATCTCATTCTTATTTACGTGTTTTCCCCTTCCCTCAGGTATTTAACAGAGCACATGGTCACCATCATTAATTTTGGGTGGGTGTTTGTCCTTTCACATGTGCTTACATTCTCTCATGTAGCATTTAAGCTGCAGCATTGGTTTCAATTACCTCTTGTTTGCAAGCGAATTAACTCGACAAACACATTTCAGATCCTCAGCTGGCGTAAAACTAACTCTGCGCTGGCAAAATCGAATTACTGCGCAGATTCAAGCAGCACAAAACAGCCTCAGAGATTCCTCTTGACCTCTCAACTCTCTCCTATCAGTCAAAATTCCCTCTCCAGTTATTCTATCAGGATAAAAAGAGGCCCCTGAACAGATGGACACTGAAGTCCCTACAGACCTGGCCTCCCCATTGCAGCCAGGCCGGGCACAATGCTGAGCCCGGGGCTGGGTCCATGCTGCAGGCTCTGTTTTGGGGGATGCAAAACCTGGGGAGGAATGAGATGTGGAGAAGGGCGCAGCCGTATCAGGCCATCATCACAGGAAGATCTTGCAGCAGGGCGGATGAATGATCTCCGAGTGTTTCTTTGGTGAAGAATCAGACTGGTCATGCTCTACTCCCTGAGCAACACAGAAACGACGTAGCTTTTTGATCAAGCAGACACTTGTGTTCCCCCAGACAATTCTTCTTTGTGAGTTGAGAAATGCACTAATTCCAACAGACCCTCCAGAAACCTGAAACCCCCGAGCTTCAGACTTCGAATAGACAGAAATAAATAAAAATTGGAGAGGTTTTCCCTTGCTTCAACAAAAACATATGTTCTCACCAGACTTTTTTGATGGAAAAAAATAACACATTTCCCAAACAGCTCTAGTTACTGCAGATGACTTCATTTCCCATCTCAGACACCGCCGTGGCAGCAGAAAGCAGAATTGATTAGAGCAGGTTAGGTTAGATAGGGAGCCTGGTGAGGAAAAGCTGCTGCCGCCGCTCGCACTGCACCCATTTGGGGCCATAAGCAACCTCCTTCCCGCTTACCCGGGGACCCTGCCCTGTTGCCAAATTCTGCTCTAAGTAGCTGCACTACATCTCTCAATTTCTTCCCGCAGCCTCAGTTTTCAAGCACATTTTGCGCCTGTGTGTGCTTCCCCTGCCAGAGGTGGAGCTCCAGAAAAATAGGAAGGAATTGCTGTATACATAATTTGGCAACACACTTCAGGATCCTTTGGGATAAAGCTTGCTGGATCGGTGCACGCTACTATTAGGAGGATGCTGATGACTCCCCTACTCTCCCCTGAAAGCCAGGCTAGCAATTTCCAAAGCCTCTTTTTTTTTAAAAAAAAAATGCAATAGCCCTTCCCTGTAGCTTCCCCCAGGTAACTGCTGTTCCCATATAGGCTCACACTGGGCCACCCAGATAATCGGGACAGAGCCCTTTGCCAGTCCCTCCTGTCTTCGACATAAAAGTATTACTATACCTTATTTGCCACTGCGTTAAGCCCGCTGAGAGGGGAGCAGGGCTGTAGATGCAGTGCAGCTTGCTCTTAACAGTCTCTTTTTCTTCCCCTTCCTTGGATCATTTCATGGTCCATTAGTTTCTTGTAGCTGCTCCCCACAAACACACACCCATCGCCGTGGTGTATGAGCTTCCCCTTGCTAGCACAGGCACAGGGCAGGCTACACGTGTAGCTGTCACGCTTGTTCAAGGGCTCCAGAAAAGCAGCTCAGCCATGTCCAGGGCGGTGCAGAGTAGGATCCCCAGGGATGCTGGTGTCCCCCTCACTTGGTATATGCTAAATGCAGGCGTGCAAGTGCTGGTCTGAGCCAGCAGGTGAGGACTGGCCCAGATCGCCAATGCCCCAGCACGGTGCAGTTTGCATGACACCCATCTAGCGAAGGCACTGCATAGAAAATAGAGCAGGGAGAGGGTGGCAGAGGGGGTTTCCCCACCAGCCAGCCCCAGGGTTGCTGCAGGAGCTGAAGCATCCCATCACAGCCTGGGGGCTGTCCCAGCTCACCCCAAGCAGCAAACAGGTCATGGTGCCCACAGCATCCTGCCCTTGCAAAGAGCCCAGCTGAAGTCTCATATGAGAGCCCTGCGCTGGAACGGAAGATGCAATCGGTCCCTTATTCTTAAACCATCTAGGAAAAAAAAAAAAGAAAGAAAAATCTGTGCAAGAGGATTTTGCAGCTGCATTATACCAGTCGGTTCTGAAACTTGCAGAATTGGGGAGCTGCTTCCCAACAGTGCAGTCAGTGCTCAGAAGCCACAACCCTGAATTTGCAGGGAGAGGCTGGGGGCAACAGGACAGGCAGTCCATTTTCTGTGGCCTCACCAGACAGGCACAGTGTGGGTGGAGGGGACTGATAAGATTGATGTCTCTCCAAAATGACAGCTTTTGCTTGGAGTTCGCCTTTCTCTCCCCAACAATTGAACTTTGAAAAAAAAGCCAGAGCAGAATGGGACTCCTACCTGGAAAGGAAAAAAAAAGAAAAAAACAACCCCAACAACAAAACAACAAAACAAGGGGGGGGATTTGGTGGATCTAAACCACAAAGAAATATTATTCATAGGCATTATTGATTAAGTATTCCTCACCAACACATACGTAAATACTTATCTCTCAAATGAATAAGAGGCTCTGTAATGACGGAGGGAAGAAGGGAAAAGATTATTGAAAACGTGAGGGTCAGAGAAGCATCCGGCTGCAACGGATGCATTGAGAAGATAAACGAAGATGTCTTTGTCAACACATCGGTCTGCCAAAGACCAAGTATGATAGAAGACAGCGATTTTCGGGCACTGGAAGCAATGCTTGGGCTTTGATAACAATGAAATACAGATTATGGAGCAGATCCTCACCTGGGCTACTTCAGTGCCAGGACCCTGATCACAAGGCAGCTACACCAATTTACATCACCCACGGATCCTGCTCACTCTGGACAAAGCAGCCCATTAGCAGAAGAGCAGAAACAGAGATTTATGACAACCTCTGTAGGGCAAGGAGAAAAGGGAAGAGCAGCAATGAGTGGGGAAAAGGAGAAACAGAGGAGAAATGGGGGCTCTGACCCATGAGCACCACGAAATATGCCCAAGCCCCTGGGTACCACACCATCCCCAGCGCCTGCTGCCTCTGCTCAAGAAGCAAGGGACATGCGGGTCCTCACCTACAAACAGCTCCTGCCAGGGCTTGCTAGGACACTGAAGAAAGATGTGAAATCCAATGAGGCTATATCTGGCCCATGAGCCAAACCCACAGCCTTACGTACCACCATGAAAACCAGGTTTAGCAAGCAGAGCCAAGACCCACACACACCCTGAAAGGACAGGAACAGGCAGGAAGGTTTGGTGCTGAGCATTTGGTGATATCAGCCCAGCAGCACTTGAGCCATCTTAAGGCTGTGAGGGACCATCAGGATAACATGTTCTGGCATCCAACATCCCTACGGGATCAGCTTGTGTATCCTGTCCCTAATTCATGGCTCCATCACCATGACTTTCTCTCAGGGCAGCAGGGCTGTCTCAGAGACGTATTAAACCCACTCAGCACAGCTCAGGTCTTAACCTTTCTACATTTCTGCATCTGCCACCATGTGGGGAACAAACACCTGGCACCGTACAGGCAGGATTTCCATCAAATGGGACATCACAGCTGGTGTGCTGACAGATGCTGACAGTGGATGCCCAGCAAGGAGTTTAAGAAGAGGCCAAGCTGCCCCAGCATGGGGAGAGCTTGGCAAACACACCAGCATGGGCAGCATGGTTGTAGTGGTGTGCAAGTGCAGGATTGAGGGTGCATGTGCACCAGGAGACACTCTGGAGTTCCCCCAAGGCAGCTCTGCTACTTTGGGCCGGTTGCCAGCCATCAGGTCTGCCCAGTTGTACCAAGAATCAGGTCCCTCCAAGCTCTCTCAGCCAGTGTGTGGAGCTATACCCACCCCCACACACACAGGATTTGCTCCTGACCCCTCATGTGGCAGCAGCCAGAACCAAGTGCTGGGCTCTGCCTGGGTTAATGTCCCCCTTGCCCTGAACTAAAGAGCTAGCCATCAGCCAGGCCAGCCATTTCCATGCAGTTCCTTGTTCCCCAGTTTCTCTGTCTATGAGCAGGGACACAAGCTACATCCCTGAGGGCCCAGGTTAGCTGTGACACTGGCTCAGTCCACTCACAGGAGAAAGGAAAAAAAAAAAAAGGGAAAAAAAAAGGCTTCAGGGCTTTTCCTACCACATTCTCTTAGTGCCTAAAACACAGGCAGCGAAGCTGATGTGAGCCCTATCAAGCGAAGTCTCAGGAGCTGGAGCAGGGCAGCCTCTAGTGGCTGCAAGCCAGGAAATACCGGTCCCCAAATCCGCTTTTAGGGGATGTTTGCTCTCCAAAGCAGCCAGTCTGTCAGAGCTGTGGCCTGTGCTGCTGCTGCATTGCCCCCTAGCCCATAAATATTAGTCCTTGGACTCCCCCCTCCCATCCTTTCCTCCCTGCTGCCACGGCCATCGCTCACACGCTGCTTCCATGCACTCCTCCAAAAGCATCCAACCCCATGGGCTTCTGCTATGCCCATGCAGCCACAGGTACCAAGAGACATCTCCCAGACCTCATGAACGCACCACACAACATGTCCACAGGGCTCATTGGCATCACTGGAAATAGCTCCGGTCCCAGCACAGGTTCAGCCATGCAGCTGCTGGCGGTTAGCCATCAGATCTGCTGTACAGTCTCTAATTGCAGGAATCATAGAGTGTTTTGGGATGGAGGGGACTCCTAGAGGGCATCTAGTCCAACCCCCCTGCAGTGAGCAGGGACACCACTAACTAGATCAGGTTGCTCAGAGCCCCATCCAACCTGGCCTTGAATGTTTCCAGGGATGGGGCCTCCACTACCTCCCTGGGCAACCCGTTCCAGTGTTTCACCACCCTCGTTGTAAAGAATTTCCTCCTTATATCCAGTCTAAACCTACCCTGCTTCAGTTTAAAGCCATTACCCCTTGTCCTGTCACAGCTGGCCCTACTAAAAAGATTGTCCCCATCTTTCCTATAGGCCCCCTTTAGGTACTGAAAGGCCGTAATCAGGTCTCCCCGCAGCCTTCTCTTCTCCAGGCTGAACAAGCCCAACTCTCTCAGCCTGTCCTCACAAGAGAGGTGCTCCAGCCCTCGGATCATTTTTGTAGCCCTCCTCTGGACCCGCTCCAACAGTTCCATGTCCTTCCTGTGCTGAGGGCTCCAGAGCTGGACGCAGGGCTCCAGGTGAGGTCTCATCAAAGCAGAGTAGAGGGGCAGAATCACCTCCCTCGACCTGCTGGCCACGCTTCCCTTGATGCAGCCCAGGGTAGGGTTGGCCTTCTGGGCTGCCAGTGCACATTGCCGACTCATGTCCAGCTTTTCATCCATCAATTACCCCAGGTCCCTCTTGGCAGGACTGCCCTCGATTATTGACAGCAGATCCATCCAAATTCATTAGTGCCCATCTGGAGAAGCAAGGCCCCTTCTGCTAGAGCATGCTCTGGCCCTAGGGGATGCACAGTGGCCTCCCTTGCATGGGGAGGAAAGCTCCCCAGGCCTGCCCTGGGGAGGGATAGTCAGGACCTGAACCACCAGCCCTACTCCCATCATTCCATCAATGGCCAGAAACACCAATGCCTCCTTTGCTGTCTTGACCCCTGTCCACCAACAAAACTGTCTTCCAGGCTGAAGGCTCACACTCTGCAGCCATCCCACCGTTCCCTCACAGGCCTCCAGCTTCCCCTCCCATGGAAGCAGACAAGTAGAAGAAGCCAAGTGAGACAAAAATCCTCCTGGCTGCCTCCAAGAGCCATTTGGCTTCACCTCAGCACATCCCACTCCCTGCCTTGTCCCAGTTTTACTTGTGTGAGTCAGTTGATCACCCGGGTAGGGATGAGATAAGACAGGCAAGAGGTGATAGCTACAGCTGCACCAGGCTGTTTGTGGGACAGATCGGAAGACAGACACCTAAACAGGCAGACATATAAATCAATTGGGCAGCGGATAAAGCAGAAGAGGAGCTCTCAACACACCAGTGTGGGATGGTCACTTGCCATGACTTGGACAGAATGTTTTTCCACCCCACATTTCAGGGCAATGACTGGTAACACAGCACAACAGACTGGCTAACCACCACTGCCGATCATCGGTTACACAAGCAATTTAAACACAGTTTAGGTCAATAATTTGGACAGTGGCTTTACTCTCAGAACACCCTCAGATGAAAAAGGGGTAGGGAAAGAAATCAAGCACAGAGGTCTCTTCCGCAGCAAGGAGCTCCATACTTCATCCTAAGCTGCATGCACCCAGGGACCCCGCACACATCCTCCTGCCGTGCTCCTACTGCAGCTGATGGGAGCCCACATCAGCCAGCAACCTGCCCCACTACCTTCCTGTTGGAGAGCTCAGGCTGTGGTCTAAGATTCAGGGCCAGGGCAAGGGTATATCCAATAGCAGAAACAAGAAAATGCCTCGAGGACCGGAAATACAGCAGATAAATCCTGTTTGTGAATGCAAGAAGGTTTTCCTCCCCACCTTTGGCTTTGACCCTTTCCCTGGGAGATGCAGTCTCCTTGCTGAGCAGCACTGGCCCACACACAGTCCTGCAGAGCATCAGAGACTTTTCTGCTGCTCTGGACATCACACAGAAAGTCTTCAGGTGCATCAGGGCCAGGCTGTGTAGCTCCCAGATGCTCAAGATTTAGGTTATGGGATGAAGAGTTCCCAGTCTACACATTTTTGTGCATATTGTCATTCCCCAACTACAGAGGAGACCCTTGTCTTTCAGGGGGGAGAAAGCACAGGGTCTCATAGATACGAACAAAGTCAGTCAAGTTCAGTTTTGATATACTGAGAAAAGAGCGAAGGTGATGGTCAGCTGGGACTGGATTGTTACAGGGCTGGGAGCATCCTCTGTTAGAGGCTTAGAGTCCAGGTAGACTGGACTGCATCTGCGTAACATGAATCACTTGGCCAAAACCAGCCAGGGAGCACAGATATAGCAGAGAAATTTTTTCTTCTCCCTGCTGAATATCACCTTGTTCCTTTTGGCTGTTTCTCCCTTTTGTCTAGACAAAATAGAAAACTGGAAACGTCCCGAAAGCCTTGCAGGATTATTTCTTAAACCCCTCCTTTGCTAGCTCTTTGCTACTCTGTTAACTATTCTTTTCTGAAATCATTTATGGTTTCAGTGGTATGACATGACAGATTACAGCCTCTCCTCAAAAAAGTATCATAGGCAAGATAAGGCAGGACAACAGCTGAACAAGCCACTGAACAAGCCGACAGGGTTATAGGGGAGGAGATAAAAGGAGGACAGGGATAAGATACAATCTTTTATCCTCTGCATGCACCAAGACATTTGTCCCTTCTTCACCCAAGCATACCTTTTCCAACGAGCAGCATCTGCGCCAAACGACCTGAGCCCACCTCTGCCTGGACAGTGTTGATGGGAAAGGCAGCCAAGCGGAGGGGGAGGCCATTTTCAGCCAGACCCCCGCATTCTGCCCCCAGGCGTGCTCAGCATTGCCTGTGCTGGCTCTTCGACACCGAGGCAACAGCAAAATTAATGGCTGTGCCTCTGAAAGGGATTTAAACGTTAATAATGAAGAGGGGACACAGCTCCAAAAGGTACATTAGCAGTCATTTGGGGTTTCATTCCCCTCAGACGATTACAAAATGGTGTCTGCAATGCGAGGGTCCTCTTGTGATGGGAACCAATCTCCTGGGAGAGGGATGGAGATGACAGCGAGCCTGGGCTAATCTATTTTACCTTAACCATACCAAACTGATCCTGTCTTCCCTTTGTGCCTTTCCCCAAAGCCATAGTGGGTCCAGGTCCTGGGTTTCTTAAGAGCCCGGAAAGATTTTGTCTTGGACCCACACCTGCCCTGATGTTGCACAGCTTTCAAAGTCACATGGATTACCTGATCTGTCCACAAAATTCAATCTGCTGCCGGGGCTGTGCGTTCAGCTGTTTGAAAGTACAGAAGAATTTCTCTTGATCAAAACAGGAAAGGGGCCAATGCAGATTTGTTTCCATCAGAGACGCTGTCACAGCTGCTCAGAGAAGGAACAGGAGCTGCATCCAGCATGCACCATTCATCTGACAACAGCACCAGAGCAGAATAAAATCAGAAAGCCAGTTGTCATAGGGTCTGTCAGCTCCCACAACATCTTCCCCTGCCATCAGTGCCAGCTCCTTCCCCCACCCAGGGAGACAAGTCACCCATGCATCCCGTCCCTCACTGCATCCATCCCACCTCACTCACAGAGATGCTGCAGACAAATGAGCTCCCCAGGAGGCTGGTTCTGTTACCATCAGCTCACGTATCCAACACCTCGATGACTACAGACGCTGAGACACGGCATGTTTGGCTCCATGTTCATGATCTGTACTGCCCTGTGAGCAGAGGCATTCAATGACAAGACCTCCTGGCCCAAGTCAGATGAAGTGTGCCCTCTGAATTCTCCTTACTCGCTTTCCGGTTGCTGAACTTCTGGAGTCAATCTCAGGCCACCGTTTTCAAGCTGTTTTCCATGATTATAAAGCATAAAATGTCCTTTTCTTTACTAAAAGCTTAGAGTCGCAAGAATCCATCTGACTCCAGAATCCGAAGCTTCAGAACAAATGCCCATTCTTGCAAACATCACAATAAAATTATGTGAGCCAGCGATACTTGAAATAACACCCAATTTATCTTCCTATTTCCCCTGTATGATTATGTCTTTCATTTTGCTGGGGTAGAGAACCTTGAAAACAAATGAGTCAGTTTGATTTTTGTTTCATGGAGAAGTTCATTTCCTGGCTCCTTTGCTTGCTCGCGACGTTCGGCTGACGGTCTGCGTTGTTTTCTGAAAAATGGAAAGACTTTTGAAACTTTGCGCTTTGTGAGCCAGGAGGGTGAGATCCCAGCACCCTCCTGCCGCCCTCCAATTTCAGTCTTCCACCATGCTCCCAGCTTTCCTTCTCACAACCTTCCCATCACTGAACTCAACACAGCAGATGACTGAGAGCCTTAAAGTTTGGCCAGATTTGACCTGATAGCATTACTTTGAAATATCAATAGCAAATAAATCACTCTCAGCATCATATGAGCCTGTGCTATGGTGGTGGGAGCGGAGGCTTGCGAGCCCTTCCTCCTGCCATGTAACCCTGACCGATGCCAGGGAGCAGGCACAGCCAGGACACAACCAGAGAGGTTTAACCCCTGGAAATAAAGGAGGGCAGACCCCTTCACTCCATCCTGAGGAATAATCTTGCATCCTTGAAGTCAAGCCCCTTGACTTGCTTTTAAAGGCGACTCCACCAGGTGATGGAGCAGGCCAGGGATTGTTAAACCTTTCGCTTCCCCAGATCTTTGGGTATTTTCCTCCATCCCCTAGGTCTGTCCTGCAGACGGGAGCTCATCACCTTTGCCAGGAGATTAATCATATCTCAGAGGCCATCCCCAAGACTTGTACTCAGGACCACTCTCCATACCTGTGGGAGCATCCCTGCATCGCCCCAGCCAAGGAGGCACTTGAAAAATCTCAGTCTCCCCTTCAGCCACTCCCAAACCCTCAGCACTTCATCGCGCCCATGCATCACTCTCTCACATACAGTCTTCTCTAGCATTGCCAGGAGATACGGCCAATTTAGCAGTATAATGAATGTACGTACATAAAAGTTCTGATTCAAACACTTTCATTAGATTTAGTCACTGGCTCCCAATACAAAATGATAGTGACACCAATTCCTCCTCAGCCCAAGTGACTAATTGTGACACAGAGGCAATTAGGCTTGGTTAAATGATCCATGTCCCTTCAAAATAATGGTCTGTCAAACTGCATTCACCGAAAATAATCCGGGATTGACTTGACAACCAAAATATCCATTTCTTCAAAATTAATAAAAACCCAGAGCTCCTTGTTTCTCCGCGGTGCAGCTGCAAAATGAAAGGGCTGCCTCACTGCGCGTGGGGGAGGATGGGCCACCCCAAGGGAGGTGGGAGCAGACATTAAAAGGCTAGATGCTGTTAGAGGCAACAGCTTTCGCAAACTAGTTGCTACAGGCAGAATACAGCTGGAATGGAGCTGGATAGACTGCTCTGGCCTTTTGCAAACCTCCTTCAAAGTCTCCAGCACAGGCAATAGCTGAAACATGGGAAGATGGGACAGGCAGGGGTCTCTGGTCATCTGCACCAGGCTGTTACTGCAGATCTCATCAGAGGCCCCAGGCCACCAACATGAGCTTTGCTGGTCGCACCCCGAGGGCGATGCTCCATCTCTGGGAGCTTCTGTCTAAAGAAGCCCTGCAAATAGGCATCTGTGGCCCGTGAGGTGATCCTGCAAAACCCACAGCCCTGTGGGTCCTGGGAAGTGGATGGGCCACCTCATGGAAACACCTTGCAGAGAGCAGAGTGCTGAAAGGGCCTGCATGACACTGTCCTCCTTGGTGACAGGGACACTCAGGAGATGGGAGCTGAGTTTCTCCAGGGCTCAGACAGCAGATCTCAGAGCACCCTACACTTCCCCATCCAATATCCTAAGCCAGAGTTAATAAGGACCAACCCTCAAGCCTGCTACCTAGTTATCTGCCTCCATAGGGAGCTCCTGCTAATTAAGCGCAGTGGGTTAATTGCAAGAACCCACACAGACCCCCCCTAAGGAGCAAGCCCCAGGAATGCACACCCCCTTATCCCTGCTGCCCCATCCCACCCCATACTCTGCATCCCCCGGAGGGTTCATTAGCACTTGCTGCACACCTACTACAGTCGAGGGCACTCGCCTCCATGGGACCCCAGCGAAGGATGCCCTGGCATCTTAGCTAATTTCTACATGACCCCAAATTGTGCCAATGCAATTTCCATCCACTCTGCACAGCTCACCGCACCTGGCTCTGAAAAGGGAATTACAAAGCAGTTACCCACATTAACGGAAGCAGATGCTCCGTCCTGCCTGCCTTGCTGCTGTCTCTCCACCCCCAAGGGCTGATGGCAGGAAGGTGCCACAGAGCCATCCAAGCACAGCTTGTCACCCACCTGCATCTGCATCCCACTTGTTCACTCTCATTCTTCCATGGGCAGAGTCCACCAAGGTGGCTTTCCCAAGGGCATTCTTATATGCCTGATGCTGGCAAGTTCTCCCCTTGGGAGACACCAGTTTGGTTCTTTCTCCTCCCCCTTTCACTGAACTGAAGAGGAACTTAACATCTTTGAGACTCTGCCCCATGACAGCTTTGGCTGAAATGGGGCAATTGGCTCAAGGTGCCTGGGGTTGGGGTGATAGATGGGGAGCCAAGCTCCTCATCTCATTCCTAGGATATGAAGCTGGGAAAGGAGAGATTTCCAGGGCAAATTACCACCTGGGAAACAGGAATCCTCCCAAAACACTGGTCCATCCCACAGAATCTCCTCCTCCATGCAACTGCTTAAATCAGTGTGGACGGAGGTTAAGGGTCCAGGGGGAGAACGAGCCTTGTGTTTGCACACTAGGTGAGCCCTTGCTGGCAACAGAAGATGGAGAAGGGATCCCTAAAGCTGATATGACGTGCACGTGGCAGAAGGGAGTCAGAGCTGATGATGCCATAGGTCTCCAACCCCCATGCCCCATGGTGAACTCAGTTGCACAGTCAGGAATGGACAGAAATAGCAACTTACTACTGGGAGAGATTTTTCACAAAACTGTTATTTCATCCGTCACCGTCTGGGCTGATCTGCAAAAGACGACTGTAAAATACCTCCAAAGAGATGTGAGAATAGAAACACAGACCTCTGCCAGAAAACTAAAAATCACTGATCTTTTAGTAATAGTAGTTTATTCATATTTATGGTTATAATCTCTTTCCCCCCCAGCATCACCTCCATGTTGCAAGGAGATTAATTACTTGTATCCCTCGCTTACCAGTGGATGCAGCAGGCCTATCACTTCTGCTCTAGCTAAGCCTCTCTGCTCCGCAGATACCAGTGGCTTTAGATCTTAGGCTAAACGGATCAACATGCCCACTGAAACTCAGGGCAGTTGCTTTCAATTTATCCCTAACTTCAAGGCTTCCTTCTTCTGACACAGTGACCCAGACAAGTCCCCTAGCCCTGGGTCTCCAGCCCCTGACACACTGGGGCTCCTATATGCTCCGAGACTCCAGCAAGGAGAAAAACCACAGCTATAGGCATGGCTGGAGGTGGGCAGGAAGGTGTTAAGTCTGGAGCTGCACTAGCTCTCCCCCTCCTGCAGTGGGGACTTCATCCTTTATTTATGGGCCAGCCTCCTCTGGATAGGAGACATTTAAATTTTTCAGCAAGGTCTATGTCCCATCACCCAGGGCAGTTTAAATTTTCACTCATTTCATCATGCATAGACATCGGCGCAGGAAGATAGTAATTACAGCAGGAAAAGGATGAAGAAGAAAAAAAAGAGTTCTGCAATGATTATCCCCTATGTAAAATAGAATGATGTATATTTTACAAGATGAAAATGATCAGCCTGTTGCACCACTCAGCCCTATCCACATGCGACGGAACAGAGACATTAAAAGAGCATCATTAAGGTGTTGTCTCAGCCAAAGGACATTGCTGCTGAAAGCAACCACTAAATGTGAGAAGGGCCCAGGTAGCACTCAGCTGGTTTTGAGCACAATGGGACCAATAATGTCTGATTGCTCGTCAAAAGGCAGCTCAAGAATAGTTTGGCATAGGAGTCTCCAAACAGAGGTGCAACATGGGACGTGTCCATGTAGGATGTTGACATCTAACTCTTAAGGGCTCTGATTTTCAAAGACTTGTGAAAGCCCAGCACTGAGACAACAGGAAAGTCCTTACAGTCCATGGGGAGTCCCCAGGCTGGCTGCCTCTTGTCACCAACCACACCAAGAGCAGAAGCCACCACTGCCCCAGCTGCCAAAAGAGATGCTGATAGGGGAGAGCTCATCTCCTCACCCAACCAGGTTTGATCATCAGGTGTGCTCAGAGAGATGGGGTTTATATGTTGGAGAAAGCTCAGGCTCCCAGCAGAAGCTCCTGGGCCATTTTCACAGCTCAATATAACAATTTGCTCATGGATAATGTTAGGGGAGGGAGAAGCAATGCTGACTGAGTGATAAAAAGGAGAGCTGGTCATTGCCTTGCCATCAAGGCATCACTCTGTGATCATTTTTTCCAGATTTGATTTAAACAGCTAATTACTGCTGCAGGAGAACAGAGAGACTCTGAGCTGCACAGGGGCAGGAAGACTGCATCCAGTCAAAAGGGAGGGCAGGCAACGCAAGCAGTCCCATCCCTCTTCATTGCTGGGGAAACTGGGCACGGAGAGACAGTGACCTGTTCATGGTCACACAGGGAGGCTGCTGCAAGGGTAGAAACAGAAATCCCACCTCACAACCCCCGACCTGGGAAACCCTACCTTCCTTTCCAAGCCACCTACCCTCATCCATGGAGCTGTGCATCTCCCCTCCTTCCCACCCCTCCAGGCCACTGCCCCACTTTGGAGGGCCATCAAGTTTTAGGGACTTGAGTTCCCTAACAGCACAGCAAAGAGGTGGCACAGCCCAGGGCAGTCCTGCACAGAGCCCCTGCTTCCAGGCCACCATGGCAGAGGGAAAAGGAATACCCATGGGAACCTTTCTTGGCACTTCTGGAAGGGGAGGAAAAAAGTTTGTTTGTTTTCTTCCATGCACTGGAAGCTCTCTAATTACACCAGACTGTTTCCCATAGAAGGGTGTAATTAAAAGTGAATGGCTCCAAGTCCTTTATCATCATGAATATTAAAGAAAGATAAACAGTACATCAATATTCATTTAAGCAGAAACAGAAAATGAAGGGCAGAACTTGATCCTGGCTGGCACTTCAGCATTTTATAAATTAAATTACACAGCTTGGGGGGACCAAACCCCAAAAAACCCACAAAACAATAACAACCTTGGCACAAAGTAGCTGGGACAAGCTGGAATCAGTGGCCACCCCATGCCATGTCCTTCCTCATCACCCTGTCCCCAAAGTTAGTTGCTTCAAGAGGAAAGTGCAAGACATTCTCAGGTTGACAGTTCCAGCACTAAGTGGTCCAGGAGCTGGGCGTCTTCTCACCTTTGCTCGCAGCACTGATGCACAAGTGTTTGGTAGAGTCACTCCATAGACATAGAGTTCAAACTGGATGCTCTTATTGACTACACCAGTAGTCCATCGTGCTCCAGTGCTGCTGTGGCATTACCCAAAACCTGCTGAGTGAGCCAACCCCATTGCCTCACAGTCCTATAATATTTTCAAGGCTTTCTCACTTGGAAATAGATCTAAGTCACACTTTCTGTCCACCTTCTCCCTCTCCATCCCTGATTTCACCTTTTACTTCTCTTTTCCAGCGCTCCCCCAGCATTGATGAGACAGGAAGCATAGCTCATTGCTAGCAGCTACTGCAAGCAATGGGGCTGGATGGTCCTCCAGTGTCTCATTAATGCTGCTGGCACCTCATCAGTGACCTGTTTGTGTGGGTGTGGTATCTTTATCACTGTTTATAGCATGGTAGCACACAGCATCTTCACCGACCTACACTAGCTCTAGATACAGCTCATCCCCAGTACATTGCACCCTCCAGCCTTCAGTCATCACAGACCAGCTTTCCCCAGGGAGCCCAGACTGGGAGCTGAGCAAAGGCTTGCATCTCCCAGCTTGGTCCCCACAAGCATTATAAAGATACCATTAAGGAGAAAATGGACATAGCTGCCTTGCAGGAAAATCCTCCCTGGCAAGACAAGCCTACATCCTTCTCCTGCAGGAGGTCACAGGTGTCCCCACCCATGCCAGCAGGCTTTCCTAAGGACCAGGCACACCACACCTCACCTAGGCTGCACCCCTCAACTTTCAGAACAGCTACTCATGCTCCTGCATGCCCTGAGCCTGATACCAACGAAACAGCAGAGGAGGGAGGGAGGGAGGAAGAGCAGAGGGATCATGGAGAAAGAGAATCCTCCCAAGGCTCAGTATAACAACACAATCTCCAGCTGCTCTGTAGCTATTTATGCAATTTCCAGGCTCCCTCTAACTGGTCCCCAGGCAAATCCAGTGCACCTGAGTCAGACCAGCTTTAACCCCTGGTTTCCAGCCACCCTCAGCACCCTGCTCTGCAATGGGAGCACAGTCCTGAGCCATGCCCCGAGGCTGCAGAGCTTCGTCTGAGGTGTAAAACTGATGTTTAAATTTCTTCTAGCTGTAAATGAGAGCAAATGTGTGTCTGGGTCACTGCCTGATGGTGGCTCAGACAGACGCTGGCTTCAGACTTCTCCCTTCACCAGCCTGTCCCCGTTTCATCTCTGGACTTGTAATGCGCTCTTGGTACCTGTACTCTGCCCCAGAAGTGGCTGCATCCTGACAGTGGGTGAAATCACCTGTGTGGAAATCATTTTGTGATGCTAGAAATATTGGTATCAATTTTTGTGCTCAAATACACCCCCAAAGAGCTCACTTATGAATGAATAATGCAGAAATTGCTCTCCACAAATACAGCTCTGGGCACTATCCCTCCCTGCCCGCTGGTGCCCTCAGGGCTAAGAATCTTCTGCTTCTCCCAAACCTACTGCTCAGCGTCAGCTGAGTTCTTGTGTCTTGGAGGGGTTGGCTGGGGCATGAGTAAGAACCAAAACGTGACTTGAATGTGGTTGTGCATAAAAACACAAGTCAGAGCAGATTTTGAAGATAACTAATGGCCCATTGCTGGGCCTCATAAATGCAAGAGGGTTGTTAAAATCCACCCAGCACTCCTGTCTCTAGCTATGTGATCTATAAGCTATGTTCCCCCTCCAGCCTACAGAACATGTTGTGCATTGCCTGCCATTCGCGGGGTCTCTGCACACCTCCTAACGACACGCGGCGGATGATTAACAGGTTGCTAATGAGAGCAGAGCTGGTGTTTGTCGATAATACTCCACAGCGAGACCTGCGCAGCCCACATGAAGAATGACTTCTCCCGGGCTGGTTTGGAGTAATGCGCAGAGGCAGGCAAACAGCTTGCAGTCCTCTCTCCGCATCCCTCCTTCACCGAGTCCTCTCCTAACCCCCTGTCTGTGCATTGCCACGAGTTTCCAGCCTTCATATTGCTGCTCCAAGGGACGGTCAGCGGAAGGGTTAAATGTCCAGACCTTTCCTGGATGGAGGGCTGGGACAGCTGGCCCTTCAGCTGGCCACATTAAAGGCAGCAGCTCTGGGAAGCATATTTATCGGTTAGCAGAGCAATGACTTCAATGTTTATATTGCCGCTATGGCTAATGTCTCAGCCCTTCCAACACCAAAGCATCTCATGTCCTTGACAGTCATCCTCACCGTAAGGAAGTGACACTGAGGGAAACTGAGGCAGGGGACATTGGGCCCCCACCACAGATGCCACACTGTGTGAGGTGCGGCTGCTCAGGTGAGCACACACCCAGCTGTGGCTGTGGGGACCTGGGGGGGTTCTTCAGCAGTAACAGGGTATGCACTAGCATCAACCATCAAAGGACTTGTCTGAGACACCCTCTTCTTGTCACCCCCTGCCCCGTACATCTGTATTACCTTCCAGCCATAGCAGTTCAGCTGCCATGTCCCACCCCAGAGATGGCCAAGTGTCAGAGGCAAGAGGGACCATTCCTGGAGCGACTGAAAGACCCTGCAAACATGTGGGTTCCCATGCTGGTGGTAGCAGGGGATGTTTCCACTCCTGGCTGAGTGCAAACAAGCCACTTGGCACTGGTGCCTGTATAGGAAGAGCTGCACAGGTCCAGTGTGCCAGGGAATTTGCCATCATTTTTGGCCTCACCAAGTCCAGAAGCGCTGGATGTCACAGTGGCATTTCTCCATACACCAGACCTTCCTTGGGTCCTTTTTGTTCCAGGCCATGTTTCTTGAGGTAGCCAACACCATAAGGACAACACCATCAGCCTTGAAAATATTTCCTACCAAGGACACAGACAGGGGCCTGAAAGCATAAATATACATTGGTCATGGCACACATGGGCAGTGTCCCCACCCCCAGAGACACAGCAAATTGCCTGCTGTCGTGGTCTAACCCGGCTGGCAACTAAGCACCACGCAGCCGCTCGCTCACTCCCCCCCCCCCCCACCCCGTGGGATGGGGGAGAGAATCGGGAAGGAGAAAAAGGTTAGAGCTGAGGGCTGAGATAAAGACAGTTTAATAAAAGAAAATAATAAGAATAGTAATAATGAGAATGATAACAAAATATATAGAATATACAAAACAAATGATGCACAATGCAATTGCTCACCACCCGCCGACCGATGCCCAGCCCGTCCCGAGCAGCAATCACTCCCCGAGCCGCGATCAGTACCCGAGCAGCGATCACTCTCCCCGCGACACCGACCGACCGACTAAACCCCCCCGAGCATGACGTTCTATGGTATGGAATAGCTCTTTGGACAGTTTGGGTCCTAGCTGTGCTGTACTCCCAGCTTGTTACGCACCTGGCCGAGCAGGAGAAGCTCAAAAAGTCCTTGAGCAGTCTGAGCACTACTTGGCAACAACTAAAAACATCAGCGTGTTATCAACATTCTTCTAGCACTAAATCCAAAGCACAGCACTATGCTAGCTTCTGTGAAGAAAATTAACTCTATCCCAGCCGAAACCAGGACATTATCCACCCCTTATTCTATACCATTTACGTCATGCTTAGGTCCTACCTTTACAATACATTCCAATTAATCACCAACACCTTCCCATTTTGATATATATATATACACAGATAGCATTCCCTTAGTCTATGGACCATCCCTCTAAAATGTCCATTGTGTTCATCTAGTCCATGGTTTTGGGCTTCATCTGTTGTAACAGTCTTTCAGAGCAGGAGAATTGGGGTCCGGTGTTGGGTTGTTACATGCTGAAGTCAGTTCTGGTTCCATCCGTTGCACTTCCTCAGTTTTGTCAACATTCATTCTTCTTAATCTGGGCGATTCTTACTGCTATACCATTGATAGGACATACAGCAATAGTAGAAATGATGACATATATGATACAGCAATTAACATCATACAATTCAGTTCATTGGCTGTTTTCACCCAAAATCAAATCTCTTTGAGGTACACATCAGACTTCCCCATCCTTCCGCATCACCCACCAAGTAGAGCCAGGTCCTTGAGCAAAAGCAATCCCACAGATGGGTTTGCCTTTACCTGAGGCAGGAATAACCCAGACTGTCTTCCCCAGCATATTTTTTACATGCACTACAGGGACTTTATCCCCTTCTACAGTACGTAAGAGGTTTGATTGGGCAGGGCCAGCTCGGTTGGCGGATCCTCTAGTGTTGACTAACCAGGTAGCCTTTGCTAAATGTGTATCCCAATGTTTGAATGTTCCACCACCCATTGCTTTCAGTGTAGTCTTTAACAGTGCATTGTATCGTTCAATTTTCCCAGCAGCTGGTGCATGATAGGGGATGTGATAGACCCACTCAATGCCATGCTCTTTGGCCCATTTGTCTATGAGGCTGTTTCGGAAATGAGTTCCGTTGGCTGACTCAATTCTTTCTGGGGTGCCATGCCGCCATAGGACTTGTTTTTCAAGACCCAGGATAGTGTTCCGGGCAGTGGCATGGGGCACAAGGTATGTTTCCAACCACCCGGTGGTCACTTCCACCATGGAGAGCACATAGCGTTTGCCATGGCGGGTTTGTGGGAGTGTGATATAATCAATCTGCCAAGCCTCTCCATATTTGTATTTCAGCCACCGTCCTCCATACCAAAGAGGCTTTAACCACTTGGCTTGTTTGATCGCAGCACATGTTTCACATTCATGGATAACCTGTGCAATAGCGTCCATAGTTAAGTCCACCCCTCGATCACGAGCCCATCTGTATGTTGCATCTCTTCCTTGATGGCCTGAGGTGTCATGGGCCCACCGAGCTAGAAACAATTCACCCTTATGTTGCCCGTCCAGATCCACCTGAGCCACTTCAATCTTAGCAGCCTGATCTGCCTGCTGGTTGTTTTGATGTTCTTCAGAGGCCCGACTTTTGGGTACATGAGCATCTACATGACGTAACTTTACAACCAGGTTCTCTACCCGGGCAGCAATATCTTGCCACAATGCGGCTGCCCAGATGGGTTTGCCCCTGCACTGCCAGTTTTTCTGCTTCCATTGCTGCAACCACCCCCACAGGGCATTTGCCACCATCCATGAGTCAGTATAGAGATAGAGCACTGGCCATTTTTCTCTTTCAGCAATATCTAAAGCCAGCTGGATGGCTTTCACCTCTGCAAATTGACTTGATTCACCTTCTCCTTCAGCAGTCTCTGCGACTTGTCTTGTAGGACTCCATACAGCAGCTTTCCACCTCCGATGCTTTCCCACAAGACGGCAGGATCCATCAGTGAACAGGGCATATTGCTTCTCATTTTCTGGCAGTTTATTGTACAATGGGGCTTCTTCAGCACTCACCACCTCTTCCTCTGGCGATATTCCAAAATCTTTGCCTTCTGGCCAGTCCATGATCACTTCCAAGATTCCTGGGCAACTGAGGTTTCCTATTCGAGCCCATTGTGTAATCAGTGCGACCCACTTGCTCCACGTAGCGTCAGTTGCATGATGTGTAGAGGGGACCTTCCCTTTGAACATCCAGCCCAGCACCGGCAGTCGGGGTGCCAGGAGAAGCTGTGCTTCAGTACCAATCACTTCTGAAGCAGCTCGAACCCCTTCATATGCTGCCAATATCTCTTTTTCAGTTGGAGTATAGTTGGCTTCAGATCCTCTGTATCCCCGACTCCAAAACCCTAGGGGTCAGCCTCGAGTCTCCCCTGGTGCTTTCTGCCAAAGGCTCCAGGTAGGGCCATTCTCCCCGGCTGCGGTGTAGAGCACATTTTTTACATCTTGCCCTGCCCGGACTGGTACAAGGGCTACTGCGTGCACTATCTCCCATTTAATTTGTTCAAAGGCTTGTCATTGTTCAGGGCCCCATTTGAAATCATTCTTCTTCCGGGTCACTTGGTAGAGAGGGCTTACAATCTGGCTATAATTTGGAATATGCATTCTCCAAAAACCCACAACGCCCAAGAAAGCTTTTGTTTCCTTTTTGCTAGTTGGTGGAGACATGGCTGTTATTTTGTTGATCACATCCATTGGAATCTGATGACGTCCATCTTGCCATCTGATTCCTAAAAACTGGATCTCCTGTGCAGGTCCTTTGACCTTACTTTGTTTTATAGCAAAACCGGCTTTCAGAAGGATTTGGACTATTTTCTTCCCTTTCTCAAAAACTTCTTCTGCTGTGTTGCCCCACACAATGATGTCATCAATATATTGCAGATGTTCTGGAGCTTTACCCTGTTCCAGTGCTGTCTGGATCAGTCCATGGCAAATGGTAGGGCTGTGTTTCCACCCCTGGGGCAGTCGATTCCAGGTGTACTGGATGCCCCTCCAAGTGAAAGCAAATTGTGGCCTGCACTCTGCTGCCAAAGGGATTGAAAAGAAAGCATTTGCAATATCAATTGTGGCATACCACTTGGCTGCCTTTGACTCCAGTTCATATTGAAGCTCTAGCATGTCTGGCACGGCAGCACTCAGCGGTGGCGTAACTTCATTCAGGCCACGATAGTCTACTGTTAGTCTCCACTCTCCATCAGACTTTCTCACTGGCCATATGGGACTGTTAAAGGGTGATCGAGTCTTGCTGATCACTCCTTGGCTCTCCAGTCGACGAATCAGCTTATGGATGGGAATCAGGGAGTCTCGATTGGTGCGATATTGCCACCTGTGCACTGTTGTGGTGGCAATCGGCACTTGTTGTTCTTCAACACTCAGCAACCCCACAACCGAAGGGTCCTTTGAGAGACCAGGCAAGGTAGACAGCTGCTTAATTTCTTCTGCCTCCAAGGCAGCTATACCAAAAGCCCACTGGTACCCTTTTGGGTCCTTGAAATACCCTCTCCTGAGGTAGTCTATGCCCAGGATGCACGGAGCATCTGGGCCAGTCACAATGGGGTGCTTTTGCCACTCATTCCCGGTTAGGCTCACTTCGGCCTCCAATACAGTCAGCTCTTGAGATCCCCCTGTCACTCCAGAAATACAAATGGATTCTGCCCCTATATGGCTTGATGACATTAGAGTACACTGTGCACCGGTGTCTACTAGAGCTCTATACTTCTGTGGGTCTGACGTGCCAGGCCATTGAATCCACACAGTCCAGTAAACCCGGTTGTCCCTTTCCTCCACCTGGCTGGAGGCAGGGCCCCTCTATTTCTGATCACTGTTGCTCATGGTTTGTGTATATGAGTCAGAAGTTCCTTCATCACAATCAGAATTAAGATCAGCCCTTCTATTTTGTCTGAAAAAACTACAGTCTGCCCAGTCTATGGAAATTGGAGCAACAAGTTTCTTGGAAGAGCCCCCTTTTGTGTTTGTTTTTCTTTGCAACTCACGTACCCGTGACTCTAGGACTGAGGTAGGTTTTCCATCCCATTTCCTCATGTCCTCTCCATGGTCACGCAGGTAAAACCATAGAGTGCCCCGTGGTGTGTACCCTCGATATTCTTTCTCTTGAGCAGAAGGGCGCTTACTTCAGATGGCTGAGATACTGGTCTGTACAGGAGGGGAGTAGGGCATATGCTTTTCGAGTCGTTCAAACTTCTGGGACAGCTTCTCCACAGCCGAAACAAAGGGGGAAGAGATACTTTCTTCATATTCCCCGAGCTGGCCAGCCACTTCATCCACTGTTGGTCCCCATCCAGTTTCCCAGCTCAGCATTGCCCATGTGTTGGCAAATGATGTTGGTGCGCTCTGTAACAACTTCCGCCACATGGGTCGTGTGCACTGGACACTATCTGGATCTTTGGGCAGCTGGTCATTGTCCAGGTCACTATAAATCACCTCCGGCTTCTCAGGTACTGGATGCCTTTCTCCACAGTGGTCCATTTACCTGGGCGACATATGACACCTTCCTTGAAGGGATATCTTTCCTTCATGGCTGACAGTAGATGCCTCCAGAGGCTGAGGATTTGTGCCCCTTTTCCAATCCCTTTGTCAATGCCCCCTTCCCTAGAAAGGGATCCTAGTTGTTTGGCTTCCTTACCCTCGAGTTCCAGGCTGTTGGCCCCATTATCCCAGCATCAGAGTAGCCAGGTGACAATGTGCTCACCTGGACGACAGCTGAAATCTTTTCAGATATCTCGCAGCTCACTCAAGGATAGGGATCTGGTGGTTTCTGTCTTGTTTATGAGCTCTTCCTCCTCCTCTTGTGATGGCCCCGCTTTTTCATCCTTCCTTTCTAAACGAATTGACTTTCACTTCCAAGATTTCTTCTTTTGTATAGGGGCGACTGATACTGGCATGGGTTGGTTCGTTGGTTCAGCCGCAGTGCCTGTGGCCTGGGTTGGAGTAGCCACAGTGCACATCACTGGGGTTGGAGTAGCCGCAGTGCACATCACTGGGGTTGGAGTAGCCGCAGTGCATATCACTGGGGTTGGAGTAGCCGCAGTGGCTGTGGCCAGGGTTGGAGTATCTGCAGTGGCTGTGGCCGGGGTTGGAGTAGCTGCAGTGGCTGTGGCCTTATCATCAGATCCAGAGACTTTCTGTTCCCTTTGGATGTATTGAATCGTGTTGAATAGGGCTCGGTAAGCATGGGCCAGGCCCCAGCACATTGCAGTGATTTGTGTTTGCTTAGAATTGCCAGGGTGACAGCATACCTTTTCCAAATATTCTACCAGTTTTTCAGGATTCTGCACTTGTTCAGGAGTGAATTTCCAAAACACTGGAGGTGCCCATCGTTCTAGGCATTTACCCATACTACCCCAAATACCCTTCCACTCATAACTATCCAGCCCTGGGGCAGACATCTGGATGGTATTATTAAGTTGCTTACTAACTTTGGACAAAACTGAAACAATATTCCAAATAGATATCAATAGATATATCTTAACTATCCAAGGATGTTCAAGATACTGAAAAGTTATTGTAATGAAGGAGGAAACATCATCAAAGAAGGCAGAAAAAGTGCCATTCTGTATTTCCTCCAGAACAAACTTTTCAGAGTCCAATGTATAATTGCTAATATTCCCCACAAGGTGGTACCCAAAGTGCAGCAAAGACTTCGACATGAAACCCAAATACCAGATAAAGCTCAAGGTCATTGTTTTAATAACAAGTTTCCCAAGCAAAACATGTTTAGTCACCGCAGAGCATAACAAACTGCAAAAACCAACACCAACTTTTAACAAGTACAGCAAAGGAGGGAGCATGGTGCAAATCGGATAAGCTAAGATCAAGAACAAATGAATCAAATCGCAACCCACAACTGTTTGACAGATATGAATTCCTTAATATTCTCCAGTTACTCTGTCGTTATCTCAAGCCCTTCAGGTCCCTGTTCAGGTGCCAAAAAGGACTGTCGTAGTTTAACCCGGCTGGCAACTAAGCACCACGCAGCCACTTGCTCACTCCCCCCCCGCCCCTCAGTGGGATGGGGGAGAGAATCGGGAAGGAGAAAAAGGTTAGAGCCGAGGGCTGAGATAAAGACAGTTTAATAAAAGAAAATAATAAGAATAGTAATAATGAGAATGATAACAAAATATACAGAATATACAAAACAAATGATGCACAATGCACTTGCTCACCACCCGCTGACTGATGCCCAGCCCGTCCCGAGCAGCAATCACTCCCCGAGCCGTGATCAGTACCCGAGCTGCAATCAGTACCCGGGCAGCGATCACTCTCCCCGCGACCGACCGACCAACTAAACCCCCCCGAGCATGACGTTCTATGGTATGGAATAGCTCTTTGGACAGTTTGGGTCCTAGCTGTGCTGTACTCCCAGCTTGTTACGCACCTGGCCGAGCAGGAGAAGCTCAAAAAGTCCTTGAGCAGTCTGAGCACTACTTGGCAACAACTAAAAACATCAGCGTGTTATCAACATTCTTCTAGCACTAAATCCAAAGCACAGCACTATGCTAGCTTCTGTGAAGAAAATTAACTCTATCCCAGCCGAAACCAGGACACCTGCCCACCCCAGCTCCACCAAGGACCAAATGGCACCATCAGGAGGAGGTAAATTGCTCCCTGGTCACCACCCTACCTGGTTGCCACCATATCCCAGACCCCAATGGGCAGGCGGACTCACCCCATCACCTGCAGGGACAGAATCATTCATCACTGCAGCTAGCAAAGATCTGCAGGCTTCCCTGTCCATCACAACCTCACCACCACCACAATTGCTGCAACCTAGTAGAGAAGTCTTCCCCTTGGGGGAGCTTTGGAGGGTCTACTGGCTCCAAGGGAAAATGAGCATCCATCTCCTCTGGGGGCAGGAAGCTTTGGGTTCCCCAGGCAGTTGCTTTTCAGGCTTCCCAAAAGAAGAGGGAGGCTGCATTTAGGGCAGAAAGTTATGCACCCAGAACAGGGACTGCAGACCCAAATGCTGGCAGCTACGAGCTACAGAAATCGCAGGGAACCCTGGGCATGTGTGCAGGGACTGGTGCTACCAGGGCCAGCGATGACTCACGCCATGGTTCAACACCCACCAGCTTCAGCCAGACCAAACTTTTGGAAATTAAAGAAGAGAAGGAAACAATGCTCTGAGATTTTTCTGGGTCTTTCTTTTTTTTTTTTTTTTTGCCCAGGGAAGCAAGGTCCTGCAAACAAACTGTTGATTGAGCTCAGCCGGCTCATGTTATCTGTGCTCGGGAGCACGGCACAGCGTGCAGTCCCCTCCAACGCCATGGATTTGCTATCATCCCCTGCCACCCGCATAATCACTTCAGTCACGCCACACTCTGCCCCCGCTGCAATTTTATGGCCGCTCGGTCAGAGGGAAATCACAGCGATTTGGGCTTGTCTGAAAGCATTACAACTGCGCACTGCCTTTTAAAAGGACACTGGTTTGCACAGAGAGGGATTGACCATGGTGGGACTCTTGTAGGGTCCAGACCTGCCCAGTGACCCACTTGCCACCAAGAGAAGGGCTTGAACAAGCAAAGGGTGCTAGGTCTGGGCACTTGGGGATGGAAAACAGATTCCTTCCCATGCCAAGAGCTCCCCTGAACTGGGGAGGGTGTGGGGCACCAGGCTGTGAGGCAGGTCCATAGGCTTCAAAGCCTGACCCTGTCCCAGCTTTCCTCTGGACTGCTCCAAAAAAGTTTCAGAGGTCTTTTTCTCTCGAGTGTGTGCAAGGGATGCCCTGATGCCTGCTTCTGCGGGTACTAAGTGCCTAAACCCTTCACAAATCTCATGCCTGCCCTGCAACAGTGGTGTAGGCACAGCCAAGCCTGTATCCCATCATGGTGGATGATGCTTCAGCACCTCAAGTCTCACTCTCCCAAAAGCATTTAGGGGCTGCCCTTCCAGTGAAATACAAAGGGGAGCAATGCCAAAATACCCATCAAAGTCAGGGCCAGCACACACGTTTAAATAACATCAAAAAGGCACAGCTCTGGGAGCTGCCAGGAACCAGCGATGCAGTGGCTGGGACCCAGCAGCAGAAGATACATTTGGCTGGGCACAAGATCCTGGTTTCTCTGGTTTTGTTTCAGTGTACATATGCATTTTTTCCTCTGTGTGTACCCTTTTGGGCTCCCCCAAGCATCCCCCAGTCTCAGCAGAGGAGGAAATACCAGGTCGCTGAAACAACCCCAATCATATCAGTTGTGAACGTGCATCCCGTGTAGGTGCAGAGGATGGGGCTGAAAAGGGGGAAAAGAGGGCTCAATATTTCCATCCACAGCGTTATGGATCTGATTTTCTCTTGCAGCCAAACGAAGTATCGATTTATTGCAAACAGCCGCTGGGCTGTGCTGATAGTGCACTAGATTTATTTTTTTTTTAGGTACCTTCCAGTCGATGCTGCGTGCTACCTCAGCAAGGTGCCCCTGCAAAGGGCTGTGGCATGAGCCTTACCCCAGGGCAAATGCCCGAGGAGGGCCAGCATGGCCCAGGGGCAGGGAGGGAAAGCTGGGTGCAACTCATCTGTCCCCAAAAAAACGTCCCACCTGTAAAATTTCTCCTTATCCAGCCCATCTGGCAGAACTGCCCTCGGACACTGCCTGCGAGGAGCAGCTCCGAAAGCCCCCGCAGCCCAGCGCTCTCCGAGCTGCCCGGGTCCCCGGGGACCCTGCGTTGGCCGCTGTCCCCGCCAGCCTCCCCGAGCAGAGACTCAAGTGCCATCTAGTGGCATGCGGGGCCCCGCGGGACAGATGGACGTCCCCCTTCCCCGGCTCACTGCCTCTGGGCACGCTGCCTCCAAGCTGCTCTGCCTGCTTCTCCACAGAGCCCCCCTTTCCCACCACCCTACCCCCACCTTTTCCCACCTCTGTGTAGCCTCCTTTCCCCATCTCCATGTGCCTTCTTTTTCCCATTGCCACATATTTCCCTTTTCCCATGCCCATATATCCTCCTTCTCCATCCCTCCAGGTCTGGGCCACCGCCACCTGAGACCATGACAGACTCCAAGAGCAGGGGACAGCAAAGCCTCCAAAGGACTCATCTGATTCCAAGCTCACAAAGCAGGATGATGGATTTCCAATAGGACTATTGGCCTTGTTCAGACTCCTGAGTGTCTCTGTTGTCACCTGCATGTCCTGTCCCTCAGTGACATCCCCAAGGTGGGCCTCGTTGCCTCCCTAGCAGCAGGGCTGCAAAGAGAACCTGCAGCGGGGTGCTGTGGGCTCCACCAGCAGCTCCCCAAGGATGGCTTCGGTGGGACCTCATCAGTGGTAAGAGCCACGAGGGGGCTCCAGGAACCCATCTGAGCCGAAGGAGAGATGCCAGGAGCAGAGCTCGAATCTCCTGGAGGATGGAGGAGAGATGCCAGGAGCAGAGCTTGCATCTCCTGGAGGATGAGGTCTCCTGCAGCATTCAGGGTGGGGGAGAGCTGGAGAGATGTCAAAGCTCTGTCGAGGAGCAGGATCTGCCATAACTTCTGTCCCTGTCACATTCATCATGGCAAGGAGCAGTGCACATGTTGCAATGTGCCCAACACAGGGCCTGTGGTGTGGGTTGTGCTGGCCTGGCCCAGGGGCAGCAGGGCCACAAGCTCTTGCAGGGCACTGGTGTTCACTGCATGACCGTTTACACCAGCTGTGGATTTATCCCACAGTCTTACTCCTGCAGGTCCACATTTATTCGTCACAGCTATTTTTTCCCTAACTCCACTGAGTGTAGGGGTGTTATTTTCAGGAGGTGAATTTGACCCCAGCATTAAATAAATGCTTTGGATGACACTGCTGAGCTGGCTGCTTGGCGAGCATCGTGGATATGCAGAAGTAACTCCAGGAGTGACTTCTTCAAGTATGGGAGACACTGGTGAGAAAGCAGGTCCCGCTCTGTCAGCTGGTTTGTCGCAGTCTAGCTCCACTGTACCATCAGCACTTGGGGAAGAAAAGACTCCTTGTTAAAGACTCAGCATGCCTCCTCCTGATACTGCATGGGGAGGCCTCAGATAACATTTTTGCAAGTCCCCCAGTAAGGTGGTGACAAGACTCAACAGCCCTGGCATCACTGTGTTAGCTGGATGTTTTAGGTAAAGAGCAGGCAACAGGGTACATGAACCAAGGTGACCCTCCCCCAGCACCCTGCCTGGCCAGCGCCAGATCCTCGCCTCAGTGACCTTTTTTTTGCCTTTACTCTTGGTGGACACTTCACACAGCTGTGTGAGTGACCAGGCCTGGACCCTCCTCTCAGACAGGTGGGAATAACGCTGGAGAAGGCATTGCAGCCAGAGCGGATTCTCCACCACCTTCCCTTTCCAGGCCCCTGTCCGCCTCCCCGCCAGCAAACTCTGCAGGGTTTGTATTGCTACAGAGGCTGGGGACAGCCTGGAGTGCCAAGCCCACCCGGCTTCCAACAGCTCAGTGGGAAGAGCCCTGCACAGCACCCCATTCCCATAGTAGCAGTGGAGTGCAGAGTCCATCAGGGCTGATCTCCTGTAACCAAGAGAGGCAATGCAATTACCTAGGCCAGCTAATTAAGTCTCCAATAGGAGTGGTTTGGAGACCTGCGCCACTTAGTAGAGGAATGGGACACTGCAGGTGTTGAGGCTGGGATTTGGGGCAGGAGGGAATAGGGATGTGTGAGGCTGCCAATAGCTATAGACACTTGGGGACAGCAGAAATGAGGTTGTGGCCATTCAGCCACTGCCTCTCAACTTTCTTTAGGAGCCCACACTGTCTCAGGACAGATTTGGCCAGTAAACCCCTGAGCTGGTCAGCGTGAGCTTGCAGGGAGCTATGATTCTGCACACCAAGGGGTTTGGGAGACTGGTGGGTGGGGACAGGCACTGCGGCAAGGAACACCCCCCCCCCCCAGGGTATGGTAGCCTGGCAGGGAAATCAGCTCAGAGGGCTGCTGGTGGGATATACAGTGACATGCCTTGGGCATCCTCTCCCGCCCTCCGGAGCCTACAGGGTCAGCATGGATGCTTTAAGTCCCTGCTACACCCAGCAACATGGGCCAAAAACATGAGGAGCTTCTGTTGCCATTTCGTGTGTCCCAGTCCAGCCTCCCTAGTAAACACAGACTTTGACCCTCAGTGATCTGGCTTGAAAGAGGAAGGCAAAGAAAACGTCACATAAGAATTAAAGTTGTCCCTGAATTAGAGGAGTTGTTCCAAAAAGCTATAGAAGGCTGTCATGATGGAAAAATGAGTGTATGAAGCACCCACCCTGCAGAACAGGCAGGGAAAAAATAGATCACGCTGTATTCAGGGCTCAGACAAGACCACACTTGCCTGCAAAAAATAAAGCCTTGCATTTGACACATTGTTTACATATTAATTAGTTTGATCAGCTTGCCTGGGTGTGTTAACATGAGTGAGAGCTCGTGGCTGTACAGTGATGAGCTGTTAAAACTTCCCAAATAGAGCTACGAATAATGGCAGAGTGAGATCTCTTTGCCCAGAGCCTTTCTGCTATTTTTCTAGTGCTTTTCCACTCATATTTTTCTATTTTACTTGACTGAGTCCCCTAGGTACCATTTCTTCCCCAGCGCAGAACCAGAGACCCACAGGAGCAAGAGAAGCAGCTTCTGCAGGGGAAGCCAAGGAACCACCATCCACCAGAGCACAAAGATGAGAAATGGAAAAAAGAGGAAAACTCTCTTTTCTCCATTCTATCCCCTTCCCTCTCAGCCTCTCCGGGATTCCTGGAGGGGCAAAGCCAGCACAGAGGCTGGAGTTAGCATCGCCCCTTTAACGGCAGTGCCGCAGCCTGACATCAGCGAGCTGGGGAGTCTGGGGAGGGCTGGGAGCTGCTGCTCCAGGAGTGGTGCCAGCACATCCCCACTGCCCTGCCTCTTCCCCACTCTTGTTTTTGTGCGCCTTCTAATGCGCCGCATATGTATCCGTGCCTGCCAGTGGATGTCTGCAGGGTTTACATTAATCAGCTCAAGCTGAAGTTGGTAAACAGCTATTAAAGTTTTGCTCTTCATGTCTCCAAGGGTGTCATTTCTGGAGGAGGAAATCACTTGCATCCTTGGACAGGCTATTCCCTTGTTTGCAGCCCAGATAGATCTTCTTCCCGCCTAGCTCTGCAGACAAGAGGGGTTTGGGTTGCTTTGTGCCTGGTGCAGGGAGGGGAAATGAGTCTCCTGTGGCGTAGTGAGGAGTGTTCATGGTTTTACCTGTTTCCTCGACAGGAGGGAGTCAGGCTCAAAACCTGTAATTTTACTGTTTAAAGTTCTTGCTCCCAAGCAGAGTCTGCATCTAAGGCTGCTCTTTTGCCCTGGGACAAAATGCTGAACCCAGCAATTCCTCAGCTTTGCAGGAGGCTGCAGGCTGGGTCTTGACTGTTTTCGGACTGTCACGGCTCGGAAGTTTCTTAGAAACCAGATTCCCGTCCCAAACGCTGCACGGCACAGAGCAGAGAAGTTGAAAGCAAGTCCCGAGCACCGATCCCAGCTGCAGCACCACCACTAAAGCTATTTATCCCCGCACGGTTTTTTTTTCACACGTTCTTGCCTTCTGTTTTTGCTGGAGCCTCCCGACCCTATTGAGAGGCAAATTTTAGCCATCTGGCAAAGCAGGCTGTAGGGGGGAAAAAAAAAAAAAGGGAGAGAAAACACAATGTGCATGGGCGCGCACAGACGCACACACACAGAACTCTGGAGATTAGGGAAGACAAAAACTTCACTGAATGCGGCGGCTTTTGCTGGAGTGCACGGGCAGCCCCGCGGCGGGAGAGGAAGGAGCGGAGGGGAGGCCGGTTCCAACGCAGGTTCCAACGCAGGTTCCAACGCGGGCAGGTCTGCCGGCAAGCCTGTGGGGATGTGGGGAACGGTTGCAGGCAGGGGAAGGCGTGACCTGCATGGAAAATGCCAGACAACTCCAGACGCGCACACACATAGGCGCACACACGCTCACAAATCTCCGGACAGAGATAAGGCGGACGGCGGAGCGTTTGGAAGGAGGCAAAGCCGTCCTCTGCAAACCAACCAGCAATCCCCCGCACCAAACCCACCGGCAAACCCTCCCTGCAGCAAAATGAGGTGAGTACCTCTGCGACAGGCTGACCCCGGGGTCTCGGGGCACAGCCAGGCAAGGGGGCCATCCCACTGGGAAAGGGTTCCCTCTGATGACCGTGGCTTCAGTTTCCCCATCCGCGAGCGAACGAGGCGTTGTTCATGCCTTGGCTTCGTGCTGCAGCCCAGCTTGCGTGCCGGCATCCCGGCGGAGCCTAAGGGAGCCTTGGGTGACAGGCACGCAGCCCGGCGTACCGCTCTGCCACGGTCCATGGGCGAAAGGTGCAAGCGAGGCTGGAGGTGCTGCACGGGCTTCAGCTTTCTGTGCACGCCACGGTCATTTATCACTTTTACGTGAGGTTAAGATTTTCCTGGCATGGGAAAGAAGTTTGATGTTGTTTTGCCTCCCCTGTTTAAAGGGAAAGCAGAGAGTTGTACCAGCAAACGGCCCGTTCAAGTTGAGGAGGTGATGCCCATTTACACCAGCTGAGCATCCAGCCCCATGCATGTACTCTGACCAGAGGAGAAACAGATTTTCCCTTCATACATTTTTGTGGTTTCAGACAAGCTGTCAGAAAAAGGCATGTTCAACCTCACTCTGCTTAAAAAAAAAAATCAATCCAAATTTCTCAGCTCTCATTAACTTTGCTTTGTAATGAAGAGCTGGGAAAAGCGATGGCACTACACAAA
Organism: Gorsachius magnificus; assembly: GCA_034008185.1. Lineage (NCBI taxonomy): Eukaryota > Metazoa > Chordata > Aves > Pelecaniformes > Ardeidae > Gorsachius > Gorsachius magnificus. Next base: position 37,106,019 of record CM067087.1, read on the forward strand.
TGAGCCCCAGAAATCTACTGCCCTGGTTTTGAAAGAACACAGGCAGGTTAAAAACAATCCACTTACATAGCTTCAATTTCCTCACCAGCATACCTAAATCAAGCCCTGATTTTGAAACCCAGTCTACGTGTACATGTGAGTAGTTCCAGCGCCTGTAATACACACCTACAAGCCTGTGCCAGGCCTCCGTACCTATTTTAGAAAGCGGAAATTTTTGTCTCTAATGGCTCTAATTTCCTGCATGTTTCTTTTCCTTTGTGCGCTCCACTGGGTGTAAAGAGCCTGAGGTCTGCTCCTCTTTCCGGGTCCCATGCAATGGCGCAGGTTTTTGTGTTTGCACCCCCAGCACAGGCGGTGTTCTCCCCTTGCACAGAGAAATACTCGGTTCATGCTCACGTTCATGCTCAGATGGAGCTCAAAGCTGGTGCAAGGTCAGCTGGGCTGCCACTGATTTACCTGTCCTCGCTGCCCTTCGCTGGGACAAACAAGTTGGTAACGAGTTGGGATGAACTCCTTAGGCTGAGGTTTTTTAAAAGCTGAGTTTGATGACAGAAGTTCTTTAAGCATCTCAACCTCTGTGCTCTTCTCCATCTGGGGTGAGGGGTCCCCTAAGAATTGAAGATGAAAAGAAGAAAGGAGAAGAAAGGAAAATCAAACAAAAAGGAAAAAGGAGGGAAGGGAAGGGAAGGGAAGGGAAGGGAAGGGAAGGGAAGGGAAGGGAAGGGAAGGGAAGGGAAGGGAAGGGAAGGGAAAAGGGAAGGGAAGGGAAGGGAAGGGAAGGGAAGGGAAGGGAAGGGAGAAGAGACAAAACCAGAAAATAGTGAAGAGTAACATGCTGGGTTACACTGCTGGGGCCCCAGTCCATCCTTGCCCAGCTGCAAAACTGTGTGCTGTTTATTGAGAGTCAATGATCCCAATTTGGCAGGATGAGCCTAAGCAGTAATAATAATAATGATATTTAGCAGTTATTGCCATGATGCTTTCATTAAACCAATTTAGAAAGCGTCATTATTTTATTAAGCATCCTTATGTTTATTCTTCCATTAAATGAAGGCTTGCCCATCAGAGCCCCATTAGGTAAAGGATGTGTTGCCAGCAGCCGCTGCTCCCAGAAGCATGAGAAACACCGAGCTCCTGACGGCACCCAGAGCTGGCTGGGAGCTGCGGAGTTGCCTTTGCACGGTGCATGGTGCCTGCCTCACCCACCCTTCGAAGGGGCTTTCCCCTCCTGGGAGCCACATGCAGCTCCCACCCTCGCCTCCACCTCCACGCGGCTTGGCAGGGGGTTTGCTCATGGTGACACAGTGCTGCACCTCCTCTCCTCTGTTTCAAGTGTGTGACCTTACACAACCCACCTAGGAAAAGAGACTGAGACCTCAACAGGTTTGGGCATTGCCAGAGTTTCATTTCATCTCCCCACACATGTTTTCCAGGTACCTCCTGACCTGGTCCTTTTGTGCCTTGCTGCTCTGCGCAGTGGATGCCATCGAGCTGACGGACATGTTTGGGGAGATCCAGTCTCCCAACTTCCCTGATTCCTATCCCAGTGACTCGGAAGTGACGTGGAACATCTCTGTGCCCGACGGATTTAAAATCAAGCTGTACTTCATGCATTTTGACTTGGAGTCCTCCTACCTCTGTGAATATGACTACGTGAAGGTGAGCTGTGGTATCACGGGGCAGATGGTGGGGTAGACAGCAGACCTGTTTGGCCAGCTGAGAGAGGGTAGCACTGGAAAAGCTGGGAACAAGCTGGTTTTCCCCATTTATTGGGCACAGAGTTGTCAGTCCAGCGGACAACAGGGAGAGCACAGGTGCGCTGACCAACATCCATTGGGCTAACAGTGAGTGGGACACCAGATTCAGAGCTTACCCACAGAGGACCAGATTCTTCAAAGTATTTGGGCACCTAATTCTCATGGGACCCAATGGGATTTACATGCCTACGGGCTGATGAAACCCCTGTGCCACTCTGATGCCAGCCACGTGCAAGGAGGACCCCTGAGTTGGGCACCCTTTGCCAGGCCATGGCCATGGGTGCACCTTGCAGCCAGCCTGGATCCCTGGCTGTGGCTTGCAGGCTCTTGGGACACCTTGTCCAGCCCCTGAGGAAGCAAAAGGGAGAGGTTAGACCTAAGCTTGAGGCTACAAGTTGGGGTCTGCAAGCAGACCCTCCCACAAGCCACGGGGCACAGACCCAAAGGCTCCCTTGGGTTCAGTGCAAACCCATTTCACAGCTGAGATACAAATTTTGGGGCCGCTGCTGGCAAATACCTGCAGCACAAACAAGCTATGGCAGTTCCCAGGGAGCTGTCATAGCCAAAACCACAGAAGATTTCAGTCTGCTTCATTGCTGGGCAATAACCCATCAGAAACTGCGTCAGGCCACACACTGAGTGCCACAGAGCATCCTTGCCTCTTGCACCACAGGTCTCTCCAAGCAGGCTCTCCTTCGCATCCAGGACAAGCTGAATTCTCTGTATCTTTGAACTTGGTTAGGTTTGATGCTTTCTAGCAGACCAGCAGTAGCAAGCAGGTGCTTTCTAGGTTTGTTTGGCTGAACATGCCTCACCCCATCGCCCGGCACAAGCCTCACCGTGCCCCTTCCTCCACGTAGAGGCAGGTGGAGGTTGCACCCAAGTCTGGAACCGCAGAACTCAGCCCTGGTGCTAGTTGCCAGCTAACTGAAATTACTATTTTATTCTTGCCTTAAGAAAACAAAACAAACATTTTCCTCTAGGATCTGTTGTTCACTGCTTCAATTTCCCCTTTGTGCTGGCACTCATTCTGCTACTAACAGCTCTCATTGAGGTTTGATTAGCTCTTTCTGCTTCTCCTGGATCTTCTCCAAGCACTAGGGCCAGGGACATATATAGAGATACATTGCTTTAAAAACCCAATAAGCTCAAGGAGCAGATTTCTTGGAAACTTTCCCCATTCCAGGCTTTAGCCCTCCTCCCACCCTTCACCCCCTGCTCATTTTTCCTCCCTGTTATTTGGCCATGGTGCCAACTTGGCACCGTAGCTCTCCCTGCCGCTGGATTTCCATAAGAAGGCGGTATTTTTCACAGGGATTTAGATCTCTGCTGTATAAATTTGCTCAGGGCTGTAACTCAGCTTGCGGAGCCTCCACCACAGAATTACATTTGAAAAGCTCTGAAAAGGGTGGATTACGGGAGATCCGTAGGCTACTCTGCTGGGTAGGGGTGCAATCTTGATGCTGCTAAACCACCAGCTTAGAAAACATTAAGGAGAGCAGCAAATGACCACATAGGTATTTTCCTCCTTGGGTCTGTGTGCTCAGCCTCTGCCTGCATCTGTGCAAGACGTAAAAACAGCGTCAGCCCGCTCTTTGGCAGAGGCCAATGGTGCATGGCTAAAGAATATGATTATAGACTCAACACATATAGGTGCTTCGCTGTAATACTCTGCCAGTCCCAGTGAAGATGCTCAGAAAGCCACGGGTGGTGTCTCTGCCTTCAGCGGCGCTCAGTGGATTCCCCCTCCATGAACTTGTACCATGGCTTTCTGAACTCATGGGGGACTTTAATCTCTGCGGCCTCCTGTGGCAGAGAGTTGCACAGGTTAAATATAAGATTGTACACCTGTGTGTTTGTGTGTGAAGAAACACCTTCTTGTTTGTTCTGGCCATGGGTCTGACTGGGCTCTCCATCAGGGTCTTCATCATCTTGACTGCCATAAGGAGGAGGCCAAAATGGGGGCTGAAGAGCCCCGATGCAAGGTGGGGACCCAGCCCAGGACAGGCAGAAAGCTGCCGTGCCCTGGCCTCTGCTTTCCTTACCTGCTTGGCTGCCCACACGCCCGAGCTCTTGAGCAGTGTAAAAAGTGACCCTGAGTGACAAGCTCAGGGCAAGCCAAGCTGCAAACCCACGCAGAGCTCTGCCTTCGGGGTGGTCTTCAGAAGGGAACAGTTTCCAGAGCTCTGAAACAATGGCTAATTAAAACAATAGCTGTTTATTTATATATATACACATATAAGCATGTGTGTGTGTATATATATATATAAAAAGAACATGGCTCCTAAAGAAATGCTAACAGCCCAGGAGGTTTGTTTGTGCAAACGGGGATGGCAGAGAGGGGGAGTGGTACTCCACTAAGGAAGTGTGCCAGGAGGAACGGGAGGGACAGCCACCCCCAAAACACCCATCCAAAGAAGCCCCATGCAGGTAGGGCACACCAGCCGCAGGCTGCCTCAGGAAGCCGAGCTCCGGGCCCTGACGTGTCGGAGACAGCCTCTCCCTGGGTTTTGGATGGCTGCCCCCAGCCGCCTGCCAGGTCCAGGGGGACAGGGAAGGAGCAGCCATCCACGCCACGCTTTTGGGTCCTGCCCTCTGCCGCGCTCCTTGCCTGGCCCTGCCTGGCTCATCACTGTGCTCTGGGAGCCGACTTGGGGGTTCCTCATTTGGGGGGGGTCTCACCATGATTTGCCCGGCTCCTTTCTGGGGTCACCCAGCACTGAGCACAAATCTCCAGCGCTGGCCTGGGGCACCCTGAAAGCCACGGCCGTGACCAGGAAATCAGGTTAAATGACATGACTAGTGTCACCGAGGAGTGCTGTGGCAAAGGAAGGGAGACGGGAGATGAAATCCCAGTGGAGGGCCAGGGATGGGAGATGAAATCCAGACTTCTGAGGGGCCTTCACAAGTAAATCTCCAGGCTTATTAGGGAGATCTGAGCCCAGGGTCCTGTCCATGAGGTTTTGAACATCAATCGGTCAAGCCCTGGAATGAAATCAGCCCCTCAGGGCTTGGCAGCCAGCTTGGGATCAGCTTCTTGACTGAAGTGAAGATGGGGCCTGTGATGAGAGGATTTCACCCCAGTCAGTCTGTGGCAAGTCCTTGCTGGCTCACAGTCCTCGTGGGGTTACATCTCTTCACCGCAGTCCCTCCCACTGACTCCTGATTCAGGATGGCACATCCCTGAGATCTGGCAGGTTTCAGCACATGCCACAGGGGTTTCCCTTCACTCCTTCAAGCCCAGAGGCTGTCTGTGATGGGTCTCCCCAACTGTGCATGGGGGCAGGAGGGCAGAGGGGTGCATAACACTTTGTGGGTCCGGTGGGTCCCATCTCCCATGACACAACCCAAGTCTCCCTTGGATGCACCTCTTCATGTTGTGTTCATATTTCTGCCCACCGGTGGCACTTGGGACACCTTTCTGCAGCTGCTATTCACACCCATGTCCCCAGGGAGGGTCTATGCCATCGGGTAGTCACCCAGGCAGGACTCCTACTAACCCCATGTGTGGGTGCCCAGGAGCTGGCCAGGCATCTCAGGCAAAACCAGTGGCTGAAAATAAATTTGTTCAAAGGTGGCCGGGGGCAGGAGGCAGGCAGTCTTTTCCGGCCCTGGTGAGGGGCTGGTGAGGGCAAAATAGGGGTACGGGCCAAGCTGGGGAGGCAGGGCTGCAGGCAGAGCATCGGCTAGTACCACTGCCCCAGGAAGCAGGGCACGGGGAGGGGGATTATGAAAGATTTGAGATGTGGCAGAGCCGCATCCCCCTGAGGTTTGGCATGATGTTTAGGGTGCATAGCAGATTGCCTTTGTATGCGGCGTCCTGTGCTCGCAGTGTGCCATCCCCTGCCGCAGGTGATTGGCGTGGGGCAGGGCTGCGTGCCACCAGGGACACCCTCGGTGGTCAACCCGGTGCTGGCAGGGGCCATGCAGGGCCAGGGAAGGAGCTCGGTGCTGTGTTCAGGGCAGAGCATACCCAGCCTGGGGCTGTGAGAAGGGTACACAGGACCCATTTACACCTTCCTCTGCTCAAAGAGGGGGAGAAAATGTGCAAATCATGGTTTGGCATGAACTGGGGGGGTCAGGAGAAGAGCATCCTCTCTTGGTGCTGTCAGCTGGCCTCAGCCAGGGGTTAATCCGTGCCCTGGGGTGTGGGGTCCCAAGAGGAGCACTTCAAATCCCAGGTGGCAGCTGGGAGGAGGCAAGGGCCCAGGGCTTTGCTGCTCACCTTTCCCATCCCATTGGTTCTGCACAGAGGAATCTGGTGGCACCAGCCACTCCCAGCACCGCTGGGGACCACAGGCACCCCTCATGCAGGGGAAGGGGAAGGATCAGGCATGGGATCAGGCCAGCAGCTCCATCAGCACCTCAGCATCCCTTCTGGGCTCTCCTTGCACCCCCAGCTCTGCCAGGGAAAAGACCTGGCTCAGAAATGGGCATGTGGGCACAGCAACCCGCAGGAGGGGACAGTCTCCAGACACCAAACCAAGTCCACAGCAGGGGGAAACCAGCCATCCTCCTCTTTCTCCCACCATATGGCTGCTGTGTATGTTCCCATGGAAATTCAGGTGCACATTTGCACACAAAAGAACCCTTTATATATATTGGGGAGAGGACGCATGCATGTTGGGGAAAGGATCTCCAGGAGATCTAGATGGAGGCTTCTGCTGGGGCAGTCCCATCCCTGTCTCATTTCCAACAGTCAGCAGCAGCAGCAATATCAGTCATTTTGCAAAAAAAAAACCCCATTCATCTGAGTTTTACCTTCTTGCATGCACTCTTAGCTGCAAGGCGGCTCTGCAGGGGCTGTTGCATGCCCTTCCCTGTCTCCAAGCATCTCCTCCCCATGTCATGTTCCCAATGTCTTCAGCCCAGCACTGCAATTTCTCTGCCTAATGAGCCATTTATATATATTACAAGTGGTATGTTTGGCCTTCATCAGTCCAATTAGTGCATTCCTGGAGGGCTGGAGAGGGGGGGTGGCGGCTGCGTTTCCGTATTGCCGGCTGCCTGCTCCTCTCCGGCGGCAGACACTGAACCGCCAGGCCAAATTCCCCTTGGTGTTTGTGGCGTTTCGTTAACCCACCCACTGCAGGAGGCATCTCCAGAGCATCCCTGCTCCAACATCCCCAGCAGCCCATGCCCTGGGGCAGCATTTTTTTGCTGCCGAGCCAGGGCACCCCAGCTCCCGCCTCCTGCCCCAAAGGGGAAAATCAATATGGCACAGAGGAGGGCTGCGTGGCTTGGGTCACCACTTCTCTTAGCCGCAGCCCAAGCCAAAATGCAGGGGGACAGAGCCACAGGCAGGGGAGGGACCCCCATCTGCCATCATCCAGAGGGGCAGAAATCTTAATGAGGGAATGAGGAAGCAAGCAGAAACAGGGAAGACGGCAGGAGGCAGTGGCAAGGGGATTTAAGGCACGAGAGTGTCGCTATATTTTATTTTTCAAAGGAGGATTCTTTCAGCGTATTTTTATAGGGAATTTCTCTGGAGCAATTGATATTTCCCTCAGGGACACATCTTCTCTAGTGAAAACGTCGACATCGTGACCCGAGAGGGAGAAACTCCAAACAAACAACCAGGATTTAATTACCAGCCTGCTCGCTGGATGTAAATGATCTATGAAAAAGTATACAGTCCTCAGCAGAAGCAGCAAATATTAACCAGGGATTATGACCTCTGTGTTTAGTTTACTGCTGGAGGGCTGTCTCTGCTCCCTGTGGCCCAGGACATGGGACCCGTCACAGATAAGGGGCCGTGGATACCTTCAGCGAGGAGAGCACAGCTCTCCCGGGCCTCATCCTGACGCTCCAGGGCTGTATCCAGGGATGCTGAGGCAGTGTTGGGGCTGGCCCCATGGCGGGAGCATCCTCGGGCCACGACAAGGGGCACCAGGGAGGTTTTCCCATGCTTCGGTGATGCTGTGCTGCGGGTCCTGCACCGGCCGGGGCTGGAGGAGAGGGACAGGAGCTCACATGGTGGCTTGTGACAGCCACCAGCCCCACACAGAGAACCTGGCTGGAAACCGCTCCTTCCCACAGCTTTCTTTGAGAAAAAGCCGCTTCTGCAGAAAAGGCTGCGTGCCGCGCACTTGTGCAGCCAAGATGGCGTGGCGTGGCCGAAATGCCGTTTTCCTTCGCTTTTGGTGGTGGTGCTCCCGTTTTCCAGTCTGAAACACTATTGCATTTCAAAACAATCTTTCTTTCAGATTTAAAAGAGGTTCTAAAGCACCACAGTATATTTCAAAGGGATTGAAACCAGATGGATCCATGGATCCCAAATTACTTGTTTTCCTTTTTTTTTTTTTTTCAGAACGCTGTTTCACAAAAAAAAAATTCAATTGGGTTTTTGTGCCAATGCGGGGCGCGTGTTTTTTCTCCAAATTCTCAAAATTTATCATTGGAAAGTCTCTCTTTTTTCTGGCCAGCTCCAGCTTGTATGAGAGGATGGAAAATATCTGGAGGCAATGTCAAGGCACGCTGAGTTGCCATTTCCACATTGGCTTTCCCTGGTGTGAGCAAGTTTCCGCCTGCTTGTTCAGCCCTGGGAAGTTTCCCTTTCAGCCCCAGACCCTCCCCAGCCAGCACATCCCAAGGGTCTCCAGGAGACAGGGATGCAGCCGGAGCAGAGTCTTGCCCGGCCAAGGCCACGCAAGCTGGGGACAGCGTTGCAGCACCTCCGGGACCCCACGGGTCCCCGAGCAGGCGGCCGTTTTCCCTGGGCATGGGCTGGGGGGCTGCACTCTTCATCACGGCCTCAATAGTGTTGGCTTGGCATAAGCAGCAGGAGCTGGCAGTGGTGGTGTTCATTGCATTCCGCAGCCGAGGGGTTATTCATATTCAAATCTCCTGGAGGAAAGCAAGCAGGGTGCTGGGAATGAGCTGGGAGAGGCTGTGGTTGAGACAGGGGCTGGGGGTGGGATTTGCAGGAGAAGGAGATGGGGTCAATGCTGAAGTGGTCCCGGGGAAAACAGCAAGGAAAAAGGAAGGGAGGGGGTTCCGAGGCAAAACCAGAGGGGTTTCCGCAGGTATTACAGTGCTTGAAGGCACAGGCACGGCTGTGCTTTCAAGGGATGCACACAGAGGCTGGGGAGCATGCTGATGTGACAACAGGGCACGCTGGCCCGTTGGTCCCCTCCTGTAGCCCTCTGGGTGTGTGGGTCTGAGTCCAAACTGTGCCTGGTACTGCAGGCCTGGAGCCAGACAGGGACCCTGGGTGGCAGGGACAGGACCGAGCTTGTCCATGCCAGCCCAGGGGACAGAAACGCCATCCAAATTACAGCTGCTGCTTTGAGCTGATGTAAAAGCAATGGGCAGGGGCTCCTCTGGGGTCCCAGCACCCTCCCAGCAGCACAGCCCTCATACAGATGCTGCTGCCCAGATCAGCATTTGGGCTGAGGGAGGAGGCAGGGGAGAGCATCTCAGGTACCGACAGCTTTGAGTGGGAACAACACAGCCCAGGGCCGATTTTCACACCCCTTCTTCTGTGCTGCCTGCCCACGTCCTCACCCCACCTCCCAAACAGGCTCCTTCCCTGCATCCTCCCCTTACACCCTGCAGCTCCTCCCTACGTCCCAGATGCTACCTGCTCCCTCAGCACCTGCTTCAGACGGTGACCACAGACAGGAGCAGGCAGACCTCAGCCCCGGTGTTCACTGTGTAGAAAACGTTTAATTGCTTTACTGCAGTAACGGCATCTCAGAGAGCCGGAGCAGTGAGAGGCAGACCTGACATGCTCTGAGAATCCCCAGGGTCACGCTTGGCTGCAGGAGGTGAGGTGAATGCAGTGGGAATGGCTGGAAATTGATTTTTAGGGCCAACACAATGCTGGGCTGAGCAGGATGGGGCACCCAGGGGTGCAGAGCTGCATCCTTAGGCTGTGGGTGGTTGACAGGCAGGCTGGCCCATGGAGACACTGCTGAACCCTGGCAGGGGACAGGCTGGGCAAGGACAGGGAGACCTGAGCTCTCAGGTGCAGAGCATGACTTCAAGCCCAGCCTGGCCTCCTCCAGAAAAGCACCACGGGCTCTCCAGGCTCACAGACACCCACAGCCCCATGCAGAGAAAATTCAGAGGTGACCAGCACTGGGGAGCACCCCAGAGACATCTCAAACTCCTGCACTATCCAAGTGCTCAGGAGAGCCCAGAGGGCAAGTCCCAAGCCCTGCCGAGCGCTCACCCGTTCTTTCTGCTCACAGATTGAAGCTGAGGACCAGGAGCTGGCAACCTTCTGCGGCAGGGAGACGACCGACACAGAGCAGGCTCCCGGCCAGCAAGTGATCCTGTCCCCGGGGCCCTACATGGGGCTTACGTTCAGGTCGGACTTCTCCAATGAGGAACGCTTCACTGGCTTCGATGCCCATTACACTGCCGTGGGTAAGCAGTGGTTAAGCCTGCAGGACCAGCTTGCCAGGGCAGCATAACAAGTTTGCTAGGATGGCATCCTAGTCCAGCCTTGGGGACCCTAGCAAGAGAAGTCCTTGTGTGCAGCCCTTGGGCCATATGGGACTCGCCGGGTGCTCGAATGACCCACCACATGGGACAACTCATTTCTCAGTGCTGTGGCAAATGTCCCCATGAGGACTGGAGGGGGGGGGGGAGCTGCAGGGTGACCTCTCTTCCTTGTTATCTCCATCCTAGATGTGGACGAGTGCCTGGAGAAAAGCGATGAGGAGCTGGCGTGTGACCACTACTGCCACAACTACATCGGCGGGTACTACTGCTCCTGCAGGTTTGGCTACATCCTTCACTCCGACAACAGGACCTGCAAAGGTACCGCCCAGACACAGCTCGGACGTGGGGATGTCACACAGAGGGGTCCCTGAGCAGGCAACAGACCTACCAAACACAGGCAAAACTGCCCTCTCTTGCTGCCAGGAGGGATGAGGTGCCTCTTCCCTTACAAACCAATAGCCTGGGACTGGAGAGCACCCAAGGCCTGCAGTCCTCTTGTGTGGGAAGGAGATGTGGTTTCTCCCATGGGCTGTGCTCCTCCGCTAAGCCTCCTCAGGTCAGAAAAATTAAAAGGTTTAGTCTCTGCTCTGAATCTGCATCATGTAGATTAGATGGGATTAGCTCTCAGCACCCTCTATGCCACAGGCATATTTGGAGGTTGGCTGTGTGAGTTCTCCTTGCATGGACCCATATTCAGGGTCTGTGGACCACCCAGCAGACCCCACTCCACCGGGAGGGCTCCTGAGCATGGTCAGGGCTGGGATGCAGCTGGCAGGGCCCTGAGCGAGCCATGGCTGTGTTTCAGTGGAGTGCAGTGACAACCTCTACACCCAGAGGAGCGGGGTGGTCACCAGCGCCGACTTCCCCAGCCCCTACCCCAAGAGCTCAGACTGCCTGTACCGTATTGAGCTGGAGGAGGGTTTCTTCATCACCCTGAACTTTGAGGACAGCTTCGACGTGGAAGACCACCCTGAGGTGACCTGTCCTTATGACTACATCAAGGTGAGATGGGTTCTGAACACTCCTCCTGTCCTGCTCTCCTGTCATTTCCCTGGTGCCCGGGTGATGGGACCAAAATTGCCCTGGTCTAAATGGGGGTGATGAAGCCAGCAGGAGCCTTGTGCTCAGTTGAACCCGTGTCTCTTACCATGTCTGATTTTGGCCCTCTCAGCCAACAGTGGCCCTCTTTCAGTTCACATCCCCCCAACACACAGTGCTTAAGCCCCACTACTGACCCCACTGCAGCCCCATTCATCAGCCTCAGGCTGAAGCGATCCTCGGGGACCAAAGATCCCCCTCAAGCCACCCACTCTTCTTTGCTTGGCAGATCAAAGCTGGCCATAGGGAGTTTGGCCCTTTCTGTGGAGAGAGGTCCCCGGGACGCATTGAAACCCAGACCAACAGCGTGCAGATCCTCTTCCACAGTGACAACTCAGGAGAGAACAGGGGCTGGAAGCTGTCATACACAGCAACTGGTAACTCCTGCTGCTTTCCCCCCTTTGCTGGGCTTGGGCAATGGGAAGGGATTTATAAACCTTCCAGGTGGAGATCATGAGTTTAGTGGTTCATGGTCCTGTCTCCAAAAAGGGTCTGTTCCAGAAATCACAAGGTGAGAGGAATAAAATAACACGAGCCCTCCCTTCAAGGGGTGCTTTTTTCCCTCATACCAGATGGGCCCTGAAACAAGACCACATTGCAAAGCAGAGCAGTTTTGGGCAGGGTAATTGCACAAGCTACTGTTATTAGATTCTAACATGCCAGGGACAGCCCAGGACTGGGGGAAAGACCTAGAGCCTCCACTCCTTCTAGAAGACGCTGATTGAGCCGTGCCAGTGTAGGCTGATGGCAAGAGCAGGGCAGGGATGCTCAGGCCCTGCTACGGGGACTGGGTGGCAGAGCTGGGACTCTCTGTTTCCTCTGTTTATTCAGCTGAGTTTTGTTTTGCTTCATTTGTTTTTTATTCAAAGGAAACCCATGCCCACTGGTGCAACCACCGATCAATGGGAGAATCGAGCCTTCTCAAGCCAAGTACACCTTCAAAGACCAGGTTGTCATCAGCTGCAACACAGGATACAAAGTGCTGAAGGTATGGGTGATGGTGTGAAGCTGGGCACCTGGGTAGGAAAGGGGGGATCCTTCCTCCCAAAGCCGCTGCATCTCTGTTTGGGAGAGTGAACGCAACCTGCACAGCATCCTTAACCCCTTCCCAGGGACAAGGACAAAGCCTCCTCTGAGAGCCACCAACTTTCCTTCCCAAAGACGCAGAGGAAGAGAGGAGATGGCACTCTCCCGAGTCACCCTCTTGTCATCCCTCCGGAGCTGGCCAGCTCACAGGATGCCAGACTTGGCACCTCTGGCAGAGAAAAAGTCAGCAAAAGCTCCAGGGAACTGCCAGGGCTCTGCCTGCTCCCCATCTTGGCGGGCACTGGCTCAGCACCCTGGGCAGCCCTGCAGGGGCCAGCCTCCACAGACCGGGAGGTCCTGTGGGATTTTGGGACAGCTTTTGGCGAGTCAAGGGGGCCGGGATTTTGGCAGGTCCTCTCCAGGAAACAGCTGAGAGCCACGGGCAGCGTGGGTGACTCACATGGTGGCTGTCTTCTCTCCAAAGCAGTAGCCCGCTTCGACTTCCGACATGGAGCGAAATACCCGACATGGGTATTTCTCTGATCTCCTCCCAGACTCACCCTTCATGCAGAGCTGCCTCCTTACCTAACCCAGCACCTAAAATAGGAACAAATGTCTCCAGTTCTTCTGCATTCAGTATGCCACTGAGTTGCTGGCAACAAGAAAACTTAAGTTTTTCATTATGATTTTATTGCAATTTTTAGCTAGAAAAGTCCTCTTCTGGGGGGGTCTGGATGTAGCTTGACTAAATCACCAGAAAACTGACATTTTATGGAGAGAGAAATTTCCTTGCCTTGTACATTGATGGTGTTTTTTGCTGGCACCTTCTGCACAGGATAACCTGGAAAGCGACTCCTTCCAGATCGAGTGTCTAAAGGATGGGACCTGGAGTAACAAGATCCCTATCTGCAAAAGTAAGGACACCCTTCCCCACCCTGCCAACATCCTTTTCCTGCTGAAATAATTTCATGCTAAAGGGATCTGCCCTGCTACAGCCGAGTTCCTTACTCAGAGACACAAACCCAGCCAGAGAGGCTACATAGCTGCAAAGCTCTTTTGGCTCATTCTTGGATAACGTAACAGGGCTCGCTCCAAATGCCACAAGCAGGAGGTTGGTGCTTTTATTTAGATTACTCATATAACCTCATTTGTGAGCTGCTTTGCTGTCTCCCTGTCAAGGAAAGAGCAAGCCTGGCTCTTGAGAGCTGGCTCTGTTGGATAAATCCAGGACAATTTGGGATGATCTGACTCCTGCTCCAAATTTCCTTCCCAATGGAAGCTACTAAGACCCAGAGCATTAGAGAGGTCCCAGGCGCTAGCCTAAACTGGCCGCTGGTCAGCTAAGTGAAAGGGGAGAGAAAAGTTGCCCAAATATTTATGAACTTCAAAATGGCAGAGAAGAGGAGAAGAAAGGAGGTGCCATTTGAAAGGATTTCCATCATCTTTCATCTTACCCAGCTCCTCTCTCAGCTCATGCTTGGGAGATGTACCTGGTTACACCTTTTGCCTTTCCCCCAAACACCCTCAGCCCTCAAGGAGGCTCTCACTGCTGTAAGGCTGGCCCAGGGAGAAGAAAAGCAGCAAACACGCTCAGAGAAGGTCCCACGACCTTCCAGGAGAGGCAGGACAAGTTGCTGTCAAGGGGTGCTGGGATCCAGGCTCTCCCTATCTGGGCAGATCCTTTTTCTTTTAAAGATACTGTGAATCTTACCTTAGGAGCATATTTCTGGAGCTTTAGTTCATGTTTTCTCACTCAAAATGGAAAACGGGAGGCTCTCAGACCTGCTAAATGAATTCATATCTGAAAGGGCTCCTTAGAAAGCGTGGGGTTAGTGATGCCTCTGCCCTACCAAGGAACTCCCCACTCCGACCCCTCTCACTACCGCAGTGTCCCGTTGATTTTATCCAGCTCGAGCAGAGATCAGATAAAAACTGGCATTGCCTAATGAAAAAAGAACAAAAATCTAGGTAAATATTTTTAACCCCAAAAAGTATTATTGTTTGGAAAAGATTGAAATGGTTACCTGCCTTATTCCAGCGAGGCTGGAATTGGCCCCTCCTTGTGTGATATGACTCACTACGCTAAATTTCTAAGACTTTTTTGGGAAAGCCAAGAAGCCCCTAAATGGGCAATTCAGGCCTCCAAACAGCAATGCCTCCCACCTCCCCGGGATGTCTGGGAGAGGCAGGGCATGAGCAAAAACAGTTTTAGAAAGCAATGCAGAAAATAGAAAACTTCTCAGCCAAGGTGGATAAAATCCAGCTCCGTGGCCTGGCGAGGCTAAACACAACCCCGTGACGGCTTCTCCCAGCTGCTGTCCCCAGCTTGCCCCGGCCGCGTAGAGTGAGAGGGTCCCTGGCATGGCCGTGGCTCTGCCAGCATCCGCGGCACCCTGGCATGGCTCGCCAGGCACTCATTAACGATTTCTGGTGGTTTGGGGGCTGGGTTTCCTGCATGCCTCTCTCTGCTGGTCTACTAATTGGGCTTTCTCTCTCTGCTTTCCTCCTTCCCCTCTGCTTTCGGTGCAGCTGCAGATAGAGCCGACAACCAGACAGAGGGAAGAGCCGGCTCCGAGCAAGTGGCCGTGTGAGGCTGGCGCCGGCCGCGCCGCCCCGATGGGCAGCCTGTCTCGATGCCCCTCTCTGATCTGTCCGGTACCCAGGGCAGGTCCCCTTTGCCCCTGGCCTGGCTGCCAAATCCATCTCCATGGCTTGTCTAACGGCATGGCACTCTTAACCCCACCCCACACCTGGTGCTTTCTCAATTCTGTCTTGAAAAGGGGGAAGGAAATTTGGAGTCGAGCCCCTCTTTCCCGCTGCCGCGCCGACCCACAGGAAGGGTGCCTGCCCAGCCCCGGCACTGCTGCCTGGGGACCGTGTGCTGCTGCCAGCTCCCGGCACATCCTCCGCATCCCTCCCTCTCCGCTCGGATGCCTCGGCCCGGCTCGGCTCCCCCTCCAAGGCGGCGGTTGCGCAAGGAGCACGGCATGGCCGCCTGTTTGTTTGTTTGTTTCTTTGTTTGGATTCAGCCTCCTGCTGCCTTTCCTCCCTGGCCCAGCATCACAAATAAGAAACACTCCTTCCTCTCTGAGAGTCCTGGTGCCTTTCAGACCCTCCGGGCAAGGAGGTCTGGGTGATGGGTTGGCACCACCAGCCCTTTCCTGCAGGCACCGAGCCCTGGCACTGGCACAGGGGGATGATGCTCCTCTGCCTCCCCTTTCCTCCTCGCTGCAGGCGTGGTGGAGGTGAGGTCGGGCTGGCCTTGGGCTGACTGCAGCTGAAGGAGGTCAGAGCCTGGTGTCTAGCCCCATTCATGTCCCCAGGAGGCCAGGGCATGCACCGTGGACTCCCCAAGGCATCAGAGGCTTCACTGGGAGGATGCTGGGATGTGGACCAGAGGCTGGGAGAGGAGGAGGAGGAGGTACACATTGGGGAGCTCAGTCTGCCTCTGGTCCTACAAAGAGAGAGATGCTAAGTGGCCCCTTTCCCAAGGCAAAAGTCTGGAAAGTTCATGGCACATCCTCCCCTCACCCTGTCAGCAGGACCCAGGACACTGGTGGGGCAATGCCTCTGTGCAAGAGCCCATGCTCCAGGCATCATGTCTGCCCCAGGCCTGGGGGACACACAGGGAGGGGATGGGCTGTGAAGGCCAGTGGGTGCTGTCCTGCAGACATAAACAACCCCAGAGCAGATGTGCAAGCCAGGCTGGTCCCCCAACATCCGTTCCCTCCTTCCTGCAAGCCCCAGCATCCCCCAACACCTTACAAAGGTCTCATGGTTGCTGGTACCATGAGACAGGAGCGCTGTGCCCCAGTCACCGTGGGAAGAGAGCAGGAAAGTTCAGGCCAGCCAGGGACCCCCAGAGCTGCTGAGAGGGGTCTGTGTCCCTTCCCCTGCCCCTCTGCAAGGCACAGGTACCCAGAGCCTCCACACAACCTGGCTGTACCCACACACCCATCACATCACCTGCGTCCCTATAGGGGGGGTGGAGGTGACCCTGGTGAACAGTGACCTGCAGCGTTTTGCCATAAACCAGTCTTTTTTCACCCAAGCAGATGGTTAACCCTGAGCATCAGTACATGTCTCTGGTGCCAGCTACTTCTTCTAGTGAAATCTGTCTTTGTTAGCCTGCATCACTGCGTGAGGAGTTAGGGCTCCTGTCCTTGCCCTCTTCCCATCCTGGAGTGCACGAAGACCCACAGAGCTCACATCACCCTTGGTCCACAGGACCTGCTTTTTCTGCAAAGTCACCCATCCCCTACTCAGCCCCTTAAATGTGGGAGAACCCAGCTCCACAGCACTGCATTTCCCAGCAGGATCAGACCCTGGTTCCTGCCCTCCCCCGGGGCAGGTGCCCCAGGACAGGGCAGGTCCCCCAAGTCAGGGCAGGGGGAGGCTGCACAGCATCACCCGAGCGTGTTGTGAACTGCCCACATGGCGGGGAGCTGTGGATCCCACAGGGTAACTCCTGGCTTTGGCAGATGAACCACTTCACAGCCTGGGGTTCTTCTTGGGGTAGGTGGCACAAGCCCAAGCCAGGGGACAAGCTAGGAGGAGAGGCTGGGCAGTGCGCTATGAGGGATCTGGGGGAGAAAGGGGACCATGGACAGGCCATGGGGCAGGCCAATGGCACCCTGGAAATCCTCGTCCCTCCTTCAGACCCTGAGCCCACACCAGGGATGGGTGAAGCAGACCAAAACCTGCCCATGTCCTGGGGAATGGAGCAGGTGGGGTCTCACCCACATCTGCTGGCCTTCCCCCTGCCTGCAGACCAGACAAGCTACACTCTTGATGTCCTTCGTCTCCTGCTCTCGCAGGACAGCCAGGACCTGGGGTTGCTCAGCCTGACCTGTAAATGCTTATCAGCACTGTTTGGTGAGCAAGACCCAGAGCAGGAGGGACGGGGCCATGCTCTCAGCCAAGCCTTGTCCACAGAGGAGCACCCCTGATGCACGGCATAGGTTAGAGAATCACTGCCCGCTTTTCCCTGCCCACTCCTAAGGGATGCAAAGACATACCCTGGGACCATCTCTCAATGGATCTCACCTGTCAGAGCAGGTTTCTTCTCCTCTCAAAGGTATAGAAGAGACATCTGGCACCAAATGAAGTGCACAGGAGGAGCTCCTGGTCTCCCCCCGGCGGGACTGGGGTGTCCACCAGCATGAGTGGTGTCAGCCATAGAGCCTGCGGGTGAGCCGTGCTGCTGGCATTCAGCGCCATCTTTGCAGGGTGGCTGTGGTGGGGTTCCACGGGGCCAGGCTGCCCTGCCTGGGGACAGCCTCCTGCTGCTACCTGGGGCCGTGTCAGGCTGTGCCCCCTGCAGTGCCCTAGAGAAAGGGGATACAGGACTATATGGGCCCTCGCTCTGCTCCACAGGACCACCGGCACATGCCAAAGCCCAGCATTACCTGCCCACTGGCTGGCTGGACACCCCAAGAAACAGCACAGGGCTCAACCCCGCCTTCTGTGTTGGCTTTCAGTTGCTGACTGCAAAGCGCCGCTGGAACTGGAGCATGGCTTTGTCACCTTCTCCTCCAGGAACAACCTGACCACCTACCGAGCAGCCATCCAGTACCACTGCCAGCACCCCTACTACCACATGGCCCCCAACAGCACTGGTGAGCAGTGGGGCCGGGCCGCATCCCCATGGCACGGTGCGGGTGGGCGCGTGGCCACGCGTGTGTGTGTTTGCAAGCGGGGGGAGCTTGGGACGGCTGCTCCGGGATGCTCCGCAAGCAGCAGGCTGTGGATGTAGCCTACACACATCACACACTGCGTCTGCCCTGCCTGGACTGTCAGACTGGCTGCATCCTGCTCTGCAACAAGGTAGGATGGAGTTAGGCTGCCTGGTGCTTTGCCTCACAGTCTTGGCAGAGCAGTGTGGTTGTTCTGCGCTCTGCCTTCTCGCCCTGCCATCTGCTCCCTGCAGCATGTAAAATGCTGTCATATGACAGGATATGAAATTTTCTGTCTCTCTGTGAAATGAGCTGCTGCTGGAGGGAGTGCCAGGTCCAGTAGCCTCAGAAAGGGCTCCACAAGGCTCCCCATCCCAGCACCCAAATGTCTAGTCTGGCCAAAGCTGAACATATAGCAGTGGGGTCACGGCAGACTGAGTTTCCCCCTTATTCCCCTGGTCCACAACCACAGAGATACCACAAGGTGCTTTGCCAAGCACCACAGGTCTCTGCACCCTTTGGACCCAGCTCTGGGCAGCAGAAGGGGTGTGCACACACCCCAGCCCTTCTTCCTCCTCCTCCCTCAGCAAACAAAGCCAAAGAATTTCCTCAGATTCCTGTCTCCCTGCTCATATCCCCGCTGGCCCCATGCATCTAGTCCCAGCATCCTGCAGGCGTCAGCAGAATGGGCACTGGCAGCATTAATGGGGTGGCAGCCACCAGCCAAGGCTGAGGGCGCAGCACAGCCCTCCAGACAACTCAAGGCAATGAAGCCGAGGATGGTGGCATGTCCCCTGCATGGGGGCAGAGCTGCCAGGACCCCTGAGGGAATGGAGCACAGAGAGCCTAAAAAGGAGCTCACGTCCTGCTCTGGAAAAGGTTTCAAAGGGTCCTGACAGCTGGGCAACATCTTGTCACAAAAAGACACCCCCTCATGCCAGGGCCACAGCCCAGGTAATGCTTTGCTCTCTTCCAGCCACCTACACATGTGATGCATCGGGGGTGTGGAGGAGCGAGGAGCTGGGGACCAAGCTACCGTCCTGCCGACCAGGTACTAGTGCTGGGGTGGCCAGTTCCCGCAGCAAGGGGTGTGGACCAGGGACGTGACAGGGGGGACGCCTCCATGCCTGACCTGACCTGCTGCTTCCCTAGGCAGGGATCCTGTTGACAATGCCGTATGCCTTGGCTATAGGTATCCAACTGCTGCAATGTATGGCTGGGAGGGTGATGGGGACAGAGGCCTCCTGCCACCCCGGCTGGCCCAGATGATCAGGGTGCAGAGTTGGCAGTGGGCAGCAGTGATGAGGCCACATCTTCCTAGCAGTATAGGGCAGCAGTGGGGTCACAGCCATCCTGGTTGTCAGGGCTCCTGGAGCTCCCCACACCGGCAGACAAGGAAACCAGCAGCCCCAGGGCAGAGCTCACTGGCCATGTTCAGCCCCCAGCATCATCAGAGATGGCTCCAGCCAAGGGCGGAGCATTACCTGCCCAGCGCCGCTGGCTGTCAGCTCTCATTAACAGTGCATCCACATGCAGAAGCAATTAGCACCTCTCTGCGCCTTGCAGAAAAATCCAGCCGCTCCATAGGGAAGAAGTCCCAAGCCTTTGAGAAGTGGCAGAAATGTTTGCACCCAGCAAGTTTCCAGGCCAGGCGCCCATTCAGGATTAAACACAAGTCCCTGGGACGCTGGCTGGCCATAACCGAGCATGGGGCCAGGTCTGGCTGCCAGGCGGGGGGGCTGGAGCAGTCTCGGGTGCAGGTTGTGGTCGGATGTGCAGGGACGGCTCTCTGGAGAGGTGCAGGGATCCGGCCGCCGTGCAGCAGCTGCAGCTGCAACCACCCCAGGGCTCAGGATCTGGCTCAGCCCTACAGAGGGTATCTGCTCCCAGCCATGCTGAGCCCCAGCAAGGCCAGAGGAGGGACCCCCTGAGATTCCCTGCAGCCCATGGAGCTCCAAGACCAGAGCTGTGGCTGCCCTTGTTGCGGTGACTGCTCCCTGCATCTCTCCTTGATGTTTCAGCCTGAACTAATTTGAGCTGGGAGCATACAGGGACATCTTTTGGGGCCATAGCTGTTTTCATGGGCCATTTCCAGGCCTCCTGATTAATGACAGAAGTCAGAGAGACTTCAGGAAAATGGAAAATCCCAGAGAGAGGGTGATGCTCTCTGAGATCGGGATCTGCAGGCAGCAGCTGGCCAGCTGCTCTTCAGATCTGTCCCCGTGTCTCACGCCACCTCCCCATCAATAGAAACTCCTCTTCCAGGCCACTCCGCCCCTGCCTCTGCCATTAGTGGGAGTGTTTGCAGCCTGGTCAGTGGTTTTGATATATAATTTAATAGAATAAATATTTGGCTGGATGCGCTTTCTCTAAAACCATCTCCCTGGGACAGCCATCAGCTTTGGTGCAGCAGACCAGCTGGGCTGGGTCACAGGAATTATTTGCCTGAGCACGTTTCTATTCCTTGCAGAGCTGGGAAAGGCAGGGGAGTGGAGTCACAGTTTTCCTAGTGGCAGATCCCAGCCACAACAAATCCGTGTTAGCAGCTCCCGGTGGTCCTGCCCTGGTTGCAAGGCTGACTCTTAAGCCCAGATCCCATCACCCTGGGGGGTCAGACGCCCTTTCTGCGAGGCTTTGCATCCTCCCCTTCCAGCACAGGGAGCATCAGGGCAGAGTCCTGGCACTTTCCACAGCGGGCGTGGGTTCCCCTTTCAGATTTGGAGGGATGAGACCGGGACCTGAGCTGCTGCAGTTCAAGACTCTTGCAGCTGTAGAAGGGCAAGCCCAAATTGGCTCCCACAACCTCCCAGTGATAGCACCCCCAAGCAACCTGGGAGTGCCCCTCCACAGTGCTGCCACAGACATGAACCAGCGCCACCACCACAAACCACATCCCCAAGGCTTAAGTTCCCCAGGACTGCCCACCCTGTCCAACCCTCTCAAAGCCACCTTCAGCATGCCTCTCTTCTTCATGCCATGTCCCAGCACCTGGCTAAAGCTCCTAGAGGTGAACTAGGCAGCACATCAGGGCTCTTCAGACATTAACTCTGGGTCTGTTGAGGAGCCGAGCAGAGGGATGCTGGTTTCGCTGCCAGAATTGTGGTGAGGACTTGAGATGCAGGAGTAAAGCCCATGGTGCTAGGCAACATCCCACGGCCAAGCCTTCTCTAGCCACAGCTCCTCCAGGAGGGCAAATGCCATGACCATGAGACCACAGACCTTGTGACAGGTCTCAGAGTGAGGAGTGAGGCTGGGCTGATGTCAGGGTCCAGTCCTCCCACCAGCGTTCCCCTGGGTTTCTTGGCACACTGAGCAGGAGCTGGAGAAGCAGCTGGATGGTGTGGAAAGTGCTAAGCAAGCAGAAGGATCCCTCCACTTGTCCTTCCCTAAGGAATCTGGTAGCACCATGGTCCCCATCTGGAGCACAGATCACATAGGTGTAAATCGAGCGTAAGGTCTGATACTACTTAGAGTGCTTGAAGTCCAACCCTGGCTCACGTGTTTTGCTGAATCCATGCCTGGCTTCAGTGTCAGAAGATCTGGTACAGCTTTGGGGCAGCTAACCCTGAACGAAAACTTCCATGGCCCCATAGTATGCTATACACAATTCTGACTGTCCATATCATTCCCAGTGGGCAATAGCTCACTCTTTACATTAGATGAGCCTGTTTTGTGCAGGGTAAATCCTCCAGCCTCTCCAGAACATAGGACCTTGGCAAAAGCCCACCCTTTTCATCAAGGGCTCTCTACCTCCCTTCATGACAAGGCCACATGATGGATGGTGCTGAGCATCATGCATTCGTCATTGCAGGTAGATTATGCCAAAGGCCTAGAGGTACCTCCTGGGACAGCTGTCTGAGATCCTCTCTTGGGTCTCCCAGGGTGCCACGTGGGAGCAGACACCAAGACTGGAGTTTCCATGGGCACCTGGGGAAAGAGAGCCCAAATCCTGGAAAACCAACATGTTCTACTGACCCATAGACAAGACGCTTCCCTAATCTATGCCCCATTGTCCACATCCTCAGAAAGCATGGGACATCCAGAGGGCCTGGTATGGCTATTTTTAACTCTTGAAGAGCTGGACCCAGTTGTCCTGGAGCTGGGAGCAAAGAAAGGTGCTCTGTGCTCCAAAAGTATTGCTGGAATAGCTCAGAGAGCAGAGAGAGGAGAAGAGCCCAAAGTCATGTAGCAGGTTGGTGACAGAGGCATCACTAATACTGAGGTCTCCTGGTCTCATCTCTGAGCCATCAGGCTTAGAGAAACGTAGGGTGGCTCCTACTCCACAGAAGAAACTGGACAACCCATGCAGGCTTCAGACTGGCCTCTTTGCCCATGACTAGCTTCTCAAGGGCTGAACAAGGTCACCCCGCCATCCTCATGGAAGAGTAATAGATTGCCCCTTTCCCAGGAGGGCAAACTGATGCCACCAGAAGTAGTTTCACCAGGCAAGGAAGACATCAAAGAAGCTGGGCCTGCCTTTAGAAGCAAAATCCTTCAGAAGGACAGGTGCATTCCTTTCCCACACATACAACTCCAAAGACCTGTTAGCATAGGGGATGGGGTATAAGGACCAGCATGCTCCAAGCTCTGAAGCACACTCTGCCAGGAGAAGATGAAAATAGCAGGGAGGATCGGCTTTATCGACCAAGAAAGGGAGAAGTGTTGCCCTCCATGGAAAAAAAAGACACAAGTGATCATTTGGTTTGAAGATAACCAGCCATGTGACGTAATCTACAGAGATGTCCCTTTTCATTTCTTCCCCAGGTAAGTGCTAGGAGTAACTGTCCTGTCCTTTTTGTCTCCAGTGTGCGGCCGGCCGGCTCGTCCTTTGCCTGGGATCATCAAGCGCATCATTGGTGGGCGAAACGCAGAGCCTGGTTTCTTCCCCTGGCAGGCCCTGATTGTCGTGGAGGACATGTCCCGGGTGCCCAACGACAAATGGTTTGGCAGCGGGGCCCTTCTCTCAGACTCCTGGGTGCTGACAGCCGCCCACGTGCTCCGATCCCAGCGGCGAGACAAGACTGTCATCCCCGTCTCCAAGGAGCATGTCACCGTCTACCTGGCCCTTCATGATGTGAGGAACAAGATGGAAGCTGTCAACCGGACAGTGGAGAGGATCATCCTCCATGAGGAGTTTGACATCCAGAACTACAACCATGACATCGCCCTGGTTAAGCTGAAGGAGAAGGTGACCATGGGGAACTACGTCATGCCTGTCTGCCTGCCCCAGTTTGAGCACGAGCTGGAGGGGCCTCACCCTAACACACTGGGGCTGGTGGCTGGCTGGGGTATCTCCAACCCCAACATCACAGTGGACGAGATCATCAGCTCAGGCATGAGGACGCTGTCTGACATCCTGCAGTACGTCAAACTGCCGGTGGTGCTGCATGCAGAGTGCAAGACCAGTTACGAGTCGCGGTCAGGGAACTACAGCGTGACTGAGAACATGTTCTGCGCTGGCTACTATGAAGGTGGGAAGGACACTTGCTTGGGAGACAGTGGAGGAGCCTTCGTCATCCAGGACCCAGGAACCCGGAGATGGGTGGCCCAAGGGCTGGTCTCATGGGGTGGCCCAGAGGAGTGTGGCAGCAAGCAGGTATATGGTGTGTACACCAAAGTCTCCAACTATGTGGACTGGGTGGAGAAGAAAACAGGCTCCTCAGAGAGATGGACATTTCTGGACCCGGAGCTGGAGAGATGAGTGACTAAGCAGCCTGGTGCCGCACCTCCCTTCCTTGTTGTTGTTGTTGGGTTTTAATATGCTCCAGACTCTGGTCTTTCGCAAGCAGTAGCCACGATGTTCAGCGCATGCCAGGCCTTTGCCAGCCCTCCACGTCATTTGTTTCGCTTGGTCCCACGTCCCTTCGCTTGTGCTCTTAGAAAATGCTTGCCAGGGAGCTGAGGGAAGGGCACGAAGGGCAAGATCTCAGCCGGCGCCCTCATTTTGTGCTGCCCATTTCCAAACCTCACCCACGCTCCCAGGGATTCCCCCTCCAAGCCAGGACAAAGGCACAGCGATGGAGGCAGCATTTCCCTGCCACCAAAGCTTTGGGCCATGCACAGAGAATCACCTCCATCCCCAGGGCTCTCCAGCCAGTTCTTCCTTTCAGGCAATGCAACTGCAGGAGCTACAGAGGCTACGGAGAGCACAGGAAACCCAGCTGGGCATACCTGGACCTCACAGGTCCCCCACCTTTTCTTTGCAAGGAGTAATGAGAGAGCCCTGGGGGTTTGCTACTACTTTTATTTGTAAACTAACGTTCCTGCCTGATGGCATCTCAGGTGATGTCCACCTGGCCCTAGGGATGTGATGATGCATCCACATTAGCCCTAAGCTTCAGACATACCTAGAAGGCTAATGGCTGCCAAGATGGCACCAACCCAAATGGGCTACCCTTACCCCACCATGTGGGATGCATGCCCCACAGAGGACACAAGGACAGGGAGCGGGGTTTGGACTCAGTGTCACCCTCACCTCCAGCCACCAAAACTTCTTCAACCCTCCATCACCTCAAGCCCTCTCCAGTCCTTTCCCCAGACTAGCTCTTGGAATGTTTTGCATCCACAGCAGACCTCCCAAAGAAAGTTTTCCAACACACGAGGCAGCATCACATCCACTATACCTAAGCAATTTTCAGCAGAATCATTTCAGATAAAATGCCCTTCCTTGGGGTTTCACTTCTTTAGGGGCCTGGGTAGTCCTGCATGGAAGTGCATTCATTCTTGCAAGAACATAGTCACTTTTAAACTGCTTTTAAGGCCGTTGATTTTGCTGATTTACAGGTTAATGATGGTGTTCAGTGTTTGTTCATGGCTCTGCTGGCCTATTGCAGCCGTCCAAGTCATTCTAGACTGACCCCAACTCACCTAACACACCAGAAGTATTCACACCTCCCCAGCCTCCTTGTATGGCCCATGCGGGCAAGTGAGTCCCACTGAGGAACAAGGTGAGCTTACCTTCCTTCAGCAGGGACATCATCTCCTTCACTTGCCAGCAAAGTCTTCCTATAGCTGTAAGCAACATGCAAAAATTGCCTGCTGTCCTCTCTGCATGTCTGCAGCCTCCTTTGGGCCTGTTCTCCTCTTCCTCCTTTGGTTTTGCCATGCAAGGAAGGAGTCAACAGTGAATGAGCCACTCTGCCATTTTGCTATCGTCCAAAAAGCCATTTGCAGGGCATGTAGAGGAGCAGAAGGCCTAAGGAAGGTTGAACTTGCAGACAGACTAAGAACTGTACTCTTGGCTGTGTCATGTAACTGCAAGGTATATTTATATATATATATATATATATTTCTTTTTTGATACTACATTCTGTAAAATATCCGATGTCATGTAAGGATGGTTCTGTGTAATCTTCCTCCAGAGAACAAAATAAAACTTTGATTCGTACTGAGTTTGTGCCCTGAGGCTTCTATTCCAAGAGGCACATGGTCGGTCAAGGCTGGTTGCTAGTCTCTGCCACGCACACCTGCGCTCCCAGGGGGATTCTCACACTGTCCCTCACCCGGACGGCTGCTCAGCCCTGGCCCGCACAGCGTCATGGGCTGAGACAGACCCTGACCAGCTGTGAATGCAAATTGCAAAAAAAAACGGCAATGGGTGAGATCCTGCCCTTCAATTATTTACAGCCTTAGCACATCACTGAAGACGGGGCAGCGGAGGAGGAGAGTGCAGCAACCTGTATGCTGAGAATAGCAGTTAAATCTGGGTTCACTTGACATGCGGAAAAAATAACAGATATGAGACTTTTGCTTTAAAAGGGGTGAAAAATCATCCTGTCCCCACTATTGGTTGGACTGAGAGAGCACATCCTCACCGCAGAGGCTCTGCACAGATGGGAGCTGAGGCAGGGACACAGCTCTGCCGGGCATCTCTTCTCCGCACCACAGGCTGTGAAGATCCAGCCTTTGGAGACAGCTTAAAATCATGGGCACTGTTTCCTACCATGTGCCTGGATCCAAGGCTGAGAGCTGGGTTATTGATCCCTATTTTCCTATAGCACAGAACTGAAATAACAGCACCAGGATCCTCTGGGTTGGTAGTGGGGAGGAGGAGGAGGGTGGCAGGTCTGGCTCGCTCACTCATGGGCCTGCTAACATGTCCAGAGACGTCAGAGGGATGAAGGGGAGGAGAGGGGGAAAAGTGAAATCAAGGCATGGTCCCCTGAGCATTAAACCATTCAGCTCTAGGTTCTAAGCCTAAATAGCTCCAGGACAAGTTAAAAAATATTGCTGCCCTATAACAGATCAGTCATCAACGCAGACTCTCCTCCGCCTCCCGTCGACAGCTCTGCTAGGAAATCCCCTGTGCAACCCAGCCCTCGCCCCTTGCTCACCAAGCCACCGTGCTGCCAAGTGCCAGCCCCTCGTGCCCTGTGGCCACTGTGGCTGGGCTGCAGGGAGGGCTGGGAATGGGCAGCAGAGGAAAAAAGCGAGAGCAACAAGAATGGGCTTTGCCTTTGCTGGCACCTCGCGACCTGCTGGAGTGGTGAGAGCTTCTCTCTAGGGAGACGGGCATGGAGACAGCAATTTATCAGTCTGGCTGTAGCAAAAGGCCAGCTAAACATCCCTGGGTAAGGCTTGCTCGTTCCTGGCTGCGTGTGAGTGTCAGGAATGAGCTGAGAGTTGGCTGCAGCAGAGCCCAACCTCAGATAGATGAGGGGGGACAGCTGGGACCTGCCCAGGACCCACGGGGAGAAATAGCATCCTTCATCCCTCAGCCACTTTCCCCGGGATGGGCTTGCTGTCACCACACTAACTGGGGCTGGCCGCTGCTGACCATCCCTAGGGGCTGAGCTGAGCCAAGCCATGGGGGCTTGCTCTGGGCTCCCAAAGTGTCAAGAGCCACGAAAAGGCGCACTTTGAGAGCAGTTTGCTAAGAAACAAGTGGGAGATGGGCACAACTGCATGTCAGACAGGGGTATCCTGGAAGGATCCCAAAAATGAGGCTGTGACTGAGAAGCATGGGTGTCTCTGAGTGATGGGGAGGGGATGAAGGGGCTGCATGATGGAGGGGACATGCACGCACAGCGCGAGGAGACAAGCAGGCAAGCAGGCAGCAGCAGGGAGGTGACCAGGGAAAAAGCAGCGTATGCATGCAAGGCCGTGGGTGGTGAAGCGCAGGGTGTGTGCAAGGGCATTGCAGTGGGGTGAGGGATGACTCTGCCCTAGTAAAAGATTAGAGAGACCCAAGCAAGAAAATAAGGACCCCTGCAGAGATGTGGTCTTCACCAGAGTCAGCTTCCCAGGCGAAGGCAAGGGAGTTCCCCCTCAGCAGCTGGGTTGCTGGGGAGGCTGCAGACAGCCAGACATGATGACTGGGACTGGGAAAACCTCAGCATGGAAAGAAAAGGGCTATGGGCAGCAGCAGCAGGAAACTTGGCCGTGTCTCTTGCTTCGTGATATAATGCCAGCAGGGAGAGGGCGGGCTGCTCCCACTGGGGGAGAGCCGCGCAGGAGGGAAGGGAGTTGGTCCAGGCTGCAGGACCATCCTCCTCCTCCCCAGCAAAGCCACCCAGCCCCAGCCACCCCAAGCAAGGAGAGACATCCTCCAGGAAGACAGGTCCATTTAGATATGAGACCCTTTGAGTCTCAAGCACTCCCTCAGCCACTGTTCCCCTGCCAAATGCAGGGGGGGCCATTCACTCCAAGGGGGAACAGGTCCTTCCTGGTGAAGTCCCTGCTGGGGGCACCAGGCTGGTCCCCAGCCATGCTGCCGTGGCACCATTGCCCTTCAGGCAGAGGTGGGGGCTAGAAGGGGTTTGAGACCCTGTGCCTTGCATCACATGGGCATCTCCAGTGCTCCGAGACTGGAAAAATCACAGTGAGAGACCTGCTCATCCACAGACCAGGACCATATCCACGTCAGACATGGTTTGGGGGTGGGCACAGGGATGGGAGGAGGGCTTCTTCCATCTGGGGAGGGCTGGCCTGCCCCAGTGCTCTCAGGTCACTGGTCCCAGTGCTTCCCAGTGCAGTGCCAGAGATCTTGCAGCTCCATCTGCTGGCTCCACGGCCAGGGCTGCAGAGCAGGGAAAGTGCTGGGGACGGGAGACAATTGGTGGGATGAGCAGGACAGAGCAATTAAGAAACAAAATCCACCTGGCCCCTGGATCACACAGGGTGTTCTTGTTATTTTGATTTTTTTTTAACCAGTAGCCTGCAGGTCACAAGTATGGAAATACAGGAAAATCTTACACCAGCAAAAAAGCAAACCCAGTGAGCAGCATAAAAGGCCCTGCAGGACACAGCAGGGAGGAGAGCACCAGGGAAGCTGGGTAGCCAGGGCTTGATGTTGTGCAAGCTCCACTGGTGACACTGGGTTTGGTTAACATCTTTCCTTCAGCCCATCTTTCTTCCATTAAGTCAGTCATGAAATCTTTTCTACCATGCCCATCTTCTGCATCAAATCATTTGCAAAGTCAGGAGGGGATGGATGCCGCTGCCTCGGTGGCTCTGCAGGTCTGGCCCTCATTGGACTCGTTTGCCAGACAGCCCAAAAAACAGTTTCAGTACCCAGAGTAGTTTGGGGGTTGTTCACTTCAGCTCTTACTACTCACAGTGAGCAGCAGGTCCCCCAGTGTCTGTGTTTCTGCTCCTCAACCACCCAAGCGGTGTATGAACCCCAGAGAACATGGCAAAGAGCGAGTGGTGCAGCTCAGTTTTTGGAGGTGGGGGGATGTGTTAGAAACCCCCACCCCAGCAGCCGGCATCCCAGCACAGTCAGGTGCCTGGTGCCACTAAAGCAGAGCAAGCTAGGAAGCTGATGGAGTCATTCACCAGCCACGCAGCCCCGGCCAGCCTCTCTGTGAGAGGTATGTAATAAAAATGACAGATAGGGGGTAATATCTCCTCTGCTGCTCCTAAACTCATCCGGGGCTTGGCGGTGGGCTGGTGACTGGACTCTCACCACTGGCAGCCCACTTCCCCAGGGGGTGGCCATGTCTCTGGGCTTCTCCCACGGCACCCCTGGTGTCCCCTGTGCATCCCCCAATGCACCCCCAGCTAACAGGCCTTGCAGTGCTCGCTCTCGTGGGGTGCGCCGTGCCCCCTGGCTCCAGCCTCCTGCAAGGAGGCGCGAGCGATGGCCTCGTCATAGCACTTCTGCCAGATGCTGACGACCAAATCTGACAAGATCTGCCGGGCACTCTCCTGGCTGAAAACCAGCTCTGCCCACACTCAGCACTGGTGGCACTGCTGCCTGAAGGTCCTCATCTCCACCTGGCCCCCTGCCCCAGCCTGGTCCATGTGGGTCTGGAAGAGGATGACAGCCTGGGCTGAGCTCCAGAAACGCTCACAGCAGGAGCAGCAGAAGCTGAAAGAGAGGAGAGCCTGAGTGGTGGGATGGAGGCTGCCAGAGGGAGAGGAGCACAGAGCTATGGGGCTGGCCATGCCATCACACCACATCTGGAAGCACCCAGTGCCCCCTGACCTGCCCCGTGGGCACGTGTGTCCAGGGTGGTGGGATGCTGGAGGAGATGCGCAGTGAGAGGATGCCCCTGGTATGGGCCATTTGGGCACTCTCCAGCTTCCCCCCGGGCTTACTTCTTACAACCACACATCTGAATTTGGGTGCAACACCCACCACGCTGCATCTCCCTCCCTTTCTGGTAACCCTCCAGTGGGGAATCAGGCCCACTCCCCCACCTCCTGCAAGATGAAGCTGGAGGCTCCCAAAATCCACCTCGCCCTCTGGGTACTCGGGAAGGACTCAGGATGCCACTGCTCAGCCCTGGGCTGTTCCTCACCCAGCATAGAAACCCTGGCTGGCTGCAGATGGAGGGGCTGACCTGCTTCCAGCCCTGCCCTCTCCAAAATAGACACCGCAAGATTATCCCAGAGGGGCTGAAGCAGCAGCCTTGGTGCCCCAGTATGAGCCAAATGCCAGCCCCAGCTGCACCCCAAGCACTTCATGCAGCTGACAGCACTGCAGGAACCAAGTGCCCCAGGGCTCGGGTAGGGTTGCAAGCCATTTTACAGGCAGGAAAACTGAGACACAGCGTGGCTGCAAAACTTGCTTAGCACCACCTGAGACATGACCATCTCTGAGACTGGACCAGGCATGGGAGATGGGGGAAGGCTCCTGTTACCACAATGGTTTTATAGCTCATGAGAGAGCATGAGAACCTAGCAGACCCGAAGTTTTTTCCCTTAAACCCCAGGCAAGCAGGCGGAGAGAGATGAGCAGAGGCAGACCGTTTCCCCTGGGGGCAGTAGGGGTCTGGTGCAGTTCATAGGTAAATTCCGGCAGCTCTGCCTGTGCAGGCAGCATTCCACCTTGCCCTCTGAACCCATCCCTTGCTAAAGACCAGGGCTGGCTGCCCCCATCCCCGCTGCTCTCACCTGGCCAAGCCATGCTCATCCACCACCTGCGTCCAGCCCCAGGGCAGGCTTCAGGAGTGAGACCCTGGACCATCTTCAGGTCCCACTCATCCTCTGGCTTCATCTCATCTATCAGGTCATAAAATATCTCCCTCCAGGTGTCCATCCACAGTGGGTCCATCTCTCCTGCGGGCTGAGCTTGCTGTCTGGGCACGGGGCAGCGAGTGCCTGGAGGTGCCCAGCTGCCCCTGCTGCCTGCCCAGACAGGAGCCCTGGGCTGGACTGGATGAGTTGGCAGCAGGCAGGGAGACAAAGCCCGAGCACAAGACACGAAACAAAAAGGAGTTTTGCCCACAGTGCCCAAACAGTTCTTCTCCAGTTCCTGCATGTATTTTTCCACCTACAATGAGCAGCAAGGGGCAAGGGGTCCCTGGCCTTGCCCATGCACTGCCCACAGGGCATCACCCACCAGGGATAGAAGCGAGGGGACAGTCTTGCCTAACACAAAAAGTCAGGCAAACACAACACACAAAGAGGAAGAAACAAAAAGAAGTGTCTCAACAGCAAGGTTACCCTGAGGGCTCCCTGCCACAGGGGGATGCACAGTGGGGTCAGGAGAGCAATCAGGCCGTTGACATGAAAAAGAAATCCAGGAGAGGCTCTGAACTTTGGGTAAGGGGGAGATCATACCAGAGGAGTCCCAGTCTCTGCTGCCTCACTTCTGATTTTCCCCACCACTTGCCCACCCCAGGACCCGAGGGCAGATGGACCTTGCAGCCCAACAATTGCAATTTCCCTGTAATTGAACTAACAGAGCAGAGACTTGAGACTTGCTGATGCAGCCTTCCTGTGCTTGCCAACCTTGGGCACCCTTTGCCCCCACTATAGGGTGCCCAGCCAGCTGGGAGGGGTTTGTGTTTGCCAGGGTGTTTTTCAGAGCTGTAGTCATAGAACCATAGAATGGTTTGGGTTGGAAGGGTCCTTAAAGGTCATCTGGTTCCAACCCCCCTGCCATGCACAGGGACACCTTCCACTAGACCAGGTTGCTCAAAGCCTCATCCAGCCTGGCCTTGAACACTTCCAGGGAGGGGGCATCCACAACTTCTCTGAGCAACCTGTTCCAGTCCCTCACCAACCTCACAGTAAAGAATTTCTTCCTAATATCTAATCTAAATCTACCCTCTTTTAGTTTGAAACAGTTACCCCTCATCCTATCACTACACCCCCTAATAAAGTGTCCCCTTGCAAAAGCTCAGCACCTGGATGTTTCTGGAGGATGAAGCCATCTCAGGGCCCCTGGTGACGCAAGGGACATCCACCGGTGCAGAGGGCCAGGGCAGATGCTCCTGTACACAGCTCATAAGAGGCAATGCCAGCCTCCATGGGCACCGGCTGCCCGTGACTTCACTGCAAACCTCCAGCTCAAGGTGCCCCTCAACTGCTTTGAGCAACCAGTTCCACCAAGGCAAAAGGCAAGAGAGCATCAGGAAGTATCCAATGTATTCCAGTGTGTCCCTGGAAGCTGAGCCCAGCTGGTGGATAAAGGCAGCCCCCAGCTTCCCTCTGAGCTGCTCACACATACCTAGACAAGGTTTTGGAGCAATTAAGAAGGCTGAGGAGAAAGGGCTTGTTTTATTCTTGCAAGCACACTCATCCTTTGCATAGGACAGCTGAGGGTCATCCTCACGCAGAGTATGTCCCATAAGAAACCATCAGACCCACCAGGCTCACCAAGGCTGTGGGATGAGGTGCCTGGCTGAAGGCCCCCAATGCAGCCCTGTCCCCCCATGAGCCAGGGAACCCTTGCCATGCCACGAGCAAGGGCTGGCCTTGGGCACTCAATTTTCCAGGTGCTCCATCAGCCCCCACAGCCATCACCCCTGTTCCTCTTTGCAAGCCCCAGCTCCCGCTACTTCTTGGTGAAATAAAGCGGGACGAAGAGGAGCATTGCCAAAACACAGAGCAAAGAGCTGCAGCAGCAGCGTTTCCAGGGAAGTTGCTAGCAAAGGGCAAGGGGTGGTGGGTTGGGGTTGCGTAAGGCCTCATGCCCTGACTTTTCAGGGTGCAATGGGTCATGGCCTCGTCTGCATCCATCAAGGGCTCCCAGGCATCCAATGCCAAGGCCAGCCTCAACTCGCTGCAAACGCCAAGCTGGCAGCCCTCACAGCAGGCGCTGTCATGCGGCCCCGCCACCGGTGCATCCACCCTGACTTCCAGGAGATCAGAGGGCTGGATGGGCAGGCAGTAGAAGTACTTGAGGATCTTTAGCACCAGGTTGTGCAGAAGCCTCTCCATGGTCTCCTGGCTGAATTTGGGCTCCTCCAGCCAGGGGTCGGGGCACTGCCTGCATGCCTGGCGAAAGGCTCGCATCCACACCATGCCCTGGCCCCAGTGTTGGCACATGTAGAACAGGACATGCGCTTCGGCTGAGGACCACTCATGAAAGCACTGGGAACACTGAAACCTACCAGGGCACGGAGGAGACCAGCTCATCCCAGGCTGCCCATGCTGAGCCAGTGGCTTCCTGTGCAGTCAGCAGGGACCAGGGCAGCCAGAGCTGATGGATTAACTTCACCCATGCAGGCTTTACATCAAACTGTCCTCCCCCTAATGGCATGATGCCAGTCTGGGGAGTCCAACACAGGTGTGAGCTCAGGGCTGGCCCCAGCATTATAGATTTTAGGAGCCAGGCTGCATTCTGGGACCACCCCTGTCCCGTTTCCTAGCCCATCCTGGCCCCACTGCCAGGAGCAAGGGTCCTTGGGGGGGAAGCATCAGGCCCCAGGTCTGTCTGGTGCTCCAGCCCCTCACCTGTGCTGGCTCATCACAGCTCAGCAGAAAGCCAACACCAAGCCCAGGGCTGGGGAAGTCAAAAAAATGAAGAAAAATAGAAGGAAGGTGTGGGTGGAGGCTGCAGGGCAGGTAAGGAGATGTTTTGAGAGGTCAAAAGGTGTGTAAACCACAGTTCTTTGTCTTGCACAATCTGCCTGGGGGCTGGCAGCCAAGGTCTGTATTTGCTGCCACCTGGGAAGGGTGTCCGGTCGATGCCCAAGGTCCTGCCCAGCATGGAAATGGTTGGGATGGAGCCTCTCATCAACAATGCAGAGACACAGCCTCTCTCTGCCTCAGGACTTAATGATCTAAAAGGTCTTTTCCAACCTAAACAATTCTATGATTCTGTGACCCCGCAGCCTGGTGCAGATGCAGGGACTGCCGAGGCATCACCCCATGTCCCAGCAGACAGAGGCGCTCCCTCTCCTCATCCTCTGGGTGCAAACCCAGAAAATTTGGCTCTAGTGTGGTATAACTACATTTGCTGAAGAAGCTCTTTGTATCTTGACAGCAATACGGAGAAACTTTGGCCAAATACCAGCTGCCCTTTGGCTCTGTGGAGCTGCCACTCTCCCCTCCCTTCCAATTTTCATTATTTGTTTCCAGTTTGGCAAAAATCCAACAAGCTTGGAACAAACCGGGAAAACCCCTCCCAGCCTCACCCACCTCCAAACCACCCCTTTTGTGTCAAAAGCTGTTCCCTACAAGCAAACTTTGAGAAGGGGAAAGGTCCACATGGTAGCCCATCATCCCTGGTCCCACTCCAGCCAGGACCGAGGCAGAAGCCCCCTTCCTCCCATGTGCACAGTGCTGCACAAACTCCTTCCAGCAAGGCTTGAGGACATGCACCTGCAGGGTATCATTGTCCTGAAACATCCACAGGTCTGTTAAATGCATATCTGCAATATTTGCTGCCAAAATGTCCTGTCAGGTCCCCAGGGTCCCACCAGAGGCTGGGGTCAGGGTCAAGCTTGTGGCTTCTGGGTGCTAATACATGTGTGCAACTTTCTTTTCCCCAAACTTTTCCTCCTTGCGCAATGTCTTTGTGCTTGGAGAGGAACCTTTGCTCCTGCATGAGCAGCACCACCCCATCCCGATCCCTGTGTCAACAGACTCTGCTGACATTGCACCAGGTCCTGGCCGGGTGAAATGTCCCCCAAAGCAAGGACAAGGTGGGTTTCCCCAAGCTCTATGCATGAACCCCCAGCCCTGCTGAAGCTGTGCTCTCGTGATGCTGCTCTGGCCATAGGCAAAGAGGTTGGAACAGCAACCCCCGCCAGGCTGCCCATGCCCATCACCGTCACAGCAGCAGGGGAAAACCATCAGAGATTGTGCCCAGCACAAGAATAACAGAAGCGAAACCCACCAAAAACTCAGGACTCAGCAGCTGACAAAGCCCCAGGTAGCCTTATCTCTCTCGATAGCTGCCACCAAGCACTGGCTGTTTTTAACAACTTTCAGCCAACTCGAGCAGAAAAAGGTCTGACCTGAAACCACAGGGTGGAAAGTTGGGGAGGATGGCACCGCACGTCAAACTGAAAGAGGGGAGGTGTGCTCTGAGCTGAGAGCACCTAGGGAAGGTATAAACACAGGGGCCGGGCTGCCTGCAGCCCTCTGCCCCCCAGCTCACCCCTCTCTGGGTGCACAGGTCCCCCAGGACGTCCCATAGAGAGCCACCCACAACAGGGAGCAGGTTAAATAAGATGCCAAATGATAACTCGTCTTGAGTTAGAGAAAGATCTGCAGCTTGATAAAGCAAGCTTAGCTGGCCATGGAAATAACACCATCTCTTTTAGCGTGAAGCTTTCAGAGACCATCCTGCACACAGAGAGGGCACAAAATGCCCCAAAATGCCCAGCCTTGGAGGAAATGTGCCGGGTGGCTGCTGAGGATGACGCCACCATGGAAAGTTATGGCAGCTCCTTGTGTTGAGCGCCCGGAGCAGCACACAGGCTCCCAGAAGCAAGGAGGGTTTAACACAAAGACTGTAGGGATATTAAAGCCTGCAGTAGGACAGACCTCCATTTTAAAAAAGGGCAGAAGGATCTAGGAATCAGGCTTAAAATACTTCGCATTGGTTTCAAATGAAGTATGCGCCCATGACAGCTCTTCTGGCTTTTCACCCCAAAAGCCCGGGTGCCCCAGGCCGCAGTGCCAGCAGCTGGCCCTGCCCTGGAGCTGGCTGGGGCAGCTGGACTGCTGAGGATGTGGGTGACAGCACCTGTGGCCTCGCAAGAGGGGCACGGTGGCTGCCGGCAGTAGGTGACAATGGCTGTGAGGTCTTAAGAGGCACCAGGACATTAAGCTCATCTTCCAGATCCCAAAAGGGAGGTAGGCGGTGTAGATAAGTCCCAGTAACCACAGGCTGGCAGGGAGGCTCTGATCTTTGCTGCAGGAAGGGAAAGGCCAGCGAGTTATTTGTACCAAGAGCCCTCCAGCACCTTCACAGTGCGTGCTGCCCCTCCTGCGAGAGTGGAGGGATGTGACGAGGTCCAGGTGCACAGCCCATCTTCAGCTTCAAGGTTCTTCCCTGCTTTGAGGTCCTTCCACCCTTGATTACACCCTGATGCTACAATCTGGGGCAGGACTAGAAGGAAGGAAGGAAAGGAGGTTTCCTGGAAGCCAAGGTCTTCAGGAAGCTCTCCTGAGGATATGGAGAGCTAGCAAAGCCCTAACCTGAAGATAAGACCTGAGTAACCTTCCCAAGAACCCTGCCATGGGAACATGGGGTCCCGCTTGGGCTGGGGCAGCACCCTACAAGCAGGATGCTGAAGGAAGTGTTGTCCCACCAGCGTTTCTGATGCTCACAGGTGGGGACTGGGGGACATCCCTGTCTCAGGTCTGGTGTGTGGGGAGGAAGAGAGGGATCAGCAGATCTCCCTGGCCCCACTCCTACTCCTTTCCCAGAGCACGGGAGCCCCATTTCTATAGGTTCATTATAGAAGAACTCTTCATGCAGCCCACCACAGAGGGGTCTCCAGGGCAGCAAATCTCTTAGCACAGAAAGCTGACACCATGCAGTGCCTGGCATCGCTGTGCCACAGCATAGTGTGGGGAGCCAGCAGCAGCAGGGTGACCGGGACAGGACCAACTGCCCCACAGCGTCTGCTCGTCCCCTTGGACCCCTCTGTGTTAGGGGCTGAGATTTACCCAGGAGTGGTTGAATGCAATAAAAACCTAAAAGTTTTGACATCTCCCTTTACTTTGAGGGCAGCCGTGCCTCTGTTAAACACCTTGGGCTATTTGGAGGAGGAGGAGCCCTCTGGGGGGGCAGCCTTCTCACCTGGCACTCTCACATTCACCCAAACAAACCAATCACTTCATCTGGGGGATCTGTGGTTTCAGCTCAGCCCTTCCTCCCCAAGGCTGCTGCTGCAGGATGGAGGGATGCTCCCCACCAGGGCAGACACCGATCTCCATGCTGCCCACCCTGGTGGGCAAAACATTGCCCCTTAGGCACGCAGCTCAAGGGAGGGCCAGTGGCACCCCTTGCATGGGGAGAGGCCCCTGCCTCCAAAACCCAGCTGTGATGGAAACCAGCCCCCCGTTACGTCATGGCAACACAACTCAAATCACAACTCACGATGTGCCGAGCCCTCGGAGTCATCTCTGAGAAGGAGCCTGGTGCTGGTCCCTCTATTAAAGCCTTTGACTTGCTTTTACTAAAGGGACTTTCCCAGAACCACCCACAGAGCTGAAACTGCTTTGGCGTCCTGTTCCACTTCGCACAAACCTCCCAGCACTGCCCGAGCACCTTGTCTCTTACCAGCACCCACCTGGAAACAAAAGCTGCTCCTGCAGGTGCCCTCACAGCCTGGCCTCAGCAGGGACCAGGGACAAGTCCTGTCCCAGCCCTGGCACGACCTCACTGGGCTGGAGACTCCCTGATGGGGATGGACCCTGCCAATCCTTTCCATCCCGGCATGCTGGTTGTGGCTCCTCCGCAGGATGCGTGAAGGAGGCAAACACAAGGCACAGCCCAGGTGGTAATTTCCCTGCTGCTTTCGCACAGCCTGAAATTATTTTTTACTTCAGCTCCCACGCCCGGGTGAGCTGCCCAGGTGAAAGGAGGAAGGTTTCCAGAGGCTCCTTATCCTCCTCTCCAGCTCTCAGTGCATGTCAGCCTCCCCGTCCCCACCCCCCCAGCCCAGGACAAAGTGCCCATGCTGTCCTGCTCGGCCCCGGTGCTCCATCCCAGCTGTGACACCCATCCCTTCCCTGTGGGGTCACCACATACCCAGGTGGCTCCATCCTGCCAGCAGTCGCCGGGAGGGGCAGAAAGGGACATTCAGCCCCAGTCCCCAGGCAGGACTGCAGAGCAGCACATCCCCTCAGCAGCAGAGATGCTCTGTCTGTGGGCACAGCAAGGCTTGCAAGACAGACAGAGTGCCATCTGAGCAACAGGGCATAGCCCTAAACACTTCTCTGTCTTTCACTGCTTGCTTCATACCAGGGCTTTTTTCCCACTCTGAAGACTTCCCTCATCTTTTCCTGCACTAAACATACCCGATTCTCTTCCATCAGTCATTCTTTCAGGGTATTTTTGCTCATTTATCCAGGTTATCATGGCGAATTTGATTTCTAACTCTCCTCCCAGGCAGCCCCTACACCCTCCCTCAATAGCCTTCATTTTAGCCGTGCTTCTCCAGAAAAACCCTGCTTAATGTGTCTGCCATCATGAGCTATTGATAACTGCTGATGGGGTATAGCTTCTTGGGTAGCCATCCGCCCACAGTGGCAGAATTTCCCATTTCCCTAATTTGCGTATGAGAGTGTCACGTAAGGCAGCACGAAGATAGTATCACTCCTGCTTTCCCTCCGGTGCTCAGCCCATCGCCCTAAGGAAGAGAAAATGAGATTGGTTTGACACAACGTGTTCCTGCTAAATCTGTGTTCTCAGCCCCAGTGCTGCCCTTTTGGTGTTTACCACTTGGTGGCCTTACTAATTTGTTCCAGTGGTTTTCTGGGTACAGAGGCAGGCCAACCCATCTAGAGTCTTCTGGATCCTCTTTTTTTCCCCTTCCTTGAAGCAGATGGTGAATTGGGCATCTGTATCCTCCTGGGACATGGCTCTGTGCCAGCTCTGTGATCCCCTGTCACCCTCTGACCTTGCCACTGTTGACAGTGAACGCTTGTCACCCCATCACATGGTGAAACCCACCACCTCCAGGGACAAGCAACAGCTGTAGGATCACTTTCAGGCTGGACAGTCTTCATAGTCAAGCCCTTGGAGTAGAGGGGTCCACCTGCCCCAGGGTGGATTTGAGACAAAGGGGATCCTCTGGAAATGGGGATATGCCCAAGCTAGACTGTAGAGAGGGGACATTGCCCCATCATCCCCTGGACTTCTGGGATGGAGAGGGATGCTGAGCAGTGGGGAGAGATTGAAGGGAGGAGGTGGCTGTGAAGATACAGGCAGGTGCCACCCCAAATGGGTTTGGGTTCCCTGTTCATCTAGCGGGCCTCGTGATGGTCCCTGCAGACATAAGGAGAGAGATCGGCCCCCTCCAACAAGGCTCTGCCCCAGTGCCATGGGTGGTGGGTTTGGTCTTGGGGGTGGTGGAGCCCAGGGCTCCTGCCTGGCTGGGGGGCTCAGGCTACCTTGCTTGCCCTCCGAGCCCCCGCGCACCAGGATCCAGCCTGCAGGCATCCTCCTCGAGCAGCAGATCCCACCAAAGGGAGGAAGAGAGAGAAGGAGAAACTGTGGAGCCGACTCAAAGCAAAACTAGAGAAAGCAAAATGAGGGCGGTGGAAGGAAACACAGATGTTCTGCAAGCCCAGAGCAGGCTCAGCAAAAGGCAGGGTGAGGCTCTCAGTGGGATGGAACAGAGGAGATGCTGTGGGCCTGGACCCCTCAGGACACATCAGGGCTGTACAAGTTGGCCATGGTTAGGGGTCCAGGCAACCTGGCCAGCAGCCCACCTTCCCATCAACCACCCATGGCACCCACCAGCTCACCCCAGCCTGTCCCCTCCAGGACCCACAGCTGCTTTCCCAGCGAGACAAGGCCATGGCAATGCGCCCCGGGCAGGGGACGGACCAGTCCCACCCCAAGATCATCCCATTAGCCCAGGGGCCAAATAACCCACAGACCCCGCTGCAGCACCTCCAGCTCAACCTCTCCAAAACCGAAACACATCTCCCAGTGACAAGGACGGTCCTCACTTTTAAGTGACCTTACTGCTACACAACCTTCTCCCCCCAGCATCTGCAATGTCCCATTTTGCAGGAATGGTGCTTTGCTGCTCCATGGCATGGCTTTCCCTGAAGACGCAAGCAGCAGGAGAGGTCTTCCTCTCCATCTTCATCTGTCTGCACAGTTTTCTTGAGACCTGGGTTTTGGGCTCGGGTTTCTTTAAGGGGTGCTTGCTCACATGTTGTTCCCAATCACCTTTAATCGAGCTGGGGTATATAAGGAGCCAGGCTGGCTCTCAAAAAATGTCTGTATGGGGGATTTTGCTTGCTGAGGTATAGATCAGGTGTGCTGAAGTCAGACATCCAGCTTCCTGTGGATGAAGACAGGGATCAGCCTCAGCTCTCTGAGGTCTCCCAGCAGGGTCTGGCAGTTCCCCATCAGCAAGACCCCAGTCTGGGACTGGGGATGAACTCTGCTCTCCGGAGGTCCCAGCTGGCGTGTAGTCCCAGGGAGCTGACAAAGCATTTTGGCACCTATGCTGGTGGCAGCCACTCCTCGTGGGAGCTCCACGTGTCCACGGTTGGAAGCGGTTGCTGTAATTGCCAGACCAGAGTGTGCAGGAAGCACAGCAGCTTCGGCACCCACAGCCGCCCCCTCAGCTGCACCCAGGTCCTGGCGTGGAAGGAGCTGTGGCACACGGATGGTGGGGGTCTGGGGCTGGCCAAGGGGCTGTGTCTGCAGTGGTGTGCATGTCCTCACAGTAAGGGGTGTGGTGTGTGTGTTTATGTATTTAGCACACTGTAGCTGTGTAAATCTAAAGGGGTGTACATAGATTTGCCTGAGGAGCTGTGTCTACATTTGTGTTCATGAGCACTTGTGTGTGCTTGCACAAAAGGGTGCCTGGCTAGGCTGGGGATGTTTGCTCTGGGGTGATACAGGAAAAAAAAATTGGAATCCCCCCCCAGTTTGGCTGCTGTGCCCTTGTGAGCACAAAGCAAAGCACGGGGGAAGGGGCTGTCAGGAGCATCCTTTATCACTCACAGTCATGATGCTGGCAGGAATGAGGTGGGCAGACCCTGTCCCCTCTGGCCTTTCAGGAGTCATTCCCAGAGATGGCACATCCTGAGAGAAAGTAAAAGTCAGGTCTAGGTGCTATTTAATTTTACAGGGCTCTGTTCTTCTCCTGCTTTCACTGCTGTAAGCCTCAATTTTCCCAAAAAGGTATGCTGAGGACCAGACCAGGACCCTGCTCTGACTCTGTCGGTGAGCAGTGGCTCTGCAGCACAGGGCTTAGCTCCAGCAGCTGCAGCCACTGCAGGGAGCGAGGTCAAAAATCAAAGCCAGGTGGCAGGGTCTGCCTAACCACTTGGCAGCAAACCCCTTCTCCGCAACCCAAACCAAAGACCACTGAAACCCTGCCACCCACACCCCTCCAGAGCCAGCAAAGCAGCTGCAGCAGGAAGTATGTACCCCCAAACCATACCAAGCCCATCACAGCCCAGACCCTTCCTAGTGCAGGCAGGGGAAGCCTGCAGCAAGACATGAGGTGTCAGCTCAGCCCACCCCGAAAACCTGAGGCAAGCCTTGGCATCATAGGTGGAAATGAGTTTGCTTGGGTCCCTGCTTAATCTGGAGTGGAGCAAAGGGGCATAAACCTGTCAGTTGGCACAAATAGCGGGCCGCCAGCTGGTATGGGTGCAGTGGTGGGCAGACGCAGGAGGGCTGTGATACGGAGCGAGGGGCAGGGGAAGGAGGGATGTGGGATGGTGGAGCTGAGAAAGCCAGAACTGGGGACTCCTCAGGATGGGAGGTAAAATAGCTTCCTCCAGATCCTGCGCAGTGTCTCCAGGAAGACTGAACTACTATCACCACGCTGGAGGGAGAGTCAAAACCAGGGGTGGCTGCTCTCCTGGCTTGCACAGAAAGACAGGAGCAGCTCCTGCACACAACTGCGCTGGGGTCTCCATCCCTGAGCAGGATGCTGGGGCATGGGGGCTGACACTCATCTCAGGGCACTGCTTGGTTTGGGGATGCACAGTTGGGGGCTTGAAACCTGCATCCCACCTGGAGCTTATCCCAGCCCTATTCCTGCTCTGGCCAGCACAGCCAGTGCTATGCCCAGCGCAGGGGACCGTAGATCAGGTCTCTGCCAGTGCTGGGCACCCTGTCCTCCAAACTGGGATGGGAGACTGCCCGGCAGCCTGGAGCATCTCCACTGCTCAGCCCACACACACCCAGGCCTCAGCCTTGCTCCCTTCAAGGGGCAGGATTGCAGCCAGGCTGCTGGGGGGCTGGAGGGGCACAGGCACTGCCACGGGCTGCGTGTTCTCCCATCCCAAATGGCAGCAGGAGGTGCTTTTGCTACACCTCTGCCACCACTGGATGGCTTGGGAGCCTGCGGCCAGCTGCAGACCACCATCCACCAAGAGGGGAAGGTACCCCAGCCCCAACCATTCCCGGAGGAGCTGTGGCTGCCGCTGGAGCGTGCAGGAAGGGCTGAAGACCCAGCACCTCTGCTGCCCAAGAGGCAGGACGGAAAACATGAAGCAGGACCCACTCTCTCACCAACATCGTGTCTGACGGGAAAGCCAAAACCAAAACTGCTGACTGAGCTCCTGCTTCTTGCCTGCTGAGGCTGCCTCGGCTTTCCGGGCGAGCCAAGCCTGGCCAGCCACAGCGGGTTGGAGCTGCTGGGGTTGCATGGTCCCATGCCGGGGTAAGGAACGGGGCTGCTGCTTGCAAACAGTCCCACCAGGCTGAGCTGCATATTGGCATGAGTAAATCTTGTGGGACCAAGCGGAGCCACCGTATACACCCTCCTGCTTTGAGGAACAGTGAAAACCATCCCAGATGGATGTTCATCCCATCTGGTTCCCTCTGGAGGTTTCTGAGGGAGTTTCCAGCTCCTGCAGGGGACAAACTGCAGTGCCTTGCATGCCTCACCCCTTCCCCCAGCACCTGGGCTGGTTCCTGCAAGGCTGTGCTGGTTTTACTGGGGGTAAGGGAAAAAGAAACCTGCTGACTGTGCCATCAAACTGTGAGATGCAAGTGACTCTTCTCTGTTTCCGCTGGGTTTCACTGCCTCTCAGCAGGTCTCTGCTGCCTCCAAATCCTCTCCTTATCAGGGTTTCTCCCCTCTCAAGCAGTTGTTGCTGCTTTCTGTTCCAGTTTCTGGCAGGTGGCACATCCCCAGCATCGCTTTTGAGAGGGGAAAATGGGAACCAGAAAGCTGCACTGAGCACGATGTTGTGAGCCTTGCCCTGGCTGATGGCAGCCAGGCCCCCGGCACAGCAGGGATGCTCATCCCCATCTGAGCAAGCACCCCGAGACCAGCCTGGTAAGGGGGAGCTTGGTTTGCAGCTGCACTTGGGGGCCAGCCTAGACAGTGGCAAGAGGAAAAAGAGCGGCTTCTTCTCTAAATTATTAAGAGCAGCTTCGTGGAAGAGCAGCTTGCGTATTGCATAGAGAGGCCCAGGAACCACAACAGACGCTGCCACCTCCCGGCTCTCGCCTGCGCGCTGCCAAGAGCCGTTATTTGCCTGCCCACGCGCTTGCCATCACAAGTCAACAAACTCCCCGGACGTGAAACCCTTTATTCCCCCCCCCCAGGGCCAGATCCGTCTCCCACCTGTGGAGGGAGGGACGGACACAGGGGTAAGATTTCCCCTCTTGCAGAGGAGGAAAATGCCCAGAGAGGAGGAAAATGCCCAGAGAGAGGAGGAAAACTAGCTGCCTGCTTCCCAGGGGTTTCTTTAAATAGCAGTACACAAGGCAGTCTCTGCCCCAGGTGAGGAGAAGCCCTCAGCCCCAGGCTCCTGCAAGTGGCATCTCCCAGGATCCACTTCAGCACTGGCCTCCAGTGTTTCCTCCCACAGTCATGCTTTGTCAGTTGGGTCAGACCCCGGTGAGGGAAGCAGCGTGGCCACTCTGGAGAGCCACAGACGGAAGTAGAAAACCGAGGTGGGATGTAAATTGCCTTTGGCCCAGCGCTGTGGGCATTGCTGCTCTGCCCCAAGCCCATCCTCCCTTCCCTGAGCGAAGAGGTGGCACGTGGAGTGCAGCAGGGACCTTCCTCATCCCCTGGTACCCATCCCATGGCCACGATCCCACTGTGGCCAGGACTGTCCGATACCAACTCCAGCAGCGGTGCCTCTGTCACTCTGGTCCTTGCACACCGGATTTTTTCCCAAACCGCAGTGGGAGCAAGGGGCCAGGGCACCCTGTCCCTGCCTGCACCCCCTGGCAGGGAGGGACCCTGACCCTCAGCAGGGCTGCAACTGTAGCTGCTGAGTCTTCTCGTCCTGGTGTTTCTTCCCCCGCTCCGGCGTGACAGGTTTATCCTCTGAGAAGATGATGGTGGCGTATTCGGTCTGGTCAGCGGGCTGGGTCTCAGGGGGCACCTGGGCACGCTTGTCCCTCTGAAAATCCAGCACGCCGTAGTCCACAGTGGACACAGACACCATGGGGGGCTTCTCTTCCTTCTGCAACAAAACCTCATCAGGGCACTTCATCATCCGGAGGTACCTGCCATCCCCAGCACAAGCCCCCTTTTTACAGCAAGTGCCAAAACCAGCTCTGAAGCATCCCAGGAGGGCGAGAGCAATACAAAGCAGAAAGATGCACAGACCTGGGATAGCATTTGCCCAGAGAAATGAGACTGTGAGCTTTTGGGTCACCACCAAGACCGTGTGGGTCTCAGCTCCCTGCCTGCCCGGGCATTGAAGTCATGGTCATGCTAGGACCCCTTTTCCCACCTCTCCATTGGTCACTGGACCAGCACAGGGTGCATGAGGGTTGCCCAGGGCTGAGTTTGCTCAGCCTGGATAGGGGAGATGAATGGGCGACCTACATGCTACCTTCAGCTACCTAACAGGGTTGGAGAGAAGATCGAGCCAGACTCCTCCCTGCAGTGCCCAGCAAAAGGAAGAGAGGAAACCGGGACTAGCTGTAGGAAGAGAAATTTTAGCTTAATATAGGGGGGGGTGGGGAATGTTATCTCTCATTTTCTACAGCAACGCAATCCACTGTCAAAGACAATCCTGCTTTGAGCAAGGGCTGGTTACAGAGATCTCATCCTACCTCAGGCAGTTTTTTGATTGTGATGGGGCTGTGCTGCAGGTGCAAAAAAGCAGTTGTAGCTGTGCAGAAAAGATTGAGCAGCATCAGAGAAGACAGGAGAAGCGAGAAGCCTGTGAAGGGCTGATAAAGAGAGGCCCTGCACCCTCCACACCCCAGCGATGCCGCAATGCTCCCCTGCAGCACAGCAGGGCATCACGGATGGAAAACTCACCGCTGGCATGTTTTCACTTGGTGGTTTCTGCACATCTGCAAGGTAACAGATTTGGTTAGAACATGCTTGTGTGCCAGGACAGCATGAGCATCCGGGGCTGGGGCTAACCCAGCCCCCAGGTCCTAAGAGAGCACTGGACACCACAACCATTGCACCACGCTTCCTCCTTTTCCACTCAGCGTCTAACACCCTGAGCACTAGAAGGACAAGTGAGATACCAGCCCATGGTTTAGGGTTTAATTGAGATTAGTGGGGTGCAAT
Source organism: Gorsachius magnificus (assembly GCA_034008185.1). Taxonomy (NCBI): domain Eukaryota; kingdom Metazoa; phylum Chordata; class Aves; order Pelecaniformes; family Ardeidae; genus Gorsachius; species Gorsachius magnificus. The sequence goes on from CM067087.1 coordinate 37,150,863, forward strand.
TCCTCAGGGGTCCCCTCTGGGAGAGCCCTCCTGGCTGCCCACAGTGTTGCCAAGGCAATGCCCAGTGCTGAGGCAAGGAGACAAGAGGCCCCAAAGGTGCCCGGGCAAGGTGCATGGGAGGGACTCACATGCAGTATTAAGGCACCATGCTAATGAGTGGTTCAGGGCCACAGCGCGTGGTCTGGGGGCTCTACAAAGGGCAAGCATGGCCCAAAGTACCCTTGTCCTTTAGGCATGGAGATACCTGTCCCATGGGGACATGCCACAGCTGAGTTTAGCACATTTAACCTGCCCGTGTACCCCAGGGAGCTGCAGGCATCTTGCTGCCCCTGGCTTCAATCTGGGTTTGTTGGAAAGCATCACCCCATCAGGTCCCCTGGCAGACCGAGCCCCTTGGTGCAGCACAGCCCCCACGGGGGATCATACCTCCTCTCCTGTACGTGACAGTGAGGTAGCCAAAGATCAGCAGCACAACCGCCCCAGCCAGCAGCAGGATGCCCAGGAGCATGGCCTTGACATGGTCCGGGGGATTGTTTTCCTCTGTCTCGGGATCGTCGGTGGCGTTTGTCTTCTGAGGGGCTGCTGTAATAGGAATCCAAAAAAGGGGGAACAAAACAGCAGGTCAGGAGGGTAAAATGGCCTCTGTAGTCCCTGGGAAAGTCAACAGGGGAACACAGGGACTGTCCCCAGAAAGGGCTCAATCCCAGGCAGGCTGCCACAGCCCCACCATCCCTCCAGGGGCCCTGAATTTGGGCTGCCATGGGGGATGTTTTGGCCGTGTCCCATTCCTTCCCATTGCAGGTGGTGAGGATGATCCCACACCGCTGGGAGCTGGGGTACAAGGGGTCAAGGCACTGCAGTCCCATGGGATGACCCCACGCCCAGCAGAGCCCTGTGGAGGATGCGGCTTCCCCCAAGCCTCCCAGCTGCTTCCACATCCTGGGGCCAGCACAGCTTCAGCTCATGTCAGGAGGAGATGTTGTGAAAGACAGTAACTTTTGCAGAGTTTTTCCTTTTTATAAAAGGCCACCTTCAGCCCCCCAAAGCCTCTATGCTGCCCAGCAAGTGCGTGGCATATCTTCCCGCAAGATCTCAGTCTCCCACACCATGGGGCTACAAGACCCTCCCAGGGCATGGGTTTGCAAGAACAGTATCTACACCAACACCAGCTGTTCAAGGGGTCTGAGCCCTGGTCGTCACCCCAAACACAAGCCCTGTCCCCAAATAAAGGAGCTGTTCAGGGGTACAGGCAGGCCCCTGTGCTGGTCTCCTGCCTCTGTCCATGGGTAAGGACTCACTGCTCCTCACAGCATCGCTGGGGACGCAGCCCCAGCAGGATGAAGACCTCCTGCCTCAGGGCCAGTTCCAGGCGCAGTGTGGATGGGGGAGCACAGCCTGTGTCCTTGGGCATCAACCAGGCATGCAAAGGAGAGGGGAAGGGGCAGAGCTGTGCTCTCCTGACCCGCACCACGTCCTCCCCCAGCAGGGTACTGCCCGCCTAGTGCCCTGGGGCTGCAGTGTGCCTGGGGGCCATAGCACCACCGGATGACACCAAGGACCTGTCCCCATCAGCTCAGCCCCCAGGCTGACCTGTGACCACCAGGTGGGACCGGTTGCTCTCCATCACTTTATCGGGTTCAAAGAAAGTGATCAGTCCACAGTAGTAGGAGCCCGAGTCATTCTGGTGAAGGTTCAGGATCTCGATCTTGAAGGCAGGAGTATGGTTGGTGAGCAGGTACTTCCCTGTATCCATCGGGGGGTTATTCCGGCTGATCTCAGCAATTTTTTGGGCTTGGCTATGGTTGGTCTCCTTGTACCAATTGAGGCTGTACTCCGAGACGGAGTCGCTCTCCATGGAGATGTTGCAGAAGAAGGTGGCTGATTCACCTGCAGGGCGAGTTAACACAGCTGGGAATAAGGTCACTGTTTGGGAGAGAGGAAACAGGGAATAGACATAATTACAGCGGGCACAGGTCTCAGAAACAGCCATACCCCCTGTGCAGGAACCAGGGGTGCAAAGAAGGTGAGAGCCCACCATCACCCCCACTAGCACCTCATCCCACGGAGAAGCGATGGGCTCCTATGTCCCAAACCCAGAGGCTCCACGCGTTCCTCAGCTGTTTCACCCTCAGCTCCTAAAGATCCCTACAGGGATTTATAAAAACCTGCTGGCAAGCATTTGCAAGCCCAGCCCCATGCCATCGCCAGCACCCGGCTCACCTGCAGCCAGGCTCTGGGGTTCGCCAGCGACACAGGCAGCCTGACGCTTGGCCAGTCCGCAGCATCACCCCAAATCACAGGGAGATACATCACAGAATCATAGAATCATAGAATGCTTTGGGATGGAAGGGACCTTTAGAGGCCGTCTAGTCCAACCGCCCTGCAGTGAGCACGGACATCTTTAACTGGATCAGGTTGCTCAGAGCCCCGTCCAACCTGGCCTTGAATGTTTCCAGGGATGGGGCATCCACTACCTCTCTGGGCAACCCCTGCCAGGGTTTCACCACCCTCATTGTAAAAAATTTCTTCCTTATATCCAGTCTAAATCTACCCTCCTTTAGTTTAAAACCATTACTCCATGTCCTGTCACAGCTGGCCCTACTAAAAAGATTATCCCCATCTTTCCTATAGGCCCCCTTTAGGTACTGAAAGGCCGCAATCAGGTCTCCCCGCAGCCTTCTCTTCTCCAGGCTGAACAACCCCAACTCTCTCAGCCTGTCCTCGTAGGAGAGGTGCTCCGGCCCTCGGATCATTTTTGTGGCCTCCTCTGGACCCGTTCCAATGGTTCCATGTCATTCTTGTGCTGAGGGCTCCAGAGCTGGATGCAGTGCATCAGCCCCTGCCTCTCCCACCCCGAGTGCATTGCCTGCCAGCTGGAGGGGGGACCTTCAAGGGCAGTAACTGTACCGTGAAGTGGTTTCAGCAGAGCGAACTGTGCTCTGGTCTACCTAAAATTAACCCAGAACACTGGTAGCGGGGAAAACAGACTTGGGGGGTTGTATTATTTTTAAATCTATGCTTATTTTAATGTCTGAATCATCCTTCCTCCAGCTGATGTTGTCTCTGAAAGCAAGCAGAGGAACCAAGTCCTGGGCTGGGGCATGTGCCTGGCTGCCTGCCGGGGTACTCCGGCTCTGCCCACTGCTCCATGCTGGGAGCACAGAGCGGGCAGGGGCTGCCGAGGGCATGGTATTTGTCATCTCCAGCCTGAGACTATCTGACAGGGCAGAGTGACCTGGATCTTACAATGCCATCCCTTGCCTGTCCCCTCCTCGTGTGTACAAAGGCAGCCAGGCACCCACCCTGGGGGTCCTGGCTGGGCTTGCCAGGCTGCTCCCAGCACAGAGGGCAGCCGGCCACAGCCGCAGCCCCCCCAGCCCTTAGCACCAGCCCTGCTGCTTCACCACATTTCCCTGCCCATGATCCCAGTGGGTTCATCCCCTCCAGGCAGCGGGGACGCTGCGAACATGGGCCGGGCTTACAACGTCCCGGCGCAGCCAGCCCCATCCAACAGGACGAGGCAGCTGCTGCATTAACTTTTGTTGGAGCAATAAAAAGCAGGAAGAAGCATTTTCCACACAGGTTATCTGACTGAGTGATTGAAACCCCCAATGCTTTGAAAAGTCCTTGCCATTAAAAAATTTATCTTTCCTTTTCAGAAATCACCACCAATAGCAGCCCTGGGGCTTGCAGGCAGAGTTAGAAAGTCCCTCCTGTCCCTCCAGCACTGGCCTGAGGCCATAAGACTGTGACTTCAGCATCACCAACCAGGAAAGGAACCAGGACAATTCCTTGAATAGATACAGGTTTAGATGGAAAACTGGGCTGAGAAATGAGGGATGAGACTGAACAGGAGGAGGGAGGGAAGAAAGTGCCCCAGATGCCGTGGGCAGCACGGGCTGCAGCAGTGCCTGTACCAAGAGATGGAATTTTTGTGGTGTTATGGGTTTCTTGGGTTTAACTGCAAATACTTGGCAGGCTCAGGGCTTTGCTTCCTACTCAGTGCCGCTGCCAGCAATGAATGAAGCGCTTGGAGGATTTTTGAAAGCATCTTCCCAGGACCAGAAGTAACACCTGCTACAAGGGATGCCCAGCCCTGCACCCACCCTCGGGGCAGAAAACACCCAAAAGCCACCAAAGAAAGAGATGGACTGTGAGGAAGGGGGGACATGGCTTCATCAGGGCTCTTGCTCACTCTGCCTGGACTCACCCCTTCCCTTCCACCTCTCCTTCTCCCCCAAATTTCACTGAGCAAAACCACATGCAGGACCCTGGCTCCCCACCCAAACCAGGAGGCACAGCCCGAAGCCATGAGAGCCAAAGCAGAAAACCCCAGACGGCATGGAGCTGGCAAACCCAGAGGCTCAGCATCAAACCCAAAACGCGGCCAGAGTGCCCACAATGTGGCTCTGGCACCAGCCAGCATCACTGGCTGGGGACCGGTCCCCTTCTCCATCCTTTCACCCTGTTTCTACCCCAAGCATCCCCATTTCCCTTGCTTCAGCGGCTCATACCCAAAAGCTTTGTGTTTTTTGCCTTCTTGATGCCAAAGCTATTTTTAACTACAAAGCTCCCAGCCCTTAGACATTTTCTACTGTCTGCAAATGACATGGGCCATGCTGGCAAGTGCGCTGCGCTCCAGTACCTACCCCGGCGGCAGCCGGCCACCATGGGGCCGCAGCAGAGCAGGACGGTGCAGAAGCCGGTCAGAGCCACCTCCATGCTGCCCCACATCATCTTCAAGGCACCCGGAGCCATGGCGAGGTGATCAGTCTCCTGCCCGGGCAGGCGTGACGTGCTGTGCTGTGCTGTGATGTGCTGTGCCGTGATGTGCCGTGCCGTGCCGCCCCGTGCTTCCTTCCCCACAGCGGTGGCTTGCTCTCCAGCTCGCGCAACAGGGGCTGGGGTGGAAATGAAACGTGCCCATCTCTGCCCCAGAGGGAAACCCGGGCTGGCTCCCGCCCCCAGCTTCCTCCTCGCAGAGGCAGAGATCAGCTGAGCCAGGCCTGGCCCCTTCCCCTCCCCACACTCCTGGCATGTTCCCACGCAGGCACCCAGCTGCCAAGCAGCGGGGACAGGCACCGCTCAACCCGTGCCCTTTTTGGGGAAAGCTCCCAGGGATGGAACAGGCAGGGACCACAGGGGACATGTCCTCAGCTCCAAGCCTGGCCCATGAGTAAAAGGGCTCTCTCGAGCTCCTGAGCACCCATGGGTGCTCCTGCTGGGTGCCCATGGCAGTGTGGCACCAGGCAGCTGGGCAGGGGCTGAGCAGCCATGGGGCACCTTGAGTGCCTGTTGGCAGGCTGCTCCCACCAGGAAGGGATGGGAAGGGAGGAAGAGGGAGAAGAAAGAGATGGAGGAGGAAGAGAAGGAGAAGGGGAAGGAGGATGGAGGAGAAGGAGAAGGAGAAGGAGAAGGAGAAGGAGAAGGAGAAGGAGAAGGAGAAGGAGAAGGAGGAGAAGGAGGATGGAGAAGGAGGATGGAGAAGGGGAAGGAGAAGAAGAAGGAGGATGGAGAAGGAGAAGAAGGAGAAGGAAGGAAAAGGAGAAGAAAAAGGAGGAGATGGAGAAGAAGAAGGTGGAGAAAGAGAAGGAGAAATTTTACCTCCTTAGGTGTGTTTCTCCACAGACAGATTTGCAGAGAGCAGGGGCAGGTGCTTGGGGCTGGGGTGCTGTTATTGGGGTGACCTTTGCAGCAGACTTCTTTAATTTCTCCACCAGCAATGTTCCCCGCTCACCTTGCTGACTAATACTTGCATAGGAAATAAGCAAAGGTGAAAGCATGCCGTGGCTGGCTCCTCCGCTTCTCTCAAACACAGCCTCGCTGCCCTGCAATTTTGGAAAGCGTCAGGGGAAAATTAATAATCAGGGTGAAGGATGTGATTCTCATGATGATTTCATTATTTTCCGGGCTTTCAGAAATGAGCTGTGGGGCTGGGGCTTGCTCACCTCTTGCTTGCAGACACGGCCCTGGCAGGCGAGCAGGCTAGGGGAGCCACTCCTCATTTGGTATGGCCAAGGAGTGGGTTCTGAGCTGGGGAAGGCAAGGCTCATGCTGGATTGGTGGCTCAATCCAGCCCATCCTGAGTCCTCTTCTCAAGTCTCCTCCTGGCATTGCAGCATCACCCCTTTCTCATGAGCTCCTGACCCTGCTTGAGCCACAGAGCATGGCTGGTGGGGTGTCCCCTCCTTGTCACCTTTCCATGCCACCGGGCTGGAGGCCACCGCCTGTCAGGGTGGCAAGGGGAGCGCTCTCCACCATGTGCAATGGGGTTGGTGGGCTCTAAGGTGGACATTGCCTCTTCCTTTGCAATTTCCTGCATTCTCATTAAAAAAACTCCTAACTGAACTAAACTAAACTAAACTGAATTCCAGAAAACATGGAAGCTCACAGCAAAGAAGCTTTTCCACCTTGAGGCTTTGTGTCCACAAATGGTGACACCCGGGCATCCGGTCCAGGTGTGGGGAGGCTTGTTTGGCACTTGCAACATGTTTTGGTTTCTAGAGGCGGAAGATGTGACGGGTATCACCACCGAGATCACGACGCACCGAGCCAGGGATCGGCAAGAAAAACTGGCTCATCCTCCCCGCCCTGCGTGGCAGCGGAGGGCTCAGATTAAAATCATAGCACGAATTGCTCAAACTTTCCAATGCACGCTCGAAATGGGACATAAGTTGGTACCCGGGGTGGGGAGGCTGCTGCAGCCACTAGAAACTAGTGGTGGCTAGATGGAGACCACATGGCAGTGTTTTCAGATGCTCAGGTTCCTTCGAAAACCTGTGCCCCAGTGCTCTCCCACTGCGTCCCAGCAGGCTGACGACCAGCACCAACATCAGAGCCTTTCCAGGCTGTTTGGGGTGCAGGATGAGGTCGCGTGTGGCCAGGAAGCGCTGGGGAGCTTGCAGAGCCACAGAGCATGCAGCAGAAACCACAGGGGAGGGCAAGCCAGGAGCTCTCCAGCAGCACACTAATGGAAAGCTTGCTCCACCACACGAGAGAGAACAGGGGTTTTTTTCCCCTTTTTGCTGAAAAAAAAGTAAAAGCATGAAAAGAATAAAAGAAAAGATCAATCTCGCTGCTAGGAAGCCACTGCAGGGGAAAGCAAGGTGAGTAGCAGTGCCATGCCCCAGCCCAGAATGTGCCCTGGGTGCCAGCATCGTGGAGGAGCCTGGCTCTGGTTACACAGCAGCCCCAGGGCTTTGGGCAGGGTTTGCGCCCTGCCTGCGCCCTGCCTGCACCCTGCCAGGCCAACACAGCTCCCACTGGCTCCTGCACTGGCTCCAGCCATGCTGCGGCTCCCGCTCATGCTGGTAAACACCCTCCAGCCCAAACAGAGTGGATGGCACATCTTGGTGTTAGCTGAGGGGGGCTGAAAAAGGTCCTTTGATGCTTAAAAAAATAGATTTTCTTTCTCTGACCTGGAGTATGGCGAATTGCATGGGGCGGTCCTCTTCTATTTGGCCACCAAAAGAGCAAAATAAGGGCTAAAAAAAGGAAGGAGAAGGAGGAATAAGTGAGAAAACAGTTTGTTCTTCAAAACTAAGAGATGGCAACTTCAGCAAGCATGTCACACCACTTCATTGAAGCACAAATGTCCTCTTTTTCCCCAACAAGAAGCTGGCCCAATGTGTCAGCGAGGGTCCCAGCAACGCGGCTGGGACCCGGACGAGGCCCCACTCTCCTGCAGCCATCACTGTCGGGGCAGACAGCTATCACTCTGAGCAGTCACCTCAAAGAATCAAGGGTCAGTCCCAAAATGGCTTAAAAGCATCTGGGGTATTTAAGGAGCACTGAAAATTAAGAAGATGAAGAAGACAGCAATGACCAGACACCCAAGATGTAACCAGCTGAAGCCCACAGCTGAGTGTCCTCAAAGCCCAGGGAAAGCAAAGCTTCCCAAATGAGAAGGGGACCACAATTTACCGCAAAAAGATGCTGAGGAAGAGAAACCCACAGGTTCCCAAAGATCCCTCCCCTGTTGGTTTAACTGAACACACATCTGTGAGTCTGACCCAGGCAGGAGGCGGTGTGGCTGGGGCAAGAAGAGGAAATGGTTAATAGTGTTTGCAAATAAACACAGAGAGCGTTGATGTCTTTCAGACACTTCTCAGAAATTAGGAAGGCCCCTGCAAACAGTTTGCATGAGCAACACCACCTGACCCTGCGGGGAAAGACAGCGGACGGGGTGGGGGGGGGTGAGTAAGCAGCAAGTAAGCAGAGGGATGGAGAGGAGGCATGAAACTGTTCCTTTAGCGAGCGGAAATCTGCAGGGCCTGGGCAGGTCAATGGTAACCACGACATGAAGGTGCCACATGGGTATGGCATGGGGCCACTGCCACCTCCGGCACAGCAGCAGGACGCCTGGTGGTCCTAAGGGCCCTGACGGATCCTCTCCAGCCAGCGGTGCTGCTAAAGCCCGTGGAAAACAGGAGCTGCTGCTGCTGCTGCTGCTACTGAAGGTCTCAGCAACCCGCCCACACCCACAGCGGGTGGGGCAGGACCTGGCACCAGTTGGGATGTGTCCGTGCATCCGGAGCAAAACCCCCGCAGAAGTACCTCTGGCCTCCTGGTGCAACCTCACACCCTCCTGCGCCCGAGGGGCACCTCCAGGCAGCACCCTGCCGCCAGAGCCCCGATCCCAGGTGCCCCCCAGCCCTGCCACAGGTGATGGCCCCCTCCAGCCCCTTGTCCCCAGCGGCAGCACGCTCTGCACCGGCTGCGCCTTCACACTGTTTCCACTCAAAGCGCCCAAGGACCTTTCTCGCCGGTGTAAGAAGCACAATCGCGGAGATTGCTGCATCAAGATAAGCAGCGGAGGAAGCAGAATGTCAGCTTCTCAGGAGGGGGCTGTGCCCTACACAAGCCCTCGCTCGCCAGCCGTCCTTGGGACGGGCAGCAGCTGCGGACGGGGAAAGGAGCACAAGGGCATGACGGGGGGCGGGGGGGGGAGGATATCAGGGAGTGACAATTTTAGGCCTTTGTGGAAGATTTAAGACGTTCCTGGAGGAGAGGAGCAAGGCTGGGATCTTCGTGCTGACAGCTGGGATGCGTGGCCCAGAGGCAGGGAGCAGGGGGTCTGGCAGCACCGGGCAGGTGGGAATTGGGGGACGAGGCTTCGCAATGGCAACGATCTCAGGCTGCGCTTCTCCTCCGCCCGCACCTGCTGCCCCGCAGCAGCCGGGCGCTCCCAGCAGGGCTCCCGGGGCCGGAGCCGCCGCGGCGGGCGGGGACCCCAACACAGCCCCCCGCCAGCGGGGACCCCTCTGCCCCGCCGGCCCGCCCCAGCCCACCGAGCCCAGGCGAGGCCGCGGGCGGGGGGGCTCGGCCGGGGCGGGGCGGGGGGGCGGCGGGGCCGGGCCGCCCTCCCCGCCGGAGCTCCCTTATTTACAATTGCCCTCCAATTGCTCACCGTTTCTGTACCCGATTATTTTATTGCCCACATTTTTCAATTGCAAAAAAAAAAAAAAAAAAAAAAAAGGCAGAATAAAAAAAAAAATTTTGACAACTGTCAAATTTCACGCCCCCTCCCGGGCCCGCACCGCGGCGGGGCACCCACGGCCACGTGCGAGCCCCTCCCCCCGCCAGCACGAGACGTGGGGCGGGTCGCGGCGCCGTGACGTAGCGTCGTGACGTAGCGTGGCACCCCGTGACGCGGTGGAGGCGGGAAGCGGAAGTGGCGGGGGTTGCCGGGGCAACCAACGCCGGAGCGGCCGGCAGGGAGCGGCGGCCATGGGCGAGCTGGGCCCGGAGGACGGGGCCGGGAACACGTACAGCCTGCGGCCCGGCCTGCAGCGCCGGTGCGCCGGGGGGCCTGGGGGCTCCGGGGAGGGAGGGGGGTGCTGGGGGCGGCCCTGGGGATGCGGGAGCTGCGGTGGGACTGTCGGGGAGGGGGTCCCTGGGCATGGGGGGGGCTGGCATGGGGCTAGGGGGTGTTGGGGGGGGGGAATGGAGGAGCCACCGGGTTTGGGGACTGGGGTCCCAGACCGAGTCTGACATGAGGTGTAGGGGGATGTGGGTGGGGAGGCGAGGGGAGCGCAGGTGGGGATGCCGCTGAAGGGCCAACCTCCAGTGGGGCTGGTGTCACGCCTGTGTCTGTGGGCGTTTGCCTTTCGGCCAGGCTGGTTAAGTATCTCCATCTGAGCTGGGCTTTTATTCCCCCATGGTTTTTCATTTGTCATTTTTCTTTAATATGTGAAAGCTAAATTTCCCCAGGTGGGATTATGTATGTTTCTACACGTTGTGTGAACTTCCTGGGCCTCCTGTTGCGGGGTTTTTTTTGCCCTGATAGATTCAAATCATCCACAGTAAAAGAATGCATCCATGCAATACTGAAGGAGAAGCTGGCCAACGTACAGTACATCCCAGAAGAAATGCCTCAGCTTACAAGGTCTTTATCAGAGACAATAAAAGACAGACTGAAAGGTAAGGAGGATTGCTGGGGAAGTCATTTATTTTTTTACTGTGTCCTCTCCCTTTGACAAAATCCCCTTTTCCTCCTTTATTCTTGAAATCTATTTCTTTCCCACTGACTGACTCGAGTTTACCGTTATGAAACATTCTGGCCTATATACATGCGTTCCTCGCCCGCAGGACTCGAAACCTAATTCAAGCAGACAAGATTTGTTTTCGTATAGACTGGCTGGTGTGGGATGTCAGCCTTGGAGGAGCTGCAGGGAGAAAGAAGCTGCATTAGGGAGAAATGATGCTTCATTGCTTCTTGCTTCAATAAACGGAACCATTCCTGCTTTTGTTCTGCTGCGAGTTAGATCAGAGTTGGGTCAGAGTGGAATAGCAGGGAGATCAGAACAAGGCCCAGTGGGAGCAGTGAAGCAGGAGAGAGTTGGGAGCACAGACAGCCAAGGAGGGGTGTGACTACAGCCTTACAGCTCTGGAAAAAGGTCATGGTGGTGCTGCGCAAGATGCCTTCCATCATTTTTGAGTTCAAGAACTAAACTTCAGGCTCCAGCAGGTGTTTCCTGTGTTCAGTGCTGGAACAAGTACATAGATGTGTGTTTGCAGGGTCACTTTTTTTTTTTTGCCTTCGTCCTGGGGACAGGCTGGTGCTCCATCTGCTGGGCTGGCCTGACACAGTGACACAGATGTACCGTCACCCTCAGCAGGAACAATGGAACCACGTGTAGTTCCAGCACGTGTTGATGTCAAGCTAATATGCACAGGGCTTAGCTTCAGTAATCTGTAAACACACTCGCAGGAGCCTGAAGGGAGACTCTGGCCGGTGTGCCTGTTGTATTGGCTGGCATCTCTGATAAGCATTGACATGGTGGATGTTACCAGACCCAGCATGTTATGTTCAATCCACCAGTGGAAACAGTGCGCCAGTCTTCCCAGGACACTGCTTTGTTGAAGACGGGCATTAAGATCTATATTTTATTTTAAACATGCTTGTTCTGATTTGGCTTCTGGAATATTGCCATGGCCTGATTTGATCTGGCCTGTGCCCCAAAGGTATTTCTTTACTATTGTAAAACAACTGCATATCTCTGCAGACACATAATGTACACCCACATATGCATTTATGTGGTCTTTTATCCCAGCTCAGAAGCAAAGGAAGCACCTATGCAGCAGAAAGCATCTCTACAATACCTTTGCATCAGAACAGTTTTAAAATAAGCCAGTTTTTTTTCAAATTGGATTTTGTGCACTCGCGGCCTTATTACATTCTTGCCATGTGTTCAGTTCTTGAAAGTTGTCAACATAGAATGCTGACGTATAGTGTGGCTGTTCAGGGGTGTCTCCTGCCTTAGATGCATCTTTTGACAGATGTCAAATACCCTGTTCACCCTTTAACTCCAGTAAGACCGTGGTACTCTGTAGCTAGGAAAATGAAGCCACAAGGCAGTCTGTCCACTTCACCAATTGCATGGACTTACACAGGATGCTTCCTTTGTAACCAGAAGTCTTTAGCTTTCTGGGTCCTGCTTTGGGCTCATATTTTAAACAAGTTGTTGCTCTCACTGTTGTGGTTTTTTTTTCTCTCTCTCCAGAGGAGGGATTTGACAGGTACAAAATGGTGGTGCAGGTTGTGATTGGAGAGCAGAGAGGAGAAGGAGTGAAGTAAGTTTTGCATTTTCTAGTTGTATTTCTATCGGCTTTGTTGATGTTTTGTTTTGGGGGTTTTTTTCCTTGGGAGCTGTTTCCAACTTTCCTAGGTACAAAGAGCTCTCTGCAGATGATAAGGTGTGAAGCACTTTCTTTTCTCTTTAAGTGGCAAGTGAGGGCTTGGACTTGGAGGGCTGATTGAATTAGCTGGTGATAATTGGCTGTATGGTCGTTTTCAGCATTTCAGCTTGCTAAGAAGTGAATAGTGTTGCAGAAAGGCATTTTATTGATGAGGAACTAGTGCACACAACCACTCCATTCTCAAGACCCTGCTGGAGCTCAAGGGCCATGGTAACTTGCTTGTGTCTAAAGCCTGATTTCCATAAGTACTTCATTTGCATTTAACCCCCCCAGGTAGGCACTTTTCAGAAGTTTAAATTTCTATAATCGACATGCAGTACTGTCATGGGAATCGAGCCTAGACTGTGGGTGCTGAGCACTTGCAGTCTGGCTCCAGATGCCTGCAATCAGACAAAAGAATTCTTCTTGGCCACAGTAGTAGGCTGTAGCTTTCCATTACTAGTGAATAGGGAGAAGACAAAAGAGAACAGCCCATGAGGTTTATGTGCTTTATCTGCTGGGCTTATCTTTATTATTGTGCCTGGTACTCCAGCAGAAGATAAGTGCAGCAGAGCTGTAATCAGATCTGCTGCCTCAGTGTTCTGGAGGTCAGGAAGGAATATCTGTACCCACTGCTCAGGCTTTTGTCAGGAATGTCTGTCTGCAGGCAGACTGCTCCAGAAGCAGCATACCAGGGTGAATGGTTCAATGAGGTCTTCTGGTTTGAAACGTGAAGCTCAGCAACACAGCCTGACAGAGCAGTTGGGGAAATTCTCAGTTTTGCAGGAGGCAAGACTGAAGCATGATCGCTAACATCCTTAATGCAAAATACTGGGTAACCAGGGTGTTCCAGAGGCAGAGTGGAATATTGGATTGAAAAAAAGCAGAATAATCCTGAGGGCTAAGGTAATAGGAAAAAAGGGTGAAATTCAACAATCTTATGACAGTAAGTCATACATGTAGGGACTAGGAACAACACGCTACGCCACAAACAGGGATCCCATCAGCTGAGACTGACTGGGGCAGGCAGGGAGCTAAGCGTTTGCAGCAGAGAAAGGAGAGCATCAATGACATTAGACAAGGCAGCAGTGAAGTCTCATCTTTAATATCCTGTTACAGTCAGGTTGCTTGTCTTCAAGGTAAGCCTGGACTAAAGCAGGTGTAGAAAAAGGCAGCAGGATGGTTGGGGTACAGAGAGCATAAGGACAAGAAGAGCTTAGCTCATGGTCTAGTAACACGATGTCTGCCAAGGAATACGATAGCTCCCTATAAATAAGTTGGGAGTATGTACCATGAGGCTGCAGGAGGTGAAGGACAAGAACAAATAAGTTAAATTAGCCACTGATCTGCATAGGCCAGAAGTCAAAGATTCTTAAGCACCATAGCAGTGAGGTTTCAAGCCCTGCTGCACAGTGGAGGTGGCAGGGTCGGTAGCTGATGGGTTGGAAGATGAAGTTTGATCCACATACAGAGGGGGTTACAGCATGTGGAATTCAGCAGTGGGGATGTAGGCTCAGGATTCAGGCAAACACTTCCTGTTTCCTTTATCTTTAAAGGAAGCCCAGTTTGCTTTTCAAGGAAAGTATCTGTGACCACTTAAGTCCTTACACGTGAACTTTGTGGGTAATGGCTCTGCTCTGTCTCCTTTATCTAGTATGGCTGCACGATGTTTCTGGGATGCTGACACTGACAGCTACGCTCACGATGTGTTCATGAATGTAAGTATGGGCTGTTTTACCATGGGGGAGTACAGCTACTTGCTTTTGTATGGGAGGTAGAGTGGCCTTAAATATGGAGCAGAAAAAGAACCAGGCACTAGAAGGAACCAAGACTCTATTGAAACTGTATGGTTTATGTCCTTATTCACAAAACATACTTAGATATAATATCCAACATAGTAAAACTTATTTCCTGAGTAGGTCATACAGCACTGTACAAAAGTCATTGTAGTCACACCATTTTACAAGTGGGGAGAGGAAGCACAGGAGATAAAGTTTTGTCTTATATGATTTCCTGAACTGCTGTCGTGGAGTATGGCTGGAATCCAGGACTGAGCAAAAGTCAAGGTTTTATTTCATTATTATTTTATTTTCAACTGACACCTAGACAGCTGTGGGTGTGTGGATGGAGTAAATTGAGGCACTTTTGGCATTCAGACACACTGACCTGGGTTATGCCGCAAGTGAGGTGAAAAATAAACTAAAAGACAGAAAATTGCGAATATGAGGTTATGTTCTGGTCTAAGTGTTCCCTTAGGTTAGCCTTTTCAGTTAGGCTAGCAAAGAGCTTGCCTTTACTAACACGGAGCCTGTCTCTCTTTTCCCCAGGACAGCCTGTTTTGTGTGGTAGCTGCGTTTGGCTGCTTCTACTATTGAAGATGGCAAACACTGCACAGAAGGACAGAGGTGGGGAAGAACTCTTTAGGGTATTTTCTGTGAAAGTGCACAAAAGCATCACGTTCTTCCTTTAGTACCTAACAAAACAACAGCTCTACAAAGCATGTCCTATGCCTGTTCTACACACTACAACATTCCTTCCTTGTGGATATCGGCACAGCTTTAAGCACAATATTATTATGTCCCTTATTTCAGTTGCCCTTTGTTTTTATATAGTGTGTTGGTTTGTCCTAAAACAGTGCTTTGCCAGTAGCCATTGTTTCTAAGGCAAACCCAACTTTCGTCTTGGAAGGGTTCTGTTGCTTTTATTTCCGTTAAGGTTCTGAAATGAAAGAAATATTTATAAGAATGTAACATAATAAATCTATATATTTAATATTCCCTCTCCTGTGGGTTGACCCTTGCCATTTGCACCATGTCCTTTGCCTCCACTCTGCAAGGTGCACTAGCCTTAATTGCTTGTCTGTGCTTCTCAGGTGAGCATTTTCTGAGGATTCTTTGTAAATTAACCCATAAAACCAACCTCATATTCTGGTTATCCAGATTTGTTCCTGTGAATCCCATAGGATTTTGGCTGTGAATCCCAACTAAGTGTCATGCGAGATGATATTAACTGATAGGAAGATGAGGTATTTAGGACATTAGGTCAGGCCAGCGGCCTGCACGCCCCGCTGGCTGCCAAAACTCCTCCCAGCTGTAACTCCTCATTGCTTTGGTGCAATTTGGCACCCGTGGATGCTGTGAGTAATCACTGCTCATTGCACTCTTCCATAGATACTGCAGTGCTTTCCCAATCTTTGCCTCTCTGTACTTGTTTTGGGATATGAGGGTGGCGGTTTGGAGCCCAGATTTGTTAGGATTCCAGCCTTGGAAAGGAGCAGTAGAAAAGGCTGCTGTAGATCAGAAAAGGAGCACTGAAATCTTTCTTCTTCCCAAAAGTTAGAGGACCGGGTTGGCTCCTGAGAGGCTGGGTGCCACCAGGGTGCATCTCAGGTGCCCATCAGGAGATGGGATGAGTTGCTGTGTGGTGATGCCTGTTCCCTCTGTGCTGACCAAGGAACAAACACAACTGAACAACTCCAGCAGTGTGAATGGCTTTTAGAATGCTGAAGTTGGGTGAGGTGAACCCTGAATCCTACTCTCACCGGCTGTTAGAGCAGAACTCACTCAGTCCATGCAGCTCTTGGAAAGCGGGGAAGTAACAAATCATGATGCATCTGCTAGAATCACTCAGCTACAGTCCTGGAGGGAGCATGCTCCTGTTTCTGTCAGGTTTGTTTGTCCCTCTGATGGGAAACGGAGGGTGACCTCCCCAGTTGCGTCGTCGCTGCCTGTGGCCATCGCTCGTTACAAGAGCTGCAGTGAGGATGTGATGGTGCGGTTTGGTTTGTGCGTGAACCTGGGAGTGCAAGTTTTGGGGAAGAGTGAAACCCTCCACATAAACACACTTGCCAGGAGATAGTAGGTGCCCTCAGACTGTTTTGACACTTTTTATTAAGTCACCGTGGCTAAATCACGATTTTTCATCTTGTGCTCTGATTTGGGGGCTTCCAACAGCTGCTTCACAAAGGCGTTGTACAAAGCGGATATGAGTCTGCGATTGCTCGGCTCATGCCACCCTTGGCCGTGGCCTGGACCCGGTAACGGGTGCTGCGTTTTCCTTGGAGAAAGGTCCAGCGGCTGCTGCAGCAGCACAGGCCGGTACTCCCGCCCCGCCGCCGTGAGCAGGACGAGACCGGCCGCCGCGAAACTGCCGTGGCCCAGAGGAGCCGGGGCCGGTCTAGGGGTGCTTGGCTCCCCCCGTCCATAGCCCCCAGAACGCACGTTTGACAGCCGAAGGGCCGCGGGGCAGGGTCGTGGGCCGCAGCAGCAGCAGACCCCCGCGGGGCCGCGCCCGCCCCCGCCGCCCCCCCCCCCCCGCGGACCCTTCCTGCCGCCCCGGGCCGACACGCAGCGGCTCCGCCCGCCGCCCCGTTGGCGCGGCGGGAGCGGGGCGGGGCTGGCGGCGGGAGCGGCTCCGGCAGCGGCGGCGGGGCCGGGCTGGGCTGCGGAGGTGCCTGCGGCCGGCGGCGCGCGGGGGGGGGGGGGGGGGGGGGGGGGCAGTCGCGGCGGGGCGCCCGTCAGAGGGGCTGCAGGCACATGAGGGGCACCTCGCGCGACTCCCGCTCGGGGGTCCGTCCCCGGGACCTCTCTCCCAGCGGGGCGGCCGTGGCACAGGCACGGAGCAGCCCCGCGGGCTCGCTGTGGGGCCGGGGGGCTGTGGGAGGTGCTGGCGGGGGGGCAGGTGGGGCGCTTGGCTTTGGGCAGGGGGGCAGTGTCTGCCGGGGAGGGGCCGTGGGGCGCTGCTCCCCCTTGGGGGGGGGGGGGGCTTGGGGAGAGGCTGGGGTTCGGGCACGACGCTCGGGGACGGCGGGGCGGCGGCGGGCTAGGAGGAGACAGCAGCAGATGCTTTGGGAAAGTTTTGGCGCACACCCCCAGGGCTTGGAGCATGGGGGCTTTGGGGGAGATCCCCCGACCTGGCGACGCAGCCAGGGCCTGGGGAGAGAGGAGCAGAACAACGAGGAGGTGGCCCTGCCTGCGGAGAGGGGAGGTGTGACCTAGCTGCCGTGCAGGCGCGCATCCTCCCTAACCCGCTTCTCGTGTCCACCAAAGCCCTGGCCGCGCTGATTAATGGTTTTGTAATTAGAGTTAAAGTCTGCAGGAATTCTGAGTGCTGTGATGCTCCTCGGTAGCCCTCACTTGCTGTGGAGGGAGGTGTAGGACGCTGCAGGTGGCCTTCCCTCCTCTGTCCCCACCCTGTGCCATCGCAGCACCAGGTCCCCCAGCCTGCGGCTGGTGAAGACCGACGTGGTCAGAAGCAGGTACTGGTGGGTTTCCATCCACAGGACAGCCACTGTATTTGCTTTTGAAATTCAGATGCCAAAGACCCATGCTTTGTTTCTTGAAGAAATTTCTGTGTATGCAGAATTAGTAAAATTCATTACTTGGAAGTTTCTTGGGCCAAGATCTGGATTGTAATTGTCTTGAAATTACTGTAGAATGAGCCACAAACAATAACTGTTGGAGCAAGGACTTAGTATTGATGCGTAAACCTACTAAAGAAGGTTGCCTCCTGAAGTCACAAGAGGCTCTGTTGTTAAGCCCTAAAAACAAAACACGATGCAGCTCAACACAAAAGTCAGGACAGAATGACCACCCTGCCTTGTACTTCATTGTCCCTGGGCAGGCTCCAAATCTCTGATGTTCTGTATAAACCCTACTCTTGATGCTTCGCAGACTGCAGCGGAGACTTCGTCGCATACCAGGACGCTCAGTGTTTCGGGGTCGTGGTGTACCCAGAAGGGCCGTGAATTCATGGAGAAGGTCTTGCCAGCAGTTTCTCCTTTTTTGCGTGTATTTCAATAGCATCGCTGCTTAGGTAATCACTGGTTTTGGTTGTGGTGGTGTTAGAGAGAATTATCTTGAGCCATTTGGGGCTTTGTTGGTGAAAAGCAGCATCTTTTCAGTGATTGCAGGACAGGGGTTGAGCAAATGTTACCAGCCTGCCTGTAGCAGTAGGGATGCAAGGCTTGGGGGTTTTTTTAGCCAGTATAGCAAAAGTCTGGGTCTGGATGCTGTTGGACCAGTGTGTGGCACTGGCTGAACTGGAATCCCTTTTATATGTTCATGTGGCTATTCATATGCTGCAGGATAGCTGCTTTTGCTCAACCAGAGCAGCTGAAGCAGCCTATATTTTCAGTGTAGACAGGACTGAGCTTGCCAGATCCTGCAGTCACCTTTATAACGGGCTTGAGGGCTTAGCCCTCCTAGAGAGAGCAGCTGCTCACTGTGGGGAGAGCAGCCGTGCTGGGGAGAGTCACCATCTTCTCTGGAGGTGAGCAGCCTGGGTTGCAGCCATTAGCACCCAGTTTTTAAGCAGATGCTCTCAGCCGTGAGACTGGGGTGAATCTGGGCCTCGCAAGCCTGGGCTGGGTATGAAGTTGCCTAGGAGATTGGGCAAGATTTTTAAGCACGGATTGAAGAGAGGTCCTGATCTCTCCCAGTACTTATATGCAGGTTAACCCCCATCTTGTAAACAGGCTTTCATCAGTTTCTCATTGTGATGAGTCTTCTGTCATTAACGTCTTCGGAGTCTTTCTGTCCGCAACAGATCTCTACAGGGATACACACTGGTAAGGTTAATCGTAAACTGGGGGTTGGAGGTGGGGGAGACCAGGGGGAAAAGGATTCTCTTCCCCCCTTGACCCAGGAAAGTAGGGTTGATTGGGTACTTTACAGCCTGGTAGAGGAATTATCGGAAATGACAGGACTTCTTCCTTTTCCCTGAGGCTCTACATGCTGTCCATGTGTCAAGGCAATTCTTCTCTGCAGACAGCTGGCAGAGTGCAAAGTTTAGTAGCATTTGCCTGCAGATGAGTCAGCAGAAGAGAAATAGCTTGCTCCTGTAAAGTGGAATGATCTTGTAGGCAAAGCAGCACATGACAGTCACATCTGACTGTGCCAACGCCTTCTAAGTTCAGAGGGATGATAGGGGAGCCTGAGAGCTGTGGGTATCAGAGGGGGGCCCTGGCTGCTCCAGTGTGCCAGTCTCAAGCTGACTCAGATCCCTGGTGGGAAACACAGCAGCTTTGGGCTGGAGCATTTACTGAGTTGTTGCAGTAAGCTCTTGTTTTGCACAGGCTTCCAGTTTAAGTAGCAGGATTTATTTGCGTAAATCTGCAAGTGAAAAGCAGTGGAAGTGGCAGAAGAAATCCTGCTAGTGCATGTAGATTTGCAGGTAACGTTCTTTAAGAAATTCCTTGGTACGTCAGAACACAAGGGATGCAGATGGGTCAGGTCCTCATGCTGTCAGTGGGCTTAGGGTGCAGAGATCTCTCATCTGCTTCTCTGGTGTAGTGTGAGGCAGGCAGTTCTCTGACACCACCAAGGCTACACAAAACATCAGTACTGTCCTGGAGGATGCAGATGGTGAGATAAGGCTTTGGATAAGCAAGAAGATTTACCATGCCTATTCTGACCACTTCCATCTGCCAGAGGTGTTAACTTTGGTGTTGTGGTTAAATTCCAGCTTGGATGATGGTGCAGTTAACTCACACTAAGGGATAAGTCTTAAATTCCTTCCCTGCCTATTTTTTTTTGTGGTGGTAGTCAATGCTTGTCCTCCTTCCCTCCCAGAAGTATCTGCTGTCAGTGGGAAATGACTTGGTCTTTGTAGTATCACTCTTAGCAAAGTGCTGGATGATTTCTGAAGGCTGTTATTGCCACAGTTTAAAGAAAATTCCTATTTCTCCCTTTGACCACTTGCCCTCCTTCATTCAATATCTGCACTTGGAGACTGAGAGGAACGATTCCCTGATGGGGAGAGCAACTCTTCTCCCACCTGGCAGTCAGCTGCTCCTCACAGAGCCCGTACAACTCTCTCTTGAGGTGAGCTAGCTGGCAGGTGATGCAAGGCACTTCTTGGATACAGGATCTGCACTGAAGAAGTAAGTTTAAGAAGCAAAGCCCCAAGAGTTTTGTAAAGCGTTGTCAAGACTCATGTGCCCATGGCTTTCCCAAATGGGGCACTTCTTAACTTTGCTCCCAGTGAGCAGTTTAACATGTTCAGCACAGACTCGGTAATACAGGAGGGTGACACCTTAAACAAAATAGAACAGTGTTAATATTGTACAGTAGGGGTCTTTCTTCTGATTATGCCTGTTTTTTATCTTGGAGTTTTTCAGAATGAGCTTTCCCCTTCCCCATCTGCTGCAAATGTAATTAATTTTAGAACAATCAGTGGTTTACGCATTTAGGAAAGCAAAGCTGTGTCCTCATGTGTTAAGCTCAGCTACAGATGCTGGATCCCATTGTTAGTAAGTAATTGTTTGGGATGCTATTTTTGTCATTTGGGTCAAAATGAAACAATCTAAGATTAGTAGCTTTATTGCAGTAAGGTATAGTTTGTTATTGTTCCCATTCCCAGTTTTTAATGAAGATGAGCTTGGTGCTAGGAGGCTTCCTGGAAACACAGTAGCCACAGGACAGAGGTTTTAAAGCTCTGAGAAGTGGTAAAATTATTTTTTAATTTCTGCATTAATTTGAGTAATTAGCAGAGCTGCATCACTCATGAGGTGCCCAGCCCAGCTCTCCAGATGCTGCAGAGGCTCCTTCAGCAACATGTAGCCTGTAACGTTGGAGCAGATAGAGCATGTTTGTGCTGTCCTCAAAGCAGGTTTCTCCCTGGGCATGTCAGGTAGAGCTACTGGGCAGCTGATGCTGTCTGACCACTGCTGCTTATTTAATGCAAAGCAAATCCATTCACTCAAGCTATTGTTTGCCATCGTTTGACTGCGCATACCCTGAAAAGTAGAAAAGTGAGTTAGGGTGGGGGAAAGCGGATAGTTGGGCGTGGGAGGGGTTGGAAGAAACTGTTGGAGATTTCTCCTGGACTTGGACAGTGCTGCTGGACATCAGCATAAAGCATGATGTTGCCCTGTGCTGTAGCCTGCAGTTCTTCGGCTGGCCCAGATGCTGGTGATAACTCAGCGGAGAGCATCCTTGTGTGCAGAGAAGTCTGGTTCCTCTGATGGGCTAAGCTAACATGGGAAGAGCTTTACCTGTTTGTGCATGGAGGATGTACTGTACTTCAGCACCAAAGCCTCTGCTGGTGCTTTTTACTATTTTGCTGGGCAGTGGTTCAGAATGACTGTATTCCAGGATATTAACAGACTTTTTAATTGTCTCCAAAGGGAAGGAAAGCACGTGGTCAGAGACTTGAAACAGTGAAATTATTTTGACCAAGTAACAAGAAAATCTGCTGCTGTTTTCCACCACTGTTTCCATGGACGCTGGGGTTGCATGAACCAGAGGCAGAGGTCTGCTGCTTTTTGTGAACGGGATGGTTTCTGATAGGACCATGGTTGTGAAGTAAATAACCGATACAGAGTGTGCTTTCAAGGTGGCACCTTGCAAAACCAAAGAATTACTTGTGTCATACCCTGTCTTTTCACAGAGGCACTCTGGAAGCTGGTGCATTTATAGCACAGATCTTGCCTGAAAGTTAAACGTTTGCTTAAGTGTTTGAAGACTTGGAGCTCAGGGTTGCAAACTCTTTTTGTCTGAGATTGCTTTTGCACACTCCTGTATGTTTGTCTGTTGTTAGGAAACGGTAAAATTAATCATCGGAATGGGGGAAACTCAGCAAACCTGACTCGTAGGCATTATGGAATGAGTGCTGGATGGCTCATGCAGTCCTGAAATGTCCTTGTGGCTGCTCTTCACCATCACTTCTGTCTTCTCCCCAATATTTTTTTGGCTCCCCACTCACCCAAGATTCTCTTCTCCTGTTCTTAGTGCATTGTGTTAGGTCTAGCAGAGCAGCATGGGATACTTAGAGGTGTGTAGCCCAAAACCAGTCCAGCTGTGTTTGGCCCTGATGCTGTTCATAGGGTGTCATCTTGTTGATGCTAGGTGGGGAGAGCGGTATGTTCACGTGTTATTAAACTGCGTTTAACTCCTTGCTTTGGAACATTCCTGGACTTGGAGTCATTTGTGCTTGAGTGAGTCTGATCACTAAATCTGCTTCTTAACAGCTCTCCCATAGCCCACCACCTCTTGGCTGCTGAACAGCAGAGCTTTGCCCAGCAGCCCTTACTGAGGGCAGACCCAGCTCGGTCAGAGTAGGAATGCTTGGCAGAGGCTTTCTGCCAGGGAGAGGGGTGGCGTTCAGAGGGACATCTGCCCTTTCTCATACCTCGTGCTTGCCCCACCTAACGTGTTCCAGCACACCCACTGCATATGTGGGTGGGGAGACATTTTAAATTCCATACGGCTCTTATTAGGGTGTTGAGGCATGCACATAAGCATTGTTCCTGGGCAGAGGGGTCATGCTGCTCTTGGGAACGGCAGGTCAGAAGTGCCATTTGCTGCACTGGAGAGCTGCACGCTTCAAGTGAGCAAGAGAGATAATGCCGCTCTTTAGGTATAAACTTCACAAATCTAGCACCCGTTTCTAACTCCTGCAGCAGCTGAATAGGGAATGTTTGCCACCGTGCCTTTCTATAAATCCCTAGCTTTGCTTCAGCTATGTGAAGTGCTGGGCTTCCGCATGCTCCAGGGTCCTTCTGGGAAGGTACACTGACTCCAGCTCACAAGCAAGGCTAGCTTACTTCCAGATAGCTGTCACGAGTTCTGTCCCAAACTGGTCTTCTGTCTGTTCATCACAGAAACAGTTTAGCTGAACCACCACTAATTAGAACCTGGTACTTAAAGTGCCAGAAGCAAGTGTGCCCAAATGTGGTGTCAGCAGCTGCTTCACCTTCGGCTGAGTCACCACTGCAGTGGGGACAGGGGACGAGAGGGGAGCACGGTGGCAGCCATCCCAAGGTGAGCTGTCCCTGCTGGGGAGCTGCAGCTTGGTCTTACACAAACAACAGAGCAAACGGCAAGCCAGCTAGTTAAGTTATGACCATGGGTTGCACCCCTTCCCTCACCCTTGTCCTTCTGCTTAAACCTGCTCCTTCCTCTCTTCAGGATTGTACGGGGATGCAGCACACCCACCCCCTGTCTTGGGGTGATGGGGTGGTGGTGGGGCACACAGAAGGGTAGAAGAGTGTTTGCATTCATCAAAATGAGAGCTGGGGGAGGGCTGAATGCGGACTGGGCATGCCTTAATCTTTAGGTTGCTTTTCAGATGCTAAAATACATAATTAGCCTTGTAGTAATGATTTATAACTTGCATTGCAACTCGTGTGTGAGTTTCTCTCCAGCCAGCTGACTGCCGCACGCTTCTCTCTGCAGAACAGCTCCAAGTTGCGTTAAATGATTCACTATTCCCACCAGGCACTGTTTGTCAAGCCTTGGCAGCTGATGCCAAATACAACTGGCTAAGCCCCTTGTTAGGTGTCTGTGTCTTTGCGCTGACCTTCTGTATACTGTGCCTGCCGCTGACTGATTCTGCAGCTGAGAAATATCTTTCTTTTTTTTTTTTTTTAATTTTATTTTTTCCCCTCTCCTTCATTTTGTTCCAGTTCTTATTGGACGTTCTTGGCAAGATGGAGCCGCCGACCTCCTCCAGACTGAATTCCAGGAAGAGAAGAAAAGATGGATCTGGCCCCAATGGGGCAACAGAGCTGGATGGAATACCTCCAAAAATTTCCCGACGCTCATTTGTAAGTAAGCAGAGATAGGAGCTTTAGGTCCTTGTGAGATTAGGACATGCGGCCATAACAGCAGAAAGATAAATGAGATGGTTTTTCTGTGGACACAAAAAACAAGGAGGGGGCAATAAGCAAATGACAGTAGCTATCCTTCTTGCAAAGCCAGTTCAAAATTTTCCTTTGTTCATACTAATAACATACTTACAACATGGGCTTAAATTAGGTCTGAGGCAAGCATCGCTAAGCCGCTTTTGTAGTGTGTCTGGCTTGTTCATAGTTACTTAAGCTGAACCCGAACAGGCATGCATATAGATATCCATGGAGAAATAAGCATTCACTTCTCACAGGTGGGTTTTCTTAAGTGACCCAGCGGGAGGAAAAAACACTCCAGACAAGCCTGTAACAACTCATGCACCTTGCAGAAAGCAGTCCTGTTCCAGTCAGGGGAACTGCAGGAGGGTCTGAAGTCTGTAAGCACCTGCAGAAGCAATCTACTGAAGCCGTGCTCTGAAACACGGGGAAGGTGACTGTTCGTTTGGTTCTCTTTGTCTGGCCGGAGACTGTGTTTGTGTTCCTGATACTCCAGAAGTGTTCATTAAAAAAAAAAAAAAAAAAAAAACAAACCACAAACAAGCAAAAAAAGAAAGATTTCTCCTTCTAGATCAACCTTGGGATGGCTTTAACAAACTAAAGCCAGTGTCGTCTCTTCTAAAGGGGGTCTGTGCCGGCTAATGCCAGTGTAAAGAGTTGACTTTAACTTGTCCTTGCCACAACATTGCAATGATGGGCTTTTTACAGCTCTTCTCTGCCCTCCTCCTGGAGCTGTCTTGCATATCACGTGTGCTCTAGTTGCTCTTTCCTTATCTCTGTCAAAAGCCAGCTGCCATCCCTGCCACGTCGTATTGGGGTCATAGTCCTTGGCAAAATACAGTGACGTGTTGCAGCTTTCCTCTTTTATAAGAACATTTTTGCTCTTCAGCAGTACTTCAGTCTTGTCCCAGGGCATTTGGCAGATGGTAACGAGGTGAGAGCAGCACCAGCAGCGAGAACTGGGGAGACAAGCATTTGGAATGGAGGCTTGAGGCGTTGCATGATTTATCCCATAGAGCCTTAAATACTTAACTGTTGTCAAAACTCACCCTGTGCCTCTTAAAGACCCCACATATTTCAGTAAGGAAAGAGAAGTGCACAGGTTATTCCGTGGGAATCTCTTGCTCTTCAAGTTGGTGTCTGTCCTGTGTTAGAAATAAAGCATCTGTCTGTGAACAGCACAAGGCAAGTAATATCTAGCCACTTTCTAAACTTCCTGGCTATTTTTTAGCCGCAGGGCTAATGCAGACCTCCTGATGAAAGATTTCTTTTTAATTCCTTTGTGAAAGGTTGGTTTATTGTAGCAAGAGTAATAGCATTGCCTAACTCTGACATTACCTTAAAGCTTTTGCTGCTCCCAGCTAAACAGCTGGCTGGCGGAGTGTTCCCCTAGAGCAGCAGGGCTCCACAGCAGATGGTGGTAGCAAGCCTGCCGACGCGTAATCCTGTCATGTTGTGCACATCGGGTTGAGTCCTGACCCTTTGTAGGCACTGACAACTGCAGTAGGAGCTTTTGAGAGCACTTCTCTGTGATCCCCTGATAATTTTGATCAGTGTTTTAGTGCATTTATTCCTGGCTTCGTATCAGGTATGTGCCAACAAAACTGCATAGGATCTGGTTTTATTCACAAGTCCCAGATGTAATGGCAGTGATGAAAGGAGAGAAGCGCAGGCCTCACCGCACAGTAAGGATCCTGGTAGAGGAGGTGGTGTGGGAAACACAGGTATTAGAGGCTCAGTAAGTTAGAGGAGATTTTCAGCAGTATCTGTGTGCTCGAATGTGGTGGTCAGCGGTTGCTTTCCTGTGCTCTTCACTTTGAGCACTCTAATAAGGAATGACATTAGCAGCGGTCTTTCTGGGTGCAGTGGTGCTGGGCACCAGGGCAGGATGCTGCAGTGGCACAGGAAGCCAGAGAGGAAACTGCTGATTAGGTTTTTGCAGCTTGAAGGCGTTACTGTAATGACCTTCAAGCTTGTTTCCTAGTTTTCTGGCTGAGGAAAGAGACATCCGTTGCTGCCCCTGGCCTTCCAGCTAGAAGGAAATTGAGCTGTTTGTTCTGTTATGGGAAGGGCAGATGTTCTGTTTCCATTCAGAGGAGACCAGAAACGATACCTGGACTTCAGCTGCTGCTTAAACTTACTGCTGTGGTCAAGCTAGTAGATCAGAGGGGTTTTCCTGTGGCAGTTGGAGATACTCTGCTAGAGATCAAGGTCAGCCTCTCCCTGTGCATGGCTCAGAAATGGCTGACGATACACATGTTCCCTATGAATTTGTGCTGCTGATGGTATTGCTCTTCTGCCTGTTCATGTACTCAAATCGAGGAGCTGTTACAATTTGTACATCACAACACAAGCACTCAGGCACAGCAAAGTGATGGTGTTGCCTGGGTGGGTGTAGCTGGAGCTGTGGCAGTGAGGTTTGGTGAAGCTTAGCTTGTGCTGCTCTGAACCGCCATTTGTCAGAAGTCTGTCTTTACCAGCTGCAGATCTCAGCCTCTGGTTTTCTTGGGTCCAGTATGACTACCACCTTCTTAACTCGACTTTTCTCTCTTTCTCTCTAAACTCAGGCTAATCACCCTGCAGGGCTGTTTTGAGGTTTAATGCTAATTAGTCTTTCAGTACATGTGTTTGAATCGTGCAGAGGCACCAGGAGTCACTCGGTGACTAGGACACTGCAGTGGCGATGCTGCCGCTGTGTAGTGCACTCACCTGGGCAATCTCACAGCCAACCTTCTCTGGTGGTTTAGGGACTGAGGGAACCGGCTCCATTTTCAGATGAAGTGGAAATCGACTACAGCAAGCCCTACATCAGAGTAACGTATGAAGAAGCAATGAGAGGGACCCCATGTAAGTAAAAAAAACAACAGACTGGAAGGGCTGTATAAATGCTGGGTTGGGGAGGGACGGGTGTGATTTTGATACCCCTGAGACTGAACCAACCTTGTGTATGGGCCGGGTTTGCAGCCAATGACTTAGTGCTTTGGTGATTAGATAACTTCCCATGTGAAACTGAGCCTGCCATTGCAAATGAAATTGGAGCCTTTGTATGTGAGCAGCTGTACTTCACCAGTAAGACTATTTGAAGCAAGTAGGTATTTGTGTTTTAGCTCTTCCTGTGCCACTGACAGCTATAGAGTAGTATCAGAGTTGAACATTTTTCTGCACTATTTTGTCTGAGGCAGCTTAAAGTTAAGCACTTTAAAAGTCATCTCTTCTGAAACTTGAAATGGGCAAGTAAAACCAACATACGTATTTGTCCAGAATGTCCCAGTCTAGCCTGGATTTGAATTAAAGTCACATTAGACACAGGAGGCCAGCCCACAACAACAAGAACATATGCTTTTATTCTCTAAACCAGGCTGGGAAAAGTACTGTTCTCTTTGCAAGTCCAACAGGGAGGCAGAGGCAGGGCTGACTCCTGAAGGATGCCTGCCCTCTCTTGCCAAATAGAGTGTGCAGACAGTGCTGTCTGACTTGGTCTCTCTGATATGGAAACCAAGACAATAAAAATGCTGCACTTCTACCTACCTGACTGCTGCTGAGAGATGAGCCAGCTCAGATTGAGACCCGGCAGTGGTTTCTTGCGGGAGGTTCTAGAAATCCAATGCTTTTCACAGTCCACATTAATTTCCCAGCTGAAAGTCTCCAGAGCCTGCACAAAGGTCTCTGATTTCGACAGCAATGGCTCTCCTGACTGCTAAGACTAAAACACACTGCGTGCTTCCTTGTTGCTGTTTATGCCTGTGCTCAGGAACTGCAGCTGTGGCAAGTATGGAGGAAAAGGGAAGGATGTCCCAGCCAATTTCCAGACCATGACTGTACTTTAAGAAAGGCCTGCCAGGACCAGCCCCCTTCTGGTATACAGAAAGCTTTTGCAGTCTTGGATCTCCAGATCCTTGGCTCTCCAGAGCCTCGTGGCATCTTCAGACTGAGCTGGATTTGCTGAAAAGTGATTGTAAGAGCCTGTCCTCAGATGGACTCCTCTGCTTAGCTGGAATTTAACAACCCTACCTTTGCATCAACTCATCCTCCCAGGCTCTGCCTACGAACCTTCAGGGCCCTGCCCAGACCCATGGGGTTTCAGCTCTCCTTGTAGGTCCTCTCTCTGCCCCTGCCTCGCTGCAGCTTTGGTGTGCCTCTGCTCACACAACTCTCTGAGCCTGAACTGGGCCAGAGAGCTAAGAACACCTGGCTTTCTGTTACTGGCAGCAAGAGGGCTGGAGTTCTGTGTGGTCCTAGGAGACCAGAAGCCAGGGAGCCTCCTGCTATTACGTGGCAGTGCTAGGCTATATCACTTCACCTCTGTCCTGACCTCAAATGGAAGAGCTACAGTTTCCCCTGGCAGAGGTGGCCTGAGGAAAGTTTTGTTCCTCCTTACTTATCTATGGATTTAGCTGGTGGTGCCAGCGGTTCAGCAGAATTGTATCTGCTTGTCCAGATGGGTTTTTGGATACAGCCATATACTTCATAAGACTGGGGGAGCCGATGATACTGGTGGGGAATCAGAACAGTCTGGTCCCTCAGCCAGACTGGTAGCTGTGGCAGTGGGCTACAGAGGATGCTGAAAAAGTCCTGAGATGCCATCCTGTCTGGTGGGGAGAAATCGGGCATCTATGAAACATTTTGGCCGGTTTCTTTCTGGTAGCTCACTGCTGTGCAAAAAGTTAATGCTGCATTTGGATTGCCAGAGGAGGGAGATGTCCAGGGTTTGCTTTTCCCTGGGTCTCCCTTCACCTTGTTTTGGTGGATACGTGTTAGATTTTGAATCTGTCTTTGAACATGGTTGTATTTCAGCTCTGCCCTTGGCTGCATTCATTCCCATGTGGGAAGGCAGAGCACCAGCCATTTCTCTTCACAAATCTTTCCTGGCTATGGCTCTGCATTCTGCCAGTTTTCTGCAATGCCCACATGAGTTTCAGGAGGTCCACAAATGCAGGCACAAGCAGCAGCTGCTTTTCCAGAAGGCATCTTAACAAATGTCTCTCTGTCTCTTTGGCACAGTGGATCGCCCCGTCAGAGTTTATGCTGATGGAATATTTGATTTGTTTCACTCTGGGCATGCCCGGGCCTTGATGCAAGCGAAGAACCTCTTCCCAAACACATACCTCATTGTCGGAGGTAAGGAGTGACCTTGTTGACTTTGGCTGTCATAAGAGTACGGTTTATGTCTGCCTGTGGTTGTGCATACAGATGGCATAGCAGGGTTTTTGTCTTTATGGCCTTAGTGGCTCTCACTGCAGCCAGTTATCCCAAATGTTCTTGGAGTCTTATTGCAATATATTGAGAATTAATGCGCCTGCAGAAAGATATCCTGTACCAAACGAGCACTTAAGGAAAAGATTTCTGATCAGGCTGTTTTAATTTGACCCTTCTGTTTTTTGACAGATACTGGTGAGTTGCACATCTGAGTATCAAAATATATTAGGGGCAGTTGAGCATCTGCCTCTTGAATGAGACAGTTAAAGAATGAGGCACAGACCCTCCGTGGCTGGTTAAGCTTTGTGTCACCTGTATCGCCTTGCAAGTCACTCCCCCACTCCAGCTCTCTGCCAGGGATTGCTTATGGTTAATCCCAAACAGGTCCCACTAGGAGCGTGGAGATAACGGTGGTTTCATGGGCATGGTGCCTGGCCACATGGAAGTCCGTTAGGCCCCATTTCTCCAATTAAAAGTTCCCCATTTTGTCTGTTAGGTTCCAAAGTCTTTAGATGATGCCAGGAATATCCTGCTGACTGCCTGAGGGGATCTAGCAGAGGTGTTTCAGCCAGGCCTCCTTCAAGAATATAACCGTGAAAAAAGAAACCTTTTCTTCTGGCTGTGGTAATGTGCTGGCCTCTGTCCAGGCAGTGCCTGTGCCCGTACCTTCACCCACCTTAAAGACGCATCAGGCTGTGCATGTTGTCTGTCAGGAGGTGACCTCTGGTCAAGCTGCATAATGATGTTAAAATATCAGAGCTGAGAATACCTTTAACTAGTTTTCTCAACTACCATTAGCTTTCTGAAGCAAAATTAAACTCTGATCCTGCGCTAGAACGATCGTAACATCTTTGTGTGGTTTGTTTCCTTATCGCAGTATCACTCGATGCTGAGGGCGTTTTTACAGTGGTACTTCTGCATTTTTTGTGTGTGCTACAGTAGTGTCTGGAAAGAGGAAGGGAGGGAGGAGAGCTGAAAGAGTTGCTCCAACCTACAAAAACACTCTGAGCTTAGAAATCTTGCAGGCAGAAAGGCATCACCATATACATCAATGATGTACATCAAGCAGGAAAATAACTGCAGGTCAGACTATTAACACGTTAATGTAATGAGGTGTATAGCCATGTGCTCTGCTTCTGGGAGCCTGGTGAGGAGGTGAAGGGCAATGAGCAGCTCCCCTTGCACCGGGAACTGAGACAAGAGGCCACAGCCCAAGTGAACGTAAGCTCCAAGCTGGGAGCAGTCTCACCCGCTCTTTATCATCTGTTTGTCTAGAACATAAACACGTGCAATACCAGTGAGACTGGTAATGCCTTGTTTACTTTTGAGCCTGATAACCAAATAAAACTCCCTCCTTCTCGTTGTCTTAACATTGCAGATTATGAAGAGTTGTTCATTTACTTTCTCATAGAACATAATAATTAAGCTAACCTGATTTGCTGTGATCTCACTCTCTGTTTTAATACAACTTTCCAAGAACTAGACTGTGATATGGCATTTTATGAAATAAGGAGCTTAGGGAATGGGTTTTTTTATGGGCTTCAGTTTCCAGGCCTGAGACATTCATAGGTTAATAAGCAGGTTTCTGCCTGAGAACGCCCCAGGTGCCATTTCATACAGGAGAGTTGTCTTCTGTATTGGCTGGGCTTCTTGGTAAGCATTATAGGCTCTAGAGACCTTGAGGGCTTGGAGTGCTTGGGCAGAAATCCTCCAAAGAGCCTGCCTAGAATTGCTGAGGAGTTTAGTGCCCTGCACAGCTCCCTGTTCCTGGTGCTTTGTGGCTGGAAAAGCTGGGTTTGAAAGTGCCAGCACCAGCTTCCATTAGCAGCTGGCGTGGCCTGGTTTAGCAGGGAGGTGTGCAGGGTCCTCTGCTGTAAAGCACGGGGGTAAGTACCTCAGGCTCACTCTTCTCTGTGCCTGTTTCTTCAGTCTGCAGTGATGAGCTAACCCATAACTTCAAGGGCTTCACGGTAATGAATGAAAATGAGCGGTATGACGCCGTGCAGCACTGTCGTTATGTGGACGAAGTGGTGAGAAATGCGCCGTGGACGCTCAGCCCCGAGTTCCTGGCAGAGCACAGGGTAATTTGTGACATCTGATCCGTTCTGATCCGTTCCGAATTTTGATTAGCCTCTGTTTGTGCTTGCTGCTTACAGCAAGAATTCGTTCATGGGGATGACCTCTGCCTGAGCAACCAGTTTCTGTTGCAACTCCTTCAGTATAGAATGAACTGGGTTATGGGAATTGAGTGGGTTTCTTGGGAAACGAGAAGCATTTGCTGAGCTGGCAGATAATGTTAAAATAAGGTAGAGATTGTGACATGGTGAAAAAGCCTGAGAGGGTTCTCGCTGTTCCAGGAGAAGCTGATGCTGGTTACAGATTGGTGTGAAACACAGTAGGGAGAGAATACTATGGGTTGGAAGGGATTTCTGGAGTGCATCTGGTCCAACTCCCTGCTTACAGCAGGAGCAGCTTAGATCTACATCAGCTTCCCTGCAGCAGGAGACCAGACAAGCTGTCTTGAGAGTCTTTTATCAGTTGGTAAGATAAAGTGAAAGGAGTCTCTAACATCTGTTGAACTGCTTTGGGAGGTGAGGGAGTCTCCCAGGAAGCTTGCTTAGTTTACCCTTGTTGGCATTAACAAGCCATTTCTCTGTGGAGCTTAGAACAGCTGTGTCCTTAGTCCCAGACTTTCCTCTCTGGTGTGTGCTTACAATTGATATGCAGTTGCCGGTGAGAACTTGGGACTGCTTTGTGCTGCTTTTTAAGAGAGGAAAGTGCCTTGCTGTTCTCTGTCACACCCCTGTGTGGAGGTGTTGAGCAAAAAGTTACCGTCCTTTGACAGAAAGCGGGAGACCTGCATGTTCGAGATAAAATGTTGACTCGCGTGCTTTCTTAATTTTCAGATCGACTTTGTTGCACACGATGACATCCCCTATTCTTCTGCTGGCAGCGACGATGTTTATAAGCACATAAAAGAAGCAGGTGGGTCTGGGTCAGATTCTCCAGGGCTTCCTGTCAAAGGTGTCCTGTAGTTTCTCCTGTGCCCCTGTATGGCAGGATTATGCCTGGGGAACTGGCATAGGTCTGCCCAGGAGGCTCTGAAGGCAGAAAGAAGCCCAGCTTTGGGCCCTACTTCATAAGGCTAGGACTGTTCCATGTCCCAGGCCAAGCATTGCCCAGCATTAATTCCCACTTCCAGTCTAGTTGCTGTCATTAAATTAACAGCCACCTTTTGAAAAAATACTACAGTTTGGCTTACAGATTCTCACAAATGAAGAATGTCATTAACTTAGTGGCTCCTCTGGCTGTGGGAGTGCAGCTTATTTAAATCTATCCAAACCCAGCCATCAGAGCTTGTTATATTACCACCCCCTAATTGTAGGATGACTTGTCCTGTCCTTGTCACCACACTGTTCTTATATGCAGTGGATTGTAGTCAATAGTCTTTAAACCAGCCAAAGTGAAGAGCTCTTCATTAGAAGGTGTGGTATTTTGACATTGTTTTGACATGCTTTGGTCTTACTTAGGACTTCCTTGTAGTCCCTGAAAGGAGAACTCTGGTACTGTATATTCAAGGACAAAGACATGGTGGGTGTGAGGACAGTTAGGAAATGAGCTCTTGACAGGAGGGACTGTTTCCTAATAGAGGTGGAAGCAGCTTTTTGCCATGTGTCTTGCTACAGCTGTTCTGGGTCCTGTTCCCCAACTTTAGGCATGTTTGCACCAACTCAGAGGACTGAAGGGATCTCAACATCAGATATCATCACCCGGATCGTGCGGGACTATGATGTTTATGCCAGGCGGAACCTGCAGCGGGGCTACACAGCTAAAGAGCTCAACGTCAGCTTCATAAACGTGAGTTGAAGTGTGTCTCACCACAAGCTGTGTGAAGCAGGATCTTGCAGAGTGTTGAGGTGTAGAGTCTTGTCTAGTGGTAGCACAGAACTGCCGTATGCCAGTAAAAGACCAGTCTGCAGAGCTAAGCAGTTGCACCAAACCAGTGTCCTTGGAGTAGAAATTAGACTACTTCTGCCCTTGAAACTGCCTCTGGGATGCACCCAGAGGAACTGGGGTTTTGCTAATACTGCTCCATTGTCAGAAATGGCTTGGTGACGTTTTACCTGTTGAAAGAGCTGGAGACAGGGTGTGTGGCAAAATGTGTGTTTTCTTGAATTGAGCAAAGTGTGGGTTGTTCTTGGCAGCAGCTGCTGTGTCTCATCTCTCTCCTCTTCCCTCAGCCACCTTCTTAAGGTAGAGTCATTTGTTAGGATAAAATCTGACCCTGTTCTCACTGTACTATTCCCTTCCTGGAGGTGCAGGAGCAGCAGTGCTTGGGTAGGAGAGAAGGACATGCTCTGATCCTGTGCTGAGCAGCTCTAGCCCACAAGCAGAATACATGGCAGAAGGCACTTCTGATGTTGAAAGTAAAGTAGTAAACTTTTTCTTTTTATCAGTCATGCCTATTTTTTTAAATACAATAGAATAAAAAAATTAAACAGGAGTGGTAACGGCTGCTTGGCCTCACTTTGGCTTGTAACTCTGCCTCTGTTTAAAAATGCCCAGCCAAAAGAACTTGTGCTATCGTGATATGCAAAGAGACTTTCAGCAGGTCACTCAAATCTAATCTGTATATTGTATAAATATTTCCCTCTTCCATGCACTCCTATTAGATAGTGCTTATCTTTGGGTTTAGTCTTGCTCTGCGTATTGTGCCAGTGCCTGCCACAAAGTGTCTCACAGCCCTGCTGTGTCTGCCATTTAGTCTAGGGAAGAAATGTCACTGAACTGAGGGAGAAGTGTCACGAGGCTAATGGAGATGCTGAGTCTTAAGCAGCAGTTCAGCGTAGTAACACAGAGCAGAGGTGGTCACCACTCAGATCTGGTGAGCTGTATTCTGATCCACCACTTACTGTACAGGAGAAGAAGTATCACCTCCAGGAGCGTGTGGATAAGGTGAAAAAGAGGGTGAAGGATGTAGAGGAGAAGTCAAAGGAATTTGTCCAGAAAGTGGAAGAGAAGAGTATCGATCTCATTCAGAAGTGGGAAGAGAAGTCCCGGGAGTTCATTGGCAATTTCCTGGAGATGTTTGGCCCAGAAGGTGCATTGGTAAGGAGCCGCTCTGGGAAAAGGGGAAAGGGGATTTTGGAGAGCTTGGCAGTCATTGTAGGGCTTCTGGATCCCACACTCTGCAAAGCAAAAGTTTACGGTTTGTTGCAGTGCTCGATGCACTGTTGGTCTCCAGACAAGCTGTCCCAGGCTTGGGCAGCCTGTTTGCAGGCAGCCCTCACCCTTGCCAACTGGATAGCACCAGTTATGGTTGTAGCATGAAAAGTCCTCATGTCCTGCAAGCCAGCCTGGAAAGTCCAGCTTGTATCCTGCAGGCCACTGAGCAGCCAAGAGATTGGCAGTCACTCTGTCACTGGCCGGGGATGAGTCTGAAGCTGCTTGGTTTTGCCAGGCTCACCTGTGCTGCCGGGTAAATATCACAGGCACTTCATGTTAGAAGTGCTTGAAAATGGGTGATGATTACAGTGTATGCAGTTTCCAAAGCCTAGAGCGATCCTTGGGCTTTTTCTGCTCTTACATTGCACGAGGCACTGAAGGAGCACAAGAACAATGCTGCACAAGCTGTAAGTAGTGTCTGTTTCCATCACTGTTTGAGCCATGCTAACTGTCTTCCTGCTTCCATCACTAGAAACATATGCTGAAGGAGGGCAAGGGCCGGATGCTGCAGGCCATCAGCCCAAAGCAGAGTCCCAGCAGTAGCCCCACACACGACCGCTCCCCATCTCCCTCCTTCCGCTGGCCCTTTTCAACCAAGACTCCT
Source organism: Gorsachius magnificus (assembly GCA_034008185.1). Taxonomy (NCBI): domain Eukaryota; kingdom Metazoa; phylum Chordata; class Aves; order Pelecaniformes; family Ardeidae; genus Gorsachius; species Gorsachius magnificus. Next base: position 37,185,695 of record CM067087.1, read on the forward strand.
CCTTCCTCACCGGCCAACCGCTCCAGGAATGAGTCTACAGTCACCTATGACATCAGTGAGGATGAAGAGGATTAAGCTACCAGCCGGGATTTGCTGCGAACCGCTAATAGCCGAATCCTAAGTTCAGACCCACTGGGGAACTCTAAATGAGCAAGAGAGCCATAGGAACAGGGCTGACGGTGAGCACAGGGCCTTGAAGGCACCCGTTGCTCTTAGCAAGGGCTGCTGCCTGGAAGCACATTCAAACCTCCTCTCCCTTTTCCTCCCCAAATCCCCTTTTATTGTTTACATTCTAGTGGTTTCCAGGGGGAAGATGGTTTTTATATTTTAAGAAAATACCCTTTTGAAGCGCAAAGAATAGCACTCAAGCGTGGCTTCTGTTTTGGTTTCTTTTCCCTTGTTAAACCTCCGGGCAAGAGGGAGAATGGGAAGACCCATCTGTCTCTTCTTTCCTTCAGCTCCTCTCTCTTACTTTACTCCCCCCACCCCCAGGCAGTATCCGTGCCGCTGCCAAATGAAAGACCCCTTGGTTCCTCAACCAGCGTGACCGCGAGAGCACGCAGGAAGCGGTGGTGTAAAGAGGCTTCTAGGAAATAGAGACATCTCTGCTGCACTGGAGACAGTAGGAATCTATCCAGCAGACCCTGTAGTGCTCGCGCACCTCTTAGCTGAGCTTCCCAGCGTGTCGCAGTGAGGATGTGCTGGGAAGGGGGCCACCAGCTTAGCACACAGGAGTTGCACCCTGGAAGAACTTGCAGCGCCATAGAGTCGCACACCCCGTAAGCGTGCAGCATTTGCAGCTCCACATTGTATGGGGGCTGCAGGGGAAAGGCCTTCCCAGCTAATCTTAACAAGACTGCTAAACCTTGAGCTAAAATTCAGCCCCCAGTCGCTGTCGGAGAGAAGAGAATGAATCTTTGCTTCGGGGCACTTGCTGTCTGTGCGTTTCCTTGGGTGTGTGAGCCCAGGTAGGAAATGAATGTGTGTACTCTTTTGAGAAGTTCTTGTCCCAGTCTCTGGTGTGTAATAAGTTTTACTGTCTGTCCAAATGGCCCCTCAACACTGTGCTCTGTGCGTGTTTGTCTGTGTTTCAGTTGCTGTGCTCTGTGGGCTGGAGCAGTCCTTTACACTGGTGCCGTGAAGTCGCTGCTGTAAGGACACAAAACATGCATTCGTACAGCCAGTTTGCTGTCCGTGTTGGTGTGTGCAGCTGGACAGATGAAGGGCACGTTTTACCCCAGTGAAGGGTCCCGGTCCCGTGTGACAGTTACCTGGCTTGCGCAATAAATGCACAAATCTGTGCCCGCTTACTCCGCTCCTTGAGGCAGGCCAGAAAGAGCATCAGAGAGTGCTGCAGCTTTTTAAGATTTTAAACGTGTAATCTGCTCGTTTGAAACCATGGTCCAAGTCGTGCCTGCTGTCGTGTCTGTAATAAACACTGAGCTTCATGGCCTACGGCTCCCCGTGGGCGGTTGCCCTCCCCGTGCCGCATGCCTGTGCACAGAGCAGGTCCGCGCACCCTGTCCCGGCAGCCATCACTGGAGGGACCGGACTGTCTGTCGCGTAGCTGTGAAGCTCCCACTTGCTTTTCTGTTCAGGTTTGCCTGTGATATGCATTGTCTCTGGGTGGAGCTGCTGGGCTGAGTTGCCTGTCTCTTCCTGCGATGCTGGGAGCAGAGGACGGCTCGGAGCCTGGTCAGCAATGCTGCAGGGAGGTCTTCAGAGTGGGATGCGGGGCTCGGGGAGCAGCAGGTGCAAGGAGGCAGATCGTCAAGTGGCTCTGCACAGTGCGATGCTTCCAGGGGACGCAGTGACCCTGAGGTAGGAGCAGGCTGCCGCTTTTCCCAGCTTTTATGTTGCTGATCCTTTGTCACGCTGCCCAAAGGGCTTGACAGAGACTCTGTGCTTCTGTTGAGGCCAGAGCCGGTATGGGAAAGGGTCTTTTGGGGATTCCTCATCTGCCACTTGCACCTCTCCCAGCAGGGACGTGCATGGCTCTGGCAGCGTGGCTGGCTGCTATGGACTTTTAAGTTGTAAGGAGCAAAAATTGTCACTTGGTACAAGCCAGTTAATCCCCTGGTTTATCAGTGGTAGAGCACTTACTTCATATTGCCCACATTCTCTCTTCCCTCGTCTTCCCCACCTTCCCTACCTCACCCTTCCCTCACTATGGGCGTTGCATTGCTTTCCCGAGCCGGATCACAAAGGCCAGGCTGCTCTAGAGCCTTACTACTATTTTAAACACAAGTTATGCAACAGTATTCTGTAAATTTGGATAACAGTGGTGTTTTGGATGGTGGTTTGTTCCGCAGAGACCTTAACGTATTTCTTGGTCTCTCTGCAAAACCTGGGGTGCTTGGTAAGAAGCCAGCCATGGTTTTACACATAGCTTGGAATAACAGAGCTGTTTCTTGTAACCAATAATCCCTGCTTCCTCCTTGCACTTAAATTAAATTGGACACTCAAATCCCAGACTAGTCTTTTTTTCTTTTTTTCCTTTGTTTCCTTCTGGATTGCTGGACCAGCCTCATCTCCAGCACTGCCCTGTCCTATCAGGAGTAGGACAGAGCTTGATCTTTGGGCAAAACATGTGAGCCAAGTTCTCCAGGAATATCGTGTTACCCACAGATATACCCAGTGCTGCTGTTTGAGGGCTGTCACCCCTAGCCCATCCCACACTCTTCAAAAGAAGCATCCAGAAGAGAGATGCTTGAATTAAGCATGAAGTAAGAGGCTGAATGGAAAAATGAAACTTTACTAGCATGAATTGGAGAACATGTGGAGTTTGATGGTGCTAAATCCAGAGGTGTCAGCTCCTGCGAGACAGCCCTACCTCAGTGCCTCTCTAGACCTGGGGCATGAGGCTGCTGGCACCAGCAGCCAGCCCTGGGAGAGGGTTTGCTGATGGCAAAAACAGCAGCAGCAGGGCAACGCTGGAAGGTGCCAAGGAAGCTGGTGGAAGCAAGACCTGAAGAGTGTGGCACTTTACAGCATATTGCTTAGAGCTGTAGGAGAAAGTCTTTAATCTCTTGAGGAAATGACAGCACACGCCTGCACTGACATGATTTTGTGCATTTTATAGAGGGTTGGGACCTTATTGTGCGGTCTGGTTCTTGTAAGCAGAGGCAGGTGCTGGAGCAGCGAATATGCCTGGCAGTAGCAGTGACCTTGGTGGGACTGAGCCTGCATCTTGCCCCCTGCCCTCAGGGTGGGCTTCTTGCTGCCAAGGGCTCCCTGGTATAAAGGTGTGGGCTTCTTACCTGCTGCAGGTAAGGAGCTGAGGCTGATTCTCTGATGGGGGGAGCCGACACCCATATTTTGTTCCTTTCCTGGGTGTTGCTTCTTGGCAAAACCATGTGCTTTCTGGGTCCCAGCGCTTCTGCGGGTGCTAGGAAGGTGTGTTGGTAATGGCCCTGTACTGTGGCCAGGAGTCTTGGAATGAATTGCCAGTCCATCTTCTGGCTGAGCCGTTTTGCTTTGAACACAGTCACCTTTAAAAAGCTCTGAGTCACTTTTTCCCGTCTCTTCATGGAACAGAAAACTTGCTTTTTCCCCAGAATGAATCAATTAAATAAGCAGAAGCTGGGAGCTGTGGCTTTCTGACTCTGCTTCCCTGACATGTGGCACTGGCCGCAGGTATTATGGTGGGAGGGCACCAGGGTGCAGGTCAGGGGAAGCTTCAGTGGGGCCCAGCAGCAGGCTCTGGTCTCAGTGCTGATGATCTGGCATCTGCTGCCCATCTCCCAGTCCTGCCGTCACCTCCAGCCCCGCAGCAGCGGCTGCTTCAAGCTGGCTCTTCCCGGTCAGCGTTTGCTGTGCTGGTTTCTCTGTACGGGCCCGTGTGTACACCATGTGTCTTACTGGCTTGTTCTGGAGTTGGGTTTTTGGCTTTTATGTTTAGCCAAATAAATGCAAAATCATTTTACTCTGTGTGTGCCAGATCCCTTCTGCTGCCATAGCACAGCCAGCTCCTGTCGTGATCTCCTCACCTGCCATCTTAGCAGTGGTTTGAGTGAGAAGATGCTTCAGTGGGGGTCAAAAGATTACCCAGTGATTTCTCCAAGTCATCATCCCTCCTGATGTCTGTCCCCACCTCTGTTGTAGGTGTAGAGTAGATCCCGGTACCGGAGCAGGTCCTGGGCAAGGCTGGTTAAGGCAGCATTAACTAATTGCCAGTGTTATGAAGGTGCTTCAAGGCTCCTCCCTTTGCCTGGCCCTAGGCTGGCCGGTGTGGATGCTCCCACTGTGCTCTCGGGAGCAGCCACTGCTGTGGAGGACATGCCCCAGGGATGGGCCAAACCCATCCAGAGGTCTCAGGATAAAATGCCACTGCCCTGGCGTTGCCTTGGCCGTCGGACCCCAGCGAGCAGCACCCAGAGGTCAATGTCACAGCTGGGTGTTGGGCACCTTGTGACAGCCCCATGTCATGGCTGTGCTGGCCTGGGCTCCATCTTCCTCCCCCTGTGCGGAGTCATCTCCCACCCAAGCCTGGGCAGGGGACGATCTCAGCCCGGTCACCGACGCAAGACTCAGGTACAAATCTGTCTTTATTCGGTGGCCGACAAGAGCCCCCTGGGCTGGAGGTGACTTCACGATCACTTTGGCTTGTGGCTTTTGGCTTTCAGACCCTTTGACCCCACACCAGTATGCCCTTTCCCCCTCTGTTGCCAGCAGCTCCCCAGGGCTGGAGGAGGAGGAGGAGGAGGAGGTGGCTGTACAGGGCAGACCAGCCCCTCGCCCTACTCTGCCCCATGGCACCCCAGTTGCTCCCTCCTGCTCACGCCTTGTCACCAGTGCCTGCGGGTGTGAAGCTGATGGGCTGGTAGCCCGGCTTGTCATCCTGCTTGCGGTAGTACATCCGCGTCACCACTGCCAAGATGAAGGTCTGGGGGATCAACAGTTGCATGTTCATCTCTGGAAGAGGAGAAGGGTCATTTGAAGCTGCCTTCATCCACCATGCCCATTCCCCACACCCTGCCATGTGGTGGAGGGGCTCAGCCGGGAGCACACCACACCGTTCCCCCATCTCCCAACTTACGCTGCGACCTAGCCTTGGAGGAGAAGGGTGGAGAGCAGGCAATGTTGCCGTTGTTGGCCAGGATGCTGAAGATGGCGGGCTGCAGTGCCGTCAGGAGGAGGAGAATCTGCAGCCACCAACATGGTGAGGGCCGTGTCGTTGCCAGGCTCTGCCCTTCACCTTCCCCACTCTCCCGCAGCCAGACCTGGCTCTCACCTACCGGTGGCTCCTGCCCTGCCATCTCCCCCCACACTGCCTCATCCCCTTCGTGCCAGAGGAGCCCCTCACCTAGGGGGCAGACAGGCGGGACAGGGGCTCACCTGGAAGCAGAAGAACTTGGCCTTAATGTTCTGCTCGGTCAGGTGCAGCCGGGCCTGCCGGAAGAGGATGGCCAGGGCCCACAGCCCAAAGAGGGTGGAGGCGCCGACCACAGTGTTGATCCAGAGGGCCACGCTCTCTGCCGAGATCTGAGGGGGGGGACACAGAAAATGCACTTGGGCTGACCAGGCTGCTGGGCAAGGTGAGGGCTGGTGGAGGCTCCCTGTCCAGGATGTCACCCTGCCCATCCCCATGCCCTGGCACTCACGTCAGCGGGGTTGTAGTTCCCATCGGTAGCCAGAACCAACCCCAGGAAGACGGCGACCACCCTGCAGAAGGCGTACTGGAAAGTCCCCAGCATCAGCAGTTGAAGCTTTCTCCTGGCACAGCGAGAGAGACTGGTAGCACCCTCAGGTCCCTGAGCCCCTGTCCAGGGACTTCTCTTCCACCCCAGCAGAAGCAGAGGGTGAAAGCCCTCCCTGGGGGCAGGAGGTTACCCCAGCTCTCCCTCACCTGCTCATGATCATTCGGGGCAGGCAGGGGCAGCAGCAACAGCAGGGCCCAGTGCTGACCACCATGGGTACATCCTTCAGGGTGCTGAGCACCGCCTCCTTCCCCCCAAAGCCCTCCACCATGACCAGCATCAGGAGGTAGAAGCAGATGGAAAAGTACCTGGGGAGGAGGAGGAGGAAGGCAGGTCAGGCCCCGTGGGCTCCCCAGTGTCCCTGCCCCAGGGTAGCCGATACTCACGCCGTGGTAGCCATCTCCACCACCATCATGGAGCGTGGGATCCACAGCCCAAAGCAGCTGACCACAGACACAACCTGTGGGAGACATGAGCTTGGCACACTGCTGCTCCCCCCTCTTGTGGGCTGGCACCCCTTGGGCAGCCCTGGCCCCCCAGGGTGCTGCCCCCCACTACCCCCGTAGTCCAGCTCACCGTAGGGGCCAAGCTGCTCCAGCAGAGGGTCTTCATCTTGATGGGGCAGCGGATCTTGCGGGTGAGGTAGAAAGCCTCTTCCACAAAGATTGCAACCGACAGCAGCGTCATGATGGTGGCGAGGCCCATGATGGCGAGCTGGGCCATGTCCAGCTCTGCTGGGGAGGGGCAAGAAGTGGGCTCCATCCTGTCCTGTCCCCCCTGGGGCCACCACGGCAGGGAGCTGCCACCCGACCCCCCACTCCGCAGGTTTGGGAAGCCCCTTGCCGCATGCTCTACATGTCTGGCTGTGCCAGAGCTGGTGCTTCTGCCCTGCTGCACCTATGTCCCATGTCACCTGCCCTGGTGCTGAGGCCCCAGCAGCACCCCGCTGCCTCCCCATTCCTCAGGGCTGCTCCCTGCCTGCACCCACTGCAGCCACCCTGCCTCTTCCATCCCTGTCCTGCTCCTGCCAGTGGCAAGAGGAGGGTCCCCCCTCCCCAGGCCCCCCACCTACGCTGGAGCAGCTGCCGGGAGGTGGGCGGCAGGGAGAAGCAGGCTGCTGGCACGCTGAAGTTCCTGATCAGCATCTCCACCAGCGGGCGGGGGAACCTGCAGAGAAGAAGGGAAGTGCTGCATGGGGGGCTGGTGGGGACACCCAGCCCCGCAGTTTCCCTGGGGTCCCTCAGCTGGCTCGCCTCACCCCCAAGTGCCTCCCTTCCTTTATGGAGGGAATAACCCAAAATCCTGCTCCAAAAAGTTGGATTTGCCTGGCTGCAAAGCGGCATGTGGGTCCCCAGTACCCACCTGGGGTCCTCTGCCAGCTCCATGGTGGGGTCCATCCTGCTCTGCTCCTCACCGGCTCCGTCCCAGTGGCTGCAGGGCTGCTCGGCTCTGCCTGCCTCGGCTCCTCTCGCCAGCCCACGGGGTCAGAGTCCCCAGGGCAGGGACCGTGGGGAGGCCGCCGTGCCTCATTCCAGTTTAACCAGTGGCCTCTGGCGCTCCCTTCCCTTTCCGGCTGCTGCAGGCGCCCATTGGCATGCCCCCACGCTGTCCCGGCCCCACCAAGTGCCTTGGCCGCCCGGTTATCGACCTGGGATGCTGGGGGAGGCGGTTATCGCCCACACCGGCGCGCCTGCACGTCCCCAAAGCTTGGGGAGCAGGGCACCTGTGCTGGGGCCGACGCATCCTCGTGTCCCCTCAGCAGCAGCGGCCGGGTGATGCCGTGGGAAGCCTGCCAGACCCCGCATGGCTCTGTGAGCCTTGAGAGGCGTTTGCAATGGCGCGGCTCCCGGCAGCCCCGGGGCTGAGCAGCTCCCACGACGATAGAGGGCAGGGCTGGCCCAACACTCAGCACCCCGGCTCAGCGCCCCAGCCTCTTGGGACAGAAGCAGAGCCCAGGCCTGGGGAGGGGGACAGCGGGCTGGAGGGGCCACACTGAGAGGGGACCTGGGGAGCAGTGTATCCTGGTCCTAGATGGATCCCAGCATCCTCATGGGTCCCAGGGGTGCCCACGGCTCCTGGTGTCCTCCCAGCACCCCAAGGAAAATGAGCCCTGGTTTGTACTGGGTCCCCAAGGACCTTCAAGCCCCCACCCTTTGCCCCTCTGGTGGTGGGGTCCTGCTGAAGCCTGAGTGGCACTGGAACCCCAAATGGGTGCCCTGCACCCTGCTGTTGGGAACAGGATGCTGCAGTTGTTGTGGGAATAGGATGCGGGGGCAGCGGGGGGGGGACTGATGCTGCAGTTGCTGTGGGAATGGAATGGAACGGAATGGAATGGAATGGGGGGGGGGGGATTTGTTTGCTGTGGCTGCGTGGGAGCGGGATGGTGTCCATCCTGCGAGGCCAGGGCCATGCAGCTTCCCGGCCCACCATGGAGCTTCTCAACCCCCTTCCTTTCCGCACCCTCATCTACCTGAGCTCGCTGGTCTCCCTCCTGTAAGTCACCCCATAGCCATGGGCCAAGCCCCATCCCAGGGACATGGGGCAGCAGAGCTGCTGTTTCACACCGGTGTCCCTGAGACATGAGAGCCAGGCATCAGCTCAAACGGCCTGGATCTGCGCTCTCATCCCCACCACCCCCCAGCTCCAGCAGCCCCTGGGGCTGAGCACCCCGAGGCTCTCTGCCCGCTCTCTGCCTCTCCCACGGCAGCCCCAGGGCCTGACCCCAGCCCCGTCCTCCCTGTCCCCCTGCTCGCAGGTGCGGCTGGCTGGCTCTGCACGTCACGCTGCTGGTCCCCAGCTCTGCCACCGTCCTCTTCCTCCTGGCTCTCGCTAGCTTCATCCTGCTCAGCATAGTCGACCTGGGGCTCCTCCAGCTAGGTGGGGTGACAGGGGAGCAGGGGCTGCTCCGTGGTGGGGCGGCCCCAGGGGGGCTGGGGGGACACCGTCTCCCCACGTGTCTCCTGCAGTGGTGGCCTGGGAGGACAGGCTGAAGCAGGGGCTCTGTGGCGCAGCGAGACGGCGCTGCCCACCTGAATGCCACCATCGCAGCTGGCCACACGTCCTCCGCTGCCCCCTCTGCAACCGCACCATGGAGGTGAGGGACACGGGGCACCCCAGGAGCCTGGGGGCTCTGTGCCTGTCCGAGGTGCCACACACCCCACCCCTCAGCCCCATTAGCCAAGCCCTGTGCCCCTGTTCCTACACATCCTGCCCTGTATACTGTGCCCCACACCTAACCTGGCACACTGCACCCTGTAAACCCTATCTGTAGCTTGCACGCTCAGCCCTACACACTGCACCCCATATACACACATCCCTATACATTACACCTTGCACACCCAGCCCCACTCCCTGCAGCCCCTACACCTAGCTTATACATTGTGCCCGGCACACACAGCTCTCCATGTTGCACCCTCTATACCCCCGTCCATACATCCTGCACACTGCACACCCAGCCCTGTGCACTCAGACACCCCTTGCACGCTCCTTGCACACACAGACACACTCACCCCGGCCTTGCACGCCTCACCACATGCACACGCAGCCCCTGCATGCAGCACTGTGCAGAGGGCAGCCACAGCCCTGGCTGCTCCTGGCCCCATGGGGTGTACGGGAACGATGGGCTCCTCCCCACCAGCATCCCTGTGCCACACCAGTTTCACCAGCATTGCCTATGGCTGAAGAAACACATCAGCTCCTACAAGATCTTCTGCACCTGCCTCTTCATGACGGTCACCGCAGGCTACATCATGGTGGTCCTGCTGTCCTCCCTCATCTACCTGGTGCTCGTCCCCCTGTGGTCCATCACCACGGCACTGATCTGCACGTATCCTCTGCCCCAGGGAGGCAGAGCCCTGCCCCGGCACGCACACACACGTGCTGCACCGCCCAGGCTGTCGCGTGCAGGAGCTTATTCCCTTGCCTGCACATAGCCCCAGGGCCAGCACCACCCATGGGTGCCCACTGCACGGGGGTGCGTGGTAGCCCCCTTGCCCAGCACACCTCTGACTGTCCCTGACTCACTGCTCCAGCATCATGATGACCCTCCTCGCCACTGTCTACCTGAACCTGACTGAGCCATGGGTCCCCTGCGTCCCCCAAGCGCAGCACACCCCGAGGTGCCAGGTACGGCTGCATCCTGCCAGCCTGGGGGTGGGGGGAAATGCAGGACATGGCTGGACCCCCAGCCCAGAGCAGGGGGGAAGCCCCATATATCGATGCTCTGCATGAGTTGGTCCCACCACCCATGCACATGCGTGCAACAGGGGGTTTCATTGCTGCACACACACACCCCCCCCTCCCCTCTTGGTGCCGATGCGCCGGTGCCCCAAACCCCCCCCCCCCAAGCCCACCCCGTCCCACCCTGCGTGGGGCCAGGACACATCGTCACACCGTCCCGCTGTGGATGGCGCGCGTGGGACGGGTCACCACCCCAGAGCTGCCCCCTGGGGGGGGTCAGCCCTGCAGCCCATGGCCCTGAGCCCTCCCTACGCCGGCAGGCTGGGACGTGCCTGCAGCTTGCTTGCTCCAGCCTGCCCCCAGAGCTGGTGGAGATGGGTGTGGAGATGGGAAACACAGTGGGATAGGATAGTCCAGGGTCCCCCCAGCTTCTCTCCTTATTCTAGCCCCTGTCCCATGCTTGGGATGGGCGGTCCTGGGACCACCAGGGTCCGTGGCCACCCTTCTCCCCCAGTCACCCTTTTCCACCTAGGCTGCTACGATGGCCAAAAGCTGGCAGGACAGGCAGGAGCCCACAGCAGGTGAGCATCCCCTGGCATGGGCAGGATGGGGGAGGCTCTGGGGAAGTCCCACCAACTCAGCCTCAGCCCCAGACCCCCAGGATGCTCCAGTGCAGAGCAGCACCAGGCACGGGGAGCCCCTTTCCCACCAAAAACCTCTTCAGCAGAGAAGGAAAATGGAGCACCGAGACTGGAGCCATGCACTCACCAGCCCAGGGCAGGGGTGGTTTGGAGGCTCACAGCCCCCTCTTCATCAGGGTGGCTGGTTTGCCCCAAGGAGATGGCAGAGGGGCCGGCAGCAGCACTGGCAAATCTCCCCATTTGCTCAGTTAGCTTTTTTATTTTAAACAAAACTGTTTGGCCATCGAAATCCTGCCCAAAAATAAAAGCCAAGCAGACCCTCTCAGCATGTCTGCATCGCCCACGCTGCTACTTTGTCAGCGTTCCCCAATACTTGGAAAAGCTCTAGAAATGCAAATATTTGTGCAGGTTTTTAGACAGTTTTCCACACGTCTCTAATTCCCCGTGGTTATGGCCAGAGGGGCCAACCCCGGCGAGCACAGCAGGTTCCCAGCCGACCATCACCATCTTCCTCATGGCCAGGACATGGCAGGGAAGGAAAGTCTTTGTTCAAAGCCCTGGCAGGAGCTGGTAGGAGGCCAAAACACGTTTCTTCCCATGCTTTCCTCTTCCACCCAGAGCCTGAGGCTGCAGTGGACAGCAGGGATGCCAAGGAGTGAGAACCTCACACCCAGCTCAGGCTGTGGTCCAGCCGGATAAGTGGACAATAAAGATCTTCACCCTGAGCTTTTGGTGATCCATGGCCACTTCTGTCCCAGGACACAGAGGGATGGACCCTGCTCAGCAGGACGGAGCAGCCAGGGTGCTCCCTCTCCCAGAGGACATCCCTTGCTCTGCCCAGCCCCTGCACCGGGCAGGACCAGCACCGTGAGAGCAATGGGACCCTGCCGTGCAGGGGGATGCCTGACACCCACCTCTGAGGGAAACCACACTCCACGGGCACCTCATCGTAGGGATGCCCACGCTCTGGATGGCCCTGGTACCCCCCACTCCAGGGGTTTAGGGGAGAGGCAGCATCCCCACCCTGCCAGTGTCCCAGCAGCACCCCGCTGAGCCGCTGGAAGTGGGAGGGTGGGCACAACTCAAGAGAAACAAATAAAACGTGGAAGTCAATCAGACTTGTGAAAGGACCAGGAAAGCTTTTCCCAGGGCACTGGCCCCATCTGGCTCCCCCCAGCACCCGCAAGCATCGCTCCAGTGAGGAAACCGCTGCTGAGAGTTTGGTGGAAGTGGAAGGTGGCCAGATCCTGCTGGTGGTCACACAAGGCTGCTGCCACCACCCGCCTTCACATGCCCCGCCACAACCCACAACCGCCCAGCGTGACGGCCTCAGCGGGACCCTTGCAAAATCCGGCAGCATCACACTCGCCACCGGGCTGGAGGGGGGGTCCCGGGCCCCTCAAGCACCTCCCTGCAACGGTCAGGGGCCCCCCCCCCTGGCCCCCACACGGTAGGGATGGGGCTGGCTCCCCTCAGCCCCAGGTCTGGAGCCGCCCTGCTGATAGGGACAGCAGGGAGCCCTGCCCGTGGCTGGCCGCCGATAAGGTCCATGTGCTCCCCGCTGATTGCCCTGGGAGGCAGCCGGTGGGGCGGGAGCCACCATCCCTGGGAGATATGGCCGGGAGGGAGCAGCAAGCGAGGAGGGCAGGGGGGCTACTGGAGGGGTGTGAGACCCTGGGCCCCTGTGGGTCCCCTTCTCCAAGCAGGGGAAGGCTCCCTGGCTCCCCCGAGAGCGCAGCTGGGGTGGCACAAGTTGTGGACCCCCTGGCAGAGCAATATCCCCCCTTAAGTCCTCCCCTTCCCAGTGCCCTGCAAATCCACAGGGCTGCATCACAGGCTCGCTGTGAGGCAGGGTTGAGGGCCCCACCGTGCCTCAGTTTCCCCATCTGTAAAATGGGGCGAGAGCCCTGCGGCACAAGGGCAGAGAGGGCTCAGTCTCTCATTGCTCCTGTGCCTGGGGAGAGAAACGGTGCCAGGTGTTATTTATAGACTGAGCTGGCATTTCAGATGGGGACACGCTGCCCTCAGAGCCAGCCGGCTGCCTCCAGCCTCTGCCTCAAGATCAGCGGGAGAAACATCAGCCTTGGAGGGGCTCGGCAGGGTAGGAGGCCTGCTGGCCCCAGTCTCCCCTCCTGGGCAGGGAAAATCCCCCTACTCCCAGCATGAAGGGGTCAGGATCATTCCCACCGGACACACCAGGCAAGCTCCCTCCACAGCCCACAGCCCCCTGCCCGGCCAGAGGCAACAGGGCACACCAGTGGGGTGGCCATGGGGCAACCACAGTGGGGCAGGACCAGGGGCAAGCAGCTGGCTGAGGGTGTCACCCCCAGCGAGGGCTGCGCACCCTGCCCCCCACGGGTGGGGGTGCGAGGGAGAGCTGGGGATTTTTGCCAACACCGCTTCACAGAAAAGCCACCCCCCGGATATCTCGTCATCCCCTCTCGCACTCCGGGGAAGCAGAAGTGGCGCAGAGGGTGCGCAGGCAAAACCTCCACGCGCCCCGCTCCCCACCAGCCCCGGCTCTCAGAAACACATCCGGCTCCTGCGCACAGCCCTGGTGGCACCCCCAGGGACCCCGCTGCCCCCTCCCCGGGCAGGTCTGGGTGCCACCACAGGTGCTGCCACCCTGACCAGGCTCCTGTGCCGCAAGGCCAGGCTGGGGAGAGAAGCTGGGACAAGCAGGGGCATCACCGTGTCCGTCCCAGATCACCTTGGGAGGTCACCCCTCCAGGGAACCAGCTCACAGGCCCTCAGCAGCCCAACTCGGCAATTCATGTCAGCAAAATGCCCCTTCCCAAAGCTGCTGAGGCTGTTTGACCATATGTATCTATTCATGGAAAAACCATACATAACGCATACACACGCATCTATAAATACGTATATGACTTTATACACTATATAGGACCTTATGCAGTGCATATAAATTGCAGTGAGCCAGGATGGGTGTGCCCTCAAGAGGGGAACAGCTCATCCTTACGGGCTTGCTTATCACCCGAGCCGTAGCCTCAATCACGCTTCCAAACCAGTGCTCCCAGGGGACTGGTCCCGCTGCTCCTGCCCAAGGGTCTCTCTGGCCCCAAAGGTGACCAAAGGGGATGCCCAGGGGAGGGTGCTGCCCTCCCCAGTGCCCACCATCCCATTACTGTCACCCCAAGGGTCTGCCTCCCAGATGGAGGAGAGGAGGAAGATGGTGGGGCTTGTCCCTGGCGTGGGAGGAAGGGGAACCCACCATGAGTGGGAAGAAGCCCAGCAGAAGTTGGATGAGACCCTTCTCCCACCTGGACCGAGGCCTTTGGAGCAGCTTTGACAGCTCCAGCCTTCTCCTCCCTTTTGAACCAAGCCTCACAGACAGGGCACCCAATAACACCCCCATTTTCTGCCCCAACCTTCTGGCTTCCTCTCTGTTTGCTTTTTCTCCCAGCAGCCCCATGTCTGACGGTGCCGCGCTCAGCCGGAGCGGAAGCGACCAAGCCACAGGGCTCGGCATGGCAGGGGCTTTGTCTCCATCAAAGGGGACGAACAAACAGCCGGCGGTCCCCAACCCGGCTGGGGGGATCCTGCGGAAATACCGCAGTCAGCACCCTCAGGTGCCGGCTTCCTCCCCGCTCCAAGGCTCCGGATGCAAAGCAGCATTTTGCTGCCATAAGGCGTCGTCTGCATTTCCAGCAGGCGTCCCGGTGAAATGCTGCTGGTTTCTTAGAGCTGCTGCCAACTTCTGAATAAAAAGGTACCTTAGTTGAAAAATACAGGGTCTTTTTCTGCCACAGCCACCTAAAATATTGCAAGTTACTGCTGACGGTTGCTTTTTGAGAAAAAACACTTGGTGTGGGCTGCAGGTGTTTGCTTTGGTTGGGAGTTTTGTTTTCATACTCGTCTGCCTCCTGCAAAAAGCTCGCAGGTGAAAATGCTGAGGCTTTTAAAAAGTCCTGCCTCAGACTGACAAATATTTTCCCAGAGAGCCAGCAGAGACGCAGTGTGTTTGTGGAAGGGGGGTGCTGCTCCCCTGATGGGCCCGAGCCCTCCTGGCTCCACAACACCCACGCACCAGCCTCGGCCACCCCACGGGGACACCCGCAACAGCCATAGGTCAAGCACAGGGAAAGTCCCGCTCCTCGGGGGAAAGCCTTCAGCCCTCGGTGGGTCTTCTTTAGCAGGTCAAGGCCGTCCCCAAGTGATGCTGCCTCTCATCACAGATGTGAGCTGGAGAGCATCCCGACTGCAGCTCAGTGGGAACCAAGAAAAACACCTCCCTTCCCCTCCTGTCGCCTCCACTGGTGCTGGATCCATGCCAGGGTGCCGGGCAAGCGCTCCCGCCCCGCTGCCTCCTCCCTCTTGCTTTGGCAGACAAGGCCGTGCCTCCGCATAGCCCACCATGGACATTTACCTTTGGCAACTCACCCCTTGGAAGGGGACATGGGGGGATGGTGCCTGCTTGGGGCAGGAGGCTGTCGCAGGGCAGACCAGCAGGGAAGGTCAGCAATTTGGCTGAGACACGGGGCTGCTTATCCCTTTTTTTCCAAGAACTGGGAGAGTCATAGCCCTTCTGACCTGCTTCACATGTCAGGGAAAACGACACCCTGGGCTCACGTTCAAATCAACCGTGCCTGCTGCCTGCCTGTGCCCAGGGCAGGGGCTGGCTGCAAAGTGCAGCCTGCGGGTTTCAGCTCAGCCCCTGGGACCCCACAACAGCCCAAAGGGAAAGGCAGGACACCCCCAGGGCTGTGCCAGAGTGCCAAAAGCATCCCAAGCCCTCTGGCTGCAGGAGCCAGACGGAGCTCCCCTGGTTTGAGCACCGCATCTCACCCTCTGCTCTGTAAATGAACCTACAAGGCACACGGCACCATTGCCTGGGCCCAGTGGCACAAAGCTGGCAGGGCAGGCAGCCAGGGGCAGGTGTCGCAGCCGCTGCCAGCGCACATAAGGGGCAATTAGCAGGTAGGGAGAAAGCTCCCGCTCTCCCTGCTCAACCCGGCTGCGCTAATCCCACCCCTCTTTGCTTTCAGATATTGCTGTGAGAGATTAATCCGCCCTAAACCAAGCCATTTCCAGCAGTCGGATGAGACAAAGACAAATCTCTGGTTGCAAAAGGCTCCAGCACCTGCCTGGCAGCGTTTAATTACCCTGACAATGGCTTCAAAAGCAGAAAAGCCACAGAGGCCAAGAGAGCCCTGCAATCAAAAACCCACAGCAAAGGCACTGGCTTAGCCTGCTGCTCCTGGGAGCCTGGGGCCAGCGCCTGCAGGTTTCAACCATTTCCCAAGAGCAGAGCCATCATCCAGCCTTCTTGGAGACACTTTTTCCCTGCAGAGCCTGCAACATTACACAGGGTGCTGGCTGCTTCTTTATGTTGTTTTTTTAAATTTGTCCTTTGGGCTGTTCTTTTGCCATCAAATGCACTTTTAAAAAAAACCCAAAGCAGTGGACGGGGTTAATCTCCTGAGTCAATATGTGCCCTTATCGCAGAGGGTGGTTCCCACCGAGCAGGCTCGGGCTGTCCTTTATCTGAAGGCACATGTTGCAGAGCAAATCAGAGGCAAAACTTTCCTGGGTTTTCCAGACCCTTCCCAGGCTCTTTTGGGCACAGAGGAGCGAGCAGAGAGGGACTCGGGCAGGACTGATCCTGCTGGAGAGGTACAGCAGGTACTGCAGGACCCCGCAGGGCAGGCGCACGTCCTGCATACAGAGCAGACCCCTCTCATCATATCTTCATGTCCTTTCATGTCTCCATCCAGACATCACTCAGAGCTCGGCTTTCCAAGGCTGTTGGGTAACAGTCAGTTTCCTTCTGGCTACATGGACTTCTCGATCGAAACACCACAAATTGTGGATGGTGTCCCTGGCTTGGATTCAAAACACCAAGTCTGGGAGGGAAAAATCCCAACAGCCCCCAGCTGTAGCAATTGCAGTTTCAAGAAAAGGGCTTGTGAAATTACAAATCAGCGAGGGCCAGAACAAAGTGGGAGTGAGGAAGTCATGAGCAAACCAGGATCTGGAGGCAGAGATCCTCAGGGCTGTGTCCTGCTCCCACGTGGGTCCTCCCCCTACTGCCATCTTTTCCCGTTCTGCTTCCCACCGCTCAAACCCTCTGCCCCTTGTGCTGACGCGATGCCGGGGCCAGGTCCACAGGTCAAACACATGGGCTTTTTCGGCGGTGCAGGGCGAGACGGACCTTTGATCTGCCCCAGGGTGGCCGCGTTGTGTCCCCCTGCTTTTCAAAGGCTCCTCCTTGGCTATTGTGCTCACATCCTGATCTTGTTTGTACGCTCGTCTGAGGCCCCCAGCCCCAGAGCCCCCCTGTCGCAGCGACAGCCGCTCTGACTGGCAGATAAAAGCAGCCAGGCTCACCGGGCAGAGGTGCTGTCAGAGCAATGACAAGCGGCACAGTCCCCCAGTGCAGCTGCCCAGATAGCAGGAGTTTTGCCGGGCTGACCCCGCGCCTCTAAAAGGCTCCAGGCCAACAACAGCTCCTGCTGGATCTCCACCAGCCCCGGCTGCCCGGGCACCCTGTCTGTTGGCAGGAGCGGTATCAGCCCCGCACACACCAAGGATTTGTCCTCGTGCTGCCGCTCTCCCCCTCGGCTGAAGCTGGGGAGGGCCAGCATCTTGCCAAAAGATGTAACTGTCAGGCGGGAAGCAATGCTAAAGCCTTGCTCTTTGCTAATTGCCTCATCTCCCTGCATCCTCTGAGCAGGGATAAAGCAGGTGGCAGGCTCAGGTTGTGCAAGGAGCACAGAGGGCTCCTCAGGACTTAGGGGGTTAAAATCCCAGTGAAACCCATTCTTTGCGAGCAAGGAAGCCCCATTAAAAGACCCAGGCTGTTTAACCCCACTGGGGCAGTGCCCAAGTGTGATCCTCTCTGCTGGGCCTCCATGCCAGCCCCTGGCAAGCAGAGCGGTGATAACGAGCACCACCACATCTACTTCCCTCCTTTTGTGGTGGGAGAGAAAGGAAGATGAACCTCCTCACTGCAGGGAGGCAAAAAATCCCAAACCCAGAGGTCTCTGAGAAGGGGGTCCATGGGATACCCCAGGTCTGCACATTCATAGGAACAAGGGACCTCTTCCCCAGGTGCTCGGTGCTTTCTGGCTCCAGCTGACAGGCGGGAGCACCCGGCCAGCTGCAGACAACCTGGAGAGCCAGGCCAGACCCAGGTGCTTTCCTGGGAAGGATACAAAGACTGGTGTTACTTCAAAGGGAAGGCAGAGCTGCGGCCAGCTCTCGGCATTACCTGCCGCATTTCCACTCTCTCAGGTGCCTTTTCCTGGCTGCACGTGGCCCACCCCTTGCCTCCTCCACCCCTTTGCTGCAGGAGAAGAGGCAGCAGATCCTCTCCCAGATGCTGGTGCCGCTGGGCTCCCCCTCCTTCTGCAGGCTGCACCGCAGCTTCAAGCCAGGACTGTGGCCTAAGAAACAGAGCATCCAAGCATGTCTGTGCGTGCCTGGATTGCCGGGAGCGAGCAGGATGGGGTGACCACCTCTTGAAAGGCAGCATGACGGCTTTTCCTGCAAGGGCCAAATCCAAACACCTCACCCCTCTTTCAGTCAGGACAATTGAGAAATGCAGCAGCAAAGGCCAAAACCAGAAGGTCTTCTAGAGGATGGGGATATTTGTGATGTGAAATTCTTGGCTATCACACTGCTGGCTGGGGGAGACAGGAGCAGAGAGGGCAGGCTTCCCCGGGAGCCGTGCCTGCCAGCCCCGACACAGAGCGGGGTTGCAGCATGATTCCAAGGTTGCAAAAACCTGGATTTCCCAGCTCCCTTCTGGGATCTATAATAGCTGATTGCATGTCGGTGCAGCCCATGAGTTGAGCAGGGAGCACAGCCCATGCATTGCTCAAATCTGCTCCCAGGAAGGCAGAAGCTGGCACTGCCACTTCTCTGAGCATCTGTGAGGCAGTGGAAGCAGCTGACGTGCAAGGCAGAAGATTGAAGCCTTTCTTTTGTCCCCAGGTGTCTGTTGTCTGCCTGGCCCTGCACCCTGGGGTGCCTGGGGTGCCTCACAGCCTCTGTTTCGCAGAGTGCACAGCCCACGGGAGCCTTTTGACTGCCTCTCACCCTGTGGGCCATCGCATCTCCCGCAACCCTCAGTCTCAGCCGAGCAGCATGCACTTGGTTGCAGCACCTCTGACTTGGCACCATGCTCCAGCACTTGGTTTTTGGCTTCTCCATCCCTTCCAGATTAAAGAGCCATGTTAGTCCCAGTATTTCTTGCCATAAAAGTGCTCAAGTGACCTCCCAATATTGTTTTTGATAAGCTGCTCGCAAAGCACAAGGCATCCTTTCCAGCCTGTTTATCTCTGTGGCTCTTGTTTTCTGCTTTTTAACTGCCTTCCTGAAATGGGGGTAGGACAGCTGGTCACACGAGGGCCAGCCACGCTGCAAAACTGAAGTGAAACTATATTTTCCTTCCCACATCTTGGTCTTGTGTTTCAGCATTGATCCTGTGGGGTGAACACAGGGTATTGCACAAAGGAATACGGAGTCATTTGAGTCCGAGTCAGGGGACTCACAAGACCCTCAGGAGTTGAGAGGAAACAGGGACTAACATCTCCTAAAATACCAGGGCCAAGCCGTAATGAGGAAGAACACCCTGATGGAAGCTAGTCTAAAGTGAGGTGTTGGGACAAGCACTGCAGGCAGGAGCTGGGGCAGGCAGGGAGCAGAGCGGGCAGAAGCAAGCAGGAGCTTGGTGCAAGCCACAGATACCTACGGTGTGGCACAGCAGGGCCTGAACAACAGTCTGCTGCAGCCAGCTCCAGAGTTTAAATGTTCCCAGTCTTTGGGAACCAGACAGAGATCTCCAGGTGGATGGCAATGACTCTTGATTTTTATGGGCCTGAACCACGCTAAAGTCATGCACACAGAGACCATCCATCTTGCTGGGATGAGGGAAGAAGTCAGCAGTCACCCATCAATCCTACGTCCCCATCGCCATCTTTGGCCATTTCCCAGCTGTGGCTGTCTCTGCTCCTTGCAAAAATTTTTGGCCAAGCTGGCCAGCCTGAGGACCTGGGCTCAGCATCACTTGCAGTACAGGCGCTGCTTTGTGGACAGTGCAGGTGCCAGGCCTGAGGGAGGTGGCACCAGCTGACTCCCGCTCCCCGCCTGCAGCCAGCACAAGGTAAAGGGGGCTCAACTGCTCTCAAGTACCACGTTGCATTTGAAGAACCCTCATTTTGGGTATTTCACTGCCAATGCTGGCTGCGGTGCAAAATAATCTGAGTTTCTAGAATGTCAGCTTTCTTCTCTTTTCCCTGGCAGGCGTAGAAATGGGGAGCTCAGTACATGGTCAAACATATTTTGAGAGGGAACAGACAACACCTGCAGCAAGTATCTGTCAGGGCAGGTCAGGACTGGCACAGCGGGGCACACGGCACCTCCCCTGCTCGCTGGAACACAGGCACTGCAGATGGAGGCCATGGGGAGAAATAAATCAGACTGCCCCTATCCTGGCTTGCACTTCAGCATCGCTCCCGGGACCTCCCAACTCTGAGTGCTGCTGCAGGTGTCCCTCCTCCTGCGGGACCTCGGTGCAGAAACGCTGCTCTGCGGCGCTGGCCGGCGGTGATCTCAGCCCTGTGCCCGGCACGGTGCACCCTGACAGCACACACCAGTACCGGTGCTGCCAGGAGGGGAAGGCTTGGAGAGGGGAACCCAGGACAGACATAACAAACAGGGCAGACCTGGGGCTCTTTTCCCTTGGGTAAGCTTTCCTGAGCAGCTGGCTGCATCCAGACCATTGCGTTGAGAAACAATCAGAGGATCCAGACTGCAGGACCGATCTCATCTCTTTCTTAACCCTCTTACACCTTCGGCTTCCACTGAGGCACCCAGCAGCAACGCGTCCCACAGGGCAGGCACACGTTGAGCAACAGCGGTGTGTGTCCCCATGACTGACATCACCACAGCCAGCAATGGATGGAGCTGGAGAAAGGAGAGCCTCAGCACCAGAGCCTGCCCAATAACTTCTCCAGCAAATGGAGCTGGTGGGTCCACCAGCACGTCTTGCCTGAGAGCTGATTTACAGGAGGCTTGTCTCCTCATCGAGTCTCAGATCTAGTTAATCCCCCCTTTATCAGCGCAGGAATGTATTGCTTTTCACAAAACATAATCCTCTTTGCAATCATGTGTTCTGCCAAACTACAAATTCTCTGCTCCCGTCCTTCTTTCCTGGGAGAGGATTTGAGGAAATAACCCAGGCCTACTGATTTCTTTCTTTAATGAGCAAGGGACAAATGAGCAGAGCATTGCAGAACACGCGCACACCCAAACCTTGAAGCGTTCCCCGGTTCCAGCACGCCTTTGAGGGACTCCCTGAGCTGAAGGACTGAGGCTGGAAGAGGTGACATCCACTCATGCTGGAGCCCAGACAGACAAGACAGACGAGGCTGCAGCTGCAGCCAGGACCCGCTCATGACCATGGGCAATTCTGGAGACAGAAAACGTCAGCGGTGCTTGCGGAGGGTAAGATGTTCTACAGGGTCCATGCAGCTGGGGTCTTCATGAAATTAGCCACCAGCTGAAAGAAAGTGGAGCAAATATCACAGCCCTGGTAGCCCTTGGGAAGCTGCGGCAGAGGGAGCCCCTGGAAGGGGGAGCTCCCTTCACAGCCCCAGCTGGTGCCTGGCCGAGCTGCAAGCCTCAGCCCGGCATCACACCGACCACAGGGGATAGACTTGCCAAGGGCATGGGTGGCTTACAGGTTCCCTAAATACCCCCCAGCACAGCATATTATTTACCACTTTCACTCTAAACCCACTGAGCTGCCTCCTTACCCGTTGCTTCACCTTATGAAACCTACTGAAAGAAGATGTGTGCTAGAACTTTGTTTTGTCAAACGATTGGTATGTTCTACTTCTCCTTCGAGTTCCTTAGAAACAAAACAGGGAACCTCACTGCTCTGCACCTGCTGGCCTTTAGAGACCGAACTCTGCACTCTGGGGAGCTCCCACCGCGGCGTGGGGTCACCCTGCCTGCCCCAGGGAGAGGCCTGGGGTGGGGACCAGTTAATCCAAATGGATGCTTTCACTGGCACAGCCTTGGTGGTCACAGAAACTGCTCTGTGGGCCGCAAGCAGCCCATGGCCTGGCACGAGCTGTCCGTGCTTCTTGTGTTTATGCATTGCTGGGTCTGGCTCTCATAAAGGCCTGCCACGCTTCTCATCACACAAATAAAACAGCAATCTCGGGTACCACAGCATGAAGGAAAGGCACCCTGGGCGCCTCTGCTCGCTCACATCTAAAAACATAGCCCTGAGCACGCCTGACTTGCTGGGACCTGAAGATGCTGAGCGCCTCCCAAGCCAGAGCGAGTCCCGCACCTGGTTTGCACCC
The DNA here is from genome assembly GCA_034008185.1 of Gorsachius magnificus. NCBI lineage: Eukaryota > Metazoa > Chordata > Aves > Pelecaniformes > Ardeidae > Gorsachius > Gorsachius magnificus. The sequence continues at coordinate 37,207,550 of CM067087.1, forward strand.
CCCCCGGGGAGGAAAATATTTTTGCCACTCTCCTCTCTCAAAATGCTGAGAGGGTGGGAATGACGGATCTGTTACCTGCCCCTTCTCCTGGCCGCTGCCTGCCGTGGTGGAAGCGTACCCACCCCACGCAACGCAACAGGCCCACAGGTGCCAGCCGGCGCTCGCAGCTGCCCGGTGAAGCACGTACGGCTCCGCCGCTGTCCCGCGTGCAGCCGGAGGCCATTTAAAACGAACACAGCGTTGCTTACAGTCCCTCCCCGCAGCAGCGGCTGCCCAGGTAGGGCAGTGGCAACCGGCCGCGGCGCAAGGCTCCGGCACTGCGGGACGTGGTGGAACATGTCCAGAGGAGGGCAACAGAGCTGGGGAGGGGTCTGGAGCACAAGTCTGATGAGGAGCGGCTGCGGGACCTGGGGTTGCTTAGCCTGGAGGAGGCTGAGGGGAGCGCTTATCGCTCTCTACAACTGCCTGACAGGAGGGGGTAGTGAGGTGGGGGTCGGCCTCTTCTCCCAGGTACCGGGCAATAGGACGAGGGGAAATGGCCTCAAGTTGCGCCAGGGCAGGTTGGACATTAGGAAACATTTTTTCACCGAAAGGGCTGTTAAGCATTGGAAGGGGCTGCCCAGGGAAGGGGTCGAGTCCCCATCCCTGCAGGTATTTAAAAGCCGGGCAGACGCAGTGCTCAGGGGCACGGCTTAGTGGGAATGGCAGGGTTAGGCTAACGGTTGGGCTGCATGGCTTTGGAGGTCTTTTCCAGCCTAACGATTCTACGATGCTACGACTGTCACGGCCGGGGCCACACTCCCCCTGCCCCGCCCGCGGGGCGGGGCCTGCGGCGGGCGGAGGTAGGAGCGGCGCTGCGGCGGGCGCTGCAGCAGTTGGGTGCCGGCGCGGCCAGCGGAGGGGGCGGCGGGTGAGCAGCGGGGCGCGAGGGCGGGCGGGAAGGGGCGGCCGCGGCCCTGGCCCTGAGGGGGGCGGGCCCGGGCAGGCGGCGGCGCCCGGCGGCGTGCGGCGCCGCTCCCCGGTTGGGGGGGGGGGGGGCGGGGGGCCGCTATGGCCGCCCTGACCTTGGGGGGGGGTCGGACCCCGCTGCCGGGCAGCTCCGCGGCCCGGGCGGTGCGGCTGTGGGCCCGGGCGAGGGGAGACGTGCCCTCGGCGGGCGGCGCGTCGCCCGGCCCGCTATCTGGCGGCTCGCAGCAGGGCCCTGCCCGCGGTATCGGGGCCCCCTACGCCCTCGCGGGAGGCTACTCCTGTGCGCTACCCCACCCCCCACCCCGCATCTTTACCTTATTTTTGAGGGATTGGGGCTTGGACCGGGTTGCCTGGTGGTTGGAGGGAAAGTCCCTTCCCCGTGAGGCTCCCGGAGCGCGGGCTTTCCCCCCGCGGGGCTCGGGGAGGCTGCTGCGGAGCGCGGGGGGGCTGCGCGCCCGGGAGCGGCCCTGCCAGGCGCGGTGCCCGCCGGCCCTTTGCGCTTCCCCCGGGTTAGCTGGCCCGGCTCCTGTGAGACCCCCCGTACCCGCACCCTGTTCTGCCCTGCCCGCCGGGTGGGAGCCCGGGCCTGGGACTGTCAGTCAGCCTTCAGAAAGCTGACGGGGATTCATCTCCGTGTACTCTTGCCCTTGAACAGAAGGTGAAATGGGCGGATGGCTGCTATTAACCTTTGATGTCCAAATAAACGTGCTTATTTTGGAGAGCTCCCAGATGTAAAGCTAACGCACATGCACCTGAAGACCACTTCCTAGCAGCGCTGCTTGAGAGCATTCTGCAGTCGCATGCTCCCAGCCTAGACACCCGTCCCTATCCAAGCTCTCTAGCTGCAAAGCTTTTTTCAACCATCTTTTCAGAAAGAAATGCTGAAGTAAATCAGTTGCAGTTTACGTTTCAGATGAGTTTGCTACCTGGAGAAATCCAAACTATAAAAGTTACTGAAATGCTTTTGCAGAGTTGCTCTTGGCTATTCTGGGAGACTCTTCAAAACTGAAATTGCCTTCATAAAGTGCTAGAGAATATAGCTGCCTAGGAGGGACCTTGCAATTGGAAGTATTTTGGCAGGGTAGGAGTCTGTGCTGCTTTGCCTTACGGTATTGTGCCGCTTCTGGCTACCGATCGGACTCTTGTTTCCATCCTGCCATTGAGACAGACCCCAGGAACCGTAGATATGTGGTGTCCGTTGTTGAGCAAGTGCCTCTTGCCAGAACTCCTTGAGCATAGGTGGAGGTCGCCGCACCGTTAATAAGGCCCTTGGCTGAAACTAGCCGTTTGAGACTGTATTCCTCACTTATACATGCTGCAGCCCCCCCCCATCCCCAGAATTCAATAGAAAGAGTCAGTTTGTTGATCAGAACTTATAGTTGCAGTGGGAGTATGGGAACTTCTAGGTTGTGTTCAAGGTTGTTGTAGGTTCACCAACGTTGTGACTTAGGTAGAAGCGTGCATGTAAAATCCACGGGCAAGCGTTGCACTAGTGGCAGTGACTGACCTGGGATGTCTTAATGTAGTGGCAGGGGAACAGCCTGACTTGACTTGTTGTGTTTTGAATTTCTAGGGCTTTGGTGAAGTTGGTGGGCACTCCTCCAGAAGGCAATGGACCATGCCAGAGCAGCAGTCTCTAACTTGGTAAGACATAGTTCCCCTGAGCAAATGTCTCTTGGTGGGCTGATGGTACCGCAGAAGGTTCAACAACGTCCGTGGTGGTATTGGAGATGACGACGAATCCAAAGCAGTGTTAGGTGCTACTGTGTGGGTTGTGAGCCAGACGTCACTGTAGCTAGCTGGCTGTGATAAGGAGGTGGTTTAAGCGGTTCAGTGCTGCTGGGGTTGTCGTTAACTGCTGCGATCTTGGGTCTCTCAGGAAGCTGATAAGGAGGGGGGGCAAGCCTTGAACAATGTTCCAGGAGGAAGTACTGCTGAGGAAGTTAGGAAGGCCTATTAGGACAATCAACATGTGTTCTATTATGTTACTTTGGGGGTGGGAATTCAACCGCAAGTCCAGCCTTTGAACGCGACCTGTGCTTTGAAACAAATGTGCAGGAGGAGGTAGCTCTGAGCTTGCTCAGCGAAGACCACCAGTCTTGGAGAGCTTGGGCTGTGAAATGACCCAAGGCTAGGGCTGCGAATGTGGTGGTTTGGTCTCTGAACAAGCATGGAGGGTATGTGGGGTTGAGGCACGCCCTCTGCAAAGTGTGAGGGAAGCCAAGCTATCAAGCAGCTGAGCAGAGAGACTGCTGAGATAGACTGTGGTGTTGCCCTTTCCGGAATGTGAGCAGCCAGCCACTTCATTGCGGGTAGCATTGGCCAGAATGAAGCTGCAGGTCTGAAATGACATTGGTTTAGTTTTGACTAACCAAGCTGATGTCTGGTCTCTTCACCTCCAGCCGCTGACTTGTAGTTTGAGAGTGAGCAGAGAACTGTGGATGAGTTGCTGAGATTGTAACAGGGCTTGGGCGCTTGCCACCAGCTGCTTCTCCAGTACAGTGGAGAGGGGCTGCAGGACTGTTGCTCCCAAAACTATTCCTCGGGCCTTTTAGCCAGTCTCCTGCCTGTCCCTGGCACAGCCGTGGCTGCAGGCAACTTCAGCGGCTCTAATGGAAGCTGAGTGGTTCTGCTGAGTGCCTGGCTATGCCTGGAATTGAGTTTAACTGAGTCTGTTGATCTGAGGGACTGCCTTGCGCATGGGCTGCTGTTCTTTGGGTGGTTGGACTGTGCGTTGCAGCTCTTTAGAAGAGTGGGCTCCAGACTGGAAGCTGCTCTGCTTGAGTGCTGATAAACGCCAGTCAAATGGTTCCAGTCGCTGGTGGATGTGGGAGGTGTAGTCCCAGCTTTCACGTCAGCTGAGGTAGCAGGATTCACATGGGTGATCTCTCTTAGCCTAGCTGCTTTATAGTACTCATCAACAGTGTAATTTAAGAGTAGCCTGGGGCAGTTTAGTACAAGATTATCTAGATACTGGATGAGAGTATTTGCGTCAAAGTGGATGTGGCTCAAAGGCACAACCGTGGAGGGGCTGCATTGCCTTTCCTCTGTTCTGATCAAAGTTCCCTTCTGTGCAAGTTGCGCATGTTCAGGTCAGATCAGTGCTCTCCTGATTAATACCAGGAGTTCCAGCTTCAATCAGCCTTTGTCGTGGGGTCATGTGGGAAATGCCGAGCCATTGGCTGTGTCATATCTGTAACAGACTCCAAGCTAGACTCTGACCAGCGTGGCTCTGAACTTGTGCAGGGCAAACGGACACTAAATAGACTCTGGAGACCCTGAGTGGGTCTGAGACTGCCTATTTGAAGCAGCCAGCCTGACTTATTGACAGCTAAATGCTTTGGCTGCCCTGGAGTAGTTTCATATGAGCAAGCCATATTTGCTCTCGAGCACTGATGCAGCTGGCTGCAAGGACGGTAGGGTGGCGTAGTAAACATTTCCATTCTGTGACTGTCTTTCAACACAGTTTGGTGGTGAGCCGACGTTGTACACGCGCTTCCGCATGGCCCGGCCAACTGATGGAGACAACAGCCATGTGGAGATGAAGCTGTCTTCTGATGATGAGGAAGGAGGGGAAATGGGGAGACCAGAGCACCTGCATGCCAGCATGCCTTCTCCATGGAAGAATGGCAAGAACCTCTGCTTCCTAATCATCGCAGCTGTCCTCCTCCTTTTGATTGGTAAGGAAGGGTAGGAGGCAACTGCATGAAGTGAATGCTGGTGTTGAGCATATCAGAGGCTGTTCACATGTGAATCTTTATTGTTTTAGGAGATAAAGAACCTGGGTCCAGGCTGCAGCCTCTTGTTACTAACTCTAAGTATGTCTAGCTCAGACTTATGGTATGGAATTGGCGCAAAGAAGTGGGAAGTTAGACAGTAGAATTGTGACTTAGCTAAGGGGCAAACTGGTCCATGTGGCAAGTGTGCTGGTTTTCCCTCGATGAACTCTTCTAGATATGTGGGTGAACATATCAGTAAAGCCTCTGGTGCTTGTCTCTCAAGGGTTTTAACACTGCCACCGACCTAAAGTAAGCATTCTTCTTCCCAGGTGGTGCTGGAGAGACTCTGCTAAGCACAAGATCAGATTTACAGTGTACCTTAAAAACATGCCAGCTCAGGCAAAATGTCAGGCTGCATGTTTCTGTCTGTCCTTAGGTATGCCAGCTTGTCAAAAATGATGTGAGAGCAGAGATGCATCTTAACCCTGAAGCTGCTTTGAATGCACTTGTATGGTGTGGGGCTTGTTTAGTCGTCTTTCTGCAGCACAAAGAAATACCTGTTCTGTCTGTAGGGTTTCTGATTGGCTACTTGAGTTATCGTGGACGAATGCAGAAGGCTGGCAGGTGTCTGGATGGAAGTGGCAAGTGTGAGATGACTCCTACTGCATCTTACTTAGCGGATGATGATGAAACTGAGGAAGAAGTGATTCCTGGACCACGTATCTTCTACTGGCCTGACCTCCAAAACCTGTTGTCAATTAAGCTGTCAGCCAGACATCTTGAGGATAGCTTGAGGTAACAGTTCCGGAAAGCTTAGCTATAGCTATGAGAGAGGCACAGCCTGCAAGCAGAACTCGAGCTCCTTTGGAGAACAAGGGCCTTAAAGATGTTGTGGGGTGGCATGTGGTTAAACATGGGTTTAAATGGCCCATCCAACTTGGGTTTGCAGGCTGGAGCACTGCAGTATAACTGGGTGCTGTAGCCTGAGCTATTCATCTGTTACCTACAGGCAAAGAGCAAATACATACTCTTTTGAAGCTGGCAAGAGTGAAGATGAGAGCGTTGCCAGTTACATTCATGACCAGTTCACCAGCTTCCTCTTGGATGAAGTGTGGAATGACGAGCACTACATTAAGCTGCAGGTCAAAGGCAGGTTCGTTAATGAAGAGATGTAGATCTCTTCCTTACAGCATGGATATCTGTAGTCTTGAGCGAACAGGAGATCTCTGATGAAAGCAGTGCTAAAATTGTGAGCCAGTTACCCCTCCCCAAGGAAAGTTTCAATCTAGCCAACCAATAGCTGTTCCTGTCTTTTCAGGCTTTCTAAACCCATAGGGTCTGGTAGCAGCCCTCTGGATTTTTCCTGGGACAGCTGTTTCCTCAAAGCATGCTTAGGAAGTGGAGAGAAAACAAATGAGTAAAATCAGCTGAAGGGCACATTCCCTTTGTCTAAAACTGCTAGCATGGGCGACTCTGTCTTGTCACCCAGACAGGTGTTGCAGACCCAACAGTGGCTCAGGAGGGTATCAACAGGCACGCTGGCTGACAGCTTACACCCTTGTGTCTTACTTGCCCCTTCATGTTGGGGGTGGGAAACGAATTTGCCTAGCTCTTTTTAGGAGGGGAGTGAGGTACTTGGAAGCACAGATTCTTTCTGCTACTTGTCTTAGAAATTAGCCTTTGTTAATGTCTCTGAACAACCCCAGAGATTCTTGCACAGAAGTACTGGGATGAGTCTGCCTGTTTCAGGCTCTGTATTAAGTTGATCAGAATTGCTAGGGCACAGACTGAAATATGGGAGCTAGTTAAATATGGAGTTTAGGTATGAAAGAACATAACACTGTCTCTTTACATTTAACAGTACCAACAACAAAGTATCTATTCTGGAAGATGGTGAAGAAGTAGTACTGGAGAGTCCTGATGCATTTGTGGCATACAGCAAAAGTGGCTCAGTTACTGTAAGTGACTCCCAGAAGATCCTGGAAATGTGCTTGCATGCTTAGCAGGTGGCAATGTCCAAAATACGTCCCTCCAAGATATGCAATGTATAAAGCCCTCCCCAGTTAGAGACCCAGGGGGTGGGGGTGGTGAGACTGGGGTGAGGAGTGGGCCCACATAGTTTTATTACTTCAGCAAGATGCAGAAGTAACTTTCAACTTCTCCACTGACATCCAGACAGGAACCTTGACAGAAGTGCTGCTCCAACAGGCATATTGCATGTCATCAGAGTTTACATTGCTGAGCTTGAACTCCTGTCCTGGTTTTGACTGGGATAGAGTTAATTCTCTTCCTAGTAGCTGGTTTTGGATTTAGTATGAGAAGAATGTTGATAACACACTGATGTTTTAGTTATTGCTAAGTAGTGCTTACACTAGTCAAGAACTTTTTCAGCTTCTAATGCTCTGTCAGGTTGCACAAGAAGCTGGGAGGGAGCATAGCCAGGGCAGCTGACCCAAACTGGCTGAAGGGGTATTCCAGACCATATGATACCATGCTTGGGGGGAGTTGACCAGGGAAGAGTGATTGCTGCTTGGGTATGGGCTGGGCATTGGTCAGCGGGTGGTGAGCAGTTGCATTGTACATCACTTGTTTTGTAAATTCTGTATATTATCTTACTGTTACTCTTTTCCTCTACTGTTTTATTATGCTGTCTTTATCTCAACCCGTGGGTTTTCCTTTTTTTCCTGATTCTCTCCCCCATCCCACTGAGGGGGGGGGGGGAAGTGAGCAAGTGGCCGCGTGGTGTTCAGCTGCCAGCTGGGTTAAACTACAACTCCCTACTGTTAATGGGAGTCACTGTTACTGTGACTCTGTAGGCTGTTTCAAGTATCCTACTGACATAGGACTGCTGCATTTATAACCAGTGTTTCTGTTCCAGGGCAAACCAGTCTATGTGAATTATGGACTGAAAGGTGATTTTCAGAAGATACAGAAGCCAGGGGTTTCACTGAATAAAACTATAATCATCTTCAGAGCTGGAAAAATAACTCTTGCTGAGAAGGTAAGTAGTCTGTGCCCCAAAGCCTAGCCAAACTTGGCAACAGGAAGCTGTGCTTCCTCCTCTTGAAGACACACCTCTGCCTGGGTTCAGGTCTCTAGAACTTGTGTATGTAGGCTAGTCTCTGCAGGTCTGGTCTTGCTTGTTTGCACTAAGCCTCTGTGTGCAGGTCTGGAGACCAAGACTGAACAAAGCTGGTTACTGTTCATGGTGGCATTCTTCTTGGCCTCTGGCAGTCTTGCTGGGACAGCCAAGCATCTGGAGTGATGGAGTTTGGGAGGCAGCCTGGGGGCTACAGGGTGCAGAGCTGGCTGGTATTGCTAGATGCAGCAACAGGGCTGCTAGAAGCAGAGCAGTCTTGCCTCCAGAGCACCTCTTGCTGCCGCAGCCAGATACTTTCAAAGCTTGGCCTCAGTGTCTGACCTGGGCCCTTGCTGACTGTTCGCTTGGGTCAAGTGAAGGTGCTGGCACTGTGTCCCCAGTCAGCTGCCTTGCATGTTGCTGTAGCATTCCCAAGATGAGCCTCTAGTGGCAGCTTATCTTGTCTTGAGACTAACCTAATCTTGGGAAAATGGGTGGAGCATAATCAAAATTAAATAACATCTTTCTTCTCAGCTGGTCTGAGGAGCAAGCATGAGCTGAAGGAATTGTAGGGTGAGACACCAACTGTGGAGTTTCCTAACTGTTCAGAAGGGTGTTAGACACACTCTGCCTAGACTAGGACTGAGCTGCTAGTATTCAGTTTCCTTGTGTATCTGTCACTGTCAGGTAGCTGTTAATGCCCAGCTCCACAACAGATTTTGAGGAGCACAACCCTTTGCACCATTACTCTGTGTAAAGCCTTAACTCCCCTTGCTTGCAGTGCAAATGCATAGTTAATGTTCCTCTTTGCTTCAGGTTGCAAATGCCAAAGAGGCAGGAGCAGTTGGTGCCCTGATGTACCTGGACCCCTATGATTACAAGAACACAGATGCGCTTGTTCCCTTCGGACATGTGAGTATGCATCTGGCTCCCCTCTTTGTTGTTCTCATGAACCTTTCTCCCTGTGGACTGCAGACTGCAGCAGTCCTTCTGCAGGCCTCTGGCTCAGCAGTGCTTCATGCCTTTGTGTAGATGAAAACTGCTGGGCTCCTCTGAGACTTGAAAACTCTTCTTGCTTTACACAGGCCCACCTTGGAACTGGAGACCCTTTCACCCCAGGCTTCCCTTCTTTCAACCACACCCAGTTCCCACCAGTGGAATCTTCTGGACTACCTCGCATTGTTGTTCAGACCATCTCTAGCCAAGCAGTAGGCAGGCTGTTCAGGTAACTGTTTCTCCTGGCTTGTAGGCTAGGCTGCTGTGGCCCTCTTGCGGGGGTGCGGATGGTGTTGAGGTGCTGTGAGCCCAGGGAGCGCTCTGCTGGTCTCTCTTGTGTATCACAGGGAGCACTGGAACTGGCTGGAGAAATGTTGCTTGTGTCTGTCTCGTGTCTTAAAGGCTCAACTTAATCTAGAGTTGGATTCCTCTTGGCCTCTGTGTCCTACCTCTCCCTAGTTAGTGGTACAGGACTGCAAACTTATTTCCTGAGCAGGGCCTGAACAAGGTTATGCCAGCAGTTGCAGGGTTGCTTTTTCACGGGATAGCTAAATGAGGTAAGAGCTGGATAATGAGTTCAAAGGATCTCTCTTATTCCCTCAGAAAAATGGATGGAGAGGAATGCATTTCAGAGTGGAAAGGTGGGGTCATGGGATGTAACGTGATGCTGAGCAGCAGGAGCAACATGACAGTGAAACTGACCGTGAACAACGTTATGGTGGACAGGAAAATTCTGAACATCTTTGGTGTTATCAAGGGGTTTGAAGAACCAGGTAAGAGCAACTGCTTTGTGGCTCAGTCTTGAGGGGAACCCTTCCTCTTCTGTAATCATCAGAACATGACGGCTGCTCCCAGGCAGAGACAGCCAGTTCCTCAGCAGAACCAAGACCCTTCCCTAAGGGTCAAGAAAGAGCTGAACTGCGTGACCAGGGATAGGCTAAATGAAAGCAAGCAGTGTGCCAGATTCAGGGGTCAGACTCCATACTCTGTTCCCAGTACAGAAGCTCAAAGCTGCTTTTCTGATAAGTGGTGTTTGCAGCCTGAAGCTTGCGGCTCAGATCTTGATGTCTCCTTTATAGATCGGTATGTTGTGATTGGAGCCCAGAGAGACTCCTGGGGCCCAGGAGCAGCCAAGGCTGGTGTTGGAACTGCCATGTTGTTGGAACTTGCCCGTGTGATCTCAGACATAGTGAAAAATGGTAAATATTTGTATACAAAAGCATGGGGGTGGGAGGTGATGTGAGTTTAGCTCTGCATGTCTGTTAACATTGGAGAGCCCAGTTGCAGAATAATCCTTTGGGAAAGTGTAGGGAATCTGACAAAGCTTCCTGAGAAGCTATTATTTGTCTGACATAGACAATTTGTCTGCAGTGAGCACTTGCTTTCAAGGGACTACCTGCTTGTATCTGGTATGGCTTGAATGCAAGAATGTCCTTGGATAACACACGATGCAGACCTCAAACTTGAGCTGTTTGTTGGACAGCCAGGCCTGAAGGTGGGAAAGCACTGAAGTGGCTGACCAGCTGGAGCCGTGGGGGCTGCATGGTGGTACTTAGTGCGAGTGCTCTTGTCTCCACTGCTAAGTTTGGGCTCAGGCAGCTGAACATAAAAGGGGGGAAATGACGAAAGCATGGTTTTTCTAAACAGCTCTGCAGCATGGGGAGGCAGGGTACAGTGTCCACACAGCCACTAGTGTGCACATTTGTCTGCAGCAGCCAGAATGCTTCAGCTCTGTCTGACGAGCAGGCAGTTCATCAACCCTGGCCCTCGGTGCTAATCTATGTCTCCATGGGGGAAGGGCAAACATCTCAATCAATCTCTCTCTCTCTTTGCAGAGGGCTACAAACCAAGGCGCAGCATCATCTTTGCTAGCTGGAGTGCAGGAGAGTATGGAGCTGTGGGTGCTACTGAATGGCTGGAGGTACTGTTTCCTTGATAGACTTCTGCGTGATGACTGCTCAGTTGTGATTTCCTGTGGATTAAAAATCTTGGTGTTGTGCTGCTACTGCTCATCTTAAAATACTTGTTTTGTTCTAGGGTTACTCTGCCACACTGCATGCCAAAGCCTTCACTTACATTAACTTGGATGCTGCAGTCCTAGGTAACCTGCTACTCTTTAAGTTTCTTGAAACTGAGTGGGACCAGAATAGCTTGACAGACATCCCTTAATCTCCAGGAATGGGGGGCTGTGCCAGAGGTTGATGCTGGGTGTTTGGCTGAAGACTGGCATGACTCCATTTACTCTCCTGTTGTCATTAAAGCTGGGAGGTTACTGCAGCCTGAGCCAGAAGGAGACAGCTCTGCTAAGTCCCAGTAGACTGTCCTATGTCTGTTGAAGATCCTTTGGCAGCAAGCTGTAGATCAGTTGTTGCTCAGTCACAGAGCTGAGCAGCTCTAGCAGTAGTGGTTAATTGTGTCTGCATGTCAAACACCCTTTCTTTTTTGCAGGTGTCAAACATATGAAGATTTCTGCTAGCCCATTGCTGTACACCTTGCTGGAGAGAACTATGAAGGGGGTGAGTTGAAGGGTCTTGGGGTAATCAAGGGGACTGGTTTTAAGGAGGACCTGAAAGCAGCCAGAGCTGTGCTGGGTCACTTTCCCTAGCTGGCACCTTCTGAGGAGAAAGCCCCATTTAGGAGAAAGGGCTGAGATACTCTGGAGGGTCCCGTCTGAAGTCAGCTGGGCTCTGGGAATTGCAATTTACTCATGCAGAATCTAAAATCAGCAAATGCCACAGTTCAGAGGGAGGTGAATGCCTGTCCTGCATGAACTGTGCCTGTGTGGAGAAAGGTCAGGGGAGCACACCTGACTTTGGCATCTGCACAGCAATGCAAGCTCCAGGGTGGACCTGGAAGCCCAAGCAGAGGTCAGAACAAGTGCACTGACTGTCATCTCTGTGCAGGTGAAGGACCCAGCAAATGGTTCAAGAAGTCTGTATGACAGAGTTGGCTCTGACTGGGTAAAAACAGTGTAAGTATTGTCATCCTGCTATTTAGGAAAGTAAATCTCCATAAAGGAACAAATTAAATGGCTTCTGCTCTTTGCTGGCGTGTCATACTGCTGTCTGGGCCAGGCTTTACCTGCTGCATTGGGATTGGGCAAGCACGAACAGTACAACACTAGCTGTACTTAATGCTGCCCCAAGCTGTCTGTAGTCAGCCCAAACACCTTTTTGTAGGGTGAGAACAGTCTTGTACAAAGACCAGTGGCCAGAAATGGACGAGCAGCCCTCGGCACTTGGCCGGGACTCCTTGCCAAAACCAGTCTTGTCTAGACAGGGTAATCCCGTTGGCTCAGAGCTTCAGCTGTAAGGCCTTTGAGTAGGGCTTTTTTCCTGGGATGTCCAAACCAGTTGGTAACTACTCAATACTTGTCTTTTGCAGTGTTCCCCTTGGTCTGGATAATGCAGCGTTCCCTTTCCTGGCCTACTCAGGAATCCCAGTGGTTTCCTTTGGTTTCTGCAATGTAAGTATCGTCTGCCTGCCTGATGTCCTCATTCTGTGGAAACTGCTATAAGGATACCTGATCTCCAGCATGGCAGAGCGCAAGGTGCTGTCCCAAGCTCGTTGTCCATGCAAGAGCCCCACTGCGGGAGGAGATGCAGGCTCTGGACCTGGTGGCTGTGGCAGTACTTGCTGTGAAGGCTGCTCCTGAGGCGTGGTTGGCCTACAGTCTCTGTTCCAGAGTTCTGAACGCTCACTTTTTGTTGGGAGAGGGGGCACTCTCTTCTTGAGGCTCAGATGTGAATGATTCAGAAGCTAAAAGCATTAAAAAGATGCCAAGCTGTCTTTGCTTTAGTGAAAGACTGTACTGTATCCAGCTGGTCAGCAAGCAGAGTGCATTGGGGAAGCTGTACCATTGGCCAGAGCAAGTACTAACTCAGACTGTTCAGGTCTGCTGCTGCAGCTTGGGACTGGCAAAAATGGGATCAGCCAAGCAGCCTGCTGTGTTACTGCAGGTGTGCAGCTGGGAGCCCTTCTGACAACTGCTTCCTCTGCTTATGAATGCTTGGATTTCATTAGTGTCAGACTTGTTCCACAAAAACCCTTGAGTTATCTAGCCAAGAAGGGTTGGAGGGTGCTGCCAGCACATACCAAAGTGGGTGCTGGGGTTTGCCCACCTGTGCTTCTGCAGTGAACTCTGAAGGGGAAAAGATATCTGTGTCTTTGGGTCTAACAAACTAGCGGAGCATCTTGCTGATTGCTGGAAACTGAGGGACTAGGTGTAGGAGCTGCATTTCCTTCCTCTGTGCTTTGAAGTTTTGCCACTCAAGTCTTACTACTTAAGCAGCACAAGGAGATGGGATGTGGTGGAAGTAGCAAGAAAACTGTAGGAGGAGGTGAAAAATCCTAGCTGGAGAAGCACTCTTGCCTAACTTTAATGCCATCTTCTTTGCAGAAAGATGAGGAATATCCCTTCTTGGGCACTACTCAGGACACTGTGGAGAACCTGAAGACAACTGACAAGTTTTATGCTCTTATGCGTGCTGCTGCAGAAGTTGCTGGACAGATAGCTCTCAGGTTGACCCATGATCATGAGCTCTTCCTGGACTTTGAGAGATACAGTGAAGAATTGCTGGCATTCCAGGAGAAGGTTTTGCCCTACGATCGGGATGTGAAGGTAAGAAAGGCTCAGAGTGCACTGAATCCCTGTAGACTGCTATGGGGCCCTGTGCTAATAAGGCTCTGCTGCCCTGGGATACCACAGGGTGGACATCTTCCTCCTTTGGTCATAAGAACGTAGCAAGATGTGACCTGAATCAATGTTCCTTATAGAGCAGTGCAGGCAGAGTAGCTGTGGCAGACAGATTTAGCTAATCTGGCTGCGCTGAGCTCTTGAGGAAGTGGATGTGGATGGTTTCTTGTCTGGTTATCATTCACAGCACAGTGCAGCTTTGCATCTCATTTGCACCTCTGCTGAAAGCCTACAAGAAACTGTGGGTGGGGAGAGACGTCACTGAGCACAGTGACCTCAGAAAAGCCTGCCAGGAACTTGCTCTGCTACTTGATTAAACCGGCAAAAAAATCCCCAACACTTTCTCTTGGTAAGAGAGCAGTAAAAGAAGAAAATCAGGTTTGCTAACAGCTTCTCCCTCACAGGCGCTGGGGCTGACCTTGAACTGGCTGTTTTTTGCCCGTGGTGACTTCCAGCGAGCTACAGATGCACTGAGAAGAGACATCGCGAACAGTGACAGGGAAAACAAGGTTGTCCGCAGAAGCCTGAATGACAGGATCATGAAGGTGGGTATCTGCAACTCATTTTCCTTTCTTCAGGAGGAGAGTGCTGGCTGGGGTGGGCCTCCTTCCTTAGGAGCCATGGGCACTGTGCAGGCCGGTGTCTCTTCTGCTTGCTTAGTGTCAACATGACCAACTTCTGCGTTTGCTATCGGGAGAGGCTCTGGCCCTTGCAGAGCTGCTGCAGGACAAGGCTGGGTGGGGATCAGAAGTTGGGAGCTCATGATGGAGCAGGAGAGAAAAACATTGGAGGTGAGAATATAACCCTAAACTTGCACCTCTGCTCCAGGTGGAGTATGACTTCCTCTCCCCATACCTCTCGCCAAAAGATGCTCCGTTTCGCCACATCTTCTTCGGCAAAGGCTCCCACACCCTGCAGAGTCTGCTGGACAACCTGCAGCTGCTGAGAAACAGCAGGGAGAGCATGGACGTGAACATCCTGAAAGAGCAGCTGGCCCTGGCGACCTGGACCATTAAAGGGGCTGCCAATGCCTTAGTGGGTGATATCTGGAATACAGACAACGAATTCTAGACACAGCAAACACCTGGTTAAGGTACAGGATTAGGGAAACCCACTGCCTAACATGGCATTATTTTTCCGTAGATTTTCTGGCAACAAATCTTTTTTGACCAAAGTTGAGCATAAAATTTAAATCTCACCTTGACAAATTCCCAAGAGGCAGTTTTAAAGCAGGTACTAAGATTACCATGAAATCTCCTCTGACCAGGCTCCCATCTGACCACAGTCCAAACCAGTCACCTACAGCTGCTTGTGGGGCTTGCTTTCCATTGTACTTGAGAACTAACAGCTCAGGTGACTCCTGAACCGGTACCTTGAGTGGGGAGGTACCTCGCCTATTTAGGGTTTTAATTGTTTGCCCCCTAAACCTAGTGACAAAATAGGGAATGGATTCCTCTTAATGCTTGTAGTAAGGATCCCTTCTCTGGCAGGGAGCTGCAGAGACCAACCTGTAGTTCAAAAATAAAACAACACAGTAACAGCCCGCAAGTGCTGGATTACCGGCAAGCTCTGAAGTGCCCGGCTTGCCTTACTCAATGGCAGGGTCCCAACGATGTCCTGGAAGCTTGCTTCTGCCGAGGCAGGTCTCAATACCCAGGGAAAACAACCCAAAGATTGTCTAATGCCCCCCTTGTATCTTTAGCTGGCACCTCAGCACGTCCTGCAGCATTGAGAAATGGCTCTAGACTGGCACTTCAGACCTTGTTGCTCTGGGGCCTTTTGTGAAATTAAGTCTCTTGCTGGCCAAACCCTGTTTGACTGATGTCATTTTGCAGGATGGCTCTTGTTTGGCACTGAGATATTTATTTGTTTGTTTATTTATCAGTGACAGCGTTCACTATAAATGGTGTGTTTTTTTATAGAAGATAATTATCGGAAGCAGTGCCTTCCATAATTATGACAGTTATACTGTCGTTTTGAATAAAGCAGCATCTGCTATTACAATCAAACATGATACTGGAACTTTGCATTTAAAATAATCTAAACAGGCCCCTCCAAAAAAAGTTTTTGAAAACTTGCCATTAAGCTTTCTGTGGCAAAAACACCCCTCTGGAAGAAACTTGAAGGTGTAAACCTGGTAGCAAGCCTCTGGGCTGTGCTCCAAAACAATCCGTGAAATGCTGAAAACCTGGGTGGAAACTCAAATAGTAGACAACTTGGCTTCCTTGCGGTGTCCTTGCCTCTCTGTGGGCTTTGGACTTCCTCTTCGCCCACCTTTTGGACGCCGTGTGCTCGCCCGGGGAGCACAGCTTCCTTCCTGGCCCTGGTGGAGGGGCTCACTGTGTAGCCCTAGCTCCACCCGTGGCAACACACACAAACTTCTTGTACCTCAGATTAGATGTTGGCCCGACTTTTAAATGGCAGCTTCCTGCAAAGTTCCAGTACCTTATGTATCATGAAACCTAACTGACATTATCGGGGGCAGTGTCTTCCATAATGTGTAAAGAACAAGGTAGTTTTTGCCTACCACAGTGTTATATCGGAGGCAGTGACCTCCATATGTTGCACTATGGGTGTACGTAATTATCGGGGACAGTGTTTCCCATAATTGTTCTATACTTATCATGCAATGTCATCTGTGAAGCTTGATGGTTAGTATCTAACATGGATCAATTTCCTGCAGTCCTGTTTTTTTCACTCTCCTGCAGTGATGCAGATACAAACTTCATTCTGTTACGTACTTCCCTAGACTCTACCTTCCCCGCAGGCTGAACTGTTTCAAATAGCTGTGCTGTCTTGAAGTGGCTTCCTGCCTCCAGTCACAGGACTGGCGCTTGAATGTTTAGCAGAAACTAGGCTAGGTAGACTGTGTGCTCTGTGATTTAGTAAACTTCCTTTAAATCAGTTACAAAGAGTTGGGGAATTTAAGGTGAACATAGGGCTCGGGGCTGACTGCTGTCTGGAAGGCTCTGGTCACCGCTGTAGATGGGTGTGCGTTCTAGTTAAGAGGCTGGACTGCTTTGGCACTGGGGTGATGCTGGTCTGCCTGCATGGAAAGCTGCTTGCTCCCCAGGTCTCGCTGGAAACTCCAGTCTTGCCTCCTGGGTGTTGTGTGGAGGCGGGGGGACATCAGTGGCACCTTTGTCATGGTGCCCTTCTGGTCCCTGCCCTGAAGCTGAACACTGCTGCTGTGTGACACCTTGCTAAACTGTGCTGCCTGTTCCCAAAAAGCAGCTGGCTAGCTGTCACCTGCCCTGTACTCTGCAAACAGTTTGATCTGGCATTTAAACCTAAACCAAGCGAGTGACCTGAGCCCCAGCAGTAGTCCTTGAGGGAAGGAACATCCTTCAGCTGGAGCAGAGACCTGGGCCTCCACAAGGAACGGGCAAGGACAGGCCCCCAGCCTAGTTACTGAGCTCACCAGCTTGCGCTTACCAACATGGAGGGTTGTGTTTTCATCGTCTCTCTAGAAGCCTGGTGCCCAGGCGTGTGCTGCTCCTTGCTCTTCCTGCACGCATACAGCCCTGTCTGTGTTACTGTTCCCTGGTGACGCTTTTCTGGATGGCACTTAAGAGCTGCTGTCTGGAAATCCTCACTGTAGTGTTTGCATGCATCTTGATGTCAGACTTAATCATGTGCTTTATAGCCAGCAGAGAAAGACAAAGGCCGTCTCCTGGCTAGACAGCACAGCCGTGACTACTGGGATGCCTTGCCTCGGTGCTGGCATCAGACTGGTGTGGTGTGCTAAACTGTTTCTGGGTTACCTGCTGTCTGCTTGAATAAAGTTTTAAAGCTTGAAGACTCAATTCCTGTTGTGGGTTCTTGCAAAGCCACGATGCTGTTGTGGCCGCAGGTGAGCTCGGGAGGTGACTCCAGTACCACCTTGATGTGCAATAGCAAGCCCAACCTTTGCCGTGCTGCTCGGCTCCGTGTCCCACCGCACTGCGGGCGCCTGGGGTGAGGACTCTGGCCATGAGGCGGAGGAGACACGTAAGCAAGCGTCCCTGGGCGCCCCTCTCCTTTCACGGCTGCGTCCTGCCCGCTGCCTCTCAGTCACGGCATTGACCCTAAGGAGCCTGTGGTGTCGGGAGGAGGATGAAATGTCACGACTTCCCCCTGGCCCTGGCTTTGCAGGTGGCTGGGCAGGGCAGTGGGTGGCCATGTCTGCATCCCAGGAAGCTGTAGCTGTCCCCCACCTTGTCCCTGCCCCTCATCGCTACCCCGGAGCTCCCTGGGGTCAAGGTGCAGGTGGGTTTTTGGTCACTGCTTAGAGCCCCAGCAAGCTCTGGCAGAGCAGGAGCTGCATCCCCAGCCCTCGCAGCCTGCTCAGGCAGGACCGCGCTGCTTTGGGGCTTTGCATTTTAAATCTGCTCAGATTTTCTCCCCTGTCTTCCCTCATCCCTGGTGCCGGTCTTGCCTCCCGTTTTACAAATGCTGCACCCCGTGAAATGCAGCATTCCGGGTGGGAGGCAGCTTCTCCGGGAGCCCTGCTCACTCCTTACAGGCCGTCCCGGTGTATCCCTGGTCCCTCCTCTTCCAACAGGGATGATTTACTTGTTGGGAACACGTTGTTTCCCGCATCTCCCAGCCCAAACCTGGCAGGGCTCCTCTCCTGCAGTGGCTGTGCGAGGCACCCCCAGAGGCAGGGCCGGAGCTGCGCGGACCTCTGCTGCGGCCGGGCAGAGCCAGCGCCGCCGGGGCAGCGGGGAAGGGGGGTGCGGTCCCTCCCCACGCACCTGGGAGCCAGAATTCGGGCTGCCCCTTGGTGGTCCCGGCCAGCCCGCGCCCTGCAGCGGAGCGGTCTCGTGGCCTGGCGCCGTTCCGAGGTGAGTCTGCCCGTCCCCGCGCCCCCATCCTCACCCGTCCGGCCGTCCCCACCCCCCCGCCGTACCCCCCGCCGTTACGTAAAGCGGCGACGCGGCGCCTTTAAGAGCGGGGCCGGGCAGGCGCGCGCCGCCCCAGGAGCTCGCGCCGGCGGCAGGAGGCGGCGGGGTAGGGGCCGGGGCTCGGGCTCCGGCGGGGCGGCTCGGGGGGGGGGGGCCGCGGGGGGGGGGCAGCCCCGGGGGGGCCCCCCCAGCGTGCGGGGGCGGGGGCCGGGGCCGGGGCCGGGACCGCGTGCACCATCCCGGGGCAGGGGGCGAGCGGGGTCCCGGGGGTGCCGGAGGGCGGGGGGCTGAGCCCGGGGGTGCCGGGGGGGCGGGGGGCCCCGGGGGTGCGGCGGGGCTGGGGGCGCTGCCCCGCGGGCAGGAGCGGCCGGCGGCGGGGAGCCGGGGGGCGGCAGGGGGCCGGGCCGGTGGCATTGGGTGCCGCTGGGGGAGCGGACGGGCCTGCAGGAGTGGGGCGAGCGGCCCGGGCCGGTCCCGCCGTGGCAGCCCGAAGCGGGCGCGGAGGGGGCGGGGGGCAGCCCGGGGCCAGCCCCCGCGGCGAGGCGGGGCGCCGTGCGGGGGGTGCAGGAGCACGGCCCCAAAGCCGGGCAGGAGCAGGGCCTGAGCCGGCGGGCGCAGCAGGAGCGGGGCGGGGGGCGGCGGGAGGCCCCGGGCCCCCCCCCCCCAGCCGCAGGAGGGCCGCCCGGGTGTGAGGCCGGACCCGGCCCCGCCGCCCCGGGGGCCCCCGGGGACCCGGCCGCCGCTGGAGTCGACCGGCGCATCCCGCCGGGCATGCCGGCCGTCCCGAGCCCCGCCGTGCCCGTCCTCTCCCTGCGGTGACGGCTGCGGACCCGGCGCAGGATGCGGTGGCAGCGACGGTGAGCGGAGAGGTAAGGGGCGAGGCGCAACCCCCCTTGCTGGGGGGTGCGATGCAGGGGGTTCGGGGTTTGGCACTGCGGCACCGCCCAGGTCGGCGTGTGCCCGCTGCGCCTCGCCGGGCAGCGCTGGCACCGTGCCCTGCAGCACTGCGGGCTGCCGGTGCTGCGTCGTGCCCCAGCCAGCGCTGCGCCCGACCCCCCTGCCCCTGCCTGCCGGGGCAGCAGGGTCCGGTGCGAGTGGGTGCCCACTGCCCTCAAACCCTCCCGAACCGCAGCAGAAGCTGGGGGGAAATTGGGTTTTGGTGGTTTGTGGTTTTTTGGTTTGTTTTTTTTTTGGAGAAAAGGCAGCTTTGCTCTGCTCTTCCTCTTCTCTGGGCTCGTGGGAGCTCCGGCGCTGAACAGAGGATCCTTGTCCTCCGGGGCCAGCCCCGTGCCTCGGGGTATCGTGCTGCTGCCGAAACCCGGAGCGGCAGCGAGGTGTGGGGAGCCTCTGCCCGCAGGCTCAGCGGGCAGTGCCGCAGCTGTGTCCGGCCACGTCACGGCAGGTTTTTCTCTATAAACACTCAGGACTCTTTGGGTACTTTTGGTCTTTGTTGGTTTTGGTGTTTTTTTAATAAAACCTTTAAGTTAAACCTGGTAAGGTGATGCCAACAGCCCAGGCGAGAATCCCACCCCACCGGGAGGACCCTGCTTGGCTTCTCCCAGCATGATCAGACCCCTTGCCCACTCTGCAAGTGGCAGCTGGGGAGGGGGGTTGCAGGCGGCCGGAGGAACCCGGGCAGGGGCAGTGTCTCTGCCCACGGAGCTGCCGCCAGCCGTGGGCTGAGGCCGTGCCAGGGCTGGGCTGCCTGGGCAGGGCAGGCCAGGGCAGAGCCCGGCACTGGTGCTTCCCCACGTGCTTGCCTCCCTGGGGCCACTTTGGTGCAGCATTGCCTGGGGTGCCCTGGTGCTGCTGGGCTCTGGCATCGGCTTGCTGCCCCACAAGGAGGGTCACCCCTCATCGGGTGCTGCAGGCTCTGGGGATCATGCATCCCCCCCTTTGCTTGAACAAAGTTTTCCAGCACTGGGCTTTGCAAAACTCTCATAAAACCAGGACCTGCCTGGAGGGGTGTCTGAGCAGTTCTGCACTGCCGGGCCCGTTTCAGGGAGAGGGTCCAGGACAGACACCCAGTGCTGCGCGCCCACCCTTGGCTGCAGCCCTGGTCCTGCTGCTGGCCTTGAGCCTGCTGCTGCCTACAGGGAGTGGGGCCCAAAGCAGCCTCTGCACCCCCATCCCGCCGCGCTGAGCCCCAGGGGAGCGGGGTGGGGGCCATGCAGGCTGTGCAACCTGTTACCAACCCCTGGAGCTACCCAGGCCTCGTTAGCCCGGTATTCCTGAGCAGAGGGCGTGGGCTGGCCCTGCTGGCGAGGTGTGGTGGGTATGGCTGGGGGAAGCTGGCAATGCCTCTCTCCTCCTCCAGCAGTTGCTAGCCTGCTGTGCCCACCGTGACTCAGCCTCCAGGGTGTAGGGGGTCTCTGTGGGCAGAGGAACAGCTCCCACAGAACTGGGAACCGCTGTGGGCTTGTAGCCAAGCCCTGTCCCAGCCACCCTGTGAATGAGACCTTGCTCCATGCCTCAGTTTCCCCCAAGAGGAAGCTCGAGGCCCCATCCTGCCCTTGGAGCACCAGTCATGCCTACAACGGACTGGCAGTTGGCTGGGGCAAAGCATCCCAGGGGGCATCACCCACCTGTATGGGTTGGGGGGGGCAACACGGGGCTCTGCCCCACATGCAGCCCCTGCTGGGACAGGAAGGCTTTAAGGAGAAAGTCTTGCTCCAGTCCTCTGCTGAGCAGCCGCAGCCGGGGGGGGGGGGGGGCCCACTGACAGCCTGGCTAATGAGGCTGCTGTCAGCTGGCACTGATGACCAGCTGGATGGTCTGGCCAGGTTGTGCTCCAGTGCTGGGAAAGGGGGGTGGGTTAGCCTCCCCCAGCTCCGGGGGTCCCACCACCTCCCCTGCTCCAGGCACCACTCAGCGCAGAGGGGAGATGCCATAGTGTGGACGTGGCTTTGTGCCTGTCTGGCCTGAGACCTGGCAAACTCGTTTCATGCCAGCTGCAGCCCACCCCAAGGCCACATCCTGCAGTGCCATGGGGGTACTAGCAGCAGCACCCCCAGGGGAGAGGGGCCAGTTGGACCCGGTGCTTGTGCCAGTGCCCCTCTTTCCCCAGGAAGGTTGGGGGGCAAAGCCTACCCATTCTCCGGGGGGGGGGGGGTCAGCCACAAAGGCTCTTCAGCTGCCTGGGCAGGGTGGGGGGAGACCCTGGGGGGTTTGGAGGGCCTGGGGTAGGCAGATGGGGGGTGCCAGGCTGGGGGGCCCATTCTGACCTCTCCCTCCCACTTTGCCCCAGGGGGACCCCACGGCTGGCATCACCGCAGCCCTGCCAGCCCCATGGCTGAGCTGTGACGCCGTGCCCCCTCGCACACCGCTGGGTTCACTGGGGCTGGCACTGCTGAGGGACCCCCGCAGCGCCGCCACCGCGGCCCAGGTGAGACGGGCACAGGGACCAGCAGGCGCAAACCAGCCTGCACTGGGGCAGGGTGGCAGCGTCCCCACCAGGGCAGCCCGCTGCCCTCTCCCCTTCCCTGGCACTGCCCGCAGGAACAGAGCCGAGGGTGGGCAGGGTGCTGTGGGCGCCTGGGGTGGGGTTGCTTTGCCTGCTTGTCCCCCAAAACACCGCGCTGTGTCCCTGCCTTGGTGGGAGAGCTCAGGCCAAGGTGGGGATCAGCTACAGGGTTGGCAATTCCTGCCTGTGCCAGGGAGCCAGGAGGTGCAAGACAGGCTCAGCCTGCCCCGGCTCAACCTGCCAAGGGGATTTAGCAGAGGAAAGAGGCTTAGGGAGGGGATTGGGGTTGCTCCGGGTTCTGTCAGGGTGGGGGGGCCCCCACACCCGGCTGCGTCTCTCCTCTCCTGGCAGCCACTGCTGCAGGCAGGGGCTCAGTGGGGGATGCTCCGTGCCGACGGGCAGGATCAGGCCATGGGGCCAGGTTCTGGGAGCCCGGAGATGGCAGCAAGGGGGAACCTGGCACACCAGCCTCCCCGGCCACCCCTGCCATGGGGGTCACCAGCCCTCCATGCCGGCCCACCGAGATCTCCTGCTTGCCCCAACCGGCCAAGCAAGCAGCATCAAGTGCCAGCACCGAGGGAGGCAAAACACCCGCCGGTATGGGGTCCCAGGGGGGGGGGGGGGCCCTGTCTCTGGTGGGAGCAGAGTGCATGTGTACACCTGGGTATGTGCGTGCCCGCACGCCTGCGCCACGGCGGCTGGGACAGGAGTGTGTCACTGCAATTTGGGGCCGCCCCCGGGGCCCCGTCAGGACTGAGCAAGCCAGGCTGGGGTGCTGCCACAGCTGCCCAGCTGCTGCTGCAGCTGGTGAGATCACTTCCAGGTGACACGGCCACCAGGAAGGAGGGTGGCAGGCGGGCTGTGACAGCGAGCAGGGTGATGTGCTTGAGGTGAGTGGGGGACCCCAGCCCCCTCTGGGAGCTTGCTTTGGGGACCCACCACTTCCCAGGGTCCTCTGTGCAGGGTGGTGGGCGCAGGGGATGCTGCGGCCCTGGTCCCCAGGAGTGCTGGAAGGGATGTGGGGCCAAGTGTGGTATCCCAGAGAGTTGGGAGGCCCGGTGTCCCCACAGAGGGTAGGGACACGCTGTGGTCAGTGTGACTGTCACTGTCTGGGGGGGGGGACAACGTGCTGCATCCGGTAGCTGTCATTGTGGTGGGAGCCCGGGGTGGGAATTGCAGGCAGGTGGGTCGGGGTGGCACGGTGTGATGCCATCCGTCCCCTTGCACAGGGGGCCTCATCGTTTGAGTTTCAGCTGAGCCTGGGCAGGCCAGAAGGACCCGACATGGGGGAGGTGACCTGAATCCACGCCTGGGGCTGTGGGAACAGGGGCTGTCCCCTCTCGGCTTGGGGACCCCGCAGCATCGCTCTCGCTGGGCAGAACTGCGAGGGTTTCAGGGCGGCCGGGGCCAGAGGGAAGGTGGCATAGCACGTGCATCAGTCACCGTCCCGCGGCGTGCCAGCGTGGTGACGCCGGCGGGCCGCGCGCGGGGGTGGCTCGCTGCTCCCATGCCGCGGGCTCGGCCGCCTCGGCTCCGCGGCTGAGCTCACCTCCATGGTATGGCAGGAGGAGCCACCAAGGGGCTGCCTCTGCCCGGCTCCACTGAGCCCACTGAGCCGGGGCGAGTGCCCCCCAGGATTGGGGCGTGTTTCTCTGGGAGGTGACAGGGACGGGGTGGGCTCATGCCCCCTTCCCTGACACCATGACAGCCTGGTGTCACTCCTCCAGCTGTACCAGGGTCTCAGAGAATGTGGGGGGAGCCATGGGGGGAGCTGTGGGGGGGTCTTGGGGGCACTTCTGGGGGTCGGGATGGGGCATCGTGCCCCGTGGCATTGGCATGAGGAACAAATTGATCCCTGGGGCTGTCCCATGCCCCAAAGGACAGGCAGCTCCCGGGGGGGCTGTGGCCCCTCCCCCCATGTGTTTTCAGCCTCCTTGCAGGCTTGCAGCTCTGGCCCAGGGGGCTCAAAGAGGGGCTGTGAATGGGCAGTGTTGGGGTACGGGCCAGTCCTGATGTGCAGGTGGGGGGTTCCCCAGTCCATGGGGGGTGGCTTGCCAGTGCCACCTGCCCCTGCTGGGGGGGCCATGCCTGGTGCAGTGCCCAGCAGAGATCTAGCAGACCCCCAGCTCCCTGTGAGGTGGTGGGGAGAGAGAATTGATCCAGGGAGGAGTCCTCCTCGCATGCCCCCCCACCCTGGCCCCCATCCCGGCAGCGCCCGCCGGGGCCTGGCTGCTCTCCCAGCCCTGCTGTACTTGCGCCAATGCTGCTGGGTCGCTGCGGAGCAGCCATCTTCCCAGCGCATCCCATCCCCCTCCGTTGGCGTGGGAGAGTGGGAGGGATGCTGAGGATGCTGCCAGCCCCAGAGCCCCCCCACCCCTCTGCAGGCCCCCAGGAGGGTGTACAGACCCCCCTCACCCACCCCACTTGCCACAGAGCCCCGGCTGCTGGATGATGCTTCCCCCTCATCCTCCTCCTCCGCCCGGCTGCCTGCACCGCATCCCCGCTGGCGGGCTGCTCCGTGCTGGGGTGGGGGGAGAAGGAGGCTGCGAGCGCGGTGCTGGGGCTGACAGTGATGCCACTGCCTCTCCACTCGGGTGCTGGAGTGGGGACAGCAGGCAGGCAGTCGGGCTGCCGAGCCGTGAGGAAGACAGCCCCCGCTTGCCTGACCACAGCACTGGCCAGTGATCCCAACCCGGCCCAGCCCCCCCCCCGGCGTCTCTGCAGAGCCCCCCGCTCGCCGCTGCGCTGCAGCCACCGCCGCTGCGCCGGCCATGGGCGAGAGATGCGACTACCAGCGCCTGAGCAGCACTGAGGAGGAGGAGGAGATGCTCGGCCCCCTGCCCCACAGCTTCTCAGACAGCACCGGGCAGCGGGCCCTGCAGACGGGCAGCAGGCACCCCGCGCCATCCCCCCGGCAGGATGTCACCCCAGGCATGCCGTGCCGGCGGGTCAGTGCAGGGGGGAGTCAGCGGGGGGCACCCGGCTGGGCTGGGGTTGGTGGCTGGCATGGGGCTAGGGGGGGTTGCTGCATGGCATCTCCCCTCTCCAGCACTCATAGTACCCTGCGGTTTATGGGGTGGCATGGGCACAGCATCCCCCCCCCCCCGCGCGGCTGCGCTCCTGTCCCAACCCATGGGGTGGGGCTGCCTGCTGCTTCTTGGGGGAAACGGGCGGGGGGAATGGCCCGGCACAGCCGGGGGGGCCCAGTGTCCTGCACAGCATGGTGTCCCCCTGTGGCAGCACTGCATCCAGCTGTTGGCCCTGCGGGATACCCTCCTTATATGGGGGTGTTGTGGGGGATGTAGGGAGCACATAGGAGCGTGTGGAGGGGGTGTT
This sequence comes from Gorsachius magnificus, assembly GCA_034008185.1. Lineage (NCBI taxonomy): Eukaryota > Metazoa > Chordata > Aves > Pelecaniformes > Ardeidae > Gorsachius > Gorsachius magnificus. The sequence continues at coordinate 37,232,694 of CM067087.1, forward strand.
GGGGGGAGGGGGGGGGGGGGGAGGGCACCCGTGGGCACACAGGAGTGCAGGCGTCTCCAGGTGTGCGTCAGGCGGAGGCGGGGGGGAGCAGGCCGGTGCGCTGCCGCCGGCTGTGCAGCACCCGCCGTGTTTGCGCACGTGCGGCCGGGCTGTGGGGGGTGCACGGAGAGTGGCGGGGTGGGGGCGGGCATCACCACCCGTGCGTGAGCTGGGTGCACGTAGGGTACATCCCTGGGGCTGCAGGGGTGGGTGTGCACGGCATGGCATGTGTGCAGGGCATGGGGGGCCGTGCGGTGTTTGCATGGGGGTCTTTGCCTGCTGGGTCATGGGGGCTGGACCTGTGTCGTCCCCCCCCCACACACACCAGGATGGGGGTTCCCTGGCAGGACTCTGCTTGCCCATCTCCTCTGCTTGCCCGTCTCAGAGCTGAGGTTGTGGTGTTACCCGCTGCACCTGTGGGTCTATGGCAGAGAGGGAAACTAAGGCACAGAGTCTTCTCTGGCACAGTGGGCAAGTCTGGGTCCCCCTGCTCCCTGTTGGAGACCAGTAATCCCAGTGTGGGTGCTGAACTGGGCAGCCTCACCAGGGGTTTGGGGGTGCAGGAGGTGGGCTGGGTTGCAGGAGGCAGCCCACCAGTCCCTGTGGGTGCCAGTCCTGGCTTATGAGGGTGATGCACTGTTGCAGGGCGGGGCCGTGTCCCCGGTGTCCCCTGGGCCAGGGGGGGGGGGCGCGTGGCAGAGGTTGGTGCCGAGGGCACCATGCCCGGGTGTCCCCAGTCAATGGGCTGCTTGTGCCGGGCGCCTGTGCTGCCGGGTGCCAGCCGGGATCCCGGTGGTGGAAGCCACAGAAGAGGCTCCTCTGCGCCTGGGGGCTTAACCCCCTCCCAGCTGCCCCCTGGGGGTTTGGGGGGGCCGGGGGGGGGCCGGGGGTTTCCCCCCCGCGGGCGGACAACAGCACCGGGGCTGGGTGCCAGCCCTGCCAGGGGAGGGGAGCGAGCCCCAGGGTGCTGGTGGCACCCCACGGGAGAGCCCCGCGGGGGCTGGCAGCTGGGCAGTGGGTGCATTTGCCGAGCCAGGAGCTCCCCCCGCGGTGCCCATCGCCCTGGCGTCGTGCCTCTGGCCTCGGCTGGGGAGCGGAGAGCCGGATGTCTCCTCTCCCTCCCTCCCTTCCCGTTTCCTGGGGGGGAAACTGAGGCCCGGGAGCGTTTCCCATGGCCGGGGCGAGTTTCCATGGAAATGGGAGCGGGGGTCTGGGCTCCCAGCTGCCGGTGCGGGTGCCCGCGGAACAAGGGAGAAAGCGGCACATTGATGGGAGCCCGGCCCCCTGGGCGCGCGTCCCAGCCCCGGCCGAAAATAACCCCTCCCGGGGAGCGCTGCGCGGGCAGCCGGCCGGGAGCGAACCCCAGCGCCGAGCGGGGGTCCCCAGGAAGCGGCTCCAGCTAGGGGGGTGACCCCCAGCCCTGGCTGCCGCCACCCCCCCCCCCGCCCCGGCCCGTTGCGGGGGAAGGGGGGGCCGCCGGGGGGGAGAGCCACAGCCTGCGTCCGGCCGACGACGCCCCGAGCCCCGCTGCCCGCTCCGGGGGTGTTTAGGGGGCGGCTGAGCTCGGGGGGCATCTCCGTAGCCCAGATGACGGGGCCGCGGGTGCCCCAGCTGCGCTGACCGGGCTCTGCTGTGGGACGCCGGCACCGGGGAAGGGACATCGGCAGTGCCAGGGGCCAGCGGCGGGCAGCCAGGCAGGATGCGACGCTTCCAGGCTTTGCGCCGATCCTTCCCCTTCCTCACCCGCTTCCGCCTGTACCGAGTAAGTGCTGACCCCCGCCCCAGGCAGACCCCCCCGCTGGCCGTCACCTGGCTCTGTCCCCACTGCCTGTGGGCAGGGGACCGGCCACCCCCGGCCGGCCGTGGGCACGCCACGAAGGCCGGCAGCTGCTTTCGCCCCGCGTGCCCCCACGTGCCCCCACGCGCCCCCGTGCCCAGCTGCTCGCCGCACCCGCCGTATTTTTAGCCCGGTGCCGAGGGCTGTAATTGCGGTGACGTGGGGGGCGAAGACTGGGGGGCCACATCGTCTCCTGGGGGGAAGGAGAGGATGGAGGGGACTGCTCCGCTGCGGGGCCAGGACGAGGGGTCACAGCTCCCCTCTGGCTCTTGGGAGGCAGAGCCACGTCCCTTCTCGGAAAGGTGGTGATGAAAGCTGGAGGAGAGCCAGGACAGCAGGCAGGGATGGGGAGCGTCGGGGATGTGTTTGGGGGGGCATGGAGAACTGTGGGTGAAACCTGGCCCCATGCCCTGGCACAGCTAGGGGGGTGATTCTGGCAGTGATGGGTTGCCCTGTGCCTCAGCCCCGGGGCACAGGACCCCCCAGAGGCCCTGATGTCCCTGATTGCCCCTTCCCTGTGGCTGCCCAGTGAGGTGCCACCACTGGTGGCAGAGGAGACCTGCGGTGGGGTCTGTGCCCCAGCCCTGCCGGCTGTGTGGGGATGCGGGGGCGGCCAAGAGGCGGTGCTGAGGTCGCCGTCCCTGCTGGGGACAGCTGTCCCCTCCCCAGTCAGCCCCTCCAGCTGGGTGAAGGGAGCCTGGCAGGCACAGCACCAGGCGTGGGCTGGCCCCTGTGCAGGCGCAGTGCCAGGCTGTGGGGTGCCCCGTGGCTGGGGGCTGCTGCCAGGCACCTCTTGTCCCATGCCTTGAGGCTCTGCCCCCTCCTGTGTCCCTGGCATTGCTGCTTGGGGACGCTGTGCTGGAGTGGGGGGGGATGGGCTGGTGTTTCTATGGCCACGATGGGGCAGAGCAGGGCGTCCCTGCCCATCCCTGGGGGTTCTGCTGATGGGGTGCCTCTCCTGATCCCCCTGGAGAGCTGGAGATGGGCTTGGGAGATGAAACCTGCTAGCATCCCTTGCAGCCTACCCAGGCAGCACTCCAGCTTTGGCTCTCAGCCCCTCTGGGTGATTTTCCCAGGGGGGACGGGGCAGAGGGGAGCGGGGCAGGGTCCTTCTAACCTGGTGTGGTGTCCCGGCAGAGGCTGAGCTGTAGCATGCAGGCAGAAGAGGGCACAGACTGGCTGCTGGAGCTGCTCACTGAACTGCAGTTGCAGCAGTACTTCCTGCGCATCCGGGACGAGCTTAACGTCACTCGCCTCTCCCACTTCGAGTACGTCAAAAATGAAGATCTGGAGAAGATCGGCATGGGACGCCCCGGTGTGTACATCCCCCCCAAACCTTCCCCCAGCTGGCTGTGCAGCATCTTTTGGGGAGCCCAGAGGAGCATGCGGTGCATGGGGTTGGAGAGCTCCTCAACCCCTGCTGGGTTGGTGATGGTCCCTGTGTCCTGCAGGTCAGCGGCGGCTGTGGGAGGCGGTGAAGCGGAGGAAAGCCATGTGCAAGCGGAAATCCTGGATGAGCAAGGTAGGGATGGGAGAGGGGCAGGTGTGGCAGGGAAACTGAGGCAGCTGGGAGGAGCTGGACCTCTCCCTATGCTCTTCCCCAGTGCCCGGCTCTCCCCACGCCGCCAGTCCCTTGTGCATGCAGGCTGGGGACGCACCGGGACAGGGGACCTTGGGATGCTCATGTATGCCCCTGATGCCATCCCGTCCAAAGCTGATGCTGCTGCCACCCTGGCACCCCCAAAAGAGCAAGGCATTTGCCAGCTGGGCGCTGGGTCATGGCCTCTCCTCTGCATGACTCATCTGGGCCAGGACAGGCTTTTAATAGAAGGCTACTCAGCCTCGCACTGGGCACAGAAATGCCACCTCCCACCCCGGCCACATGCCGGGCCCAGCCCCCGCGCACCCCACATGGGTCCTGGCTGCGACGCTGGGACGGGACCCTGTCCTGTGGGGCACATCATGGTCCAGGCACATTGTCGGTCCCAGCTGGGGGAGAGGCAGGGAAAGCCCGTCCACGTCCCCTCTGGACTGGCGGTGGCAGCAACGCATATTGCAAGGTCCACGTTGCTGCAGGGATGTGTCACTACAAGCTGGAGGTTTCTCTTGGATTCGTGCCCAGGCGCATCGCATGGCCGCAGCCTGGCTAAGGAGTGCCCAGGGCCCTCTGGCTACCGGCCTGGTTTGCCAGGGCTGTTGGGGAGCTGCTGTGGGGCTGCTGTGAGAGGCTCAACCCCTTCCCTCCCCATGAATCGCAGCTCAGCATGCAGGCAGCTGGAGGGTCATCATTAGGTTCCAGAGTGTACAGCTGAGGCAGAGGGTCCTCCTGACAGTGCTCACTTGCAGACCCGAGGACCTGGGGTGTCTCTGCACCCGTGTGTCACCTGCCTCCCATGTCCCGCAGGTGTTCAGCGGGAAGCGCCCCGAATCAGAGCTGCCACCCCAGCCCCAGAGCACCTTCCGCAAGCCCCCCACACCACCGCCCCCCGAAGCCGGGGGCCAGCATTCCCTCACCTGCCTCGTGCGGGAACGGGACCTCTCGCTCTTCGAGAAGCTGGGCGATGGCTCCTTTGGTGTCGTGCGTCGCGGCGAGTGGTGCACACCTGCTGGCAAGACGGTGAGGGAGTTGGGGGGGAGTGGGGCACGGGACCACCCTGGGCAGGGGGGAAGATGCTTCAGGGCTCATCCCCGCTTTGGCCGTAGCTGAACGTGGCAGTGAAGTGCCTCAAGACAGACGTGCTGAGCCAGCCGGAGGCACTGGACGACTTCATCCGGGAGGTGAACGCCATGCACTCCCTGGACCACAGGAACCTCATCCGCCTCTATGGCGTGGTGCTGTCCCACCCCATGAAGATGGTGAGTGTGGGGGGACAGGGCCGACCCCGATGCCCCATGGGTGTCCTGCATGATGGGGCAAGCAAAGCCAGGCTGGGTCTGTACTCCGAGTCCTCCACTGGCATCCCAAGGGGGGCACAAGAAGGCTAGAAACCAACCCAACCAGGGTGCCTCTGGCCTGACTGACCTGCTGTCCCCTCCCTGTGGCTCAGGTGACAGAGCTGGCCCCCCTGGGCTCCCTCCTGGACCGCCTGCGGAAGAACCAGGGCCATTTCCTCATCTCCACCCTCTGCCAGTACGCCATCCAGGTGGCCAAGGGCATGGCCTACCTGGAGTCCAAGCGCTTCATCCATCGTGACCTTGCCGCCCGCAACATCCTGCTGGCCTCCAACGAGCTGGTCAAGATTGGGGACTTTGGGTTGATGCGGGCCCTGCCCAAAAATGACGACCACTACGTGATGCAGGAGCATCGCAAGGTCCCCTTCGCCTGGTGAGCTCCAGGGAGGGGGGGAAACCTGGGGTTGCAGCACCCATGACCTCCTGATGCTCACAACCTTGCCTGTGCAGGTGTGCTCCCGAGAGCCTGAAGACACGCACCTTCTCCCATGCCAGTGACACCTGGATGTTCGGGGTAACCCTCTGGGAGATGTTCACCTATGGGCAGGAGCCCTGGATCGGCCTCAATGGCAGCCAGGTGGGTGCACGGCAGGGACCTGCCCCCCCACCTCGCCCTAGCAGCACCAGGAGGGGGGCCCTGGAACCCGCTGACGGCACTGCCTGTCCCGCAGATCCTGCACAAGATAGACAAGGAAGGTGAGCGGCTGCCACGGCCCGAGGACTGTCCCCAGGATGTCTACAATGTCATGCTGCAGTGCTGGGCGCACAAGCCTGAGGACCGACCTACCTTTGTGGCCCTGCGGGACTTTTTGGTGGAGGTGGGTGAGTGGGTGGGGAGGGGGACAGGGAGGTCCCCTGTGCCCCCATCCCATCAACTCTGCCCGAGTGTGGGCAGAGTTAAGGATATTGCCGAGGCTGGAAGTAACATTGGAGGGCTTGGGCCAGGCAGCTCTGCCAGCTGGGAGGTGGTGGGCGGTGACATGGTCACACCAGAAGGACCCCTGGGAGCCACCTTGCTCCTGTGGAGCATCTGGGTGCTACTGGTGCCCTTGCCCACCCCAGGGATGCTGCGGCTGGGGAGGGGCTGGGAGTAGTGGTGCTGTCTCCTGCCCGCTTTGGGGGGTCCTCTGCCCTGCGTGGGGCTAGCCCTGTCCCTGAAGCTAGAGGGGATGGACATGATGGGGGCTGGGTCCCCTGTCCTCACCCCCTCTGTCCTCCCCAGGCTCAGCCCACTGACATGAGGGCACTGCAGGACTTTGAGGAGCCTGACAAGCTGCACATCCAGATGAACGACATCATCACGGTCATCGAGGGCAGGTATTGCACAGGCAGGGGGGCACAGACCAGCTGCCAGCCTGCATGGGGACGGGGGACCTCAAGAACAGAGGGGCCATGGGCACTGGCAGAGCTGTGGGGAGCAGGGATGGGGATGATGAGGGTTCTGCCCCCCCAGCACACCTGGACCCATAGCCCCACAGGTGGGCAGAGCTGCCCCTGCTCCTGAGAGGGGTGCAGTTCCTGGGTAGGGGGTCATGGCCGTACCTGTGGGCAGCGCAGCCCTGCCCGCCCCGTCCGCCCCCGCTGACTCACCCCACTGCGCCCGTGGGTTTGCCCGGCCTTTCCTCGGGAAACCGGGCACCCCGGGGCCACTCCCCGCGATAGCGGTGGTGACAGCCACCGGCACCGGGACTGTCACCGGGATCGGTACCATGCTGGCGTGACCTGTCACTCCCTGTGCCACGGGTTTCGCTCCTTTGTCCCTGCCGGCAACCCCGGGGCACTGCCACCCCCTTCTGCTGCCCTGGGGACCTGTGAGCTGGGGGGGACCTTTGGTCCCTGCATCCCCATCCCAGGATGTGCCCGTCCCCCTCCAGCTCTGGGACAGCAGGGACCCTACTAAAGGAGCTCAGTGTCCCTTCGCCCCACCAGCGTGTGGGAGGCCGCCCCCCGGCCCGGGGGGATGAGGAAGGCGCTGTCCTTCCCCCCTTCCCTCTCCCCCTCCCGGGGCCGGCTCCCCGCGGTTAGTCACGGCCCGGAGGTGAATCAGGCCGGATTTGTGTGTCTGCAGGGACCGGCTTTCTCCGCGGCCGCCGCCGCCGCCAGGGATGACCTTGCCCGGGTCTGGCGGTTTAATTGCAGGGGGGGAGGGGAGGGGAGGGGAAGCGAAGCGGCGTCGGCGGAGGGAGGGAGGCGAGGAGGGAGGGAGGCAGGGAGGGAGCGGCGGAGGGCGGCGCGGCCGCCCCAGTGCGCCTGCATCGTCCCCGCCGCCGCATCACGGCCGGGCTGGGGGTCCCGCGCCCCCCGCCCCGCCGCTGCCCCCGGTAACCGGCGGGGGGCGCGGGGGGGGGGGGGGAGCGGGGGGGGGGACGTGGCCGCGCTGGGGGGCCGCTGGGTCGGGGAGGGCCAGGGGCGCGGTGGGGGCATTCCCCTGCCTCAGTTTCCCCGGGGGTCGCCGGTCCTCGGTGGCCCTGCTGCGCACCTTTTTGGGGGTGCCGCGGGGGGCGCGGGGGGGGGGCCCCGGCCGGCCCGGGGCCCCCCCGCTGCCGGCGGGGATGCCCGGGCAGGGAGGGGGAGGGCTGGCGGGGCGGGGTGGGGGCTCCTACCGGGGGCCGCATCCGGCCCCGCCGAGGCTGCCCGGGGCACCGTAAACACCCCCCACCCCCGTTCAAGCCCCTGCCTGTCGCTCGGCGGGCGCCGGGCGTGCGTACGTGTGTGTGGGCAGGGGCAGGGACCTACCTGAAAGCCCCCCGGGGACCCAGCCGGCCGGGGAGGGGGCTTTCGGGGGAAGCTGGGGCAGAGCCGGAGCGGGTTTGTGCCGGGGCCCCGGCCCGGACCGGGGGGGGAGCAGGGGGGGGCGGGGGGTAGCGGCGGGGCCAGCCCGGCCGCAGCATCCCTCCGGCGGGATGCGGTGGTGTCTGGGCGCGGGGAGGGTGAAGGGAGGGTGCCCGGTACCGGTCGGCCTCGCCGAGGGGTCCCGGCGCTGAGTAAGGCGGCTGGCGGCGAGCGGGGAAGGTAAACAGGAAAGGGCTGAGCTGGTGGCCGGGGGGTTGACTCACAGGTGGCTCCAGGAAACCGCGGGGCCCGGGCCAGCCCCGCCGGGCTGGCACCGCCCGCCGCCCCCTGCCCGTGCGCGCCCGGGGAGCGGGGGGGGGGGGGGAGGCGGTGGGAGCAGGGGGGCGGGTTTAGAGTTGGAGCCCCCCGCATCGATTTGGCACGGGCTGGGCAAGGGATGCCCTTCCCTGCATCCTACCTGTCCCTGTCCCCCCCCGCCCGGTCCCCCGGCTGGGTGACTGCCCTGTCCCACCCCGGAGGTGGCCACGTCTTGGGACAGGCAGGCGGCCCGACGGCCCGGGGCACCCTGGGCTCTCCTGGGGAGCCAGCGCCCGGGCCACCCTACTCGCGTGCCCACGGCAGGTTTTGCAGCTTGGCCCCCCCAGCCTGCCTGTCCATCCGCCCTGCCCACGCTAGCCTACGTGGGGCTCGCTGGTAATGTAGGGAGGGAGCGAGGGAAAGCCCCCAGCCCCCTGTGCCCCACCGTGCCCCCGCAGTTTCCCCTGCGGGACTGGTATATTTGAGGTTTCATCAGCAGACACTGTGCACATCCCTTGTGCTGTCCCTGACTGCGTGGGGTACAGTGGGAGCAGAGGTGAGCAGCTTAGTGCAGGCATCACCCCAAGGCTCCTGCATAATTTGGGGCAGCTGGGAGGAGGAGGTGCATCTTCTCAGGTGCAAATGCAGAGCTTTGTTCCCAGCCGCCCACATCCCCAGCACCTCCCGGTGCAGGGGCCATGCAGGGTGGGAGGCAGAGTGTGCTGCCGGCGTAGGGTTGGGATCCTGGGCGCCTGAGTTCCCCTCCCGGTTGTGCCACTGCCTGCCTGCGTCGCCTTGGGCAAGTCACCTCGCCTCCTCCCCTATCACCAGGGCAGACACCCGTCCCCCTCCCATCCCCTCGTCGGTAATGAGGTCCTTTTTATTCCTTAGGGCCGAGAATTACTGGTGGCGGGGTCAGAATAAGCGGACCCTAAAAGTGGGCCAGTTCCCCCGAAACACGGTGACCTCGGTGGCGGGGCTGTCAGCCCACGACATCAGCCAGCCGCTTAAAAACAGCTTCATCCACACAGGCCATGGAGACACCAACCCGCAGCACTGCTGGGGGTTTCCCGATAAAATTGATGAGTAAGAAACTTTCTATCTTCTCTGCATCCCCTGCCTGCTCCCTGCCTTCCCCGCTGCCCGCCGGGCACGGGAGTGAGCTGCGGCTTGGCTGCCCCCCGCCTTGAAGCATCTCTTCCCCCTGCTGTACTGGGGACAGTGGCTCCGGGTAGGGTTCCTGCGGCTGGACTAACTCCCTCGCCTCTTCTTACTAATGGGGTCAGGGATGTGGGGGGCTGCTGTGCTTGGGGAGGGCTGTCTGGGGGGGATGGGGGGAGCATCTTCTCCCAGCCCCACAGCCCCTCGTGGCTGTCCTGGGGTAGGGAGATGTCAGTAAGTACCACCCCAGAGGTGGCCACGTTACCCCAGGGCTGCTAAACCGGTGCCTTTCAGTGTCTGTGTGGAGGGAAGCTGCAGTGGGGGTGCAGACTGGCCCCATGCTTTTAACGGCATGAATCCTCATTCATCCTGAATGAAAAGCAAAATATGAAAAAAAAAAAATCCACCAAAATGTTTTTCCTCACTCCACTCCATCAGGAGAGACCCCAGCTTGTCTGCGATGGGGAGGGTTGGGTCAGGTACCCATGCCCCAGGTCACCCCATGCCTGGGTGGGACTGGCCATGCCCAGCATGGGTGCTGGGGGCAGTGGGCATGGGGGGACTCTGCCACCGCTGGGCTGGGGGGATGTGCGAGGGCTGGGGCTGGGAGGGGGGAAGACAGGATTTCAAACCTGGAAAGCTCCTGCTGGGTAGAGGCAGATCCTGCACCGGGCTCAGCGCTGACCATCCCCTGGGATCATGATCCCTGCTGCTGTTTGGCATCCCAGCCCTGGGACAGCTCTGCCGGTGCCCTCGGTCCCAGCCTGACCCCCCCATGGTGCCCCATGCCACGGGCTGTGCCAGCGGCCCTCGGAGGGCTGAACCGAGGTGCTGCACACGCAGACCCGGCTCGTGCCCCGGCAGGCCTCCCCGCGCCCCGCTGCGTGGGCACGGGCGCTGGGTACGTGCCGCCCGGGCCGCCGAGAACGCACCGAGCTCGGCACACACCCAGGCCTTCGGGCTGCGCCGGCTCCCTGCCCACCGCGTCTGGCTTGCGACGGTCGCCCAGGCCTCCCGGCACCCCACCAGCATGCCGTACCGGGACGCCGTGCCCTGGGCACAGCATTGCGCTGGGGCACCCCAATGCTGGAGGGTGTCCCAGGCACCGCACCCCTGCATGAGTACCGCGGGCATGGCACCCTGTGCAATCCCCTGGGTACAGCATGTCATGTGCATGGAGCCGGAGAGGGGTGGGTGACGCCGGGACAGCACCGGGCTCTGTGCCACAGCACTGAAAGTGCCTGGGGTGGGGTGCCCCTGTGCTTGTGGGGCGGTACTCACCAGGGCATGGTGCGTAGCGGAGAGGCTGTGGAGTGTCCTGAGGGACATGGTGTGGGAGCGAGGGGTCTCACGTGGCCCCCGCTGACCCCTCGATGCTCTCCTCTCTCCCCACAGGCTGTACCTGGGAAATCCCATGGACCCTCCTGACATTTTAGGTGTGGACCCGAGTGCTGCCAGACCCACCCAGCTTCCAGGCAGGGCTAAAAGTGAGCTGCTTTTCCCCTTCCCCCTACCTGTCAGCTGCACAAAGACCCCTTCCCCGTGCCCTGCTGCCAGGGTGATGGACTGGACCCTCTCCTTTCTGTCTCTCTGCTGCTACTTGCTTTTTGCAGACCGGGGGGGAGCTGGGGTGATGGGGCACGTTGTCACCTGGCCATGTGCCATGACCAGCAGCGTGGGTGGCCAGTGGCTCTGCCTGGCTGGACTCTGCCCCGCTGCCCTTCGTCCAGATGCCTCATCTCCTCCCAGCCTCCCGTGGCTGGGCTCCCCGCTACGGGGGAATCTCAGCTGCCACAAGGAGGGAGCTCAGACGCCGTGCGTGTGCCGCAGCCCCCCTAAGCCTGCAGTTCTCCCTTGAGGGGGCTTCCTACCGGCATCCTCCCCGTGCCCCATGAGTGACAGGGGACACGACAAAGCATGCACCCTGCTAACGAGCGTCCCGGCTGCCATTTGCTCCGTGCGCTCACCCCGCACCTCCCCTCCTCTCGGGCTCTCTCTTCTCCCGCAGGGCAGCCGCCTCCGCGCCCGCCTCAGCCTACCGTCCTGCTCACCAGTAAGTCGGGCTTTTTTTTCGGGTGCTGCTTCTTGCCTTCCTTCTTTTTTCTCTTAGCTCCTTTTGCCTCCTGTGCCCCCCGGGTACCGCCATGCACCTCTGGGTGATGGCATCTGCGGAGGGGACACACATGCGGAGCTGGGTGGTCAGCCTGGTGCTGGGGGGTGCCACGGGGTGGGGAAGGGCAGGGTACCTGCGGCCCCCCCAGCACCCTGCCCCCTGCCCTGGTGTGCATCGCTGCGCCCAAGGGGGGAGCAAAGGTGGCTGAAGCTATGGGGCTATTTGGGGGCAATGGGGATGCAGGTGGTCCCCCTTGCACCCCAGGGATGGGTGCCAGGACCCTCGTCATCCCTCTCCATCCCATCCTAGAGCCCTGCTACGACCCAGTCAGTGAGGAGGAGGAGGGTTTGCCGGGAGGTCTCCGGAAGCTCTGCCTGAAGAAGCCAGGTGCAGGGAAGGGTCTGCGACCGGTCAAGCCATCGGCACGGGTACCAGGCACCAAGGTGGGCGAGCGGCAACCCGGACGGCCAGCAAGCGAGGGGACAGCAGGCGGCGAGGTGACCCTCATCGATTTCGGGGAGGAGGTGCCCCAAGGTAGCCCCTCGCCGGTGGGGGAGCTGACAGCCCCGTCATTGGCCAAGCTGGCCATGGAGGCCTTCTCCTTGCTGGACAAGACCCCACCGCAGAGCCCCACGCGGGCTCTACCCCGGCCCCTCCACCCCACGCCAGTGGTGGACTGGGACGCCCGCCCCTTGCCCCCACCACCTGCCTATGATGACGTGGCACAGGATGAGGATGACTTTGAGGTCTGCTCCATCACCAGCCCCCCGAGCCGGCGGGGCAAGACCAACTATGGCTTTGTGGACGAGGGCGAGCGGGGACCAGTGCTGGAGGACAACCTCTTTCTGCCCCCCAAGGAGCCCAAGCAGCCCAGCCTGACACAGACCACTGAGCTCTTTGAGGAGCTGCAGCAGGAGTGCATGAAGAGGCTGAACGTCCCCCTGGGACTGGCCGCTCCTGCTGATGACAAGCCCCAAATCCCGCCCCCCGCCCCACCCCCCCCCCCCGCCCCCCCCTCGCCAGGGAAGCCCATGCCCACCACACAGAGCTTCGCCCTTGACCCCAAGTATGCCACCCCCAAGGTCATCCAGGCGCAGGGCAAAGACTGCTCCAAGGGACCCTGCATCCTGCCCATCGTGAAGGATGGGCAGAAGGTCAGCAGCACCCACTACTACCTGCTGCCCGAGCGCCCTGCCTACCTGGACAAGTATGAGAAGTTTTTCAAGGAGGCCAAAAGTCCCGAGGAGGTGCCAGCATCCCGCCTGGTCACCACAGCCACCGTCCGTCCCATGGTGCAGCAGCCGCCACTGGACTGCAAGGCTAACTTCTCCTCCAACAACAGCAACCCTGGGCCCAAGTGCCTGGTGAAGGCCTCCTGCAGCCTCCAGAAGATCATCTACGATGGCCCGGATGGCTACCGCCCCGCTGACAAGATCCGACTGGTAAGTGGCATCCCTGGCACCCATGGGCAAGAAGGGATGTGGTGGCCAGGGGCTTGCTTGGGCAAGAGCCATCCTCACCCTGTGCCTCGGTTTCCCCATCTTCAGCCCTCAAGGAGTGGCTACAAGGGGTTCCCAGACATGCTGTGGGGCACAAGTGTCATTGCAACTCCAAAATGGGGACCGCAAGCCCTTTTAACCCATATTAGCCCTACCCATGGCCTTGGGGAGGGGGAGGAAGGTGGCTGTCACTGTGGTCCCGTTTGGGCTTTCCGGGTTGGGTCCATGGTGTCTGCACTCAAGGCCAGGAGGGGCTGGAGTTCCTGGGGATGGTCCGAGCTCCGGGCTGACTGTGCTCCCTGGGGGCAGAGCTGGGGGAAGCCCCAGTGGCCCCCTGCTCCAGCCATGGGCTCCTTGCTGCCCGGGGGTGGTGGTGGGTGCTGATCACGAGCGCCCCCCCAGGTGCAGGATATGGTGCATGGTGTGACCACCGAGGAATGTCAGGCAGCCCTGCAGAACCACGGCTGGAGCGTCCAGCGGGCCATCCAGTACCTGAAGGTACAGTACGCCCCCATCCTCCTACCCTGGCTCCCACGAGAAATGTGGCACCCTGTCACCCCCCTTACCATGCCCTGTCCCCTTGCAGGTGGAGCAGCTCTTCTGCCTGGGGCTGAAGTCCCGCGTTGAGTGCCACCGGGTGCTGGAAATGTTCGACTGGAACCTGGCCCAGGCCAGCTCCCACCTCCTCGATCCCTACAGCACCACCCGCCAGAAGTAGGGGCACAGATGGTTTTGGGGGGGGGTGCGTCTCCATGCCATGCTGCTCTTGGCCGGCTGGCACCATCATCCCTCCTGAGCTCATGTCCTCTCTTCTCCCTACAGGCGGTGACAGCGGGGACAGGGCGAGCTGCGTCGAATCTGGAGCAGGCATCTCGCCGTGGGGCCACCCCCCTGGTGCCCACCCCTACCCCCACAACCTGCTGCTGGACTCTGGACTGAGCCCCCACTTGGGGGATGGGGACACCCCAAAAGGGAGTCTGCCCAGCGCCCCAGATTTGTCGTGGTGCCTGCACCCTGGCTTCGGCGATGGGCTCCGTCCTCTGGCCCCATGTTGAATTGTTTTTGTAAAGAGAAATGTAATTTTAATATATATATTATATATATATATATATATAAAATATTCGTGGAGAGGAGGAGGATGCCTGTGGCCGTCTCCCAGGTTCATCCTTGTCTCCATGGGTGCTGGTTCCTCCCTGCAGGCAGCCAGGACTGTAACCCGTGGGACCGGCCACAGGGATGGAGCCCGGGTGCAGGGTGCCCGGGAGGGGATGCATGTGTGCTGCGGCACCCAGCAGGCACTGGGGATCCCCAAGGAGCTCTAGGGACATGGACACCCATAAAACCCCCCAGTGATGGCTCCCCAGCTGTTCTGGGGTGTAAAGGTCTCCCCATCCAGGGCTGCTGGAATTTAGCACATGCTGTCCCACCCCCAGGAAACAAAGCTTGAAGGCTGGGCATGGTTTTGCCCCCTCTGAGCAGGCAGTGCTTGCCCACGGCCCTGCCCCTGTGCCGGGGAGTCCCCCACAGCAGGGCCCCCATTGCCCCAGCACCCTGCCGTGCTGCGGCTCCCGGCCGCCGCCTGACTCATGCCCGGGCAGGGAGTGGCGGGACCTGCGTTGCGCCCCCACCCACGCAAGGGGTGTTGTGCAACTAGATGCCACTGTGCAGCTGGAGCCAGGTGCCAGTGGGGAGGTGGGGGCTGGCCCCCATGGGCTCCCAGGCCAGGTGGCAGTGCTAGCCCCCCCCAGGTGGGTGTCGGGGCCCCTCCGTTGAGTTGCCTGAGGTGCCACCTTGCAGTGGCACCAGGAAGGGGTCTCCATGCAGGTGGAGGAGGGCCTCGGTGCCCAAACCCACTATCTCCATGGGGCATTGGTACCTGGTCCCCAGAGCTGGTGGCCTCGGAGGAGCACCCACACCACGCACAGTGGGGCACCAGGCAGGAAGGGCTGCTCCGGCGTGGCCATGGGTCCCTCCCTGTGGCAGATGGTACCCAGCCACATTACCCACGTGCACCCACGGCTCTGCTCATCTCCCATCTCCCAGCCCTACCTGAGAGCGTGGACAGTGGGGTTTGCCAGTGCTGCTGTGGGCACGGCTATGCGTAGGTGCTTTAGACTCTCTGTGCCGCAGTTTCCCTGTCTAAGGTACAGCTAATACGGCGTGGCAGCCAGGTGGGATGGCTGTCAGTGAAGCAAGGAAGGCACAGCACCTTCACCGATTTATTCCCCCCCTTCCTTAAATGATCCTGGAGCTGAGCTGGGCCCCATAACCTGCGTTTGCTGCAGCGGCCCCACAGGGACCCTTTGCGCAGCCGGGTGTCCCTGGCTGCTGTCTGGGGTGGAAGGTGACCTGCAACCCAGGGCAAGGCCTGGCCCCACTGCCCGTGCGGGAACAACCCCCCCGGCTGGGCTCGCGTGGGCGTTTGCCGCGATGGCACAGATAACCCCAGCACGTAAGTCCCTGGCGGCAGTGCCCATGGTGCCGGGAGGGGGCATGGGGCAGGGGTAGCACGTGGGACCCCAGGGCGGCAGCGGGAGGCTGCTCCTTCCTTCTTCCTCCTTGGCGGCGAGCCCACCCCTGCCAGGGTCTGCTGGGGGGGGACCCACCTCTCCCAGAGGTGGTGGGGACCCCTGTCCCCGCTTGCCATCCCAGGGCCTTTGGGCCAGGTGACTTTGCAGCCCATCGGGTGCTCCCCAGGGGTTGGGGACCCCAACCTTGGGGTGTCAACTGTGGGGGTCATCGTAGGAAGTGCCTTAAAACCTCCCATAGAGAATGGGTGTCCCCTGGCATCAGCAGGTCCCCAGAACTGGGATGTGGCCACCTCCATGGTGGGATTTGAGGATGTGGAGCCGTCCGTGCCCCAGGCAGGGCACGTGGTGCCCTTGTCCCCCCCCCCCGGGGGCCCCCCCCCCGCCCCCCTGGGCAGCGAGGCCACAGCCCGTCCCCCCGAGGAAGGGGCAGGGTCACCCCCATGGCTGCTGGTCTGGCAGGGTGGCCGATGCCATCTGGGTGACGGGCTGTGAACCACTCCGGCTGCTCAAATGCTGCACGTTCAAACCCAAATGCGCAGCCAGGTTTTGCCCCCGTCTCTGCCGGCTGGTGCCACAGCCGTAGCATGGTCCCCGGACTGCGGCGGGGGAAGAGGGGGTGTTTGTGGGCCATGGGGGGACTCTCATCCATGGGGAAGGTCTTGCTCTCGGCGTTGGTCCAGCTGTGTGTGTGCTGGGATGGGGACCACCCCCAAGGGCGACTTGTAGCCTGGGGGTACCTTTCTCCCACAGGAGGGAGGAGGGATGGGGGTGATGGGAACCCCGGGATGTTTTTATTTCCCTGCCTTGCCCTCACCAACCTGCTCTGTTGCCAGCACACGCCGGGGAGTCAGGGGAGCAGCCCCTTGCCCCCACGCCGGCCCCAGCAGAGCCAGGCAGCATCTCCCCCGTGGCTGACAGCACCAGCGCCGAGCTGCCGCTGGAGCTGGGCATGTGCCAGCTGCTCCCCACCGCCACTGCCGCCCAGCCAGGGCACCCCTCTCTCACCGGCAGCATCGCCTCCGCGGGCGGCCATGGCTCAGGTAAGGCCGGCGGGCAGCTGGCCACGGGCGGGTTCCTGCCTGCTGGGGCCACGGTGGGGTTGATCCAGCTGGGGCTGCCTTGTCTCGCCCTGCAGGTAGCCTGGTGCCGCAGGTGACGGCAAGAACGCTGGTCCCAGCTGGGACCGGTGCTGAGCAGGGGGGGCCTCCCGGCGTGGCAGCTCTCCCTAGGGGTCTGGCAATGCAAGGCAGCCCCCAAGCAGGGGCAGGGCCGGGGTCTCCCCCCCCCCCCCCCCCCCGGCCCCCCTTCCACCCCTCGCGCCAGCAGGGCATGTGGTGGGTCTTGCCACAGGCAGTGGCAGTGCTGGGCAAGCCGCAGCCACATCGTCCCCAGCTCCAGGTGTCCCCGCTGTAATGGGGACAAGCGAACCACCATCAAACAGCAGCACCGCTCGCAAGCAGGCTGTGGAAGTGCCCAGTGTGGCTCTGGACAGCATCCCTGGAGAGCCAGTCCTGGGAACAACTGGCCCCGTGCAAGCAGGTACTGCAGCCAAGCCACCCATGGGTGCTGCCGGTGCACTGAGAGGTGCCCCCCCAGCACCAGGTGGAGGTCTGTCCCCACCAGTGGTACATGTCCTGGCTGCTCAACCAGTTCCAGGGACAAAAGCATCTTCCTCAGTCACTGGCAAATTGACTGTTGCCAATGAGTTGGTGCAGCTGGGCGATGCTGTCACTGTGGAGGGGATGCTGGGGACCGCAGGCCACCACTCCCCGCCGGACAGCGGGACCCCCCGAAGGTCACACCAGGGCTGGACAAGGCCACCTCACCTCTGGCCACAGCAGCCAGCATCTCTCAGGCCACAGGCAGCCCTCTGAAGCTGGCAGTGGCCCCAGCCAGCCCTGCTGCTGGCCTCCCCTATGCAGCCACAGAGGCAGGCAGGATGGCAGCCCCACCATCTGCATCCTTGGCAAAGGTCACCTTTTCTTCTGCCACCATTGGTGTCAGCGAGGCTACAGAGCCAGGGACACATGCTTTATCCAACACCGGCCACAATGCCTTGCAGGACCTCCCTGTACCCCTCACTCAGCCACCTCCAGCCCTTTTGCCCCGGGTCCCCCATGGTGCTGTGCCGGCCGCAGGAGGGACACGTCCCCCCAGCCACAGTGCAGCCCCCGGCACGGCTGGAGATGGGCTGCCTGGACCCAGTGCCACCACGCTAGCTCCGGGCACACCAGCTATGGCAATGGATGTCACCACTGCAAAGCACGTCCCCACCCCATCATTCCCAGCTCTTGGAAGCACGGGTGCTGAGCTGGTGTCCATCAGGAATGAGCCCAGCGCCAGACCCACAGCAGGCACTGCTTCCCTGGGGATCAAAGCCACTTCTGTGGGGCTCAGCATGAGGCGGTCCCCCCAGGCAGCTCCCGATGGCCCTGGTGGTCCCTCTCTGGGGCCCTTTATGTCTCTGCTCCCCCAGACCGCCTCAGCAGGCCCTGGGGCCACCGCGGTAGGCGAATCCCCTCCAGCCAGACCCAGCATGGCTGCACCCTTGTCCCTCATGGGCACTGGTGGAGCAAAGCCAGACGGGGCCCCTCGAGCTGCTGCTGCCCAACCTTCCCTTGGTCTGTACAGCATCGGCACTGGGCCAGCTGCCCATCCATCCTCCCTTGTCAGCAACACTCCAATCAGTGAAGCAGGGATGGGAACAGCATCACTGGCCAGTGGCAATGCCCCCACAGTGCTGTGGGACACCGGATTCACCCCGCTTGTGCCCGATGCATCTCCCAGCCACAGCCAGCCTGGTCCCACTGCAGGCTCAGCAGCCCCGGGAGCTGGTGTCACCCCTGGAGCTGTGCCAGCCGCACCGCTGTTGGTAGAGATGAGTTCACCCAGTGCTGCACCAGTCACAGGCAAGGCTGTGCCAGGCACCCCAGGGGAGCCAGCATCCCTGTGGCATTGCGAACAGGCATCCCCCCTCTCCTGGAAGGCAGTGCCACTGCAGGGATGCCTCTGGGGTTGTCTCTATCCAGCATCCCCCAAAAGACGGCAGCAGGCATGTCCCCACTGTCCCTGGCCACCCCACTGCCAGCAATGGATGCTTCAGGTGACCCCCACCCTGATGGCAGCACCATGGGGCGAGCGGTGAGGACAGCAACCCTGGAGATGGGCACAAAGGAGAACCCAGGTGCCCGTGCAGCGGGGCCAGCTCCCAGCCATGCACTCGTGACCACCGGGCCATCAGCAGAGCCACCTGCCCAAGGGACTGATGCTCCCAAAACCAGGCCCCCAGCAGATCTGCCTCCCCTGGCTCCCAGGGGCAGTCGCTCGACCCTACCAGCCGTGGCTAACCCCAGCCCAGCGCTGGCCACAGCCAACCCCCTCCCCAACGCTGCCACCAACGAGACACTCCAGCCCGTGACACTGCTGCCCCCTGAAAATGCAGCCAGGGAGGGAGGCAGGGGCAGGTCCCAGCCAGCAGGAGATGGCAACACCATGCAGGCAGCTCCAGGTTCAACCCCGGTTGAAAACAAGAGGGTGGGTGCCGCAACAGGTACCCCCCACAGTGATGACACCGCCCTGGGGACAGCCCTGCCAGCGTCACCCACCACCACAGCCAGCATCGCTGCTTGGCCAAGCATGGCTGCATCGGACCACAGCTATCGCACTGCTGAGCGCACCACGGACACGGGCACAGGCATGGGCTCGGACATGGACATGGCTTCTCCCACCATGGGGAACGAGGCTGCGGGGCTGCCCCTGGGGTTTGCCAGTCCTACGGCTGGGGTCGCTGAGCCAGGCACCAGTGATGCCACCCCATCGGCACTCTCTGCCCCAGGCAGCAAAAGCCCTACAGCAGTGGCTGTCGTGAGCACGGTGTCACCCACGGCTCCGGACCCAGTTATAGCACCTTCCCCTGGCCTCGCTCACAGCGTGGCTGAGCCAGATGCCAGTGTGTCCCCTCCTATCCCCAGGAACTCCGAGCCGGTGGTGGTCACACCCTCAGTCACTCCCAGCATCACTGTCACTGGTCCAGCAGAAACAGCAGGTGATGCCAATCTCGACAGGGTCACAGCTCGCTCCTCTGCTGTCCTCCGCAGTGCCTCCGCTCCACGCAGCCCCTGTGTCATGCCGAGGCCATCTCCTGAGGCCGATAGCACCCATGACCCAGCCTCAAGGGCTCTCAGCCCAATTGGTGAGGACGAGCCCACGGTCAGGGTGTCCTTGCTGACTGTTGACCACACATACGCATGGGAGACTACAGCCACGTCCCAGTCAGGTGCTGGGGGTACCACCGCCTGGGCGAACACCAGCCCCTCTGAGAGTGGCACGGAGGATGCAGCACCCCCAGATAGC
Source organism: Gorsachius magnificus (assembly GCA_034008185.1). Taxonomy (NCBI): domain Eukaryota; kingdom Metazoa; phylum Chordata; class Aves; order Pelecaniformes; family Ardeidae; genus Gorsachius; species Gorsachius magnificus. The sequence continues at coordinate 37,252,269 of CM067087.1, forward strand.
ATCTACAGCACCCATGTGCCTGTCTCCAACACGGCTGGCACAAGCCTGACCACCATGTCGGCCATCATGCCAGCCACCACCGTGTTCCCCAGCAACACCATCCCGCCAGCCACCTCAGGCAGTGGGGAGACCTTTGTGGTGACCGGGGCCACCACAGCCATGCCATCTGCCACAGCGAAGGCCACCAGCACCAGCAGTGCCCTGTCCCTCACTGTGACGCACGATGAAGCTGGCGAAGATGGGCAACCTGTCCTATCCCCAGCAGCGCATACCCCCTCAGTGGAGAAAACTGCCGGGTCCTGGGGTGTCCTCAGTCCCAGCCCTGCTGTTGTGGAGCCTGGTTCACCCCTCCCCAGCCCGCACAGTTCAGCAGAGGAGCCAGCAACCACCCGCTCGTCCCTGCTTGGTGTTGGTACAACTGGGGAGCCGGCAGCTGGGCAGATTCCCCCTGAACTGGCAACAGGCACCACTTCTCCCACAGCCACCAGCAACCGTGTCACGGGACAGGCAGCGAGCACAACACCTCCCAGCTTCCAGACATCTCCAGCGGCACCTGCCTGGGGGAAGAAAACAGCCATCACTGCGGGCAGCACCGTGGCCATCACTGCAGGCAGCACCACAGCCATCACTGAGGGCAGCACCACGGCCATCACTGCAGGCAGCACCATGGCCATCACTGCAGGCAGCACCACAACCATCGCTGCAGGCAGCACCATCACTGTGGGCAGCACCACGGCCATCACTGCAGGCAGCACCGCAACCATCGCTGAGGCAGCACCATCACTGCGGGCAGCACCACGGCCATCACTGCAGGCAGCACCGCAACCATCGCTGTAGGCAGCACCATCACTGCGGGCAGCACCACGGCCATCACTGCAGGCAGCACCGCAACCATCGCTGTAGGCAGCACCATCACTGCGGGCAGCACCATGGCCATCACTGCAGGCAGCACCGCAACCATCGCTGCAGGCAGCACCATGGCTGTTGCACCCACAGCCCCAGTGAGCCCAGCCAAGGAGGCAGGAGGTCTCCCAGCCCCAGCGGCACCGGGCAGACCATCAGCCACTGCCAGCCCTGCCACCACCCCAGCTCCTGCCTTTGGGACACAGAGGGGACCAGCCACAGCACCAAGCACATCTGCCCACACCACCGCTGGCCACAGAAACCCTGAGCCCCAACCCACCCGTGGGCTTATCAGTAAGTAGATTTTCTTCTTCCCAAAGGAAAGAGCAGGAAAGGGGCTGTCAGCAAACCAAGCAGATAGCTGAGGGTACGGCCTGGCCCGGGGTGACTCATCTGCATTGCACATTGGGCTGCCAGATCCATGGGAAAGCGTGAAATAGGACATCTGATATCATCCTATTCCAAGTTAATAACTGGGTTAAATATTGGGTTACAAGCCATCAGAGTGCTGGTCCAGCTGCGGGGTTGGACTTGATGATCTTAAAGGTCTTTTCCAACCAAAGTGATTCTATGATTCTATGAGCACAAGCACAGCATCCCGGTGGCAAGCAGGCGAGTTTGCCCTGGCCACAGGAAGGATGGAGCAGACATTAATGGTTTTTCACCTTTTTGATTAATCTCCTGCCCGTGGCAGTGCCAGCAGCCTCGCTCTACACCTTCGGCACAGAAGGAGGGGATCGAGAGTGCGTCCAGAGGACGGTGGATTTTAACTCCCCCCTGTTCAAGCCAGAGATTGGGTTCCCCTTTGGGAAGTCGCTGCGGGATGCTCTCTACGTGAGTTCCCCCCCTTGCCAAGCACATAAGGGATGTGCAGCCTCTTTGGTAGATAAAAAACAAGCATGGAAATGGAGCAGAAATTTAATTTCACCTGAATGTTAATTTTTTTGCAATTTAAAATGGCTGGCTTCTGCTCACCCATGGAGCTGCCTGGGATGTCAGCAAATCATGAGTTATTTTGGTTAGTTTACAGATAACGGACAGATCATTTTCCCACCCACGGACAACTACGTCCCCTCCAACCCCAACCCACCTCCCCAGGGCTTCAGCGGCTGGGAGAGTTTGCCGATGGTGGCTGCTTTTTGGAACGACGCAGATTTCTCCCAGGGTGTCGGCACCACCTGGTACCAGGTCAGGGCCACCAAAGATGTTCTCCTGGGAGAGCCCAGCTCCCAGATTGCCCACTTAACCCTCTGTCTTGCCAACCGGCAGGAGTACTCCACCCTCAGCTCTACCCGAGACCCCCTTGTCCATGATGTGGAAGCAAAGATTGAGAAATACCTGAAAACCCCCTACGTAGCAAAATGGAACTTGAAGGTGACGTGGGAGAAGGCTCCGGCGTACCCGTCCCAGCGGGATGACAGTCAGGTCAGCAGTGGGGGACCCGGGTGATGGAGAGGACTGGTGCCAGCGATGGCCAGGACAGGGCTGGGCTGCTGGTCTCCCCCGGCTTGATGTGGGTGTTTCGGGTCTCACCACCTCACTCTGCGCTGTGGGGAGAGCAGGGGAGGCTTTGGGGGTGCTAAGGGGGTGCCTTGTATTTCTCCAGACAAGCACCTACCAGGTGGTCCTCACCACCGATGGGAACCACTCCTTTGCCCTGCTGCTCTACCAGGACGGCGGGATGCGGTGGGACTACACCAAGCTGGCTGTGAGCAACGTCCTGATCGGCTTCTCTAGGTGCTGTGCACATGTCTGCCTGTGTTTTGGGACAGCAGGGATTTCTCCCAGCACTATGTTGGGACCATTGGAGACGTTATCCCCAGAAGACCCCAGCTCCCACCCCCAGAGCAATCCTGTCCCGTTTAAACCCTCTCTCCTGCAAACTGCAGCAGTTCCCACCCCAGCTGCTCTGCAGGGAGCAGAGGGTTTGTGTTGGGAGGGTGACCCCAAACCTCCTCTCTCCACACAGCGGGGATGGCTATGCCCAAAATAACGAGCTGACTCAAAAGCCACCAGCTGTCAAGTACAGACCCGACCAGCACAGCAGTGCCAGCACCGGTACGGCACCAGGGGAACCCTTGGGGAAGGAGGGAGCCGTGTGCGCTGTGCCGGGAGCATGTCCCCAGCACGTGTCCCTGCGGCGATGGGCCAGCAAAGCCGTCGGGCAAGGGCTGGTCATGAAGAGCAGAGCATGGGTGTCCTGTGTCCTGCTGTGGCTTGCCATGGCCACACCGGCTCTAGAGGGAGCCTGGAGACCTCATGTGAGGTCAATGGCCGGGGACAGTTGTCCCAGGGGATTCCCTGAGACCAGGCCAGGGCTGTGCTCTTCTCTGGTTGTTCCCCCAGATGTGCGCGGGCTGTGGATATACAGGCTGGACAGTCACTCCCGGGTGAACTACAGGCTGCAGTGCCTGGCGTGGCTGGATGCTGAGCCAGCGCCGGCCACCTGGAATGGCCAGCTACCACCCTGCCCCTGCTCCCAGCCCCAGGCAGAGCTGGACCCCCGCTACCGCTGGAGCAGAGGTGCCAAGCGTGGCCCCCCAGGGCCAGCCGTGGGGTGTGGGGATGGCAGGGGGTCCCCTCCTGCTCTGGGGGTGTCCGTGATCCCCCCCCCACCATTTCAGACCCAGTGGATATGTCCGTGAGGATGCTGCGCACTGCGTCCCCCAGCCCGGCCGGAGCCGGGGTGCGGTGTCTGTACCAAGACGGGAGTTTGCTTGAAGGCTGGCAGGAGAGAGCATGGACCCTCCCCATCCACCCCACGGCTGGTAAGCGGGCACCGGCGCTCCCTTGCCCTAGAACACCCCGAGCACCAGGGGTGCAGCAGGGACCCCAACACCCACCAGCGCCCATCTGCCTTCCTCCTCAGACAGGGAGCTGGAGGCATTCGACTGGTGCTGCCGGCGCGTGGAGAAGCCCCTGTTCTGTGTCAGATTTGCTGAGAAGAGACCGAGGGTTGGCTGCGAGGGATATGTGCCACCCACCCCTGGTGAGTGCCCAGGGCTCTACCTCCTCTGTGCCAGGGTACCAAGTGGGTGGCATGGCTGTACCCAGGCATTAACCACACTTTGCAGCATCCCGGTGGGGACGGCTGAGCCCAGCCCAGCACCAGGAGCTGCTCTTCTACATGCAATGACAACAAGCATTTACTTTTCTTCCTCCTTCCAAAATGGCTTCATCTTCTTTGGACCCCAGCTGGCGCCTTCGGGGACCCCCACATCACCACCCTGGATGGACTCACCTACACCTTCAATGGGCTGGGGGACTTTGTCCTGCTGCTGGCCGGCGATGCCCAGACCAGCTTTGCGCTGCATGGGCGCACAGCCCGGACTGGCACGGCCCAGGCCACCAACTTCATGGCCTTCGCTGCCCAGTACATCTCCACCACCACTACAACAGTGAGTAGTAGCGACCTGGGTATCAGTTTGAGCTTCTAACGGGAGAAACCCCTCTGGCAGATTGGGCATCACCCCTGCATCACCTACAAGTTGCCAGGACCTGAGGGGCATCCCCTGTCCTCTCCCTGCCACCTCCCACAACCCCAACAAAGTGCTAATAGCAGCGGGTTGGACTAAGACTAACGAGACACAGTTCTAACATCTCTTACAAGATGGCCAGCAAGGGCCTGGAGCTCTGCAGGACCATGGTCTGATCCACCCTCTTCACTGCACACCCTTCGCCCCGATCGCCAGTTTCCTCTGGACACATAGCCCAAGCGCATGCCCTTCCTTGCACTGCAGAATTGCTCCCCACACCCGTTTCAGTAAGCAGAATCTCCCAGTGTCACCAAAAGCAGTCATTAAGCAGCCTGAGGAGGGGGCTCGGAGCCTGGAGCCCATCGGCACAGCTTTCTACACTGCCATGGTCAGCCGAGCAGCCCATGTGTGCCTCATGCCAGCAGTGGTGGGGGGCAGCTTGCTCTCCTCTTCTGTGCAACCATCAAAGCTGCTTTATCGTGTGTTTGCTGGTGTGAAGATCACACCAACGTGGCACCCAGGGCTGAGCCGGGGCTGGAGGAGGACGGTTTAACTTGAATGTGCCCAGCATGGGGGGATGGCAGGAAGGGATTGACTGGGACATCTGCCGTGATTTGCAGGTCGAGTGGAACTTGGGGAGCCAGGGTGACATCCAAGTCCTCCTGAATGACGAAACCATCCAGTTTTCCCATTCCCAAGGTGAGCAGGACGTGCTGCTAAATGTTAAATGTATCTGGGAGGCACAATGGGTGTCCCCATGCCCTGGGGACCAGCACGAGGGCAGCCATCCTGAGCTCCATCAGAGGTCTCCCACCTGCACCCTGTCTCTGACTCAGCTGGAGTGGATGGGGAGCACTCCCCTCCCCAAATTCAGGGGCATCATTTCAGACCCCAGTCTTGCATGGACTCTCCCTCTGTGCTCTCCTTGTCTTGCAGATATGGGTGCCAAGGTGTACTACAGCCCCGGTGTCCTGCTGGTCAACAACTCCTCTGTCACGGCCATTTTCGACGGGGCCATTGCCGTCTCCATCTCGGCCACCTCTGGGATACTCAGCGTGGTCTGCAGCCTTCCTGATCGGTACCGCAACAGCACCAAGGGCCTCCTGGGTGAGGACTTCTGGCACCACTGCAGAGCCAGGGTGCAAAGTCTCCTTCCCACCCCAAAGCAGGCTGGAAAATGCTGATGGACCATACCAGCCAGCACCAGAGAGGAGGTCAACCCCGGCATGGGGGACTCCAGTCTTCTGGTGATGCTCTACCAGGTGTGTGGGACCACGACCCGACAGACGACTTCCAGATGCCGAACGGTACTAGCATCCCTGTGAACAGCAGTGAGGAGGAGATCTACAGTTATGGGATGACCTGTAAGTCCAGGCTCGGGATCTACCTTGATAGTCCCCCTGTTCCTGTACCTTCTGGCCATGCTTAGGCTGAAGACATTTAGACACTTGTCTGAGTAAAAGTGATGCCAGGGAAGCCCTTTGCTCTCCTCACTGCTCTGTGGAAATGAGCCCTAAAATATAACAAACCTTAAAACCCCAGGGTCGTACCCATGGTGTGCTCTCTTGCAGGGGCCGTTGGAGAGCACAGCCTGTTCGCTCAGCCTCTGGACTCACTGGCAATGAACTTCACACCCATCTTCTTGTCTCGGCTGCGGCAGGAGAATGAAAGCCAGTACCAGCTAGCAGCCTTGCAGTGCCGCGGCAGCAAGGAGTGCATCTATGATTCGCTGAGCACAGGGGACATGGCCCTGGGCCTGGCCACCCAGACCCTCGCAGCCGACTTCCAGCAGAAGAAGACAGTACTCAGTAAGCGGATCAGGTCCTCACCTCCGGGAGGGCATGGCTTGGGTAACCGGGCAGTGCCCCGCTCCCTCCCTGGGCTCTCTTGCTCCATGTGAGCCAGGAGAGAAGTCACCAAGGTCTCTGAGTTGCGTTGCCCAGCTGGCTGGTCTCCAAGCCTGGGAGATGCCACCATGCTGTGCAACAAGAGGACTGTCGGTGGGCAGTCAGCACGCCTGGGGTCCCATCCTCACCAGGAAGGACTCAGAGCCAAGGGGTGCCAAGGCCACGTAGCAAACAACCAGCAGTGTGCTGGGCTGCTCTTTCCTCAGATGCCTTCCCTCCCGTCATCACGGGTGACGCGGTGCTCGCGGCCTTCAGGACAGAAAAGGTCAGCAGGCAGTACCGTGCCGTGGGGGTGGGCGCACACTTTGTCCCCCACCTCTCGTCGGAGCTCAACATATCGGGTAAGGAAGGAGAGATGGGCAGCTGGGACAGGATGGGGGGACACCAGCCACCCAGCCCCTTTCCTCTCAAACTCCCACCTCTCCCCTTGGCAGAGAGCGGCACCCTGACATGGGAGCCCCGCGGGACAGCCCCACTCACCATCAGCCTGGAGGCGGTCGGGTCCAACAACCTCTCCACCCTCCTCCAGCTCCGCTTCACCCTCTGCAGCTGCAGCAGGAGCCAGGAGTGTGACTACAGCAACACTGTCACCCTCGGGGGGTCCTCCCTGCAGGTAGTGTGCCGGAAAGCTCCTCCAGTGCCACACCATGCCTGTCCCCATGCCAGTCATGCCGGCTTTCTTCCCTGTCCACCCGTCCTTCTCATGTCCCCTGAGCCAGTGTCACTGTCCCTTTCCCAGCTGGCAGCCTGCAGGTGTGAGGGTGGCTACTCAGGTCCCTTCTGCCAGGACCCTCCGGACCCCTGCGCCCAGGGATGCTTCCCCGGCGTGGGCTGCGACTCGCACGCCGGCTGTGGCCCCTGCCCGGCCGGCCTGACTGGCGACGGGCGGCACTGCTCAGGTGACGAGGGCTGGCCATGGCCATTGGGAACCCGGGGCACCCATGGGACCCCAGCCGAGGTATTTCTCCCGGTGCCATGCTGTGTTGCCTCGGCAGATATCGACGAGTGTGTGCAGGGGGTGGCGTGCCCAGGGAACACCACCTGCACCAACACAGTGGGCAGCTACGCCTGCTCCTGCCCGGCCGGTGAGGAGGGTGAGTACGGGCACCCTGGCGGGCATGGTCCTTGTCCCCATCACCATCTGGCCCATGAGACCCAAACTGGCCGGAGAGGAGTGGAGAGGGAGCTGGCTGAGATCTGTACCCAAGCCCTTGCTGTCCTTAGCAGAAGGGACCAGAGTCCAGTCACCCCTCGTGCTCCCAGGCTGCAGATCTCACTAATCCACCTGCAAGGAAAACTTTTCCCATGAAATTGTTCTCTTTCAGAGGAAAAAAAATCTCATCCCATCAAAATTCAAATGCATGTTCAGAGGCTGGGGGGGCTAAAAATCAAATCCCATGTTCAGATGGCTGTGGTGGGGTTGGGGTGAAGTATTTTGCTCCTGTTCTAATGCAGCAAGCTGAGATTTCACAAGGGCAAAAGGCTCCAGCTGGGAGGAGGGGGTGTAGGGCTTTTGCTTGAGAATCTGAATTTATACTAAAAGTCCTAATGCATGAAAATATCCCCAAAACTTGGAAGAAAAGCTTGACCGAGTGGCTGAGGCTGGATCAGTGCGCTGGGGCTCTGCCCCTGCAGCCAGCCTCCTGCTGCACCTCCCTGCCCCGCAGGCCAGGGGCCAGGCTGTGGCTCAGCCTGCGGCTCCCGCTCCTGCCCCGAGGGCTACTGCAGCAACGGGGGACACTGCCACCTGCACCCTGTCACCTGCGCCCCTGCCTGTGCCTGCCCCTCGGCTTTCACCGACCAGCACTGCCTGGTGGCGGGGGGGGATTTTCGGCCACTGCCTAGCGCAGGTGGGTGTCTGTGCCTGGTGGGGGATGAACCCCAACGCCACTCGCCCCAGTCCTGGGATGCCAGAATCACCGCTGTGGCTTCACCCCAGCAGATCTTCCCCAGAGAAGCGTCCGGCTGCGTGTCAGGACACTGCAAAACGCCACTGCTGAGGACATCAACGGCACCGTATGTCACTGGAGGGGATGGGCTTGGGGAAGGGGATGCACAGGCACACCAGGCAGCATGGCGGCTTGGGGTGCCCGTGCCTCCATGCGCCCCCCTCGCATGGGATCCCCGGGGATCCAGCAGATCCGCAGGGCCAGAGGGAGGCAGTGCCAGCCACGTGATGCCGGCTGTGGCTGTGGCCATGTGCCAGGTCCCCAGGTGTGAACGAAAGGCCAGAGCAGCCCTTGGGGCTTGGCCACAGTGCCTGCATCGCCCTTCAGCCTCTCCCCGTGCTGGTGCTGTGCTGCCCTCCCCTAACGCCCTCCTGCTCCCCTTGCCACAGGTCTCAGCCATCCTGGGATCCCTGGAGGTAAAATCTTTCCAGAGCAACACCAACATCACCCAGATGTGAGTCAGCTGTGGAGTGGCCCCTGGCCTACCCCAGGGAGCCTGTGGGACAGGGCTGGGCACGGGGCCACAGGGTTTGGGACACAAAGAGCATTTTCCCCCACCCCAGTGTTTGTTTTTCCAGCCCTGATGCTGATAAACCCTTGGAGACATGAGCTCCATGGCACCTTCCATCTCCTGCCTCATCCCTGCTTTACCACCCCCCAACTGGGGAAACTGAGGCACGGTGAGGCTCAGTCACTAACTCAGCAGTGGCTCCGCCAGCAGCCCCATCCTTTCCCCACAGGACAGACGGCAATGGCTTCATCTTTGCTGTGGTGTCCGAGTTTGCCTACAACAGCCATGGCACCGTCATCCGGTTCCTGAACGAGGAGCTGCTGGGGGCCATCATCAGTGCCTTCAACGGGCGGCGGGGGCGGCGGGAGGCAGGCGCACACCTCCTCTTCCAGCACCTGTACCGGGACAACATCACTGACCTGGTGAAGTGTGAGTTGCTCCCAGTGCCAAGCCAGGGAGCCCAAGGGGAACACCCCGCTGTCCCCATTGCCCCATCACCCTGTGTGCCCTGGGGTCCGGGTAATGCCTGTGGTGGAGGGATGTGGGTGGCAGTCCCCACTGCAGGCATGGATCCAGCTCAGGGAGACCTGGGGAAGCATCAAGGGGTGATGCTGCCGTGTGGCTGAACCCGTACCATCCCTCCCCAGTGACGGTGGCTGAGCTGAGACACTATTTCCCCTGCGGTCTGTATGGCTATGAAGGGTACCAGCTCCACTATGCAGGGACCGTCGGCTTCATCTGCATCTCCCCTTGCAAGATGGGCTACTGCCAGCATGGGGGCCGGTGCCAGCACCTGCCTGAGGGACCCACGTGCAGGTAGCAGCAGCACTGGGGATGGACAAGACCACCAGGCATGGCCGTGTCTCCCCGGGCCTCGCCGCCTTCCTTGGCATCTTGGTGGGAGCCCTGGCTCTGCTCTGCCTCCTGCTCACCACCGCCTGCCTGGCCTCGCGCCTCTGCCACTGGCACCGCCACCGGCACAGAGGGTGAGCCATGGGCTGGACCTGCACAGGGGTGGGTGCTGCGGGTATGTCAGGGAATGGAGGCTGGGTGTCCAGAAGCGTTTTGCCAGCCTGAAAAACTGGTGGAAAATCCACCTTTGGAAGGTCCACCACTAGTGGGACCCATCTGGCCGAGGCAGGGGAGCCTGCCCTAGGGAAGGGGCTGAGACGGGTGGTCTTTTAGCATCTTCCAGACCCTTTTCCAGTCATTTGCTGCTCAGGGGTGCAATAACATCATTGGGTTGTACGTTACCTTCCCTTCCCCCCCATGTCATGGAATATTTTAATTTCTTCCTCATCTCGCCCAGTGCTTGGTTACAGATGGGCTTTCTATTTAATTTTAATTTGAATACCATCCAAATGATTTCCACTGCAATTCACATTGCTCTGGAAAGAGTTGATCTGGAGGAAAAGGCGGTTGCAGGATTGGACCTTGCTCCCCTGCAGAGCAGGGAGTCAGCAGATGGCTGACGAGGTGCAAGGCTGGGGTGGAAGCATCTCCTTCCATCCTCCCCAGCCCTTGGTCCTGGTGTGTCGTCCACGCTCGGGGGAAGCCCAGTGCCCCAAGCCCCCTGCGGCGGTTGGAGCCGCATCCTGCCCCTGCTGCCGGGTCCCTGCTGGCCCTGGAGCCGGGGCTCTCAAAATTGTGTGTGCACAGCAACTGGGGCTTTTCCTCCTCTTGTAGCCTCATCTTGCCCCCACACTCAATCACTGCTCCCCACTCCCATCTGACCCAAGTGCCAGGTCCAAGCAGGGGCTCTCCCAGCCCCCCCTGACATGTCATCCCCTTTTTTGTTCCCCCTTCCTAGGCCCAAGGAGACATTCTGGAGGCCACGGCCTTTCTCCTGTGAGTACCTCCCTGTGAAACACCCCCACCCCAGCTCTGCTTCACCCTGGTCTTCTTCGAGCTCTGCTCATCTTCCCTGCTCCAGCTCTGACACCAGCAGGAGAGCAGGAAGAGCCTGCCCACTCCCTGGAAAGGTGTTGGGAACCACAGTTCCAGGCCATCGACCCCTCGGTCCAGGTCTGCCCAGGGGTTTTTGTCCCCATGGGGGGTTGGGTTGGGGGTCAATGGGCTGGGGAATGATGTCCTAGCCCCATGCCTCAAAGATGCTCGGGAGCTGTGCCTCTTCCTGGAGCATCATGGATGCTTTGGCTGGTGTTGGGGTCTGCACCGCTGTCTGAGCAAAACCTGTCCTTCTTTACAGATAAGGATCCAGAGACCCCACATCAGGCCTCTGAGCCAGCCCCCCCAGCAGCCCTAGCCTGCCACCAGTCCTGCCCCAGTTCCTCCAGGCTCACAGAGGAGCCAGCCCTGCTGCCCGCCCCACCACCTGCTCTTGGGGTCTCCGGCAACAGCACCTGCGCAGAGGCAGAGGGTGGGCAGCTGCCTTTGGAGTCTGGTCTTTGTGGGAGGATTCACTCTGGAGGAGGTGCTTTATTTGAATGATAAATGTGGGTTGGTTTATGTTGGGTGGCCAAAAAGAGAGGATTTCACCTTCCCCTGAGGACCTGCAGAGGCAACCAGGACCATCCCCGAGTGTGTCTGCACCAGGGTATGCCCTAGTGTGATGTAACTGGACCCAGCAGAGCTGCTGATAGCAGACTCAGGTGGGGCAATGCAGTGATTATAACCCGCTAGGAACAAAATCAAATAAACCAAAAATTATGGCATGCTGCTGAATAAGTTGCCTGCACCCTGGGGTGCCCATGTGCCAGCCCTGCTTCCCTGTCACCAAGCTCTCAAGTCCCTGCTTTCTGCTGGTCCCATCCACAGGGCCAAAGAGAAGATGGATGTAGCTTTTTTTGTTGCTCCACCCTCTCATTCCCCCTGCAAAGCCACAAGTCTCCCTCACTGCTCTTCCCAGGCACTGCTCACAGTGTCTCAGATCACACGGGTCTGACTGTGGTCCCCCCAAACACCGCATGGGGCTTTGCCCCTGCTGGGGGAAGATGCTGCGCCCAAGGAGGGTGCATCAGAGCCCAGCTCCAGCCCCGCTGCCCCAGAGCCCGGCTCAGCCGCAGCCCAGCCGCTCACATCCCCAGCACCAGCTCGGAGGGCAGCAGCATCCTGCAACACCGCCATCCCCAGCCTGCCCCACCACAGCTTCCCAGCCCTGTTCAGCAGAGGACATGATTGCCACAGGATCAGTGATGCTCAGACGCCTCAGAGGCTTTATTGAACAAACAAGATTTGACAAGGATTTTTTTTTTTAAGACAGGCAGATGCTCTCTTACACACACCAAAAAAATTTTTCTCCCAACGTTTCTGATCATGGGGTTGAATTTTGCCCTTGCACACCCAGCAGAGGCATCAAGCAGACTCTGGCTTGATCTGGACAATCGTCCCTTTCCCTGGGCATAGGGCCTGGGGACCACCCACGGAGGGATGGCAGGGGGACAGAAGGGGGGGACAAGACAGGACCAGCTCACGGGCCAAGCCTGGTGCACTGCGGCACTCGGGGGCTTGGCCACAGCTGACCCACACAAGGTGCAAAAACCCATTCCCTGTGTGCTGGGGGGCCAACCTCAGCCTGCAGCGTGGGAGGAACAGTGGGATGCAGGGAGGACAGGGGGTGGCGGACATGGTGGGGGGTACCTGCCCACCTCCCCGCCAGCAAGGAGTTGCCCATGGGCACCCACTCAGCTGCAGCTGGGGAAGGGCAATTAAAAGCAACCAACTTCTTGGGACAAGTCTGGTTAGAAAAATGAACTCATGCCAGTGAAGGCAACCGCAGGCGCCAGCTGAGTGAGTTGCCCGGCGCGGTGAGCAGGGGTGATGGGTGCTGGGGGCAGCAGGGGGACACAGTTGAGCAGGATGAGCAGGAGCAAAGGACTTAGATGATCAGCCGTGGCCTGGGCCGTGTTGCAGATGTGCAACCCCCAGTTACTTGTCCTCTCCATCTGCAAAGAAGAAGAAACAAGGATTGCCCAGCCACCTCCTCCCTGGGGGCCTGGGGCGAGCTGGGAGCCCCGGGGAGTTTCCATGGGGAGGGGATGGGAGCAGTGGAGAGAAGACCCCCAAACCCTCTCACCATTCTGCTCCTCAGAGTCGCTCTCTGCCTCCTCTGAGGAACCTGCTGGGGGTTGCAAGAAAGCCCCACATCAGCTCACACTGCCAACCACGTTAGCTGCCATCCTCCTCCCCCTCCCGGTGCTGGCACCCCCAGACTACACCTGTGGTTAAGTGCTAAGGGAGATGCCCACCCCCAAACCCGCACAACCCACAGTGAGCACCCCAGAACCCATCCCTCATCTGCCCATGGTTCTCGCTACCTCAACCATGGGGTGGCTGGGATGTTTCCCCCAGCCCTGGGCACCAAGATGGCATCACCCTGGCACACACAGGCTGCACACCCACCCGTGGCGGGTGACCGGTATCCATCACAGCCGATCTTCGGTCTCTTCTCACTGTAGTGGGCACAGAGGCGGGCACTGCCTGCCTGGTTACAGCACCAGTCGTACAGCTTCAGCTCCTGGTCTGGAGACAAAAATTAGAGCAAAAGGCTGAAGGGGAGAGATGGGCTGGCTCTGGGCAGGCAGGGCTCTCGCCTTGGCTTTTGGCTGGTCCACGCTCCCACCGAGGGCAACAGCATGTCAGGAAATGGGTTGGCACAGAGATTAAAATGATTTACAGGCTACAGCAATGCCAGCCTCAGCTGGGGGATGCTTACCGCGGTAGGGGGACGCCTGCCTGGAGGACCTCCAGTACCTCTCCTGCCGCCCCTCGATGAGCTGTCTCTGGCTGTCATACAGGCAGCGGACGCCGGCACCGTGCTGGTTGGGGGAGGCGGAGTGCAGCATGGAGACACGGGCAGCCCACCAGCCTGCAACGGGGCAGCAGTGAGGCTTGGCACAGCTCCCCCCGGCCAGCATCCCTGCCCTGCTGCAGCTCTTCCTAGCCAGCATCCCTGCCCTGAGGCAACGAGCGGGGCTGGGGTTGGCTCCTTGTCATCATCACTCCCACCACATCACCCATGGTGCTATAGGTGGTTTGGAGAGGCTGATGGAGACCATCCAAGTGGTCGCCCAAAGTGAGACCCCAGTTCTGGGGAGGATCCATCCCCACTATCCCTGTGCAGCTTAGAAAGCTCCATTCAGACTAACAGACAGGGACAGGTCAGCCCTCCTTCCTCCCCATTTTCCCTGTCCCTGCAGGGAAGGGCAGCCCTCCCTCATTTTCCTTGGGGTCCCCTGCCTGCCTGGCCAGGAGGGACCCCAGCCACCCTTGCAGAGGAGATGGGGAGGGACAGCTCAGGGACGAGGAGGGTGGGGAAGCGGCGTGTCCACTTGCCTCCTCGGCTGCTCTTGAAGCGTGGGTCCTGCTGCCCTTGCTGCAGGGAGCAGGGGCAGGCGGGCAGGCCCTGGCTCCAGGCACGCGGCTCCTGCTGCCGCCCCGTCCACGCCAGGCACTTCAGCCGGTAGTTGACGCCCACGCGGCTCTCCAGCTTGTAAATCCACAGCCCACGGAGGTCTGAGTGGGGAGAGATGCCCTGAGTTGTCACCTCCAGCCAAGGGGACTGCAGGGGCAGTTTTGGCTCAAGGCGAGAACTGAGTGATGCTGATGCTGGAAGCTAAGCCTGCATCGGCCCCCAGCCATGGGACCCCATGCTTAACAGCCACCCAATGGCAGGGAAATTTCTCTTGCCAAAGAAGAAAGCCTTGGGACAGAGCCATTGCAACGAAAAGGGTCCATGGACGCATCAAGGACATTTCAGTGTCAGGGCATAGCTGCTACCCACAGGAAGCATTTCATGTGCTTGGGGGGAAAGCCTGGCCTCTGTGAACTGAGTGAGAGCCTTGCCACAGTGGCAGGGTGGATTTAATCCCCTGGGAATGTCCCCCTCCCCACGCAGCCCTTCCCCGACCCCCCGAGGGGCTGCATGAAGCTGCCCCGGCTGTGCGGCACTACCTGTGTTGTAGCCCTTGAACTGGTCAGGGCGATACTTAGCGGCTGGAGGTCTCCAAGTCAGGTCGTCGTTGCGGTAAAAGCCATCCCCACTGCGTGCAGAGGAAAAGGGAAAGATCAGGGGTTGCTCTTCTAGGGTGGGGTTATCCCAGCCCAAGCCCCAGCCCTAGCCTGCCCTTTAGCTGCCCTGATCCTGAGCCAGCGGGACCCCACAGTACCCAAATCACAGTGCCAGGGACAGGAGGGCAAAGGCACCAGCTCCCCCAGCCTGCCGCCTCCTCTCTACAGGGTGTGGTTAATTTTGGGTGCTGCAAACGCTCCTGATACATCATGGGCTGAACCCACAGGCAACTCAAGACCCCCACGAGCAGCTTCCATGGTTTCCAGCGTTTTGCAGGGCGATACAGAGCAGAAGCCCACGAGCGGTCGTGCACAGGCAAGCACACACACATGCCTGTGCCGCCCGCGCTTCCTGTCCCGGCCACCTTTTCCTTACCCAGCTGCAGCAAGCAGCTAATGAGCAAACCCTGGAGACGGCGTGCACAGGGTGAGGCGTAATGCGAGGAGGCAGGAAGCGACCGCTCTGGCCAAACGGCGGAAATCCTTTCCCTCGACTGGTGAAAAGTTCAGCAAACATCCCCTATTCCCCACTCCTTCCACCCAGGCCACTAGGATGCTGCCGGCCTGGGACCCCGGAGGGATGTGTGGATCTTACAAGCACAGCTCAGCGAGTCAGCACGCTGCAGCATGCTCCAGCTGCTAACGGGTCAAATTTGGCTGTGAGACCCTCCCATAGTCTATATGGGCATTCAGACCCCATCTGGGCTGCCCTCATCTTTGCAGGGCACTTCACAGGACACGGGGGGAAGGATTAAACCAGCCAGAGCTGAGGGTGGGATGCAGCCCAGTGCTCGGAGGAGGCGGGGGCAGGGTGCTGAGCCTGCCGTACCTGGTGTAGCCGATGAGCACGTTGGTGGTAGCGAGCCTGGTGTAATCCCATCGCATGCCTCCCTCCTGGTACAGCATCAGGACGTAGGACCTGAAGCCGTCGGTGGTCAGGACGGCCTGGTATGTGATCGTCTGGGGAGAAGCGTTGCAGACAAGTGAGAAAGCGAGCAAAGCTTTAAAAGGGTTTAAAATTAGGGGGGTGGGTCAGTGCTCACGGGGGAATGGTGGGGCTGAGGTCCTGATGGGCAAGGCAAACGTAGCCTGGGCTGGTTTGTATTTTGCATGGAAAATGTGCTGATTTTGTTTTGATACTGTTCCATGGGAAGCCTTAAACTCACCCAATTTTATGCTCCTGAAGAACAGTGTTTCTGGTGCACAATAAACTCCCACCACATTAAAGAGAAAGATTTTATGGAGCAGGGAGAGTTCAACTAAAGATGTCCCCCAAAAAACCTGAAAACCACCAAAACATGGGCACAGCCCAGTTCTTTTTGGCGAAAGTCTTCAAGACTGACCTTTTTCACAAAACTGGTTCTTACTTTCAGGCACAGACAAGGTGATTGCCTATGGGTCTTGAGGGTTTTTTTTTGACAAATCAACAGGCCCTTGAGCTCCATCCACCCCTTACCCTCCGGGTGTCAGTCTGTGCTGCGTAGGCAGGTGCCTTCTCCCAGGTGATCTTCAGGGTCCAGGCTGCGGAGTAAGAGGACCTCAGGTACCGCCGAACCTTTGCTTCCACGTCGCGGACGAATGGGGGCTTGGCTGTATTGAGGGTGAGGAATTCCTGCAGGTTGGGTACACCCACATCTGTGTTAGTTCCCAGTAGGGCAAAGACAAGTCTAGACTGGGGTCATGCATGGAGCACTGCAACTAAGGGTGTGGATGAGGTTTGGACAGCTCAATAGGTGGCACACACACAGGACCAACAGCTCTTAGATTTGGCCCAGAAAAGGGAAACACCAGTCATTGGTTTCATCAATTACACATCTCAAGGGGCATCCATAGAATAGGTGATCAGTTTACCATCAAAAGATGTTTCATGCAACCATGCACCCAGGTGCTTCACTCACCTGGTAAAAGGTGGTGCCAACACCTCTGGAGAAGTCAGCGTTGTCCCAAAACACGGCGATCATGGGAACCTCCTCACGGCCATTGAAGCCACCAGGAGGAGGGTTGGGGTATGTGGAGATGCTGTTGTCCGAGGCTGGGAAAATGATTTGTCCATTGTCTGTAAACTGAGCAGAGGGATCCCTCCATCAGATGAGGTCAGGACCAGCGGGACCCCCTGACGCGGGGGTGACAGCCCTCCCATTTCCAAGCCCACTTTGAGCAACGCCCAAGGAAGGCCACCACCTGCCACCGCTGAAATGGCCATAAAGTCACCTCCTGCTGCAAACAGACCCCAGCAGCATCCCAATCGATCTACCCCCACAAGGGTCCCATGCCAGGCACCTGGCCCCTGGTGCCTCCCCCAGGTTTTTGGGGGAAAGCTGCTTGCCTGACAGCAAGTCAAGCCAAGGTAGACTCACGTAGAGAGAGTCGTGCAGGGTTTTCCCGAATGGGAATCCAGTCTCAGGCTTGAAAATTGGAGAATTAAAATCCACCCTCCTTTCCACATACTCCCGATCATTTTCCCTCTTTCCATACCCATAGAGGGGCACAGCTGCAACTGAAAAATAAAAATAAAAACAAAACAAAACACACTTACAGCAAAGCCTTTGGTCTATGCCAGAAACTCAAAGGTCTGACATGATTTTGCTTCCAAAGGGACATAGCAGGAGGATGGGGGGATGCTGCCAATAGCCGCCTGGGACACCCTGCACGTCACCTTCCCTTGCAAGATCCTGCTCCCTTTCACTGCCTTACATGTACACAGCTGCCCCAGACCCACTGTGATGGCCTCTGTGGCCACTGTCTCCTCCTGCTCCAGCCCCGCTGGGGCACCCTGCTGAAGGATGTGGAGGTCGGAGGGGAAAAACATTGTACGGGACTGTGGTAGGGGGACGGCAGGGAATTAAACACTTAGGCTCTTTCTGGAGATGTTTACAGCCTCCAGATCCCTATTTATGTCTGTTAAATAAAGCAAAGCATTTGGAGGGGATAGGTTTTCCAGCTGACAGGACCATACTTGAAGACAGGCTCAGCCTGCTAGGAACGCAAGCACATGTGCAGGAGCTCCTCATGGTGCATCTCCCCGGGGTCCTGGCCCCATATAGCCCCTTCAGTCTCTGGCCACCGTCAGGAGCCAGATGTGTTCGTTCCTCCCGCCCGGGCTGTCCTGCCAGCATCACATACCTGTGGGGCCGGGCAGTGGGGTCGTGGCGGCCAGCGGCCCTCCTGGTGGAGCTGGAAATGCAGGGGACGATGCACGGGAGGTGACAGTGGCTGCTCCTGGCCTGGGGAGTGCCTCCCTGATGCTGGGGAGGGGGGCCGGCGGGGCTGGGCTGGTGGTGGCCGGGCTGCAGGACATGGCTGGGTGCACAGTGGCTGGGGACCCCCCCTGGGCTCCCCCCTGGCCTGGGAAGGCTGCGGGGAGGCTCGACCCACTGGCAGCAGGAGCTCTGTTTGCCAGGTTGGTGGGCACCTTGCCACCCAAGAATGGCTGCAGGGCAGCGGGTGATGAGCCACTGGCAGGTCCCAGACCCGGGACCTTTGATCCGGGGCTGCCAGCAGTAATCCCCATGGGAGGAAGGCCAGGAAGCCCTGGGGTCCCCCCCGACAGGGAGTGAGCGGGGGTCTCCATGGCTGCCCCAGCTCCAGTCACACCAGGAAGGAGCCGAGCCATGTCCCCTCGCCCTGCCACGGCTCTGGGGAGCATGGCACTCACTCCCCCCAGAACGGGGCTGTCGGCATCCCTGGAGGGGACCCCAGGGCTTCCCGGCTGGCTGGGAAGCAGGAGCAAGGCAGCCCCCCCCAGTGCAGCAGCCCCCAGCTCTCCCCTTCCCCCCGCAGAGTACCCCACTATTGACTCACGTGCCAAAAGTGGAGTGGAAAGCCCGGGGCCAGCGGATGCCCCCTCTGCAATGTTTTCCCCCTGTGGAGCAGAAGGCAGTGCTGGGGCAGCACTGGGGGACATAGGGGCATGGAGGGATGCTTCTCCCAACAATGCTGGCATTCCTGAGGCCACCTCATCTTCAAGAGACCATGTCTGAGCACTTCCAGCATCTCCAGCCAGCCCACCCGATGCCCCTGGCAGGGGTCTGCTCCTGCTCTGGGTGCTGGGTGCAGAGTGGAGGTCCCCACTGGGTGCCAGCCCTGAGCTCAGCCCATGCCCGGGAGGAAGCAGAGAAGCAGCCAGCGAGGCAGCCGTGCTGCCAGAGACACTGCTGCCGTCTGCAGCCACCGGGACCAGGGGCTGCATCTCCTGGGGGGACTCAAGGGCAGACGGGGCCAGTGTTCCCGACGCTATCTGTATGATGGCTCCTGCGCCCTCTCCCAGGCTGGCACCAGTGGAAGGTCCCCCGTTTGCCGAGGCTCCTCCAGGAAGCTCCACCACATTGATTTGGCTCAGTTTTGCATCAGAAAGTCCAAGATCGGTGCCACTCTGGACACCAGGGGCAGACACCGATGGTTTCTCAGGGCCAGCAGCCTCCGAGCCTGTGCTCAAGCCACTGCCGGCTCCACCAGCTCCAGGAAGACTTGCTCCATTGGCAGACTCGCCAGCTGTCCCAGATGATGAAGACCCCTCTGTAGATGAGGAAGAAGATGCAGAGTGCAGCATGGCTCCCATTTCTCCATCAGGGACTCCTGAACCAGCTGGTCCCCCTCTGGTGGGGGCCTGGGACTGTCCTGGGGACCCCCCGTCAGCCGTTGCTTCAGCTGCCCCTTCTGCAGCAGGAGGGATGCCTGGCCCAGCACCCAGGGAAACCTCCAGGGCTCCAGGAGCACTGCCCGCTCCTCCGAGGGCACTCGGACTGGCTATATCCAAAATGGAGGGTGCCGCAACCAGACCACTGGGAGAGGCAGGACCAGATGGGGACCCTGCACTGGGCAGTTGATCCATCCCAGCTGCCATCCCGCTGCCTGCAGCCGAGCTCAAGGATGGTTCAGACCCAGTCCTGCTGCCCTCTCCTCCCAGCGCCTGCTCTGCCACACCAGCTCCAAGGCCCTCCACTGTCGGCAGTCCCAGATTTGTGCCAAGTTGGTCCCCAAGGGCAGGTGATGGGGATCCTGCTGGTCCATAAGCTGCTGAGCTGGGGCCATCCCATACTGAGTTCAAGCCAGTGCCTGGTCCATTGGCTCCAGGGAGACCTGCTCCTTGGGGAGCACCAGCTGCTGTCCCCCATGGTTGCAGCCCCCCAAGGGATGGAGGCACAGGTTCTCCCTGGGCAGCACCAAGGTCGGAGCTCGCTGGTGTCTCTGCCCCAGACATAGGGCTGGCCACAGCCCCCAGGGGTGGGTCAGCAGCACCAGGAGTGCTGGGGGATTCGCCGGGAAGGCGCCCTGGTCCTTCAGCCCCCAAGAGCTCAGGCTCCAGCCCAGCACTGCCAGGAGGTGCAGGACCAGGTGGGGACACTTGTCCCAGTGCTGGGGCTGCTCCTGTTCCTACTCCATCCACAAGAGCTGATGGAGGGGCCAGTTCAGCATTCGCCAAAGCCCCTGTTCCTCCAGCCGGCAGCTCTCCAGTGTTAGCAGGGTCCTGCTGAGCGCTGAAGGCTGAAGGACTTGTCCCCATGTAGGAACTTTCGCTCTTTGGGTTTCCTGCCTGTGCCATTTCCCCTACGCTCTCAGCCCCCTGCACTGGCGTGAGCTCTGGTCCAGTTCCACTGTCCAAAGAGCCTGGAGACACCCTCTCAGGGCCAGGGGCTGCAGCTGGAATGGGTCCTGCTCCATCACCCCCCAAAATGGAGGGTGCCGCAACCAGACCACTGGGAGAGGCAGGACCAGATGGGGACCCTGCACTGGGCAGTTGATCCATCCCAGCTGCCATCCCGCTGCCTGCAGCCGAGCTCAAGGATGGTTCAGACCCAGTCCTGCTGCCCTCTCCTCCCAGCGCCTGCTCTGCCACACCAGCTCCAAGGCCCTCCACTGTCGGCAGTCCCAGATTTGTGCCAAGTTGGTCCCCAAGGGCAGGTGATGGGGATCCTGCTGGTCCATAAGCTGCTGAGCTGGGGCCATCCCATACTGAGTTCAAGCCAGTGCCTGGTCCATTGGCTCCAGGGAGACCTGCTCCTTGGGGAGCACCAGCTGCTGTCCCCCATGGTTGCAGCCCCCCAAGGGATGGAGGCACAGGTTCTCCCTGGGCAGCACCAAGGTCGGAGCTCGCTGGTGTCTCTGCCCCAGACATAGGGCCGGCCACAGCCCCCAGGGGTGGGTCAGCAGCACCAGGAGTGCTGGGGGATTCGCCGGGCAGGTGCCCTGGTCCTTCAGCCCCCAAGAGCTCAGGCTCCAGCCCAGCACTGCCAGGAGGTGCAGGACCAGGTGGGGACACTTGTCCCAGTGCTGGGGCTGCTCCTGTTCCTACTCCATCCACAAGAGCTGATGGAGGGGCCGGTTCAGCATTCGCCAAAGCCCCTGTTCCTCCAGCCGGCAGCTCTCCAGTGTTAGCAGGGTCCTGCTGAGCGCTGAACGCTGAAGGACTGTTGTCACTCATGGTATCTGCATAGGGACTGACATCCCCTGGACCTCCTACCTGTGTCATTTCCCCTGCACCCTCATCCCCCTGAGCCAGGACCCCAGCAGCAGGCCATGCCAGTCCATCAGGTATGAAAGATGCTGGGCTGGGGGCATCTGAAGCTGAATTCAATCCAGTGCAGGTCCATCAGCTCCCTGGGGAGCACCAGCTGCCGTCCCCCATGGCTGCGACCCTCCAAGGGATGGAGACACAGATGCTCCTGGAGCAGCACCGAAGTCAGGGCTCGCTGGTGTCTCTGCCCCATCGTCAGTTGTGGGCAGGGTGCCAGCCCCCAGGGGTGGGTAAGC
This sequence comes from Gorsachius magnificus, assembly GCA_034008185.1. Lineage (NCBI taxonomy): Eukaryota > Metazoa > Chordata > Aves > Pelecaniformes > Ardeidae > Gorsachius > Gorsachius magnificus. The sequence goes on from CM067087.1 coordinate 37,273,795, forward strand.
AACACCCAGGGGTGGGTAAGCAGCCCCAGGAGTGCTGAGGGTGTCTGTGGGGGACGGCAAGGCAGCAAGCAGTGGTGGCTGTTCTCCAATGGGGCTCTGCCATGGGGCAGGCTGCAGGGATGTCTCGGCCAGACCCACAGACCCCACAGCCCCTGCAGGCAGTGCGGTGGCTGGGACTGGGGTATTTGTGTCACTCTGTGAATCTGGGGCCAGCAGCGAGCTGGCCATGTCCCCTGTCACTGCAGGTGTCTCACTGGTTGCAAGCAACGGGGCTGAACCAGGAGTGCCTGACAATACGCCGGGGGCTCCCTGCCCATCCCCACCACTGGCTGCCGTAGCCTGGTCAGTGAGGACGGAGGGGTCCCCTGGGTTTCCTACTGTTCCCGACACTGCCACGCTCTCCAGAGGCAGGAGGGATGAGCCAGGCATGCTGAATACACCATTTACTGCATCTCCCTCGTTTCCGGGCACCAAAGCTGAAGGAGGTGGAGTCGTTTTCTGGCTGGCTCGGGGTGATGCCCACAGCCCAGCTCATCGCCCCATCCTGCTGGGTTGTGAACAGCCCCCCGATGCCGAGGCTGGGGCTCGAGGAGTTGGCACTGGCTTCACTTTGGATATCCGCAGGCAGAGTTATGCCTTCCCCGACTGCTCCCACGGCTGTAGTCAGCCCTTGGCTTGGCAGCGCAGTGGCACTGGCACCCACCAGGCTGCCAGCAGTTGGCTGCACTCCCCAGGTGGCTGCCAGCGGAGGGGTGGTGGGGAAGGACACAGAATCAGCAGTGGCATCTAGATCTTCTGCTCCTTCTCTGGTCACAGCTGCGAGGACATCCTCCTTCACATCTGCAAAGAGAGGAGTGGTCCCCAGGGACACGTTGGGAGCAGCCCCTGTTACATCAAGCTCCGCTTCTGGCGTGACAGCAGGGTGCTGTGAGGAGATGGTAGCAGCGGTTGTGGCCACAGCAGGAGCAGCCGAACCCCTCTCGTTATCCTGAGATGCATTAAGAGGCTTGGTCAAATTCATCAAAGTTGGTACTGTAGAGCTGTATTCACTCGCCACTGTCACCAAAGCGTCTGGCTCAGCCCCAGGAGGGAAGGTTGGGCTTGCTGGGCTCCCTGCGAGGATGCTCTCAGCTACCTCAGCATTGGTCATCGCGGTGCTCGTCTCCGCAGTGCCCATCACCAGGGCACTGGGCCCCTCGCTCTCTGCTGTGATGGGAGAAGCTGTCCCTACAGCAAACGGCCCCTCAGTAGTGACAGGGACAGCGGCAGCAGCCCCAAGCCCTGCAGAGAAGCACAAAGCAGAGTGTTACACCGGGTGCCGGAGCCTGCCAGGCTGCGCTGTGCATCCTCTCCAGCTGAGAATCAGGACACTCCCTCCCCTTCTTAAACCCTACTGCCTCATGCCACGGCCTTATAAGACTCTGATTTAGAAGCCAAGGAGCGCAGCCTGGGCTGCCTTTAGGCACAGCACTGCACAGCACAGCACCTTTTGCATCCCCAGCATCAGCAGCCGCTGGGCTGAGACAAGACACAGCTCATCACAGGTCAGGGAGAGATGCTGGCGCAAGCACAGAGGCAAAGGCAGCCGCTGTAACCCAGCCCAGTTACGCTGGGGATGGTACCGCCTGGCCACTGGGAAGAGCTGGGGCCCAGTAAGCCTAGTTCATAGCCCCAGGGGTGTCTGTGGAGCTCTGCTGCCCAAGGACAGCCCTCAGCTCCCTTTGCCTTGCTGCAGGGACTGCCCTGAGCGCAGTTGCTTCTGCAGAGCCTGGGGAGTTCTCACATTGTTTCACCTTTCAGGTGTCTGAGGGACATTTAAATACACTTCACCCAAAGCCCTTCGGCAGATAGGACAGCCAGGGCTTAGTGAAACATTCCCTCACTGCAAATGGCTTCTGACTCGCTGCAGTTAAAGAAGGTTTTTTAAACCTCTGCTGGGGTGGGAGCCTGATGGCTCCTGCCCCCATCCCTCTTGCTCCCAGCTGGGCGCAGGTTCCAGAGGTTCCCTGCCTATGGAGGGAATATTCACAGGCTCCCAGGACCAAGCCCTGCTTACATCTCCCTCCTCCTGCTGCCAAAATCCTGCCCTGCATCCAGGAGCTTCTCTGAAAGGGGAAGGAGGCACCACCCCACATCCCAGGTGTTTCTTCCAGCATCCATGGGTGTCGTTTCACCCAGTCTTAGTTTTAGGAGAGGGATGCGGGCTCTGGGGAAACCAAGCTGTCACCATTGGCTCCAGGAGGAGCCAGGCAGACCTGCTGACACTTGGCTTCAAGCAGCTGCAATTAGGGGAGCCGAAGGGTACCCCGAGGGTGAGACCCAGCAGGGTTTCACCGCAGCCCAACAGCCCGAGCCTGTTCCCCACCCCGGTGCTCCGGTTCATCAGGTTGCCCCTGCCAGGCAGCCAGATACCCCTGCAGCAGAGGTGCCTCCAACCTCGCCACCGGCTCAGCTCATTAGCTTGTGGATAGCTTGTGCTGGAGTCATTAACGAACATTATCTCCTATGCCAGACCAGTCCTCAAAGGGTCCATCCAGCCCCCCATTCCCCCTCCCAGCAGGCTGTGTCCTCACCACCTTCCCTGGCTGAAATAAGCTCTTTGCACCAAACCCCCTCAGCCAGAGGTGCTCAGCTGCTTCCCTCCCCATCACAGGGAAAACAAAGTGCATCAGTCAAGCCACCCCCAGGTTAGTTTGGCACACACGACCCCAGTAAATCCGTGTTTTATCTTAATTCTTCCATGTGGAGCAGGAAACGCCATCTACCCCACACTGCCCATTCATGGGAAGCTTGTGCAAGAGGGGGCCCAGCATGGAGCACCAGCGTTTGCTCTTCCCCAGGACGTGGGAGGGATGGGAGCATCCCTGGAGCCCACTCTGCTGGCTGGCTTCCCTTGGCTCCCTCACTGGAGCAGTACACAGCTGCACGCAGACTCCCAGGCTGGGCTCTCGCCTCTCCCACGGGCCCACGCCTGCAACCAGCCCCTCAGGGTGATGCCTGCCCGGTAAAACAATTTTCTAGCTCTTTGGCTGCAATGTATTGCAAGAACTGGTCATAAGAGAAGCTTCCAGTGCAGCCAGGAGGGAAAAGCATCTCACAAGCGTACCTGCTGTGCCCTGCAAGGTCTTGGGTAGCATGTGTGCGAGCAGACAAAAAATAGGACATACCATGCAGAATCCATACGCAGCATCCCATGAAGGTGGAAAGCGTCCATCCCCTGGTCCCCATGCCTCAGGCCTCCACACAGGCAGAGCACTGGGAAGCTCAAAGGGAGGCAAAAGTGTCGAGGAGCAGCTCCGTTTGTCCGTCTGTCCCTGCCTGCCTGCCTCTCCTGCAGAGCTGGAGTCCTGCAGGTGCAATCCTGCTCCTGCTCCCTCCTATTTATAGGGATGGCAGAAGGAGGCAGGTTGCAGCCGCCACCCCCCCCGCCCCCGGTGCTTTCCCTCCAACGCCCCTGCCACCGTTCCCTTCCCATGGAGCCTTCCCCTTCCCAAGAGCTGGATGCCCTGTTCAGCTGGAGCATGGGTTGGGGGTTACCCAAAGGCCACCCTGCAGGACCCTAGTCCCCCAGGGACCTGGGCAGAGCCCAGTGCAGCTCCCTGGGCCACCAGCACCAGCTGGCGAAGCTGAGCCTGGAGCAGGGCATGGCCAACAGTAGCATGGCAGCCACCCCACAGACCCCACAGGACCTGCTACTCACAGCAACCTCCTCGAGGTCACCGTGGGACCCACTCCCCATAGCAGCCACCCCACAGACCACACAGGACCTGATCCCCATGCAGGGGAGGGGACCATGGAGCAGCGGGTGGTGGTGATGGGGCAATGCCAGCTGGTGCCACCATGCCTGTGAGGACACCATGGGCACTAAAACCAGCAGTTGAGCCATGGCTCAGCCCGGGCCAAGGCAGGACGCAAGTTTGCGCTTGGCTGAAGGCTTTCCCAGGAGCAGAGACGGGTTATAAACCAGGGAGAGGTATGGCTGGGAGCAAGCCCTGGGATGTCAGCCAAGGCCCCCAGCACTCAGCTGCAACCAGGAGTACTGGGGATCCCCATCCAGAGCCCCAGCATGCCCCAGTGAGATTTTAAACCTGCACATCAGTATGAACACAGCAGTGCTGGGGGGGTGCTGGGAGGGGGTGAATGAGCCAATGAAGCTCCTCTGCAAGGTGGGACCAGCATCCCCAGAGGCTAGAGCAAGAAAAGGCACAGCCCTGAACCCCCTCCCCTGCTACAAGGATCCCCTGGGTCACTTCACCCCTATGTCTCCCTTTCCTCCCTTTCCCCCCTTCCTCTAGAGCAGCAAGTCCCATCCCCCCCCTTGAAAGTTGCTGCCAGCTCCCCCATGAACAGCATTATGCAAAACCCCACCACTACACGGTTTTGTAATCAATTAAACGCTTCTTAACCAGAAATGCCCCCAGGCGACTCCTGCAAAGTGTTATTAGGGCTGTTAGGCAGTACACAGTGTTCCGTCAGAGCTGGCCTCCATTGGGCAGGCAGCAGCAGCAGGGCACACCGAGCAACACCCCAACCCACCGGCCAGGCAGCATGGATGGGGGAAATGCCAGGGGAGGCCAAGTCATGGCCAACAAAAACCCATCCTGTAAACCCACGCATTACCCCCGGCAGCGGGAACAGGGCACAGAGGGTAAATCAGGGGAGAGCACTGCTCGACCAGAACGAACACCCGCCCACCGAAAATGCCAGAGGGAGGACGGGCCCGTACAACCAGCACTGCAGATCATGGGGTGACTGCCCAGCCAGTGACCACCCAAGCGGCCACCATACCTGGGCCAATGGAGGACTGGAGAGATGCAAACCTACTGTGGGAGAGTCATTCCTGCCTGTGCTGACGATGCTGTATTGCTTTGGAAAGCAGGGAATATGTGCTGACGCTGGAGAGAGTTGCTCCAGCTGGTGTTTGAGGTGCAGAACATGGTGGGAACCACAGGGACTGTTGCAAACCTGCTGCTCAACATAGGAGAAAATAACTCAGCTGAAGCAAGGTGCTTCCAGCCCACCTCGCCCGCAGCCCGCCTGCAAGCTCCTGCCTGTGCTGCGCTGGGACCAGCACCATCTGGAGACCTTTGTGACCCATGCTGTCCCCAGAAAGCCCCATATCCCTGCTGCTCCTCCAGCAGAGTCACAGGGGTGACAAAGCGAACTCATCCCTCTGCTCTGGCATTGGTACATCTTCCCAGGAAAGCCTGTAGCCACCATGGGTCATCCCTCATCTCGAGGATGGTGCCCTGTTCCCACCCTGGGAAGGGGCTTTTCATTGATCCTTCTGCTATGCCTGAAACCAAGGTCTCAGTAATCTGCTGGTTCCTGCAAGGATAACCATCATGCGTAGTTATGGACTAAAGGACTAAAGCATCGTATGGGCACCAGAGCCCCTCAGGAGCCTGCAGCCAAAGGTCAATGCCGTGAATCCCAGCACCTGGGGGCTCTGCACCATCTAGCACGGCATGGCATGGTCCAGCATGGTGCCTCATCAGCCTTCCTGGAATTAATGGCCTGGTTGTTCCAGCCCTGTGGAGAACCAGGCATCTCCTACCAGCACCGCTTCAGCCTCCTGGCAAGGGCATTTGGAGAGGGCTCAGGGGTGGTAGCAGTGGGGGGAACTGGGTTATCCATCAACCCCGCAGGTTCTGGATGACTTGGCAAGCCAGGCATGTTGCAACACCCTCCTGCCAGACAGCAGGAGCCAGGCTATAGCCAGCAGCAGGGGTGAAAGGGAGGGGGACAATTGGAAGGGACACCTGAGTCACAAGTGACTCAAGACACACACCCCATGATGCTGCTGGGCCCTCCAAAGGTGACAGTCCTGCTGGGCACAGGGTCTGCTCCTTTGGATGATGCTGACAGATGGGGAGCGGGTTACAGCAAAGAGGCTGAGGAATGATTTGCGGGCTGGGAAAGCAGTGGGACCCAGATCTGACCTCCCACGGTTGCTCTGGCCAGGGGTCCATGGCAGGCAAGCAGCCGTGGGATGAAGGGAGCAGCCAGCATCCTCAAGGATGACAGGCACAAGAGCATGGGTGGTGTCAGGTGCCTGTCAGAGCTCTGTGTCCCCAGCCCCTGGGCAGTGCCCACCGTCCCCATGGGAGCCACATCCCCGCACCATGCCCCTCTTCTCTGTCCCAGGCTGGGGGGCAGAGGGGCTCAGCAGGATCGGAGTATCTCCTCCCACTGCTGCCCACTGACCACAACAAGGGTGGAAGGCAGCCTTGCTGGCAGGGGACAGCGAGTGCCCCGGTCACCTTTTCATCCCAGCACTTCAGGACCTTTTCCTCCCTTTGTGACGCAGTTTGGCTCCATTACACTGGCCTTGGCTCCCGGCCATGTCCTGGGGTCTGAAGTTATGGATTCAACAGCCGGAGAAAGCAGCCCGGTGGGACATAGTGTGGGAGGACTCTTGGCCTGGCTCCATGGCGTAGGCAGAGCATGAGGATTTCTTTCCCAGCACCCCACCAGGCATCTGGCACGGGGACCCCTTCCAGCAGGCTTTGTCCCGCTATCCAGCTATCCGCCCGGGCACTAAGGGACCTCTCTTGGTGCTGACATTTCCAACAAGCCCCCAAAAGACAGGCAGCATCCTCGAGAGCAAAGGGGCAAGCCTGGGATGCAAAGGGCATGCCAAACAGGAGCATCCTGATGAGCTGCCTGGGCTCAGCCTCTAGCCCCAGCCCAGCGTCTCCCAGCCCCTGCGAGCCGGCGGGCAGATGGGTGATCCCAGGATGTCCTTCCCTGTCCTGTCCGGCTGCTGGCTCCTTCCCAGCTGGGTGACAACCTGGGGAGCCCGGGAGCCATCCCCGGGTTTCTCATCCCACAGCCCCATGCGCCCCCTCCCAGCCCTCCCAGTGCTGGGGCGGCACGGGCTGCCAGCAAGGAGCAGGGATCAGCAGAAAATAACCCCCAACATGCAACACGGCTATTTTGCTAATTATTTCAGTTTTCAATCTCCCAGTGAGGTGACTTCCTTAGGCTAATAATTGCTTCGGTTGGATTTTATCTGGCTAATTAATCAGTTAATAAATGACTTTGCTGCAGGGGGACAGACGTTGCAGCTGTCTCCTTAGCTTGGGACTGGAAAAAAACAGTGAAGGAGCACAGCCTGCGGGATTTCCACGGCTCCATGGTGAGCACAGCTGCCCCAGCAGCCGTGGGGTGTCATGGGGCAGAGAGCACCAAAGCGGGGATCCCCAGCCTGTCAGGATGCAGAGCTGTCCTCAGGAACATCTGCAACAGCCCCTACCAGGAGGGGACAGCCCTAAGCCCGTCCCTCTGCAGCAAAGCTTTTGGGACTCAGTTTTCCTCGCCGGCACCTCTGCTAGATGGCGAAGCTGAAAACTAAGGAAGGCAACTTGGAAAAAAAGAAGTCATCATCTTTGCCATGGAAAACATGGGATTTCCCTTTACTGCCCAGCCTTCGTTGGCACGGGTGTGCTCCTCCGTCGGTGCTACACCGCAGGCGAGCCAGGGAGAGCCAGTGTGCCACTGGCTGCAGGACAGGGCTCGGGTGGGAGAGGGGTGGGGGGTTCCTCTTCTGCCTCCTTCCCAGAGCCACCCCAGGCTCCATCTTGGCCCACTCTGGATGTGAAGCAGCCATGGAGCACCTCTTGAAGACCTCGGGCACCACAGCCTCCCCAGGTTGCAAACCTCAGGGGTCACCAGCACTGAGCTCCCCAGTACCCTGGGCACAGCGTACCGGGGGCTCCAGGTCCCCTTTCTCTCATCCACTGGTCCCCAGGGTGGCTTTTGGGAAAAGGCCGCCCCTGCAGGCTCCCCTCCTCCCAGCCCCCCGCACCACTGGGGGGGTCCCCACCGGGGCCCAGGTCGGTGCGGGTGGTGGGAGGGCTCAGGTCTACAGGGAGGCAGGGGGGGCACGGGGGCCGTGCAGTGAAGGACAGGGGGTCCCAGGTTCAAGAGGAGCTGTACAGGTTATCCCAAAGGGCTGCACCGCCATGCAGTAAGGAGCTGGGAGCAGAAGGCTTGCAGTCCACGCGGGTGCTGGCCAGGCAAGGAGCAGCGGTCAGATCCTGCTCTTCCCTCGCCACTTCACCTCCAGGCCAGCACATGGAAATGCCGTCTGCAGGTCCGTGTGGAGCTGGGGGGAGAGGACAGTCGTCAAACCGTGCCGGGGGGGTCTCCCACACCTGCTCCCCACCCAGGAGGGGCCTGATCCTGGACCACAGCAGCCAAAGGAGGGTGTCCTCTTCATCTGGAAGGGCTCCAGGTGACACTGAATGCCAGACCCAGCCGCTCGCCTCCCCACTGCCTGCCTGACCCCCTCCCTGGCTGGCTGGACTGTGGCTGGCAGATGCAAAGCAGCACCCCCTCCCAGCACACCTCACCTTGGACAACACCAGCTGCTGCACCATGGTGTTCCCCAGGTCCAGGGGGACGGTTAGCCGCAGCAACAGAAAGAGAGATGCATCTAGGGACAAAAAATGTGGCTCTGGTTATTGCCCTTGAGCCTTGGGCTGCGCCAAAGGATCTGGGGGTCTCTCCCCAGGATTGCTGGCACAGATGGGACCTCCTCCTGTTAACCATGTCATAGACACCCCACACTGTCAGGAGAACAACCCTCCACACATCACACAGAGCATCAATGCCCCCATATTGAGAGCATGGCAAAAGCAGTGGGGCTCCAGGACCTCTGCACTGGCCCCTGGAAGCCCAAAACCAGTGGTGCTGGGGGGTTGGTGATGCCCATGGGGCACAGCACTTACTGGTGTTGGACGTGGTGGTGGGGCAGACAGGAGGCGTTGGCGTCATGTTTGCAGGGGTGCTGATGGTAACCTCTGTGGTCTGGGTTGAATCAGTGGTGGGTGAAGAGGGCTCCGTGTCTGGGGAAAGCAACGTTACATTAGCACTATTGGCAGAGAGGTGCAGGATGCTCCTACACCTGGGGACAAACCGAGCTTAAATAAAGCCACCTATGTGAAGCCACCTACACAAAGCCACCCAAGAACATGCACAGCACCCCTGTGGGGATTTGTCACCCTGACCATGCCCCTGCCTTCCAGGTGCCCCATGGCTGCACCCACCTGTGGCTGCACTGGACATCCCAGATACTGTTGGGGTGGAGGTGCCAGGGGTGGTCTCAGACATGATGTCAGCCAACTGGCTGGGAGAGGGGGTGCTCTCGGGAACCCCTGTGCTGCCGGGGCCATGGGGTCTGCCGGGGTTGTGAAGGGCTCGGCCGAAGTGTCTGTCGGTTCTGGTGTGGTGGGAGGAGGCCCAGTGGGGGGTGAGGCACTGCCAGTTCCCGGGAATGTGCTGGACCTCTCCGGGGTGGAGGCTCCTGTTTCAGGGCTGGAGGGAGGGAGGGTGGCTGCGGTGGTGGAGTTGGTGGGCAGCGGTGCCATGGACTCTGTGGGTGTCGAGGAGGTAGGGAGAGCTGGAGACACAGTGACTGTGGTCCCTGCAAAGAGGTTGGAGAATGAGGCACGCAAGGGCTGGTGGTGAAAGGCTGAGACCATGGCTGTGCTGGGGACGGTGCAGCATCGCCACCGGCACAAGCTCCCCGAGCCATCAGCCATGGATCGTCAGGAGTGGGGATTCACCGTCCTGCACGGATCAAGCACGTGGATGCCCTGAACGGCAACGTGATCATCGGCAAAGCAGGCCACGTAAATCCCCCAGCCTGACAAAGCAGGAACAAGCCACGGGCATCACCGGTCTCAGGGCAGAAACTCCTGTAGGCACCAGCACTAAGACCTGATCCACCACCTTCACCCATGGCTGGAGGAAGTCAGACAAACCTGTCCAACAGGAAGAGCCGTGCAGGAACTGGTGACCGTGAGACGGGATGGAACCGCAGCAGCAACAGTTTACACAAACCTCTCTGCTGCAGATAGTCAGGAACTGATAGCGCCGGGAGTAAATAATGGCAATGGGGGAACCAGCCCCACAGAGGGGGGGCATAGAGGAAGAAATCCCAGCGTGCAGCTCAGGGGTGAGTCGTTAGAGACGTGCAGTGACCCATGAAAACTCTGTGGGGGGGGTTGAGGGATGCAGGAGGGCCATCCTGTCTGCCCACACAGACCCCGTGCTGGAGCAGCCTGCTGTCCCTGGGGGAGCCTGGCCATCTGTAACCCCCTCCAAAAGGATGCACAGAACAGCCTGGCTGCCCGGGCCTCTGCCAAGGGGTGCCTGCCAGGTAGTGGCTTTGAGACGCCAGGCTGGATTCCCCAGTGATCCCAGCACAAACCCGGTGAGTCTGGGTTCTGCTCACACCAGGATGGGGAACCAAGCCACAAGCCACCAGCTGCTTTCAGCCAACCCCACCAGAAACTCCCAAAGCCCCCAGCAGCCCCCCCCTCCCTGAGCTGCTGTGGGCAGCAGCTGGTTAAATGATAATGTGGAGAAGGGCAAAGGTCTGGTCCCAGCCCATGCCCAGGTGGGTGCCTGCACTGAAGGGTCTCATCCTCACACAAAGGAAGAGCTGTAAGTCCACCCCTCCTTCCCATTTAGCAAACTGCACCCACAGTGTTTCATCCCCTGCACCCCACAGGCGCCTGCTGCAGGCGAAGCATCCCACCACCCCGGGGATTGGCGCTCCCCACTCGCCACCCGCCCCGTGGAAAGCATCGCATCCCGCTCAGCCCTTACCCAGCGCGAGGTGAGGCACGGCGAGGCTGGCGAGGCTCAGCAGCAGCAGGGGCAGGGGCAGGGGCAGCTCCCCTCTCTGCCCGGCCATGTCTGGTGGGTGGGAGCTGATGCCCCCCCACAGGCACCGCTCCAAGTGATCCCCACGCCCCAGCACTGGGCTTTCTGGGTCTCCTTTGCCCAGCAGAGAAGGAGCATTCAGGTGGGTCCTTTTACTTCCCAGGTGTTGACAGTGAAGGGGGGATTTCCACCCAACACGGACGCTCCCAGGGACAGGCGCAATGCCCGGCAGACATCAGCTGCACGGCTGGACCCAGAGCAGCCGTGAGCAGCAGGCAGGGCAGGCTGGCAGGGCCAGCGCTGCAGCAAACCAGGTCCCTGCAGCCAGGGACCGTGCTGTCCTCTGCCTGCTGAGGGGATGGTGATGATGGAAAAAAGCCCAGGAAAGCAGCCAGGCTGTGTGGCACCGACTCTGCGCTCTGCCACAGGGGCGATGTTTGGTGGTGGTGGCTCCCAGCACCAACACCCTCAGGAGAGAGCAGCCTGCTCTGTCTGAACGTGAGGAACTGGCCAAGAGAACAGGCGGCGCTCAGGAAGGGCGTGCTCCAGGCTGAGGGTTTGTCTCTTGGACTGTCTGTACAGGCATCATTTCCCCATGTCACTGCACGTCATGACTGAAGCACACCACTGACAGCCAGAGCCCCTTCCTTCTCCTCAGGGTCAGGGACAAGACCAGTCGGAGGCGCCTGCAGGCACTGGGCCAGAGTACAGGCGCTCCACAGGCGCACAGGCACGCTGGAGGACTGCCAGGGCACAGCCACCCTGCTGCTGCACAGGTACCCCCCTGGGCACTGCCAGGGCACAGCTGCACTGGGGTGCAGGCACTCTGCTGGGGTGCTCTCATACTGTAAACATTAGACCAGGGTACAGGTACTATGTCAGGATACAGTCACTCTATTGGGATACAGGGGCACCAGGGACAGGGTACAGTCTCCCTGCCGGTTGGGGGGGGGGGGGGGGGGCCCCAGGGCAAAGGCTTCTGGGAGAGCCACCAGGATACAGTCACACTGCTGGGACACTCGTGTGCTGGAAGGGGCACTGCCAGGGTATGGCGGCCGGGGTACGGTCACAATCCTGGGGTCACCGCTGGGGTACAGGCGCACGCGGGGGCACAGCCGCACGCCAGGCACGCAGGGGAGCCGCACAGCTGGGGTCAGCCACGGCACGCCATGGCACAGCCGGGGTACAGCTTCACAGCCGGGGTACAGCCGCCTGGGGTACAGCCGCCCGTGGTACAGCCGGGGTACAGCCACACGGTGTACAGCCGCAGGGGGCGCCGGGGTACAGCCGCCCAGGGTAGAGCTGCCCGGGGTGCAGCTGCCCGGGGTACAGCCACACAGCTAGGGTACAGCCGCCCGGGGTACAGCCGCCCGGGCAGGGTACGGCCAGGGTACAGCCGCCCGCGGTACAGCCGCCCGGCTGGGGTACAGCCACCTGGGGTACAGCCGCCCGCGGTACAGCCGCCCGGCTGGGGTACAGCCGCCCGGGGTACAGCCGCCCGGCCGGGGCCCAAGCGCGCCTCAGGCCGCCCCGCCCCCCCAAGCCCCGCCCCCCAAGCCCCGCCCCTCCCAGCCACCCACGGCAGGGCCAGGCCGCGGGCTGGGCTGGGGCGAAGGAGCGTGGCGGGAGCAGGGCGGGAGATGCCGCGGGGATTTGTCACCCCGCCTCCCGCGGCTGCACTCACCCGTGGCGGCACTGGCGGTCTCGGGTGCCGTCTGGGCGGAGGTACCGGGGGTGGTGCCGGCCGGCTGGCTGGGGGCGGGTGAGCTCCCGGGGAGCCCCGTGCTGGTAACGGGGGAGTCCGTGGTGTCCGGCGGGGCCGTCGAGGGCTCCTCCGAAGCGGCTGTCGGTGCTGGTGCGGCGGGAGAGGAGGCACTGCCCGTCCCTGGGGACGTGCTGCCAAGCGGGGTGACGGCTGGCCCTTGGCGGGTGCTGGTGCCAGGCGTGGTGCCCACCCAGGTGGAGGAGAGAAGAGTCGCGGTGGGGGGAGGCAGCGTGCTCGTTTCGACTCCAAACGAGCTGATAGCCAGGGCTGGGCTGGTCCCCACGTGCGTGGAGCCATCGGGGGCCGGGGGGGGGGAGCTCCAGCCCGTTGGGATGGGGGGCCCCCAGGGGTGCTGGGCTGTGCTGCCCCTCGCCTGTGGTGTGGTGGTGCTGGAGGCTGCCGGGCTGCTCCCCCGAGGCGTTGCAGCGCTGGCTGTGAAGGTATCAGCCAGCACCTCAGGGGTGGGGGGTTCAGGGCTGGAGGGAGGGAGGGTGGCTGCGGTGGTGGAGTTGGTGGGCAGCGGTGCCATGGACTCTGTGGGTGTCGAGGAGGTAGGGAGAGCTGGAGACACAGTGACTGTGGTCCCTGCAAAGAGGTTGGAGAATGAGGCACGCAAGGGCTGGTGGTGAAAGGCTGAGACCATGGCTGTGCTGGGGACGGTGCAGCATCGCCACCGGCACAAGCTCCCCGAGCCATCAGCCATGGATCGTCAGGAGTGGGGATTCACCGTCCTGCACGGATCAAGCACGTGGATGCCCTGAACGGCAACGTGATCATCGGCAAAGCAGGCCACGTAAATCCCCCAGCCTGACAAAGCAGGAACAAGCCACGGGCATCACCGGTCTCAGGGCAGAAACTCCTGTAGGCACCAGCACTAAGACCTGATCCACCACCTTCACCCATGGCTGGAGGAAGTCAGACAAACCTGTCCAACAGGAAGAGCCGTGCAGGAACTGGTGACCGTGAGACGGGATGGAACCGCAGCAGCAACAGTTTACACAAACCTCTCTGCTGCAGATAGTCAGGAACTGATAGCGCCGGGAGTAAATAATGGCAATGGGGGAACCAGCCCCACAGAGGGGGGGCATAGAGGAAGAAATCCCAGCGTGCAGCTCAGGGGTGAGTCGTTAGAGACGTGCAGTGACCCATGAAAGCTCTGCGGGGGGTGGGGGTGGGGTGGGTGAGGTACACAGGAGGAGGGGACCTATGGCTGTAGCTCGAGGCTCACAGGAGGTACAAGCCTCAGGGTTATTCCCTGTGCTTGACTCAACACTGCTCTTGCTTTGTGTCAAGTGCTAACATCAGGACAGCATTTGCAGTTTTCCAGGCCCATGACATTCTGGTGATGCTGCCATCCAGGCAGGGCCATTTGGTGCTGCTGGGCAGGTCGTAGCAAAGGCAATGAGCCCCGCAGGGGCCAAGGTTCAGCGAGGGGGTCCAGCTGGGCCAAGATCTCTGCCCAGCTGGAGACACACATAAGAGGCAAAAGAAATAAAGCCAAGCTCATCGCTCCTGTGTTGCAAAGCACAACCCTGTTTGCTCACTGGGATGGGGCTGAGATATCAGAGAGCAAACAGCACCCATAGTGTTTCACCTCTGTGGGTGAAGCTACCCCGGGGCCACCCAGCAACCCAGGGAGCGATGCTCCCCACTCACCACCTGCCCCACGGATAGCACCGCATCCCGCTCAGCCCTTACCCAGTGTGAGCTCCAGCACGGCGAGGCTCAGCAGCAGCAGGGGCAAGAGCAACCTTCCTCTCTGCCCGGCCATATCCAGAGCCAGCACCCTTTCCCCACTCACCAGCGTGGGAACAGATCCCTCCACCCGGGGATGCAGGGCAAGGGGATGGTGCCAGCGGGGAAATACGCTGCCGAGTGACGGCCAGAGCTGCTTCCTCGTTCCTGGGGGGCAGGGAAGGGAGGCACCGGCGGGCACTGCCCACCCGCCCCCCTTCCTGGGGACCGATGCTGCGCCCGTGCCCGTGGGCGCGCCGGGGACACGGGCGCAGCATCGGTCCCCAGGAAGGGGGGGGGCGGTATCAGATGCGAACGCCCCGCCACTTTTCGCGCGTCCACGCCCCTCGCCACACCCACTGCTTGTGTAACACCCGGAGGGACCGCGTGGCTGCTAGGTAGGGACCAGGACCCGGGACCCGGGACCGGGACCCCCGGGACCGGGACCCCCGGGAGCGGAGAGGAGCGGGGACAGGGATGGGCAGAGCACCGGCATCCTCACCCCCCAAACCGCGGGCTCTGGGGGCGACCGGGCTGGGCAAGGTACCGGTAGCTCGGTTACGGTCCCGTTTTTGGTTCGCAGCGGCCGCAGGCAACCACGCTGCTCCGGGTGCCGGCCCGGGCAGTTGTAAGGATGCGGCGGGGACAAGGGAAGCGAAAGAGCGAGGGGACGGAGCTGCCACCCGTGTCGCGGAGGAGGAGGAAGGAGGAAGAGGAGGCGGTGCAGGAGGCCCGGCGGAGGGCGGCCCCATCCGTGCGGGAGTTCAAGTACAACAAAAAGCGGGTTCGCCTCGTCTCGCAGGGCTCGGACCTGAAGGATGATGCTCGGTGCATCCTTTACTGGATGTCCCGGGACCAGCGGGTGCAAGGTGTGAACCAGCTGGTGGAGAGGGATGGGAAACGGAGCTCCCAGGGGTGGCAAAAGCCTTGGTCACTTCCCACGGTAGCCCTTGGAGCTGGTTCCCCCCTCTGCAGGGAAGACTGGGGGCATTCCTCTTGCAAAATGCTGCCATCTCCATCCCCTCAGCAGAGCATCCCTCCAACACTGCCCCATGTGCTTTCTCCCCAGATAACTGGGCTTTCCTCTATGCCCAGCGCCTGGCCCTCAAACAGGAGCTGCCTCTACACGTCTGCTTCTGTCTGGTGCCCAAATTCCTGGATGCCACCATCCGCCATTACGGCTTCATGCTGAGGGGCCTGCAGGAGGTGGCTGAGGTATGGCCACTGCGGGGATGTCCACGCTGGGTAGGACAGGGCTTCTGGGGAAGGGGGAGGCAGAGCCATCCCTTCAGTGCATTGTGGTGGGGTGGGGTCTGCAGAGGTAGGAACCATCCCATAGCCCTTTCCCCCCTCACTGCAGGAGTGTGCAGAGCTCAACATCCCCTTCCACTTGCTGCTGGGCTACGCCAAGGACGTGCTGCCTGCGTTCGTGGTGGAGCACGGCGTGGGCGGGCTGGTGACAGACTTCTGCCCCCTCCGCCTCCCCCGGCAGTGGGTGGAGGACGTCAGGGAGCGGTTGCCGGAGGATGTGCCATTTGCACAGGTGGGTGCCCATGCTCTGGGAGGGGAAAACTGTGGCTGGTGAGACATGGGAGAAACTTGTCTCCTGTGTTTCATGCTTGCAGAGGTGTGCTGGAGTGACCTGTGTCATGTCATCAGGACCATTTGCTTCTCCTGCTCATGCCCTCCTCCACGGCTTTGCTTCACAGGTTGATGCCCACAACATTGTGCCCTGCTGGATCGCCTCTCCCAAGCAGGAGTACAGCGCCAGGACCATCCGGGGCAAGATCCATGCTCAGCTCCCTGAATTCCTCACCGAGTTTCCCCCCATTGTTCGTCACCCATATCCCCCCTCCTGCCAAGCAGAGGTACCAGCAGGAGACGTCTCCATACCGGCTCACGGCCAGCCCCAGAGTTTCACAGCTTCTTGGTGATCCTGGGAGGGGATGGCAGGGGATGGGGACAGTGACCTGCCTGAGGTCACATGCAGGTGGTGTGGAGAAGGGGATGCCCTGGGGAAGGGAGGTTCCCACCTTGTGCATTCAATTCCCACATCTCTATCTCTGCCCTGCAGGGCTGGTTAAGAGGAGAAGGCTGGCATGAGCTGGGGACTTTCTGGTTGGGGACATTCAGGGTACATAACACTCAGGGCAGCCCTGGCTGAAGGGTACCTGCAAATGCACTCACGCTGCTTGGTCGCCACCCAGCCCATCGCTTGGGAGGCCTGTTATTCCAGCTTGCAGGTGGACCGCACTGTGAGGGAGGTGGAGTGGGCGACCCCTGGCACGGCTGCAGGGCTGGCTGTGCTGCAGTCCTTCATCGCAGAGCGTCTGAAATCCTTCGGCTCCCACCGTAATGACCCCAACAAGGCAGCGCTCAGCAACCTGTCCCCATGGTTCCACTTTGGTGAGTGTCCCAGGCTTCCCACTCTGCAGCAAGACTGAGCACGGTGGCTTGGACCAGCAGCCTGACTTGCTCCCTCCCTGTGTCCCCAGGCCAGGTTTCTACCCAACGAGCCATCCTGGAGGTGCAGAAGCACCGGGGCAAGTACAAGGAGTCGGTGGATGCATTCGTGGAGGAGGCCGTGGTGCGGCGGGAGCTGGCTGAAAACTTTTGCTACTACAATGAGAACTATGACAGCGTGCAAGGTAGCAACCTAGGTTGGATGGGTAACACTGGGGGCCAGGCTGGTACCTAACTGACCACCCCAACTTGGCAATCCCATTTCTGCTAGGAGAGGGGCTGTGGGGTCACTAATATGCCATCATTCGGCACCTTCTAGAGGTAGGACAGGAGCTGGCGGATGCCCTCTTCAAGGCCGGTGCCTCCAGGGCATGGTGCCCTCAGTAGCCCAATGCCCCATCCCTCCTCAGGGCCCTGCAGGAGCAGGTCGCTCAGCGTTGCTCCTCATCTCTCCTGCTCTCAGGTGCCTATGACTGGGCGCAAACCACCCTGAAGCTCCACGCCAAAGACAAGAGGCCTTTTCTCTACAAGCTGCAGGAGCTGGAGCAAGGGACCACACATGACCCGCTCTGGAATGCTGCCCAGGTAGTGCCCCATGTCTCCCCCTCTTGAAATGCTGAGCCTTTGCCTGAGAGCAGGGAGAAGCTGGCACAGACTGACCCCTGTGGCGCTGTCATTCCCCCCAGCTCCAAATGGTCCAGGAAGGCAAGATGCATGGCTTCCTACGGATGTACTGGGCCAAGAAAATCCTGGAGTGGACCCGCTCCCCCGAGGAGGCCCTGCAGTTTGCCATCTACCTCAATGACCGCTACGAGCTGGACGGGAGGGACCCCAACGGATACGTAGGCAAGCTGCAGGATGGGGGCACGGGGGTGGGGGGCTGATCTCTGAAAGCCAAGGCCACGGTGGGTGGGGGGAAGGCTCTCTGCAGACAACCCAGCCTATGCTCCAGCCCACCTTGCTCTGCACCCACACCCCACCCGCTCTCCGGATGCCTCGGAGCAAGAGGGAGAGCTGACGCTCCATCCCCACGCCCGGCAGGCTGCCTCTGGTCCATCTGCGGCATACACGACCAGGGCTGGGCAGAGCGGGCCGTCTTTGGGAAGATCCGCTACATGAACTACGCCGGCTGCAAGCGCAAGTTCGACGTGGGCCAGTTTCAGCGCCGCTACGCCCCCTGCATGCTCTCCCAGTGACGGGCACAGCGTGCCTTGAGATCATTCGTGCCCCTCTGTGCTGGGGCTATACGTGCCTTTGCCAAGGTGCCAGCTTGCACCTTATACCCCAGCCAGGGATCGCCCCGGGCTCGCTGTAACAGCGGCAAACCCCAGGGTTTTGCAGGTCTTTTCTTTGCCATCACCCCCTGCTCGAGCTGGGGCAGCTGCTGGAGCCCTGCAGGGCCGGCTGGCAGCTGCGAGAGCCCATCCTCAGCGGGGCCATACCTGCCAGAAACCTTTTCTTCAACCACTGTGCTCAGGAGTAAGCCCAAGTCGCCGTTGCTGCTGCTAACCACAGCTTAGATTTAGGCTGGGCAGGGCTTTTCTGGGGAAAAGCCTGCAGGAACCGGCTCCTCGTGCCGTGCTGCCTGCAGGGAAGCCCTGCTTCGCTGTGTGGAGCCAGCACTGCACAGGGCTTGCACATGCATCCTTGAACAGTTGTTTTAAAGTTTTCAGCTTGTATCTCCTGTGTCTATGGTGTTTTTGAGGCGACGCACACCCCTGCTGCGAGGGGAGAGCTGGGCTGTGCAGGACAGGGATGCAAGCAGGGATGGGGCAGCCAAGGCCGTGGCCGTGGGCCCCTCTGCCAGCAGCAAAGGCAGGCTTGGGAAGGGGACAGGCGTTACAGAGCCTCTTAATCAGCAGCTTGTACCTCCTGCCCTGAGTCCAGTGGCCAGTTTGTAGGGGGAGGCCACAAACCAGATGGATTAGTCAAGGGGTAGTAACAATAACCCCCTCCCAGTGACATCTGGCGATGCATCACCAGTTGCACAAGTTGTCCCCCCACTGCCCCCTGCCCTCCGCTAGTGCATCCTGCTCCCTCCCTGCACCAGGGGCCAACATACCCCACCCGAAATGATGCCACAACACAACCAGGCCCCTTATTAACTTAGTTTATTAGGGACGGCATTTTCATTGCTATGTTGTGCAACAGTCCCATGGGGAGAGCTCCAGCTGACGGCCGGGGCCGCCCCTCGCTCTCCCTTACAAAGAGCTCACTGGCTTGGCCAGTTCCAGAGTTGCTCGTAGCGTTCAGTGCTGGGCAGCAATGTCAGTGCTGGGCAGAACCCTGCCCTGGAGACCTCCACGGGGTTTGCAAGTCCCACAACTTCCAGTCAAAGTCCATGGCGGAGGATTGAAACCACAAATAAGCCAAAATCCCTTCCCTCTTCTCTACATGTAACTCAGTGCTTCTAGAAAGGGACCCAGGCAGCTTCTCAGCTGCTGTCCCATGAGATTAAAGTGCTTCAAACAAAACAGGGTGGATGGAGGTGTGCTGCTGAGGCAGCTCCAGGGAGGGGGGTGCCAGCTCTGGGCAGCAGGAGGAGGACTCAGCTTGGGGTTAGGGACAGGCAAGACCATGGCGGACCAGCGTCTGGCAGCCCCAGGGCTTGCAGAGATGGAGAGCAAATGCTCCTCTGGAGAAAACAAGTAGAAGCAAGACCAGAGGAGGGAAAAAACCCAGGGAAGCGAGTGGGGGAGCTGAATCCCCTTTCCTGGGCTTACCTGGCTTTGTCAGGATGCTGCGGATCAGTGTGAGATGCTGCCATGCAGCGAGGCTTGTGGCCACCCTCCCTGACCAAGCCCTGCTGCCACCTCTCCTGGTCCCAACCTCGCCCTGTTCCCCCACCCCTGCAGGGACAGCCCACAAGGGGTCACATCCCAGCCCCAAGCCAGGGCATGTGCTGCAAGAGCCATTGCCCCGAGATGCCTTCTGCCAGTGTATTGCTCCCCAGTCCCTCAACACCCTTCTCACACATACACAGGCCACACTGTCCTTCCAAACACCCCACTGCCACCCCACATCCCACCCATGCTACAGCAGTGCTGGACACTCACCCATGCCATGGGCTAAAGCACACCCCTGCGATACAGAGGCACCTCTTTGACTGACCGCTAGCCCCAGAGCACAGAGCTCACCTTGCACCACCAGGTCCGACCCCGCGGAGCCATCAGTCGTGGCAGGCAGTTCTGCATAGGTGAGGGACCAAGCCTTTGCAGCACCCCAGTGCCAAACCCCTCTCCCTGTGCACCCCCCACTGCAAACGGGCTGCCTGGCCGCCCTGCTGCACCGCAGCTGGGAAGCCTTGAGGCTTTGCCTGGCACAGGGAC
Source organism: Gorsachius magnificus (assembly GCA_034008185.1). NCBI lineage: Eukaryota > Metazoa > Chordata > Aves > Pelecaniformes > Ardeidae > Gorsachius > Gorsachius magnificus. The sequence goes on from CM067087.1 coordinate 37,293,763, forward strand.
CCCGCTCCCAAGGGGAGCAGGAGATCTGCTGGGAGAGGGGACACCTGGCAAATGCCAGCCCCGTCCAGGGGTGAGGAACCAGGAGCAGGACAGTCCTGGAGGTTTAATACCAGTGAGCCCCAAGCAGATCGCATGTCCCTTAAAAAGGCATTTCAAGCAGCACCTCCTTGGCGGGGCAGAAACACACAGTTAAAAATACAAACAACTGCATTAAAAACATAAAACCAAATCCAGCAGATGATTAAAAAAACAAAACTCAACCTAAAAGAACAAACTGAGACAGAGGCTCAGGGGATGTGGTTGGAGGGCTGAGCCTTCACCCACAACCCGACAGGTCTCGGGCAGAAGGCTGCTGCACCCAAGGCAGGTCCTGGTACCACCAGAGTGAGGTGCCATGTCCCCCCAGGAGGACAGACCGGCAGCATGAGGAGGAAGCAGGGTTGGAAAACTCGCTGACTGCATCCTCTGGCCATGGGGATCTGCCTCTGCCAAAAGCCCAGCAGCACTGGTCCCCTTGTGTGGCTGCTCCGTGGGCAATGCCCCTCTGCAGCACTGGCTGCAGGCAGAGGGCATGGAAAGCAGCTCAGCACAGACGGCATGGCAGAGGCGAGGCAGAAATCTGGCATTTTCACCACTGCCACCTCCTCTGCTCTGATTCTGGAGTGAGAGCAACTGCTCACCAGCAGTGTCCCAAGCTAGATTTGACAAAGGGAGCTGTTAAATGTACAACCAACCCCAAGCCCCCACCCTCCCCCATGCACACAACCCCCAGCAGCAGGACAGGGGATCAAAGGACTCTGAGAGCTAATTTCCCCCCCAAGGAGCAGATGTGGCCACAGCTTCCTAGTATACAGCTGATGAGCAGAAAGTGCTGACCCCCCAGGGGACCCTGCCAGGGAGCAGGGCATGGGGACTGGCAGCACAGCCCTGCCTGGTCCAGCATGAACAACTGCTCAGAAATGGCCCCTGTTCTGCCTTCAGGATGGGCAGGAGGAGCTGCCTTTCCCCACGCAAAGGCAGCAGGGAGTGCAAGTGGTACCTGGAGCAGAACTGGACGACGGAAGATGCCTCTTTCCCAGCCCAGCACTACTGCACAGGGAAAACAGATCCCTTCCAGACAGCACTCCAGGCCTCCTGCCAGTCCTCCTCATCTCCAGTCCGCATGGCTCAGTATCTGGTGATGAAGGCCATGAACATAAATAAACCCACAATCTGCTCCTCCACTGCAACATGCTCATGTGGCTGCCACTGCCTCTGGCTGCTCCAGCTCTTCCTCGTAGTCCGAGATGTAGGACTCCATGCTCTGCTTGGCCAGCAGCTCTCTCCGGGCTTGAAGCCGCTCGCAGCGGGGACAACGGGTGGATTTGAAGCAGGATTTGTGGTAGCAGGCCTTGCACTCTGCGGGGGAGAGCACGGCTGAGAGTTGGCAGAGGCTGGCACAGATTGCCTGATGCTCCGCACCCCAGGGACAGATGCTCCAGGCTTGTCCAGGAGGACATTTCAAACTAAAGCCATGGCAGAACAAGCACCAGAAGCAGGGGTCCAGCACTGTTCTGGAAGCAGCAAGAAGTCACGCTGCAGGGTCCCAGCACTAGCTTGCAAAGCCTTTGGGAACACAGGCAGGAGGTTTCCTGTTCTGCACAAGGTCCCTCCCCAAACTTTACTGATTCTCTAAGGAAACAGTGACTCTGCCCCAAGTTTTCTTTGGCACTGTGCTTGCCAAACCAAGGCTTGCATGTTGTTGGGAGACATTTCAAGCCAGTTCAGAGGTTGGCCCCACGCTGCAGGACCAAGCTCTGCTTGGGCATTAGTACTGAGCATTATTGAGGATGAGTCTTGAAGGGGCCCAGGAATTTCTTGGCAGGCAGGAAGGGCACAGAGACAAAGCTTTCAGGCTCTCTCTGATCAGCTCCAGCCATCCAAGCAGGGGCAGGGGAGCTGCATGCAGGCTGCAGCCTGTCCCATAACCACAGCAGAAGGGACACCAGGGCTCCCAGACTCCCGCTCGCTGCAGTCACAGCCCGACTGCCCGCTGCTGCCAGGGCAGGCAGCACACAGCGTGGTCAGGGACCTACACACTCCACCACACCAGCAGCTCTGGCCAAATGCCGTTATAATGCTGATCTGCTGCGGTGATAGCGTGGTGCAGAGGCACAGGCCATGCACAGAGGCATGCACGTCTGGCTCTGTACCTCTTGCTGGCACAAATGCTGCTCAAACTGGAGGCAGACCTTCGTCACCCCAGGGTCTGTCCCCTCCCTCTGTCTTCCCAGCATCTCACCTTCACATGTCCTGCACTTGTTGAGCTCAAAGGGGAAGATGATGTCGCTCTCATTCTGGCAGAACTCGCAGATGAAGCCTTTGGCTTGGCACAGCTGGAAGGAGAAAAGGTGAGGAAAAAGCAGCTAAATGCTCCTCATCTCCCTGGCAAGCACGGCAGAAGATAGAGCAGAGCAGGACAGCAGGACACAGAGCCCTGCTCTAACCACATGGGACAGCCCTTCCCCAGCATGGAGCACAGCACGAAAGAATCAACATATGTCAGGGGTGGGGGAGAGCCAAAATGAAGTAACAAATAACCCGTACGTGCTGGGTAGGAGCTCTGTGCAGCAGGCAGGAGCAGTTAGCATTGAATCAGTTAATTTGGTGGCTGCCCTGCATGTCAAAGGCCCCCCCATCAGTTATCTTTGCAGCAAAGCCCGCTCCCAAGGGTGCTCCCGAGGATGCAGAGCCGTGCAGGAGGCAGGCGAGGAGGCCTTACCATGCACTTCTCAACGTGCAGGCTGCCTGCCTTCAGGAGCTCCGTCAGACGAGGCACCAGGTCCCCTTTCTTTGTGGCAACAAGGTCACTCAGGGAGTAGAGGTGCAAATCCTCCGTCAAGTGGCCAGGCACCGCGTCGAAGGAGTCTAGGAGGCTGCAAGGACAGAGAAACCAGAGCTCAGAGCAAAGCGACTCCACTAAGCCCCCTCTCTCCACCGCTGCTGCTTTCTCTCCCCCTCCACACTCCTCGCTGCACAGATCCCCAGTGCAAAGTGCCACGGGACAGATCCAGGACAGCAAACCAGCTTCATTTCACAGCCCAGGACTCACTCTTTAGCTAGCCGACACGTCTTAAACATGTTCTTCATGTGGAAAAGCTGGATTCTCAGCAGCTGGAGAGGAAGGGGGGACACAAGAATCAGTAAACAGAGCACGGTCCTTGGCCAAGCAGGTCTGCCCTGTTTCCTCCACTGGTGACACGACCGCAGCTCCTGAGCTCCTGCTCCCCTGCCACCAAAGTGTTTACACCACGCATGGCAAAGCCAGCACAACCATCGTCACATCCTCCAGGAGATAAACCGAAGCCCAGCTGGACACCGAGCAGAAATTCCTTTTGAAATTCCTATGTTACTGGACAAAGAAAAAGAGGTGAATGGAAACCCATGGTGCTGACGTTTCAAGCCTCAAAACCTGAAATATCTGCTTCTCCCCAGCTTCCCTGGAATATGGTTTACAATTGGAAGTCACCCACCTCACCCAAACCCCACTCCGGAAGGCGTGCAAAGGGTCTTACCCACACTTGGTTGAGAGACTTCACTTTCCGGTACAGGGCAGGATTGATGTCCTGCACGTTGAAAAGTGGGTCGCTCCAGATCTTGCCCAGCAGGTCTTTGGAGAAGTTGCTCACATAGTACTTGCTGAAGTCCCACTTGCGCAGGATGCGGCTGGGGATGACCGTCTGGGTGTTCTCGTGGCAGCACTGGCAGAAGTACTTCCCCAGGTACTCACAGTATCGCAGCCGCTTGATGTAATCTGGCCAAACCCAGGCAGACAGGGAGGTCAGCCGAGGCACGGGCTCTGCCCAACCACACATACTGGACCCCCAATGCTGCTCAGCATTTCCAAGCAGCAAGGCAGTCTGCCTTGCTGGTACCTCCTCCAGACCCAGAGTGCTGAACACGGGTGTCTGCAAGCACCCCTGCCGACTGCAAAAGCATTTGGGACCACAGTCCAGTCTCATGCAGCCACATCTACCTAGACATTCAGGAAACACAGCTGGTCAAAGAGCTCTGCAGCTCTACCCACAGCAGAACCTGCTGGGAGCTCTAGGACCCCAACAGTTGCCTTTGCCTTGGATGAGTCAACATCTCAAATGTCCTCCAAAGGACAGGCTGGCTGCTCTTTGCCTCCACCAGCCCCATGACCTTCTGGAGAAGGTGGCTCCCCTGTGGGTGGTGCACATGAACATGCAGGCAGAGCTGGCAAAGGCAGGGTACCATTTCCCTACTGACCTTGCGCTGAGCTCTGCCACCACCCACCCACTCTGCGTCTTCCCACTTGTTCACAGGTTCTTCCCCACTCTCCAGCTACAGGGTCAGGGTCCCAGCACTCACCAGGATCAGTCCGGATGCCACAGCCTGCACACCGGTAATTCTGCTTGGCCACGGCCACCTTCCTCCTGGCCAGAGACAGAAGACAACATGCCTGAGTCCAGTCCTGACAGTGCCTGGCACCAAGAGGATGGGCCCTGGCACAGGTCTGGATGGCAGAGATGGCCACATGCTTTGCCACTTCAGTGTGGACAACAAATCCAAGGGGAAAAGCCCTGTTGTGCCCTGGTGCACACCAAAGGCACCAACTGCAGGCACTGACTCCATCTCACAGCACCAGCTGCTGGTGGTGACCACCATGGATTTACCAGGCTCAGAGCAGGGAAGCCCTGGCGGTCAAGAGGGAAGGAGAGGATAATCAACCTTGGTGTTGATGGAAAAGGGTTGGAAAGGGCAGGTCCTCAGAGAGCCCTTGGCCATGTGGGTCCTTACGTTGGGGCTGGGTGAACATTGAAGATGATCTGTGGTCGCGGTGGGGCCCACTCCAGGTTTCCGCGCACCCGAATCCTCAGCTTGTAGATGTCGGCATGTTCTCCGTCATCAGGAGAGATGGGCAGAGAGTCAGGGATGGGCAGCAGCTGGGAGAGGCAGACAAGAGGGTCAGATCCCTGCCTGGTACTGCAAAGATAATGCACCTGGCTGGCCTGCAGAAACCTGCAACTCCAGCCCTCTGGAGAACTGCCAGGCACGGAGCTACTGCTCCAGCTGAATTGGGGCTGGAGAAGGGATGTCCCCAGGGATCCGGGCACTCTGCTGTAGGAGGCTGTGGTGGCAGAGCCCTGCTAGGCTTCACCCATCTCCAGAGCCTGGAAAAAACCCTTCCTCCAGCTCCACAAGGGGATCACCAGGACTAGCAAAGCCCTTTGGCAGTAGGCTGAAGCCAGGGGTTCAGGGAAGATCAAATGCAATCGGTGATCGGGGACTCACACCCCTACCTTCTGCGGGGCATCGTGCTCGGGGACCAGCCACTCCAATTCAGAGGCAGCCGGGAGCTGCATGCCCTCAAACTGCTTCAACAAGCCCATGGCCACAGCGTCTGCGGAGTTGGAATTGAGGAAGGAGTGGGATCTAAACAGTGAAGGGAGTGGTTAGAACCAGCTCTCACAGCTGCGCCCTCCTCTCAACCCCCAATGCTGGTTCCAGCTCAAGCTGAAAACGCTCCCTTTGACCCTGGTCCCTTATTTCTGCACAGCAACACAGGCTTAAAATTGATAGACGTGATTGATTTCTGTCTTTGCATCTGCCCCTGAGCAAAGCTGGCTAACAGCACAACAACAACTGTTTAGAAAGACGAGCAAACCATATCTTAATTAACAAAACCTGTGCCTGTTTGCAGGGGAAGCTGCAAAGTGAGAGTCAGTGTCCGGATGAGCCAGAAGTAACTGCTCTCCCAGTATGAACCCACCCAAGAAGCTGCCAAGCATGGACACAGCTTCATATTTCACCCAACGAGGAGGGGCCCCTGCATCCCAAAGGGGTTTTGCTTCCAGAGCATTAACACAGCATCTGTGCTTAAAACAGGTTGTGATTCACCTCCCCACAGCCGCCACCTCTCCACCCCAGGGCAGTAACAGGAAAGGGCTGGGCACTTCAGGCTTAAGCTGCTGCTGCACTGCACAGTCCGTGAGCATCACTGTGTGCCAGCGGTTCCACCTCTGGGTGACAGCACAGGGGCGAGGGTTGGAGACAAGGTGTCAGCACCACGTAGTCTAACGGGCCATTCCAGCAGAGAGCGGGGAGGCAGGGGAGGCTCGGAGCCAGCAGCAAGCCAGCAGCCAGTCCAGATGCTCCAGGTTGTGCCAGGTCCTCTCCCCAGCCTCTTGCCTACTAGGAGGTATGGGCATCTCTCCTGACACCAGTCCATATCATATCTACCTCACGTGAATATCCTGATCATCCCAGGTGCTGCTTCTCAAATTTGAGACTAGGACCCAGTGCCCCACTGCTAAGTAAAGGAAGGGAAGGAGGGCGGGAGAGACAGATGTTCACTCCAGTGCAAAACAGCAGCTGGTGCACGTGGAAGAGCAAAGGGGGGCTGAAAGGGGAACTTGGTACCAAGATGTCTCGCCGCGAGTCAAAGACGTACATGGACTCCGAGGAGAGAAAGGACTTCCTGCTGGAGTCTGGGTTCCTCTTGATGTCTGCATCTGCATCACAAACAGACAAGGTGGAGCAGATGGGGCAGGGCAGGAGGATACACTCATTTCAAACCAAAACTTCACTGTAAAACTCATCAAACTGTTCAAAAGCACGTGAACTACAGCATCAACTTCTACCAGTGGTGCTGAGCAGCAAGGAGAGGTGCAGTCTAATCAGTCACCTGTTGGAATTACAAGGGAAGGACATGGTGGGATGCTGTGAAAACAGTGAGCCTGGGATTTGGGGAAGACAAGTGGCTGCTGGTACAGGTCACACACCAAGTCACACCAAGTGACATGGCCTGAAACAGTACGCACACAGGAGCTAGGAGGGCAGGAACAGCAAGGTTAGCAAGAAGGTTTAGTAGCTCTCTACATGCAGTATAGATGCTGCAGGGCATTAGCAATGGGATGCAGAGCCCTTCTCTCTACTTGACCACAACCTGTAAGAGCAGACGGTGGCCATGCCACAGCTCGTCAGCGACTGCATAGCCAGGGCTGGCAGCCTAAGCCCAGCACTCCAGAGACACATCGGCATCCATGCAGAGCGTGGGACAGCAGCCACAAGGGCCAGCCCTCTGCAGAGGGCACAGACCAACCTCCTGAGGAGGGAGGGGTCCAAGATAAGGTGCAGGACACTGGGGTCCTGCTCCCTCCACCCCTCCTTCAGCTCGCCAACAGCCCTGGGCTGCCCTGCATCCCTCCTTGGTGCCAGCCTCGGGTACCAGGCAGTACCCAGCGGTACCTTCATCACTCATCTTCCTTTCACTCTGGCAGGATAAACCCTGACAGGGAATTCATCTCAACGATGGAAGGACCCTGAGACAGGAGACTCTTCCAGCAGTACAAGGCAGGCAGAAGCAGGCGGAACCCCTGCTTCATTGCAGACAGACTCCCAGAAAAAGGAAGGAGGGCATGCAATGGGAAAGTACTACAGGTCATAAGAGAGTCCAATGCCACAACCTTCAGCCCAACAGGTCTCCTTATTTGTATCTCTGGGGAGCTCCAGGAATGGGGTCTGCAGTGACCCCACCACCCCCAAACACAGGCTTGCTGCTCCCGTCGACCCAGTGGCCCAGTGCCTGGCTGGGGAGACACAGCTTGGGGCCCCTGCTCCTCCGCCCCAAGCAGGTCCAGCTATGTGACCCGCACAGAGCCCATCTGATGCCAGCCAGGCACCAACCGCACACCGAGGCCAAGGGAATCACAGCCCAGCTTAGCAAAAAGTGCCACCCCCTGAACCATTGGCTCCCCCTAGGAAAAGCAGCAAGCCAGCTGCCCTGGCAGCAAGGGGAGCAAATCCCAGTCCTGCCTGTAGATTTACAGACTCACACTAGTGGAGCTCAGCATAGATGCTCGACCTCCTTGTTTGACATCCATTGCTAGAAACCGACACAGGAAAGCATCCTAATGCTAAGGAATCCGCATATCTATGTCATGTGAATGGACTTCTAGCTGCAAAAAACAGGGAATTCAGGCAAATGTAGCCTCCTGACCATGCAGGGCACTGGCCAGACATACCTGCCATGCTCTGGTGCCTTCAGCTCTGCACAGGAAGGTGCCGCATGGTCCTGGACTACGATGCACATGAGCAAACAGCAGAGCACACGCAGCACAGCGTGGGCCAAGTGTTATGGGGAGGCAGAGCCAGCACGCTCAGGCACTGACATTGTCTCAGGGATGGCAGAGGGAGCCAAATCTGACCCTAGGCTCCCGTGGGGGCTAGCACTGGGATCCTGCCACCGCTGACTTCCCAACCTTAATTGCAGACACTCCCCAAAAGCCTCCAGTTAGCTGCCCAAAACGCCTCTGCTGCCAATGCTATCACCAGGAGAGCTAGTCCCCAGGACGCTCGTGAACAGCCCCCAAACCCAAGGACGTCACCCCAGCCCACATATGCCAGCTTCAGGATGAGCCCCCTTGGACTAAACCCCTGGGCTGTAAACACAGGACACAGCAGGGCTGATGAGAAGCCCTGAGCACCAGCACCTCTGACAGGAGCAATGGACTGGTGCTGAACACCCACTAGGAGAGATCAGCAGCGGCCCACGTAGGTTGTTCCCTTGCTAAAGCAAACAGGGAGCACATGAAGGTTATTTAAATGCAGCCAGCAGACGGGAAGCATTACCCAGTAGTACTACAAAAAATAAAAACACTAAGCAAGACCTGGCTGCACATGATCCCAGTGCCCAGGGCCTCTAGAGTGAACAAACTGCCCGTGCCCTGTCTGCTCTCACTACTTCTCCTTCCAGGACTTCTTTCTGGAAGGATTCTTCTCCAAGTCAAGTCTGAGCAGGATGGGAAGGGTTGGCTGTGGTTCAGCTCAGAGCTATGGCATGCCAGCTCTGCCAAGTCAAGCAGGATAACACTCCCTAAGGTGCCTGGGATGGAGACCTGGTCCCAGACTGTAAAGCACTCTGCTCTCATCCAGCTCAGGCTCAGCCTTCAGCAGCTACAGAGTCACAAAGCTGTGCCATTGCCCTGCCAAGCCCTACCCCAGGCAACACACGTCTTCACCACAGCAGGCACGTTTGGTATATCCAAAATAATGCATGGCAAAATGCCCTGGGGGATGGAGCCCACGACAGAACTCCCCTGCCTCCTCTCTGCTCCATCCTGCCATATCATCCTGCCATGGCTTTTCTTGCTGACATCTGGATGATACCGTTCACAGTTCCCAAATCAGGCAGATTTCTGAGAAGTGTGCACGTGCACACACACACACACCTTGCACACACACGCACGCGTGCCGCAGGGGAGCACTGCGGGGTACTACCTGAGAACAAGGAAGCCATTGACACTGAGAGGCCGTTCTTGGACATTTGAATCAGGTTAGATCCATCGTTACCATCTGTATAACACGGTGATGACAAAACAGTCGACTTCAGTGCTTCGGCCAGGCCAAAGAGAAAGGGCATAATACAAGAGCAGCACTCACACAAGAGAAGCTCAGAACTGAGTTCACACACCCCTCCGTGGGCTTCAAAATGGAGCCCAAAATCTAGCCCTCAGGGACTGAAAGGAGGGCTTTGCTGTCAAGAGACGGGAAGTTTATAGTTGGAGACTGGACCATTCCATCTTTTTAAAGTCAGCGAGATGGAGGTACTGCTGAGAAGTCATCCAACCCGGAGGATGAACGAGGCTCTGAAGGAAAGGGACACCCAGGGACCCAGACAGTTCTCCTGTGGGCAATAAGCTCAACCACCCAAGCTGCCAGCAGCAGAGACCACAGGAATCACAGGTCAGGATGTGACCAGCGCCCACCACTGCCACCCAAGAGATAAGTGGTCAGAGCTACAGCTCCTTCTGCCTGGGGAGGAGGAGAGCAGGATGGCAGCTCTCCCACCTCTCTCTAGCTGTGACAGCCACTATGTGGACTGGGCAATGAAACGGAAACCACCTACCAGCCAGAGGCACTGAATGCTAGAGGATTACAGAGGACTTTGAAGGAAAGTCATGCCACCACATGAGGGAAACTGGTTGCTCTGCTCATGCTCAGAATTCAGCCATTTCTTTGGGAAAAGCCATCCTGGAGGCCAGAGGGACATGCTCTTCTTCAGCGGGACTGACCTCAACACAACCACACCAAGGAGAAGCCTGCCTCTACGCAAGAAACCAACGCAGCCATTCCCTCCTACCTTGGATCTCGTACTCTTCCACATCCTCTGCAGAGCCAGAGTCGGAGAGCCGCATGGAGCCATGGGAGCTGAACTGGGACCCGCTGTCTGTCGCCACAAGGCCTGGGAAAAATGCAACATAGCTAGGCCATCAATGGAAGTGGTCCGAAGGGTCACTAACAGCTAAGGGAGAAGTTGATAGCCAGGTATGGCCAGGGCAGGGAGGGATGGAGGTCAAGGATGGAAAACACTACGGGTTCAAAATGAAATTACATTCCATAACTTGGCGCCAGCAGCACACAAGCGTTATCAATGTACAGTATCCATCCCATTATGGTTTTCAATAGCAGCAGAGTTTCACAAATCTCTGCAGCACCTTGGGAGCAATATCACTGTTTCCCATGAACAGGCAGGAAGGCAGGATGCTGTAAGGACAGGCAATGGACAGAAAACCCACATCCCAATAGCTGATGAGCCCAAAACACATCACCCACTGTCTGAGCCCATCTCTTGGCAGGTAGGGAACAGGTGCCTGGTGCGGATCTGCTGGCGCCTAATGCGAATCTTTTGTTTGAGCTCCTGGATCTCTTTGTCGCTGTCTTCCTCCTCCTCCTCCAGCTGCCGGCTCATCATGTTGCATTTCATCAGCTCAATGGCAGCGATCAGGGACTCTGAGATGCTGAAGTGGGCATTCTCCTGCAAGGCAAGAGTAAAGGCATTCAAGGCTGCATCATGGAGAAATTAGGAAGACTTGGAAAAATCTTGTTCCCCACCTGTGACAGGAAAGACCTTAATCCCTCCTGACTCCATGAAACGTGACTCTTCTGTGAGGACCTAGAAATCAAAGCCTTCTTGGGCACCAGAACACTCACAAAATACAAGGGGCATCCTATGAAGAGGATGTGCAACGCACCCACTCCGGGGAGCACATGTCCCTGAGGAGCCCTAACATGTTGCAAAGCTGCTGTGTATATGCTGGATGGGCAGATCCTGGCTGCCAGACACTACTGAGGAACTCAACCTTGATGTCCTGTGCACAGCTCTATAGCAAAAGTATCTTCCCCATGGAGGGAAGCATCACTGCACCTGCAGTAAGATATGTTATCCAATGCACACAGGCTGCTGCTGCTTCCCTCACCTTCTCCAGGTCTGCACAGCTGCCAAAGTCCTGCTCAGAGAGGTAGCTGATGAGGGACTGCCCTTCCGAGGGTTTTCTGAACATCCCTTCCCCCGAGCTCAGGTACTGTCCAGAGTCTAGAAAAGAGAGACAAACGTAAGAGGGAGGGACCTGCTGCTATCCCCATGCGAACAAGCCCTGCCAGTGCCCAGCCAGCATCCCACAAGCAGGTTCCAGAAGCTGAGGCCACTGCAGCCGATGGAGGAGCCTGATCAGGAGCGAGCATCCCCGCTGAGGATGACTGTACTCACCATACTCCATGTAGAGGGAGCTGGGTGTGCTCAGTTCACTGCTCTGCATTGAAGCAGAGACCGGCCCTCTCCCTCCGCCTGGATCGCAGTGGGATTCTGGAAGGGAAGATGACACCAGGCACACATCAGTATCCTGGAGACGCCCAGCCATTGCACAGGGTGAAATGAAAGGGGCTCAGCATCACACAGGCAGGCACAAATGGATGGGAAGGAAGGAGGGACATCTTCTGGCTCCCTACCATGGCTGAGGGTAAGCCCGGGAGGGGACAAAACTAAAAGGGCATTTCAGGCAGGAGAAGGGGAAAGAAGGAGAGAAGCTCCTAAGAGTCATGGCATAGTCAAGGCCTGAGCCTTCCTCTCTTAATGCCCCAGCAGAGCTGGGGGACTCAACAGGCTCCAGCAAGCGCCTCTGCCAGCTCCTTCTTCCTGCTGGAGCATGTCCGAGGGAAGAGCTATTCCCCAGGGCAGAGTCAGGAGACAAGGGGAAACCTGAGCAGCTGAGGGATCTGTGGGGCTCCCAGCCCTGCAAAGCAGCCTGGACAACAGCAGAAGGAGGCATCTGAAGGACATGCTCTTGCTCAACTAGAAGCCAGGGTTCCCTGCACACAACCCTGGAGCCTGAGCTGCAGTGCTCAAGGTGACCTAGGCAGGCTGTGGGCAGGGCTCTGCCCCACACGAGCAACTCCCTGCCAGGCTGAGCCAGCGGGGACTGCCAGGAGCTGGCCTGACCGGAGACCAACAACGGATGGTGCTGTATGGAGAGCCACAGCCCCAGAAGCACCTGGACAGAGTGGCTGAGTGACAGAGAACTGTTGAAGGAGACTGAAAACACCCCGACTGGAGTGGGACAGGAGCATACAGGTGTGAACATGGGGCAGGTGCTGGCTGACATCCCAACATCCTGAGCACAACAGAAGGGCAACCCCATCCTCTCAACACCCTGCTCCTCTTTGCCCCCAGCTTTGTGCCATAACCCTGATATGGCTGGAGGCTCCTGAGCCCACCAACACCAGCACCCACCTACCAAGACCACAAAGTGGCAGCCACCAGGATGGGGCTTGGGATCAGCCCACCCCACAGGCTGGGTGGCAAAGGAGACCCATCAAGGTGGGAGGCTCTCACAGCTAATCACTGCAGCCTGGCAGGGTGTCCTGCAGCTACCTCAGCCCTGCTGAAAACCAGCACAGAAACCACCTCGTGATCACCAGTCTGGGGGTTGCCATGTACAATAAAGCCTACTGCTGAAGGGTGAAGCGAGGCAGTGCTTGGCATCCTCTGCTGGAGCAGGACACAGGGCTGGACAGGTCTGTCTGAATGCCCACCACCACCAGGAAGGAGCCTTCCCAGCTGCAGAGCCAGACATGAGCTCAACAAACCCAGTGCCACTGTTCAATGGGGGCAAAAGAAAACAGCCCATTTTTTTGAGCTGCTGACTCATTCTGCATGTGGGGCAAAGGGATGGCAGCATCCCAGCACCTCTGCTTGGGGGGAAACCTGCCCCAAGCCCAGAAGAGCAGCTGGAAGTCCTGGCTGTGGGTACAAGCACAGCTGGCTGGGACGCAGCTGAGTTCAGCCAACATCTTACCTCCCCATGCCACAGATCCACTAAATGAAAGGAAAAATAAGATGTTCAAGCCCACGCCTGTTTAGCTGCCAGCCCCTGTTTGCTAGGTGAGAGATGAGACCTATCCTGGCTCCCGAGGCAGCGGGGTGGAGGGAAGGGCAGGGGACGCAGCCTCAGGGACTTGGTGGCCAGTGCTCCCTAATGCCATGCAGGGGAGTTGGGCGCCCTTCTTGGTCTGGTCCACTGCTCCCAACAACCAAGGTGGGATCTTCAGTCAGGTTGCATGCATAAACCTGACCACCCTTCAAAGCACCAGCTGGGACATAGGGAAGAAAGAATTTTTTTTTTGTTTTCTAAATGGACATTAATGGTTTGATGGAAATCCTGAACTTGATGCAATGACCACTAATGAAGGGCTGTTACACTGGCTCCCGAACCTGCCACTGGATCTTCTATTATAATGGTGATATCCCTGAGGCCTCCTGGGCAGACAGAGGAGGAGGAGGACAGCATTAAGGGAGAGAAAACAGAGACAGACTGGTTACTACTCAGCAAGGACCTCCACTTCTCCCATGAAGGCAGCACCAGCGGGGCAGACTCCCACAAACTGGTTGTCCCCTCACATCCCACTCCCCCACCCCATGCATTCACCCACTCAAGAGCACAGGAGGACCCAGCAGGTTACCAGTAGGATGACATCCTACCAGTAGGATGAGCCCAAGCCGTGCCATGCTCCCCCAGCTGGGCAAGGCCAGTGAGGAAGCAGGACGGCTAATGCCACAGCATCGTGGCCATTTTTTAAGTTTTTAGTAAAAGCTGCCAATGCCAATAACAGACTGGCCCAGGGCATTCTGGGAAGCAAGATGTCAGCCCCTCACTCCAGCGTGGAGCAGGAAAACTGAGGGCAAAGACGAAATGTCCCAACTACTCGCCCACTGTTCTCCTCGCCGACCGCATCCATGGTGTCAAAGGGGTGGCCAGCATCAGCTTCCCAGTACCAGGGACTCCCACACCCCAAAGCCATCCTACAAAAGCTGCCCCCTTTACCATGCAACTTCCCCGAAGCCACATTGGTGTCGGAGTGCGAGCGCACATGGCTCTTCTTGAGGATGCCCTGCGGAGCTGACGCCTGTCCCTCTGAGAAGCTGGACCGGCGCAACAGGCTCAGGCCCCTGCTTCCACCTCCACTTGCTCCCTGCTCCCCCAGGGATGAGACCGAGTCCAGCTTCTGGGAGCTGCTGGAGGAGAAGAGTTTGGAGCTACTGCTCTTGGTGCTGTTGGTGCTGGTGCTGCTGCACGCCCGGCCCCGGCGCCCCAAGTTCCCGATGGCCAGGTACTCTGGCCCATCGTTAGCATCGCTCTGCGGATCATCCTGACTCCCTGTCCAAGTGTCCTCGCTCTGGCTGGTGGTGCTGGAGCTCATCTCGCTGGCTGGAGAGAAGGGGTCTTTGGGTGAGGGAATGTGGAAGCGGGTGGCAGAGCTGGGCTGCTCCAGAGGGGACCTGCCCTCGCTGAAGGAGGAGGACCGGGTGGACGGGCAGCACTCCTGGGGCTGGCTAGAGCTGGAGCTGACAGAGGAGCTCGCTGGTCTCCTGTCTGGACAGAGGTAGGAGCAGGATGTCACACACCCAAACAGACCACCCGGCACCAATAAGCTTTTGGCTTCACACCGGCATGCCCACCCACCACAGGCAAAGGCCAGGAATCTCCCTCCTGGTGCAGGCAGAGATCTCTTCGCACCCATTCAGCACAGTGATTCCAGAAAAAAGGCAAAGTCTTTTTTGGGTCTATCCTGAGCTTCCCAGCCCACCCTCATTACCTGAGAGGCTGGAGGAGGTTGGATGGTGGAGGCTGGAGAAGGACCCAAAGCAGCGCTGCTGTGTGCAGCCTGCAGCTGGGATGTACGGGGACGCAGGGAGGGCAGTCAGGCTCTGACTCTTGCTCACTGGGGCTGGACTGTCGCTCTGCCTGGTAAGCTGAAGAGAGGTGGCATCATTAATAAATCAGTATTTACAGGGCTACATGTCAAAGGAGCAGCAATGGAAAGGAATTGACCTGCAAGCACCTGGTCACCAGCCAGTAAAGGATGCAGCAGCCCTGGGAGCAGGAGGATGGGGAGGGAAAAATGCCGTGGTGAAGAGGGAAGAGGCTTTTTGTTCACAACTACACGGCCTGCTCCCATCAGGAAATTACCAGGTTCTCAGCAAAACGATCCAGGCAGCCCAGCGTCCCAGGCAGACGGCTCTCTTGTCCTTCAGCATCGTGGTCACACATCTCTCTCGTCCCAGCAGAAGGACCTGACGTGCACAGGGATGGCAGTGACGTGCCGGCCAGCTGAAAGAACACAGCCCCCATTTAATGAAGCCTCATTAATTGCCTTCCTCTGGGGAGCTCTGTACAAAGAAAGCAGCTGCTGTTTCCTCCTCTGGGGAGGGGGCAGCTGGCACGGGGTTGCACAGGAGGTCGCTGGCATCACCAGCAGGAGTAGGCACCCAGGCGTCCTGGGCTGCTGCTCTTCCCCTCTGGGGGTGGCTGTCCCTTGTGACCAGGCAGCTCTGCTCGCTGGGCCTGAAGCCTGGGAGTGTTGGAGAGGGCTTTGGAGGTGCCTCTTACAAGGAACCGGTCCTCAGGTCCTTGTACTCAAATCCTTGACACCAGCCAGAAGCGAAGTACCTCACTGCAGGCTCCATGCAGCCATCTCCCCCACCCCAGCCCCTGCCAGGCTCACGCAAGCAGCATGGGGACCAGTTCACCGCTCTCCTCCCCTCTCAGAACTCCTTTTGCTACTTCCAAGTCCAGGCCCTTGTCCAACAGCTCCGTGTGCCCTGAATGAGACCTTGCACGAGCAGCTGCAGCCAGCTGGTGTCTGGGGAGATGCAGATGGAAAATCCGGGGCCTCAACTCACCATGGAGGTGTCGATCTGAGCCAGAAGCCTGGGGTTGTTCTGCTCGACAGCCTCCAGGCACTGCAGCATGGCTGTGACGTGGGCGTCACTGAGCAGGAAGGCAGTGTCTGGGGAGAGAAAACCGCTGCTCAGGGGGGTCCCTCTCACCTGCATGGTTTCACAGCACCAGTTGCTCACATGCAAACCACCTTTTTTGCCATCCCCCCTCACTGCCACATGGCTTGGAAAGGCCACCAGCTAGATATCTTCCTAATAAGAAGGAAAAAGTCCATTTCTCTTTACCTGCATAGAATTTCCTGATGTACTGCCGGTTCCCCAGGAGCGGTCTTAGCTGTGCCGACAGGCAGTGGCACTGCAGGCTGTGCTGCAGCCACAGCTGCGCGATGGCCTCGTCCCCCGGGCCCTCCGAGTCGGGCTGGCTGCTCTGCTGCAGGCTGATGAACTGGAAAGGGACGCCAGACACAGGTTAAGGCATGCAGAGGCAAGTGGGGGAGCAGGGGTTGTTCCCCCAATAACAGCAGCTTTCCAGCGCTGGTAACTGTCAGCAGGAAGGAGGACGAGTCCCAGCAGCTCCCCAGCCACCGGGGAGGCAAAAGCACCGGGGACGAACGCTTCAAAGGTCAGGTAATGACCAAAGTCCTCTGACAGCCACCAGCATTATGAATTTCTCCCACACGCTCTCCCACTCATGTGCCTTGCCCCTGACCTGGAAGGACCCCACACTCCCAAATCCAACCCAATCCCGGTGGTGATGGTCATGTTCTTGCTGACACATTAACTGGGGAAGCTAAACACCTGAGCTGCTCCAGCTTGAAGAGCTGGACTGGAGTCACACCCCATGTCCCCCTGGCAGCAGGTTGGACATAGAGACCACCAGTGGTCAGCCCCTTGTGCCCAGCTGCAGTGGGGACTGCAGATATCCGTACAGGACAGCCGAGGGCCAAAAGCCTGTCCATGCTCTGGCAGTCAGCATAAGCCAGGAATGGGAGAACCAAATGCATGGTCAAGGCACAACCCAGAAACGGGACAGCCCAGACTTTAAGAGCTTTGCAGAGCTGCATGAATCACCCCTGAGCACACAAAAGCACCGCTTGTGCCTGTTCCCTTGGTGATGCCCACTGCAGCCAGCCGAGCCGAGCTGGAGACTGGCCTGGGAGAAATAAGCAGCCAATTGTCTCAGCACAAGCCATGCCGAGTTCCCAGTACGTGGCTTGTACACAAACAGGCGGCTGCTTCAGCCTCCACAAGCCGTGGAGCTGCTTTACCACGGCAGGCCAACAGCCAAGGTGATGCTATGCCACTGGTGAGGCTTGCAGCCCAGCTGCTATCTCCCCTCCCCACTGGCACACATGGCCACCCCACCAGAACCCACCTTCTCCAGGTGGTGAGCAGAGCTGGGACTCAGCCAGCGAATGTCCTTCACAAACTGCCAGTAATCCTTCTGTCTGCAGCAGACCTGCCGAGGACAGGCACGGTTAGATACCACCACCCAAGTCCCAGATAAATGACAACATCCCCTGTTAGCCCCATGCTACCATGAGCGGAGAGCCCCCAACCCTGATAAGATGGATGAGAAAATAGAGGAAGAGCTTTAGAAAGGAGAAGCAATGCAAGCATATAACACAGGTTTGTAGATCAAGGGATCAAGTCAAAAAATACTGGCTTGATGCAGGTAAGTTGTCTCCTGCCTCTGCCATGGTGACCTCTCAGTTGTGGTCAGCCCACAAGTGACCAGACAACAGAAGCCCAAGCTTCTCTTCTTCCACCAGGTAAGATCCCAGTCCTTCATACCATGGAGACAGAAGTCTTGGGATAGGGACGGGATGTGGCACCGAAGGGCTCACATCCCTGCTGCAGCGCAATAAGGGTCCTAAAGGCCAACCGCTGGGTCTGCCAAGTTCAAGGTTGACCAAGTTCCCACTTCACTGTTCCCCTTCCTACTGGAGCAGGACCTGGAGCAAAGTCCTGATGCCTCAGCACTGCAGAGTCAGACCTCAGTGAGGGGACTCGAAGGGCAACATGGAAACACATCCCAGCAAAACCAGCAACCATTGCTGTCTTCTGATACAAGCCACTGAGAACACCAGCTCGGCTCAGCACCCCAGGAAAGAAATTAGGCATTGCATTTCTACCCGTTCTTTGCTGTCATTTGCCTCAGCTTTATTCAGAAAATGAGTTATTTTGTTCTTATTTATTCTTCCCGTTAAAGAGGAACTGCAGCAGAGTTGCTGTTTTCCTCACCAACCTATCGAGTGTAAGCACAGCCCCAAAATGTCTCTCTTCACCAAAAGGCTGATTATTTTTTCTTCCATCTCTATTTCCTCTTTCACAAGTGTCAGAGGAATGGGTTCTGTTTTGTGGTTTATTTGGTTTGGTTTTTTAAGACTAAGAACTAATACGGCAATTTTAGTCCTCTACATTGAATTGGGGCTTTCTGAACAAATAAATAAAATTCACTCAAAAGTTTCAATACCTCTTACCCTCGTTCTCTTAACATGTACATATGGATATTTTCACCTTTTAAAAACTTATTTCCAGTTGTAGAAAAAAAGTTGGTAAGAAAATAATAAGCAAAAGGAATTGTTTTGCTGGAGCAACTATGAGAAAACTGCTGTTACGAACCTGTGTTTTTATGGGCCTCCCTTTGCAGCTCTTACAGCTTGATTTGCGTCACATGTGCCCAAGCAGGGGAGACATTTCTAAGTAAAAGAGCTGCCTTTGCCTACAGTAAAAGCATTGTGGAAGGCCGTCCTGCTTTGCAGGTCTGGCACGAACTGCTACCAATAGACAGACGAATATAAATAATTTAAATCTCACTTCCTGAAGCCTATTAACAGCACATCTATCAGGAGGGAGCCCTGGGCTGCTCACATGTGAAAGGTAGCTTCTAGAAAGTGACTATTGCAACAGCTTCTCTCTCTGTGGACCTCCCAAAGGTGCCTGGCCCACACCACTGGAGACTAACAGGAACAGAGCAGCACCACAGGAGTGCTGACAGCAGCTAATACATCCAGGGATCAAAGCACCCTGCTGGGATGAACTGCCAGCCTGGCTCTTCCCGGAGGCTTATTAGCTTGGGTGCAGCATTGCGTAGGTGCGGTTTTCCTGCTCCTGGACCCAGCTGGTGCGTGCAAGCTGCCTGGGGCTCCTCTGCATGGCTCACTTGCTTCTCTGCATCATTCTCTGGGTGGCAGAGCCGCAGATGGGAAGGCTGCCCCCAGGCATGCCCTGCAGAATTGCTTTAACTTCCCATTGTAAATGAATTGTGGTGGTAATTGCAAGCTGAAGGGGAGATCTTCGGCCTCTGTACACAAGTGGGAAGGAGAAATTCTCCCAGACAGCCATGGAAGGAGGAAAGTCTGGGTGAGCAAATACAAGGCATGACGAGAGCCTGGAAAGAGAGATCCCATTCATGCAGAGCGTGGATTTGGCTGCCAGCTCCTGTTATTAACACAGCTAACCAGAAACAGTAAAGATGCGAGGTTTCTCTTGCCAGACCTCACTGGGGAGTTGTCCAAGTGCAGACGATACAGGGCTGACTCATTGCAAATGCAGCTTTATCGCTTGGCTGCAGCAGAAAGAAAGGAGAGAGGGGCTGGCCTCAGCACAGGGGGCACAGGTACTTAGAAAAATCACGTTGAAGGTGGATGAGATAGAAAGAACACACACCCAGGTCCCTCTGACGACCACAGCACTTGCCAGGCAAGCTCAGTCCCTGCTTTGATCATTTCCCACGCTGCTACAAGCGTTGTACCCACTCCATGCTATGAGCACTGAAGCAAGCTGCAGGCAGACAGGACTGTCCCACCTGCCCATGACAGGCACCGAAGCTGCTACAGACAGACAGCAGTGCTGGCAGGACAGAGCCCTACCTTGTCGTGGATGAGCCCGTGGTAGAGAATGCTGTGCATGTCTCTGCAGAGACGTTCCAAGCCGCCATACTTGGACCAGACGTTTGGGTTGCTGGTGGACACCAAGCCTTCCACTGTGGTCTTCAGGTTGCCTAGCAGCTTCCAATGCTCCTTCCTGCAAAGGAACACAGCAAGTTGTATCAGATATAGAGCAAGAGTTGCTTCACAACAGGACTACGGTATTGCACTCTCTCCAAGGAGACTCTGGTCAGGCTGAAACCTGTGGTGGTCCAGAAGCTAGCAACGGTGAGCTAAAGGAATTTACACCTCCCTGTGGCCTCCCATGCATGGTTTGTGGACAACAGGCCCTATCATAATGATGCTTGTGATGACTGGTAGCCACCACCGATGTGGTCTCAGGGGACAGCCAGAACAAAGATTGACGGCTCCTGCAATTTATTACTTGCTTAGTATGGGCCAGCAAAGCTAGAGGACATGTCTCCAGCCAGCTTCTTGCTTGCTTCGCTCACATGCTCTATCAGAGACTGTTTAGAGCAGCTGCACATTGGGAGTACAGCACCTGTAAGGCAATGGCACGATGTCCACCACATCTAGCAGACACGGGTCATGCTGCACCCGCATTTACAGAAAGTGGCACTCCCTGAGCAATGCGCACCGCATGGAGCGCTCCAGCATCATCAGGATGCAGAAGTGCTCCGCTCTGAGTTTGGTAACTCTTCATCTGCATCTCCACCTGTACAGCTGCTCTCTGGCCACAGAGCTGCTGTAGGCGCAAGTTGACTTTCTCGCAAAAACGATCATCATGTTCTGGACAGAGATTAGCAAACTGCAGTTGTACTCTGGAGCTTGCATAGCATTTCTCGTCGATATCAACCCCCTCAGCTGCCCTGCGTACAGCAAGGAATCATCATTATCTGCCATAAAGCAGGAGTGACGGTGCAGAGAGGTAACGTCATTTGCCTGTGCAAAAGCAACTTTGGGGACAGAAGCTTTGGATGATTGGGATCCACCCGCAAGCCATTTGACAGTGTTGCCAGAGGAACAGCAGCTGTTAGAAACATGCATTCAGATAGGAGCCACTCTCTCAGAAGCAACAGTTATGTTGCAATGTATATTTGAAGGTGTAAATGCCAAAAAAATGTGCCCCTGTGGGGTTTGTAACAAAGGCACTGGGGGCGACAGCTTGGAATGAAAGTGCAACCTTTCAACTGGCAAGAAACAAGCCAGTGTTTCAGCCATTAATCCCTCTCACTGCCCAAAACAAATCAGATTTCCAAGGCAAAAGAAAAAAAAAGAGAAATTTTAAATAAACGACATTATTTAAAACTGCTCTCATTTTCATCCTTATGGATGAAAGTGTGGACTGCACACCTCTTGCTGCACAGAGAAGGACACTGAGAAATAACATAATCCTGGTATTTAAAACTACGTTTTTCTTGACAATATTGTCTTTTTGCAACTTGTTTGTTATTGCAAAACTGATTAAGTGAACGAGCAGATCATCAAATATTGGCTCTACTTCAAGCTCCCTGTCTACTCCCTTCACAAGATCGCCCCAGCAAAACCTCACCACCTTCAGTGCTCAGCTAAGTTAAACCATGCAGAAGCCAACCCATTCCACCAGCAAAGCCCGTCACCCTGACAGCACAGGAGCTCTAAAACAGAGCTGCAATGCATAAAGAAGCGTGTATGTTTATGATGTACTTAGACCAACAAGCACAGTCAGGGCTTGTCTCAGGAGAAACTGAAGAAGACAGCATGGGTATAAATCAAAAGCAGCTTCCTGAAGGAGATCTGACTCAGGGAGACACAGAAAAGCGATCCAGCCATTCTTCTGGATTTATGGGCTTTTCTCATCCCTGCCCTGAGGGACACAGATGCTTTTTGGCTGGGGACCGTGATGCCATTCTGGGCATCCATGGACATCCATGGGTATCTGTGGATGCCCAGAGTGGCATCTCCAGTCCCCAATCAAAAAGCATCTCCAACCACAGAGCTCAAAAGTCCACCAGCTCCTCCCCAAGATATTTCTAACACTCAGATTTAGGAAACGCAAGTGAAAGCTCAGAGACGCTGCTGATCTTCCAAGTCAGTGAGTCAGGGAAACTCCCTGTTATTTCATGCTATAAAAAGCAGGCAATGCACACAAGGACGTGGGGGTAGGACACGCAGAGTCGTGCCTTACCAAATGACCTATCTCATTAAAGGAGTTGTGCATCTCCCCAGAGGTAGGAAACCAGGATCCAACAGACTGGAGTCACAGCTCCCTCCTAGCACAAGGAGACTAAGGTTAAGCAATCCTCAAACAAAATAACCTCAAAATGTTAAAACATTGAGCTCAGAAGCACATAGGGAACAAGCAGCGCAATGAAAGCACCTCTGCAGAAGTGATTCAGAAGCTACCAAAAGTGAATTAAATCCCTGTAAGACAGTAAGGATCCCATGGGACTTGTTGGCCCAAAGCAGTTCACAAGCTGCACGCACAAGACCCTACTGATACCCCAAACTCACATGTTTCTGGGCTGGAACACGGTGCATGCTGCAAAGCATACAGTAACACCAGGCTGAAGAAACAAAGACCTGTATAGTTGGCTGCAGGTGGCAGGGACATCGAAAGACAGTGCAGCTTGAACGGGACTCGTGGGTTAACCCTGCATTAGCGGCAGGGTTTGCTCCCCTCCCATTGAGCCTGAGCTGCCAGAAGGGATGGCAAAGGCCTGGGTCCCAGCTGCCCTCAAGTTCCCCATTTTAGCAGGTGTTCAGAGCAATATTGAGAAATCTGCTTTTCCTGAATAAATTTTCCTTTGCTAGTGCTAAAGAAAGCCTGACGTGGGGTAAGGCCAATTCAGATCATGTCATGAAAACACCCCAAGTTACAAGAAGGGCAAAGTGAGCAACACACCCCAGAGAGGTCACAGTACACAAGCAGAGCTTCCTCTGCAAGAACCACATGTGCTTCTGCTTTCCTGCTCTAGGGGAACCTGGTCCCCCCGCCAGAAGAGCTGAGGGTGTTTGCAGGGGCCATGGCTGGTGGAGCACCAGTGAGACCTCAGCCGCACCCCTCTCCTTCCTTGAAGACGACCTCTGATCCAGCCTCCAATTTTAGCCACCAGGTCCATAAACTTGGAGCTGGATTTCCTTGCTTTACCGCCACAAACTCTATTGTCAGGCACAGCAACATCAAACCGCCATCAAGAACTGATCCAAATATAACTGAACCTTTTGCACTGGAGTGATAAAAGACAGAATGCAGCCTTGCAGCAAGAAATGGCTTAACGCCGCTGCTGCTGACAACGTTGGGGAAATGCTGCGTGCTCACCCAAGGCTTTCTAAGCCCGTCCATGCCAGCAAGGGTAGGAGCTTCTCTTGGTCCAAAGTCAGCAAAGGTGACTCACAGCAGAGGCAGGGAGCCATGCTGCTGACTCAGGTGATCTTCTTTGTATAAAATGAAACTCATCCCCAGTTACTTTCTAAAACAGAATCACACAGGTAGCTTGTATTAAAAAAAAAAAAAAATGAAGCTTGTCTTTCTTGCAAACAACATCTGCTTCGTGTCTGCCTGTGCTCTGCAGGAGGCATCTAGCGATGGCTGCTTGAATTGTCCTCTCTACCTGGAGAAGCCTCTCGATCCTTCTTAGCACACTAAAGAGGTCGAGCCAAGGATGATGAAGTTGTGGAGGGACTTCCTCCAGATCTCCAAGGCCATTCCCATGCCAGCTGCCAGTTCCATCTGCAGATTCTGAAGGCGCCACCGCACAGCCTGCTCCTGCCTCTCCGTCCCCGGGTCTCCCAGACAACCAGCAGCCCCTTTCCGCGGGCTCCCCGCCTGCTCCTCAGGCAGGCTTGGCACTGCTGGGAAATGGGATTAAAAGAAAAGGCAGGCTTCGTGCAATTCATCTGCAGCCATGGGGAGCAGCTGACGAGGCAGAGGAAGCCAGCAGAGCTCTGCCAGGCTGGTGGGTCAGCCCTGCCGTGTCCAGGTGGGGAAAGCCAAGCAGGCTGGCTGGGAAACCAAAATGCAGGGCTGCTTGCACTGGTGCTAAAAGCTTGCACCGGTATAAAAGTGGGGGCACAACCACAAAAGGCTCCCACAGCAAATGCAGCCCAGACCTGCTGCTCACCAGAGCACTCCTGCTCTGCACTGGCAAAGGATGGGGGAAGAAAATAGTGATTAAAGGTGGTTTTTAGCCTTCTCCCAGCACGGCAAATAGTTTTTCTTGCTCATCCTAGTGAAGCCTCCCATGGGCAGATGACCACAACCTGTGGACTGGGGATAGTGTCCATCGGGCTTTGATCTGCACAGGATCTGCTGCGACAAGCAAGCAGGCAGCCAGAGGCAGCGACACACAGAGCTCCCCCACCACACCCACCTCCCTGGGACCAGCCGCTCACCTTCCTCCATCCCTCCCAGCACTGCGTTCCCCCTAGGGACCCTCTCCTCTGGCCATGCTGTCCCTGGGCCTCGCTGGCACTGGAGCCAAAGGCAGCAGCTCTTTGCTAGCCCGCATGGCTGACCAACAGCCCCTCTGCTCCCCTGGGGGTGCCGTGTCCCTCATGTCACTCCAAGGCACGAAGAGGCTTGCTCTCTGCCCGGCAGAATGAGGGCACCAACCTTCCTGCTGTGCCTTGAAGGACATCGCCGCTACAGCCCCTGCTCCCTGATGCATTTCAGACCTGCTGCTCAGGAGGAGGGACAGCAACACCCAGCACAAGATCCTCATTTTCCTCTCCTCTCCCAGCAGAAGAATGGATTTCAGCAAAATAACTTTTGCTTCCGCGTTTCCCATGATCCATGGGAAGATGGATCCAGTGACCTCTATCCTATCGCTCTCAGTCACGGCCACAATCTATAGTGAAATGGCACCTCACCGGGAATTAAAACGCTAAACCATTTGCACAAAGGACAAGGAGGCTGTGTAAGGCCCATGCCAGGATCCTCCCCAGTGCAGCAGTGACAGCCAGGAGAACAAGAAGCCCCCCTCATGTGCCAGCACTGGAGGGGACGATGCCCTCTTCATCCCTGGGGGAGTGCTGGCGGTGGCACCACATCAGCCCCACGATGGTAGAGTCTGGGAGTGCAGGACCTGCACTTGCAAAGGCAAGAAATGATGATTCTGGAAAGAAAAAGAAGTGATTGCAGGCAATTTGTTTTGCGTCTCTCAACCTGCTGCGTCTGAAGCATCAGCCAAAGAGGGAGTGCAGCTCGAACCGTGCAAATCAAAAGGCACCCCAAACCTGCGCTATAGCTTTAAAAGCACCGGTAGCATTTTTCCGGGCTGATATTGCCAGCAGGAATAGCTCGGCTAGCTGAGCCCCTCAGATAAGGAATGCTTCTCTCCCATATCAAGTGTCAGCTGCTCCCTCCTCCCCAGCCAGCACTCCCATCTCCATCCAACAGCCACCCGGCGCTTGCGAGCACCAGGGCAAAACCAAACGAAGCACAAAGCGAAGGCTGAAGACATTGCAAAAACCTGAAGGAAAACAGGATCCATCATCAAAACAGCTCCAGGGAACAGCCTCTGCCGCGGTTACAAATGCTAACGTGAAAAACCCGTGCCTAAAGCATAAACGAAGCCCACGCAGGCGAAGCCACCGCCGCAGAGCCATCCTCACCGCCAGGCACCTGCAGGCACGGGGCCTCGCCTATCAGGACCAGAGAGAAGCTGCAGATTTCTTTGCAGCACCTGGAAGAGGTGATGCAGCTGACTGCCGGGAGGGTAAAGCGACACAATCCAAAAGCAGGGAGCCCGCAGAGCCGCCAGGAGGGCAGCGCGGCGTCAGGGCGGGAGGCTTTCGCCCTTGAGCACCAGGCGTGCGAAGGCGAGGCGAGGCCGGGCTGGCAGAGGGTTCGCTGCCGCTGCCACAGCGGGGGCACAGGTCTGCCCCGTCGCTGCCCCTCCGGCAGCCGAGACGGTTGCCCGGGGCAGGGAGCAGGGCGCCATGCTGGCCCAGGGCGGCTGGCGGTGGCCACAGGCTGCCCTGACAGCCCGGCTCCCCGCCTGCTTCCTCCCCACGAGGGACCAAAGCGGGGGCAGCCGGCACGATCCCCACCCGGCACGGGGGGGTGTGTGTGCGTGTTTTTGCCTCCTCCCAGGTACCCCCGCCTCTGTGCCCCGGTGCTGGGGGTGCACGCGCGCTCCCACGGACGCCCACGCAGCACACAGGAGCTCCCCAGGAGCCTCCCGGACCCCCCGCGCATCCCCAGCGCCTTCCAAGCACCAAGCGCGCGCTGCGCTGCCGCCGCCCGCCTGCTCGCACGCCCGCCCCGCGCTCCCGGCCGTGTCCTCGGTAACCTGCGCGCGCACCCCCCGCGCACCCCCCAGACCCTGCCCCCCCCGCTCCCCCCACTCAGCGTGCCCCCCCCCGCAGCGTGCCCTGCCCCCCCCCCCAGGCACACGTCACACCCCCACGCGTGCCCACGCAGCCCCTCTCCCCCCGGCACGCTCCCCTCCTCAGCGCGCCCTGCCCCCTCCCCCGCACCCTCCGGCGTGTCACACGCGCCGCACCCCCCGCGTGCGGGGCCCCCGCGCGCCCCCCCCTCCCCCCCCTCGCGGGGCCCGCCTCCCGGCCCCGCCGCCGCCGCCGCCCGCTGCCACCGCGCCACCGTCACGTGGGGGCGAGCGCCCGCCCCGCCCCGCACTACAACTCCCGGCACCCTCCGCGCGGCGGGAGAACCACAGCTCCCAG
Source organism: Gorsachius magnificus (assembly GCA_034008185.1). Classification (NCBI taxonomy): domain Eukaryota; kingdom Metazoa; phylum Chordata; class Aves; order Pelecaniformes; family Ardeidae; genus Gorsachius; species Gorsachius magnificus. The sequence goes on from CM067087.1 coordinate 37,320,346, forward strand.
CATGCACCGCACCGAGGCGGGCGTTCCACCTCAGTTTCCCGCCCCCGGGCCCTTGCGCCGTCCTCCCCCTTCAGAGAGCGAACGCCCCGCGAGTCAGCGCCCTGCGTGACCAGGTGAGGGGGGGAGCCGCGGGCCCTCCGGTGTCCTGTCAGGCACGGCTGCTGGCGCTGCAGCGGGGCGGGCGAGGCAGGCCGGCCTCTCCGCGGAGTCCTCCAGCCCGCCGTCGTCCCCTATAGGTACCTACACACAGGTGCGCGTCCTGTAGGACCCCAGAGCTATAAGGGCACAGAAGTTGAGTTGCCAGTCGGGTTCCTGTCAGCCCTCTGAGTAAAGCGTTTGCGCTGGGGCGTAGCTGCACCACAGGGTAAAACCACAATAACCGCTGAGGTAACCGCTTACCGAATCCTGCTTCGGAGGTGGTGGGAAAACTGCGATGGCAAGGAAAAAACCAAACAACGTGTCCCTGAGAGACAGCTCATGCATTGAACGTACCGACAGAGAGAGACAAACGGAAAGAGGTTTCTCTTCTGTTGCCCACAGTAGAGAGGATGTGCAAAAGGTTGCAGAATTGTGTGTACTTTCCACTAAAAAGCGATGAAATGAAAAAGGAAAAAGTGATGCTGCTGCCATCAGCCTGAGAACAGTCAACGGCAGATTATTACATGGGACAAAACCCAGATATGTCTCCAGAGTTGTTTGATGCCTCAAACCAAAAGCAGTCGTTTGCACAGTGGAAACTTCCTGTAACTGTTACTTTTAATGACAAGTAGATGCTGCTCACCCGGTGCTGCTCACATGAAGACACACCCCCGGACCTGAGACTTTCTGTGTGGCTTATTTTACCAGCAACATTTGGGGGAACAGGGTTCCACACTGTTATTCTTAAAGCAATAACAACAACAAAACACTTGTCAGAAGGCACTTAATTAAGAGACTAGGACTCCCCCATACATTGTAATTGTACACAAGTGCAGAACAACAACTTCCAGCATGGTTGTCAGGCAGGCCAAAGTTTTCTTGCTTAGAGCCTACCGCACTGATCTCACAGGTTGAAGAGGCTGGCTGTACATGGCGTGTTTGGTACCAGGGCATCAGACTATGTGTTAGCTCTCAGAGTAAAAATATTGGAGAAAATCAAGACTATTGTGATCATCATTAGACAATCACACATGGTGAAATAGAGCATGCAGATGAAACTGACAGATCTAATTTAGCTCCTAAATCAGGAATTACAAGATTCTTCTACCTCCACAAGTCAGAAGTAGCCTGGACATTGCTTAACAGTGATTTTTTAAATTCCTTTGTTATGTTGCTTTGCATATGTTACTTATAGACACTGTTTACTTAACTGTCGTCAATGCCCATGTCACTTTAGAGAGCATTTAAAAAAAACATTCTATTAAAACCAAGCCTGATCACGCAGAGCCTGTAGTCACTCCCAGATGCGTTAGCTTCTGGACCATGCCGAGACTAAACTGGAGATTGATCCTCCAGTGTAAAATGGGGGGAGTGCCAAGAGAGGTCAACAACTGGAAATGTGTGAAAGCATGTACATATCCTTTTGCTGAACAGTAACAGAATTTCAAATCTCACAGACCTGACTGTTGTTTGGGAAAGATTTGGGTGACATAAAGTCAGTTATCAACTCAATGTAATTTCTTTACTCAATTAAACCTCATAGAGAAGGCAGAATTGGAAGTTATTGGTAAATGCCAGACAATTTCATGTTAGGAATAAGCAGCTGTTTTTAATAGGGGTAGTGCCTGTGCCCCTAGGGAAGCAGAGACCCCATCTTTGCAAGATGCACTTGGTTTCTTGGCTCACCGGTTTCTGGGATCGATGCGGGTGTGGTATTCCACAGTCCACAACATACGGCTTGGACTAGATGGTCCCCTCTGGCTTTAAATCTGAGTGCATTTAGTACCTGATACTTTGGGTGTGGTAGTTTCTGCTTGGTAACTGTAACACCTGAATTTCAGACAGGATGTCCAGCAGGTAACATCTAGTCTGCAATTCCTCCACAATATACTGCAACAACAGGGGTTACTGAGCAGCTAAGCCACAAAGGCTCATTTTTGTGAGGAGACAACTGCTGCTTGGGAAGAGCTTGGGAAAAGCCCAGGAAAAAAGAACCAGCCCCCAAACCTACTAAAGCCTGGGGATGCTTTAGATACACTGTCTTCTTACAGCGGATACAAACTCAGCAGTTATACAACACTTTATACAGTTAAAGTAGTCGTTCTTATAACTGTCAGTGCCACGTGGAACTGTCACGGGGCTAGATGCTGACACAGTCCTGAGAACTAGACAGAAAACTGAGAGCCGATGTTGGCATGGTTGCCTCCATGATCCCTATGGAATTTCAGCCATTTTGAACACAGAAGGAAAATACTCTTCACGGTCAGAACCTTTGCCTGGTTTTCTGTTGTGCTGGGCAGCAGACAGCTGGTGTCCTGCTTGGGTACTAAATGCAGCCCCTGGATGTACAATCTGGATTTTGCCTGATTCCTACCTGTCAGGAGGGCAGGCAGCATCTGCCACCTTTGTGGTTAGCATATTTGTTTTGGGTAAACAGAGCATTTATCAGTATGACACACTTGCCAGATGGAGCTGCGCCCTATAGCATCACAGGGAGTTGGCTTGAAGGTTTTTTTTAAAAATACATCTTTTATTTGACACCTCCATTATTAGTATTTATTGGTCCTCTGGTGATAGCATCTTCCCTTTAGAAATGTAGCCTGTCTTTAAGAACCTCAAGTCCCACTTGTCATCAATCACTTGTCATCAAATCCCACTTACCATGTGGAGGAAAATGCATCAATTATCAAATATGTGGCTTCAAGGCTCCGTGTCTGAACTTATGCTGTATGTGGAGAACACAGAGGAGAAAACGGGGTGGAACTCTCAGCCTCTGGCACCACGGCCACAAGCCCCTCCTGCTTGAACGGAAAATAAATCACTAGCTGAAGGTGTCCTGTCACAATAAGTGAGCCATTCTCTTCCAGCCAGCAGAAGGCAGCAAGAGGAACACCCAGGAGCACATTATTGGCCTCAGTTTCATAGAATCATAGAATCATAGAATGTTTTGGGTTGGAAGGGACCCCTAGAGGTCATCTAGTCCAACCCCCCTGCAGTGAGCAGGGACACCGCTAACTAGATCAGGTTGCTCAGAGCCCCATCCAACCTGGCCTTGAATGTTCCCAGGGATGGGGCCTCCACCACCTCTCTGGGCAACCTGTTCCAGTGTTTCACCACCCTCGTTGTAAAGAATTTCCTCCTTATATCCAGTCTAAACCTACCCTGCTTCAGTTTAAAACCATTACCCCTTGTCCTGTCACAGCTGGCCCTACTAAAAAGATTGTCCCCATCTTTCCTATAGGCCCCCTTTAGGTACTGAAAGGCCGCAATCAGGTCTCCCCGCAGCCTTCTCTTCTCCAGGCTGAACAACCCCAACTCTCTCAGCCTGTCCTCGTAGGAGAGGTGCTCTGGCCCTCGGATCATTTTTGTGGCCTCCTCTGGACCCGCTCCAACAGTTCCATGTCCTTCTTGTGCTGAGGGCTCCAGAGCTGGACGCAGTACTCTAGGTGAGGTCTCACCAGAGCAGAGTAGAGTGGCAGAATCCCCTCCCTCGACCTGCTGGCCACGCTTCTCCTGATGCAGCCCAGGGTACGGTTGGCCTTCTGGGCCGCCAGCGCACGTTGCCAGCTCATGTCCAGCTTTTCGTCCACCAGCACCCCCAAGTCCCTCTCGGCAGGGCTGCTCTCGATCCTTTCTTCCCCCAGCCTGTACTGATACTGGGGGTTACCCCGACCCAGGTGCATGACCTTGCACTTGGCCTTGTTGAACCTCATGAGGTTCACACAGGCCCACCTCTCCAGCCTGTCCAGGTCTCTCTGGATGACATCCCGTCCTTCTGGTGTGTCAACCGCACCACTCAGTTTGGTGTCATCTGCAAACTTGCTGAGGGTGCATTCGATCTCGCTAAGTCATTGATGAATATATTAAACAGCACTGGTCCCAGTACGGACCCCTGAGGGACACCACTCTTCACCGGTCTCCATCCGGACATCGAGCCATTGACCACTACCCTCTGGATGCGACCATCCAGCCAGTTCCTTATCCACCGAACAGTCCACCCATCAAATCCATAGCTCTCCAATTTAGAGAGAAGGATGTTGTGGGGGACCGTGTCAAAGGCTTTGCAGAAGTCCAGATAGATGACATCCATTGGTTTTCCCTTGTCCACTGATGCTGTCACACCATCATAGAAAGCCCCTAGGTTCGTCAGGCAGGACTTGCCCTTGGTGAAGCCATGCTGGCTATCTCGAATTATCTCCCTGGCCTCCATGTGCCTTAGCATAGCTTCTAGGAGGATCTGTTCCATGATCTTCCCAGGCACAGAGGTGAGGCTGACAGGTCGGTAGTTCCCAGGGTCTTCCTTTATACCCTTTTTGAAAATGGGCACAATGTTTCCCTTCTTCCAGTCACCAGGGACTTCACCTGACTGCCATGACTTTTCAAATATCATGGAGAGTGGCTTGGCGACTACATCGGCCAATTCCCTCAGGACTCTGGGATGCATCTCATCAGGTCCCATGGACTTATGTGCGTTCAGGTTCCTCAGGTGGTCACGAACCTGATCTTCTCCTACAGCAGGAAGGGTTTTGCCCTCCCGGTCCCCCTCATGCCATCCATCAACTCGGGTGGGGTGAGGAGAGAGGTTCCCAGTGAAGACTGAGGCAAAAAAATTGTTGAGTACCTCAGCCTTCTCCTCATCTGCTGTTACCAGCTTGCCAGTCTCGCTCATCAGCGGGGGTACGCTTTCTTTAACCATCCTTTTCTGGCTGATATACCTGTACAAACCCTTATTATTATTCTTTGCATCCCTAGCCAAGTTTAGCTCCAGCTGAGCCTTGGCTTTCCTGACCCCATTCCTACACAACTGGACCGCATCCCTATACTCTTCCCAGGATGCCTGTCCCTGCTTCCACTGCCTGTGCAGTTCCCTCTTCCTCCTTAGTTTGACCAGCACCTCTCGTCTCAGCCATGCCGGTCTCTTCCCTTCTTTGCCCAATTTCTTACACCTGGGGATCAAGAGCTCTTGCGCTCTGTGGATCACTTCCTTAAAGATCTGCCAGCTCTGTTCTGTTCCCCTGTCCCTGAGGACCGTTTCCCAGGGAGTCCTTCTGACTATCTCCTTGAGGAGCTGGAAGTTTGCTTTTCTAAAATTCAGGGTCCTGACTATACTCTTTGTTATTCCCATTTCCCTCAGGAGCGTGAGCTCTACCAGCGCATGATCACTGCAACCCAAGCTGCCTCCGATCTTGACATTTCCGACGAGCTCACTTGCATTGGTGACCACCAGGTCCAGTATCGCATCCCCTTGGGTAGGGGTGTCTATTACCTGGCTTAAGAAGTTTAGAAGGGAAGAGATGCATAAAGAGTGTAAATGGAGGAAACAAAGCCTCGTCTGTAGCACAGGACAGAAAGCCTCAGCTCTCTCCTCTCCTTCTTGCTTTTCATGGTAATACGTGATCTTGCATTTGCAACAGAGTATTTATTTTAGCAAATGAGCATATGGAGTACGTGGGCAGTTAATGAAATGTGGGAGTGTTCCTGCTGCAAGGAGAAGGTGGTGTGTGAGGTCATGCATATGGAAATATTTATTCCTGCCTAAGGGCATTTGAAACGTAGCCCCTGGAGTCTGGGTACACAGCTTCCTCTCTGGAGGCGGTCAGTCAAACCCTAAAACAAGCTATCCTTTGGTCATGTTGCAAAGCCTACTGACGGCCAAGGGGTGAGGGAAGTCAACTTTTGAGCGCACAGCTCCCAGAGAACGCGCGGGGAGAAGGGGACAGTAATGCCAGGTGACCACTGCGAACTGGGGAAATTGGTACGGATTTTCCTTCCAGCATTTACTGCCTGGTTTCTGAAGGAAGTCCAGCCTCTGCGATCACATTGTCTGCCCATCTGCTCCTCCCTTTTACTGTCTCTGGAACCCGCTGACCAATTTCAACCAACTATGAGCAGGACTTAGAGCTCTCACAGATAAGCACCATCCCTTAAATTTAATAAAGAGAGTGCCGGATGAAGGAAGTGCCACTGAGTGAAAAGAGGCAGCCCCCAGCCCTGTTACGACTCATTTAGCAGCAGCCAGCTGACCGTGAGGTATGCGTGTACTGGTGACCCAACAACAACGCACACAGCTCCAAAGAATGCAAATATACAGGGGAGGAAAAAAAAAGGCTTTGATAGATTCCTTGTTAAAAAAACAAGTTGTTAATTTCTCTTCTGAATTTCTGAATCACGCGATTCTGACCAGAAGCTGGAGCAGATAACAACTCTGAAAAGAACCCAAGGAAAACCAAGCGTCAGTAGCCGTGCTGTTCTAAGGAGTCATTTTAAGCCTAAAATGGTGTTTTGAAATAGGAACCTGGTTTAGGTATCGCAGGCAAAGGCACCTCGCGTTCAGCTTCTCAGCCGAGCACCCCTTCCCCTACCCTGCAGCATCTCGCACTCAGTCGGCTCTCCCAGCCCACGACTTCACGCCCTGCGGCACAACTGCCCCGGCCCCAGGCCCCCCGAGCCCCGGGCTGATGTGCGGCCGATGCGGCAGGGAGGCCCTCACCCTCCCCAAGGGCACCCGCTGCCGGCTGTCCCTGCAGAAGCCGCGGCCTCCAGACGGCCCGGCCGCCCGCACCCAGCCGGACACCTACGGGCCCCGCCATCGCCGCCCGCCGGCCCCGAGGCCGCCCCGGGCCCAGGCGCCGCGCTGGCGCTGCCACCGCCCCGCTGCACCCCCAGGCCGCCCCCCGGCCCAGGCTCCGAGGGGAGCGGGCAGCGGGGGCCCACCCCGCGGCACCCCGGCAGCGGCTGGGGTGGGCTGGCGCGGTGCAGGCGCCGGGGGCGGCAGCCCCAAGGCACCCCGGCGCGGGAGCCTGCGCCGGGCGGGGGGTCCGCTCCCCGGGGGGGGGTTGCATGCGCGAGCGGCCGGCGCCTGAGTGGGCGAGGGCTGCGGCGCATGCGCCACCGCGCCCTGCGCATGCGTGCAGCCGGCTGGCTGTCGGCTGAGGTGGTGAGGGGAGGTGGCGGTGGTCCTGCGGGCAGCCATGAGCGGGTTCGGGGCTGCGGCGCCGCTTTCGGGCTCCTCGGCTGCGGCGGGGGCCCGGAACGGCAGCAGCGACAGCCTGGAGAAGATCGACATGTCCCTCGGTGAGGAGAGCGCCTCGGGCCCGCCGCCGCGGGGGAGAGGGTGGAGGGGCGCGGGCTGAACTAAGCGCTAGGGCCGGGGGGGGCGGAACGAACCAATGGGCTTTGCCGGGCACCGGCGCGGGCGGCGCGGGGGGTGGGAGGCGGCCGCCGCCCGGGGGGGGGGGGGGGGGGGGGGGGGGCCCGTCGTGGCGGGGACGGGAGGCGAGTCCCGGCTGTGCCCCCGGGGGCAGCTGGGGTCTGGGCCCGGGAGATCGCTGTCCCTAGCTAGGGAGGAGCCGGGTTCAGCAGGGTGGGTCCCCTTTGTTCCATCTGGGTGTCCCGAGCAGGCCGAAGACTGGGGCGCTACGTGCGTTTAGCACGTCGGGCCCGCGGTGCCCAGGCTCTTTGCTGGGTGTCCCTGGGGGTGCGTCCCAGGGCTCGAAATTGTAGGAGCAGGGGTGGTTAGGTTGCTCCTCAGCCGGCCTTGCCTTTTTTATCTTCCCAGGTTTGGAAGTCGGTGATGGCAAGTCCCTTTTGTAACCCCTCTGCAATACTTTAACAGTCAGATCAAGCGTGATGTTGTCTCTACCCACGTAGTTTCCTGTGACAATCTACCCCTGTCCTCCCATTGGTTGTGTGTGTTAGGAAGTCGCACAGCCTCATTACAGATCTGCAGAGCTGTGTCTCTGGACCCTATCCGAGAAACTGACATCCACGCTGTATACGTTTCAAAGAGGTATCTCAGAGTAGTTCTGTTCTGGTACTATGTGCTGAGCCCCCTTAACAGTTGGGGACACGTTCGGTGCGTTCAAGGAGTGTGTCTTCCAGTTTAGTTTTATCCAGAAAAATTGGTTTTGTACGCTCCAAGAGTGCTCCATGATGCTATTAGAGCATGGTAGACAAGTACTATTAGAAGATTTGCTTCAGAAAGTGAAATCATGATGTGAATTGGAATGTTAACAGTAGACTCAGCCTTTGCGGGCCACCTTAAAATAAGAGGATTTGTACCATTTTTCCTTCTGTAAATGATCCAGTGGAGTTCTGTGTTTTGGCCGTAGAGATAACTTCTGAAATGATGTTTAGAGTTTGTCTGAATGTGGAGTAGCATTACAGCACTCATAAATCCATAGATCTATTTTTACTTATAGTAGAGCAGACTGAATCTTTGTTTCCAATGTTACCAAGATTAATAGAGTTATTGATTCTGAGTGACTAGTTCTATTTTCATATAATCAAATGTTTCTTACTTACTTCTAATTCTTACTTTCTAATGTTTTTTACTTATTAACCTTCTCATTAGCCACTGTTATGTGTCCTGGACATTGACTGATAGCAAATTGCAAAGGACTGTGTGGTGTCACAGTGACCTTTTGTTTAAGGAGCTGTTGTGAGTGGGTGTGTGCCTTAGCTTGTTTCCTTGCAAGGGTAACTTGCACGAGAATAGTGTCATCCACACCTACTGTCCTCAAGTCGAAGTTGTGTGGTGTGGTGTAAACAAAGATAAGATGCAATCCCACATCTGTTGTTATCCTAAAAAAATTAACACAACATTAATGTAGGAAATCTCAACCATTGAGTATTTTCTCATATAGTAATAAAGATTAAACCTGTTTTGTTTGCTAATGTGTTACGTGCAGCTCACCTGAAGGTAAGCTTCCAATGTGAGAACGTTCCCGGATTATTGTACTGTTCTAGCTCTAGGTTTGATCTCTGATCTTGGGCAAGATAGGAGAATGCTTCAGTGTGTCTCAGCTAGCAAATGCATAAAGTCCCAAATACCTTTCCTTTCCCCAAGTAAGAGAATAGCTGACATGTTATTTTATTTAAAAACTTGTAACCCTGTGGGCAGCAACAGCTAACTTGCAAAAATGGGATTTAAGACTGAGCAGATGAACAGTGAAGCAAGGATCCGTGCTCTCTGAACCATGGTGGTTTTGTATCGCAGGTACATAGAAACGGAGCAGCCATTATGCAGGGTTATATATTCTGCTCTAACAGTTTCGTAAGTTTTCAATTTTGTTGAAACATCGCTTTATCAGTGGTGCTGAGTTCAAATAATGCTCGTGGTTGAGTACTGCTGCTGGCAGTGATTGTTTCTGCTATTTTGGACCTGTATACCATTTTGAAGTGGCTTTGGTATCCTTTGCTGTATAAAAAGGATATTTTGGGAATCCTTGCTCTAGGGATGATACCTTTGATAAAGAAGATTTTTTAGAAGTCAAACCCTGAGTGACCTGTATGAGTATTCCTTATCCTGATAGATTTTTTTTTTTCTGAATATTCAATCATTTTTGCAGCAAAGTAAGCTGATTTTCACTTAGCTTTACTTCAGCAGGATACAAAACATTGGATAATAATGTTGTTGGGTTTTTGTTTGTTTCCCCCCCCCGTTTTCTCTGTTCTACCCTATCCAAAGTCCATTTGAACTCTGTTAAATACAGTAACCCCATTCCCATCTCTCTCTGACTCAAAAAAGGATGTCCACGTGTCTGTGGTAGCTCCCTGTTGAAACGTAACTTTTTTTATCAGTTATGCTCTCCTGATCTAGATGCAATAAACATAATTTGGCATTTTCCTTTATGGTGTTTTTCTAAACAAGCTAAAAGTCAAATAAAAACATGCCACATCTGTTACTTTACTCTTATCTCCTGAGCCAGCTACCAGATCAGGGACAGAAATCAAAGTGGTGTGGCATGATTTGCGCTTGACAGACCTGCTGTCCACTTTTCATCAGTTTGTTATCTTACACATCTTCTTAAACCAATTAATAATTTGTTCAACATTGTTTCCCTGGGCAATAGATGAGGTGAGTGGTTTGAGTTGCAGATACCCAGGGATAGCTTGCTTTTTTCCCCATCATCTCGACCTCAGTGAACACATGAAGATAACTGATAGGCCGAGTTCTTTCTGTGTAACTAACATTTTTCTTGAGTGTCTTAGAATGAAAGAACTAAGTCTTGAATTGACATTTTGTCTGGAATCTGCAAAGTCTGTTGTTGGTGGGATTACCTTCTATTTAATGGTATACAAAAATGAATGTATTCATTCAATTTAAAATTTCATGCTGGGCAGAATGCCACGATCTTTCAAGTCTTTTGGATGTGTTCAATCCCTGCAACTGCTTCTCTTTTGCTAGGGCATTATATTAGAAAGGAAGTACTGTAAGACTAACAGGGCCTGGATATTTTATAGTGATATTTCTGGAACCTTAGCTTGTATGTGCTGACTTTGCAAGATTAACTGGTCTGTCCCCCATGACTCCAACCTGCTGGTTTGTTGTTGTGGTTGGTTGAGGTTTTTTTTTTTCCAGAACTAGAATATGTCTCCATGTGTCAAATCTCTCTTCTTAATTTTCTGCTTACAGATGATATAATTAAACTGAACAAGAAAGAAGAGAGAAAGCAGTATTCCCCCAAAATGAAAAGAGGGCTTCAGCAGAACCAAACTCGACAGTTCAGGACACCAGGCTCCAAGTGGGGAATCCAGCAGCAGAAAGGTGCGTGTGTCAAACATAATGTGGATTGTGCGATATCTTTTTTGAGCTGAAATGTAACCTAATAAAAATGTATGGATTGACGTGGTCAATTCAGGTGTCTTTCTAATAGTGTCATGTGCAGTTTTGATTATAATTCAGGTCTTTGTGATCCATTTACATTTGGTTTTGTTTCTGGTTCACTGTGAGAAAGTCATTGACGTGTTTGGCTGACAGGGAGCTTAGGTGCTTGGTGGGCTCTATTTGACTCTAGGAAGGATTGGCTTTTTTTCTGATTTTTAAAAAAATTATTTTCACTTTGGAAATTACGTTGATACTTTGTCCCTTCTCAGAGATGGATAGAAAGAGTGCTTACGACAAAGCCTGTGTGTTAGTAAAAGGGGAGGCCTTGCCAGAGCTCACAGCTTTGTGAAAAGCACCAGCATATTTATATTTGCTAGGTAGAATTGTCCTAGTAGGCCTCCCCAAAATGTCTGTTACTGCAAACTGTAATGCTGCTTCTGGGATCTATAAATGGATAGTGCAGTGTCTGAGTTGGCTTTTCTTGTTAAGATCTTGGGGTGCAAAGGAAGCACCATGTCAGTCTTCTTGAGCCAAAGTCTTTACAGTGGAATACAAAAGTGGGAAAAAAAATCATAAAGGCAAGGAGTGAAGACAGGAAAAGTACATGGTAACAGCTTCACTGTAGATTCCCTGAGTAACTGTCAGGGGTTTTTTTGACAAACAGGAGTCGTATTCTAAAATGATTCCCAGGTTTTTGTCCAGTAAGTGGCCAGCACTTGCCTGAAGTATAGACTGGTTTTGCCTATGTTTAATTTTGAAAAGTACCTTTTTAGCACTGGATTATCAAAATATGGAAAAATACTGTCTAATCAGAAAGCTTACCACCTCAATCCAAGGTAATTAAGAGTTTTAAGTTAATACATGCAGTTTCTTGTTTAGTAGCATTCATTTAAAACAGATAGACATTTGTCTGGTGTATTCACAGTGATCCCCATTTTATCTTTGTCATTGCTTAATATTTGCTGTAGCAGCAGCTCATAGTTAGCATCTTGGACAGAAATGTCTTTGGGGATCAGTGGAATGTTGCATTGCTCAGGGCTCAGGGGAGTTTTGCTTTTTATACGGGCCATCATAGTAGCGTTACTTAATTTGTGCATCTTTAGTAAATTGGTGACAATGCAGGAAAATATCTTACTTCAGTCAGCCCAAGTGTTTGTGTAGGTGAAAAAGGAAGTGAATTTAAGTTGTAGATTATCAAACACGTAGGCTTCTATTTATGAGCGCAGTTGTCAAATGCAATTGTTTATGATCCAAAGGGCAGAAAAGAAGCAGTATTAGATTTTAGAATTTTAGGGGGAATTTGAGCTGCAAATATAAAATTCTAAATACGACTGTCTTGCAGTTACTTTTCTTTCTTGCAGCCTTCCCTCCTTGCCTGCTCTTGTTCTAGGAAAAAGCAAACTTTTTTTTTTTTTTTTCAAAATTGCCAGATTCATGACATGTTGAAACGTTGTGAATAGCTTTAACTGCTCCCTCCTATACAGCTCACACATTTTCTCCCATTGAAAGCAAACCTCTTATATTGTTTTTTTGAGCAGAAGGAATCATTAAATAGTTCTTCTGAGCATTCCAGTTATTAGTAGCTTATAGCAAATAGATTTATTGCTGCTCTGTTGCCGTTGAAGTTATTCTGATAAGTAGCAAATCCTCTCTCATTTGTGGACAGCTTCAGAAACCACAAATGATCAACAGCATTCAATTCCTTGTGGTTTTAGAAGTGGCTGCCAAGCTCTCTGGAAAGAAGCGAGGAACTTGAGCTGGGACTCTTTTCAGCTTTTTGCGGGGAAAACCAGAGAGGAGAACATTGTTCATTTAAATAAAAGTTGTCCTTGGTGATAGACAGAATGCAACTGCACAAAACCCCTGTGCAGCCTGAGCAAACTTTGAGGCTGTCATTTATTTGAGCAGAGGTTGGTCCAGAGAGCTCATGAGGTCCCTTTTGGCCTAAGTAACCCTGTTTCTCAGCTTTTCTATTTGAAAAGAAGAGCATTTGCTAACCATCCACAAGATGTGGGTACATTGCAGTTTCTCCACGGCAAATTTATCTAAGCTGGTTTCTGATTGCTGGTTTACCTCATGTGATGGTTCCTGTCTCATGAAGAAGCACACGTTTATTATCGATGCTATGGGGTCAGACATGTCAAAGCTAGGTGTGTCTGTTGCTGTAAAGCTGACTCCTTAGACTTAAATTTATCTTGCAGTCTGAGATTCTGAAGAGGATGGTACGTGGGGATAAAACTGAAGCATGGTCTGTATTCATAGCGTGAAGCTAAATGGCTCCAGACAGGGTTAAACAAACCCTTGTAACTGGAGATTCAGATGTTCATACTACAGACCTCAGACCTACAAGCGCTTTATATTCAAAGGCTGCTTTCAATTCTCAGTTTCATCCAGACTGCCATGCAGACTCCTAATTGAAAACACTTTAAATGTGATGTAATTCATATGCTGTTTAATATGGTTTTGTGGGCCAATTGCTATATTCTTTTTTTCTTAAGTCATGTCTTGGGAACCACTGATCTAAATAAATAAGCTTTGAAGTTGCTTTTTTTCTTTTCTTTAAATTAAACTGGTAATTTAAAGTTTGCTGAATGGGTGTGGAGCTGGTTTTTTTTGGTTGGTTGGTTTTGTATTATGCAGCACATGATGAAGTTCCATTTCGGAGTATTTTGATAGTTTTCTATGCCAGAATGACTCTTAAGTTGTCCCTGTATACATGTCAAATAATACATGTTCAGCAGAAATTAATGCAATGAACTAGAGCAAAATTGTGTTCCGTATGAGAAGCTGATTATTGTTGTGCTAGGGCTTGGGCCAGGCCTACTAAAGTAACTGAATGACCAAATTGTCTTCAAGTGTAGTGATGGCTTCTGCTCTAAGGCTTGAAGTGTGCAGCCAAATAACTTGTGCTGTCTTTATAGTATCTTAAAGCAATAAGCTTTTTTGTTTCAATAGGAATTGTTGAATTCTTCATGCTTGTTGCAGGTTATGGTAAAAATCGTTTGGGACGCAGAAAGAAGATAGCAGGGAAGAAGCGTTCTTATGGAGTTATAACTGGCTTGGCAGCCAAGAAAGCAATGGGTTCACGCAAAGGAATTAGTCCTCTGAACAGACAGCCACTTAGTGAGAAGGTAATTAATGCAATTCTAGTGGTTTATGTAAAAACAGATTAAAAAATGAAATACAATGGCTTCAGAACAGTGCTACTGAAATATAAAATGGAGGCATCTTGTACAACCTTCTGTTACGTTGGGGATATATTAGCTGAGTTCTTGTTTGTTTTGAGGGGGGTGGCTAATGACTAGGTTTGCAAGTTTTTTAACACCTAATTTGGTTGCAAGTCCTGAAAATTGAAGTACAGAAGTATATTCTGTACCAGTGTGGAGGTAGTTACTGTATTTTTACAAGAAAAGCTCACTTATTAGGATTTCTTGTCTTTGCATTGCTTTGTTACAAACCAGTGATTCAGCAAACATGCAAATGTTAAGCATGTGCCTGTTACAAAAATGGAATTTTTTGCAAAATACTTAATTCCATCAGTAGGCCCCCTCTTCTTCATTCCTCCAGTTCATTGTTGCCTGCTCCATCTCATTCAGTATTGTAGAATGGGGATTGCTTTTGGATTTGTGAAGAGTAATTTTAAAGACATGTGGAGCATGTATTCTGCCAGTTTAGGGAGATACACTAATCAAAAAGTAACTGCTAAGCTCTGCTATTTTTTTTTTTGCCTGGTAATGAGGGGAATATAGTATCCTGAAAGTGTAGAAGGTATTTTCAAATTATGCTAGACTCTGAAAGGTAGGCAAAGCCAAATGTATTCCATATGCAGTTTGTAAATGGAATTAAAGGAAAAGTGTTTGTGTGTATATAGTATATGTATATGCTTAATATATTTACTGGTTTTTAAGAACACACAACGGAATTACCCCGTTTTGAAAAAGAAAACAAATCTGCAGAGACAATCTGAAATGCAGAGAAAACAAGCCCCAGCCCTCAGGAGGCCTGCCCCTCTAAACAGAAGGTAAAATACCATGTCTGCTTTCTGAACTCTTCTTGACAACTTCTCATAGTGAGTCTTGTTTGACAGGGCTAAGTCCAAAAAAAGACGGTAGGTACTGGCAGTAGTAACATGGTCAAGATTATCATGTGTATGAAGCTCTACATATCTGGAAGCCGAGCATGGGACAAATGTGGTCTCAATACAAAGCTAGATATTTATTACTGTCTAGAGCACTCGGGAAGTACCTCTTACTTGTGAGCAGCTGGTATTCTGCCTTCATTTAAATCACAGGCAGCCTGTACGGAAATGGGCAACATGTGGATTTCTGTAGCTTTGAAGTGACAGGCATGGTTTAGTGAACTTTCTAAATAAAATGCCATTGTGGGAGCTGGTGCCATCTTCAGTTTCATGGAGGCTATTGCATGTTTTATTTGTGTTGGAATTAACATGTCTGTTATGAACTGCATCTTAACTGGTCTCCATGATGAAAATTTTCACTATGTAACTCTGTTGTGGAAACTGTAAACAAACTTTCTTTATACGCATCAAGACTGATCAGCAGTGCTTAAAGTGCTGGAGGATACTGAGCAAAGTAAAAAGCAGAATTAATAACTATGTCCTGTCCTGTGACATAGGAGTGCTAGGCTTCTATGTAACAGAAGTGATCTCTCCATTTGAGTAATGTATTGGCGGTTTCCTGACTTTCATAGTGGTCTCTAAGATGCTACCTGTGAAGCCTTTGAAAACTATATTTTAATGAATATTACAGGAATAACATGCCGTCCACTTTTGCCAGAATTGGAAACAAACTAAATCAGCAGAAAGACACTCGTCAAGCAACTTTCCTGTTTAGAAGGGGCCTGAAGGTAATAAAAATTACTGAAAACAACAACAAAACTGTGCCACAGGTTCTAAGCTAGCCTATAACACTGATATTAGTGGATCAACTGTGAATATCAGATCTGAGTAGAAACTTGAGGCAGACTGGGAAATAGGCACCAGTTCTTCCAGAGAAATATACTTGTCCTCATCAGTTATTGTCACCCATTGAGTCTTTTTTCCTGTTCCAGTGTAGCTGGACTGTTCAGAGGGGCATGGAACTTGTCAGAGTGTTTGAGGGTAGTTGCAAGTTATTTACTTTTAAAAGGAAAAATTAATGTTAGAAAGCCCTGTGCAGCTTTCAAAAGTTGCTTTTGGGTGAAGGATAGATCAGATACATGTGTTAGAATCTGATTATGTTTTGGTTTGGGTTGGGGGTTTTTTTTGTTTTTTTTTTTTAGTTATTTTGGGGTTATATTATTTTAGTTACTTAAGGACTTTTTAGTTATTTTGAGTAAGATGAAGAGAATAGAGAGTGTGCGGTGAATGCTAGCGGTAGTGGTGTCCTGTGTTTTCATTTGTGCCCTCATTCTACATCTGCCATCGTTGTGACTGCTGTCTTCCATCTGCATGGATTGCAGATATTACCATTGTAGGACATTGGAAAGAAATTACTTTAAGAACACAAAATGATTTAAAGAAAATTGTCAATGATAGTAACTTAACCAATAAAGAGATGGAAAAATTTGAGGACTATGTTAAGAAACACTTTCCAATGTCCTACAAGAGTAATAGGATAGTTATCTTTGAAGTCTCTCTGAAAGTACAACCTTGTTTATGCAGAGCTTACAAACAGCTTTAAACTTCTATTCTTGAACTGCTGTATTTCGAGCTGCTACAATGGGAATTGAAACAGTATTCAAATCCAGTGTCTGTACTGTTTTCAGGTGCAGGCCCAAGTGCAGTCAACAGATGATCTTGATAACCAGACAGTAAAGAGAACTCGTCAGTAAGTATTTAATTTGGAAAACTTCCAGTTGGTTACTGGTATGATGCTCATACAACCCATTCAACTAAAGTTCTGTCTTCCTAGCTATGATAATTGAATGAGGTTTTTTTTTTCTCCCTGTAGGCATACCAGCTGAGTGACAGTGATCCTCCCCCTATTCTCAGTTATTTCCTAAATTATCTTCTGATTTAACCAGAAGAGGTTTGTTTGCATAAGATGCTTGCAGGAATGAGGGGGAAGGTGGTAGCCTCAGAGGATCAGACTAATCTCTACTGCTCATTAATACTGCATAGACTGGAAGAAAAAATTAGATGTCAGTGTTCTCCTGAGCTCTTTATGTAATTTCCATTTTATTTGCTATAATATAAGCCTATGAAGCAGTTTGGAAATAAGCAAGGCAGGTCACAAGGCGGATGCTCAGCTCTCCCGCCACATATTGGTATTCTTCCCATACCATTCTGTACCTGCTAGGCTCTTCGTAACTTGTTTGTTGGTAACACAACAGGCTGAGTTAGCAGTGTATGCCACAGACCTGCAGTCTGTCACCTCTTTGATTTGCTGTGAGGATCATGTTGGCCCCATCTGTGGCAAGGAAACCAAGTGATTTAAAACGTTTGGTGAACATTCCAGTCAGTGCTGTAGTTCTGGTACACCTTGCCATCACATGATCTAGTGGTCACCTGAATAGGTTTAGATAATGTACAAGATAGAAGAATCAATGGCCATGCTTCTGGTAGATTGTTTGACTGCACGTGGTCTTCATACTGGCCTCTATTCTGAAAGCTTGTACATTCTTTACTAGCCAGTGTTTTGGACACGTATTTAAAGATACTCCGACTGAAATTTCTGCAACATTTTTGTGATTTCTGTGTTTTCAAACTAGATGGCGGACTTCTACCACGAGTGGAGGAATTCTGACTGTATCTATTGACAACCCAGGAGCAATCATAACCCCAATGTGAGTTTTTAAAAAAGTTCTGAAATGTTCTTAACATAGGTGAAATCACTGTTCCGAGCCATTTAGCAAGTTCCTTGCAGAGAGCATTGCAGAGGACCTCAAGGTCACAGCTTCTCATGAAGACTTTTAAATCCGGCCCGTTTCTGAGCTATGTTTGAATAATACCACAGCTGGTTTCTTAAGGCATCTCCCGATTAGGAGCTTGATGTGGTGTATGGAGTTGAAGAGTGGTAGGTTGATACATTTTCACCTTGTCTACCTCTTCAAATCAGACTATATTGCAGCTGATTTCCCCCCTTATCTGAATAAAAATGAACAAGTATCTAGTTGATGAGTGATGGTAATAGTTCTTCTCTGGTTCATAAAGATACTTCTAGAGTTGTGCTTAAAAAAAGCATTGATGTATTTGTCTTTGGGGAGTTGATGGTACTGTTGTTTCATGAGGTGTTTTATTTTAAAAATTTCTTGTAGCTTTTTTCATTAGTAGCATTTTATCTGTAAGGAAGACTGTACTGATTTTTATTTTTTGTATTTATGGGAATAATTAACTGCAAATTATGTGTTGGTCAGTAGGATTGAGAGACAAAAAGGTAAGATCACTTCCTGTCAGGACACTTGCTGTCTAATAGCAATAACAAATGCTACCCTTTTGTAGTTCTACCTGACTTTCTTACCTTCCTGAATTTGTGCCCTCCAGCTACTTAGCCAGCCTGATCAAATGGCTTGATGAAAAATTCAAACTTCTATCAGCATTAAGGCTTTATTGCACAAAACACATATTCACTGTGTCCTTTGTAACATTCTTCTTTCACAGTTCCCAGAAATTACGATTAACTTGTACTCCTGTGCCACCATTTCTGATGAAGAAGGACCAATCTGAAGAGAAGAAGATTCCCAAAGGAGTTCCATTGCAGTTTGATATTAATAGTGTTGGAAAACAGGTAAATGCAGTTTCTTTCCTTAACTATGGAAGTAATTTCAAGATAGATAAAAGCCAGTGATCCAGGCACTTTCCTCCTAGACTCACTAGTGACAGAGAGAGGGAACTAGTGACCACTTCTTGTTTCTACTTCCAGTTCTTCCACTAACTAGCTATGTAACTTCAAGCAAGTAACTAAACTCACTGTTCCTGTTCCTCTAGTTCATGTCTTTCATGCCCACATGCTTTAAATGGGATTTAAATTGTTGAATATTTCTAAAAGCCTTCTGGCATTCCTGCTGTGCTTGAATCAGCAAGCGTGCGTAATTCAGGGATGAGCTGCTTTCTGTTGTGTAACTTGCACAGAACCTTGACAGCTGAATTTCTAAGGCAACTTTTGCTATGCATCTAGGAAAAAAACATGAAATGGGATGACGTAAAGGCTTGAAAGATGAGCAATTTTTCACAAGTCTCATGAAGACAGGCGATGTGGTGCAGGAATCTTAGTGCTGTCATTCAAGGAATTCTTACAGGCGATGGAGTTAGATGCTGTTGTTGTAATCAGCTCCTTACGGCCAGCTGTAGAAAACTACATGGGATCAGTGCGTCGGTCTGGATTTGCTCCTTCCATGAATAAGCAGTATGTCAAAAATAGTCTACTACTGTATCGTAAAAGTAATTGAACTTTTGGACTCCAGTCTGCTGCCTCAGCTGGATGGACTGGAAAGCAACCTGCATTAATGCAGTTAAAATGCTGTATTTGTCGAAGTTGCATAGAATCTGTGTGGGGAAGCGAGTGTAGTGAAAGTTCCCTTTTTCAGTCCCTTTGTCCTCAGTTTAACTTAGAATATTTTGATTAGACTTTCAGTCTTGACATTGTGTACCATGTATTCTTAATGAATTCTGAGAAATGCTAGCTCTTTTACTGTAAGTGAGGCAACTAAGAAGTCAAGTGATCATACAGAATGGGGAAAAAATTTTTAAATTATTCTTGTCTCCATTACTTTGATTAAATTAACATCTTTTACATTTGTGGTTAAATTACTTTATTTTTCAGACAGGGATGACGTTGAACGAACGTTTTGGGATCCTGAAGGAACAAAGAACAGCACTGTCTCAGAACAAAGGAAGCCGTTTTGTAACAGTGGGCTAACCTGACAGATGGACTTGAGCACTGATCCCACCTACCTAAGAAACTGAGATAAAAGTGGCCAGAAGAGTACAGCATACGTCTCTGAAATTCTCCAGTCTTCTTGCTAAGATGGTGGCAGAGCTATCTATCTTTATTACTTTGACTTTGAATGGTAAAAGACATAATGCCCTGAGGGGGGAAAAGTGGGGAAACCGATCCGCTGGAGTGGCACCATCACCTGGTTGGAAAAGATTCTGTTGCCCAGCTGATGACAAACACTGATCTTTGGTTCATCTTGCAACCAAAACACAAATTTTAAGAGGTGTTTTTTTGGGGTGTTTTTTTTGGTTTTTTTTTTTGTTTTTTTGGTTTTTTTTGGTTTTTTGTTTGTTTTTTTGGGTTTTTTTTGTTTTTTTGGGTTTTTTTTTTTTGTCTAAGAGTGCTCAGTATCTGTTCTTTGACCCCTCTGTTATGGTAAAGATTGTGTAAGTGTTTCATTACAAACCCCATTTTATGGTTTTTTAGGGACTGCCTATGAACTTTGCTTTGGACTGCAGTTTGGCACAGAGCCTCAGTCCATGAATACTTTGGTAGTGATGTAGCGGCATTTTTCATGGCAGCATTGGTTGTACTACTTTGTGCTTTTGAAGTTCATTTTTTTTCCTTTCTTAAAAACTAAGTGTTTCGCATCCTCACTTTCAGAAATAAAGCTGTTAGCTGAGACCCAAAATATGTAATTGGGATGGAGACTATTCTACTCTTATCCTTAAAAGTGGTCCAGATCATACTGGAAGAATACTACCCAGGCAGTACGAGAGTAATTTATATTACAAATAGCTGGATTTCATCACCCTCCTCTGTAAATGGAATATGTCTTCCTCCTATTTTTTCTTAAACTTTTGCTTTCTATTTCTTTTTGTAAGTTTTTTCACAGACTTAATGCAATAACTTCACATTTTTTAATAATTTCATAGGAATACATACAGTAGTTCACAAGAAGGTCAGTGGTATGGTAGACTTCCTTAGCCTCCTAGACAGGATTCTCATCTTGCATACCTTGCCCCAGAGAGTTCTCTCTGGCTCTTAGAAATAGCCAGAGGCAAGCAATCCAAGGGCACTTGTCTGTGTATACCAAAGAGAGGTAGGATGTGAAGCTGATCAGAAGTGGTCAGACATCTCAAAATTGGCTGAAACTGGGGAATGTTGCTGGAAGAAAGCCCTCAGTTTGCCAGCACGTGTAAGGCATTAAGCAGGCAGTTGGAGTCACTTGCTTTAAGCTTCGCTTTGTGCGTCTGAATCTGCAGAACGGTAACAACTGGGGCATCCTCAGTCTGAACTTACATGATCCCAAAAGCTGAGGCACCTGTTCAGAACTGCTTCCAGACCAGGAACTGATGAATTTAACACTGTTCTATAGCAATGAGATTTAGGTACAGTCAGGTAAAAGAATGATTGGCTCGCTGCATCCAGAAATATTTATGGTGTTTGAAGTGGGTTTAATTCCTTTTATCATTCTTGAAGAATTTACATTTGACTTCTTACAAAGTTGGTTTCCTTGCATTTTTATCTCAAATTCCAAGTTAACTAGCATTTACTGGGAACTTCCAACTTCAAGAGCATTTGCTAGTAGAAGGGCTTTCGTTTGTGTAGCAGTTTTAAAGTCAAGAGTGCATCTTGATGCTATATAGTACTTAAACCCCTATTTTTAATGTTGAAAAATATACCTTAGCAGAAGCAAACTAAACGTAATGGTGTTAAGGTTTTTTTCTTAATTACTAGTAGGAATTTTCTTTTTTAAAAAAAAAAGGTCCCACTGTTAGAATTTGAGTAGATAAAGTGGTGTCAATCATCCTGTTTCAGTGTACACGTTTTCCATGTGCCAGGATGCAACAAAAAAATTCTTTTGCATCAACATAGATGCAAAACATTGATGCAGTGCATCAAAAAACGCTAGTTTGTATTTAATGAGAAGATGCTTTACACTGTACCTTTTGGTATTTTTTGGAGAAGTTACTACATTTGATCTATTCTGAAGCTGTTAATTTTTTTTTTTTTTTTAAATAAAAAGTTACAGGTTTCATACTGTCTTGTCCTGTTATAACCACCTGGGCAATACATTGGTTATATGAATTTTCTGATATCCTTTGAGGGGTTCTTAAATCTTTATTAAACGCTCTGAAGATGATACTAAAAAAGCAGCCTAATTTAAGGAGGGCTTGCATTCAATGCCCAGCTTAATATCCTTAAAGTTAAGCACTTCTTCGAGTGGCACTGTATAAGCTCACTTGCATTTAAATTTGTCAGCTATTAACGTTATTTTTCAGTAGCACCATCGCATTTAGTGGTGTGGTGTGATTACAGTGCCAGGTCCCTTAATCTGTCAGCCCAAGCACTGGTTTTCGTCTTGCTGTGACGTGTCTTGCTAGCGCGAAGTCGCTGTGATCTAAACCTTGTACTACAGGATCTGATGAACTCCCTGATAAACGACCGCGGCCGTGCTTTCCAGTGCGGTGCTGGCCGGAGGC
Source organism: Gorsachius magnificus (assembly GCA_034008185.1). NCBI lineage: Eukaryota > Metazoa > Chordata > Aves > Pelecaniformes > Ardeidae > Gorsachius > Gorsachius magnificus. The sequence continues at coordinate 37,342,455 of CM067087.1, forward strand.
CTGCTGTGGAAGTGCTGCTGGTGGTGGTGCAGGAAAAACATTCTGCCTGTAAATGTATTTGATGCGGTGTTGGGTACGGCGGGTGCCTTGGCACCTGACTGTCTGCAGTCTGTGTTCTTTGTTAGCAGCTCAGGTCTGTACGGTCGCCAGCTTCAGGCAGCATTCAGGCACGCGGCGGTTCCGGCGTGAGCAGCTGATCTGCGCTTCCCCAGGCGTTTATTTGGACATTGCAGAGTGCGGCCTTTCAAGGATTGATGACATCAAGGAAAAAAAAAAACCAAAACCAGAAAGCAGTTGGTACTTTCCCCATGTACTACAGATACCTGCGTTTTCCCCGTTGTTTGTTGCTGGAATGGGTCTGGCTGCACACCCAGCAGTGGGCAGATCCCACCCAAAAGCCAACCTGTGCCGAGCAGCGGGTGCGGCATCCCACCCCGGCGGGTCAACTATGATTGCTCTGAATTTCGGAAGGTGTGCGGGCACTGCAGCCGTTGTCAAGGGGAGGCGGGCACCCTGGCACAGGGAGGATGTTTCGCGGGGGGTGTGTGTGTGTGGTGTTTTATTTTGGTTTGCTTTTTTTTTTTTTTTTTTTTTTTTTTAAATGAAGCGCTTCGCGCCGTCACTGTACCCGCGCCCTGTCAGTGGGCCCCCCCCGGGGGCCCCCCTGGCGCCTGCGCCCTCCCCGCCCCTCGTAGGGCTTCCCCGCGCGTGCGCAGTGGCGCGCGACGCCGGAGCAGCAGCAGCAGCGAGCAGCGGCGGGCTGCGGAGGGGGGGAAATGGCGGCCGCGGTGCTGGCGGCGCCGGAGAGCGGCTCGGCCGTGATGCCGGCGGGGAACGCGGCGGCTTGTCCTCCGCCACCTGGTCCCTCAGGCCCGGGTTCGTGGAGCCGCTCCTTGGACCGAGCCTTAGAAGAAGCGGCGGCCAGCGGTACCCTCAGTTTGAGCGGCAGGAAGCTCCGTGACTACCCGCGGGCCAGCGCCGCCAACCACGATCTCAGCGACACCACCCAGGCCGGTGAGGGACGCGGCGCTGAGGCGGGGCGGGGGCGAGACAGTGGGGAAGGGGAGTAGGGGAAAACGCCTCGCAAGCGCCTCAGGGCTGGGGGTAGCCGGTGTGGCGGGGCCTGGCGGCTCCCCATCAGAAAGGGCTTGGGGGGGGGGGCTGCCTGTCGTCCCCCCAAGTGTGAGGTTGAGGTGATCAATTTGCTATCTCTTAAGTAAATTGAAGCTGGCTGCATGAAGAGGAATAATTACCTCAGTGGATGTTTTGGGGGGGGGTGTCCCCCCCTATTCCACTCGAAGAGTGTATGCGTGGGTGTGGAGGGGGGACTTCTCAGTGGAGGCGATGCTTGACATACTTCTCTTCTTGGGCCGTTTCTCCTTCACGCTTTTGCCTCCTCCCTTTGCTCTCCACCCTTCCTCTCCTGGGCTGAGAGGCAGGATGGAGGAGCTGTTGGAGGGTACTCCTCCTTCCCTTGCCCGTCCTGGGTCTGGCTGATGAGAGCTCTCGATTCCATGGGCTTTCTTCTTCGTCGTCTCCATTCTAGAGGTGTTTCCCTTGTTGGAGGCTGTTTTAAAAGAGAGTTATGAGGTTTTTCTTAGTACTGCAGCTCACTGTGGTTTTAGCCAGGCACGTTCTTGTTCTGATGTATGTATATATGCACCCTCGCCGTCTCTCATCTTGTGCTGTTGACACGGGAAACCAACATTCCAAGAAAGACTGTCAGGTGTGCATATGCTAAAGACAACTGTTTCTTGTGCTCTTACGCTATTATTATTGTAATTTCTGACAACTATAAGCAAGATATGAAAGGTACTGTGAACAGAATCACGTCCCTTTTTTTCTCATGTATTATACAGATAAAAATATTCAGAGTTCTTAAGAAATAATTTCCAAGGTACAGTAAGCAATAGGGCTGTTTTTTCCCCTTTGCTCCTCAAATATAGTTGTCGGAGTAGACTAAAAAGGTATTCTTTCCCTGTAGGTACTTTGATCGTAAGCAAGAACACATTTGCAGAATGTGTTTACATATTGCTGTATTGAACAGAGGGATGAGATTTGGGAAACGATGAGTTTGTGCAGGATGTAGAACTTTTCTTAATGCATTATATAAAGCAAATTTAGTTTTATGTTTTGATTGCTTAGTTGTATAAGCGAAGTAAAAGTAGTTCTAAAAGGTGTCAGCATGCCATTTGTTCACAGCTTTGATTACTTCCTACACAGTCTTTTACATTTTCTCATGTTTTGTGTTGAGCTGCGGCTTAGAAATAAACTGTCTTAGAAATAAACTCCAAACATTGCTTTTTGAAAGTTACCACGTTCGTTAGTGTGTTGATACGCTGCTAGTTAAGTGATTCAAAATGGAGCCTCCTTTAAAATTGTCTGACTTCATACTGTGTCCTGTAACATCCTTTTTATGTAAAAATTTGTCACTAATACAAAAAAAACCCACCACCCAACCAAACCTTGAGACAGATGTGATTTGTTTGACTTGCACACATCTATGAATAGAAAACCCTTCTTGTTAGGGTATAAATTTTTTTATTGTTGTTCAAAGGGATTTCTACAAATGCAGTTGCACAATGAATGTGTAGTGGGCTAATCTGTAAGCAAATGCAACATACACATTTGTGAGGGATTTGGGCTTTTTGTTTATAATACTATTCATTTACTGTACTCTTAAACAATTTGTGGGAATTCTTGTTTCCACCAAGGTTCCCATCTATTGTGATGAATATTTGCATTGTAGTTGTTCAAGAAGCATTAAATGCTAATAAGCAGCAGTGCATACCATACACTTTTGTGCACTTATCATCACAATGAACCTTAGAAAAAAGCCAAAACTGTTCTTAAATTGTAAGAAGCAAAGCTCATTGGCAGGACACATTCTGTTTAAGTTCTCTGTTTTGAAGGCTGCTGTGAATAACTTCATCTTGTGCCTTTTTTTAGCATGGTCTGTTCTGTGACTTTTTTGTTTTGAATAAGGCTGGGCAGTGGAGAAAACCCCATGCAAGTGTTTCTGACCCCCAGTTTTCAGTTGAGTGCTCAGCTATAAATTCAATCCACTTCTTTCCCCACGTCAATTTCTTTCTTGCATAGCTTCCAATTCTTTTGTATGGGAATAGCCACAAGTAATATGGTATAATGTATATGTGTTAGGTGTTACAAACACTTAAAATAAGCACTTCAAATAACCCTCTAGACTGTAGACTCCCAAGTGCCTTCCTGCATGCTGTGCTGCAAAGGCTAAAAGCATGTCAGGTGGGGCATGCATGTGTGGAGTTTCATAAAAATCATTGGAATTACTCCCAGACTGAAGACAAACCAATGTATATGCAAATCTTAATCCTTTTTATGTGCCAAAATAGACACCTTTCTAGTGTGGATCATGTTATACTGGTATAGCTCAGTCCCGCTCTTGTAGTAACAAAAGTAATTGCGTGTCGCTGTTAACTGCATCAATGCTAAAGAGGTGGGAATGAATCACATCCCTCACTAATGTAACTACACTGCTAGAAAACCAGCATCTAGTGTAGCCTTAAGCCTTAACAGAATCACTGGCCTTGCCTGGAAGCTGTTGTTAACGCAGATGAACCAGCAAAGCGGGTCAGTTGGAAGAGGGAGTTGGAGATTAGGTGCTTGATCAAGTTTAGCTGGGTGCTCTGTGCAGATTTTGAGGTTGATGATGGGTGAGGGGAGAATTACTTTAACTAGGTGTCAGCCATGAGGTACATTTTCAAATGTTAAATCAATGGGAAGATCACATTTCTTTGGATCTTTTGTGAGTTCAGAGTTGACAGTAATACTAAGCCTGGTGCTCAAGCTGTAATAGCTTCTAGGTACCATCTTTAAGCGCTCACTGAACAGTCACCAGAGCTGAGTTTCTGGCAGGTGTAACTTAACTTGGAAAAATATTTGATAAACAGATCATAGAATCATAGAACATCTCAAGTTGGAAGGGACCCATAAGGATCATCAAGTCCAACTCCCTGCTCCTTGCAGAACTACCTAAAACTAAACCATATGATAAGATCAGGTTTGCTGCATTGGTATTCAGAAGTTAATATATTATTTCTATTAGGCATCAGTGGAAAAATTAAGTTTCTCATTAATCATTCGCCTCAGTCACTAAACTTTTCACTGGAAAGTGAATTCTCTAGCAATGTCAGAGCCTCAGCTGCTTCTGGGCACTGCTGTCTTCCAGATGGTGGAGACCCAAAGGAAGCTTTTTAAACCAAAATCGGTGCTCAGGGTTGTTCTTAGAACTGAGCAGGTAACTTCAGGTGCTGAAGTAATAGTAAGTTTCTGGTTGTTTTGCACTTTGACTGGAATTAAGATCACATAATGTAAAATCAAATTAAAGGTGGGGCAGTCTATGCTTGGGAGCTTTGGAATGGATTAGCAGGAAGGTAGCTCCCCACAGCACACGATGCAGTAGTCCATCTAACATTCTTGTACATGTGGGATGGCTCATGTACAAGAAATGCAGTGAAAAAATAATGTAGATACTGAAAGAGTGGAAAGCAGCTGTTCTCTATGCTCATCCCTTTCAACCTAATTGGAATTTTAGGAAGTGACTCAAGCTTACATAGCTTATTGATGATGAAGAATGAGCAAGCTTCATCATTAACAAAGTAAGGATGTGCTCCTGTTTTTTTCTTTAATACTCTTTCATTGAACCTGCATTATATATTCCCATTTTGTCTTGGTTGAATTACAACCCATTTGCTCATTCCACTCTTGTTCTTAATCAGGGAATAGGAAAAGGAAGGGCTATAAACCATCTGAGTTAAATATGAAAGGAAGCACAGTTGCATTTTGCCGGTGTTAATGTAGACTCTGATGTCGTTATTTGACAGCTTTCCCAGTGGCCTAAAGCATGCATTGAGCAGAAAAGTTATTTGTCAAACCCTCTGTGACAGCTGTAATTACCTAAACCACTCACTGTCTCCATTTTTAAAGGAGAAGATGGGAATATGTGGGTTTATGCAATAAAAGAAATGGCTGTTGTATGGAAATCAACTCGTTAAGATAATTGCATGCAGAGTACTACATCTTGTTTCTGGAATAATTTAATAGTGAAAAGGATAGCAAGTCTCTGAAAAGGAAGAAAAAAGTTGTCTGCTACTACCTTTTGAATGACTTTGCCAATGAGGTATCTCTATAGTTTTGTTCTTAGCAGCTCTCCATAGAAATGGTAAAATCTGACCATAGTGTCAATAAAATTTCTGTATGCTAAGTGCTTGCATACGTTTAGAAGGATTACAGTGGCTATATTGGTGTTCTGCAGTAAGAGGTCTCATTGGTATTTTTCTTTCCTGACTGAAATGTAGTTGATATTACCTGATGAAATGTAAAACAGCTTGAGAAATACAGTGTGGCTCTGTTTCTCAAACGTTTGTTTTTAAGGCCACAACAGCAGAATTGAAACCATCCTAAAATTAAATAATTGTTTGGAAAAAACCCTCTTGTTACTGTATCTTGAATGCAGCTTTATTATGATCTTTAAGATAACTTAGAAGGAAATGGGATTGTACTTTGTTAAAGTTGCAGGCTATTTGTCAGAAGAGTTTACAGTATTGGTACTTGGATTATCTAAAATTTCAGTATTAAAAATCAAAACCTAATATTTCATTAGGGTAGTTCAGAGTCTTGTGCTCAGATTTGTATACTTGTCTCTACCCTTATGAAAACCCAAATGGAAATAGGCTGTCCAGAGGTTCTAGTAGCTGTAGGGATGGGAAGGAGGGAAGATGACAATCTTGTCCCAAACTTTAGACGATAATCTAGCTTGTTCCATTCAGTTCCATTTTTTGGTCTTAGCTCCTACTTGTGTCAGTCCCTTTATATTGACTGTTGCTCCCTCTTGTTTTCTTTCATGTTTCTGTTGTTAGAAAGTCTGGATCTCATGTGTGTTCTGTGCATAAATACTGGCAATTCTTAGTCTAAGCTAATGGAATGAGCTGAGAGCGGTGCTTTGCTGAGTTGGTAAATTGAGGTCAGTTCTCTTGCTTTTTTTGTTACCCTCAAACTGTCGTAGTTTGTTTTGTTGAATGGGTTGTGTTGGGTTTTGATGGAGAGCGGAGGCCTGCAGTAATGCTCAAAGGTTCTTGCTGCACGGGCAGTCTTTTTGCCTAATGTTTTATAGCAACTGGGAAAGTGGAGTCTGAGCTTGTAGTTTCCAAGCCTTGTTGCAATAAAAGTAATACATGACATTTGGAATGCCTTTGTTTAGCGAGTTGATCTTTTAAAACAAAAAAAAGTCCCACAATCAAACTTTTACTACCAGTAAAGTCTTCTGAGCGCTATTCAGGATTGCATGTGTTTCCAAGTTACTTCCCTAGTAGTCTTCCACTTTCCTGCTTCCATCATGATGAGACTTTTTTTTTTTTTAATACTGTCTTGTCTGCATACACACTCTTGGTTATATTTTTTGAGGTAACTGTAACTACATAAGAGGGATTGATGGGTGAATATATTGAGTCCTGCAGTCACATAAAGGACAAATGAGTTTAGGAAGAAAGGAAATGTCTTTGTTTTTCATGTGGTGTTTCTCTCTGGTTTCCAGCCCTCTTGTCCTGCAGCTCTACCTGTACTTGGAGGTAGCAAATTTATATTGGTTAAGTACTCCCTGAAGTCAGTCATAAATACGCAGCCTAACGTGATCCAAGTTCTATGCTGATGCCAAAAGGGGAAGTTCTGTCTTCATCTCCTGCTGTACAGTCAACACCAGCAATCATACTGCCTTCGAGCAAGCTCTTTCGTACTTATCTGGCTGAAAACTCAGCCAGTAACTCGCTGGATCAAATCCTTGGACAGCTCACTATGTTTTCACGTGTGTGTGAGTGCCAGCAAACAAAAAGGGTGGAAAGACTATATGGGGCGATGAGAGTGAGAGGGCCTGTTTTGGCAGATATGTAAGCTTAAATTGACTCGCATCAATTGTGAAATCACACCTTAACTCTATTTTGTAACCTTTTACCACTGAACTTATTGTAAATTTGCTAATTATTTTTTTTGTACAATGTGCTAGCTTTTGAGTCAGTGGGCCTGGGAATTTTTTCTTGTAGAGCATGGCTCATAGAGCTGACTGCATTCAGTGAAACTTTACTGCTGACAGATTTGGATCTCATGCTTTCATTTGGCAAAATGCGTTATTTTATGCAAGTAATTTTAAACTGATGGTTTAGGTTTAGCTTTAGACTGAAGTAGACATAATTAGTTTCTTCAGTAGAAGAACCAGCAGTAAAGAATTAGTTACAACAAACACTGCGAATTATATAGCATGTGTTAAAAATAAAATTACATGGTAGCTAATGAAAAGGCTGTAACTCAGTTCAAGGGTTCTTCTCTCTTTAATAACTAATCAGGCTTCGATCTCATGGTTTGTGATGTTAGCCAAACAGCTTGAATGAATTGCAGTTGTGTATTTAGCTGAAGTCATGGGTTATGCAGTGGGCTTTCTTCTTCATCTGCTATGACCCCTCTCTGAAGTGGAGGGGTGAAAACACATTCATGTTAAAAGTGTCTTGGCGGTGAGACTTTATCAGTGCATTAGAGTTAAAATATTGTTTTAGTTCTCTGAATTATAGATGTTTGGAGAAGACACAAAGGGTAATAAATTGTGGTCCTTTCTTTATATTGTTTTGCATAAGTTAATACTTTTGTACGTATGCAGGAAGAGGGCTTTATTTTTCACTTTTGAAGTCCCCCAAACTGTCCTGATAGTCCTTTACTTCAGCCTCACTTATGATTCCACACTACAAACTGCTGCTTTTACTAACAGAGCCCAGAAGTCTCCTTAGAGTGAGGAGAGTCTTTTGGTTTTTCCTAGCTGGTAATGTTAAAGATTTGAAAGTTAAAGTATTTACAGTCATAGTGTTCTCTAAATGTAGTTCAAGCACTCAAAAATGAGGATCTGCCTAAAATACCCCACTTGCTCTGCAGCCCAGGTGTTGGCTGCTGGAACATGCAGTTTTTAACCATAAGTCTGCTCCGTGCAGAGGGCAGTAGGATTAGAAAGCATCTATTCAATTTTTTTGCCCCATTGTTCAATGACCCATGTGAATTTTAGTCTCTTTATTCTGCTTATTGTTGAAGCTTAGCTCAGAATACAGAAATGTACTTTTTTTGGGGGTAGTGCTCCCTAATGCTGAAAAGGTTTCAGACACTATTTTTCATGTAATCTCTGTGAAGTGAGGCAAGGTGTTGTTACTGCATTTTACATATATGAAGCTTAGGATTGTACAAAGTTTGAAAGCATTTGCTGATTTGAGGTACCAAATTCAAAGCACTTAGAGCCTGAACTTTTAGGCAATTCAGCTATTACAGATTGTTGTTTTGTTTTGTTTTTTTAAATACAGTTCTTACTAACTTCAGATGCCTTGGTGATTCCTCAGGAGTACTGGAAATCAAGCCAATATCTAGAAAAATGGAAATATGTGATTAATTGCTACCTTTGGAAAAATTAGTTTAGAAGATTTGCTTAGTATTATGAAGGAAATACGTGGCACTGACAGGACGCATCTGTTTTTCGAAAACAGCATTCACCAGCTTTCGGGTTAGCCACCCCTTTTTCCTTCTGTAATTCCCTGCTTGGTTCCCTAATGGTTTTTCAGTATCAGTCTCTTGCATAAGACAGTTACTGTGATCAGTCCTGGTTCTACAGTAATTTCATCTTGTTTGAAGAAATCTATTTGAACAGAAAAATCTTGAAGAAAACAAAAAGCAGTATGTGGTTGTTAATTAAAGACCTGTTAATAAAGATCTACTGTGGACAGTAGATATGAGCAGGAAATAAGCAATTAAAGTTATGTGGGCATCTTTGATTATATATCCTTGATTTTGTGTCCTTGATTTTGCAATCTTATGTAAGTTTTAACTGAGTTTTCTCTGTACAAAGTATCAGTGCCCTTTTCAGGTTACTTTTCTAATGTTGAATTCTGAATTCAGGCTGAATTTCTAGATTCAGTCGTGTGGAATCATGCTGGCATCCACGTGACTCATCAGCACAGTTCAAACCTTTACATCCATCAGGTCTCTCTTACCTGAGCCAGTAAGACAGCAGTAGATTGTCATTCCCTGGGGCCTGTTTGCAGAGTGGCATGCTCTTCCTCAGAGTTGCAGAGGTATTTGAGAGCAAAGGAGTTATGGGTTGTATGGGTCTTGAGTTCCATACTTGGTACTGGAGGGGATTGCACTCTAGCAGGTTGGGGTTCCTCTGTGTTCCATGTCACATGTCTTGTCCCCAGCAATATGTTGTTATCTCAGTTCTGTCTCTCCTGCCTCCATTTCTTTTTTTTTCCATTTCCTTCAGCCCAGCTTCCATGTCTTAACCTTTTCTTCTTTCCTTGTTAATCTTGTCCTCTGTCTTATATGCCTCTCTCATTGCCAACTCCAGTCTTCTCACCCAAGTTGTTAGCACGATAAAAAGAGGAATAATTGGTATCTTAATGTTTGGTAGAAAATTCCTTTTAAATCTGAGGAGAACATTAATTTTAGGGTGCTGATGAGACCAGTAGTAATTTAAACCTGTTTAATTCGGTATTACTATTACTTATGGCCATTATATATATATATATATAAAACCTCTTAGTTAAGTCATAGCCTAAGGCTTTTACTGGTCTTTGAGCTGGTGTCATACATGCTGTTCTCTAGGAGTAAGAGAGTCATTGAGTACAGTAAGAGCAGGACAATTAGGTGCTTGTCATAACATCAACTCCTAGCTCAGCTATGGAATAAATGTTTTTGTAAAGGGCCACAAGTGAATGGGGTTATGAGCCATAAAATATCTGCTACTTCCTTTTATTCTGCTGGCTTGCCGTGGGGTGGGTAGCTTTGTGTTTAGCAGGGTAAAAATTATCTTTGGAACCCATCTGTGCTAAACCAGCAGATTGATCATTTGAATATTTTGCAACACATTTACAGTTCAAGTAATACATATTGTATGGTTCTGTTCTGCTGCTGTGCAAATCATATCCCATCATTCATGGATGACTGTATGCCAGAAGATTGTTATAATTGCTGTTACAAGTTGTAGTATAAGAAAGAAAGCCTAAAAACTTCACTGTCAATACCCTGTGGTGATTAAATCCTAGCTTTTCATTCTGAGCATGGTGAAGAAAATTTTCACAGAGAATACTACACACGCACACCCCCCCAACTGGTACTGTTTAATCTGTCTTGTAGTTCCTGTTCTCCTTGAAAACACTTTTATTTTTTAAAATCAGCTTTTCAAAGTGAATTTTCAAGGTGCTGTCATACCATTTATCACGAGACAATATTTAACTGCAAACTTCTTACTATGATCAACTTCACATTTTTCTTTTTTTTTGTTTTTAAGATACTTGCTCACAGTTTTTATCCCTGCTGTTTTTTATTGTTTTCCTGAGGGGACAAAAGCATTAGCTTGTAGTTTGAAATAAGAGGTGGAAGAGTTTGCTTTATTTCGTTAGTGCCCAATTGCACAGCAACTATTTAAAAACTTCCTGAAGTATTATGTCCTCCTTTCTCTTGGCTAATTGATATGGTGAATGTCAGCAAGTGGTGTTGAGAGAGATTTATTCTCTCTTCATGTAGAGTAAGAAGGAAGCTAGTTTTCTACTCAGAAACATTCTTTTTACAATCTGTTACTATTTACCTGAAGGTTTATTTATACTACCAGAAATACACTTTTAAGAGTATTAATGTGCTTATTTAAAAAAAATACCCAACCCAAAACTTAAAATGATAAAGCCATAGTTTCTCTGGTTATAATTTGAAGAATTAACTTCTTCCTAGGGCTGTACTTTAAGATACCAAGAATGTGAGGGGTTAAAAAACACACCTGTATTGTAATTATTTTGAGAAATTTATTGTGATATGCCACATTTTTTACAGATACAGCTTTCTATGGTTTTTCTGTATTCATTCATTTCAAGTTCAAGCGTGCCAATGGTAATGATCATGTTGAATAAATATGAAAAATAAGTATGAATAAAGGGCGTGGTACAAACTACTTTTATCCTAGATCTGAAACTTATATTTTGATTTTGAGGATACTTTTGTGGCTACAAACACCTCTACATACCATGTTCTCTAAAATGTTATTCTTTCAGAGATTGAAAATATCTTGGTAGTACTGTAGTACAGGTTGAAAAGCTTGATTGCTCCTCCTGCTTTTTTCAAAAGAGCATTTATGTTACTTAACACAAGAATCTCTAGAAGTTCATAGAATTTCATCTAGACCAAAGTATTAAAGTACTAATAAAATAAATCTTGGAACATGGCTTTCCTTGCCAGAAATCTCTATTCCATATGAAATTAACATGCTTCATATGTTTTTCTTGAGTTTAACTTTTTCTGCACATTCTATTCAAATTGCTATTAGGGAACAGATAAGAGTTGTGTTTACTAATATTAGTTAAGGAGCACACAGCACTTTGAGGAGGTAAGGCACAACAGAAGTGCTACTTTTTTCCCCGCATATTTGTACTGCATGTGATTTGGGTTTAAATTATGTGACTGAGTAATACAGGTGTAATCTTTTAAACATCTGCCATCTCTGCTTTCACAAATATATGCTAAAATGAGAAATGCGTCTGTTATCTGTTAAGTTCTTTGTTTCGGCATTACTGCAGTATAATTTCTATTCACAGTCCCTGCGGTGCTGTTTCAGAACATGGTTAAGAAAAAAGTCTGCAGAAGTTCCATTTTAATAACATTATCAAATTGAGATTAGGCTATCTAAATAGCTTTTCACATTTAAATGAAATTAAAATATTCAGTTCATATTCCTTTTTCTTAAAACACATTTTTCCTCTTCGACTATGTAAAACAAAAGGCAAAAATACATGTTTTCATCAATAATGCAATTGTTGGCACAGTGCTGCCAGATTTGCAGTATTTAAATGGGAAAAAATAGTTTTACAGTTTTGATAACCACTGTTGTTATTTCTATCTAATTAGATTTTCAGACAGAAATGTGATTTTTTTTTTTTTTTTTTTTTTAAACCTGACTGTATCCTTCCCATATGATTCTCTTGATCACGTTGAATATGTAGTAAATGGAAATACAAGGGTTTTTTAGAAGCATGCACTGAAAGCATGAGCAGATTCTGGGATAACTTGAATGAGTTGTTGTCTTCTCTGTTTTAGGGAAGGGCTTTCCTCTTCTAAGAATGACTACAACACAGGTCTCTGGGGCTTTCTCAGTATTTTACATCTTGCTTTCTCCTAAGTTGTGTGGCACATCCTGCTTCCTCGCTGTTTGCACGATGATACATGCTTGTGCCAGAGGCATTTATTGCAGAACATTTTTGGTGTATTGTTTTACTTCTCAGGCAAAGTCATGTAATTTTAAAGCTAGAAAACACTGTTTGTGCCCCGTGAAGAGAGGAGGAAAAAAGAAATCATAAGCCATCCGTCTTATTTGGGTGTCTTGAGTTTAATTTCAAGTTTTATATTGCACATAGATTAAATTTGTTGAAAGAGTTTTTTAATACACCTTTGTATTTTATTTCCATGACAGTTGATTTGAAACTATATTACTACATTATGTTATGTCATCAAATTGCGTGTTGTGCAGGGATGACAGTACTTAGGAGGAATTGGGGATATTAACAGTTGTAAAGCTGGATAAGCAAAAATAGTTTGTGGTGTTCTGGAGATCATGGTTCATAAAGCAGTCAGCCTACCTCTGACAGGTAGCATCTTCCGTGATGAGAAAGAAAATCAATGATCAGGACTATAACACATGTGTGCGTGCATTTTAATTTTGCTTCATAGCTGTAGCATCAGTATAACTTCACTGTAATAAACTTTATTTCACTCCAGCTGTTCAAGAGCTTTCTAAGTATTACTTTCCACGTGACAACTTTTTCATGTAGCTCTTATGACGGAAGAGTCATTCCTGCTCTATTGTTGGTGTTAACTTTTTCAGGGGATGTCAAACTCCAGTGGCAAATTTTCATTTACCAAATCTTTATTTTATGGCATCTTGTCTTATGATTGCTGCCACTCTTGCTATGTTACTCTTCATCAATGAAATGCAGTGCTCTTCTTCTTTTATGTCGTATGTCTTGTGACAACTATAACAGCTATTTCTTCTTTGGCTGTAGTTGCACCTTAATAGAGATGGGGAATTTCTTGTTTGTAAAGAATGTGAAATATTATCAGGTGAAATATAAACTAAAATGCTTTCATTTTCAAATATATTTTATTGTGAGATTTTTCACAAGTTTCTCATTCTTGCTTTATAGTAGCCTGAAGAGTTTTATTTTACTTCTGTTAGAAGTATAGATGCCTTTCTGTGCTTCTAGTGATCTTGGGATTTTCTTCGTTATCTTGTACATATAGCAATGAGATCAAAATTACTTTCAGGGCAAGAGAAATACGCAGTACTGTCACTATTGTTAGTGCTTTATCATAATTTTTCTTTTTGTATGAACTTCAAATATCCTGCTTGACTCACGTTTTCCTACCCTTGCTGCTTTCTTTTTGCTGATAACTTCCATATTTATACTGAAGCTAAATGAATCTTTTAATACTGTGCTGCTTTTATAATGCCTTTTAAAAACTGCATATCAAGGCCAATTATTTTCAATGTATAAATAACCTTTCCATTTTGCTCTGTGTGATTCATTGGCTTATTCTTTGCTATTCAGTGAAAAGCAAATTTGTAATTTCAGGACTCTTAAGCTATCCAGCACCCTCGCCGCATCAAAGCCCTTCTCTCCTTTCTCCCCACCCCTCTGTGCAGACTTCTGAAAGCTTAAAGTTGAATTATTTCCATTAAGTCTGTTGATTAAAATCCAGGGAGTGATTGTTGTAGTGGGACTATTTCCTATGGCTTGGGGTTGGGTTTGTTTGGGATTTTCTTTGCGATGCTGGAACTACTACTTTGCCCACTTTTTCACCTAAGTTGAAGACTGTTGTCCCTCTTTTTACCCAAGCCTGTTATCCTAAGTAAGGTTTTGGGAAAGATTAATGGATTGAATGAATACTAAATGCAGGTTTTTTAACAGTGCTCATAATTTTTAATAGGAAAAAATAATAGATGGATTCAGAAGTTCGCACATGGGTTTACAATCTGGCAATTGTTCTAGCTCCATTTTCAAAGCTTTTTTATGTATTTTGCTTTAAAATTATGTGTTTTTTTTTTAAGTTGATCTGTTTAGTTGGGTAATTCCCTTTGTACCTGAAGAAACTTTTAGCTGGGGGGCTGAGTTCATTTACTGCACACTTCCCCTCGCTGCTAACTTTGTGAAGCACTCTTGTAAAATGAAACCCTGCTCTGCTGGAACACAGTCAAGTATTTCACAAGCAGTGGGCAGAAGGCAGGGTGTCATGTTGCTGAGGAGCACTAGTATGGTTTCGTAAATTTTGAGTGTCATGCTAGTGTCCGTCTGTTAGCATGTAAGAAGCAGTTTCTCTGTAACTTTGAGGTTTTTTGATTTATTTTTTTTTATTTTTTACACATTTGCAAATGAACACTTTGCTTAGTAAGGTTTTTTATATATGTAGAACTCTGAAAATGCTAGCAGTTAAAATAGACATTATGAAATGGAATAATAGAGATCTCTGGAAGTGGAATTCTTTTCATTGTGGTTGTGTGGTGTGGGCAGTCACCACACAGCTTTTCTTCTGTGGCTCAGTGTTTGTCAAGAATTCTTCTAGCGAGGCCAAAAGCTTTTGTTCTCCTATTTCTCCTGCTCCATGCAGTTTGTACTGAGCGGGTACAGAGAGAGTTGTCACATGCACAAAACTGATGTTTCTCAGAAGGAGCTGGAGGGATAGAGCCAACCAGCCAAAAACTTTCAAAGTGACTACTGCACTTTGAGATTAATTTCTATCACGGCCTCTTAAGAGCAATGTTTCATGCTTAAACCTTGGTTTAAGCATGTTCTTGAACAGGGATACGTTTGGTTTGCTTTTGAAAAAAATCTATTTTCAGTTGTAGTCAGATCAGTTTGGAGTTTGTTTTGTGTGTTTGCCTGCAGGGATTCATAATGTTTATTTTTTTGTGAAAAGTTGTATACAACTCACCTCAGATATTAATTTGAGACTGTAACAATCATTTTGGTAGCCTCGCTACTAGTTTTTAGCAAGCCTAGCTTTTAAAAAAAGGTGAAGATACATGAAATTGTGACCACCAGTTCTGTAGTCCTTGATCCCTGCTAATGTTTGCATGGTGTGTTTTTGACTGAAGGTGACTTTTATGGTTTCCAGATTCAAAATTTATTTCATATTATGAACATATGTTTTGGCAATTGCTGTCATTTATCTCCTCATTTGGCTGTTCTCTCTGTTTGATACGGGATATTTTCCATACATACCCTATACTGTTTTACTTCTTGACACTAAAATGGCTTGTACTGCACAGATGACTTGGTAAGACTCCAGCTCTTTTTCTATAATTCTGGCAATAATTGTCCTATTGAAAATTGCTACGCTGCTTGTGTAAAGTGTAACAGACTTTTTTTGTTAGGGATGATGTCAGCATGAGAGATGGCCTCAAGGAGTCATTAAAAGAACATAGAACTTTTGACTGTTGGACTTTATTGACTTTTCTCCTCAATAAAATATCATTCTGCTGAAGACGGATTAGTGTCTGCAATGGTATGAGACATATTTGGTGACCTTACTATGTAGTCTGATGAAGCTGTATCTAAGTGCCATAAATATGGAGGCACTCTATTAGAGCTTCAGCAAAATGCAGTAATAATAGGCATAAAATTTTATAGAAATGCTTGCCTTTCTCTGAAAGTAATTGGCCTTCATATATGAAATTACTTTGCTTTTGAGGACCTTTGGATTTTCAGTTCTGGTTTGAGCTGGTTTGTTTCTAACTGTCCACTTAAGATACCCTGAAATGTATTCACAGCTAAAATGTTTTACTTTGATCTGTC
The DNA here is from genome assembly GCA_034008185.1 of Gorsachius magnificus. Lineage (NCBI taxonomy): Eukaryota > Metazoa > Chordata > Aves > Pelecaniformes > Ardeidae > Gorsachius > Gorsachius magnificus. The sequence goes on from CM067087.1 coordinate 37,358,342, forward strand.
CATCTATTGCTGACTTTAATATATCCTTCTACTTAAACTGTCTGTGGGAAAAAAGGGAGTAAGGTAATATATTTTGAACTGATTGGTGAAATACATAGAGGGAAATGTGCAAAACCAACAATACTGGGTAAATTGCAGCTGTTCTATTAGCTGACATTTATATGTGAAAATACTTGTAGATGGAGAATTTTATGTACAATATTAAGATGAACTGAAGTCATTGCTGACTTTCAGTAAAATAAATAGATGAATGGTGGAAATATGAAGTCTTTGTTGGTTGCATTTTACATTTCCAGCCCTCCTGACTGACCTATTCCTGCTTTTATTCCGTGCCAGGTTTCCTTCCCCAAGTTATGGTTTAGTCGCAGAACTCTTGGAATTGCTGAATATGTGAGAGATTTCACTGACACAGATGAAAGCCAGAGCAGAGCATTAAGCAAAGTGACAGTAACATGCAAACTTCCTCACTGATGGTCTCTTCAGGTAGAACTCCCCATAGCCACGAACAGATTGTTGAGGATGGGTTAACAGCCTAGTAGGTGTAGTTGGAGTGCCTAAGCTGGTTGTGGGAGTGCCAGCTTGGACAGCATAAATTTATTCAAAAGGCACTGTGCTGCCTTGCAAGGGTTTTCTAGCCTGGCTCAGCGCTACCTAGGAGGTCTTGATACTCTTCTGTCAGCAGTGTCATTGCTTATCATTGTACACCATTGCATTATGTTTTATATTAACCTGTGGTATTGCTTTATCCACGTTATCTGACACACAGGCCCCCCTTCCTTTTCTGAGTAACTGAAAGTTGACTATGTATTTTAAACTATAGCCTGTGGTATCTAGCATAGTATCTTAGAGCCTAATCATGAAATGGAGGAACTAGTATTTATCATATTTTTGTTTTCCTGTCTTTTTGTGAGAAGTTGCATGTGCAGTATAGTTTCTCGGCAACAGTCTTTTCTATTCTATGTAGCTGCTTCTGTGTGTGGTACCATATGTACGTACTGCATGCTGCAGGTTTTCCATGTAAAAATGGAAAGGTGACAGAAATGGAATTGAAGGAGATGATAATGTGCATGAAGACCTTGAAGCCCTCCCAGTGCTTACTGGCCAGTCTGTGGGCCATGAGAAAAACGTGTTTCTTTAAACTTGTGTAAGTAAGGAAATGAGTAGTTGCCGCATAGAACACGCAGCCTTCTCTCCTCTCTTTACAAACATCTTCCCACTACAACATGAGCTCAGCCCTCTGTTCTGGAGATGGCAGCTTGCATTGTGTCCTGTACTGAAGTACATTTTTGAATACAACTTGCCCTGATGTGAGGACAAGTTTTATAACAACAATAGCAAGCTTTTCAATTAAAAACAAGATAAAAAATATGTATTAAGTGACTTGAGTTTTAGATTCAGCATTCAAACTCGAGCCTGCAAAAGAATGTCTTCAACTGAAATTTAATGAAACTTGAGTGTAGTTTTGGGAGACACTGTCACAGCAGGTTCAAGAAGTTGCAACCCTTTCCCACACTCCTTCTGATGTCTGTGCAGCAGTTCATCTCTGCGCTGTAAACCAGATTGCTAAGAACAAGTTGCTCTAAGTTATGAAGTGACAACCAGGTTAGTTCTGCCCCTGTGAAAGTGAGAAGTTATACTCAAGTTTTGAGTCGTCAGTTGTCTGGAAGTATCCATGGGAAAGTGAAGAGATGTAAAAGAAAATGATAGATTCTTTCCTGCTTGCAGAAGAGAGTCCACAGAAGGGAGGTACGTCTTTCCTAAATATATTGGGACAAGACGAGCTCGGGACTATGGGAAGCAAAAATAGTGGAAAGCAAAAATAGTGGAAAGCACTGCTGCTTTTGGTGGAATATGTCCATTTACTGGTATTTATTCTCCATGATCCTGAGTAAAGGAACTGAGAAAAGCAGATGTCTTAAATAAAAATAAAAACATATGAGGAAGAAATATAGGAGGAGAGGTAAATTTCATGTTGTGTGTGCTGGGATTGAGGACCTGAATCACAGCAGCGAATGTGAACTGTGTAAGGATTCTAAGTAATGGTGTTGCAGCAAAACAGTTACAAAACGAGCTTAGTCTCCTTTGTTTTAGCCGAGATGATTGCTTAATGCTAGAAGAAAAGGGAATGCTTAAGTAACGAGGACTTTGATCTGTTTCAATTCCAAATAATGTCTGCTTAGAAAATCCTGATTAAAGGTTTTTCTTTTACAAGTTTTCTTTCTCCCCGCCCCCTCCCCTTTTCCTAAAGACTTTTGTAAGGGCAAGGCTTCAATGTGTTTGTCAATGTGCAGGTAACAGCTACTTTAAGGAGACAGTGCTGCCAAAGGAAGTCACTGCCCTTATGTATCCACTAGAGATACAGTTCATGCAAGTCCTCCCCAACTTAGCTTCAGGCAAAATTCACAAGAGTCGTTTAAACGACTTCAAAAATCATGTGAGCTAACTTGACTTTTTCTGCCTGATGTGAATTGGGAAATGCTCACACAAGCGTTGCAGAATCAGTAGCTTACAGCAAAGGTCTGGTAAGGAGTATCCAATAGAGGTGATAATCTTACACCAGTGTAGTTGGATCCCAGAGGGTATATCTCCAAGGCTTTCAGCTATCATTTTAAACTGTCTTGGTTAAACTAGTATAAAAGGCTAGACATACAGGTTTCATGCTATGATTTTACTTTTTTTTTTTTTTGTCTATCTTGGTTTAAAGTCAACAAGGAGTAGGTTTGGGTCAAACCAAAATAGCCTCCTTTAAACCAGCTTTATCAATGAAGGGGTATATGCTGCCTTACCAGCTTTGTAGGTGTAGTGCAAAGGGTGCTTTCCCTGGAGATAAGTGCTGTGTGTATGTTTTGCACAAAAAAACAGAGGAACATACAATGCAGCTGGCCAGTGAGGAACTGAACTTCCCCAATTTAACCCAACTTGGTGAGCTGGAGACTGGTTCATTTCCTCAGTGTTAGATCTCTTGCAACACTGCTTCTCCAACTTTCACTTATTTTAGTTTGTTTGGCTTTGTTTTAGGGTTGTTTGAAAGAGAGGCATGATTATGCTGTTGGCTGGATGCCCAAGTTTAGTGAGGAAAGGGAATGAAACTGCTGTAGGAGAAAAGATTGGGGAAGGGGGTGGGAGGGGTGGTGTCTATCAGAAATCGGAAGCAGAGCATATATAAAAACTTCTTTAACCCCAAACCCCATAGGAAGGGGTTAGAATTAATCGTTACTTTCAAACACAGATAAGCAGTTCCACTTTGGGTCATCTCTGCTGTAGCAGTGCATGCAGTTGCAGTTTGTATTCTGTCTGTAGCCTGTCCCGTTGTTTACTGACCAGTCATAAGGCCCAGCTGGTAGGTCATCTGACTTCCTTCATCTGCCTCCCTTTTAAAGATGCTGAATTCTGCTCCCTGCTCATCTGAAAAGTGGCTGCATCTCATTCCTGAAGTGTTTGCTTTGCTCTACCATGTGCCATCCTTAAAATACCCGTAATGAGTAAAAATTGGGAACAAATCCCTGATTACAACCCTGTATTTGCTACTCTGAAAAGAACTCTGTGTTTTAGTAGAAGTGTGTGTTAAGGAACCAAAAAAAGTGCAGTTTCGTGGTTATTCTTAACGAGCTAGTCCAAATCCCAGCTACTGCCAAAAGTCATGGTCCCTTTCTTCCCTACACATGCAGCCACACATTCTTGTCCTCTCCCTTATATTGATGTTAGAGATTACACAACTGCAGCATGAATCAGATCATGCCTCAGAAGGGCTGAAAACTATTTGTGGCTTTGGTTTTTTGCAGGATTTGTTCCCAGTAATGAAACCCAACTGGCTGTGTGGCTGCGCAGTCGGGAGCGCTGGCGCAAGGGAAGGGATGATAACACATGGCCAGTAAGGAATCGTTCTCTTCGCTGGCTTAGAGTGGCTGACTGTGAAGCCAGGGTCTACATTGAAGAATGAATAAATAATACTTGACATAACAGTTTGATTTATTTAGGCTACCAATTTTCCTGCTGTAGAGCCAACTAGAGGAAAAGCAACTGGAGTAGACAGAATATTAGGAGTTCGCAGTTACTTGCAGGGCCTGGAGCTTGTCACTCTTACCCGTTCTCCGGTAACCACGCAAGAACAACTCTGTAATGGTGTTCTATAGTTTCATCTTTTTTTTTTTTAATTTTTAATAAACAAGCATTTATTCCTTGCAAAAGGAAAATGAAATTATTTCTCAGAGGAAGCAGCATTGTATTACAAGATGTTACTATGATTAGAATATTGATCCTCTTGCAGCACTCATGCAGTCTGCTTCTATGAGAAAATCATGCTTTCGTTAGGAACATGCTACAGCAGCTGACATTAAGTGCAGGACTGTAAAATATGTGTTTGTGTTTAGTCAGTGTTTTTTATGGTGACACCTGTGAGGTTTTCATTTGTGTATAAAAGAGAAAGCTAAACTACAGCAAATATGCATTAAAATCATGTGGAGAGAAAAAAGGGAGGGAGATGGGAGTTGGTGCTTAGAATCTTCTGGTTTCCTCTTTGATCCCGGGTATGACTGAGTTTTCTTATTTAGTACAATTAAAGTACTTATAGATCTTTGTACATAGATTTTTTAGTCTTAGAGAATGGTGAACATTGCAGAGTCTCTAAGCTCAGTAAGAGAGTTGTACTTGATTCATTTCTTGGTTTAATGTGATGTGTTTTAATGGAGAAGAGTTGAAGGGGCAAATTACTGCTAAAACCAGATAGTGTAGTTCAAGTAATTTGGAAGGCAGATTCTGCAAAACTCCCTGTGTGACTGTTCTTAAAGTTCTCCTGAATTTAAAAAAAAACAAAACCAAAAAACCCAACAAAACCAAACAAACAATGAGCCAGGTTTCATTTGGTAATCTAGGTGTTGAAGGAAAAGGTAAATGCTTTGGCCATAGTTCTCACTCAGCTAAAATTGCTTCAGGCAAGGGATTTGTGAGAGCTCTTCAGAGAAGTGAGGGGTTTTCTTGGTTTTTAAAACCTGTAGCAAGAAGCTTTGTTATTTGTATTGAAAGTTGCAAAATAAAAGTATAGCCAGAGGAAACTGTGTATATGAAACTTTGATCTATGCATCTGAAACTTGACTGATTTGGCAACGATTTGAAACAGGTTTTACAAAGGACAGTGTTAAGCAGCTTTGGTTAAAAGTGTGCTACAGACCTTGTCTTTAGCACACAAGGCAGGAAATCTGGACGGCTGATTTCAGTGTGAGGTGTAATCTTTCAATTTGTTTTGCATGTTATGCGGTATATTCTCAGGTTGGTGAAGTAGGCTCTGCTGGTAAGCACCTCTGCGTTCCAGGCGTAGCACCACCAAGCTGACATTTGGAAGAAACCGTGAACCTTTGCCCTGTTTTCTGTAACTGCAGAAATCATAGCCTGTTCATGTTGCAAAAACCAGGAAGTTGGAGATTCTTGGTTACAAAACGTTAGTCCGTGGAAATGGTTAAAACACAGTTTAATGCTGCTAGTGCTGCTGCTAAGTAGGAATGTGATCAGACATACCAAGAATGGATCTGCTGCGAATTGAAATGTGGTAAGTGTATCAAGGATGGATTGCATGTCTGAATCTAATTTCCCTTCATGAAATATTGGAAATTGAAGCTAGAAATTGGGGGATGTATTTCATTACAGGGCTACAAAAATAACGTAGGTGAAAACAGTCTTCAGTACGCCTGTTACTTGGGTATTGCAGCTCGGGCAGTGGTGCTGTGCTGTTGCATCGGCAGTGTGTGTTACCTAAGTAAACCAAAGAAGGAACACCCTCATTTTGGTTCATTAAATGCCCCCTTCCTACACCTTAACTTAATAGGTTTACAAGAAGTGTATCTTAGACACATGGGAAAATAATTGGGAAAAGTTCAGGTTTGACAGGACTGGCAGGCGGAAGGTGAGTCAGGAAGATGACATTTCTGAGGTTTGTTTTAAATTAGGGTATGACAAAAGTGGTAGTGTATATCACAGGAGGCAGGAAGAGGTAAAATCACCCCTCCTGCATCAGGGAATCTTCCAGATGTGAAATGATGCTCTAAGGATGCCAACATCTTCAGTGCTTAAAAAGGAAAACATTCCGAGGTATGGAGTACAGACATCAACAGTATCAGAGTTATATCACAGAGGTGTTCTTTTATGATGATATCTAGTTTTCTTGTGCAAGAAAACAGTCTGTACAATAATACCAGTAGCTCATCTGCCTAGGGCTGTACTTTCATTCTATTAATTTTCTTTTAGTAGCTTTATGGGAATGTTTCCTGAAAATCAGCAGGATCACAACCATTGCTCCTCTCAGATTTTCGTTTCAAGCTCTCAAATGTTTGGGAGGTGAAACAAATCAATTCATAAAACCAGCATCAATATGCATGATAATTGACTAATAGAATGAATGACAAAAAGTGGAGTTAAGGTTTATATAGCAATGTGCTTTAAATGCATTTGGGAATGTAATTGCTCTACTAATCTAGTTATAGTAATTGTTGATTCTAAATGTCATCACTGAGCAATCAAATGGCATCAATGTCGTCATTGAGCAATCAGATGGCATCAGGTTCCTCAAAAGATCTGTTCAGTGGCATTATCTGAAAGATGGCTGTAACATAAGCAGTTAATTTCCAGGGAGCAGCCTGACTTCTCCGGAGCGGTAGTTGTAAATGAGTTGTTCAGGTGAGCCGCTTTCCACATCTGCGAGATTACATCAGCTACTTCAAGGATATTCTTCAGTGGTTTATGAGAAGCCCGTGATTGCGGTTTTATTGTTATCGTTGTGAAACTGTGGAGTTTGCTTCTGGTCTTTTAAGTTGTGTATGTGGAGGGGGAAAAAAAAAAGTCTGTTTACACAGTTTCAGATTTTGGATGTATTTCTTCTTGAACAGCTGTACTTCGTCCTCTTAACAGCAGTTCATTCAGCCTTTTTCCTTCTGTCGCTATACCAGCGGTCAGCCTCCTGGTCATTGATCGGCTTATCCAATATATCTTATGTGAAAAAATATTTTTGCCTGTAAGCTGCAGCTAATATGTCTTAGACTTATCTGGTATTAAAGGAAATCTGTGAGTGTGCTTTTAAGTTACAACACGTGCTTCATAACTTTAGGGAAGACGAAGCATTTTTCTTGTCCTTCAAATGAAGTCATCCTAGTTGAGGGCAGTGTATAGCAGCCAGTGTCACCATGAGGATTCAGATCAATTCACAGATGCCAGTATTGTTGCATCACTGCAGCACATTCACGGCTGATGTCACACAGCTGCCACTGGGTTGTATAGAAGAAGTGATACATCATGGGTGGGAGCCCACAGTTCACAGCTGGTCACATAATGTCACAATCTCTCTTTTGCCAGCGGGTGTTATGGTGGTTGCTGATTTTTGGTTTTGAGCAGAGGCACAAAAATCGAGGCTTTGCTGGTTTACATTTAGAAAATAAATAAATAAAATTGTAAATGGGTGTGGGGAACACATGCAGATCTCTGGTGACAAAAGGCAGATTTTTATCAACCAAATTTTGTAGTGCAGGCCAGGGCTAGACTTCACCCTCATTGTGATAGTTAATTGGAATGAGAGCCGAAGCCGTATTCCCATCGCAACAGGATTAGTGGACTGATCACATTAGCATCTCGTGATGAATTGGAATTCACCACCGCCCAGATAGTTTGAGTGCCAGCAACACTTGAGCTGCAGCTCCCTCTCTTTCTTGCGTCTGTAGTGGGTTAAACTACTCAGTACCTTAAACAGTGCATCTTTATGCATCAGTGATTTTCCTTTGGAGACAGAATTTGTGTTACAGCTTAAGTTAAAGATGTGTGAACAGGGCCCTGCTGATGTTTGATATTAGAGGAACATTCTTCTTTGAGCAGGAAGAGTTCACATTAATGCTAAATGATGCAATTTTAAATGTAGTGTATTCTCTAGTCGCATTTAACATTGGATTTGCTGGCTTTCTGAATGGAATCCCAATTAAGATGGAAAAGGTCAGTGATCTGACTCCACTCTGAGATTGCATTTTGTATTTGTACTGCTGGCTTTTTATATCTTTCACAAAGAGCTTAGTTCCAAAGAACGCTTCCCCTTTCCCAAAGTTCCACGTGATCTTGCCTTCAAGGAAACGCATCCATTTTTAGCAGGCTAGAAGAACCTTTTTTAAAGCATTTTTCTGGTAACAGTGATTTAACCCATGAAAAGTGAACACAAGCAGGTCAATCCTAGTTCAAATTATAATGGCCATATTTCACTCCTATGCTTATTCATAGTGAAATTTAGTGTTTGGAGGGGAATTAGTCATTTGCTCTTTGCATTTTATGGCATGTCAAGCAGTAAGGGTGTATACATATGTATTAAAGCAAATAATCTGCATCATGCTGGTTACTCCTTGGTTGATTTAACACTTATCAGTTGCTTCTTAATTCATGATACAATATTCGTAAAAAGAAAAAAAAAAACCCAGCAACATTCTGTCATTTTTGTGAGAAGTGGGAAGAAATCTTTGCATAAATTTCAGTTTGCACAATAATTAGTATTACAACACCTTTTTATTTTCTGGTGGTTGTTGAACAGTTATGGTTACAGTAGCGGAAGAATATCACTAAAGTCTTAATTGACAAGATGTTTTTAATAAAATACCTTAGTTTTTGTTCCTTTACCTGATCCCACTGTCTCTTTTGGAAAAGCACCAGCTACTGCTGTACTGCAGGGTAGCATATATGTAAATATATAACCAATCACTGGAGTGCTTTTTTCTTTACTTCTCTCCTGGTTTTGTTAGAGCTGTTCCTTTCATTGAGATATTTTTAGGAGGAAGGTGGGGAAGAGGATGGAGTTGTTGAATTGTTTCGTACAATGCTGTACTCTTTGCCCTGTTGCTGGTTCCATTTCAGGTCTGCTTTCTGGAGTGGGGGAGGATTCCAGAGGAAGTGGCCAAAATCAAAAATGTCACCAAGTCTCAGGGATGCTGTGTTCTGGACTTTGGGAAATTTAAATACTTGTTGGAGGTTTGCAGGGGGGGCAAGGCAGGGATTATAAATAACCAAAAGCAGTTCTTTGTTTGTGGGTTCAGAATTCACACTGTATTTTATCATATACTGCTTCTATCTAATCCTTGAGGTATTCTTATTTTACAGTATAGCTTAGGCTTTTTTCTAGCACTTGTCTTTTCTTACGGTCCTGGCAGACCCTCCCTCTTAGCCCCCCACGTGAAGTTATGGATGCTGTGTACAAGATAGCATTCTCATGGCCATCGTGTGAGTAAAAATGCTCCAACCTTATTAACCAAACTTGTAATTGATTAGACCCATTTTGAATGATTTAAGAGACTATACTGTAGCATCAAGATTCAGCTCCGATTTAATCTGGTTTCCACTGAATTTCTACTGCTAAACAAAAATGCCAAGTTTTAAAAATCACTGTAGGTTGAGGCAAGTCTGGAAGGACTTATTTGTTGCTGCTAACCAGCTTTGTTGTCTCTTTTCTATCATGCTATGAGCTCATTTGTTTTTTAAAATGTATTTTCATTTCTTCATACCTAATGTTATTTTGCAGGGAATTATTTCTTCAGAAATACTAAATTGTAGCTCAGAATGTATGAAGTTCTTGACTAGTACTCCCCATGCCTTATGGTCTGAACAATATGTAAACACAAGGTTTTAAATGTTCTTTGGTAAGATAAAGTGAAACAAAAAGCAATTGAGAATTCTCATGTTTGTGGTTAAAACTCTTCCAAAACAGAGTAGAAGGAAATTTTTTCTTTGTGACTCTTCTGACAGAAAATACATCTCATTACTTGGGAAGCCTACGTCTTTGTTAAAATGGGTAGTATTAAAGCAGACTTGGGCAGCACAGCTGGGTGCTGAAGATGTTACTATATTGTGAAATAGGTGCTAGAATTCAGTTCCATCCTCCAGAGTCCCTAAGAAAAACACTTACACCTTATAAGTGAACCAATGTTATAATAACTTTTAAAATAAATAGGTGCTTAAACATCTAGTCAATGTGGAAGCTAACTGGTTTTTTTAAATTACTCTTGCTTGTTTCTTGCCGTCTCTGAAATAATTGCATTCTTCTCCCTCTCTTCTATGCTATGCAACGGTACTGTGGAGCCTTATGGCAAGTTGTATGTATCATAGATAATTTCAGTGATTATGAATACGATGTTGGCTGAGCTTACTAGAAATTTCATAGAATGTTTTGGGTTGGAAGGGACCCCCAGAGAGCATCTAGTCCAACCCCCCTGCACTGAGCAGGGACACCTTTAACCAGATCAGGTTGCTCAGAGCCCCATCCAACCTGGCCTTGAATGTTTCCAGGGATGGGGCCTCCACTACCTCTCTGGGCAACCTGTGCCAGTGTTTCACCACCCTCATTGTAAAGAATTTCTTCTTTATATCCAGTCTAAACCTACCCTGCTTCAGTTTAAAACCACTACCCCCTGTCCTGTCCCAATTTTTCAGGATACATCATTTTTATTTGTGTTGGGACAGTATGTTTGTTTGGAAATCACTCTTCTGTTAACATTTTACAACAATGTTGACACAGGAGAGATCCTATTGGTAATGTCACAGTTTTGAACATCGCATTGTTGTGTAGTTTTAGCACTATTACTCAGCTTTAAATCTTCTGCGGCTATACAACTTGGAGGAGGGGAGGGTTGGAGTTTGCTGTCATTTTCACTAAAACATTAAATTATGGAAGTAAAGCAGAAGAAGCCCTAGGATAGACTAGTGTGTTATGTGAGATGGCTTGTGCAAAATAAGTGTCCATTGCATAAATTCCCTTGAAAGTGTTTGCTGTGTCCCTGCAGGATATACACAGATATTTTATTGCCTCCTTTACTATCTACAGATTCTTAAGCAGGTTCTGATCAGCCCGACTCATTTGCTGTCTCCACTTAGGCTGCAGTTTGGCGAGTGCTTTAAATCAGTAAAAGTAATCCCTGCCACCAGAACAAAAGACTCTGCTGCCTGCACCAGCATTTTTCCCTGGTGCTGGCATAGGGCTTGTGGGGCTGTGTGGTGAGGTGATCAGAAAAACTGTTGTATTTCATTCTGATGAGTTTCCCACAAACTCTGACAATACAGGTGGCCTAGCACGAGCAAGAGACATAAGAAAACTTTGGGTTCGGCAGTAGCGCAAAGCAGGATCCATCACAGTGGTCTGTCTTTGCATTTGACACATTTATCTGGATTAGCTTATAGTAAGGTTAGGATGTTTATGGAAGCTGTCTTTAGCAATCTGTATGGTGAGGATTTTGCTCACTCTTAGAAGAAAAAACAAAGGGCGGGGGGGAAGGTTGTCCTCTTTCATGAAAAATAGAAAAGGGGGGCAAAGATCTGGAGCTGTTTTCTGTCATAAGGCAATTAAACAATTTCAGATATACAGTGTGGTCTTAATGCTTAATTCTATTTCTTTGTATTTTTAGCTCCCACTCTTAGAGCTGGTCAGAAATGTTAATTTAAAAGTGTTGGGTTTTCAAAATCAAATATGGACAAGTTTAAGCTGGCATCATGTGTGAGGCTGACAGAAGATGGAAAGAAGCTCTTAGTGTGACTTTTTTTTTTTTTTAAACACTCATCACTGAATAGACAAGGATTTTCATTATGTTTCCCATTACATTTTTGTATCAGTGGATTAGAAGTTTCCATGATTTCCATGTTTTCTTATCTGTGTGCACCCTGCAACATCCACTGAACTTTATATCCATCATAGTTAGCTTTAGTCATACCTGTAGATGGGATAAGGCACTTCCTTCGCACTTGTACATTAAAGTACATCTGGAGATTTTTCTCTACAGTTTTTCATAGTGCTTCTTTCTACTGAGATTTTTAATTATTGGTTATCAGTAGTAGCTCATGGCTTGTCTGAGCATTGAGGTAGACCTAGAGTCAGTTCCAGCTGCATTCAGTGACCTCTCTTTTTCTTTTGGCAACCTAGAACAGCATACACTGGAACGGTGGTAGGCAGGATATCTCTGGTGAGGGCTTTTTTACTCTGGTAAACTTTCCCTTTTAAACAAGAAATAAAAAGTGTCAAGAGACACAAAACTTACCTGCATTGTCAGTCTTTAAAAAGTAATCTGTATTGGGTGGTTAATTCATGGAATAAAGATAAAAAAATTACTATGTCAGTTTACTGTATATGCTTTGGGGTGGGAGCTTTTATCCTCTTATGCTGGTGAGGAAAAATGGAAATTGAAAACAAAGAAAAAAACAATTATTATTTTTTTAATCATTTGCTACACCAATTCAGGTTAGATGGGTTTTTACAATGAATGTCTGCCGTCCGTTAAAAATGTGAAGGTGAAGCGTCAGTTTATTAAATAGGCAGTATCTCTTTAGGAACTCCCTGCTCATGCAAAGTGCTCTTGATGCAAGCATAATTCCTGTCAAAATTAAAAGCTGGGTGTGTTAAGAAGCTGTTAGTGTGTGTTTGTGAGAACTGTCCTTTAGCAATTATAAGCAAGAGCTTTCCTTGACCTTTAAAGAAAAAAGAACCCCTTGGAACTGCATATTTATCACAATGCAGCTTTTACTCTTGAAGGAGAGTAATACTGATGGATGTTTTATATAGAGAGATTGTAATTGCAACTGGCTAAGGAAAAATATTGATACTTCAAATACAAACATTTGGTAAGTTGTTTTGGTTAAACTTTTGTCACTTGCCAACCAAGGAACATACCATCACAAAGAAACAGTAAACACTGCTAGCAGCAAGCAGGGCATCTTTCAGCAGCTGGGAAGACCCTTGATTGAAATTCCTTCCATTGCCTAGTTGAGATTACAGGCTTCAACTGGTATCTCTCTGAAGGAGGGAATGGTTTGGCTGGAGTATAGAAGGCATGTCTAAGGTGTATGCCTCATATTTCCCCTGTTGGAACTGTTGCCTAAAAATATGCACATATCTATATAAAGTATATATTTTAGACCAGAAATTTGAAGCTGAGATTTCCATGTAGCAGAGAGTACTGTAGCAGGGGGCTGGGAGAAAAGTACTTTCTGGTTCTTTTCATTACAGCACGGCCTGCCCATTACCAACTCCATAATCTAAAAATGGTCCTGGAACAGAGTTTTGAAGCTGGGCTTATAGAATCATAGAATCACCTCGGTTGGAAAAGACCTTTAAGATCATGAAGTCCAACTGTTAACCTAGCACCCACCACTAAACCATGTCCCTAAGCACCTCATCCATCCTTCTTTCAAATACCTCCAGGGATGGGGACTCGACCACCTCCCTGGGCAGCCCATTCCAGAGCCTGACAACCCTTTCTGTGAAGAAATTTTTCCTAATGTCTAACCTAAACCTGCCCTGGCACAGCTTCAGACCAGTATCTTAAACTAGCTTCCTCTAAGCATAAGGCAGTCTGGGATATGAAAGCATGACTATGAAAGGAATGTTGCATCTGGCTCTCTTTTTCTCATTGTGGCTGTAAGATTTTAAAAGATGTTGATCTTATTTGTGCGTGAAGTGAGAGTCATTTCATAATCTTGAAAATTTTGCAGGCAGGACAGCGAAACTGATTCCTGTCCAACTGTTCCCACTGTGTGATGGCGAATATACAGACAATATTTGTCCTCGTAAAGTTTTAAGATCACTTTGCTGAATGTTTATTTTTCCCCTCCCTTCAGATTTGTCACGGAACAGACTGTCAGAGCTTCCAGCAGAAGCGTGTCACTTCGTCTCCCTTGAGAGTCTTAATTTGTACCAGAACTGCATTCGATACATCCCAGAGGCTGTTTTGAACTTGCAGTCTTTAACATTTCTAAATATCAGGTAACAATTGTCTTAGAAATTTTGCTTTAACATCAGTAGTCTAGATTTATAAATTTTGATGCATCCATAAATAATGCTAACATGGTGTGTGATCATTGTATTGTTATATTGTATGTCATTGAATCAAAGCAACCCAAACCAGTCTTAGCCACTTAGGTGGATCAGGGAACATGAGGATTAAACAGCAGATTGTAGAAGTGGCGTATGAAGAGGAAAACTAATTCCAACTTAAAGGACTCACAAGATAAATTCCAGAAGTTCTCATGTGAAATACAGGCATGCAGACTGAAAAGAGAGGATAGAAGTTAGTTGGTTAGTTTTTACAATTCAGCTCTCATCAGCTGAATAAGTGTTAAGCAATTTCCCTTTTCCTTCACTGTACTGGTGGATTTTAAAGATCTTTCTCGAGCATGAACACTTCTCTGAAAGTATTAAAAGCTAATTGCTGCAACTTAGCCTGTTGATGAAATTGAACTGTGTACAGCGTCCTCCATTTGTAGATCTTTTAAGAGGTGTGGAAAGTTCCTCATCACAAATTTGCAGTCATACCAATCAAAAACTTCAGACCATTTCCTTCTGCTGTTTTACTTTTGCCAATTTAATATGCTTATGTCGCTTTATTTTCTTTTTTTTATTGATGGTGAGAATTGTAGGAATAGGATATGAATCAGGTATGGATTTCCTATTGCTATGATCTCTAGTAGGTGCAGTCCAATTATTATCCTTTTAAGACTTGCTGTTGCTTCACCTACTGCTCAGAACTTTTTTTTTGCTTTAATAGTAGGGAAATCTGGATTTCAAACGTGAAACAATACAGCAGCATATTTTGGTAACTGTCAACACCTGATCAAAGCCTTTATTAAGATCATAATAACTTTCTAATCATCCAGTCACTGCTCCTTGCTATGTTTTATTCTTAAAGGGAATCTTTCTCTTTTACAATCCATTCTCATTCTGCCTGATTCTCATCTGAGGTTATGGTCCAGTCATATGACCTCATATTTACTTTAATACTCGTTTATTATTAAACATCCAAGACTATATTTTGGAATAGTGAAATCCATGATACCAAGGGTCTTGATCCATGTGACTTACTGAATATTTAAAGTATATTTCTAACTCAGTAAGTAATGACTTCCTCTGTGGCATTTTGTCTGTGCTGACCTGCAGTACTACCTATCAGAAAGTTTTTTGCACTCTGTTCAAACTAGTTGTTTGTGACGGGAGGTGGCCAGTTACCAGAAGCACCCAAAGGGGCATGAAAATACCATATTTCCCACCACTGAGTTTGAAAGCATCTGATCAGGCTTGGTACTTGATATTCAGAGTTTGTTCACACATAACTAGATAAAGCAAGTAATGAAGAAAGACTTCATGGAACTACTTTTACAGTAATGATATAAAAACTGAGCTGATCATCTAAATGGAATGTGCTGTTTGTATGTGTCTTTCATTGCATTAAGATGTGAGGTGATTTCTCGTAGAGTTCTGATGGTTTTGTTTTCTTTCTGTCCAAAAAGTCGAAACCAGCTTTCAACGTTGCCAGTACACCTCTGTAGTCTGCCACTAAAGGTTTTGATAGCGAGTAATAATAAGTTGGTTTCAATACCTGAAGAAATTGGACAGCTCAGACAGCTGACAGAGCTTGTGAGTATACAGTTATTTTTTAACTATTACTGTTCAGTCTTTAATTTTTAATTGAAGTGTTTAATAGGTTCAGAGGCGCTTCAGAAGAAATAACAATTTTTTTTTAAACTGATCAAAGTAATGCAGGAATTAGGATGCTATCTGGGCATGTGCAAGATCCACATCCTGTTTCTCATTCTGCTGAGAACCTTGTGATTGTAAACCAGTCACTTGTATGCATTAGCAAGTTACTTACATCTGCTCTTAGCCTAAGGAAGATTTCTATTTGCCATAGTATCTCCAACGGTGTTTTGTCTTTGTATGGAGGTGTTACAGTTTGAAATACTCTTGAGATTTAAAAAAAAAATTTCTGTGGGGGAAAGATCCCTTGCACTGGAGAGCAAATGAACCATGTCCATTTAACTAAGATTCTTCCCTATATTTGAAAGGAAGGCTGGATGGATTAGAGCTGTTGGTACACTTGTTTCTGGCAAAAAGCTTTTATATAGCAAGTTGCACTATCTCAAATAATATGGAATAACTTGATTGAGATAACTTGAAATAAGCTTCTACATCTGAATGCTTAATCTTTTAAAGCTTTTATTTTGCCACATATTTAAAATGAGAATAATATTTCACATGAGCAATGAGATTTCATGAATTTAAGGATCTGAGGTGTTGTATAAATAGTCGTTTCTTTCTTTCAGTCCCTAAATAAAATGCTACATGCTGTAACTAACAGAGGCTTTCCAGTCAGTGGTGATCATGTCGAAACTGCTAACTCATTCTTTACTCTTGCTTTGTAGGATGTGAGCTGTAATGAAATACAGACAATGCCTCCACAGATTGGCAATTTGGAATCCTTGCGGGACCTAAATGTCAGAAGAAATAATTTGGTGCGTTTACCTGAAGGTGAGATAAAGGCTGTCAGTTGTAACAGCAGAAACTTCAAGCACTTCATTATTTTCAATGACTTTTTCTTCCCCTGAGAGCTAGAAGCAGTGTACTTAATTATTCTGTAAAACACATATTTTTATACTGTTGCTTTTAAATCTGCTGAATTGTGTTTTATTTTCTTTCTCCAGAGCTTGCTGAGTTGCCTTTGATTAGATTAGATTTCTCCTGCAATAAAATAACAACAATACCAGTCTGTTACCGGAACCTCAGACATTTGCAGACCATCATGTTAGAGAACAACCCTCTCCAGTCACCTCCTGCACAGGTAAATTGTAGCTAGGAATTCAGATTACTAGTTCAACTAAAAAGCGTAGAATGAAGTTAAAAGCTGAAGGATTTAAGAACAAGAGGACTTTAAATAAATCATATTGTCTAAAAGTCTTAAAGATACAGCACTACTTGAAAAATCCCTTTTTCTTCTCTTACTTTACTGTATTAGTAGTCTCACCTATGGGATGTTACTAAGAATTGCACTGTTAGCTGAACATTTATGCTTTCAGGGTAGGAAAGAGGAAGCTGTTAGGCAAGACTGATTTTGTGCCACTCAAATGTCAAAATTTTGACTGAGGCCTCAGTGCTGCTATGTGCAGGTTTGCTTTGCAGCAGAGTGCTCAAATTGGGCTTTGAGCTAGAAACTGCAATATGGTTAGTGACTAATTAGATTGTTAATGTGGGTGTATAAGCCCTTGAGTATTACAGGTTCTACTGTGAGCTGCTGCTTCTGAGTCAAGAGTGGCACTTGCTAAGACCTGTAGTTTCAGTAGGGTTTTGCCTCCCTTTTGAAAGCAAAGACAGCTGTTATTGGCTTCATTCACTTAAATTTGAGCTTGCTTTGGCAGTCTGCCACCGCCATTCAAAGTTGGGCATGGGTGGGATGCATCTGTTCTGATGCCAAGGGTATATATTCTAGTACGTGTAAATGCTGTGTCTTGTTTGCATGATGAAATTTCAGCATGCAGCTGGCAAAGTTGCATGCAGACCAGATGTACTTGGAGGACACCTTTCATTTGTTTATCACAGGCATCCTGTGATGCTCCACTATAGCTGTTTCTCTAAAATGCAGTGAGATTAAAAGAAAAGATGCATTGGTTGACATAAATGTGCTCATTTATTACTCTCAACCACAGGTTAAATGTCCTTTAAAAATGTATTGTCAAATTATACTTACATAATGTATTTATTTTTTTTTAAGATATGTATAAAAGGAAAAATTCACATATTTAAATACTTGAACATAGAAGCATGCAAGATAGCTCCAGACTTGCCTGATTATGATAGGAGACCTATGGGATTTGGATCTTGGTAAGTTTGGCTCAATCCAAGTTCCTAGTTTTGTTGATATTCAGGAATATTTTGTCAGTTATCCAAGGATTGTTCTTTAGTAAGTGCATTGATGGAGGTGGCTTTGAAGAATATAATTTGTGTTATCTCATGGTGTATTCTAACAAGGTACTACTATATAAGAAGTGAGGAGCAGCTCAGAAGAATACCTTGGCAATATCGTATGAAAGGCAGTGTTAGAGTTGATATACAGTAAGAAAAAAGTGTTGGTATCTTCATAGTACAGGGGGGCGTGCTCTCATGTTGTTAACATGTGTTCAGTTTATAAGATCTTAATATTTTCCACATACTTACTGAAGTATATCCCTGCTGTGATTTTTAACCTTTTGTACAGAATTTTATAACTGCTGTGCTCAAACCGCAGGTGTAAATGCTGATCTCCACCCCATTAGTAAAATGTTATTTTTGGCAAGCTTTCATTTGGCACTGTTGCTTAGCATTGTAACGCAAATATTGGAACAGTCAGCCGTATCAGCTGCTAAATTAAGATGTCTAGAGAAAAGCAGGAGTTAAGATTTATTCCTGTTACATGATGTAGAAGAAAGGGAGTCAGTGAAGTATGAAACTTAAAAATTACCTCAGTCATCTTAGAAGGTGGTAATAAGGTGTGGAGGAATAAGTTGCTAAAGGATGTACTGCTCTCTTAGCAGCAATAAAACACAAATCAGAGGGCCTCACAATAAATCATCATGAGTCAAATTTGTGAAGAATTTGCATGAGGGACTGACAGTGATTTCTCATCAGCACTGAATGCCTTAAATTATTTTTCCAGATGAAGCCAACATATGAGCATTTTATGAGTGTTACTCAGTTTCCTAGAGTATAAGCTGTTGCAGAAGGTTTCTGCATAATACTGGGGATACTGTCCTGTTAGTGAAAAGAAAAGGCTCTAAATGATAAACAGATCATGGCAGTTTATCTCTAGCATAGTTTGTTTATTTTTTAAGAGAAATTCCAACAGAATTAGTGGGCTATGTGTTTACTAATTTATTGTTGTCTGTTTACTATGGAAGTTTTTATTAATTGCTTTTGTGAAATGAGAAGAATTAATGTATTTTAATCGTAGCTTGGAATTATGAATGTAAAACCAAGTGTGGTATTGGCTGAAGATGCTTGTCCTAGAGCTGCTTCCAGATTCAGCTGTATGAAATAAGCTTCAGCTGGCTTTCCTTTAGCTGTATTTCCATCCCCAAATGGAGATAAGAGTTGGTGATAGAATTATTTGTTGTTACTGTGCTGTTTAGGGCATTTAGTGCTGCAAATGATTCCTCCTGTCTTAATGTACTTATGGAAAAACCATCCATGGATCAGAGTACACATTAGGAGGAAATGGTAGAATGATCCAGTGGAAGAGAGGATCCCAAATTATTATATTCTTCTGGAATCTGGGATGAGAGGAATAAAAGCATTCAACTATAATATAGTCAGTATTTCCAGGCATGTCACAAGAGCTTTATGTTTGTTATCTTCAAAGGTGACCAATAGAAGTAAGGTGTCAATCCATACACCTAGACTTGGTTGCTGTTTTATCTGATAAGCTAAGTGAAATACCATGGAGGTTAAGAACCTGAAACTGCATGTAGAGAATCTTAAAGTTTAAAGAAGTTTCAGTTGTGCTGTCAGTTCACTCTTGATTAAACATTTTTCTAATAACAAACTTGATAATACTGCTAATAAAACAAGATATTCTGGAACATTATGGCAGAAGGTATGGTTTGGAGGTTCTAGTGCAGCTAAACTACTTATTTTACCCTGTCACGTTAAATCAAACTGGCTTACCAAAGTGAAATCTTGTATATTACAGTCCTTTTCTAAGCATAAGCCATGTGAAATTTATCTTGCAGCAAGTTTTGATCTGCTGCAGCCAGTCTCTCATTTGCGACACTGAAGTTCAGAGCAGCTCAGGCTGGTGCTGGAGAGAATGTGATCGAGAGGAGGCAGAACTGTTGAAGCTGTGTTGAAATTCTTTGGCTCTGAGGCAGACTGGTATAGTCTGGAGTTAGAAGGCTTAAAATATGAAGTACTTGCACATACACCAGTGTAGTGGATATTCTGGGACTTTGGCAACTATTCTTTCTTACAGGAGTTAAAAATATGTGTTTCATTGTGGCTTTGGAGCTGTGTTTTAGTCTTTAAAATTTTGGCAAGTCTTTCCTTTGGCTGTTGGTCTTACCAGGCATTTAGCTTCTCTTCCTTTGATTTAGAGCTGTATGTAGCTTCCCATTAAGTTGTAGTTGCCCCAAGATGCTTTGATCTATCTAAATGCTTAATTGTTCTTCCTTGTAGTTTGTTGGTCAGGGAGGAGTAAAAAAATCTTAAGTCTCAACTGATTTCAGGATGGCTGCTGATTATAACTGTGTAAAGCGTGCAGCGTTAAATAGTTGTTTTAGATGTGAGAGTTGGGGAGGCAGAAAGCAGCTTTCATGTTAAAAGGAGAAGAGAGTCCTGGGAACAGCGTTTATGAATTTTTGAGCGTCCGCATAACCTTAGTGTTAGATGGGTGGCTTTTCAAAAGCTATAATTGAAAAGGAAGGCTAAAAGAAGAAAATTTGTATCAAAATACTTCTCTATGTCAGAGATGTAGCCAAATAGTGATTTTGATGCTCTTCAATTTGGAATAATTGTTCAACCTAGAACAGGGTTCTCTGGAGTTTCTGAAAATATTGGTGCATTTAAAATGGAATTGTACTGCAGATGGATTTCTTTTTTTTTTCTGACACGTTTTAAATCCAGTATTTAAGTACTGTGAACTGTTAGCATAAGTATGGTTCTACTGTCAGTGATTCAAATTCTTTAATGGTTCTTTAACTGCACTGGGTGATTTCATGGTCTGTCTTTTTTCTTCCCCACCCAAAAGAAGGGAGTTGGGTTTTCCTTTCCCCTTATTTCTTGCTGGGGGTTTATTATGCAGGCAATCATCCTGTTCAAATACAGGGGTCACAAAGGTGGAGCTCTTTTGAGTTAATCAAAGCTCTGTGCAGCAACAAGAGCTTGTCTTTTGGTGTATGTTGGCAGAATCTAGATCTGCATAGATGCAGATGTAAAGACCAACATTTCTCCTCTGTAGCCCTCCATCCCTCCTCTTAGCCCAGGGTAGTAGTCTGTCATTGTCTACAAAGTCCCATGCATGCACATAGTTCTGCATAAATAATAATAGTGATTTGGAAATAAGTCTTTCCTGAAAGAGGGGGTTTAGAGGGAGCAACAACTTGAAAGTACACCAGTGAGAAAATGACCTGCAATTTAGTTATGATGGGGTGAAGCAATTAGCTTTCTGAAATTCATTCTTCCTTGTGTATTATGTAGTAATTACTGCTGCAGTTCTCCCTGGGGCATCGAGTGCCAGCGGGACAGTTGAGCCATTGTGAAATGCCATCTGCAGTGGATCAGACAAGTCCCATTGTCTCTTTTACTGTAGCTATCTGCAGCAGTTGCCAGACTTGACATCTGTGGTGGCTGTACTGCTGAACTACGTAGTTCCTGAGCCCAGAAATTTAGAGAACTGTATGGCTGTTTGGTTATGTGTATTGTAACACTAGGTACATGTCTATTGCTTTAGTCTAGACATGTCATTGACAAAGTTAGGCTTCATAGATTAAAACTGTACTTCTATATTATATTATGAAGTATTTGAAATACTATCCACCTTACTGCTCAGTTTTTTAGGTAGGGAATTAGGATACAGAAGATAGTTATGTACATGCGTACGTTGCGTACTTTTGTGTATAAGTATATTCTGATATACCTGTATTAGTAATTTTGCATGGGTTTATGCTTACTTATGAAAAAGTTTGTGGGACAGTGTTTTTCAACCAAAACATATGTCTAGTGGAAAATGAAAGTTTGACTTGTTAAAGAGTGAAATAAGAGACTGCTTTATAGTTTTCTTTGTCATAATTTCTGCATGGGAAATATTTGAAGTATGGTTCAGATTGAAGTATTGGATCAGATTATCTCTTAAAACGCTAGGCAGTGGCAGGTGGACAGCTGACTGATGTTTGTAGTTGTAAGCACGTGCCTCTTGTCCTATGTGGCAAATGCAGAAAGATGCTTTCTAATATGGTGAGCTTGGGAACATGCTGCAACTGTGCTTGGTAGCTTGTTCTGCTTTCGTTCTGTAATAGCTGAGAAGGTTTTGGTGGTGTTTATGTTAAAATAACTAAAACTGTGTGTTTGACAGCCATGAGGAACTCTATTCCAGCCGGCCATATGGAGCACTTGATTCTGGCTTCAATAGTGTGGACAGTGGAGATAAAAGATGGTCAGGGAATGAAGTAAGTGTTACAGCTTTATTTTTGTTGAGTGTGGTATTGTACAGGAGGGAGAAGTAAAAAGTAGCCATCTGGAAGCATATTCCATAGGTAACATGTATATGCTAGTGTGCAGGTTGCCTTGAGCCAAAGTTATTTGTTGTTTTATTGGAGAAAAACAAGCATAATTTTATATGGGATGAACACAAATTTGGAAATAATAAGAGAAATGTATAAAACAGTGCATCGCAGATGAATTTACTGGAGCATAAAAGGTGAGAAAAAAGGGGGTTCCTTATTGTGTAAAAAAAAAAAAAAAAAAAAAAAAAGCTTGTACCTATCATATTACAATGTCAAGTCAACTATAATTACTCGTGAGTAGTTGTTTCGATAAAATAAATCTGAGCATGAAAATTAAGCTTCAAAAATGAGATGGAAATTTCATCATCTTTCTTTGCAGCTTGTTTCAGATGTTAAAAATAAAATCTGTTTGTCATTTAGGAGGAGGAAAATGGGATCTCTTAGAAAAGAGACTGTAAATTATTATTCCGAGGAAGAAACTCCCTTTTTCTCTTGTGGCAACTAGAAAGGCAGTAGCCAAGACTTAAATGTGTCAGTGAGCTACACTCCATATGTCTGCTTACACTCCTAGAGGGTTCTAGGAGTTTCCATCCTGGGATGTTTTCAAGCGCTTGCAGATATTGCAAACAAAACTGTAGGCAAGCTAGGTTTTTTTAAGAAAACTTAAATATATGATTTTTAAAAGCAATACTCTATAGCTGTATTTTGCTTTTAAGTTAGTGTTTTGTAGGTGCAAAACAGGACAGTTGAAGTTAAAACACTAATCAAGAGGTAGCATCTTACAGGATGATGGTTCCGAAGAAAAGTGTTTCTTGACTTCACTGTTTGTTTTCCAAAGCCAACAGATGAGTTCTCAGATCTCCCTTTACGTGTGGCAGAGATCACTAAAGAACAGAGGCTGCGAAGAGAAAGCCAGTATCAAGAAAACCGAGGGAGCACAGTCGTAACTAATGGTGGAGGTAAATAGTGATCTTTGGCTAACAGTATTTATTGTCATCATTATTCAAGTTCCAGAATATTTGCTGTAAATAGTAGGTTGTCTAAAGAGGAAAAGGAGAAAGGTCTAGTTGTGTAAACAGTGGCAAAATCAAATGGCATCAGAATTAGGATTATCTGGGAAACGTCAGTTTCTGCATATGTGCTATGTTAAAGTCTCCAGTATTTTGGAATCTTGAATTTCGGTGCATGGAGTTTTGCTGCTTGAGCACCAATAGTAAATTGTCAGTGTTCTTGCCAACTGCTGTTGGAACGAGATGAACAATTTTATCAGGGAATTTCATATTTCCAAATAGCAAAAGTGCCTCATTCGGCAGTCTTGGGTTTTAATCCAAACATGTAGGCCATCTAGGAGAGGAATAAGTATTTGTGAGTGACATTGCTTTTTTGCACCCTATCTATGTGTTGTCCTGCAGTCTTACAGTAGCACCCTCGTATTGTTCAAGAGGTGATAGCACTTCCCATGTTTCTTGATAACTACAGTCCCTCTCAATTTTAACTTCCAATAATCTGCTGCTACTACTGTCTTAGAGTCCAATCCTCCTCTTATTTATATGTCCCAATTTTAGCATTCTTCCAGGTTTGTTTTTTTCAGTCATTCCCTCTTCTCCATTTTTTTTCCCTACTGATTATTAGATCTCATCCCCATATACTTTGATTAATTTTTCTTCTTTCTCAACTGCTCCTTGTTTTCCATTTCCCCTAATGGCTCCAGTTCACAGTCCCCGAGTCTCACTCTTACCCCAGCTAGTTATAATCTTCCCTGCCCAACTCCCACTTTTTCTTCCTTCTTCCCTCCTCATCCCGCTCTTTTGCTGTCTTCTTTTCTTGGTCTTATTCTTCCCTGCCACAGTATTTTTTCTTTGCCACCTTCTAGAAATATCTGAAACTTTTTGGTTGACTCACACTCTTGTACACATTAACGGACAGAAAATTGAGTTCAAACAGTTAAATTCTGGCAAAGTTAGAAGAATTGAAGACGTGGTGTTATGGGAAGCTGTGGGCAGCCTTAATCACAGGTAATGCTGCCAGCTCCGCCTCTAAGACTGACTTTATTTTGTTCTTTGGGTTTTATACAGCAGGGATTTCAAAATGCCTCTCTAGTCTTGCAAGATGGAGCAGGGTCAGTTCATGAGTAGGAGTAGCTGAGAGGGGCACAAGCCATAGCATGTGGCTGTCAGTGATCCAGGAGATTCTTTCCAACTTTGTGTTCCTAACACAGATATTAATGTCTTTCACCCTCTACTGTACTATTATTATTATTAAAGTTTAATAAGTAAGGCTGGAAAGAAGGGGGTTTTTGTTTTGTTTTGTTTCATTGGTTTTTTTTAAGATTTGAAACTGAGATGGAAATTTAATGAAGCCAAAGTATATAGGAATGCTGTTTTGCATGGTTGTAGTAGCAGAGGAGGTGGCTTTGGCAGTAACAGTTGCTAGATTGTGTGGTGAGGCAAAGAGAAGTCTGTTTTAGACAAGCAGGAAAGAGGCGGGGGAGTAGAAAAAGAATGTTTGGAAGAGACGCTGGAGCAAGTTTGGGGAGAGTTTTAAGAAAAAGAAAGCTCTAGTGCCCAGAAAGGGAGCTTATGCTTTCCCCTCTATCCCCAGCCACAGTATTTTTCACCAGGGTAGTTTGCTCGATGTCATGACTCTTAGAATCCTGAGCAGAACGTGTAAAAGCAGTGACAAGCAACAAATTGCCCTACATAATATTGCCCACACAAGGGAAAATCAATACTAGCCAAACTGTGCTGTTTCTTGCTCTCATTTCAGTGGTTCCTAATTTCTTTTTTCATTCCTCTTTTTAAAATAAAACTGTGGGTGCTTTTATATTGTTTTAGAGGGGTTTTGTTGCTTTGTGTACTGTCCATTATTTCCACATACACTTTTTACATTTATTGCATTTGCATCCAGATAACTTGGACTCTTTTTTGTTGTTGTAATAGTAGAAATAGTAGAAGAATCTGCCATATCCATTCTCATTTTCCTGACAGAGATAGGTTAGAACCAAGAGAAATTATTCAAAATTTACACAAATCATTGTACAGTCTTGGTGTTAGTTGATAGATTTTGATAGATTTCAGTATTGAAAAAAAATCACAGTATTTACTTTCCTTTTTCAGTCACTGCAAAAGTATCTGCAGCCAGCAATTTAAAACTATGTGCTTGATACATGTTTCTCATTGCTTTTTAAAACCCATTACTTTTACCATTATTTCAAAATCTGATGTTTACAAATGTTAGTGGGCCAGGCAAAATTGAAGAGCTTTGAGGCTGAGCTTTCCCAGGCAGAAGAAAAACAGTAGGGCCTTAGTTCCTGACATTGCTTTTGTGTTGGTTTTTTCCTCTCTGTTGGTTATCTAATTATGGGTGTTTTCTTTGTGTATGTGTGTCAAGTGGAACATGATCTCGATCAGATCGACTATATTGATAGCTGTGCTACGGAAGAGGAGGAGGAAGAGGTGAGGCAACCCAAGTGCATGGAGTCAGACAGCCTCAGCTCACAATTCATGGCATATATTGACCAGCGGCGAATCTCTAATGAGGTGGTGCTTTTACTTAAATTAGATAAATTCATATGCCCCAGGAAAGCCTTTGTGATGGTCTTAATGCTTCTTGTCCTCAGACGTTTTCTTTGTTTAAAAAAAAATTGTTTGATGTGGGGGAAGAGCAGAGTATTGTGCTTTGAGGAGGGTCAGAGCTGCAGTGTTAAGCTGCTCCCCAGTGCCCTCTGGGATATGTGGAATAAGGCTAAGGCAGCCACACTGTTTTCCTGTCATGTGGGTTCTTGCAAGCTTGTGCTTTAGGCATATATGAAGTAAATGTTTTTTTTTCAAAGGAGTCCTCTCTTCAGAATATACTGAAGTTGATGCTTCCAGATGGTAATTGGTGATACCTAAAAAATTGTTAACCTTTACTTGATAGTACTGAATATATACCAGCTTTCCCAAGGGAAAAATGTTGATTGTTATCAGCATAAAGATTTAGTACAAGAATTTTGCAAATCCATTAATTTAGTTGTTCTCATTGATTATATGTTATTTGCCAGGAAACTCACTGTCTTGAGCATCCATTTTAAGTTTAGACTAACATAAATATTCAGACTTTTCAGAAAGCCTACTCTTTGCAGCAAACAATATCTTTCTCTCTTACTATTGAGCAAGGCTTGAACCCACAGGTACAGACTTGGTTGTGTATATAGTCACCTTTCTGAACAAAAGCATCTTCTGTATTTTCAAATAAACCTGACATGGAAATGTTCTCAGTCAGTAAAAGTATGAACAATAAATGAACAATAAGTAAAATTATTACTAGAGAGGTTAGAAAGTTCTCCAGACAGCTTTTTACAAATGACTAGAAACAGATGTGAGTAGCTCTGGACATGTCTCTGTTTTCTCCTCTTACAGAAAAAAGGGGGGAAACGGGGGGAAACGGGGGCAAACTAGCCTCTCTGTTCTTTTTTTCCAACAAGTCTAAACAGTATCTTTTTCTTTTTTGTTCTTGAGTATCCTTCTGTTTGAGCTGGTATGTAATACTTGCACTGGAATGCTGCATTTTAGAAATCTCAATAACTGCAGTGTAATTCCTGAGAGTCAGGATGTGTGCACCCATTTCCCTGCAACATATGGATGAAGTTTTTCTTCTCATATTTTTTGACAGCATCCACAATATACTATGTTAATAACAGCTGCTTTAATTGATTGTTTGCTGTATCCAAATGACGTCCTGGCGCAAACAAGGGCAGTGGTTCCAGTAAAGTTACCGTTGCTTTTCTTTAGGTCATGTAATTTCATTGCTTTCTAGCTGTACAAGGATTAGTGTGCAACTGGAGAAATTGTATGAATTGCCAAAACTGGAAGATGCCTTTGTTCGAGTTGTAGCAGTCACTGCTGTGAACACATGGAGAAAACTGTTCCATGTTAAGTCATTTGGATGGTACACTTTTGTAAAGTGACCTCAGAAATCAAACAGATAGAAACAGATTTTCAGCCACGTTTCCTTCTGTGTTCTATCACACTTAATTTATACCTGTGTACACAGCTATATAGTCCAGTGGCTCACTGTACATATTACATGAATAACCTGTCTGAGAAAATCTTTGTGGTTGATATGATTAAATGGTACCTATTGTGCTGCGATTCAAATGTGTCCTTCCAAAGTTTTGTGTGTTTTGAAGCACAGAGACACTTGCTCTTTGAAGAAAGAAAAAAATTTGGATCTTTAGTATTCATGTAGGAGCCTGGTCCCTATTTTGTCCACTTCATATTACTGTTTGCTGCATTTAAAATCAGTGACAGATATCTGAGAGGTGTATTCATTTTGCAAATCTTATAAATTCAATATCAAATCACAAAAGCTGGCGCCACTTGAAGCATAGATACAAGAGCAAAACTCAGAAAAGGCAACTATTGGCAATACAACCCAAGGACTCTTTGCTGTACATAGTGAAAAGGCATCGATCAACATCAAAAAAGCTATTCACAGGGATCTATCTATTCATAAAAATTGAACTGCTTGCTTTTAACTGAAGCAGTAGTTTCTCTAAAAAGGCAATCCAAAATACTTTACTACTTCAAAAGGCTAACTGTATGGAATATAGCAACATATGTACAGGCATGAGTGAAAATTGGCAAGTTAACCTTGAAAAGCTTCCATCCATAACAGTACCATTACTAACAGTAAAAGTTTTAAAATAACATCAAGGGCAATATGTCTCTGTTCCCAATGGGATAAATTATTTCATAGCTCAAATTAAGCCTAAGGTGTTCTCATTCATCCGGTGTTTTGCTTTCTTAGTCCCTCTGTGACCTGTTCTTAGGGCATCATAAGAGAGCATCAGCTATTGTATCCTGTATTTCTGAGTCCAGACTGCATTACTGAACGTATATCCATTCTTCAGAGCTTAACTCTGCATTTCTTCTACATGACATTAATCAATTTATACCTACATTTACTTATCTCCATGGTTTTTAATAGTGGAGGCTTTTAAACTTCTAAATTTATCAATAGGCATATTTAATCTTGAAACTGAAGTTTCTTTAAATCACAGGAAAAAATAAAAGTAAGCTTGCCTAGTTGGAAATTAACATCCCTGAGTTGTATTTTGTGGTTCTTTGTCAGGTGTTTTGAACACCAGTAGTTACAAATGTTGCTCTACAAAGAGATTCTTCGACATTAACATACAGTATTCTGTTGTTACAAGTTGCTAACAGTCTTCTATGTTATTTTGCTTAGGGCTCACCAGTAAAGCCTGTATCCGTGAGAGAATTTCAGAGAACGGAGGATACAAGACGACATTTACATCAAAACAGGTATGAATATGTGGTAACAGTAATTTTATCCAAAGTTCCATGATGAATGCAGAGCATATATTTACTGACTGTGTTTAGAAAATGGCATTGTTTTCTATTGCTTCACTAGAAATGTGCATGGTGCTTTATTTATACATTATTGCTCCAGATTAGGAATTTGCATTCTAATAACGGCAGTGACCAAAAGGCTTGGCTTTTAATCAGTTGATTAAAGAAATCTGCCAAATTAAAGTGTCTACTTTTAGACTGATTTAATATCTGCTTTTCATGATTTCATTTGTGCTTTGATTAGATAGTTGACATAAGCTATATTACATAAAGGACAGATGGGATAAACATACTGCATTTAGGGGAAGCATAAAGAGAGTTACTGTGGAGTATCTGATGTGCTGTGAGGTCACGTTCTTGGTGGACTCTCGGCACCTGTAGTACTGTGGGGGTTTAGTTTAATTTAAAATATGCTTTTCTGTGCCATAATCATGAGCTTACATAAGAGGAAGAAGGGATAGAACAGGAGTCAATGGTGAAAACAGGTCCCTTAGTTAATTGAATTAGACTCTTTGAATGATGTACATACTCTTTAGTGATTGCTTGGCCTGTTGGAGGGAATGCTTATCCATGAAATATGGGTGAGAGTGGGACAGAATATAAATGAGGTGGCTAGGTTTGAAACCAGACTTTTGGGTGTTTAGTTAAAAAAACAGAAGATAAGCAAATGTATAGCTTCTTGCTCATGGAAATAAAATAAAAAATGACAGAACCTTTAATATGCCATTGAAGCATTTCAGTATTCTGTGGAGTGAAAGTGAATGTGCAAGGACTCGGCAGAAAACCAGCTCAATTGTGCTAGGAATGTTAAAAATAGACAACTGCTAGCCATAACTGTGTCATTACTTATGCTGTCAATTGAAATTAATTTTTAATCACATTCTAAAATGGCATTGAAAGAGAAAATGAATCCAATAAAAGTGTGTGATTTTTTCCAGAGTTACGGCAACATTTTAGTAAGCATTTTGAAATATGCAATAAATGTGCAGGTACAGTAGCTATACTGATGCAAAGGAGGGTCACTCCTTCAGCATATATCAGCATTCTTTATCCTGTATTGTCTACAGGTAAGGCATAAAATAATACAGCAGTCTGATGTGTTCTCCCCAAATAAAGTGAGTGCTCTTGGTTTGAAAGACGGGGGGGTGTGTGTGTTTGTTTATTTATTTTTCTATTTGAACATTTGTGGTCAACATGGAAATAGACTTTACAAACACTGGATTCCATGACACATCTGAAAGAAGTAAGACAAGAGAAGGCTGTTTAGCCAGGAGAGAGCTGCTGCTTGCATAGACAGATTTTAATGATAAAGGCAATTGTAGTTCACTAGGGCATCCAATGTTTTCATAATTTAACTTAAGGATGGCAGTGGATCTTCATGTGGAAGTAATTAATCAGTAATCTAAATGAATTGTAGCTTATTCATAGCGTGCTGCAGCAGAGTGAAATTCTTAATGAGGCACTAAAAACAGGTCATATTGTTGTTGCCTTCAGAATTGTGGAAAAACAGCCATATGACAATGAGTAATTTTTTAGATTTTAAGCTTGTATTAGTGAAATATTTCATTTGTGGCAACCACAAGCGGTAAACTGCTTCCACAGTAATTCTGTGCAAATGCCTTGGCAGGCAGCCTCTGTTATTTTTCTTCAGCATGCCGGAGCCATTAAAACTCTCAGAGTTGGATGTAATGCAGACTTCATCTCAAGAGTACTTACATTAGTTGATTCAATTCAGTAAATACAGTTTGTGCCTCTGGACAGACTGTGGTGCATTCCTGATGCAACAGAGCTGTGTGTACTCTGGTTTGAATACACTCCTTGGCACTCAGTTGAACCCAGTCCTGTCTGTTCAAAACAGCACAGTCATGGATTTGTCATGTGCATCGGTGCAAATTTAACCAGCAGAGGAGACCTGTAGCATATGGGTCTTCCATGTCTCTTAAGCTTCTCCACGCAGAACAGGTAATAAGTCTACACACAGACAGCATGACTGACGTTTTTTGGAAATGCATTGGGAAGTGTGTCTCTCTTCCATAGTTGCTGCAGGAGTGAAGGTTGCAGAGTCTAGGCTGTTAAGAATAAGCTACTCCATTTCCATCAACTTCCTTTCTAGGAAGCAACATGGCAGGGAACATGCTGTGGACTGTGGACCTTGGGAATAGTTTCAGTGCTAGCAGCTGCCTTCTAGCAAAGAACTGACAGCGAAATTTCGCTTTTATTGTTGGTATGATGGATAAGAGACAGATCGGTTATTTGTGACTTTGATAGTTAGAAAGTCATCACTTGATTGGTGAAGTGAGCAGATTTGTTCGGAAAATGTCAGAGGATGCTGATGTTTAAAAATAATGCTGTTCTTTCCAGAGCAGAATATGGGTCACAATAACCAGAACATAGTTGTAAGAGAGAGGTTCCATCTTTATGTATTTTGAAATCATTGTTAAGCAAGTTCCATTTATTTGATTATGAACTGCAGTAGTTGTGATCTGACTTGGTATCACAACAGGATTTCTTTATTCATCCTAAATTTAACCTTTGTGGTTATCTGAAGCTAATTGTCTTGGCAATTGCTCGTATAAAAATTGCGCGTATAGCTGTAATCTAGAGAAGAATTCATTTGACAGTAGTTTATATGCATCAGTGGCCAATCCCCCTTCCACCTGGTGTTTACCTGCAGGGATACTGATGAATTACGAAGACCTGAAACTCTAAATTTGATGCAGGACAGAGAGCGTCACCAAGTACTAAGGAGTTATGTGGAGAGGACAGAGAGGTAGGGAGAAGAAACATACAGTTTCTACTGGTTAATTTTTTTGTTTTGTTTTTCCCCTCCCTAAATAACCATAGTAGCCAGTTGCTCCGCTAAATGAGGATCATCTGAAAAGTTCTTGGATTGGTTACTTATGCATATCAAGTACTAGGTACCTCAGTGTAATAGGCCAAGTGTACAATCCCAGTGGTACATCCTGAACTGCAGAAAAATTTTATCACAATTCAGGAGAAGCGATAGAAATGACTGCACAAAATCCTTCATGCGCAATGAGTTAAGTCTTTATCCAGCAGTTGGTTTAACAGCTTTGCTTACTAAGCAGTTACTCTTCTGACTTGATGAGATACTTGTGTGTCACTGACAACTCATGTATGAAAATTTGTTTAAGATAAAAAGTCTGCTTACTCTCTGTTTTTCCATTTGTCAGACCCCTGGCTGATTCGCCTTACTTTCTATCAAGTCACCACAGTCAGGTATTGAACTCTACTTATTTTATTCTTTTGGATGAGTTTGATGCAAAACCAAACTTAGGTTAGCCATAAGATATGGACTGTTTGTTCATAACCCATCTGTTTTACAGTAGCTCTGCCTTTACAGCCCGCCGAACTGTTTTCTTCCAGGTGCCCCATACAGATCCTGAGCTGCACCGCAGGCACATAGAGCGTACCCGTCGGGAGGCCCAGCTAGCAGCGCTTCAGTACGAGGAGGAGAGGATGAGAACAAAACAGATCCAGAGAGAAGCTGTCCTTGACTTTGTTAAGGTACGTCCTTTTAGTACCTACTTGATACTTTATCTTTTCTGAATCCCTTAATGAAAATTAATTGCCAAGATCATTAATACTTGTACCTTGCACTCTTGGGCATGCATGGCATGCCACGAGATATGATATTTAATTGCATTCAGTGTTGGTGCTGTAGCTTACCATAGAGAAAACTGGAACTGGGGAGGAAGACAGAAGAGATTTACCCAAAATATGATTGTTGTAAAGAATTGTATTTTTACGTAGCCCTTCTCATTCTCTGAATTTTTCATTTGCATAGATGTGACAGGATTGGTATAAGAAAGAAGGGATCTTTATTTGAGAAGGCATAGAGGCAAATTAATTTTAAAGAGAAATTTGGCAGAGAAGAAATCAGTCATACACACAAGAAGATAATGTTGCCTGATCTATTTTGGTATTTTATGATGCATAAATAAGTTACCTCCAGGTAAAGCACGGGTGCAAATTTATGGTACGGCATATACTCTGTGGACACTGCATCTTTGCTTTCTCTTACACTGCAGTCAATATGAAGTAGTCTGCTGCTTAATATGCAAACTTGTTTATATGCTAGTTGTCTTAAATTTATTTTACTGTTTACTGCTCTGGTGATCTACCCAGGTCTTGCCATCACAAATTTAATGTTACAGTTAATATTTTGGGCTTAGGGTGGTCTGCAGAGAGGAAGAGAATATTATATTGTGTTTATGTAAGGTATAAAGTTAATTTAGAAAAAGGGTTTTAGCCATCTGAAACTAGGCTTTTCATTAGTACCAACTAATCTCAGGCCCCTGGCAATGTTTTGTAGAAAAGCTGCTTTTATTAAAGATTCAGCTCAGTCTTCCAGTTAAAGACTTTAGATATTTAGGATGCATTTTGTTCATTGATGAATCTTTTGGGGTTTTTGTTTTTGTTTTTCTTCTGTTGCCTTTGTTATTCATGAACACTTTATTCTCAGCAATTAAATTCCTCCCTTGAGTTATATTTTGGGTTTATTATGAATCTTTAATATGCAAAAACAATTTGAGTTTTTTGTTTTCATGTGGAATAAAGTCTGGTTTTGTACTAGTAATATCAGTGAAGTTTTAGCCCAGTGGAAACTTGAAATTTTCCCAATGCATGTTTTATTTATAAACTAAGACTTCTTGTGTTTTAAAACACTTCTAAGTTATGCTGTTTTCTGAGCTTTTGTTTCTCTGTCACATTCTTTTAAATTGGTCTTTTCATTTTTCCTTTTTCTCAATAGCAAAAAGCATCCCTAAGTCCTC
Organism: Gorsachius magnificus; assembly: GCA_034008185.1. Lineage (NCBI taxonomy): Eukaryota > Metazoa > Chordata > Aves > Pelecaniformes > Ardeidae > Gorsachius > Gorsachius magnificus. The sequence continues at coordinate 37,391,499 of CM067087.1, forward strand.
AGAAGCAAAGTCCTCTGGATAGTGAGGTAAGAGTACAATAAGAGTATTACAAGGGATGTCAGCACCTGAATTCTTAGCTCTCTCCATCAGAGATATTTTTCTGGTAATGGAGAACTCTTGAGGACTGGGTTACAGCATAGTTTTTTCACACTTCTATTAAGCCTTGAGTTGGGGTTTTATTTTTTTTTGCTTAAGGGACCAGTCTAATATTTCCTTCTGTTAATGTCGATTGCCCATCAGAGTGTGGTGTTTTATTGTTTCTTGTATGTTTTCTATGTTGTATACAGAAAATACATTTCATATTCCATTAAGATGCTCCTTGCGATCAGTACAGTTTACTGTCTAATGGGAGTATTCAGGCAAGTTGTTGTGTTGGCAGTCATCCTTTGGTCAGTTTTCTCCCAGCTTCATATCATTAGATCACCAATTATCCTAGAAAGATTAAGCATTAGAATTTTAAGGGCTATCAGAAAAAATAAATTAAAAAAAAAATTAACAAGTTTTATACTAGTGTAGTTTTATAATCAAAACCAGTAAGCCAGTAGAGAACACAAATTATACAAGGCTCAGTCTCCTGGAATATACAGAGCTGAGCCAATGACATCTGTTCGCTCTCTGCATCAGATTTCTGCATAGTAATAGCTCTTCCACTGCTTGCCACCCCCACTTTCCTCCAGGGGAAGATAAATCACTTGGCAGTGTTAATCAGATCAAAACTTTTAATAATATAATGAATATAAATAGTTCTTTAGCAGCGTTTTCCAACTAACTCTTTTTTTGTTAGAAAATTACCAAAACCAGAGGGTAATTGAAATAGGTTTTGCTCCTTTTCCTTCTTAATGTTCTTCTGTTCTTAATTTATTCTTTTTAAGGGTCCTTTGTTCTACCACAGCAAGAACTGTGAATGCATAGCTCTATGTATTTACTTGAGACAACACAGAAAGCAGAATAATTGATTCCTTAAGTAATAGGAATACAGTGTAATTCATGGGTCATGTGGCTATATATTCCTACAGAGTTACATATACTTTATGGATTTATTTTTTTTTAAAAAAAGCCTCACAATGCTATAAACAAGTAGTACATGTTCCAAGATTTCTGTCTGTTCACATACCGTGTGTTTCTGACATTCTGTGTGTTTCTGACATTACTCCATCTCTCCCACCTCCCAGTGTCCCTTTCCATCCAGAAGGTCTCAGCATACTGATGATAGTGCCTTGTTAGTGGTAAGATCCTGCACGTAACGGCCTTTTAATGTGGCACATTCTAGACCATAGAAATAACAACATTATGATTGTCTCAGATTAGACCAACTATTTTAGAGCTAATCTAAATAGCATAAAACATGAGCATCTTTGAAAAGTGGCTTAGCCATGAACTTTAATAGTATGAATATGTTGGGACCTGTACTGTCAGCCATTTGTTAATAATATAATGGTTGTTCTTCCACAAAATAATTAAAGCTTATCTTTTGCTGAGAGCAGGAGAAACTTACTGATAGCAAAGAATAGCTTCTAAAATTCAAAATTCACCTCTAGTTGTTCTGGTTTGATTCCTTCTCCATTTAGCTTGCTTCCCAATTGATGTGCTCTTCAGTGTCAAGTAAGCAATTTTAATGCTTCGAGTACAGCCTTCTACTTTAACTTGTTTGCATCCTGCACGTTGTGGTTAGAAATACTCAGTATCTTGGTAACCATATGATAGCACAGGGAAAAACTGATCTACATTTGAATGCTACAAACCATGAAATACGCCTCATAGCTTTTTATTGTTTATCGATGAAGAGGTCTTAAAAATAATATATTTTGAACACTTAGCAAAAAATAAAACCATTTATGTACTTACTTCATGTTTTATGCTATTTCTTCCTTTATGGCATCTTAGCGATGTAGCATAATTAAAGAATATAATTAATGCCGTAATCCATGTCTGTAAAAGAAAAATACACCTGATTTGCCTGCTGTTGCATGACTGCATGCCTGGGATTTATTTTCTTAATTCATGTGCTTCCATGATCTGCCTAAATTTTCTTTAGGCAGTGCTGTCAGTTAGAATGTCTCTCTCCAGAACATGTTGGTCAAGATATGTACTGTCTCTTTATTCAGACTTTTTGGTTTTCCTGCTTTCATGTGACTAGCACTGTGTGGGAGAAAAAGAAAGCTCATAATAGATCTCATAAGAGAGAGATGTAGTTGTGATCATGCATGTGCCTGTTTAGAGAAATCACAATCAATTAGCATATAAAAATGTGCTTTCATATTTAGATACTAAGACACAATAGCAGTGGTTTGGGTTAAGTGTTGATATTCGGTTGTCAACTAATTCATCTTTGGAATGTATTTTAAAGATACCTTTAAGGACCCCATTTCTATTTGATTGTGTGATCCCATGACTTTTGTTGTAATTAATATATAGAATTTTATGTTACATGACTTGGAGTTTCCAGAGATTATTTTGAAACTGGCTTCCATCGCTGTTTGTTCTCACATTACATCCTCGCACTTCAAAAAAAAGTGGACAGGCTGGTAGGGAAAGATTGAACTAGATTTGAAAGCAATCATTTCTCTATTCATTTTTCTTTTGATTCCTTGCTCTTTTCAGCAGCACTAAACTATAATAGTATATGAAATACTAGGTTTTCTGAGCTGCTGAAGTATGATCTGCAGCTCTATTTTGTAGTGGAAATACACACTGTGCCTAAAGATGACATATGTCAGGGCAGCTGTTTCTGGTAATTATTGTAACTGGAACATTAAGCCCAGGCTAGCTCATGAATTTGTAGCATTTTTGTTTCCACAAATGTGTCTTGTATGGTAAAAACTTGTTCAGCAACAAGGAAATATTTATTATTTTGCTTTAAAAAAAAAAAAAAGGCTGCCATAAGAGTTGAAATTACTTCTATCTTTTTATATTGTATTGCATTTAATTTGACATTTTCCCTGTCCTTATGGATTTGAAATTTAGCTAGGTCTCATTTCTGAAGATTTTTTTTTCCCTCTACCATAGTACAGAGTCAGTTCATACCAAAATTCTATTTGCTAATGGCAGTTTTCAGTACACATTTTCCATTTACATAGTTTCCTCTCTGTCTTTTTCTCTGCATAAAGATTGCATGCAGTAGTGTCCACACTGTATAAAAATTTTGGACCTTGAAGCTTGAAGATATGTTAGTTTAAAAAAAAAAAAAAAAAAAATTAAATTTTTTTTAAAAAAAATTCTGCTAGATTTTCCACTGCTTGTTCTAGCTTTATGGTGTGGGAATAATGCTTTGTGGCAAAAGAGGAGAATATTACATAGAGGTATAGTAAAAGATCTTTTGTTCAGCATTTCCCTCATTACATCAGAGGTCTCTAAACTCAGCAGTTGCTTTTCTTTTGCTCCAAACAATGTTTTCAGCTCAGATGTAAGGAAAAGATTAAAAAAGTAGTAAGTCCAATATGTAGTTAGAAAGCAAGTGAGCTTTCTTTTATTTTACTACTTCCCTCTTCTGATGGTGTTACTGCTTTAACAAAAATTTTCTTAAAACCAAAATTTAAGTTGTGAATCTCCATTTTAAATCATCGTGTTTCTTTTGGTCTTCTCCTTGTTGTCTTCTGTCACTAATTAAAATTGAAATGTATTCATGTTGCACAGGTTACTCTGACTGTTTCCTTCTGTTTGTTAACAATTTCAGGACACTCTGGTTGAACTCCCAAAATGACTACCCATACTTTCTGGGAATGTTAATAGTTCCGTTTAGTTGTACATTTCTTCTACATAGCTGTGATTTGAAGTGAAGTGGAATTTAGCTGTAGTACTTCATTGCACACTGTGGTAGATTTCTTTGTGTTGACTTGTGGTAGCCACACTAGCTAAAATGTTGCTGAAGAAATGTAATCACTGGCCTTTCTGGGAAAATGTGCTGTATACCTCAAAGTTTTCTGTTGTCATATCCTTCTTGCTCTTCTCACAAGGTAGTCCCATTCATTACAATTGGGATGACTTGTTGAGCTAGTATCAAGGCTTCAGACTTGGCTAATGATTTCAGCCTCAGTTGCTTATGAATCTCATTTTTCCCCAAATGTCTTCTTGTTTTCTCTCATACTGTCCCTTACAAGGTGAGTACTGTGGAAGGAAAAAGAAAACCCAAAACATCCTCTCAAACTGCTGCTCAATTTCTCTGCTGTGAAGCATGTGAGATACTTGATAAGCATCAGGCAGCTGGTGTGACCTCTTCCTTTCATAACCTTTGTGTCATTGCTGCCTTGTGCTCCCTTCATTGCGTTGTGTTTTTTTGTTGTGGTCAGAAATGTGGCCTGAGGCCATCATGTTACTGTTAGCAAATGGGATCTCTGAAACATTTTAAGTTAAGGCTTTTAGGCACCACTGTGTTACAAATGATAATGGTATGGGTAAAGTAAGCAGGACTTGAATTATGCTGACTTGTACCCTGGAGTTTTCTCTCAGATCGTTGGCATCCATTTGTGTATTCAAACATTTAATAATCAAATTCCCTTAAAATATCCTTACTTGGTTTGTGCAGAGTTCTGGTTGGGCTCTGCTTTGGCAGTCCCTGTATCTACAGTTGTTTCTGGCGCAGGGAGATTTCTGTTTTCAGCGCTAGACCTAGAAGCCAAGTGCAGCATGTGCAGTAGGGTGTTGTAAGTCTGAATTGCAGCATCCTGGTTCCTTTTGTATTGTGGCTACCTTTTCTTACTGTTCTTTGCCTCACTTCTTCCTTTCTTCCCTCTCTTTCTTTCCTTGCTGTCCCTGACAGAATGGCTTTGAGCCTCTCTTTGTGTTTGAGATTGACAGTAACACCAATACCATTAAAAGAAGGCCAGGGACTCGCAAACAGGTGAAGAGCATGCAGTGTGTTGCTGTTGTGATTGTCCTACCCTGTGGTGTGCCGTGTTCCCCTTCCCTTCGCCCACTGCTGGGTATGTGGATTGTGACGACGACTTGTTAGTCTCCGTCAGGGTTTTCTTGCTCTTTTCATACCGGAATAAACAGTTGTGCTAATGTGACAGACCACCTACTTCTGTTTTATTTTACTGTTCTCATATACTAGCTAATGTTTTGCTTAATCACGTGATATTTTGAAACTCTTCAAACAAAAAAAAGAAACCCATGATTTTTGCTCTGCACTGCTGTGGAGAAAGAGGCTGTCATGAGCTGTTGAGTCTGCATAGGGCCTAAAGATGTTTGTATTTAAAGCTTGCCCTGAGTATAACCTCTCCTTCTACTCCTTCTGGCTGTATTGTTCTGAAGTGGCAGCATAGCTGCAAATAGTTTTAAATACTAACACTCTTGAGTGTGTCGTTCACATCTGTAGAGTTTCTAGGTGTCATCAGCTGTTCTTTTCCCGTGCTGAACTGCCACTCTGCTATTTGAATGCTGTTTCAGAAAGTATAGTTTCATACTTGAGCCATTCAGTCCTCAAATGTTAACATTTTGATTGTGCTTTCAATAAGACATGGAATTTGGCCTTCTAGATCCACCTGTCAGTGACAGACTGGCATGCTGGAGCTCCTGTTCTGTAAACATTAAAAGTTGTTTGGTTGGTTGGTTTTGATATTGGTTACAGTTAAAATTTGGCTGCACTTCATTTGTGACAACACTGTAAATTTTCACACTGACATCTTCCCCAAGAGCCAGATTCCACCCACAGCATCTTTCTTACTTTGAGTGTAATTCGCAAAGATCAGCATTAGGTATTTGTGGCAGACACAAAGTGTGTATTCTTGAGCCTGCTAGATGTGGGTTTCTCTGATTTCACAAAGTTGATAGGAAAATAACTTACTAAAAATGCATAACATACTTGAAACATTAAAAAGAAAGTATTTATTTTGAATAGTGGCTCAGAATGAACTGTTGTAGGGTAAAATTTCCTCTTGTCTGGTGGCATAGGTGTTACAGTAGGTGTTACTGAAGAAGCTTTTACCTCATTTATTGTTCTTAGTTCTGTTTTTGATGTCACTGTGTTGTGTGTAAAAGAAACATCGCACCTCCCAAGCTTATTAGCCAGCAAGTTCAGGAGGGTAAGAAGGCTTTAACTGTATAGTTCAACAAGTACCTATCTGTTGCCTGTTGAGTGTTCCTGAGAATGTGATCATGATCACCTCTTCCTTTTTAACTTGTGTACTGCATTCCATCTTTGCCCCGTTTGCTAACACTGCTACTGCCTTCTCTTTCTTTCTGCATTCAGTCACTCGGGTTAATACTACCCTGCCTAATGCCTCTACGTTCAGTCCTGTCAAGGTATCTCTTGCTATTATCATTCACCAGTAAAGCCAACAAAAAACTCTTGGATCCACACATCTGTTTTAACAGGTGTTAGTCTGTCAGCTTCTAATCAGAAGTTCAGGTAGGGTATGAATCCGATTTGCCTGATTAAACCGTAGTAGAGATTACCTCATCTTAGCTTTAGGCTGTGTCTACAAGAGGCCTAAGCTATAAAAACACGGTAGCCAGTCTGCTCCAAGGGGTTCTTGGTTGTCTTTGTTGCTTTTTCTGTACAAGATTATGTACTCTTGACTGAGTTGATCAAAAGTATTCTTTTTGTATCCTTTACCAGCTTACTTTTGAATGCAGATATCCTATATTTCTTTCTCTTCTGGGGAGACTGCTCTACTAAATGCATTCATCACAAGAAATCATTAGTCTGTGTAAGCACTGCAATAAAAACACAGTGCATTTCACCGGGGAGGGTGATGTTCAGTAAATAGCAGTTTTGCATTAGCAAAGGTGTCGAAGGGGTGTATCCTTACCAGTGCTGCTGTAATGCCAGTTCTGCATGTTATTTAATTATTTGTTTTTCTGTGTCCCCTTTGCAAAGAATACTCTGAAAGTTTTGGTTGGAAGGAAGAGTAAACAAAGATCTGTCATTGCACAGTCAGTGCTGTTTCATCATTCTTTTTCCTCAGAAAAAAGCAATTGTGTCATTTCTGCAAAAGAAAAAACTTTGTCACTTTCTGCAGGGAGTTGGGGAACAATATACTGTGGTTTTTCACATTTCTGGTTTTTCTTCTGAAACACATTTAGGTGGATGGAGCTGGTTTTTAAAACACAGCAAATTCAAATGTGGTCACAGCTTTTCCAGATTTAGGACCATTTATACTCTTCTGCTTTTTTGTCCACAGAGTGATGACAGATCTGCCATCTCCCCTGGCTCACCTACCACTCAGACAGGTAACAGGGAAAGGAAGAAAAATTTCTGAAAAATAAGAATAAAATGCCTGCTTGCTTATTTGTACTACGAAGAGAAGGGAGCATATGTTCCCATCTCTGTATGTGGCACTGCTGTGCTTGAGAATTTACCCAGTTATTTGGGTCTCCTTACAAACATACAAGGGAAGAGACAACAGGGGTGAAGCATGTCCTGAGGCAGAGCACAGGGTTTGGCTGTTGTAGGCCTTCATACGGGCTTTGGCACACAGATGCATTCAGCAACAGTCAGAACAGTTGTTGGCGTTGGTATGTGGAATGTGCTTTGCATGCAAGCGTCCTTGGAAGTACCTTTTCCTGCTCTGCACTTTTATCATGCATGGCTGTAATTTATTTTGTCATTATTATATTAAAATTTTTGTTTTGTTCTTTTTAATTACCACATTGCTGAACCCATTTCCTATTTAAACTCTAACCATTTCCTTCTTCCTCCTTTCCTTTCCTGTGCCTTTCCACATTTGTTTAGTCCACCTTTCCCCTCCATATCCTGGCCATGCAGCCCCACCTTCCTATAGAAACCCTTCCCAGCGACCTGAGAGTTTCCTTTTCCGAGCAGCTGTCAGGGATGAAGCAAACAAAGGTAGGTTATATAGCTTAGAAATTAGCTAGTTTTGCTACGTAAGATTAACATCTGCATTACCTAGGTTTTGCACTGTTCTGTTACTTCAGGTCATTAATCATCAAGCTACTTTCAGAGTTCCATTTGTAGACATACGGCATTGAATACTTTGTGAATAAGTAATTTTTTATTTAGAGCTGTCAAATGTTCTTTTGCCATATTTGTGGAAATGTGGGATTTTGTTCTTCCTGGTCTGTGCTTGCATCTAAAAAGATACCAAGGAAGTGGCACAAAAGCCTTCAACCACTGATGAAGGCAGCTTGACAAATTTTACTTTGCACAATGGCACATAACAAAGTTACAGTTTCTGTAGAAAGACTGAACTGCTTCAGCGAACTTCATCCAGCAAAACTTTGTTCTCCTTTTGTGAATGGTTATTAGCTTACAGAAAGAACAGAACTAAACAGAAAGGAAAATGTGTTATAGAATGCCTCGTTTAGATTAGCAGACCATTAGCTTGATTAATAATGAAATGAAAGAAACAAATTTGTGAAAAGGAATGCACTGTACCCATTCTGGAACCTTGTGTGTGCATGTGTAGTACAGCAGTGAAGGACAGTCAGCCAGACCGTGCTTAGTGATTTTCTTTCCTTCATACTACTTTTTTAGCTGTCACTTCATCTTCTACCCGTGCCTTGTCTCCTGCTAATGAGTCTGCAGACCCCAGAGTAAGGCAAAACTCCAAACAGCGAGAGGAGGAGCTGGAGCTAATAGAGCAGCTACGTAAGGTAAGTGTTGCTGGGAGCCAGTATGTGCATATCTTGGTAAATGCATTGCGTGCATCCTGCTAAATCTGTCCTTTTGTTTTAGACTGATTTCACTGAACTCATATGGTGAACAGTTGACCAAAATTAAATGGCGTTGTACAGTCTGAGTGTTTCTTTTAGACGGATGCAGTGGTGTTCACTTTGGTTTTTGTGGTGGATAAAGTCAGCTTTGAATTCTGTGAAACACATAGTGCTGACTCCTGCTTCTGAGTGTCTGGTGATGTCTGCTTTTAAAATAAACATGTGCTTGCTTTCTTCCTTATCAGCCTTCACGCTTGTAAGGAACTCCCTGGAGAGAGTTGCCTTACTATCTTCTTTCTGATCTTCTTTTTAAAACTCCTCTTTACTGTAAAGCCCACAGAACAGCAGGTAGAATGCAGAGACTACTGCCAGTCATGGTGACAGTATGGTTTCCTTGTGGGCTCTGGATCCATCTATTGATTCTTGCCTTGTCCTTAGTTAAGTGCAGAACATCCAAAGTACAAATATTCCTTATAGTCACGCTATCTGCCTGTTCAGAGCCACCACGCTCCTGGTTTGTGCCCAGGTACAATGACAATACACGTGAATATTGAAAATGTCCCATGGCATTAAGGTACCACCCTCTTTTGCCCCAGACTTGTTTCTGGAGAGCATGAAGGGATTCCTTGAGGTAGTCTAGTTAATTGCTTGAGCTTTCTCAAGAAATAAGAATTCCTACTTGTTAAAGCTGATTTTAAAAGTCATAAGCATCCCAGATGGGCAGAGAGAGTTCCTTCTCTTTGTAAATATTAAAGTAAGGACAATCTCCTTTTCCTAAAAGGAGAAAGTTATCTTAAATAAAACAAAACAAAACTTGGTGCTGTTTGCAGAGGCTCTCTTCTGTTATCTCAGAATGCTTTGTATGTAGTCTGTCTCTTGTTCTGCTTCCCAGGTAAGCTTAAATATTTATTTTTTTTATATTTAAAAAAAATGTAGATATAGCATAACAACTCAGTGAAATTCACACAGCATTTGAAATAAGATTAAAAGCCTAAGCTGAAATTTTATTCATTCCCTTACACAAATCTACCTACCTCATTTCTTTAAAACAATTTATGCCAAGCAGTTTGGTTTTTTCTTTACAGGGAAAAATGTTATCGTGACTTTTGGTAGCCATGTTGTGCTACATCCCACAAAGACAATTCTTTTCACTTCCCTTGGTAGAACTGTTCTCTGAGGATACATAGGATTAGGAATATTGTTCTTAGACCCCAATTTCCATTATTTTTTAATAATGGTTGTATTAGTCCCCTGTGTTGTACAATGAAAACTGTTCATCACTGAACTTAACTGCTTCCAGGCTGTGGTCAGTACACAGAGCCTTCCATGGAGTTACTTGGAGAGCTGTTTAGAAGTGTCACGAGGATGGGCAGAGGGTTGTAATGGAAGTACTTCTGCCTCTTATGAAATGTTCTGCAGAATGAAACAGTTGTAGGAAGCCAGCTCTTACTTTTTGTGTGTCCGTATTCATTTTTCTACAGAATATAGAATCACGATTGAAAGTGTCATTGCCCAGTGATCTTGGAGCAGCTCTCACCGATGGTGTTGTTCTGTGCCATTTAGCTAACCATGTGCGTCCGCGATCTGTTCCCAGCATTCATGTCCCCTCACCTGCTGTTGTAAGTATGTAATAAAGATAGAATTTTATAGGTGTCCAAAATAACATCCAACAAAGTTCTGTAATCCAGACAAATGCTAAATTCAGCATTGTCCTCTGTGAACGTACGTGACAGAAAATAACCGTCTGTTCTGTCTAAAAAAGGTCTATAGCTTCATTAAAAGAAATTATATGTAGGGTTGTTTTATTTAAATTGTTACTTCTAACACAGATCATGAGAAAATTTTAATGTTTTCAAGTCCTCTCTATGTTAACTTGAAAACTAGTGAAATAAGAGACAGTTCGGCATGAAATCTGAAATAGGGTATTTCAGAAGATCAAAAAGGTCTGAGAAGTTCAGGAAAACAGATAGTAGGAAAATACAACATTCTCTACAACGTTTAGGATCCCACTACACAAGACAGTGAAAACAGGTAGAGAAGCCAAGTTGATTCCTATGTCCACTTCACAGCACTACAAATTCCTCTGCTTAGGAATTTTAGTAGAGCGCACTTGAGCTACTTGAAGAACAACATCTCCTGGAACAAAACAAACCCAGTCATACCTTTGTGATAACAGGAAAAAAGGTGTTGTATCTGGGGGCTATTGAGAGCAAGGAAGGGAGCACACAGAGAAGTTTGAAAATTTCTGCAGTTGTTTTTCTTACCCTGGTTGACTGCAGTGTTTCTGGAAAGCAATGAAGGTGAAACATTTCTGGGTGCATTACTGTGTATCACGTGTAGGGAAAGCGCAGAATTAGAGAAAGGTCAAGAACTGTGAAATAACAACAGATTATTTCTGGGTTTTATTTTCTGTTCCACAGTCTATATTTGTGGAAGTCAGAAAGTTCAGTGAAAATATTTAGGGTCAGCTACTTGGAAGTAGTATGGAGAGGCAGATTGCTTGTTATGCACCTTTAAATTGTAAGAATAAGGAAAAAAACCTGAAAATTGTTCCTTGGGGAAGTTGCTGAAACGTGCACGTTGTGTTTGCTTTTCCTATTTTGGAGTCGGTCTTTGCGTTGGTTGGAATTTGAACTGGCACTTAGAGGACTGCCTACTGTATCATTGTGGTTCCTCTCCCTTGGACTTAATGTGAACAAGCAGATGTCTTCATTATTTTGAGAACGATTGAACTGGACATGCCAACATTTTAGGCAGATTGTGGAATCATTAAGAGAAAAGGCATACAACTGCTATTCAGAAGACTTGCGTCATTGAGAGTATCTTTTCAATGGCCTGGTTTTATGTGCTGTTGAATATTCTGTGTTAGGAATTAAATCGTGGCTTTGTCATAATAAATCCCAAGGAAGAGGCACTCTTTAGCTGCTCGGCTCCAGGAGCAGAAGATGCATCATGTCATTTCTCAGTGACAATGTGATCTTTGTATTCCCTTCAGCCTTCGGGAGGAAGAAGTCAGCGCTAGCCTTTAACCTGCTTTCTTGGTGGGGAAATAGGGCACATTGAGGGGACAGAGCAGAAACCCCACCGCGTAGGGAAAACTGTCTGACCCACAGAGGCCACTGCTTGCTGCTGTGTAGAATGTGGGTAGCTTGTTCAAAGGAGCAGGAGGCTTGTGTCTCTTTAACCAGAAGGGAATAAGCTTCAAGAATAGAAACAAGACAGAGCCTGTGCCGTGGTATGTCTGTGTAGAGGTGTGAAAGCTAACTGTAGGAAAAAGCTTGCTTGAAAAAATGCCAGCGAGTGCAATTCAAACAGCTACATCAAACACATCTACGAGAGGCTTGCAAGCAGCAAGCTTCAATTCCAGTTTTCTTCCATTATTTTCTGGTTTCATCTAGCCTTCTTTTTTTTTTAACTCTTTGTTAATTGAAATATGGTTTGATATTTCTATATTCTTGTATTGTAGTAATCCAGAACAGACTCCAGATAGCTTCATACCATGAAATTGCTCTGAAATCACAGCATGGAAGCCACGCATGTGCATTTCATTCAAAATATATTTTTAAAATTATCATACTGTAGTCAGTAGAAGTGTTAGCAATTTTGATGTAACACCTTGCATATAAATGTTCCACAGCTTAGAATTGTCTTTTTCTAAAAACATCCAGTGTTCATATATTAGCTTTTCATAAAATAGCTCTGAAATTTGGGCTTGCTTTTCTAAAGAAAAAGCAAACTATAACAGAGCCTGCTTTGAATTAGACAAGCTTATGTCAGTGCAGTATGTTTTTGGCAAAGAGGTTTATTAAGAGTTCTATTTAAATAAAAAATAAAGATCTTTTAAAATTCTGCCAATTCAGAACACTGTATACCTGCCTCCTTTACTTTGCAGCCTAAACTTACAATGGCAAAATGCAGACGAAACGTGGAGAATTTCTTGGAAGCTTGCAGAAGAATTGGAGTGCCTCAGGTACGTATTTCTACTATACTGATAGAGTGTTTCAGGTGCAGCTTTATATGATGCTTCAGAAAATAAAACCTTCTTTTAAAGGTTTGATGAAAACAAAATGATGGAAAGTTTAGAAGGTTCAGATATAAGCTGTGCCTTGCATTGTAGATCAGACTTCCCTTGTGTGGTCTTCCAGAGCAAAATGAAGTCAAATATAGTTTGTCAGAGGTCTGATTCACTTACTGCTGTGCCTCAAATTCATAATAGCTGATGCAGTTTGAGAATTGTAAGGTATTTCTATAAAAACAATTACATTTTCTCAAGATTAGATATTTGACAGCTTAGAAGTGGGATAAAATTTGGATGATGTTTTGCACTTTTATTTTTATCCCACAGCTTTCATGTTCCTTCAGAGCAATTCTCTTACATGAACGTCTTTACTGTCTTACCAACAAGTCACAGTATTATTTGCTTTTCTCTGATGGTAGCTATCTTTGCATAGATCCTAATTCTTTTGTTACATACCAGTGGTAGAAGTCTACCTTCTGGTATTTCTTGTCCTCTTCTGAAACTTGGAAGACCTAGGAGGTGGCAATATAAAATAGTCCATTGAGTCCAGTGATGCTGGTTTATGCTGTCCTGTCCTTTCCACTTTGTCTTATTCAGCAGATGTCTCAGTACAAATAGTTTCGATACGTCACATTTTTCTTAATTTTTCTTCTAGTGCATTAATTGATTTGGTTTCTTATACTGCTAAGCATTACTGTTTCTGTTGTAGGTGCTGTCTTCTTTCTTTTGTATTGTGAAAGGGAGAAGTAGACCCAGTGACTCGTTTCCCAGCTACTTCTAAAAGCAGTGTTCTCGAGTCAGTCATGCAGTATTTTCTGGTGTTTTCAGATAGCTTAACTTGCAGGCATTTGAGCCATTGGGATCTTAGGGTAGCGTATTTATTGAGCTGCCTGGCAATTTCACATGACTCAGTGGTGAATCGCGTTGGAATGTGGTAGGGAGTTGTAAATATCATTAGTACTTTGAGATCCTGCACGGTTTTGGTCCCCTAAGAAACTTCAGACTTTTACTCCCAGCAGAACTGCACATTATAAATTCCTCTGGGGCAAAATTGTTCAATTCCATCCCAGCTTCCCTATTTATAGCACCCTCAAATACAAAGGAGTAGATCACCAAAATGACCCACATTTCAAAACAAACAAACAAGCCACTAAAGAAAAAGTCCCCTACGGACCCAGTCTGCTACAGCTACTGTCTAGACCCTCCTGGTTTTCTCCTGTTTCTTGCTTTAATGTGAAAGAGTTCAAGGAGAGTGTCTCTGGGGCAATGTACTGAAATACCCCCACCTGAACTCTGAAGTTGCTCTCAGTGTCTGCCTTACATATCTACTGAGATGTGAACGCAAGGTATCAGTATGCAAGAATGGCATGGCAGCCTAGTATATTTTTCTGGAAAAGATGCCTGCAGGTATTTCCTTTCATTTAAATTCTAATTACAAAAATAAAAGGCTTTCTGAAAGTATGGATCTATGTAGAAATACTTACCTTCTGAGAGGAAGGCTACTGTTAGAAAATGCTCATTACAGGCACCACAGTGGAGCAGCTATTTCTATAGGGCTTCACTGGTTAAAGCCCTTGCATCAAAAGAAACTGGCAGTTGAACAGATTGATATGTGCATCTAGATTTCACTGATTTACAGCAGTTACCTGTGTGAGAGGGAGGGAAAAGATGCTCAGTGGGAATAGTTACAGAGCACTTAAACTCGAATTAGTAATAGATACCTCTGCAGGATACTGCATTCAGGTGTCAGTTACATGTAAATAATCCCCTGTCCTACTGTTTTCATTAACTAAGAGACGTGGAGACTTGGCTTTGGTGAGTACTCAGTGGCAACAGCATCTCAGAAACCTGTAGCCTCTTCATGGTTTTCACTAAGGCATGTGTAGACTGCTGCGTTTCTAACAACAGAGTAGTTACATGTTTAAGCTGTACAAGTGATAGGCACCTCACTGAGCGCTAAATATTTGCATTAAGTGAGTTCTTTGCAATGGGAGTCTTGCAGATTCCTTTGTGAGAATTAACCAGCTGCGATACACTTCTCGAACATGTAGGTTATATCTGAGATGTCTGATGACTGACTGCTTCGTGGATGTTGCTATGGCTAACTGACTGACCTTTTTTTTTCTGTCTGTTTTCCCTTCCTGCTCACACACTCTGGACAGGACAATCTTTGTTCCCCTTCTGACATTCTTCAGCTAAACCTCAGCGTTAAAAGAACAGTTGAGACTCTTCTTTCCCTGGGGACAGATTCAGAAGAATCCAGTCTTGTCTCCCTTTCCATTCAGCTCTGGGGCTTTGTGGTGTTTTACTGTACTCTAATGCTAACGCTCTGTATGTTCTATCGCTGGGTCTTTTTTCTCTAGCGGAAGGATAGTGTTGCTGCTTCCTCCCTCCGTCGCTCCGGTGCTTGGGAAAGGATTTGGGGTTTTGTCAAGACTGTGTGTATGAAGTGCTCTCTTTCCCGCTGATGGGACGGAGGTGACAAGTACGATGTGTAAACGCATTGGTGCACCCACACGACCATCTGTGCCATAATTCACATTTGTATTTGCTGTGTCATATTTAGCAGCTATAATGCTTTTACAAGGGAGGAGGTGCTATCCGTGGGCTAGAGCAAGGGACTGAGGTTAGGGTGCATGCTATAGTCTGCTGACAAGTGCTATAATACTGGGAAAACTGCATTGTCAGTTTGTGCCTCAGTTTCCCCACCTGTATAATGGGAATTGCACCCACTTTGGTAAATTCCTTCGGGATTATCTGGTGAAAAATGTTAAAAGAATGCAAAGTATTTTTTTTTCCCCAACATCAGTGTTCTTGATTAGATCTCACAGTCTTAGGAGACATGGTCTAGTAAGTTTTGTCCACAGGACTCTGGTGGTATTTTTTTTTTCTTACTTCCCGTCCCTTATCCTGCTTCTGAGAGCATTTGGTTTCTCATATTTGTAGACTCTGCTGTGTTACTTTGACTCAGGATTTTTAAAATAACCATCAGTGAATCCTGAGCTACTTGAGCTTCATAACGGATCAAACGGGAAATTTTTCAGAAAATTGAGCTCTTCAACAGCTTTGAGGAAAAATGTTTTCTGGCACAGATGGAAAAATATTTACGATTCTATCAGATGCCACAGAATGTCATAGCGCTTCATTGTGCTCTGGATAAAACTTAACCAAAACTTCTTGGGTTGCCACTTGATTGTGGGCGCCCCAGCCCATGCTTGTCTCATGCTTATTCCTTTCTTATCCTGTCATTTTCAGAAACCTTTGTATCCTACAGTTGCAGAAATTTAAGTCCCAGCTGCATGATCACGCTTTGCTGTTTTACAAAACTCAGGTAGTCTTCTGTGAAGCTTCAAAGCTTTTCCCTCCCCAGGAAAAGCGTCCTGGTGCTTTAACGTTTTACTGTCTCAGGGACACGTCAGAACTTCAGGGCACTCCCCGTGTGCTGTGTAACAGACCATGTCTCCTCAGAGTGTAGATTGATTCAGGGAACTCTGCTCAGAGACCCGTGACAGGTAAGTGTTAGGTGAAAAGGCTGTTCCAAATGTGTTTTCAATAAATTTCTGTTTTATCTAAGAATACAGTAAATGGCTTGTAGGCCCAGTTTAAGTGGTGTTAGCATTCCGACGTTAACCTGGCAACAGCTCTGAAGCACGGTTTAAGATACACAGGAGTTTAGTTGCAAGCGTGGTCGCTACCAGTAAAAAACGTGTTATGGGTACATGGATCTCACAAGCTCTTGTAACAAAGTGAGTATTTAACAAAGGAGCAAGTAGAGGAGCTGATGCCCTCTTTCCAAATCACACAAAGTGTTCTGTCCAAGGAAAACATTTTTGAGGAAAGAGGGGACCTTTGACGGGAGGGGGATTGTTTTATTTTTAAATAAGCTATTTTTGCACTGTTTACTGGTATGAACTAAAATGAACTGGGTTCCTATGTTTCTTAACTTCTAATGAACACTGTGATAAAAGCTGCAAGGGGTTTTACACTAACAGTGCCTTCCAGTTTTTAAATCTTGTTTGTCATGACTGTGATACGGAGTCATTCCAAAACTTTTCCCCTTATCTATTTGCATACGTAAGAAAAAAGATAAGGCATAGTTGCTCAAGTTTACAAGTATTTTTCTCAAAAAGCACACTTTTTTCAAAATAACACAGATTTGCTGGAAGAAAAATGTGTTTCAGCCTGACCATATGGCTTACTGTGAGAATTTCAGTCTGGGTCCATTTGTTTTCTCTCTGCTCTGAGTTTTGCCGGAGGAGTGTTGGCTGCCACTGTTTATGCTGAAGGGTTTCTTTAACATCAAAAATCAGTAAAGATTCAAAGAGTGGAGGAATGCAGGTTGCTGTGGAAATAACATGTGAAAAATAATCTCTGTAGCTCTATAGGAAGGACACACTTGGGTTATTATCTACAGACACAGAGAACTGTTGAACATGTATCCTGACTGTTGTGGAGTGAGGATGGCCAGGATGTGCCAAGGACTTAATGTAGGATGAGGCTTTAAATCCATCTTAGACTGAGAATAGCACAATTACTAATAAACACTTTGAAACCTCTTTTTGTATTTTGCGTATTACTCTTACTCCTTAGAATGATTTTGGAGGTAACCTGCTAAGCAGGTGTACTTCTGGAAGATAAATGTAGTGGCTCACACGTAACATAGGATGGGTATTTGCCTATAAATACACTGTTGGTTTCTCATTGCCTTGAACAGCAGAAATGGGATTTCCCACATTGATGATCAAGGTTATTTCAGTCATGCATAAAAGCAAGGGTTTTTTTCTTCCAAAAACTTGAGCTTTCTGCTTTTTCATACCGTCCAAGGAATTTTTGTAATGGTAGAGGCAGCACATACCCACAGACAGAAGGGCTTCAGGTGGGTGGTGTGTCTCATGGGATGAGAATTGCTTTTAAGCATGACATTTCTGCTTGGACTCGTAGCAAGGCATTTCCGTAGCGCAGGCTAGTATTTCATTCATTTCATTTAGGGGCATGGTTTAGTGGTGGGATGGGAGGGTTAGGGTAATGGTTGGACTTGATGATCTTAAAGGTCTTTTCCAACCTAAACAATTCTGTGATGCTCTTCGATGATTCTCTGCTTTAAACCAGGTCTTTCCTCACGTTTAATAGCTGAACAGGCTTGCTCCATGAGGACTCCCTCAAAAAGGCAGTTGTGTTTTGGAAAGGAAGCCATGGTCCCTTTCCTACCCTGTGTTGTAGCAAGGTCATCATGCTGAAGCAAAGCTTTCCCCCTCCTTACGTTCATCTGCTTTTGGTTTCCATGTGGGCAGAGATAGAGGACAACTTGCTATTCCCCACTTCTCCCACCATCCTTTATCAAATTCTTATCTGTACAATCTGCTAATAAACACAAGGGTTACCCCAGGGCCACTGCCTGTGCGTAGTAAGGTTCACGGTTCTTCAGTCACAAGCAGAAATTTCATTTCATACCTGTGCGTGTGCTAGCTGTCCATAACATTTCATGTTTCAGTCACCTTTTGCTTAATTTTTTTTTTCTTTTCAGTTGAGTGTTTTTCATCCATTTTGTTTTTGTCTTTGTTTTGTTCCCCATTCAGGAGCAATTATGTTTGCCTCTACATATTTTAGAAGAGAAGGGTTTGACACAGGTAGCTGTGACTGTCCAGGCGCTCCTGGAGCTGGCACCCCCAAAGCAGCAGCAACTTCACCACTTGTCTGCTGTGTAAAGACCTCCAGGACCTTTTGGGTTACCTTGGCTAAGCAGAAGGACGTGAAGACTTTACTGCCCATGCAGTGCATCCAAACACACAGAGCTCTGTTCTAAGGAAATGAGTTTCCGTGATTCCTGACAGGAATGTTTTACTTCATTTCTCCATTTTTTTGGAGATCACAACAGTTTCCAGTAACGTTTTTATTATCAATATTTTTGCCCCTTATTTAAAAAAAAGAAAAAAAAAGAGTTCATTGGGAGGAGGGCAGGGGATTCTGGTGGCTGACCGTTGGAGCCAGCTGTAGAAACTGACCTCGTAGGCTAAAGAGGTGGGTGTGTAGAGTTTGGAAAGCTATTAATTCCTAGGGAAATTCATTTGTAAAAAAAGGATGTTGCTGCAGTAGGCACAGAGGGAATGAAATTTCTTTCCTTCCCCACAGGGTTCAAAGAAAGGGAATTTCTTTGCCTCCAAAGAACAACAGCTATTTCTATAATATATTAAAGAAATTGCAACACACAATCTTAACCTACAGCGTTTGATAACAGGGTCGACCCTCATGTAGCTGTAACTTGTGTTGGTATGTCATCGTTACTTAAAATCTGAAGGAAAAAGAAAAATGGATTAATTTCTTTTTCCCAAGGGAAAAAATACTGCATGTTTCCTCTGCAAGAAACATCTCAGTAAAAGATACTGAACCAGAACTGTTCAAATCTTATTAATCATTAGCATTTTTGCTGGGGACACCTTCTGTTTGGGTTTTAACGTGTCTTTATCTGAAAATGTTTCCAACGTCAGCGGAGGGAGATCTCCCGCCTCCTCTCACCTCCCCTGCTGGTCACATAGGGGAGTGTTCGGTGACCCGGTAGTTTTGTCAAATGCCTCGATGCCATCAGGAACCGTGTGTGTATTTTCACTGCAGCGCGAAGAATTGCAGCCTGCCATGCCAGCCATTAGAAACCCATTACCAAGTAGCACGGTTATTAGGGGTTGAAGCATCCCACGCAGACGTGCCAGCACTGGTGAGCGTCCCAGCCCCTGAGAAACTGATCATTTTAGGAACAGAATTATTGAATTTCCACGGGTGGGCTGCATACTGCAAAAGCAGCAATCTGCTGCAAAAGGTGGCTTCTCTTTGTGGGTTTTACAGTTGGAATTTATATAGAGATGCACTGGTTTTCCAGAACTGCCGTTACTTCCTTCCTCTTCCCTTAACATAAAAATGGAAATTCAGTATACAGGAATGGCAGAGGCAGCCGACAACTTTTGTGTTTTGCTGGAAAGTTGACCTGCAAAACACAGCCCAGCTCTGTGTGCTCTGGTCCTGGTGACGAGGCCAAGCTTGCTACCAGATCAGTTACAGTAATTCCTTCCTGCCCTCCCCCCCTCCAAAAAAAAAAAAAAACCAAACCACACCACCTTGCAAAATCCAGTTCTCCACCCGTACAGCTCCTTTGTTAGGTTTTGGCCAATTTAAAGCATCCCAGAACATTATGCTACTATTAATAACACGGTGTGCGCAGGGGCTGAGACCAGCTTCAGGCATCAGTGGTTTTGCATCTGGGGATGTGTTTGAAGCAGAATAAGCCAAGAGGATTTCACAGGGACAAAGGAAGGAGAAATGGGACAGGCTAGCTAAAAGTCATTTTTGCTGAAGTAAACCTGCTGGGGCACGCTGGCAAGGACTGGTCTTGGCTGGATTTTTCCCCTTTTGATTTGCAGTTCGGTTTCCGCTGTTTTGCTTCGCGTATTTCTTCCGAGGTCTGCTGTGGTGACTGTTGAATCCCTTACTTCACATAATTACTCCACTTGCTGCTGCTTGGCATTGGCTGATCACGTTGCAAGTGGAGAAGAACACCTGAAGGGTATTTAAAACTGCAGGGCTGGAAAGAGAAACCTTTTCCTGCTGGGTAAGCGCCCTGGGCCCTGCAAGGAACGAAAGCGCCGGTAACTTGCCACACAGGTAGGGAGAGCACAGCTCCACGCAGGCCTGCTTTCCTCTGGAGCAGGGCTTGTGTTCCACTTAGTTTCTCTTGCAGGGAGGGTTGGTAATTCTTACAGGATCACATAAAAGTGGCTGAAGTTTCTGCCGCTATTTGCCAAGTGGAAGATTCTGCCACTGGCAGCCGACAGCGCAGGCCACCAGTGTTTCTCGTACGTTTGCCTCCACACATAATTTGAAAGAGGGGGGCGCTGACTTCATCTCAGTTTTCAACATTAGGTCATTTGTGTTGTTACAGGGACACATTAACTTTTTAATAGCACACCCTCCATGGGTTATTTAAATATCCCAGTTTTAAGAAAACCCTTCCCTTCATGGAACTGTGAGGGTGTGGTGGTTGCTCCAGTCCAGCTTCCAGCGCTTGGGGAAAATGAAATGTAGCGGTGTTCAGGTCAGTGGAAGTTTGACTTTTCATTAATGGTAGCTTTTAGGAATTAACGGGGGTGGGGAGCTGAGCCTGAACTGCAAGAAATGGCCACTTCCCATCGTGTCTGGTTACCGCAGCAGCTCCCCAGTGCGCAGCGCGCAGGCACCACAGCTCAGCCCACGGGAAGGGCGAGGGCGGCCGGGGCTGGGCCGGGCTGGGCTGGTGCTGCGTCCCCACCACCGCTGGCTTTGTTCTAAGCCAGGCTTCGCTCCGGCAGCTGCGGTGTAGGTGGCCGTGTCGGCCTGACCTGGTGGATAATCCTGTGTCTTCGTGCTGGCAAACACTAAACCTTGACCAGGTGTTTAGGAGAAAAATCCAAACCTGAGGTTTCATCATGCGGTTTATTTAATGTATCATACCCAAAACCAACTTCAGTTCTGTTTTACAAATTGGGTTGGGGGTTTTCAGTGTATTTACGTGCAATTTTTGTTGTATCCCATGGAAAGAATATTATAAAGAAAACCTGTATAAAACTCTATTTTGTGTGTTCAAGAGGCAGTTGTCTCTCCTCTCTGGGGCATTTGTGTTGGAGGATGTGGGAGGAATCCACCCGAGGGTTCCGTGCCTGATGGTGTTTAGACGCTGACTCCGTTGTGCCACCGTCCTTCCTCATGCTCTGTCAAGCACTGAGCAGCGTTTGGGGCTCAGCGAGGTCACACACTTGAGATCAAGTGGCTCGGGCGTCCCCCGTGGCACTGCGGTGGTCAGGGCAAAACAGCCGGGGTTTGGGTCCTCCCCCTTCTGAAGGGGGAGGCTTTCATAAAGGCCCGGACCTCAGCAGCCCGCCTAAAATAAAGCAGGGACAGCTTTTGACAGTGCCAAGAACACCTCTGTTGTTCTCGGTAGTTACGCAATGGCAAATGGTATTTTTACCCTTTTGTGGCTATAAATGGTTCTTCGAAAAAATGTTTTAGAAACAGAGGACTTCTAAGGCGAAGTTGGACATTAAAAAATTCATTTGTATAGATATTGTGATGTTTTACAAAGCAATCTAATTTTGTTATTTCTGAAAACAGTGTAAACGTGTAATTAATAGAGGAGAGGATTTAAAAGCTTCATCCCATGCCGTATGTCTGTAAATACATTCCTTAATTTCTAAGTCTGTTACACATAAATGTGTCTGAATATTGTACACTTTATTTTAAATTGCCTGCAGTCTGCCAGTAGTGTGAACTTCCAGCGCATTGATAATACAAAAGGAAACCATGGGTAATTTGAAATAAAGTTTTAAAACTTACAGGAATTACAGTGTCCTTCCTGCTGTTGTTCTGTTGCATCAATGAATGTCACAGCCTCTGCATCGGGTGTTTATTCCCCTTCCCCATTGTCAGAGCTGGCAGCTGATGGGCCTGGTTTGTTTCTTGGCTTTCATAGTTAACCAGCATAGAAGAATTCCAGCATTTTTACACATCTGCAGCCCCAGCAGAAGCTTTTTCTTGGGGATATTTTTACCTTCCTCCGACACCTAGAAGGCAGTGATTTTGTACAGAATCCTGGAAACCAGTTTCTCCGGGGGGGGTTGTGATTTCTGGGTCTCCCTGCAGAAAATATCATGGATGTGCACTTGGATCCCATCTCTCCATAGCTGGAAAAAACCAAGCAGTGCCAACCCTGGCCAGGTTCCTTGCAACTGCTGGGTTTTGGGGCACCGCTCTCTGTTCCCGTCGCTGGATGCGCTCAGCCCCTTGGCTTGGCAGCTGTTCAGCCAAGGAGCAGCCCGTGGGGGATTCTGGCCCTGTGGGGCCTCTGGGTTGGGCCTGGCCACGGTCCCCGGGGAAGGACCCTGCTCTGCACCTGGGAGGCGTAAGCTCCTGGGGCTTCGGTCACGTTAAAAACCTTCATCCCCATCGCTCTGTCGCCCAGTGCCAGGACGCTCATGTTGGGATGCAAGATTTCAGCGCACCCCACCCCATCTTACTGGAACAGCAAACCCAATTCTACTGTTCCTTTTTAAATTATTATTTAATTTTTTTAAATAAAAAGTACTCCCTTCCCTATACACAGAGTTTCCTGATTTTGGAAGCAGACTTTGCTGTGCCCAGGCAATTTATGGTTTGGGGGTTTGTTTTTGTTTGTTTATTTGTTTGCTTTGAGACACCGGTCACCGAAATGGAAGTTATGAATTCTTTCACGACCTAGTGCAGGGTGATAACTCCCTATGAGCTTGTTCCTGGCAGCTCCAGGGACTTGATGTACCGTGAAAACAAGTGCTGTTACACTGGCATCAAGAACTGGGGCTTGAGGGGAAGCCCAGCCTTGGCAGAGCCCCGGGATGCAGATGATTTTTCAGGATTATGTTCTATATTGTTCTCTGCTGGAAAGCAAGCAAAGCCCAGCTGATGCAGTGCTTCAGACTCCAGTTTGGTTGCATTACTGACCTGTGCTGCGTTTGATACAAACAGTGCAGATCCACTGCCCCTCCGTTCTATCCCACTTTTTCCTTAGCTCAAAACCTCTGAAGGGTTTATGACCAGACTTCATTCCTCCACCCGAGCATGTCACCTGTTAACACCCACCACGTATGGAAAATACTGGTGCTAAACGAAATGGGCCAAGTCAGCAGCGCATGGAAGAGTTAAAATTAGGAGCATAACTCCCACGCTTGCTGTGTGGTGCAGGCATGGGGTGTAAGCCCAGTCCTGGCTCGGCTCCTGCCAGCATGGGACTGGAGTGATCCTGGTTCCTGCCACTGCGTGGGGACCACAGAAAGCGAATGAATGCGTTTACAGCTGGAACGGGACCGTGTTCTGGTTTCGAGAAAGCGGCAGTGCTCCAGCGGTAACACGGATACCTCTAATGCAAGCTTGTCTAGAGCGTCTGAAATTTAAGTGCTCCCTTGACAATCAACTCTGCCTGACAGTCGGGCAGCAGCCCCTTCCCCCCTGCTCAGCATTCCCAGCCAAAGGCCCTCTGCTCGCAGTTTCGGTCATCTTGCTTGAACTTTAGAGCATTTGGCACGGCTCAGCTCGGACACGAGGGCATTTGGATGGGGCTAGCCCGGGCTGCTCACGAGCACAGCAGAACTTGTGTGCTTTGAGCTCACCCCCCTGCATGGGCGTGCCAGGGACGGGCCAGCTCAACTGCAGGGAGAATTTAGCTTTGTGCGCAGACCTGCGTGTGATAGACAGTCGTGTTGGGGGAGAGGGCTCCCCTCCGTTAAAAAGCTCCCCAGCAGCTTTGCTCCCTGCCTGCTGCCTCACCTTGCTGCCCAGAGGCAGTGGCCAGGGGGGTGGATACAGCTGCGACAGGTCAGCTCCCGTAGGCAGCGCGGCCGGCTGTTGTCTTCCGTTGTTCCTTCCCGCAGTCGGAAGGCATTTGGAGCTATTCTGTCTACGTGCTGACACTTTTCAGGACTGTGGGAATGGGAACCGGTGTGCTTTGGCTGCCCTTGTGTTTACACTGCAAACTGTCAGCAGTTTTCTCCCTGCCGACCTAATGCCGGCGCTGCCGGTGCTGCCTGCGCCCAGGTGTGGGTGACGGGGCCTCCCCACCTCGCTCAGAGCCACAGCAAACACCGCGCTTCAGCCACGGCCGCTGCCTTGGGGTCTGCAGAGGAGGTTCTCGGTACAGAGCATCCCATGCAGGTGAGTTACTGGGCTGCTAACAGGATTACCTCCCGCTAGCTGTCACGTTTCCATCAAGCACTTGGGGGAATACTACACTGATGCATTTCCCCTTTCTACTGGAGAAACAGCGTCTGTGCTGTACAAGGGCAGTTTCAAGATCTTACTGCAGCTTCACCTTAACTGTGTTTGTCACGAACTGTGTCCTCCAGAATAGTCTGAGCTCTGTTACATGGTTTATTTTGTCAGACAGACTGCAGTGCCCTACCCAGCGTGTTGTGGCCAGGTTTCTTTACTTATCTTGTCATCTTCTTTGCTCCAGATTTTCCCTTTTTCCCTTTTTCTTTCTGCCTTGATAGCTGTTTCTCCCGAATCTTCCTGAGGGCCTGGTAGGGGCCGAGGTTTCTGCGGACCATCGTACCTCTCCACCAGGCCTGCAGCTGGAAGTAAGAGAGAGAGGTCTTGGGGGGGAAATCACTTGCAGGGGCACCTGGTACAGCTCAATGGCCAGGGCATCTCCTGTGCTCCCCAGCCACCGGAGGGAACCCCCAGCCCACGCAGCAGCACTTGGGCCAGTGCTGGTTACGCCTGGGCCAAGGGCATCTGTGCTGGTGGCAAGGAGATGGGCAGAGGAACTGTGGAACCCAGTGGGGCTGGCATGAGGAGAATGGCCCCAGATCATTCCAGGAGACTGGCTTCTCCCCTTTCACTCGCTTCTCAAGCCTGCAGCCGGCTGCTGGCTGTGTGTCTGCCCCAGAAGACAGGGACAGGCTTTATCCGTCCTTTGCTTGTGCCGCCCCAGACCAGCCAACTTTCTCAGGCCATTTTCTGCCTGAACAAAGCCTGTGGTGCAAATTATTAACTCCCCACTGCTGCTGGGACAGCACTGCCTCAGCTTTGCTCCCCTTTACCTTCAGGATGCTCTTCAGCTCCAGGGCATCCTGCTCAAGTTGTCTTCTTTTAGCCTCCTTTTCCATCCGGTCACTGATGATGGTTTCCTCGAACATCTGGCACTGCAAGATAGCACAGGGGTGGCAACAGTTGGATGAAAAACACATCCCCTAAATTACAGGGCCAACCTTCCAGGCTCACTCTGCCCAGCAGCTTGCCAGGGCAGGGCAGGGCTCACCTGGACCCTGGTGCAAGGAGTCTTCTCCTCTGGCTCCTACTAGTCTCATCCTGGCTTTTCACAGCCCAGCTGGGGCTGCTCTGGCCCGTGGGCCGTGGTGTGGGTCCCCACGCTGCGCACCGAGGGGCTCCCTGGCAGCCCAAGGGTAATGTGTAAGCACGGACCTTCCTCCCCCACGTCCTTCACTGGATCTTTCCTGAATCCAGATGGCAAATATTGCTCATTACCACCAGTCCTAAGGCACTGAGAGCTGCTGCCAAAGTGAAACCTCTCACAGCCTGGGTGTAATTAACCCTCTGATCCTGTGCTGTAAAATGGCTGTCTGATGGCGTCTCAGGCAACAGATGGTGGTGGGATGGACCCGAGCTCCCCCAGGCTAGGCAGCAGATGATGTGCGCTTGGGACACTGAGATGACAGCATGGAGTGAAAAATGAGCCCACAAGCAGGGAAACATCCAGCTCAGTCCCATCATCTCGGACACAGTGACAGTGAGGAATGATTGCAAGTTAATTCCTCCTGGCTTTAAACCGCTCCTTTTTCTAGACACTTCTCTCTGCCCTGTGTTGCCTGCTCTGCTGGGCCTGCATAGCTGTGATCAGAGCCCGGCAGTTAACCAAGAAACCGATGTGAAGCAGGAATGGTTTTAACTGGAATCGGTTCCCTTACAGTGAGCATGCATCTGCAGGAAGGGATGGATCTGCCTTTTCCAGTCTCAGCCTGGCTCAGATGTTGCTAGAAGGAGCAGATTTGCCCAGACTAAGGCAACAAACTAAGGTGAGGAGTATTGATGGGATGGAACAGCGCCCTTGCCCTTCACAGAGGCTGTCAGTAGCTCTCTGATGACTTGCTGATATTTGAAAATAGCTGTAGGGGAAACATCATCATCCCTCCTTGATGTCACAGGTGGCAACAGAAGATGACTACTGGGTCCCTGCCTCCCCAGGGCTGGTGCTTGTAATCACGCCCTACACCTCAAGATTACTGGTTTGGTTTTTTTTTTTCCCATGGTCCTGGTTCCTTACCTGAACGAGAGTAGGAAGAAGCCACGATGCAGTTTCGCATGGCTGAGCACTGCGATGCTGCTGATGTCTTACCTCCTTGGCAAGGCTCTGCAGCGTTTCTAAGTTGTTTGCCTTTGATGCTTTTAGGGCATCCAGTTCTTCATCTTTAGCATCTGTGTCATTTTCATACTTGTCCACCCAGTATTCCAGCTTCTCTTCCACCATCTGCATGGGGATAGAGGGATGCTTAGCATGGTACAAAGAGTGTACAGGGGAAAGGCTCGCTGCTGTTATCTGGCCTGCTTTCAGGATGGTGGTAAGCATCCCATAAATTTTGCACAGTCAATGTTTTCTTCTCGTCTAAGCCTTGAAAGAACCAAACACCTAGGACTAGTGATAAATAACTGGTGGCTTGCAGGCCCCTTGCTGGGAGTTCACCATGGAAGCCACAGCACTGGACTGGGGATGAAGAGAGACTGGGTTGCGCTTTCAGAGGTGCAGGAAGACTGAAGAAGCACTGGGGGTTAGTGTTGTGGACAGTCGATCCTGGTGACGTAAATGACAATCAGAAGCTATTCTTTGTGTGTATACAGAGGGAGGGGGGTGCTAAGAAACAGAGTCTGACAGTGAGAAAGCTTTTATCCTCTGCCTGACTCCCTGACCGCTTTCTGGATTAAACTCAGCGCGCCAGGAATAAGGTCCCAGGGGACAGCACTTCACGCTATTTCAGGTTGTGAACTTGGCTTTGTCTGACTTGTGAATAGGGCAGGTGTTGCTGAAACAGTGACCCAGATGACTTCCTCCCATTCACAAATAACTTCTCCATAGCAACAACCATGATTGCTTGCACAGAAAAATAATCTGAGGAAAAGCATCGATCTCATTACGGCATTGCAGCTGGACACACAAGGGAGATGGAGGGCATGGACATCCCCTTTGCTGTGGGCCCCTGTAAAGCCACCAGCTGCTGTCTGAGTGCAGAGAGGTTTGCATTTTGCCTTCTCATAGAGGTCAAACAGGCTGCAGCTCGCACTTGGGGAGTCCCCTCACTATGAAGCGTTGATCAGACGAAGGTTCTGGTATATGGGGGATGCTGTTTAATTGCTCTCAAGATACAGTGATTTTTTTGCACTCAAATTACATTTTTTAAAATTTATTATCTTATATTTTGTACTGGCAGTGGTGTTAGGTACCCTGCAGTAGTGCAGGTTTTCCTCCAGTCGTATGGTTTATGAGATGCTTTCCAGTGTTACTCACTGTAACGGGCACTGCTGTTGATGATAGGAAAGCTCTGAACCTCTGCATCAACAGCACAAGGGCATTCATGGTTGTTCGCTGCTGAAAATGGGTACAATAATTGTGAGTTAGCAATTATCCAACCCCGATTCTTCCTCAGATTAAGACAAGGCAAAACTGGGCTGGCAGCTCATGTCATTTCCTCCTTAGTGGCCCCTCTATGCAACACTTGCAGAATCACAGAATGGCAAGGGTTGGAAGGGACCTCGGGAGATCATCTAGTCCAACCCTCCTGCTAAAGCAGGTTCACCCAGAGCAGGTTGCACAGGACATCATCGAGGCGGGAACCTGCTGCCCTCACCCTGCGCAGTAGCACTCTTCACCGAGTTACTGGGAGCCTCAGCTACTGCCAAGGACGATCTAATAAAATTCCAATTAGCTGACTACAACTATCTGAGGGAGGAAAAATCCGTTAACACCTGAATAAACAATGCCAATCATGATGTGAACTCTAATTTTAAGGAAATGTATCCAAATGTGGCAAATCTCAAGTCTGGGAGAGCTGGGTTAATTAAGACTTGAGGGTAAGTAGTCATTCAAACAGGAGCAATCTTGAACCTGGCAAATTTGATGGAGTAATAACAGGTTTCCTTTTGGCACTAATTGATGATATGATGCTTGCCAGTTGCTATTTTAAGCCTTAGCAGACAGTCACACATACCTTATGGTGTTGCCTGAGGAAATTTTCAATCTCCACGTGGACTCGAATCTCCTCATCAGTTTTGCTCCTCAGCTTCTGTGATCAGGGGAGATGGAAAACACGAGAGACAAGGTTAGTGCATACGTGTGTGCACACGCGTGCTGCTGAAAGCCGAGGTGGCGAGCGAGTGCAGGAGCCCTCTGTGTACTCCACAGGCCTTTTTCCCAGCGACAAAATTAAGAGAGGCAGTCCTTGCCCCTGGGCCATCCATGAAAAACGGACAACTAGATCAGCCCTTGATCAGTCAAAAGAAAAAAAAAAAGCTTGCAAAAGCAGAACAGTTTTCTAATCCAGGTCACCTCACGGCCACACAAACAGCTCTATCAGCATAATGTATTGGGGGCAATGCTGGGAGCTGGGGCTGCTTATGTTGCTAAATAGCCTTGCAACTGCACCCTTTGGACATAGTTATGGGTCTGTTTCTCAGACGATGGTATTGGTTTAAGCAGCCCCGGCCTCCAGCCGCTGTCTCCTGCAGCCATGCCACCCATGCTGTGTGCAGGACCGTACAGAGAAGCAATGGAAGGGAGAAATATTTCTAACCTGGATGAGTTTCCCGATCCAATTCAAACAGTTGTGTTGGTGACTCTGACGGAGAACAGAAAGGGCATCTGGGGAAAGAGGGAGGACTCCTTCCTTGCTAGCTGGAGATGCCTTCCAGTAGGGGCCGTGGGAAAGGGCTTACCTGAATTTCCTTGTCCAGGACATTCTCTGCATTGCTGCACTTCTTCTGGGTTTGGTGGACCTGGAGGTCTGTGCTCTTCTTCATGTAGCAGCTCTCCATGTTCGTTTTGGCCTTCATCTCTCGGAGCTCGTCTTCGAGGTAGGCAATCATATTATCTCGGTTCTAGCAGAGGAGACAGAAGCAGCACAAAAGCAAGCCTAGAGACTGAGGTCAGCTCACTGTTTCTTAATCTCTCCATTCCCTGATGAACTCAGAAGAGACAAGGCTATAGGCTTCACACATTCTCTGAATGTTGCCCCATTTCAGCCTCTACTTCAAAGGGAAGTTTGATTTGTAACCATACAGAAAGCAGTAAACCCATCAGTGAGGAGAGATGGCCTCTGGAGAGGGTGGGGCGATGAACAGAGTGGGACAAGAAGCCAGGCCTTCTGGTCTCTGGTCCAGGAATGGATTCAGGCATGCTTAATATAAGCGTGACAGAAGCCCAATAATTTCAGCTGCTTAAAGTTAGGCTTTACTAACCTCTTGGATTAGGCCATCTCAGTGAGTGAGCATCTGTAAGAGGAGGATAATGCCTCAGCCCCATGTATGCCAAAGTTTGATTTCCTGAAGTATACTCTATGCCTTGGATTCATTTTTTTCTAGTTATGCAGCAACTGTACAAACACAACCTTAGGAACAGGTGAAAATCTGATCTCGACTAGCTCATATGTTTAAACAGTTCGTTCTTGAATCCTTACCAAGTAGATGGTGCCCGCTTTGTTTCAAAAGCCTACACCCAGGGCAAGGGAGAGGTGCCAGGGAAAAGCTGGCTGCGAGCTCCCAGCCTCTCCCCACGCCTTGTTTTGCAATGGAGCTGAGCTTTCCTGGGGGAATTCTGTCCCCAGGAGCTCCCCCATGGGCAAGAATCCTGAGCCAATGTGCCCCGTTTGTCTGGCTTTTGTAGTGCGCTCAGGAAGCAAAGTGCATTTGCTAGATTTGGGATTGTTGTTTTGTTTACTCCTTTTTAATGAATTTCTCCGAGTAACAGACAGTTTCATTAATCTGGGGTTGGAACTTAGAAGAACCCCCTGTAAAATGAAACACTCCGGGCTTTTGAATTAAGAGTTTAAAAAGTCATGAAATTCTCCTCCGCAATTACGCAAGATCTATCTTAATGCCTCTGGTTTGGCACCCAGTTGCTCCGTTACAGCCTTTCTCTTTGCTTTCCTGCCGTGCTATGATGGGTCTGACATTCATCAGGCCAAACCTTGCAGCTGAAGATGAAATACCAAAGTGCTGGCATTTAAATGTTTTGAAGCCCACATATCTTGTCTCTGAAGCACCCTCGCATTCCGTAGCTCTGTAAACATGGAAAAATGCCACAGGAAGGAGCCAGCTCAATAGTGCTGTGTTTAAAAGCCTCGGCAGCATGACTCATTTGGAAAAGGTTTCCTTATAAGAAGAGTTTGGAACAGTTAAAAGGAAAATCCTTCCCTCTGCACCCCTTGTCGGACATAGTTAGGAAGAGTAAAGTATATTTATAAGACTCAGGACAATTAGAGGCCTTGGCTGATGCTGTTTTGTGGGTTTAAGTCACGCATTCACATTTTTTTGAAGGTTTCCAACAACAGATATTATTTTATGGCCATATCATCATATGACTGCAAACAGCTACAGACGTGACCTATTTGTGCCCTATTAAGGTTTCTGGCAACGGCCTTTATTTTCCCCGGTATGAAATTTTGGTGGGCACTGGGAGGGGCTGTGCTCCTGGTCAGTAGACGAGGGAGGTGACCACAGGACTTTATTTTGACATTGTCTTCCTCTGTCACAGTGGAGTCATGTCTCACCTGAGGGGCTGGCAGGGGACTGGGGAGATGCTAATGAAAAACACTAGTTTTTTGTGGTGCTGAGGCTCAGCAAAGCCAAGCTCTGCTGGTATCAGTGTGTTACTGCTATCTGCTAAGGATCTGCGAATGGGTCAGAAAAGATGGGTGCAGCATAGGTCACAACGTACTCAGACGTTAGAGAGGTGGAGCAGAACATGAAGGCTTCACCAGGTTATTTTCTTTTCTGTTTCATATTTCAGTAAAGCAGAGGAAAAAGTGCTTTTGATTCCGGCACCCCAGGCCTCAGCCAGTATGGGGGCCCATCTGCTCCGTTTGTTTTCTTTGTTGTATGGGATGTTTGCGGTTTGGATTTGGTCTGTGGTGTTGTAAAACATCTTCATTAGAGGTGGGGAGTCTGGGGGCTTGGTTACACAATCCAAAGCAGACAGGAAGTGAAATGCAAAACCCCACGGGTGGTTTACAGTGATGCATTCGCTTGGAGAGGGAAAGTGGGCTGCAGGCGTGTGGGCAGCTACTGCAGCCCAGCTGATGGCCCTGGCGCTGCGGAACTGGGGCACAGTCGGTATTCGGCTGCAGGTGGTAAATGCAGCAGTAAATGCCCACAACCTGTGGGCACCATCTGTAGAGTATGCTGTTCCCTGAACTTCAGGGGCAGGCGCTGGGAAAATGAGTTACTGTTTATTCATTCTGGTTTATCATAGCGAAGGGCCCAGCCAGGGCACGGAGCGCTTTCACAGTTAATGCAGTAAACCTCTGGGCTGCTTATTTGGGATGACTTCAATGTTGGATCTGCCAAACCAAAGTTGCAAAATCATAGCTCGTGTGTCCAAAACTATCACAAAACGGGCAGACATCAAGATCAAACCCCAGGAAATAGCTGTCAAGAGCCAGTCTGCTTCGCAAGCAGGTAAACAAGCTGATTTTCTCTGATCTCTCAGCTCGCAGACATCAGCTCGGAGGCCTGTCTGCTGCTGTTACCTGGTGCCACAGGACTCTGCCCCACAGATGCTGTTTGGCTGCAAAAGCAACGGCGCTTAGCCAGAGAGGGTGTGCGCACTCCTGTGTCTTCTTTTACTTTGATTTATCTCCCTCGCAAGTGCCACCCAGATCTCTCAGCTCTTCCACAGCAATTCGTATTTATAGTCACTTAAAATACAGCTGGCTACAAAAATAGCAAACAGGAGTAAACAGTCAGAGGAATTCCTCCGGCAGTTGGATAAAACTCCCGCCGCGAGCAGCACGCCCAGCGCCCACCATTTGGCAGGGACCCAAGGGGGCAGGGGAACGGGCACTGTGCTACGTGCAGGCAGCGAGCATGCCAGCAGAGCACCCTGCTGCCTGCCTCCTTGCTTCCACACCGAGTGCCTGTGAGGCTCGAGTCTCTCCACTGGCAGCTGCAATATCTCAGCTTGCAAAGCCCAAAGGTATGCTTAGATCTACACAGCTGCTGCAGCCTGGACACCCTCCCCCTGAAACCAAACAGTGCACAGCCCTACAGAGGCTTCCATAAGGCCATAGCCTGCATCTCTGTCCCAGCCACCAGAACATCCCCATGCTGCACACCCCTGAGAAATGCCTCTGCTGAAAGGACAGCTGGCCTGGGAGCTCACCCAGCTTCGACATAATGGCTCTGCAGCCCTCCGCTAGCTCACCTCCAATCACAAATGCGGGAGCAAGCTGCGTGAGGGGCAGTTTGCTGGCAGAAGGAGCAGACCTGTTGGCAGCAGCACTCTTTTTGGAAGTTCTGTCCTTCCAGAGCCAGGTTGGGATCTAGTGCACCAGCTCCAGATCCTGCTGAGCTGCCTTGGGGCTCTGCCAGCGGTGGAATGGACCCAGGAGGTCAGGACCATCATGAGCCTTGTGCCTCCTACTGTAATAGCCTGGAGCCTTCCTCCAGTAGAAACATGCATCAGTGCGTATGTATATATATTTAAAACATACCCCTAGAACACTTCATTGATGCGTTTGTCCTCCTGGGATAGGATAAGGGAAGAAACACAACAGATTTTGGCGCGCTACTAAAAGCACTACTGAGTGGCACGCTGGTAACAGTGGAGCTGGGTGTGTTATGAGAGCCCACATAGAATAAAAGTTACAGACCTGTTTTCACTGCTACTGTGGTGCAATGTCTTGGTTTTCTGTCTGGTAGGTAGCCTGCAATGTTACTGCTTGTTATAAAATTATACCATGACTTGCATACTTGTACAGCATGAGTACCACAAAGCCTACAGGACATAAAAAGGCTTTGGGCGAATAGCAATGCAGGAATTTTAAAGTTTACATTTCCTAATTCTTTTATATTAAACTATATAATCCTATACGATATTAACTTATTTCAAAATCTGTCCAGACTGCCATCACTTGTCCAGGAAACCAGAGGAAGTGAGTATTTTTGTACAAGCTAGAAAATTAACACTGAAACAGCAAACAGAACCCCTGCAGCCAAACTAGAGCTATTGGCGATGCTCCTGCATGGAGGGGTAAGAGCAAAACCAGACTGATCATTCCAGCTCCTTTAGAGACATCAGTGCTTTCCAAGAGGAAAGAAAACAAAATAAATAACATTTAGCATTTGATTTGTGTTCCATTAGAAAGAAAAATTAGCTGAGCAGGCTAATACAGCATTAATTAGCATCTCATTAGGAGGCAGCAGGCTGCAAGTACAAAACATACAGGCAACATGCGTGAAGCAAAGACCGTGTTTTTCTGGTTCCATGATTAGATTTGCTCGCTTTTGTTTTCTCATCCACTAGACTGGAGACACCCATGTAGGCTTTTGTCTACAGGTCTGTGCATTATTATTGTTCAAAGTACTCCTAAATCAGCAAGCTGATTTTTTGTTTTTAATTAGTTGGCAAGGTGACAAATCATGCAAGTGTCTGTAAAACTGCCTATGGGAAAATCCCATATGAAGCGAACAGAAATTATTCTCCCTTGGGAGACACAGTGAGACACCATTATTTTTGGCACAGGAGGAAAGCAGTACTTGAAAGTAGTCTTGTCTTTGATTTGTTATCAAAGCTGAAACTATAAGGAAGCTCAGAAAAGGACTTTTAAGCTGGAAGTACAAAAACAAAATCCCAGATGAGTGCAGATCCCACTTGATGAGGCAAAAAGCAAGAACCTAATTAGCAGAAGGTACTGAAAGAACACGGAGAAGAGCAGCCTCTCAGCATGGGAGCTACACACATTCTCATAGCCAGAAGATGACTGCAAGAGGCAGGAGAGGTGCAGGGCAGGATGCAGAGAAGTGCCCAGCCTGACTGCATAGTGCTGGGACATTGCTGCTAGTGTGAGAAGGGAATACAGCCCCCTATACACCAGTCCCTGGGAAGGCAATAAACCAGAACCGGATACATATATTGTGTGCACAGACACCGTGAGGTTTGAGGAGCACCACACAGAAGGAGAGCTACCTCATCACGTTCACTAGCATGGGGGGGGGGAGAACAGGACCTTCCCAGGAGCCACCCGAATCTGACTGAGAAGGGGCAATGTGGAGAAGCAAACGGACAACATAAAGTCTCCAAGCCTGACAAACTTTCCAGCTTATTTTAACTTCCACGCAGACGTCAAGGGACTTTTGGGTTGTCCCATAGGACCTGGAAATCGGCTCCCATACCATTTCCAGTGGCGGTAAGTAAGTATATATTGAGGTATACAGTTCCCCTTTTCAGTCCTGCCTCTGACTTCTACATCCGTTAGATGTTCTGTTCAAATATCCAGGGGAAAAAAATCATCCTGCATTTCTCTTTTAGTTCCCACAACTGTTCTTTTCTGGTTTGTCTCCTAACTTTCTAACTTCCCATTTCCTTCAGTGACTCCTCTTCTTTCTCCTCTCTGTTATTCCACAGTTCTTTTCCAGTGTTCTTTTCATCTTGCTACACTTCCCAGCATATGTCGTGCATTGCCAGGCTCTCTGCTAGTAGGTGAGTACTGTCCTAAATTAATTTTCCCATCTTGTACACTCCTGCTTTCTTCTCTGCCATTCTAATACCTCCCCTGTACTTCTGGTGTTTCATCAGTTACAGACAGCTGCATACACTACCAGCACCAGTAGATCCTTCATGTTCTTACAACCATCCTGTATTTACAATTAAACTTTCCACTGCACATGCATCCAGGCTGCCAACACAAAACCTTCATGTTCTATAAACTGTACTTCACCAGCATGTCAGTGGCTTAAAATTCCTCTCTGTAGCTGGCTATATCCTGGCTTGATTACCATCTGCACTTTTGTCCAAAGACAAAATTCATTGATACTGATTCTTTCCTCAGATGCCCTTGCTGTCCTCTTGCTCAGTACTGAACCAAAAGTGTCACGTTCTTATTCCTTCTTCCAGTCCTTGTATAGCTCTGAACCCGCCTGTCTATCTCACACCCTTTCCTGCCTCAGCAGGCCTAGGCTACATTTCCATGTTTCTGCACAGAACTGCGTGTGCTTTTGCTCTAAAGCACACATGAGCATCAAGTCTGAGCCGCCTGGTGAGCGTCAGAGTGACCGGTGATGTGCCATTCAATCGATCTGCACTTGTGTAGCAAGTCTGACATGTCCAGAATGCCCCAGATTTACTGCTCATGCACCCCCCATTTGCATGCTGCAGCTAGAAGGACTGAAGCTTTCCAGAAAGATCAAGTTGACAGTGTACGTGCAATAACATTGATCTGCCCTTGTGTTGGACTCCTATGTTTGGGATTTTCTAATGTTTGGAAGCCTAGAAAAATAGTTTAAAATAATGAAATTTTCTCCAGACAAAATTGGAGGTAGAAAAATGACATGCCCTTATGCCAGGTGTCTGTCTTACTCCCTCATCGTCACATATTCTTCTGTGCCAGGTGTCACGTCTGCATGAGGAAGTATGGCAGAACCTTAGATACTGCTATCGGCAGATAACCTCTTTCTTACTGATTGCAGATGTCCATGCTTTGCTGCTCCCAGCAGTGGTTTTGGGATATTCTAATTTGATCATGGTCTCTCATGATTAAAAGCATTTTGAGCTCACACTTGAAAACCATTGGACACTGCCCTTAAAGTCATTAGCAGGCTTATTCAGAATACAAATCTTTATTGCAATTATCCTGCTTCTATATTCCTAAAGGATTGATGATTATATATGCCACTGTCCTCTCATCTGAGCGCTAGTTCCTGGGCAGCAGAGGCGAGCTTGCTAACAGGCTTCCCCCCTGGCGTGATGCCCAGTGCTAAGTGATCTCACCTGAAGTTCTATTTCAGTTTGTTTCTTGACATCTTGCAGCTGTTTCTCGAGTGACTTTATCTCCTTCTTTCCTTCCTCCTCCCTGAAGAAAAATGGGAAAATACAATTACTTGAATATATCAAAAAAGACAAGAGCTGTTTACCTAGAAGGGGAACTTCCTTTCTCCCGATACATTGCAGCACCTGGCTGAACACCGTCCCATTTATCCTGCTCACTCAATGAGTTCCTGACAGCTGAACTAAAAGATGTGCGCACAAAAGCTTGGCCTGCTTCTCTGGACCAGCAGAAGACAAGCTGCTTCCCATGGCTGAGTAGCAAAGAACGCATTCATTTCTTCACTCTGAGCCTTGGGGAGGCAGGACATCTGCAAGCCAGAAACAGAGACTTCTCACCAAAGCTAGTGACTTGGTATGTAAATCCTGAAAGAAGAGGTGCACAGACTGAGCATGGAGGATGGGAAGGAGAATGAGCCAAATGGAAGGGAGAGTGAGCCAAAAACCAGGGGATGCTCTTGTTGAAAGCTTGGAGTGGATTTGAGGATGATGCGATTCCTGTAGCAGAGAGGGAAGATGCCTATCACTGAGTCATAGTTTCTGTATTTCAGGCAAAAATCTCCCTGATCCTGTGCAGAAGCATGCCTCATCAGCAGGCAGCGCCAAACTGGGTGAATTTCATTATATGTCTGGAGAGTGGTTTTTTCATATCAGACTAAAAATCTTAAAAAAAACACTGCCTCAGGTTCTGAGATCCATGAAGGGATACAAGTGAAGGCCAAAAGCTAGAGAGGTGCTTACCTGTCTAAAATAAAACAGAGGTAGTAATGTTCTAGTTCTTACCTTATTTTGCTCAGAGTCTTTTTCTAAGTTTTTATGCTTATGATTTGATTTAAAGCAGCCAATACTACAGTTGGTACCTGAGACTTCATACCCTGTCCCAACCTTACAATCAAACATGCATTTCGTTTTCAGAGTCATTAGCTGGGTGACTGTGATGAACAAAAGCTCCTGATAAGGAGTTCCAGTCTTACTGCAGACTGCTTTTAGGCTGGCAGACTGACACAAAACCAGACAGATATATGTTATATTGAAAGGCAGAATAAGTTCATTCTGTGAAAAGAACGTATAGTAGAACTGACAACACAGTGGCTAGATATGATTAACAGAGGGGCATAAAAAGGATTGTGTCGTTTCCTATTAAATTTGTCTGCTCCTTTCCACCTTCCAGTATTGGATAGTTATTCCACAAGCAATTGCTGCTTTAATTTTTGCTTTCTGTCCCTTCCATGGATAAACAATAAATCCCTTGGGTTTAAACAGTGGAAGAGTTGGGTTTCGTGAAATCACACACTTCATTGGAAGCTGGGGATTGGAGCTGGAGCTCCACCACCAGAGCTATTCCAGTAGGTTGGACTCATGACAAATCATGACTTAAAGCAGCTTTGCTGTCTACCCTAAATGATGGGCCTGAGCTGCTACACAAAACAAAGTAGTTTTAAAATGGTCAAATACTTCTCTGATGACTGCTGTTCTCTCTGACAGGCTTGGGATTGAACCAGAGCTTCCCATCCTAAAAAAACTCTAAACCTCTAGTGCACAGAAGTTTGAGCTAAGGAATTGCCAGTTTGAGTTGAGATGATAACAAATCCATACCCAATAATATCTGAGACAGAAGAGGATCTATAATGCAGGGACTGGTGAATTAGCCTTAAATAAGACAACTGCCTCTGTCACCATCTGTGCTAGCCCCTCGCTGCTGCTGGGAAAAGGGAGCAGATTAGCATATGGGTCAGAGCGGATTCTCCTGGGCATCACATAACCTAAAGACCATATGTTGCTGGCCCTGGTTTGGACAGACTCTCTGTTGCTCTGGCTTTCTCTGGGGACAAGAGTTAAAGATCAGGGAGCTCCTACATCACATTATGTTTTAATTGATATGGGGCATCATTTGCATTAATGCAGACGCTGGTGTCCACTGTGGTCAAAGCTGAGGTATTTCCTAGCTCAGATCAGTATCAGAACCATCAGTTATTTCTTTCTGAAGGGGAAAGAAGTGCAGTTTGTAAAGCAGACAGAATAATTCAAGTTGAAAAAGCAGAATCCTTTCTGTATTTTGGTGGTTGGGGTTTTTTTTGGTTTTTTGGTTTTTTTCCTTTTTAGCATGTACTGAATGGGAGTGGGCTTTGGCTTTCAGCAGTTAAATAGGGAAGTACTGAGCACAACACTGACCTGATGAGGATGTCATGAAACTTGCTCTTTTTTGCCTTCTCTCTCTCATTAGCTTCTGTTAGGCTATTAAATGTTCCCGATTCCTGCATCTTTTTCATAGTGACTACAATTACATCACTTGCATACTGCCTGCCAGGAAGAAAAGGAACACAATAGTTTATAGGTGCCGGTACTCCAGTGTCTGGCACCTTTATACATTACTGTTTACAGCTAAAAAGGTAAGGAAGTATAAGGTCCTATTTCTGTTCTTATGTCACATCAAACGCAGGAATGCTTCTCCCATGGTATCGGCTTCTTGTATGGCTGGAGAACTCTGTTTTAGGAACTGGTTGAAGTTTATAATTTAAAAATGCTGCCCTGAACACTACTCTAGGAAATAGCAGAGAGGCACAAACATATCTATGCTGTGCCAGGCTGTGCTGCCATTAGGAAGAAGGCTGCTGGCCTGCAGTAGTGATGACAGATAGATGGATCTTGGAAAATGAGACCTGGGGATGCAGACAAGTGTGTCTATGAAGGGATATCTGGGTGCCAAAATATCCCAGTACAGCCCTAAGCTGATTGTAACAAACACATGGGCTCACCCAGTTTATTAAATTTCATGGTGCATGTGGTATTAATATTTTAGCTGCATTTTCCTCATTTGTGCTAGGATCTTCTCTAAGCCCTTTGTTGAAATAACATTAAAGGACAGAAGCCAGGAGTTGGAAATATGCATACTGAATGCTCAGCTCCCCAGTCTGTCTTTTAAACCAAAGGCTTCTGGTATTTCTGCAATTCAAAGCACTGGATTAGTGTAGGAATAAAATGTATTTTAAAAAGGAAAGAAACTCTTTGGTCTTTATAAACATTACCTGTTTTATAAAGGAGAATGGCTGTAGCTGCCCTGCAGAATAGCTGAGTTCATGAGGCTATGCTCAGATCCCACTTTGCCTGTACATATCTGCTAGGGGAACCTGACTCCAGATACCAGAGCATCAGCACTGGCTAGTACCTGGCATGAATTCCACCCAAGCAACGATTATCAACTGGGTAATATTTTGCAACTCAATTCAGAATAAACTGATTGTCATTACTTGACATCCAGAGGCAAGAACAGGCCAGAACTAAATGGCCTATGAAGCTGGACTCCCCTGCTCTCTTTAGATGTACTCCTTCTGGACCAAGACTGAGGTACACCAGCAGTGGGAGAGCAGGAAGCTTGTATTTTTGCTTTCAAGAGGTAGACCAAGAATTTCACAGCTCTGAGCATCCCCCACAGTCATCATATTTGTGCTTCACTCACCTGTCAGCCTGAATTTTTGTGAGATTCTCTACAGACAGAGCACTGTGTTTCATGGCCCTACCGGAAAGATGATGAGTACTTTTTAGACCTTCACTTTTCCCCAGCTGCTGCTTGTGTTCAGTGCTTTTCAGAGACGTGGATGTAACTGTTCCCCCACTCCCTTGCTTTGCCGACATAAGCTCTTGGCACTTCATGTCCAGCTCCTTCTGGGTCTCCATGATTTCTTTCATTTCCTGGATGCCAGTCTAAAAGGGAATAAGAGAGACTGGCTTGCACATTGAGCAGTAGAAATAAACCCTCTACAACATTATGTGAGAGGAAGAAATAAACTAGAATGCAGCTATACTAAGAGCAGTTGATAGTGTATGTTACATTCTGCAAAGAGTAGAAGACCAGGAACATTTCTCTTGGTTAGCTTTGAGCACGCAACATAGGCTTGTGAAAGTTTACAGGATCAAAAGTCCTAAAGTGACAGGACTAGAAATGGCCTCAAAAGGGGAATTCATCTGCTCTAAGAGATGATGGTTCAGACTGTCATTCCTGACGTGTTCTTAATGACGTCCAGCAATGGAGACCATGCACCCTCCTGCCAGTGCCAGCACATCACAACAATCTTTGCCATAGGAAAGTTTTTTCTCCTCGGCTGCAGCTGAGCCCCTGGCTTCTTGTCCTAGTCTCCATAGGCACAGAGAACAAATCATGCCATCTTTCTTTGCAGCAGTTTTTGTGTACTGGAAGACTGTGAGCCTGTTTCCCCTCTGCCTTCTCTCCATCTTAGCCATTTCCCACTGCCTGTCACCATGACCTTTCCCCACAATATTATTGTTATAACAAGAGCTGAGGTGTATGGAAATAAAAGTGATAGACATCAGCTCTCTGCCTAGCTGTTCTTTTGAGAGTGACAGCAGACAAAATATAACATGAATTCAAAGAAGAAATTCAAAATATTGGCAGCTCTCTTCTACATGGAAAGGTATCTTGTGGCTGTGTACAATTTTATTAAAAAAGAAAAAGCCCCAGAAAATCAAAAGCACTTTATAAAGTCAGCAGAGGCCTTGCTTCTAGGAATTTCTCTGCTTTATGTGCTATGGGTAAGAATGCAGGTGTATACACTGGGGCATTAAAAGAGAAAATTTTCTTGCCCACTGACAAGCATCTCTGTGGCTGAACACCTCCCAGCAGTACCCCTGAAGCAGCTAACACAGTCACTGCCAGCCCCATCCTCGTGCGTAGCTGCCTACTCCCCACCCTGGCTGCTTGGGGAAACAGATTAGAGAACTCGCTGAGCTGAAATATTTTCCAGCAAAAAGGAGGGGGGAAAAAAAAAGAAGCTTATTTTTAGCAGCACCAGCACTCAGTCCAGATTCCTCCACAACCACATGCACGTTTGTGCCAACACAGCACAGAGGGCAGAATAAAAACAAGCGGTCAGCACACAGCTCTGTATGCCAGTAGTGCTTCCAAGAAGTTACTTGTCAAGCCAGGCTCCCTTAGCAGCTGCGATGCTGCTGTAGTCGTGAGGGTGGCACACAGGGCGCTGCAAGGGGCTGCTGCGTTCTGAGTATCTTGGACATCTCCGGATGGGATGAATCAGCCTCTGGCACTGCCTGACTCACTCCTGACTACAGAAGGAGTCTAGGTGACTACATGCTTAATTTTTGGACAGTTAAATTTACATTAAATTAATTGCATGCAAAGTATACCCAGAGAAAGGAAAATTACATCGTTAATTAGAAAAAAAAAAAGAGTTTAAATAGTTTGCTGGTGATGGCTGTACTTCAGAAAGGACGATTTTTGGCAAACAAACTGCTTTAATATCATGTAGATGTTATGAATGTTCTGATAGATGTTTTTTAATGTCTGGGAAAGTTCAAGATGGGCTATAACTGGATTGTCTGTAAACAGTGGGACTTACACACTGATAATTACCAAATAACTATGTAAGAGCAAGGAGTCTGTAGGCTGCATGTGTTACCATCTGTGTAGTCTCCTAGCTGTTTATCTTTTGCTAGTCTTTTGCCCAAAATTCAGCAAATAGAAAGGCTGCCTTCCTCTGGGGGGTGCACTGTGGGAAGCAAGGTCCAAGAGTCCCTGATTTGGAAAATCAGTGAGGTGCTGGCCAACACTGTGATTAATCCTCTCAAAAATGCAATCAGCTGAAATTTAGATGCCAGTCTTTGAAAATGTCATTGATTTGTTTGACTGACAGAGCTGCAGGGTGCTTTGCAAATACAGGTCTTCTACAACTACAATGCTAACAGCCAAATGTAAACTGAGAACCGGGGAGGATGTCGTGGTTTAACCCGGCTGGCAACTAAGCACCACGCAGCCGCTCGCTCACTCCCCCCCCCTCCCTCAGTGGGATGGGGGAGAGAATCGGGAAGGGGAAAAAGGTTAGAGCCGAGGGCTGAGATAAAGACAGTTTAATAAGAGAAAATAATAATAATAGTAATAATGAGAATGATAACAAAATATACAGAATATACAAAACGAATGATGCACAATGCAATTGCTCACCACCCGCCGACCGATGCCCAGCCCGTCCCGAGCAGCAATCACTCCCCGAGCCGCGATCAGTACCCGAGCAGCGATCACTCCCCCCGCGACCGACCGACCCACCAACCCCCCCGAGCATGACGTTCTATGGTATGGAATAGCTCTTTGGACAGTTTGGGTCCTAGCTGTGCTGTACTCCCAGCTTGTTATGCACCTGGCCGAGCAGGAGAAGCTCAAAAAGTCCTTGAGCAGTCTGAGCACTGCTTGGCAACAACTAAAAACATCAGCGTGTTATCAACATTCTTCTAGCACTAAATCCAAAGCACAGCACTATGCTAGCTTCTGTGAAGAAAATTAACTCTATCCCAGCCGAAACCAGGACAGAGGAGTAGCAAATTACAGAGCGCCAAAGTTACCAAGTAGCTTCCCTAAGCCATTTTCTTATTTCTAAATTTTTGCCTTCTCGATTTGTTTTGGCATCTTTAAGAACAGAAGTAGGGTTTATAGTCCGTGACAAAATTGTGTTTTAAGACATGACTGGTAAAAATGAGTATCTGTGATTGAAGAGAATATTTGTCTATAATTTAAGTGTACCTTTAGTAGGTCTGTCAACCTGAGCCTGTGTGTCTGAAGAAGAACAACTACTGCCCGAGGGGTATGCTCTTTCTCTGTGATTTTGCTGCTGGTACATAGGAGGTTTCCCACCCAGCTCTGAGGTAGAAGCATCCTCTGGGAAAGGTGAGGCTGGCTCCCAGGACTCTTCTCAGGGGAGGAGTGCCCTCTATTGCACAGTCTAAGCATCGTTCATGCCCTGAAATTTGCGTAACACCAGCTTCAGCTGCTTTGCAATGGAATTTTTTAGAAGGTGGTAGTATGGAAAGGAAATACATAGAAAACAACGCATTTATTTACCTTCCTTTTGTGTTCTTAAGCGGTGCATTAGACAGAGTGAACAGGGTTAGATCTGAAAACTCAGATCCCTGTTTTTATTTCCATCCGTGTCATGTACTTTTTTTCTTTTTTGAGTTCCTCTTTTAAAAAGTTTCAAACCTGCTTGAACTGGAAACAGCCTGCTACGTCACTTAAAATATCTGACAACAGAACGTAGAACCATTTACCCCTCAGGATGGTCCCATCCTGTGTCCTATGTCTGGCGGCCGCCAAAAATACCACACCACCTTCCTCGCCGGCAACACGCCTCTGCCTGAGTGTTAGGGCTTCTCCTCTGTTCTTTTTATCTCTGCCCAAACCTCCTTAGTTATAATGCCTATTAGAAATCAAATTATTTATAACAGTCATTGAGAATGGGTAGTTACTATGATATTTTGAAGTGGAATCTTTCTTAATTCATTGTCTGTGGGGACTAAAGGAACTTTAGCAGGGACTTAGAGAGGAAACCCAGAAATACCCTGGGTTTGAGTACTTTCACATATCCTATTCTTTTGCATTTTGAAAATAGATGTGTGTCTGTATAAGAACCTAGATATGTTTTATTTCCTTTTCCCTAATCCTTTGCTTGTCGTCTGACCACCGTGGTTTTAAAATTATGAGCCCAGAAACCTCATCTTGGGTCAGCAGGGTCCTTTGCACAAAGTCCTGACAAAGGCTTCTCAGTGATGCTACAGTATAAATATTAAAATTGGTCATCCATGCACTTTTATTGCATTTCTTCACCCAAGGGTCACAGAGCACTTTGCAGAAAAAATATCTGAGTCGATTTTTTAAAAATTGCCGCTAGAAGACTAAAAACAAGACAAGAAGAAAACCAAGAAATTTCTTTAAAGAGCAAGGATAGAGGCACATACATGACTTGTGTCTGTCTTGCCCTCATGTGAAACCGGCATGATAAATCCCAGAATTGAGAGCTGATCAACACAATTCTCCAGCACAGCAGTAAATAGCAGAGCTTCCAGATGAGTGAATTTTTCCATTTCTTTAGTCTCTGGGCTTTTGCTATGAGGAACAAAGACAAAAGATACCAATGAGAAGGACAGTATGGCGTTAGTAACAGTAGTTTAAACTCAGGGTAGCCCTGAAATAGCCTTATTTGCAGCCTTTCATATACTTCCCTAGCTTTGTTTATAGCCTTTCATACACTGTTTATAAGAGGAGCCATGCTCTGCTGATGGCTGCATTCAGGGACAGTGGGAATGTTTAGCTTTCACAAAACAAAGTTGGTCCTCGACCCTCCTACTGGAGATCTGGGTGGACAGGCTGAGAAGGGAATGGATGTGGAAGGCACAAACTGGGTGAAGTGGCCTCACCACGCAGTTTAAGGGGGAGCAGTGTTTCATGAAGGGCTTTATTCTTTGGGAAACAATGGAATGAACGTACCTTTTTTAAAGGAAAAAACATAAATACACATCTTACAAAATCTCAGATGGTGAACCTTTGTGCTCTAATCATTCCTCATTATTACTGTGTAACCTTAACATTTTTATGATCCAAATCCCCTCAGCAGGAGCTGTTACCACCTTAAGATGTTGAAAGTCAAACATGAACTAATATCTGGACGAAGTAAACTATTTTGAACATTCTGTGTTGTTTTATTTTAAATTGCATTTCAAATGTGAAATGGCTCTGATGTACATTTAAGCATCTCTTTTCCTTGCTTACATATGGAATAT
Source organism: Gorsachius magnificus (assembly GCA_034008185.1). Taxonomy (NCBI): domain Eukaryota; kingdom Metazoa; phylum Chordata; class Aves; order Pelecaniformes; family Ardeidae; genus Gorsachius; species Gorsachius magnificus. The sequence goes on from CM067087.1 coordinate 37,436,303, forward strand.
TGCAAAAGCACATCTAGGGAATGGTGGAAATTCACTATTAATCCATGTTAAATCGATCCATTTAGAAAAATGCATAAGAAAGCACCTGTAGAACAATGGAGAAATTCTGAGATTTCTAATGTTTAGTAAGCCATTAGACAATCCCTCCAAACCCTATACTCACAAAACAGGTATTTCTTTTATAACACCAAGCACAACTGGAGTCTGAGATGATGGAGATCCTGAATGTCATGGCAAAGGCAGCATTAACATCCACTAACGAAGTCTTCATTTGGCTGCTATACCTACCACTGGATTTGTGCCATCTGTAAAACCCTTGAATAAACATATTCTAGGTCTGCAGAATATTATAGTCCAATCTGTAAGCATGCCAAGGAAATACATCAGACAATGCCTGTTTGCATGATTAACGGGGTAAGACACGGCCATGTTCTATGAAAATTAATGAGGTTTAGATGCAGTTATGCTCCAAATGACTGGATTTTTCATGAGCAACTTTACAAGTGTTCAAAAAAATGCATACTTACTATAACCTCTCTGAAACTGTTACCATTTGTCCTTTTTTGTCGTTTTTGTTGAAGAAAATATTATAGTAATTTACAGTTGGAACATGAAATTAATTTCACTTGGACAGAAAATATGGGTCACTTTTCAGTGGAGGTTTAGTAGGTGTCTGTTAGTAGCACATTAGTAAAACAAACAAAAATAACATAGATTTAATATATTTGTTTCTTGATGTCCCTGTCTCTTGCAGTAAGTTGTTCAATGCAATGTGTATTGAAATGTATTGTCCTTTGTAAGAGGACACGGCTCTCCTTGTGCATAAGACTACAGCTAGAAAGCCGAGTGTGCGAGTGGCAGTCTTTTTTGTGACAGCTACGTGTATAGGCCATGAGACTGGAACATTGCTCCTTTCAGCCTAGACCCTTTTCTTTGCCTAACTGAGTAATCTCTCAGAATGCAAGACTACCAGGTGCACAGTCTTGCATTAAGGATTTTCACAAGAATTTCTGTTATGAGGTCGGGAGCAGAGGGTGGAAGAGAGCGTTCAGGGGTGGCATGACTCCAGTGTTATGAACCATGAGTAATGCAAAGCGCTATGATGCAGCAGGACCAGTATTTTCAGGAGATATAAAGAAGTATTAGTACTGCCACATAAGGCATCAATAAACCTCAGATAAGGCATGGTGCATGTTTCTAGTCGTTTGTGTTAAAAAACATGCATGGGTACTGAAGACAACTAGTGGGGTGATCATGGGAATAGAAATTCTGGTTTACAAGAGCTTAAAAGGATTGCGGACTGTGATTACTCTCTGTAAATACATATGAAGAGTAGATACCAGGGAGAGACAGAGCTATTTAAGTGAAAGGATAATACTGGGCCAGGGTCAAAGGCATGTAATTTCCCCTAAGCCAGGCAATTATGATAAAGTTTCTAACTTCTGGATGGATGAAGATGTGAAACAGCTTTCACATGAGATAATGGCAGAGGCACACTAAATTATTTCAAGAAGCAGCGTGCTGAAATCATGGTAGGAAAAAAACACAGCAAAGGAGCGATTCTGAATATTTTCAATATGTTTACTAGCCTTCTTCTACCATTTATAATAACTAACTTACCTAATTAATCTCACTGTTCAGGGCTTTTGATGGTCAGTATGACTAAGAAGGAATTGAATTCCTCCCTTTACTTCTAAAACTTTTTTTCTCCTTCCTTTTAATTAAAAAAAAATAAAATTGCTACAGCTTGAGATAGGAATCTGATAATATCACTAAAAATAATAACTAATAATCTGTATAATAAACTAAAAGCATCATTTTTCCTTTCTTTTCAAACTTGGAATCAGTGATAGAAGTGGAGATGTACGAATTAAGTATTTTTACATAGAGAAAATCAGACAATGTCTCTTTCCAGTCAACAGGCACTAATAAAATACTTTTTTAAATGTTTTACTCATTTTTATCTTTTTAAGAAATCGATGATCCATATTTTGAGTCTAAACAACGTGAGAATAATCTATTACACAGAGTCCGAATGCTAAATATATGGTGAAAAAAGATTCATTGTGAGATAGCTGTGACAGATGATTACAACAGCATTCTTGAAAGAAGAAATAACACTTGCAGCTCTCATAGGAAAAAGTGACTTATTTGGAAACAAAGGAAGATGCAATAGCTTTTCCTCTGCGCCATCAGCAGCTTCTGTCCAGGAGAGAATTAACTCAAGATATTAATGTGTGTTACAAAAGCTCGCGGCTGGAATGTTTCTCTAAAGCCTGCTGGTTTGCTCCTCTTATATATCTCCTCTTATAACCATATACTCACTCAGCAAATGCATGTGCCAAGCCAGTACACTCTGGGCTTACATTGGCTTAGAATTAAGAAGGAAACCACTGTCTGGGACATTAAGAAGCACTACAAGTAGCGAGCTGCTCTCCCTGGATTTTAGTGTTAACACAGTGCCCACAGCCCATCCTGATTCAGCCGTTGGCATCGACCTTAATCACTGCACTTCATTCAACTCCTTCATTAAACTCTATTAATAATAATAAAAAAAAAAGAGGTATGTGAAGGATTCAGCTTCCCTCAAGACTTTAGGCCGACATTCTTTCCCTGCTGATCTAAAGGGAAAGAAAAACATATCGAGAAATAATTTTTAAAACAACTGTATAAAAAGTCTGGCCTCCTGTTCCTTTGGGGATTGCAAATCCCTCTGCTGTGTGAGAGTCCTGGATACACATTTCTCCCATCCTGCTGCCTGATAAACTAAAATGGCTCCAAAGGCAGCATTTTTTGCAGCATTCCTTTTAGTCAGTTAAGGAGATACCGATGAATTCCAGTGAGAATATTCAAAGCTGAGAATGCACATCTCCTTTAGCTCTGTTTTGCAAATGATTGGCAAAGACAGATTCTGAATATCCACAGTGGCAGCAGCTGGGCCATAAATCAGAAATACCTTAGGTTTTACCAAAAAAAGGTCTCCTAGGCAAGCAAAATAGCTGTGGCCTTACAAAATTCTGCCCACTGCTACCAATATTAGAACGTAAGTTGCTCATTTGGAAAAAAAAAAAAATATATATATATATATGAAAAGAAGGAAAGAGAAGGAAAGGAAAGAGGAAAGGGAAGGAAAGGGGAAAGGAAAGGGGAAAGGGGAGTAGAAAAGGAAAAGGGAAAGGGGAAAGGGAAAAGGCCTTGAAAAGCTGAAGTAATCTTGGTTTTGGCTTAGAGATGCAGTTTAGGTTTCATCCTGACTAGAGAAAGACTTTCTGCTCCTGCTTTCTGAGACTGTGCTGATGAGACCCCAGGAGAACTGAGTGCAGGAATGAAAGACATGGTGCTACTTTTAGCTATTTGTCCATCTGGGACTAAATCTGTGTGGGACAGGAAAAGATAAGATGTAGGGAGCATTTTTTGGCTGTGGCTTCTCTACTGCTGGGAAAGAGAGTGATTTGACAGATAGTTCATTCTCCTTTCTCTGAGCAGAGGTTCCAAACACACATTTGATACTGTTAAACTGAGTAAATTACTGAGCATTGCTTTACTTTCTACCTCTTCCTTAAAGTAGAAGCCAACAGAATAATTTGGAGAATTCATAACATCCCATCCCTTCTCTGCTCCTACTTCCTAACAGTTTCCTCTCTCTAAGAAAAAACTCTGCTTATACATGCTTACAAGGCATTGAGTGATTCTGCCCTGGCCCAGCAAAGTACAGACAGACTTAATTCTCCTCCTGCATCGGGATCTAATTCCTCAGTCCAGGTTCAAGCTCTCCAAGCCCAGCTGGTGACAAGATGATAGCAGATTTTGTGCCCGTGATCCAGTTTTTCATAAAAGGACTCTGGGCCCACATTCAAATGCAGCTTAAGACACTTAGGAACAAAGTTACAGTGAAAGTCCGGATAGCCAGGGCACATTCCATATTGGAGTAAGTTCCTAAATCACTTAAAGCGCCCTGAAAATGCACCTGGATTTCTGGCTGTGTGAGGGAAGTGACAGAAATCAGGAGTAAACGACCCTGCTGTGTGAAAATATATGTGCTCCTACCTATTCTTATTTAGGAAAACACAGGAATGGGTGACTTCATTACATAGATTTGAACTTAAAATACATGTTTTCTGTCACCGAGGCAATATCGGGAGTAAAACAAATGTTGAGATGATTCACTAATTCAAGTTGAGAACGGAGGAAGACAGGCAGGGCCCGGAGACCCCTGGACGCCCCAACAGCACCTCCCCGCTGCCCCCTCGTAGGGCTCCTCGGCTCGTTCCACCTCCGCAGCCGGTTCTCGCCGCCGGGCTGCGGCCCCGCTCCCCCCGCCAGGCCTCCCCTGAACCTCGGCGCCCGGGATTTACCCCCCGCTCCACTGCGGGCGGCAGCAGGCCCCTGCCCACAGCGGCTGGGCCGGCGGTTCCGGGGCTGGGCACCCCCCTGCCCGCCCGCCCGGCCCCAGCCCCAGCCCCAGCCCCGGCCCCGGCCCGCTGCGGCGCTCACCGGGACGCGGCGGCGGCCGTCTCCATGGCGACCACCACGCTCCGGGGCCTCGCGGGGCTGCCCAGGCGGGTGACTGCACGGCGGGGCTGGGGCCGCCCCTCCCCGGATCGCCACCGGAGAAGAAAGGGGAAGCGGGGAACGGGGCGAGGGACGGCGCTGGGGGCCGATGTACCAACCCCACCAGCGCCGCCTCGGCTTCGCCCGCTCAGGCGGTGCTGGCGGCCGCCCGCGGCGGGTCCTCCCCGGCCCATATCCCGGAAGGCAGCGCGCGCCTTCTCTCTTTCGCCGCCATCTTGGTTCGCCGCCGTGGGGGTGAGCCGGGGAGCGGCGGCGCAGGGTGAAGAGCGGGGGGAAGTTTCCCTCGCCATGGGACCGTCGGCGGGCGTGAGGCTCCCAGGGAGTTGCGGATGGCTCCGTGCGGAGCGGGTAGAGGGCGGGATGGCGCCGATGTGCGGCGGATGGTCCCGGCCGCAGGTTGGGGCCCGCAGCTGAAGGGGGGGCTGAGGCGCCTGGAGCGTCGCGTTCTCTGGGGAAGCGGAGGGGTCCCCTTCCCTCTCCCGTGAGACCGAGCCCGTCCTGGGGAGGCTGGCGGCCCCCGTGCCCTCGCCGCCGTGCTGTGGGTGGCCCCCGGCCGGGAGGATGTTCTGGCCCCCGGAGTGGGCCTGCGGTAGCTCCCGCTCCCTCGGCTGGACAGAGGTGCCGGCCTGGGAGGCTCATGGCTTGTGTGTCCTTTCTAGGCCTGCTGGGACCAGGGCTTCAGGAGGACACCATGCCGGGAGGTGAGTGACCTGCCCTGCTGAGATGGCTCCTTGGCTTGCTGTTGCAGTGTACTTTTGACAGGCCTTGCAAACTGGGCATTTCTGAGAATGTTTTGTTAAAGCTGCGACCAATGATCCGTTTTCCTGTGGCAGCTCTCAATTTCCAGGACAGTTCCTCTGCCCGGTTTCATGCTGGGCCCTCTGTTAAACGCTCGCAGTTGTGTCTCTTTCCTGAAGCCTCTTCCTTAAACTGGTGGTAGCCATTCATATGGCGTGCCACGCTTTCCCGGGCCTGTTAGTAGATGCGGGATATTAATGAGGGTTTTGTTAGCACAGTGTTTGTGAACTTTCAGTGTACAGTAGAGTCTTTGACATGCTGTTTCCTCAAGTAAGGAAGCTACTATGACATCGAGTTTTCTTAGCAAGGGGGATTGAGGTGGTAAATGGTGGAGGGATTGAATTTGAATCACTGCGTTTTGTCATAATATTTATCTGTGGAGTTTATCTTCTGTTGTGTACTTGTGGAAGGTAGAGCTGGATAGCTTCGTGTAATACTGCTGTATTATGGGACAGTTGCTGGATGCAGTGGAGACAGTCGTGTCGTGTACATGATGTATGGAATGAGCTTTATAATTGCTTTACTTGCCTAGTACAGACAGGTCTTTGTTGTGAATAATTGTTGAGAAATTTGTGTAATGTCACTTGTCCAGGGTGCATGGGGTTGTCTCTGTGGCTGTCCCCATAGACTGCAGTTAATTAACAGCAGTTAGTATCTTCTCCTATAGCAGTTACTGCAACACGGGAGACTCAGTTTATGTGGTGTACAGAAAAAGAGTCGTATTTACTCATCTCAGAGTCTGTGTAGGCTGTAGTGTCAGAATTTTATAACAAGAAGAAAGATACAAAGTTCTCATAACTACTTCATGTCCCAGTTACTTAGCTTTCCTCTGTTGACTGAATGTAAGGATTTGCAGTAATCAAGTAAAAGCAAAACCAGTGGGTTTTTTCCTCAGCTAAATTTCTGCTGGTGTCAGAATAGTTTCTGCTGAAACAGAGCGTTATTTGTTTTTACATTTGATACTTCGAAGTGAATTCTAATTTGTAAATGTTTTCCATGCCTTTAGGCTGTGGTGCAAGGCCATTTTTGCTGGCTACAAACGCGGCCTCCGAAACCAGCGGGAGCACACTGCGCTTCTGAAAATTGAAGGTGTTTATGCCCGTCAGGAGACAGACTTCTACTTGGGCAAGAGGTGTGCTTATGTATACAAAGCTAAAAAGTAAGTAGCTTTTTATTGTTATGCTAAATTAACCAGCTGTATATCAGCTTTTGCAAATGTCAGGATGTGAGCAGTCTGTTTATAGGCTTTTTGTTAGGACAAAAATTAATTGGGCTCAATTTATCAATAGAGTGTCCATGGAGTACTGTGTAGACCAGTTTCCTGGGTTGGTTTCATTTTTAAAGCCCTTGGTTATTTTTCCTTTAATTGGCCTACGTGTTCTTAATTCAGATCATGAAATTGTGTGAAGTAATCATTCACTGCTATAAATGATATGTTAGAGAGCAAATGGGATGAGAAATTTTGCCTTAGACTGGCAAAAACTGAAGGCAGCTTGATAGAGTACATTGAAATGAGGTGGATTTGTGTCAAGTTGAGCTATGAGGTGTTGAGTTACTTTAATAGCAGAATTATTGTGTGAAGCCTGGAGGAATTCATATCCTGGCTTTTGTGTGCCTGTGTCAAAGCACTGTTGCTTCTGTGCTGGCCTTGGTGGAGGTTACTCTTATTTTTTTATTGAGTGTAGTTGTTTAGAGTTCAGATACAGGAGTTCAGAATTGCCTTGAATAAAATTGGTAAGACTGTTAACTTGACCACCATCATTCCCAAGATGGTATATGGCTTTTCTGCTAAAACAGTTTTCTGCAGTCTTACACCAATGGTTGAAACTGATGAGGTTTTGGTTTGATCATCTTAGCATTAGTGTTTTCCAAATTTAAATTTTGTGACTTACTTGTACTTCTCTGCTGGAGCTACTGATAAATTACAAGCTGCAATATGTACTTTATTTGGAAGGTATAGTGGAAATCCCAGCACTAGCAAATTTCACAGCTAAATAAATGGAATGTGGTCCAACTAAAGATAGCTTGGAATAAGGTTACAGAAGTGCCTTTAAAGAGGCTGCAATGTCTGCCCCATCACTTGTCAGTCCCGTGTGGAGCTGTGGCTGGCATACTCGGCAGCTCTTTTCCTCTCTTTCCTCAGCAACACGGTAACCCCCGGTGGCAAGCCCAACAGGACACGAGTGATCTGGGGCAAGGTAACCCGTGCCCATGGGAACAGCGGCATGGTTCGTGCCAAGTTCCGCTCCAACCTTCCTGCCAAGGCCATTGGACACAGAATCCGGGTGGTACGTGAATTTATTTTAGCAACAAGACACTTATTGGCAGTTTTTGGGGTGTGTTTTGAGCCCACGGAGTATGAGGGAAAACTTGAACTATGGTTTTGTTCTGTTGCTGTTGTGTCTTCAGTGTGGCTCTTTGGTAAGTGCTCCTTTTGGAGCTAGGAGAGGTTTATCGCTGGCTCCTTGTGCTGAGCGGGTTGTCATCAAGGGTTTTGTATGCTTGCTCGGGTGGTCTGGAAAGGCTCTTCGAGTTCCAGTACTCTTCCTCAGTTGCTTTCTAAAGCTATCTTGATTTCCCTGGAGCTTGTACATATATTTTTGCACCCTTCTACTCCAGTTCCTACGTGTTGACAGATTTATCTCCTACCTACCAAATCTTTTAACTGAGGGCTGTGTTGTAGGACCTGTTTTAGCCACAAGGCTTCAATGACACTGCCCCATTAGGTCCATCACCTGGAGTTTTGGTGCAGTATCTTCCTAGTGATGTTACTACACTTTCACATTCTTGCACCTCTTCTGTGTAAATGTGGGGGGGGTGTGTGTGTCATTTTTATAGTAGTTGAAGAGATCGATGATCTAGATCGTAACTGCAAAACCTGTGTTTAAAATAGTACAGTCCAGTAACAGGATTTCTAATGTGATTCTACTTTTGTCTTTTACAGATGCTGTATCCATCTAGGATCTAAATTTTTATTGGAAATAAAATGGAGAATCTGTTTAATTTTTGTACATTTCTATTTTTTACCCCCTCCACCTATTTTGAGGGATTTTCTTCTTTTTCAGTAGCATATCAGGATTAACAGCATGGGGATGGAGTAGTGACATAAGCTGGATGATGAAATGGAGGTTCAGCCCGTGCTTGGCAAGGCATTTGTAGAGCAGACTACATCTTAAAGATAAGTAACTGGTAGCCTTTTCTGTGACCTGTCTGTGCCTCCCATCATGGAATCTGGATGGTTTGCAGGGCTAAACAGTAAATGTTTACAACCTCATAAAGTGTGCACACAGGCTTTATGTAGAATGTGAGAAATACTTCCTTGCCTACCTACTAGAGGGAGACTTACTCCTGTTTCTCTTGTACTCGGCAATGACTGCTGTTACGGCAAAACTATGTAATGGGACACTGAATGCTGGTGGGTGTAAGTCCTAGCTCACGTCTAAAATGGCTGAGACCATGTGTACCTGGGCAGCATGCATGCCTGCAGCATCTGCTCTGTGGAATCTATTCAGGCAAGTTTTCATCACACAGCTCTGCAGTCCCTGAGTGTTAATACTTGCCAGTTTCCTGGCCAGTATCACAGTATGCGGTGGGGGGTGATCATAGAATCATAGAATGTTTTGGGACCCCTAGAGGTCATCTAGTCCAACCCCCCTGCAGTGAGCAGGGACACCGCTAACTAGATCAGGTTGCTCAGAGCCCTGTCCAACCTGGCCTTGAATGTTCCCAGGGATGGGGCCTCCACCACCTCTCTGGGCAACCCGTTCCAGTGTTTCACCACCCTCGTTGTAAAGAATTTCCTCCTTATATCCAGTCTAAACCTACCCTGCTTCAGTTTAAAACCATTACCCCTTGTCCTGTCACAGCTGGCCCTACTAAAAAGATTGTCCCCATCTTTCCTATAGGCCCCCTTTAGGTACTGAAAGGCCGCAATCAGGTCTCCCCGCAGCCTTCTCTTCTCCAGGCTGAACAAGCCCAACTCTCTCAGCCTGTCTCATAGGGGTGCTCCAGCCCTCGGATCACTTTTGTGGCCTCCTCTGGACCCGCTCCAACAGGTCCATGTCCTTCCTGTGCTGAGGACTCCAGAGCTGGACGCAGTACTCTAGGTGAGGTCTCACCAGAGCAGAGTAGAGGGGCAGAATCCCCTCCCTTGACCTGCTGGCCACGCTTCTCCTGATGCAGCCCAGGGTAGGGTTGGCCTTCGGGCTGCCAGCGCACATTGCTGGCTCCAGCTTTTCATCCATCAGTACGTGCAAGTCTCTCTCGGCAGGGCTGCTCTCGATCCTTTCTTCTTCAATCCTCACATCAAACTGGTGTATCGCTTTCATGAGTTCTTTAAGGTCTGTTGAACAAGAAGGTGGTGAAAAATGAATTTAAAGATTCTTGCAGTGCAAATCTCAGAGTTTCTTGGTATGTCCCTCAAGAATACTGGGTAGTTTTAAGGGAGGTTTCGGGCAGCTGCAGGTTGGCGTGGTTGATGTCAGTCCCCAAATGACCTGTCAATACCCTGGGCACAGGTGATGCCATTGATTCCATGTAGTTGTTCAGTCATTCAGAAAGCATCCCTAGGCATCGTTGAGGCCTTCCCTCGGTCCCACTGATGTGCAGGTCTCATTCCCCAGGGGTGGGAGCTTCCTGAGCTGGGGCTTTGCTTGTCTCCTGCAGTGGGCTGGTGTGTCCTAGCAAATCCTCTTCTCTCTGAAGGAGGTGGAGGAGTCAGGTGGAATACACATCGAATTTTAGGCAGTCCTAGGCATTACCAGAGGAAGGAGGAAACGTAGTGGGCAAATTGGACTGTTAACAGCAGGTTGGTAGGACAGGTCCCTGCCATGTAGTTGGATTCTGCTGATAAGAAGGTAATAAGCACTCTTGCAGTAAGGTGCCCAAAAATATGTAGTGATCCCTTTTCTCTAATCTTTTTGTACTGTACCAGGCTGCTGAGGTATAAAGCCTGTTCCTGGGAAGTCCAAGATCAAATAGCCTATGGCTATGATTTTTGAATCTTTGTGTCAAAACTCTGCTATTTCCTTTCACGTTCATTTGGTCCCAGCAAACCCAGTGTGCTCGAAGGTGGTAGCTGCCGGGAGCAGCAGGCATAGCCTGTTCCAAGGCCTGTGCGGTGCGAGTGCCTTTCCTACAGGAAGGCCCTTCTGTTCTGTTCCCCAGCAGTGCAATAAAATGACTTGTGTGGGTGGAAGCTATGGCATCAGAGCAGCCTGCTGTCTGCTCCTTCAGGGACCAAACCACCTGGGAGCTCCTCAACCTGCTGGATGTGGCAGGGAGGTGGAAGGGATGGATGCTAGTGATGGAAGTGGATGATGACAATGTGAGAGCTCGCTTGGTGCTGGTGGATTTTGTCTGGAACCTGTGTGGTGCAGCTGATGTCAAGGCTAAACTACAGTAGGTGCAGAGGATGGAAAAGGAGGAGGAGTTCAGCCACATCTGGTTTTTATGCTGTGGCAAGCCACTGTGGTGAAGCAGCTCATGCAGTGGGATCACCTGGATGAGGTCCTCTGGGATGCGAGGAACCTCCTTCCCTGTTTGCTGGCTGTGCTGGTGCTTGTGGTGATCCACCCAGAACCCCCAGGTGCAGCTGGACCTGGCAGTGGGAGCGCTTAGGAGAATGCAGGGTCTGCTGGATGGGGCCTGGCAACTGGTGGTGGAGGCAGCGATCTGCAGCCCAGGCCAGCCTGGCGGTATCCTGGAGGCAGAGAGAGCTGTGTGTAGAGCACCAAAAGAAGTCTTAAACTGCTGTGAAGGTATCCTGGGACATAGCTAAACACAGGGGTGAGGGACAAAGAGGTTTTTTGGAAACAAAAATGTGCTCAGGGTGGTTGATGGAAGGGTCCAAAGGACTGTGTAGACCAAAGTAGTGCTTGGTGGCTGGGTTCAGATACGGGAGGAAGATAAGCTGGACCTTGCAAGCAGTGTGAGCTAGAAATGAGAGTGAGGGCTGAAGTGCTGGGATGGACAATGTGAGTCTGAGCCAACTGTGTGTCCTCTTCCAAGTTGGATGGTGGTGGCTCTTGCTCCTAGCCCCAAAACACATGTGGCTATGGAGATGCTGCTCGGTGTAAGAACTGCAGTCCTGACACCACCACTGGGGCTTTCCGTGATTGTGTTAACAGCTCTGCGGTCTCACTGACCCTGTGTTCTTCATGGGAGGGATGTGCTAACTTCTTTGGGTGAGCCATTGGTCAAAGTTTTGACTAGAATGATTCCTCCTGTTCTCTCATGTGCGTTTCCTCCCCTAGAAGTCAATGCCCAGGACCCATTTATTGTTTTGTTCCCAGAGTTCAGTTACTGCTGTGCTCTGCCTGAATATACGTGATGCAAGGTATCGAAGTCATCTGGAGAATTAATTCCCTTGGGCAGTAGAATCTTGCAGGTTGGTTTTAGTACTGCTCACCTGGATGTCCCTTTGTAGAAATTCTTCCCTCCTGGTGCCTTGCTTGTCTGCCCAGTCCTGCACGGACGTGATTCAGTATGTGGCTGCTGCCAGAAGGGGACACTGCTCTTTCAGTATCATGCTGTCCTTGCTACAAAGCTCGGATTTCTTGGCTGCGTTGGCTGAACAATCTGACCCAGGAAACTTCTACCAAAAATCACCGAGTTTCTACTTTGCCTGAAATGCCTTGCTCAAATATCAAAATGTCCCCATGAAACCAGCTGTCAGCAGAGAGGGAGAGCAGGCCAGCTGCCTCTGGATTTTTAGACTGTCCCAAAACTGAGATAATGAAAGAAACCCAGAGGTAAGACCTAAGACCACTTTTTCCCAGGAGAATGTGCATGTAGGGGTCTTTGGTAGTTCTCATCAGCACAAAGCTCCTAAAATCCCCCAGGGTTAGGTGCTGCAGACAGGCTGAAGGTCTGTCTCATGTTGCAGTGCTATTTGCCATTAGTGCATTGGCCTTTCTTGAGCTACTGTCCTCACACCAGAATAGAAGGGTCCAGGATGAGCTGTCTGAACTTCTTACACTGATCCATGGGATCCTTCCCACCTACCCTGATGGAAGGACCTGGGGGTGGTTTTGGACCTGGGGGTGGTTTTGTGCCTGGCGTGCTCTGCAACTCACTATTTCACAGGCAGCCGCTCCAGGAGTGCCTGGTAGCTCAGTGTGGTGCGTTTGGGCATGCGACACCTTGCCGTCATTCATGCTATGCTTTCATGCTTGCTGCCTGAGCAGCCCATGAGTGTCCTGTCCCTTCAACACGATGGGTGAAAGAAGCTTGATGTATGTTGACCCAGACTCCACTGAGATCTGTAGATCAGGGTCTGAGTGCTGGCTGACGGGGGTGTCAGCACAGCTCTTGTGGGAAGACTGAGAGTGGCGTGGGCTGAACCTGCAGCAAGTATAGGGCTCAGAATCAGCTGGAGTGAGGATGGTCCTGATCTGAGCCCTTCTGTAACAGGAAATCCATCAGGATCCTCTTCAAACTAGAGGCACTGCAAGTAAAACAGTATATTCATGTTCGCTCATATAACAGCTGAACTCATTTCACATCCTCTCTCGGCATGGCAAGGCGCTATGGTCAGCTGCACGTTTTTGTGTTAGGAATTTATGTGTATTTCTTTGCCATTTTTTTTTTTTACAGATCTAGTGTCCACCTAAGATTTTAACTATCACCAAATGAAGTATTAAAAACCTGGTATTTATTTCATTTCCGTGTGTGTGTACCAAAAAGCTTTAAAGCTGTACATCAGAGACTATGAAACTCCTGCTGAAGCTGCAGGTTGTGCAATACAGTATGGAAGGGGTGGGATTTGAGGGTGTTACAGAGCCTCTGAACCAACATTTCTCAGGGAAAGGATCCTCTGGGTTATTTTTCAAATATGGGTTCATTCCACATCCTTAAGGACAGTGTGGCTTTGCAGAGCAAAACCACCGTGCTGTAGGTGTTTGGGTGGTGCTGGTGCTTGGCAGCCTCTTAGGTGAGGTGCTGGTTCTGTGAAACAGCTGTCCTCTCTAACACACTGGACCCAGTTGCTGTGTTGTGGAAGAGACTTTCCATGAGGAATTGGGCATCTTAAGATAAAATCCCCCTTTCATTAGAGAGGACAGTTGTTTGGGTTTTTTTTTTTTTGGATCAAGCTAAAACAGAAATAGTTCCCTTGAGTCAATGCAAGATGCATACAGTTCAGGCTGTGAGTGCAGAAAGTTTGGGTTTAAGAGACTCCTGATCAGCACATTAGGACTTCCTTAAAGTAAGTAGCCACAATGCGGTCCTGTGCTTCAATTATTTCCTGTAGCATCTGAAACATGGGGTTACCCATCCGAGTCCAGGCACAATCCATGCAGCAATTGAGTTTCTCCTCTGGCAGCATGCTCATGCTGTGTCCAGGCACTTCTGCGTGGAGTGATGTATGGCACTGCCAAGTGCTGCTGGTGAAAGGGGAAGCTCTGAGGCACATGAAGTCCTGGCCAGGACCTGGGAGCACAGGGATGCCCTGCAGGGGCAAGTGATAGAGCCATAGGGATGCGTGGCTGGAATGGGGAGGAGTATGGTCACCCGGACAGCCGAGGAGGAGAGGAGGCAGATCGCCATGGGCTAATACAGGAGTCTCGGAGCTCCCTGCTCTGTTGTCGTGACAGCTCCCCCAACCTGCTGCAGTCCAACAAAGGCAAGTAATGAGAGATCTGCTCGTCAAATGTTGAACGCCTTTCTTTTGACTAACGCAGGGTTGGTGAGTTTTCATGTGATAGCTCTGCTGCCAGGCTAGCAGGAGCACTGTGATCAGGCAAAGCAGGACCAAGCAGCTGTGGCCTGAAACCTCTCCAGCCAGCTCAGCTAGACCTCAAAGAGGAGATGCACCAGCAAAGATTAGGAGCATCGCTGCATGGCCCAGAAGTCTGCCAAGGGCAACAGGTCTTTTCCCAGGACAGAGGGGAACAACCTGCTCTGCTCCGCTGGCATCACATGCTGTGAGAGCGGCAGGGAGCGGCTGTCCTGTGGGCTCCTGGCATACGAGCATCTGAGTACCACCTCTGGAAGATCATCTTGGTCAAGACAGCACCTGAGCCAAGCTTTGCCCATTTCCAAAAAAACCCTGCTCCTCACTGATCTGGCCCATCATGCCCACGTGCTAGGGCAAAGTCCAACTGCCCCTTGGTGCCCTGTAGGGTACCAGAAGGGTACCTTGCCAGATGGTTTATCTGTGGCCTCTTTCAGGACTCAACAGTGTCAAACCAGGCAGATCCAAACCAACCTCCTCTGCCTATCGAAGCAACTCCAGCCTGGGAAGCTGGTGGATCTGCCCTTTGTCTTTATAAAGGGAGCGGTTCTGAGAACCTGGGGGCTTGGCCCGTGCCAAGAAGGGGTTTTGTGGGAAGGAGGCAGGAGGATGCAGGAGGGAGTGTGAGGGAGGCAGGAGGGGCTGTGTTTTGAGTGCAGTGGTCCCCAACCACAGGTCTTCAGTTTGGTGGGGTCTGGGGTAACTTTTAAGAGGCTCTGCAAAGGCTAAGTACATAAAAAGGTGGACTGCTGGTATCAGAGACACGTGTGTACTGGGAAAAAGTGGAGGCTGGTGGCTGTGAACAGTTAGTCCTGAGTCCTGTTGTCAAATCAAAGGCAAGGGTCCATCTGAGGCTCTGGCAGGACAGCCGGAAAAAGGCCAGAAGAGGCTGCTTGGTCGCCAGCCAGTTTTTTAACACCTTCCCAGTGGAGAAGCAAAGAGCAGAGCAGGCTGAGGCTCAGCCTCCATCGCTCTCCAAGGGGACATGCAGAGACATCCCTTCTAGTGCATGATCAGGACTGCCCCAACACCGCAAGCTCTCCACACATGGCCCTGGGCCAGGTCTCCATCCTCCTCTTCAGAAATACCTTCCTATGCCCCTCTGCCATCCAGAAAGGGATGGTGACTCGAGGAAACTTACGGAAACATAGGACAACTGCAGAGATGGGCACAATGAGGCACTGCTTTCAAAGGGAATGGGATTTTGGAGAGGAGAGTCAGGGAAAGGTTTGAGGCTCCCCATCAGGAAGTCAGGCTGTGTCCGAGCCATGGGGCAGTCAGGGACTTCCCAGCTTTATTTGCTTACAGGGTGTAATCTCCGCTGAGCGAAGCTCAGAGGGGTGTGATGGCTTGGATGGATCCAGGCCAGAGCTGAGTCGGTGCAGGCTGCAGGGGACCAAAACTGGGGCTATCTCAGCGCTCCCCAGAAGTGGCTGGGTCTGGGGCATGGGGAGCTGGGACAGAACAAAGTGACCATCCAGTTTGGATTCAGTTGTGACTGAACTTGTCCCAAGAAGGATCCATGTCTGGTTTGATGCAGTTCAAGCTTCAGTGGGTGAAAAATGGGGAGGGGTCTGGGTTCAGGGGCTAGAAAGGTTGAGGGGAGCTTTGGAGAAGGTCAGTGGAGGCAATGGGAAGAGCCATGGAGGATTAAACAGGACACAGACACTAGAAGGGAATCAGTGGGACTGGGATGTTCGGGGGAAGGGGATAGGTGAGGTTTGGGTATTTTCTTCCCTTGCAGTTACCTCCTCTGCTACTTCTTTGGGGCACCCAAGAAGATCGCCATGGATGAAGAGCTCAGTGAGTGCTGGTGTCCCACAGCAATGCTCCTGGTGGCAGCTGGTAGCACTGCACAGGTAAACCAGATGCTTTCCATCCAGTAACCATGATGTGTTTTTCCAAAGCAGCAAGTGGAAGCAGGTTTGAAGAACAGGTCTGTGAAAGAGCACTTGTGCAAAGGTTTGCTAAGGCTTAGCTTGTCAGCAGCCAGTTCCCGCTCCAGGTGCCCCTGTGAGCACCGAGCCTGCTGAGAGGAAGAGTTTAAGGAGCTGGGCTGCATCACTGGAGACAGGGTCTCAGAGCTGCTCCCATAGACTCCCTCATGCTCATTTAGCCTCTCTGCACTCCTATCATCAAAACAGACATGAGAATCCTTTTCCTCCATCCTCTTTCTAGTCTCTAGTCAGAAGAGAGGTTAGTCTTGGCAAATACATTTCTTAATGGGCCTAATCCAATGGACCTTTGATTTTGTTTAGACTTCAAAGCACTGCTAATACACATGATAAATTTATTTCTCTGAACAAAGCATCTTCTCTTCCTCATTTGAAGTCCAAAATGAGCAGATGTTGTGTTTGCTCTGAAGGGCATATGTAAGATATGTGATTACCCTCATTTAGGGCTATCTGTAGAGATTTTCTACAAATACAACTGTCAGATGGATGTTTGAAGAAGCGTCAGGCCTTGTAAATACATCTGTGTTTTTGCTCGGATGACTGCCAGAGCTCTGAAGTCGCTTTTGTCAGGGACTACAAATACTGCTGAGCTCATGACTGCCTCTGAACTGTTTGAGCTGTACCTCCTTAAGTAACAGAAAGGAAGATAAAGTTGCATTTGCTATTAGATCTTACCTCTGTTAATTAGTAAAGAAATGTAAACAAGGCTGTTTGGGTATTGTGGGTGACATTCACCTTTCCAACCAGCCTCTGCTGGCAATGGTACATGTGTACCCAAAATTAACTAGAGACTTGCAGAGGCTGTGAAGAACAGCTCTGTCTGGTCCCAAATATTAATTTTTAGAGGCTGTGCTGACAGTTTAAACATCGGGGCCACTGCAGAGAAATAGTCAGTGGTGCTCCTTCTGAGCTGAGTTAGGAAGATCATTTCAATTTTTTCTGTACCTTCTCTGCAGGAATCATCTTCATAAATTTGGGGAATTGTCTGCTTGAAAACCCACTTCCCGAGACACCTTGGGGTCTCTGTGCGAGTCACTGGCACAGCACTGCTTGAAAAGAGCCCTGCGAGACCCATGCTGTAATGGTCTTTGCACGTCAGACGGGGTGTAACTGTCACCACCACACCCCAGGCTGTGCTGGCAGCTCGTGGGGAGTTTAAACATGCTGTGGGTCTTGTCGCCATTTGCGGGGAGCACCCTGCCTCCTTAGAGCCAACTTCAACAGACCTGTCTGTCTTTGGCTTGTTCCATGCAGGAAGCAGCCAAAGTTGCCCTTCCCTCTTCCCAGAGACCTTCTGCTTGTGACTGGCTTATGAACAAATCTGTGTGTGGGCTGTACCCAAAATTCTGTAGAGGGGCAAAGTATGAGCAGAGAAACCCTGAGGTGAGGGCTCTGGGGACCAGCACCCGCTCCTGTCCCCTCCTGCTGCCACTGGCTCAGCTCATGGTGCTGATTACACCCCAGGCTTTTCTCCATGGGACCATGAGCAGGTTTGTGAGCTGGTGAGAAAAAAATCCTTGTACATACAAATTCTGGGCAACACAAAGGCCAGACCTGGCTGTAGAATTACGTCTGACTTTGTATCTTTGCCATGTTGACAGCTGTTCTCAGGGCTACCATGCTGTCATGGAAGCTTGGCCTCTTGTGACAATAGACCCTGATCTTTGGAAGACGAGCTTAATCCTCCTGTTTTATTTCCCCTCAACTTGCTTATCAGCACTTGTCAATGTGTAAGTTACTTTTGCTAGGACCCGGGGCAGAAAGTCCCTCCAAAACCCTTGCCCAGGCTGTCCGGCCCCTGCAGTGCTGGCATAGGGTGGTGTCTGCTAAGCCTGTCATAGCTGGGGCAAACATTTTCCTGGCTTAAAATTGGTGGCACAGTGACCTTCCTGAGCTGCCACACCTCTGCTGTGCCTGGGGACTGGCCCATGGCACGTCCCTTCTCTGTGGTGGCTGCTGACCTGCCAGGCTCCGGGGGTGAGCGGCCGAGAGGACAGGCAGGGAGCACCACGCTGGCTCAGCCGCCCTCATGGCACGTGAGTGTGCCCCACCGTGCACATTGGGAATCACTGATCCAGGGCAGGCATGTGGATTTCTGCTCTTTCACTGCCAGTGCTCTTGGAGCCTCCCCTGCCTGTCCTGCAGAGGTGGTTTAGCTCTGAACGGCCTCAGAGAGCAACTGGCCAAGATGACTCCGGCCGTTTGCACCTTTGAGCTGTTTATTCCCTCCTGCGTTCTTGTGATAAGGCATTACCTGTTTGGAGGAGCCTGTTCTGATGTGGAACAGGGGAAATGTTTACCACGTGCCATGAATCGGAGCTTCCTGGTTCATCTGCCAGGCACACTGAGACCAAGCAACTGCCGGGGCTGGGCACAGTGGCTGCCGTCTTGTGGCTTTTATTCACCGTCGGCTGGCAGAGCTTGCTCGTGGAATCCGGGCCTTTCCCCGTACTGGAGCTGTGTAACATCTGCCAGCACCGCAGCTCCGATTATAGCTCTGTATTGATCCCTGCAGACATTTTGTGCTTTGATGGGACATGTGTGTGTCACTGCGGAGCGCTGCCAATGCTGGTGGGGCTGTGGCTACGGGCTGTGTTTTGCGTGGAAGGGGATGGATGTGGTGTTTGCAGAGGGGAAGCCAAAAGGGGACTGGCTTGGTTAGGGACTCAGATGTGCAGCATGTAGGGTGGGGGCTGCAGCTCGCCTTTGCACTTGTGCACAAATTGGGGAACTTGTGACTGGCGGGGTGGGTATGGCCTTTGAAGGGGGAATTGTTTCCCAAAGCAGAATTGTTTCCCAAATATGCCCATAGCCTGGCCAGGCTGTGCAGCCTCATAGTTTCTCCTACAGCACATGATGCCTTGTGGAGGCTCCTCCATCGCTCCCCTGGGGGATGGCATGTTCCACCCTGGGGGGCACGTTATTCCCCTGGGGGTGTGTGATCAGCCACTCCTCTATCAAGGTCTTGCCTGCATTCCACTTTGCGGTCACCACAGCCTTCACTCATCCCTCTCTCAGCTTCCTAGCCCCTCTGCAGTGTGTGTTTTTTGGCTGAATTTTATCACCCCCCACGGGTAACAGGACCAGCCTCGTGGGCAAACCTGTGCCGGGGCTCAGGCCGCGGTGGCGTGGCAGATCTGGGGGCCCCAGGTCCCGGCTAGTCCCCTCTCTGCTGCGCCCACCCAGCAGCAGCCGGGGGCTCTGCACCGGCGGGAGCTGGGGGTGCCGGTCCCGGGATGGGTCTGGGGATGCCGCGGGCTGCCTTGCACCGGGCGGTGGGGGTATCCTTGACACCCCCACCCCCTCGCCGCATCGGGGCCGGCTCACGGGACGGTGCTTGGCGTGGGGGGGCCGGAGCTGATGCCCCGCGGGTACGGAGCCGGGGCCGATGCAGGGTGTGCGGGGGCGGTGCGGAGCCGGGGGCGGTGCGGGGCCGGGGGCGGTGGGGGGGGGGCGGCGGCGGCGGCGGGGGATGGCGGCGGCGGCGGAGCTGCAGGAGCTGCGGGCGCTGGTGGAGCGGGCGGGAGGGCGGCGGGCCGTGCTGCTGGTGGCCGAGGTGGCGGAGGGGGCCCCGGCGGCGGCCACGCTGGCCGCCTTCGCCCGCGACCTCCTGGGCGAGGAGGCGCCGGCGGGGCCGGGGCCGGGGGGCCGGTCCCGGCGGCGGGCGAGCGGGCAGCGGGCGCTGGGAGCGCGGCTGCTGCTGGTGCTGTGCCGCGGCGGGGCGGCGCGGGGCCGCGGGGCCCGGACCCGCCTGCGGGAGGTGGTGCGGGACGTGCGCGGCCGCCTGCCCCCGGCACCGCCGCCCGCCGTCGTGGGCGTCCTCCTGCCCGGCGGGGACGGGGAGGACGCGGCGGTGCTGGACGCCGCGCTGCGGCGGCACCCCGGGCCGGGGGCGGGCCGCGCTCTTCTCAACGCGGGCTCTCAGAGTGGGCTTCGCCCCACTTCCCCGTGGGATCCTCTCCTCCTCGGTGGGATCTACCCCATCCCAGCGGGACGTGACCATCCTTGAAGGGATCTACCCCCCACCCCAGTGGGATCTGGCTTTTCCCATGGGATCTGACCATTCCTGATGGGATCCCCCCACCCCAATGGGATCTGCTTCCATGGGATCTGACATTCCTGATGGGATCTCCCCACCCCAATGGGATCTGGCTTTTCCCATTGGGATCTAACCATTCCTGACAGGATCTTCCCCCCACCCAATCTGATCTGGCTTTCCCCAATGGGATCTGACCATTCCTGATGGGATCTCCCCCACCCCAATGGGATCTGACCATTACTGATGGGATCTCCCCACCCCAATGGGATCTGGCTTTTCCCATTGGGATCTACCATTCCTGATGGGATCTTCCCCCCACCCAATCTGACTGTTTCCCCAATGGGATCTGACCATTCTGATGGGATCTCCCCTCACCCCAATGGGATCTGGCTTTTCCCAGTGGGATCTGACCATTCTTGATGGGATCTCCCCACACCCCAGTGGGATCTGACTTTTCCCAGTGGGATCTGACCATTCTTGATGGGATCTTCCCCTCACCCAATCAGATCTGGCTTTCCCCAATGGGATCTCTTTCATGCTGGTGGGATCAGAGCCTTCCCAGTGGGATCTGCCTCTTTCTAGTGGAGTCCCAGTCCTGGCAGCAGGGGCGGACAAACTTTCTAGTGGGTTGGGAAGCACTAGAGCAGTTCTTGGATATCAGGGATGTGGCAGCTGATGGCTGTGATGTGTTGGCCATCCATGCTTTATGGACATGTGTTCTTGGGGACGCAGGGTTGGGGCGCAGCCCTTGCTGCAGGGTGCAGGCAGGACCTGACCTTCCTGCGTGAGGAAGGTGCTTGTGCTGGCCTTGCATAATGAATAAGAACGACAGCAAGTAGGTGTTTGGGTTTGAAACCACGCGTCTGTTGGTGGCCAGTTTAAGCAAGATGGGGATGGCAGGATGAAAGCTGGGTGTCAGACAGGCCTTGAGGAACAGCACTTGCCTTGGGGCGAAAGGCAAATCATGTTTGTCTGCAAATGCAGGGTGATGGGTGGCTGGGCAGGCTCTGCCCTCAGCCCACAACACAGCCCAGGCTCACTTTAATCTTTGGCACTGCTTGTTGTGGGCTGTTTCCCTTTCCTCCTCCCTTCTTTCATTCTTCCCACTTTTCCCATCATTTCCGGGGCCTCTGGTATTCTGCTCTCTCGCTGCCTTTACCCTGAGATCCTGGCATTTGCCTGCAGCACCACGTTGACAGGGTCCTTTGGGATCCTAGAGCTTGCTGCAGCTCAGGTGCTTCTTTCCATCAGCTCAGTCCAGAATCCTGAATCTGAACATTGAGAAGCTTTGAGATGGCCAGGACCCACTGTGAGGGTGCAGGACTCTCATCTGCCAACCCTTTGTAGAGGCACGCATGATCTCCTTTCTACCTTGTCTCCTTTGATAGACTTTTGTCTTACATCGCTCCTGCTGCAAGAATTTCTGGTGTGCTTGCAGACAGCCATGAGCCCTCCAGTTCTGGTTGCAGCAGCCTGATGGGACAGCAGGTGCAGAGGTGGAAAAACATCTCTGCATATGTGACCTTTTCCTACCTCTGCACATTGCTGGCACTTGGCTCAGTACATGTATTTTTGTGGCTAGCTGTGGCTTTGTCCTTTGTGCAGGCATGGAAGCAGCATAGCAGCCAGCAGGAGAAAGAGGAGCGGGAGGAGCCAGAGGGGGTGTTGCAGCGTGTTTGTGTGTGCTTTATAAGCGTGGTGGGTGGGAGGACTCGGCGTGTTGCTTTAATTCATCTCTGATGCGCTGCCTGGTGCTCTTAGTCATGTAAGTGTCCCAGGACCTGCATGTGTAATGAGGACGCTCATCAGCTGCAGGGTTCAGCCTTAGGCAGGGGCAGATTCTTTCCATGTCCCTGTGAGTGCTACCTTCCAAAATCTCCATGTGGCCAGAGGGATCCCAGGCATAGCTGTGCCTCTGGAGAGCTGGGGACCTGGCAGTACCAGGCACCAGCTTCGTTGCAGCCTGGTCTCCTTCGCCCCGTGGCTTTCCCCACAAGCAAAGCACAAGGGGAATAATATCTTTAATGCAATGTGAAGGCGAAACGTGGGAAAGATGAGCGTGAGGCCACGGAGCACCCTGCAAAGCAGGTTCTAGGGATGCCATCATAAAGATGTCCTTGGTCGGGGCTGAGCTTGTCTTGTTTCCCCTCTTTGAAAGGGGCTTGTGCTAAGCTGGATAAAGATACTGGGATGTGTACAGAGTATACAGCTCTGTATACGCATGCTTGTGCCCTTTTTATTTTAGCCCAGCCTCAAAGCCTCTTTGTCTTCCATGGCTGCTCAGCTCTGCCCTGACAGTTGCTCTGGAGCTGCACCCCCTCCGTGCTGGGAAGGTCCTGGACACTGTTACTCATGTGGTGGAGCTGGGACAGGGATCGCAGTCGGGTTCCTGCATCTTTCGGGTCTAAGCAGAAATGTGCTGGGCTGCTATCCTGTCACGCCTCGGTGGTGTCCAGAGTCCCCACGTACCGCGAGGCGGGGATGTGTTTATGGCTAGAGGTTTTGGTTTGTTGGCTGGCAGGAAACACTGCCATGTGAACCCTTTAGTGTCGCAACGGTTTGATAAGCTGAAGGACACTGAAGTGGTTTATCATTTGTTATCCGATTAGGAGGTGAAAGGCTGGACGATATTTCAATGGAGGTGCTGAACTACTGCTTTTGGAGAGCGTATAAAATACGCTGATGTAGTGTTTTACAAGCTGCTGTAGTGTTTTACTATAATGACTTGAAAGCCTGTAGTAACTTGCTGTGACCTTCATCATCCTCCAGAATAAACACTATACATCGATGGAGGCCATGTGCCTCTGTATTTTGCAAGCAGTTGCAGCTGCAGTTTTCAGCATGCTGCAAGTCTGTGTGTCCAGCAGGTCCCTCTGGGAGGGAGGTATTGCTTAATAAAGCGAGGAGCAGTAAATAGGTTGATGTGGCAGAAGCTGTGTGATAGTACAGAAGAAAAACTTCTTTCTGCAGGAATGCCCTCACCATGTCAGTCCCCTGCCTCGCCACGTGTGCCAGCTGAGCTCCTGCCAGGTTTCTTGCTCACTTCTGAGCTGCCGCATCCAGGATGGCAAAGTAGAAACTGACACTGGGTGCAAATTTCCAGGGTAGCAGAGAGGTTTCAGCCTGAAATAAGGCTTGCCAGGAGCTGCTCTGTGCTTTCCAGGGGTGTGCTTTGTGGAGCGGACCCGGTTTTGCTGCAAGGAGTCGGGCTCGTGGAGGGGAGATGTTGTGAGTCAGCAGCAGGGAGGTGGGGGAGCATCAGGCCTGACCTGCTGATGGTCTGATCTCGCCTCCTCTGGTTTATCCAGAAGAGGGGAAAGGCAGGGAGAGGTGGAGGCTCCCATCCTTCCTGCAGTGCATTTCCTGGAGCCGGAGGAGCTGGAGAAAAGGTCATGAAGCAAAAACTGCAAACAACGTTCATGAAGGTATGCCCAGCTCCCTCCCTTGTGCTCCTGCTGTGACTGTCAGAGGTTCCTGACCCACTCCCTGGTGGTCCTGCTGCCCAGGCCCCTTGCTGGTGGCTGCCTTAAGCTATTTCCAGCTCTGCAGCTGTCTCTTCCCTGGCTGTGGTTTGGCCAGAACCTGAAGACAACCGGCACACATCTGGCTGCTGTGTTGTTGTCTCCCTGTTTTCTGACCCTTTGCTTATCTAAATAAATAAATAAATAAATAAATAAATAAATAACATCACGCTGGGTCTGGTGCCCAACTACACCCCTGGGAGCGCTGCTGAACTCGGCTGCGTTTTGCCGGAATTTCTGGCAGCAGAACTGCTGTCCTTTTAAACAATGAATTGGAAACATCACCCTGACCTTACGTGATGTTTTCTGCAAACACGGCTGGAAGGAGTGTTCCCAAACCACTTGCATTTGGGGCTGGCGGGAAGGAGGAAGAGGGCAGTCAGCCTTGGCTCCCTGATGCTAAAGGAAATTGTTCAGGTAACAAATAGCCTAGCGTTCAGCCTTTGCTGAACCATTGGCACTTCTGCTTGCCTTTCCCAGCGGTGATTGTCTTTTTGCAGAGAGCCCCCATGCAGGAGGCTACAAGGTGCATGGTGTGGAGATCCAGACTGCTCTGTGGAGCACACAGAAGAGGGGAAGCTCCTTCACTGTAAAATAGAATAGAATAGAACGGAATAGAATAGAATAGAATAGAATGGAATAGAATGGAATAGAATAGAATAGAATAGAATAGAATAGAATAGAATAGAATAGAATAATTTTCAGTTGGAAGGGTTCTACAATGATCATATAATCCAACTGCCTGACCACTTCAGGGCTGACCAAAAGTTAAAGCATGTTATTAAGGGCATTGTCCAAATGCCTATTAAACACATAACATGCTTAAAAGTATAAGGGTTGGAGAAACAACTGAAAGGCCCAATTTGTGCAGCTTTGAGACATGTCCTCTAGGGTCAGAAAATTTAAGTGCCTGATCATAGAATCATAGAATGTTTTGGGTTGGAAGGGACCCCTAGAGGTCATCTAGTCCAACCCCCCTGCAGTGAGCAGGGACACCGCTAACTAGATCAGGTTGCTCAGAGCCCCATCCAACCTGGCCTTGAATGTTCCCAGGGATGGGGCCTCCACCACCTCTCTGGGCAACCCGTTCCAGTGTTTCACCACCCTCGTTGTAAAGAATTTCCTCCTTATATCCAGTCTAAACCTACCCTGCTTCAGTTTAAAACCATTACCCCTTGTCCTGTCACAGCTGGCCCTACTAAAAAGATTGTCCCCATCTTTCCTATAGGCCCCCTTTAGGTACTGAAAGGCCGCAATCAGGTCTCCCCGCAGCCTTCTCTTCTCCAGGCTGAACAACCCCAACTCTCTCAGCCTGTCCTCATAAGAGAGGTGCTCCAGCCCTCGGATCACTTTTGTGGCCTCCTCTGGACCCGCTCCAACAGTTCCATGTCCTTCTTGTGCTGAGGGCTCCAGAGCTGGACGCAGTACTCTAGGTGAGGTCTCACCAGAGCAGAGCAGAGGGGCAGAATCCCCTCCCTCGACCTGCTGGCCACGCTTCTCCTGATGCAGCCCAGGGTACGGTTGGCCTTCTGGGCTGCCAGCGCACATTGCCAGCTCATGCCCAGCTTTTCATCCACTGATCTTGCTGTCAGTGCCAGGCAGGTGACGCCTTGTGGCCATGCAGCTTGTTCTGAGATTGTTGAGGCTGCAGGAGGCCAGGGAGCTGGGCCCTGTGCTCCTTTGCTGATACATCACCCTGTTTGTTGAAGGAATGTTGAGTTTGTAAAACAAAACAAAAAAAAATCAGCTGTGCTTAGGTTATGAGTATGTATCAGTTGCTTCGTCCCATGCTTTCTTTACATCTTAAGTTGCATTTTGCATGAAGAAGGGTTTCCCATCAGATGTCCCTTGACCTCTCTTTGCAGATGATCTGCAGGACCCCAAGGAAGAAGTGGCTCTGACCAGCCTGTCCCCTAATGGAAACTACGAAGAAGCTGCTGGAGGCACAGGCACCTAGAGCTGCTGGGCACCCAGCACAGGCCACGTCCCGGATCTGCCTGGTGGATTTGGAGCAGTGGGAGGAGGAGCTGGTACATGCCCACTAACCCTCTCCTCCAAGGACTCACCGCTCCAGAGAGAACTTGCTTGGCTGAACTCAACAGGGTCTTCTGTAGCTGCCAGCAGCCTCTGAGGTCCATGCTAGAGAGCCATCCCCTGCTGCGCCCTGCTGCCTGGGGGTGCCAGGAGCTGCCAATGGACACTGGACTTCTCAGAAGCCCTTTGGGGATGTATCTCATGTCCTGGGTGAGATGCTGTGGGGACTTTGGGTGTGAAATGCAGCCACCTGCTTGAAGAAAGAGGAACGCTTTCTAATTCTAAGCAAAGTTCCCTGCTGAGATTGCCAGGGCTGTCCTCCCCGGCAAAGAGATTCTGCTGCCTTGTTTTCATGCTTTATTGCTGCTTTGAAGTTCTTGCCCTCTCTCTGATCAGGCAAAAAAAAAAAAAAAAATACAAATAACACAGTGGCCTGGAGACTCCAGTGGGACTGAATATGAGGTCTCAGATCTACCAGCTACTGAAAAGGATTGAATGTAACTGTGTAATGTGAAGAACTGCAATAACAGCCCGCTGTGGGTAGCAAGAATAACACAAAAGATACCGATAGCAACGGCAGCTGGAGCAGAGGGCGGTTCAAGAGCAGGATCCATCCCTCTGGCTTGTCCTGGTGCTCACAGACTGACTGATGGACTGCCTGGCTTGGAGGGGATGGCAGACGGACACTACAGTGTGGCTGATGCTAGATGGGGTTATGGGAGAGGCCCATCTTACCTGGGACATCTCCACAGCCATGTGGTGGCAAGTCTCGGAGGTGGCTTGCAGCATTCCTCTCAACAAGGTGTGGCTGCTTCATAAATAAATATAAAAATATAAAAATAATCTATTTAAATAGTTCCAAAAGGCTGCCTGTAGCCTGTGGGGTAACACAATTAATTACAAATCCTTGGTTTATGAGGAGTATTGTTATAATGGTAGGAATACCTTTTTTATTTTTACTTTAATGCAACATAAACCAGGTCTTGTTTTATTTTTAGCATAAGCTGGGTTTTGTTTGACACTGGCTGTCCTTTTGGGGTTTCAGGCAAGAAACTTCAGCCCACCTCTTCTCTGGGCTAGCTGATGAATTACAGCAGTATTTTCTCCATCCTTTCTCTTGCTCCTTTTTTCCCAGTGGCAGCTGAAGCATCTGCAGCCCTACCAGCTCCAGCCAGCACTCTCCCCCAGCAGTGTGCCTTTGGCATCTCCCTAGCGCTTACCTGGAGTAGGGGATGGCTTTTTTTACCCAGCTCTGCTCATGCTTATGCTCTGCTCATTTTTCAACAAACCGCTTTTCCATGCCTCAGTTTCCCT
This sequence comes from Gorsachius magnificus, assembly GCA_034008185.1. NCBI lineage: Eukaryota > Metazoa > Chordata > Aves > Pelecaniformes > Ardeidae > Gorsachius > Gorsachius magnificus. The sequence goes on from CM067087.1 coordinate 37,463,270, forward strand.
AACAGTAGGATGGGGACAGCAACACCTACCTACCTCACTGAAGTAATGATGGTAAGGCTGGAGTGGAGCTTAGCAGCTCTTGGGTTTAGAGTCGGTCCCTTTTGTGATGGTGCTTTGCCCTTTTGGCTGGGAGAGAGCAGCTGAGGGTGTCCGGGGCACATTGGCGGGGTCGAACAGGAGAGATGGGGAGCGTTTCCAGGTGTGCTCAGCAAGTCCCTGTGTCATCATGCTGCTTGTTTGAATGTGTTGGGATAGTTAGGCTTGGTCTACACAGGAAAGCTTTGCCTGAAATTCTGCTGTAAGGTGCTGTAGCTGCTCCATAAGAAGGCAGGAGGGAGGGAGTGGGTGGATGCCACGTCACCGTGAGCAACATTTGGGAAAGTGCATGTCACATCTCTTCACAGCAGAAACACTTTCCTGTGTGGGTGTGGGCTGAGGAGAGTGAACATAGGAGACAGCTGACTGATGGAGTGTGATGCTCTGCAGAGAGGGCACCGAAACTGCTCTCCTTCCAGCCTGCAGGATTTCTGTAGGTTTTCTTTGCTTATGACCAGGTGGAAAATACAAATGTAACTTTATTAAGTGATCTTATTAAGTCACTCTGTGTGGATGGCTGTATTTGTGACCCCGGGCTTCAGCACGGAGTAGTAAGTGCATCTCAGTGAGATGAAGGTATCCTCTTGCTCTGTCCCTGGCATGAGCGCGCAGGTCTGCTGTGCAGTGGAGTCCCCCTGCTCGTCTTCACAGCAGAGCCCCAGCCGCTGGGCAGTTACGCGCTTTCCCGATAAAGCCCTTGGTTGTGTGAGTCCAGTAGGACTTGAGAGGACGATCAGGTGAGTCTTTATTTTCTTGCAGTATTTGGCCTTCGCCACCCAGGATTTACCAATGAAGAGGTGGCCCAAGAGTACAGGTTTGCAGTTACACCTATCTTAGTGCTACAAATCCAATGGATTTATTTTCTGGTAATTTTTAAGTAAATCATGCAAGTTTACCCTTGCAGTGAGACTTTTGTGGAAGCAGATGAACTGCCTGGCATTTGGGAGGTGTGAGTGGGAATACATTTGACCAAAAGTGTTTTCCTTTGACTTGAATTCTTTTTTTTTTTTTTTTTTTTTACTAGCTGGGCATGCAGAGGTGCAGTGGATAGTTTTACATGTTTAATTGATTTAATAATTTAAGGGCACTGTTATGTGCTTGCTGTGAAAAATAAAGACGTCTAATTTCTGAATTGGAGCATGCTTTTGGTTTGGTTTTTGTTTGCCATGGTGTTATCCTTAAAGTAGCATTATTCATGGTTTAACTGGTATTTCTTTTGATTTAAATAAAAGGTGTATTGGGAGGGAATGGAAGTGACCCCAGTATATGGCATCCCAAAGATCAGCAGAATTGGTCTGTGTGCAGCTCAGGCAGGCTGCTCCTCTGTGGGCGGCGGGGAAGGCTGGAGACCTTCTCCGTTGTCTGAGAAGAGCAGGGCTGACCCTCTTGGCATCCTGGGTAGGGCTCGGGTAATTTTCATTAATAACATTCACTAACTGAGGCCATTCCTCAAGCAATTCAGGTCTTTTTTTCCTATTTAGTAGAAACAGGGAGAAATCAAGACTGCTGAAGTCTGGACGCTTTCATCTCTTGGTGTGCAGCACCATTGCTGTTGAGCTGGATTTTCCTTGGTGCAAATCCACCAGCCTGAATTTCCCATCTCTCTGTGCTGGAACCAAAGCAGGAGCCAAAATGACTCCATGCTCTTCCACAACTGGGGCACCCGTGTGTGTGGGAGATCCAGACACTGCCCTGTGCCACAAAGTGACAGACAGGGAAAATGATTTGGTGAGGGGCTGTCAGACCCATCTGTATGCGTGCTTCCCTTTTTTAGGGAGAAATGGGTTTGGGGGAGGCCTTTCCCCACGGCCACAAAGTACGGGGAGGAGTCGGGGTCCACAGAGGCGGCCTGCAAGCGGTGCTACACCCACGGGGTAAACCCCCCCATCCCTGCAACGCCGTGGGACCCACCCGCGCCCCGAAAGATGCCAGCCCGTTGCGGGGAGCCTGTCCCAGCAGCGGGGAGCCGCCACCTGCAGCCTAGCAGAAGGGGGCAGCGCGGACGTGGGCGTTCACGGGGTCACCCGTGGGGATCCCACAGCCCTGGGCCCCGCCGTCCCCCGGCAGCAGGGCGCAGGCAGGGCAGGGCTGCCCACCCTTCCCAGGCCAAGCCCTGCGGGCCGGGCGTGGGGCCGGCGGGGCGCGTGGGGTGGGCAGGGCCCGGCGTGGGGCCGGCGGGGCGCGTGGGGTGGGCAGGGCCCGGCGTGGGGCCGGCGGGGCCCGCGCGGTGTCGGGGTGCGCGTACGGCGGCAGGGGAAGGGGGCAAGCCGCGGCAGGCAGGGCTGTCCCCGTCGCGCCTGGCTGTTTCTCCGCCTCTTCGCGCAGGCGATCGCCACGGGCACCTTTCCCGGGAGCAGAGGGGTCCTGCCGGAAGGGGCCCTTCGAGGCACTTCCGGGCCGGGCGGCGGCGGCAGCGGTAGCGGTATCGGCGCGGACCCCGGGCGGCGGCAGCACCGCACCTGGGCCGGAGCGGGTCGGACCGGCCCCTACCTCCCTCCGCGGGCCGGGCGGGCGACACCATGATCACCTCGGCCGGTGAGGGAGCGGTGCGGGGTAGCGTTGCCCGCCGGGGTTTCGCTGAGTCAGGGCCGTGACTGGGCACCACTGCAGGCCGCGGGGGCGCCGGCCTCAGCGCTCGGTGGGGCCCTCCGTCACCGGGGCCCCCTCCCCGGCCACTCCTGGCCGGCCCCCCCCCGGGGGCGGCGGGGGCCAGGCGGCTGCTGCCCGCCCCGGCGCCGCCTCTCGCCGGCGCTCTGCGGGGGCACTCGGGTGGCTTTGCGAGCCCCCCGGCGGACCCTGGGGTGCCCCTGCGCCGCAGCTGGGAACTGAAGGTCTGCACCTGCTTGAAGTGAATAAAGCACAGGAGGTGTAAAACTGGCGGCGGCCGGGGTCTGTAGGAGGTAGAGCAGGGAATGAGAAAGGGCAAAGAGGCCAGACTTGAACTTCCGAGGGGGTCAGAAATGCCAATGCCTTGCAGAGGAAAAGCCCGCCTGAAGAGTCCAGGCTAATGAAGTGCGTGAGGAGTTAGATGTTAAGCGCTATTTCTGGATCTACTGAGAACTTCATAGTGTAAGAAAATATGAGAAATATTTCCAGAAGTACTCAGGTCAGAAATTAATATGTGACTGGTTGTGGCTTTGTGACAGAAACACCACAGAGGATAATAGCCTGCAAGTAGCTTTCTCTTCCTGAACCCTTTGCTTTATGTTTGAGTCTTGTTTTAATTGAGGAGAAGTAGGAATTAATTTCAAGGTGTTTTAAAAAGGTGGAAATGGTATGTGAATAGGGGTGAGATTGCTTCCTCCTGATAGATCAGGTAAATGTAGCAGTTTATTTTTTTAAAAAAAGTGAAATCATACAGTTGGAGTAGAGTTGCAGAAACAGCTGGAATGAGCGCTGTGGGGCGGGCTACTGAACCTGCCTTCCTGGCCTAAGGGCCACATCAGTGCTCCTTCAGTTGTTCCTGACGGACATGTGTCTAAACTGGTTTTAAAAAAACCTCTGACAATGGAGGTTCTACAACCTTGTTAGGTAGAGTGAATGGCTGTCTTACTGTCAGAGAACTTTTCTTATCATCAAACCTTAAACTTTGAAGATCCAAATAAAGCTTGGTCTTACTATTCCTGTTCATTTCTGAGACAAAGATCAGATTATAACAGCTGCCCTGTCCATGTATGAACTCTGTACGCTTCCCAGATTTCCGTAGGCTAACCAGTTACAGACTTCCAGTCAACCTTTGTAAATTCTCATTGCTTGACCTCTTTGTTCTTGTTGCTCAGTTCTGAACACCCTGGTTTGCTCATAGCTCTTAAAACATGGTGCCCAGCACTGGACACCATGGTGGTCTGGTTCAGGTGTGTCGGTGCCAAGCAGAGGGAAGGATTGCCTTGCGTATCTGCCAAGAAACGCTATCACCTACACATCTCAGTGTGAAGTCTGGATTCTTTGCCTCCCACTGCAGCCAAATGATATTATTTATCATGTTTCATCTTAATCCACTGTACAATTCAGATTCCTTTCTATATTTGTACATTTTAGTTTTGACCTGCACACTTCTTTTTTTGTCAAGATCTTTTGAAAGCCCAGTTCAGCCCTCCAGTAGGCTTGCTGGCCTTTCCAGTATGATATCTTTTTTAGATTTAAAAAGGTTATCAATCTATACAACAGATGAAAGATTAAAAGCAGTGAATTGTGTTGGACTTTGATCAGATCCTATTCCAACCCTTTCACTTGTGTCCCTGCAGTCTGACAATAAAACTGTCTAACCATTCTTCAGATCACAAATAACTGTGAACTCTCTTTCAAGTATATCAGTTAAACAGTATTTCTGTTTGTACAAATGTTCTGGGACAGCGTCAGGAGTCTTGCTAAAGCTGTGAGAGACATCTTCTCTTAGCCCTGTTTCCTTGGCATGAAAAAAGTTAGGATGTTTTGATATGATCTGCTTTATGCCCGTTGGGGAAGTGGGAAGTGATTTGCTAGAAAGCAGTCAGCAAACTAGTGATGGAACTGGAAATAAATCCCAGATTCTCTGAGTTCCCATGTAATACGTTCTCCTCTAAGACGGATCATCTTTTATAAACAGCATACCTTTTTAGTTAGAAATTCTGAACCATTTTATAACATGTTTAATTCAAACTTGCACCTGATCTTTGAATTTTAATACTGAAGATTTTAAATCACCATTCCAGAGACAGACTTCTTCCCTGTTCTGTTGGTTTTGAACCAAATAACATGTTCACTTTTGAAACAGAGAGAATCCAAAACTGACTATAATCTTGTTTTGCAGCTGGAATTATCTCTCTCCTGGATGAAGAAGAGCCGCAGCTCAAGGTAAGCTCTTGCATCTGGGAGCAACAGCAAAGGTATTATGTTGAGAGCTTCAAATCAGAAATGAGTGGATCTCAATAATTAATGGTTGGACAGCAACAGGTGGGCCGCAAATCATATCTAGACTGAAGGCTGAAAGGAAGGGCTTAAATTACATGATAGCAGATAGCAAACTTCTTTGTTTTGAACATGGATCAAACTGGAGCTTCACATGCAAAGATCTCTATTGACTAAAGCTCCCAGCTCTCTGATGATAATGGAGCTTTGTTACTTAAAATTGTTCCAGAGACAGCATTTTGACTACGTAAAATTAAAATCTGAAGAACATCTCAAGTTTTTAGCATAATTGAAGAGATGTAAAATGAAATCACAGTTACAGTTTTCACTTGGAAAAAAAAAATCACAGTAGTAGTAGGGGAAGAAAACAGTAGCAGCAAGGTTACAGCCCCCAGAGTATATTAATCCATAGGACAATGATAAGCACTTGAAGTGGTGATGTATTGATGATGCTTGCTAGTTACGTGAGCAGTTAACGTAGCCCCTTTTAGGAGGGAGAGGTGCATTTTGTAATATTGTTAATCCCCTAAATGTTTTGCTTGGAAGCAGACATAGGTGGTGATAGATCTGAATGAGCCCTTTTGCTCTGAGCTGATTACAGGCGCACTGATTCTAGTCTGGATGTTGTTTATCTGCTGAAGTACTGTGTCCAAATAAATAACTGTGTCCAAAAGACAGAGTTGGCTGGCATAGACCACAGGCCAATTCTGTGTGCTACACAAAGGTTGCCACAAATACTCTAAAACTTTGCACTTTAAGGAACCTCACCTATCAGTCATTTTAGCCAGTTATTCATCACAGAGAGGCTGTGGGAAGGAACATCAGGGTTGTCCTACCTGTTAATGAACAGCCCTTTATTTGCAAAGGTCTTTAAAAGATTAGTGAATGCTTGCAAAGATCTTTTAACGTAGAATTTGCTGTTGAAATGGGTCAGTGTTTATGATATCAGTCTTAGGCGGTACTTATTTTTACCATGGAAAGATAAGTGCATTTTTAATGTAATACAAGTTTTTGTTATTTCTTTGTAGGAGTTTGCTCTTCACAAGTTGAATGCTGTTGTCAATGACTTCTGGGCAGAAATCTCTGAGTCAGTGGATAAAATGTAAGAGAAGACACTTATTACTTCAGGGTGTGCTGCTTAAAAAGAACATGAGGTGTGAAGTGGGTGTAGTTCTGGTTGCTCTGTACTGGTTAGTACAGCACCCAGCTCCATATTTTCCTCAGAGCACTAATATAAGTGGATGTGGGGTTGGAGCTGTAGTCCCAAAGATGCAAGTTTGAGCCAGCTGTCATGTGGCCTTAAAGAGAACTGAGCACACAGAGCTGATGCTCTCCTCTCTTCTTTGTAGTGAAGTTCTCTATGAAGATGAGGGCTTTCGGAGTCGGCAGTTTGCTGCTCTAGTTGCTTCTAAAGTTTTTTACCACCTGGGAGCTTTTGAGGAATCGCTGAACTATGCCCTGGGAGCAGGTGACCTCTTCAATGTCAACGACAACTCGGAATATGTGGAGACGATCATTGGTAAACAACTGTTGCTGCAAAAGAAAATCTCTTGTGTTGTCAAAACTACTGCAGCTTTGAGATTTTACTTGACTTTGCTGCTTTTCTCCATATTCCTCTTCCTCTCCTTGTATGCATTTAAACTGATGCTGCACCTGATTTTACCCAGTTTATCTGTGCTTGCTTTCTCTTGCTTTGGGATTCTGTAATGGAACTGACTAGGAGTTCTGGCATTTTTTTCCTATTCTTAACCCTTATTCTATTGCGAGCTCCTAATAGGAAAGTTGCTTTGGTTGTTTATTGTCCTTTCTCGCATTTGTGTGCTAATGTTATTATCAATTGTAGTATAACTTTGGAAATAGTCAGCTAATAAGTGTAGCTGCACACCTGAGGGATACAGTTTTTTAAATCCACCCTTAACAAATAGCAAGTCAAATGTTGAATGCATGTATAATTTGAATATCTTTTAAAATTCTCATCTGCTGGTATCACTTACCTTGTGCAGGATGTGATGGACCAGGGCTGGCTTTCAGTCTCGCCAGCTAGTGCTTACAGTGGAGCTAGGAAGTCTCCTACTGCTGTTTCCTCATTTATTTAAAATATTGTGCTGCTTGAACAAAGATCATGTGCTTGGTTCCATTTAAAAAAAAATCTACTTGGTTTCAGCACTAAAATCAGAGTTTGTTAGGAAAGAATATAAGTATCTTCCACTTCTGTCTGTATATGACTACACAAATAGTTCTTGTGCTTCACCTTTCTGTAGTTTCTGTATTTACTAGTAGAATGTGTGTATGCACATGCTGGTCTCTTCATCTGTAAAAAGCTACAGAAGTTGACTTCTTTACCCCTCCCCCCCCCATATGTATTCAATATCTTTTCAGCAAAATGTATCGACCACTATACCAAGCAGTGTGTGGAGAATGCGGAGCTGCCAGAAGGGGAGAAGAAACCTGTCGATGAAAGGCTAGAAGGGATAGTGAACAAAATGTTCCAGCGGTGCTTGGATGACCACAAGTACAAGCAGGCCATCGGCATTGCTCTAGAGACACGCAGGCTGGACATCTTTGAGAAAACCATCCTTGAATCGGTATGTGCAAGAGACAGGAGGTGCATGTAGTGAGTCTCTTCTGAGTATGGATCCAGAAGTCAAGTGCAAGATTCATGTTGCTATGGAACTTGCCCAGTTTTGTATGAACAGAATGAAAGATGAAACTCAGGGGTGTTCAGTTCAACATGTTCATGGAAGGTGGAGCTACTCAGGGCCCCTGCCTTTAAGAAATCCCTGAGCTGCAAGCTGCTGGGAGAATATTCCCAGGAAGCTTGGCTATGTGCTCTCTTCTTAAGGTACTCCCTGTAAGCTACTAGCAGAGAGATGATACTGGACTAGGCAGACCTTAGGTCTGGCATAATGTAAGAACAGCTCTTTTATTTTGTTGTGCCTGTCATCTGCTGTAGTTCACTGTGAGAAGGGATCCTTAGGGCTAGGTAAGTCACTTATTTATGTGAAGCAAAACAAAAAAAATCCAGTAGTCGAGTGAACTGTTGTAGTTTTCAGTAAGTGGTTGTGTGCAGTCTCAGCCTGCCCTGACTGCAAGGCAGCACAGTCTGGCTTTAACATCTTTCACTGAGGGTTTAAGGTAGGTTAGTTAGTAATGGCAGTAAGAGAAGTGTGCCTGTAGTCATTTGCAGCAGCTCAGTGGTTGTGTGTAGTCTTGTTATGCTGCAGTATCTCAATCAAATGCAAGACACATGGTTTAAACCTTTACGTTTTGCCACATTTCAGTTTACAGCTTTCCCATATTTTTGGATGTCTTCCATGTCTATATATCATAAGGCATCCATCTTGCTTTCTCTGTTTGCTGTCCCATGCACTTACTAACTTAATTGCCCATTATAAATCCCTCATTTTAAATTACCTTTCTGAAGTCTAGTAACCAAATCTCTTTCTCTGTCTCTAGCAAGAAATAGGTCTGTTTGGGATCTTTTCTGGGTGTGTGGTTTGTTTTGCTGACATTTTATGTTAGTGCAGCAAATTTCACTGCATTTGAGAATGATTATTCAAACAAGAAAGGTGAAGAAGGGGAAATAGGTATTGAACTTTTAAATTAATCTTCTGTGTATTTTAACTACTGAATTAAATATTGGTCTTGTACGTTTTTGGTAGTATTTTTTCTTTTACCTGCAATATACCTGCACATAAGCTTTTCTGAAAATGGGAAAGGAAATTGTGAAGATTTATATGTGCGTGTCTTTTGCTCTGCTTTTTAAAATAGAAAGGAGGTAGCTTTATTTTAATTTCTGTATCCTGCTTGTTGGTCCAAACCCAAACTTGATATCCCTGAATTTTATTTCAGAACGATGTTCCTGGGATGCTAGCCTACAGCTTGAAGCTCTGTATGTCTTTGATGCAGAATAAACAGTTCCGTAATAAAGTCTTGAGAGTTCTAGTTAAAATCTACATGAATCTGGAGAAACCAGACTTCATCAATGTGTGCCAGGTAAACTTCTCAGAGTGATTTTTAATGATCAATCAAAAGTTGCTCTTCTTTAGATGTATTTGACTTGACATCTATCTGATCTCTGTTTTTTATTCAGTTAAATGAAATACCTTTTCCTGGTTGAGTGCTTCAAATATATATCAAAGTGAGATCAACTTGAAAAAGATGCAAATATTGCACATTTGGTCAATTTATAGAGAAACAAACATGTTCAGAGGCGGTTTGGGGACATAAACAATTCTGACAGAATATTTCAAGCCTATGTAGGGAGTATCAGATGGGGAGTTCACAGCTTGGAATTTTATTTATTCCTCCAAAGAGCACTTACAGTGCTTTTTTTTTTTTTTTTGTAAGCCATTGTCTGAAAGTGTTTACAGAACCAGTTATGAAGTTACTCAGATGTTCTCAGGCCTTTGCCAGTCTTGGTATGCCATGTACATGTGACTCAAGAGTGTTAGGCCTGTTCCCTTTTAGCTGAGATGTCCCTACAAAATGACAGATGCTCCTTTAATGTGTTTTTGAAATGTCTGTGTTTAGTAGGACAACACTGTCAGTTTCCAAAGATAAAGCTGCAGAAATAGGAAGGCTTGAATGGTGTTTTGAATTTGTAATACTTGATCTTGTTTTTAAACTGACCTATGAAAACTCTTCCAAGATTTCTATTATCTCCTATGAGAGAGAGAATTTTACTTTCTTTGAAGGGGTGTTCAGTGGAAGCAGCAGATGAGGGAATGGGGAAAATGGAGTGTGGCCTCAGGTAGTATTGCTTTTTCATTCTGAAGTATATAAAGTCTTCTGATTTTTTTTGTTTTGTTTTGTTTTTCTTCTCTTCTTCCTGCTCAGTGCCTGATATTCCTGGATGACCCACAGGCTGTGAGTGACATCTTGGAAAAGCTGGTGAAGGAAGATAACCTTCTCATGGCCTACCAAATTTGCTTTGATCTGTACGAAAGTGCTAGCCAGCAGTTCTTGTCTTCTGTGATCCAGAATCTCCGCACGGTTGGCACTCCCATTGCCTCTGTGCCTGGATCCACCAACACTGGCACCGTCCCTGGATCGGAGAAAGACAGGTGAGGAGAGTGGCTTGAGAAGAGATGTAACTGTTTGGCTACAATCCTGCTCTGATGGAGCCTCCTGGTCTGTGTTTGGATGCCTGTTACAAGCAATTGAGTTACTCCCCTTAGTTTAAGTCAGGGTAATAGACAAGACATGCTATTTGCTCGGGGCAAAATTATCTGTTGCCAGAATCCACTGTTGTATGAAAGAATGCATTTTCCTTTGCAGTTGAGGTAAGCATGGTGCAGTTACTGTGGCTCAGCTAATGAGCAGTAATTCATTAAGCCATAGTGTGCATTGCTTGGGAACACTGATGTTGTGTGATCTTTGCAGCAACTCGTAAAGCTAAGGAAGGAAAGAGTGTAACAAAAAACCTCATTGCAGCTATGTGCTATTTTGGTTTCACATCATAGCTTGTGGTTTGCTACCTGCTTGTAGGAAGAGTAAGCTCAGATGATACTGTAGTGTTATAGACCCTTTTGTACTTGCAGTTAAAAAGAGCCAGTTCAAATCTAGTCTGAGTTTTGCTAAAGTCCTGACATTTAAAACTCATTCAGTGGTCAGCATCACTGGATCTTAGCTGCAGGAAGCTGCTGTTAAGAAAACCAAAGTTGGCACTAACCATTCTATCATCTTTATTTCTTCTTTTGATGGCTTATGGGTAATTGACATAAATAGTTTTGTTTTAAACCTCTGTTTCTACACACTGGCCAATCCATGCTAAGGCTGCTGCCCAGCTTGGGTGCAGCATGGAAGAAGTTTGTGCTCCATCTGCTCTTTAGTCACCAGAGCTGTCATGACTGTACCCTCTGGTCCCTCTGCTGTCTTTGGTAGTGTGTGATGGAGAATGCTGACTAGATGGAGGCTGGTTACATATAAGGGCTTATGCAGCTGTGAGGAGCTGGGTCTAAACGCTTTTGAATCAGTGATACGAGCATAGCAAGCATTCTTCTCTCTTCCAGTGAAATAAAAGGAAAGGCACAGACTAATTCATAAGTCAGCCTGTGAAGCATTAGGACAAGGTGCTAACAACAGCTTAATATGTTTCATTTCCATTTCAACACTCTAACATCCATCCTAACAGTGGTGAGCTCAAGACTTCTGGGTGAGGATATAATTATCCTTGCTCCCTTATTTGTTGACCTTGTTTTCTCACCTGTCTCTGCCTGTTCATTCCCTACAAGCATATCTATTTTTGTTGTCTCTATAGGTGGAATAAGAGGGTGGGGTTTTCTGTGCCTTTGTCTTCAAGTTCCCTGAAAATTGAATTGGGGAGGAGTTTGCTTCTCAGCAGTGACCTCCAGATAGTCAGCCCTTGTCCTGTCAAAGTCCTATTTCCAGTCGTCCTCTCCAAATCACAGGCTACTCTTTCAGGACAATATTCAGCCATAATTACAGTGCTTGACTACTTATGAGTGATGAACTGGGTTGCATTTTTAATTTTTTATTTTATTTCAGTGATGCTATGGAAGCAGAAGAGAAACCAGGAAGCACTTGTGCGGGGAAGTCTGCAGAAATTGTGAGTGCCATTTCCAAAATATGCCTCGCTTAGTTTTTCTTATGTGTTCTCTTTGAATTTCTGAGGTTGCTAAATTGGTTTGGCTAATAAGGAATGGAATTCTGCTTCTGTCTTGCTTGGCGACAAGGTGATCTCTTGACAGTCTGCAAGTCCAGTGGTTCAGATACTGAAAGTTGGGGGAGAGTGGGAAGTGGGTAGATTTCAGTAGGAATTATTGAGCCCTGAAAAGGGGACAGAAGGATCTGGCTCACATATTTGCTTTCTATTGTTATTGAAATAATTAACTCATTCCACAAGAAAGGGCCTGAAATTTGCTGCTGAGAACCTTAGCTGATGAATTAGCTTGGTGCAGGTTTTTTGCTTCTCTTTCTGAAATCCAGCTGTAGTTCTGGTTGGATAGAACTGATGCTGTTCTGCAGGAATGGCAGGAGGGGATGCTGACGTAATGTAGTTCCTTTTCTGTGACGGAGGAAGGTGTTGCCTCTGACTAGCATGGTGGTTGCATTGCTGGGCCAGCTGGTTAGAATGTTCTGGTCTAGTTTCTTTTCCCAAGTATTAGAGAAAGCGAGTTCACTTCTAACATGAACATACAATTGCATTTCAGCATGTAGAATAGCTAATGAAATTCTGATACTTCTAATGCTGAGGAAAGTAAATGCTACTGGAGAGGAAAGTAAATGCCAAGACAAGTTTGTTTTTTTGTTCTGGGGTTTTGGTTTTTTTTCCCATGGTGCATGTTTGCAAACTTGACTTGGGAATCTTTGAGAGATTCTTTCCGATCACTTAAAAATCAGTCAAGGGCAAACAGAAGTATTTTCTTGAAATTATATTCCACAAGGAAAACAAAAGAGACTGAGTTTCTTGCCCCATCAAGGAACCTGTAAGCAGTGGTTTTGTGCAGGAAAGGTGTCTTGAATCAGTTTCTGCTGCATTGGCATTGCTGACTGCGCCAAGGGACAAGTACATAAAAATGATCTACGTGGCCAGAAATGTTCTTGAGCATAATCCTCCACAATTCAGAATGCTGACTACAAAGAAATGATTGAGAGGATTAGTTTAGGGGCTGAACTACTCATGCTTGGCTGGTCTCTGATCAGCTAACAATGTCAGTACAGTATACTTTTTCACCTTGCTCAGAAGGAGTTAAGTTGGAACTTAATCTGTGGAAACTGTTCCATCTTTAGTAAGAGGGAGGCTTTCTCAGCTCTGGAAGGTGAGGGTATTAGAGATTCCTGGTTCTACTAGCTGTTGTTCTAAATAAAGCCTGTAGCTCACAAGAATGATGCTGTAGCTCAGCAGGGTTATACAAAAAGTGTTCTGGTTCTCTCCATTAAAGCTTCGATGGAAAGACAGGTTCACATTTATAAAAGTGGTTGCCTCTTTCAGGAGATTCATTGCATCTGTAAGGCCAAACAGCAGCTTGCAGAATATCAGTGTCATGCATATTCTTTTGCTTTTAGTGAAAGGATAGATTTCTTTTCAAAGTCTCTTCTCTCACCTGCACTGTTGTGCACAAAGGGACTTGATTATCTGGGAGGTTTGGGCTTGTGCAGCAAGGGCAGAAACAATGTCCTTTTAGTCCTAAAACCTGACAGATTTTGGAATATAGTGATGGGAACATACCAGAGTGGCTTCTCATGAACTGTATTTTAAAAGAGCTGTAGTTGGTTTCTCATGTTTTTTTCTTATTTTTGCTTCTATGTGAAGAACTCAGAGCCCAAGGACCAGATATCAAAAATGATTAAAATTTTAAGTGGGGAAATGGCCATTGAGTTACATCTGCAGTTTTTAATACGAAACAACAATACAGACCTCATGATCCTCAAAAACACAAAGGTAAGAGGCTTTGTTAGATATGGTTGTCTTGGCTTCATCTGACTCATCCTGTGTTTGTTTTGACCATGCTGCTGTTATTTTACAACATCATCTTACGTTTTAGCTTGGCCTTCCTGGGTTTTGAGGATAGAAATCTGTGGTTTAGTCATGATTAAATGAAAATTTAGAACTTGAACTGGAGAGGCTGAAGAAGAGCTGATTGCACCTAAAGAAGGCCGTATAATCAGATTGTTTCAACTTAGAGTTAGTATTACCTAGTGGCAGGCTGCTATTAGTATGTTTTGTTTTGTTTTTTTTCCATTTGGTTATAGAAACTAATCCTTTTCTCCCCCCTTCTTTGGTGGCTTTGTTTTCCATCTGGTAAGTAAGATGGACGAACTCGCCCTCCAGCTCCTTGACTGATCCATTGCAAATGCTGCTGGTTGAGGAAGGAGGGAGTCAGCCAGGACTGTAGGATACTGTATGTTGGTATCTTGGTTGAGGTGTTATGTGAGACCACACCTTCAACTTGGCTAAAGAAATCCTGACATGTGCTCAGAGACTTATATTTCCACATTGAAGACAAAACTGATCAGATATTGTAATGTAGGCAGTCCTAGTGAATTGAGTAATTGGTTTTGTTTTGGAAGGTGTTACTCAAGGGTGGTCAAATGAAAACTTACAGGTAAACTACTCTCTTAAGGTAAATTATTATTAGAAGCCATAGGAGAAGTCTTTTTATATGTGAAATGAAATGCATATCATCAGCAAAAATGATCGGGGATGCTTGTCAGTGGGTTCATCTATTTCAGGAGGCACTTCAAATGTATTGGAAAATCTTTTCCATCTGCTGGTTAAGTGCTTGGGAGTGATCCTGCGCAGTGTTCCAGGATTGGCTTGAAAACGTCAGCAGCGCACGGTCTGCAGTGCTCAGTTCTCGGAACCAGAAGGGGGGTTCTCCAGTTAAGCTGCAATTGAGATAATCTCATCTCTGATAGAAACTCATAGAAAGTATTGTTTGCACTGGAAGGATGGGTTGAGGATAGATCAGCACGTATTAACAATCTATTAACTTTGATTAAAGGGAAATTGCCAGTTAAATGGAGCATAATTACAATCCATTTTTCTAGTGTGCTGGCAAGCATGTTAAGTGACTTAGGGCAGGCATATCTTCTGCTGACTGGTGATACTGATTGTTTTTGTTCTTTCAGGATGCAGTGCGGAATTCCGTGTGTCATACAGCAACGGTTATAGCAAACTCTTTTATGCACTGTGGTACAACCAGCGACCAGTTCCTTAGGTAAATCTATGGCAAGGAAGCTCCAGTGTCATTCAGAGGTGTTTGAACAACATTGTTGCCCTACTGAGCTTGATGCTTCCAAAAGGGTGGCTGCAGAGCTCTGATGGGCTTAGAGAAGAATAAACAAAGGGTCTGAAAACTCATGTGAAGACAGAGGGGAAGAAGCTGGAATTGTTTCCTTTTCTCTGTCCTCACAAACTGGCTTTATTTGACTGCTAACCATATGAGCAGTTTGGAGGGTGGAGGTCTGGAATTTCAGTTCTCTTTGTTTATTAGTTGGAGAATTTCTGAGATGATACATCCTTTTTGGTAGAGACTGACAGTGCTGAATGACTCCTGGAAGGGAAGTGTCAGGGCTGATCTTACCAGGAACTTGAGGAAAGCTCCAGAAACTGTGCTAGAGTTTCTCCAAGAGAGTTGATGGGCTGCATGTTGTGCAGTTGTTCTCCATCTTTCACAGAGATCACCAGTATCAAGAAGCTTGATTATGACCAGCCAAAAATCAGGGCTGATGAAGGGGAGAGAGGTATAAAATGGAAGTGTGGTTAGCCTTCTTGCCTTCTGGAGCTGCTTTCTGGTTTGAAAGTGATCTTTAGTGCTGTGAAACCCTGCAGGGTGAGGAACAGGCTGTATGAAAAACTTTGTATAACATTTCTTTTCATCTTCCAGAGACAATTTGGAGTGGCTGGCCAGGGCCACTAACTGGGCTAAGTTTACTGCTACTGCCAGCTTGGGTGTTATACACAAGGTAACGTTGCATTAATTTCTCTCTGTTCAATATAAATGCTTGACTTGTGAACACTGAAAACATTGAAATGGGGATTCTGAATGATGCCTGCACTCCAGTTTACCTAGTCTATTGCATGGCACAGCTGTAACATAGTTTGTATCTTTGCACTAAAGAAGAGCTGTGCTTTATCAAGTCCATCTCATCTAATATCTGATACAGTTTACAGCATGCTTTGTTGAGCATCAGAAAGGTGGTAGGATAACATGACTGAAGGAGAGGGTCTCTTCTTATTTCTTCTCTTCGTTTGTGAGTTGAACAGAGTTAATAGTTTCTAGCTATTAAAATTGCAGGTGTATATTTCCTATGTGGGTTTGGGATGCTATGAAAATCCTTACTGTAGTAAGTTTCAGTAAGTTTGAATGGTCATTTTCTTCAAATTAATTCACAGAGAGGGTATATTTAAAGCTGTTTTGAAATAGCAAGAAGTCTTTAATTGTTTTGTGTGCCTGAACCTCATTAAAGTACTCTAGTGAATGAATTGGTGTGGCTTCTGTCCTGGTTTAGATCAGTGACCAAGTGATTGATGAATACTTGTGTGTTGTGGTTAATAAAACACCAGTACAGAAGGATTCTTTGATTGTACAGCTCTGAAAGGCTGCTTTTTGTGGAGAAAGTAATGGCTATAACAGGTTTTCTCCTTGCTTGTTTAAATATTGTTGTGAAGTGTTTGCATCCACTCTTTTTTTCACCTTTCACTTCCCACTGTCTTCCCTTCCTACTGGACATACAGGGTCATGAGAAAGAAGCATTACAGCTAATGGCAACATACCTACCCAAGGACACCTCTCCAGGGTCAGCCTACCAGGAAGGCGGAGGCCTCTATGCCTTGGGTCTCATTCATGCTAACCATGGTGGGGACATCATTGACTATTTGCTGAACCAGCTGAAGAATGCCAGCAATGATGTATGTACTGAGTTCAGTAATGAACCTTTGTTTTGTTGGGAATATCCAGAAGGGTGCTAGCTGGCTTAGAAGTGGGGGTTAGAGGTAAATAAGAATGTGGCAGTAGTGCGATACAGCTCCTGTGGGTCTTAAATATAAAGTTTGGGTTTAACAACCTATTTCTCAAGGCTTGGGTAAGATTTTTAGGAAATTCTTACATATTTGACAGTGAATCTACCTTGTCTTACTACTTGTATATTTATTTTGTTTTGCTAGTGGACCTGCAGTATTCAGGCACTGTTATTACTTGCAGCTTAGCTGTCAAAGGAATAAACCACAAAATGCTTCTGCCACCCTGTAGGTTTAATGCATCCTTATACAAAAAGAAGTGTTTAATTCACCTTTTTTTTTTTTTTTTTTCTTTTTTTGGGTAAACCTCTATGAAAAGTCTCTTTTAAAGTTAGGAATAGATTAGTATTTTCCTAGCATGTTCCTTTCTTCTCTTTGGGGAATTTCAGACTACTACTTCAAAAATTCTGTGAATGGATCCCACTTGTCTTACTGCAAATGTATTGCCTTTCCTGTATCTGTTGTTAGAACAAACGAAAATGTAGACTGTTTAAGTGGGTATTGATTTACCTTTCTATTCAAAAGCTATTATTAGGCAGCAATTTTTACACGTGGCATAGATTTATGGTTTTACGTAAAACACTCAGTGGGGAAAAAGACCTTAAAGATACTAGAAAGTCTAGAGCTATGTGTAACGCTTCTGATACTCATTTTTTATGGGCTTTTGAACTGCTGTTTCCATTCTGTTTTCTGCCTCTTTCATCAGAGTTACTGCCTGAGATAGTGGAAGTGGTATTTCTAACAGGTCAAGGGTTTATTCTGGGTAGTTTGGGGCTAAAAGTTTGCAGCTTTATATTGATGGGGAGATGTCTACTTCAGCTGAAGCCATACTGTTCCATGTTTCATGATGTCTGAACTTGCATATGCTTCTCTAGATTGTCCGACATGGTGGAAGCCTGGGTTTGGGTTTGGCTGCCATGGGGACAGCACGTCAAGATGTGTACGATTTGCTGAAAACAAACCTATACCAGGATGATGCAGTGACAGGTAAATGTTTTGCTTTCAAAGCAAATAACCATCTGAGGCCTTATCAGGCACCTGGGGGTTTTGGTGGGGTTTTTTTCTGGTTTTATTTTTTTTCAGCTTTTCTGTTAGCAGCATAGATTGCTTCTAGGTTGCCTTAGCTGCGTTTTGTTTACTGACCTTTTCCTGATCAGTATGGTTCTTTAGTAATGTGGCAGTAATGTTCAGAGGTCCTGTCAGGACTGGTCTGTGGCACTATGCCAAATATTGATAAGATGTGCTAGGTCTTTAAACAGTCCCTTATTTTGCTCTATTCTTTCCTTTGTCATATGCTTTTTTTTCAGTGTGGTTGATCTCCAGAGCCACATGCCCCTTTTAGCTGAGATACAGGCTTGGAGAAGCTTGTGGGGGCTGCTGCTGCATCGGCAGGGGTTCACAGGGAAATTATCTTAGCAGCTTTTGGCTCAAGGAAGAGAAAATTGAACTTGGTAGGAAGAGTGCTAAGTTGTGGCTGGGAGGTTATCATTACACTTTTGGCCTTGAATAATGGGGTTGCTGGGCATGGTGGTGTCCAGATATGTGAATCTCCAGATATAACATTTACTGCTTCTGGGAACAAAGTTTGCTTAATATTTTTTTTTTATTTTCTGTGCTGTGCAGGTGAGGCAGCTGGCCTGGCACTGGGATTAGTTATGTTGGGATCTAAAAATGCTCAGGCTATTGAGGACATGGTTGGCTACGCACAGGAAACCCAGCATGAAAAGATTTTGCGAGGCCTTGCTGTTGGAATTGCTCTAGTCATGTACGGGAGGATGGAGGAGGCAGATGCTCTCATTGAGAGTCTCTGCAGAGATAAGGTGAGTTTAACTGTGGCTTAATCCCTGGCCCTTTTGTATCATGGGTGACCTTCCTGTTCTTTTGTGAATCTCCAGCTACAGTGCATTGGCTGTTTTGAACCAGGGAAGTTCTTACAGAGGTCTGAAGTGCGGCAGTTTCACAGGTTGCTTTCCTCTGATCAAAAATACAAGAACAACAGTGTTTAGTTGTGTATTTCTTTAGCCTCCTACTCAGTCTCCATAGTCCTATAAGCAGCAACAAGGAGCAGAACAGGGTGTAACGGTTAAAAACAGATGAGGCTCACTGTAGGTTGGTCATTCTCGAGGATCTAGTAATGGTCCATAGCAGATGGTGAATAAGCAGCAGACTGACACATCTACCAGATACTCTCTTTGGCAGCCTGTGGCATAGCAGCTTTCTGTCCCCCTGAAATAGGTAATGACAGCCCTGCTTTGGTGATTGTCTTGTTACTCATCCCTAATAAACAATTAAACAGGCTACCTGTTCGCAGATTCTAGGCCCAAGAGTGGAGCAAATTTAAAGTCAAAATTACTGAGTCACTGTTTGGATGGATGTTAAAATATTTATGCTTTCTTTTCCAGGATCCAATTCTCCGTCGTTCTGGCATGTACACTGTTGCTATGGCATACTGTGGCTCAGGGAACAACAAGGCTATCAGACGCCTACTGCATGTGGCTGTAAGTACTGTGGGCTTAGGAGCACATAGCAAATTTGTGGTGAGAAAGTAAGCACATCACTTTGACAGGCTTTGTGTCTACAGTGTTAATGTTCTAGTCCAAATCAGAAACTGTGAAGTGATGAAAGCTTTCCTTAATACTATGAGTAGAAATAACAGGGTTTACTGATGCTAGGGTAAGTAGACTTTCAGCAAGAGAATATTCAACCTGGTATCACAGAAAAGGAACCTATTGAAAAATAAAACATGATCCTAAAAGTAGTTGGTAACGGGTTTGCAGTGAATAGTCTATGTAATGATGGGCTTGGGAAAAAACAGCTTAAGCTGTGAAAGATAAGGTCTGTCTGCTCTTTGCTAGGCTTGCGGTCACAGTGTATGAACAAGGGTGAGGCTGAACATTATTGTTAACTTTCTTTCTCTATAATCCTGTCGTCTTGATTAACTTGTGTGCCTGACACCTGGCCTGAAATGTTGCAGAGTCCTCAAGTGTTTCCTCTATATTCTGAATGTCCTGTTTTCCCTTTTGTAGGTGAGTGATGTGAATGATGACGTGAGGCGGGCAGCTGTTGAGTCACTTGGTTTCATTCTGTTCAGGTACAGTGTCTTCCTTGGTCACTTCTACAGCCTTTAATTTGATGTCTGTTACACATTTCCTGAAAATGTATGTTATTACTTTCACAAAATGACTTAATTGCTAACTGAATGGAGGTTGAAAAGTCAAAAATTGAGAGAGAATAAAACTTGGTTTGGAATTAGAAGCCTTCCTTAATGCTCAGCAGATGCTTAATGAGCCTTTCTGTAGGTTTCCGGACTTATGGCTTAATTGTCTGAATAGAGTTAGATGAAATTGACAAATAGAATGAAAAATTAATATTTGCAGGATTGAGAGTTAATTAAAAATTAAATATACAGTGCTTGTGCCAGGCCTCTTAAAGGCAGCAGAACTCAGACAAATGTCTGCCTAATTGCTATCTAAACTGTTCCTGGAGGTTGTGACTTTGGTAAAAATCACCTGAAGAAGGATGTTGAAATAGTCTTTGTTTTTTAAGTATCCACTGCTTAAATACCGACAGGTTACTGGTCTTACTTTGTTGTAATGTTAGCCCATCACAAAATAGCCATGATGTTTGCTTTGGTTCTCTAAAGTGAAATCTGTCACTGAAGTGGTATTTTGTAGTGGTCTATAGTTCCCTAGGTCAGAGGTGCTTGGGGTTTTTTTGGTTGTAGGTTGGGTTTTTTTATATTACTGGATTGGGGAATTAGAAGGCTCCCCAAGGACTACATCTTCATTTGTTAATACAATAATCTGTGTAGTCCAAGCACTGAGTGAAGATGCAGCCTTTGAATTTGTCTGAGAGGAGGTAGTGCATACTTGGGTCCAGGACTGTAGTTAAAAAAATCTTTGTTCGCATCTTCTTTGGGTTAGTGGCAGTCTGTAAATTCATCCTAAAAAGCAGATAAGAGGTGCTTAAAGCTGGTATTAAAAACAATGGATTACTGATATGACCAGTCAGTTTGTCATTAACCAAGTTGTTCCTTGTGTAGAAGGAACCATTCTGTTTTATCTGAAGCATATTCTGGCTGTAATTAAATGTAGTTTACAAACAGAATGAATTCTCTCTGTGGGCAGCAGGCGTCTCCCAAGAGCTTCTGCTTGGTTGCTTTCAGTGAGTGATCAGTGTCTCCCCTGAAACCAAAGGGTCTGTTTAACTGGCTTCTGCATCTGTGTACAGAAGGAAAATACCATACAGGCCTTCCATGGTTTCAGGCATCTTTTTTCCAAACAGGTTGTGACAAAGCACTTTTGAGCTCTGATTTCAATGTAATTTTCCTTTTCAACAAATGAAAAACATAATTGCACATTGATAGCTCCTACCAAAACGAGAAGCTTTCAAGGCTCTGAGCTAAGCCATTTGCCATGTCCTGGCATCTTGTGGGAGCAAGATAGTTCTGGGCCTGTTCTCTCCATATCCAGCAATGAGGAAATGAATGACATCATATTTGACTCTTTCACCTGCTCCGCAGTGGTTCAGATCTTATCCTATGTCTTCCCCTCCCTTTCTGGGGGGCGAGGTACTGTCCAAAACCTGCTTGCACAATAGGGAGGAACATTTCCTTATAAATTCCATTATCTGCCTTGGTAGCAAAGGACTAAAACTTTTTAGCTGATTATCGCTGGCTTCTGGAGGCAAAGCTTCTGTGTTAGGCTGTTGTAGTTGCTAACACTTGGTGACTTTCACAAAATGATCAGTTGTTTTGCTTAAAGACAAAGTTCTGGAGGAAGCCCTTGGTTTGTCTAGCCCAGACTCCTGCATTCACATGCAGCGATGAAAGGGATTTTCTGCTTAGAGGGCCCCACATATTATCCCCGCTTTACTCTCTAATTATAAACTGAAAGCTGTGTTTCAATTCCTGGAAAGAAATACTGTCCATCAGTGTAGGGATCTAGAAGCTGTTTTTACCTTCCCTGTTTGCTGAAACTGCTAGTGAGCATTAATTGTGTGCTCTGGCCCATCTCAACACTGCAGGTGTGCAGAGACATAAAGAGCAAGTGGGCTGTGAGTTTGTCAAGATTTCATGACTAAAATGACATCTCTTTCTTAGGACTGTTGTTTGTTGAAGTCTAACTGGATTTACTTGTCTTAAAGGCTACTAATACAGCATTGAATACTGGCAAGAGTCAGTGATCTGTCAGCTGCTAGGTATACAAAGCTTTTGAATGAAGTGTTTTGTAATGGGAGGTGAGCAGGTCTGTAACACAGTGGGCTAAGCCCCAGAAATCAATCTCGTCTGAGGTGAAGGAACATGACTGAAGCTCCTGTGAGAAGAGGTCTCGTTGAATTCTTTGTATGTGGTTCCAGGAAGGGAACTGTGAAGTCAGGATTGAAATAAGAGAATAAATTTTTGTTTAATGCGGTCTACATTTTTCTTGAGGAATTCATGCTGTTACCATAGGGTTGAACATGTTGGGGCTGTAAGTTCACCTGCTAGGCTGTACACTACAGAAGCAGGAGTATCCACAGGCTTATGCTTCCATCTGTTCCTCCTATAGGAATAGTAAATCCATGTAAGGGTGGAGGTTACGCAGGCAGGGGGTGGTAACTTCCATAAGCACCATTGGTGAATATGATAGAGCTCCTGACAGCTAGAGCCCACAAATTTATTTTGTGTCATAAATACCTAGTTTGTTTTCTCCTTTTGTTACAGCTATCTGTGAATAAATGTTCTTCCTTTTGTATTTGAACTAAAAGTGTCATAAACGTCACAAAGCCCGCTATTTTTAGGTAATATGTTTGCATATCAGAACATTCTGTAAGGCTTTTCTGTCCTTGCTTACTTCCGTGAGTCTTCCTTGCTAGCACATGCATGCAACCCTGTCTACATTCAAGAACACAGCTTTATTTTTATGGCTAGAGTTAATGAAAGCAGCACAGTAACAGAGTAAAATGAGATAGAATGTAATGTAATAAAAAGTGACATTTAATTTTTAAAGCAACATGGGTTTGCTTTAACTTGAAGATGGACTTTTTAATATTTTTAAGTCACAGAATTTTTTTTATATTTTTTCACTTTTTAATTATTGGAAAAGTCTACAAAAGAATGTGTGTGGCTACTTTGTTAAAAATTCGTGAATCGAGGTTTAGGTAGGCTGTTCTAGTCTAGGTTAAATTTTACCTAAGAATTGCAAGATTAAATTTTCTTGTGTTATGAAAGATACCGAATTACACAGTTACACCATTCAATATTTTCCTTAGCATAGAATTCCTTAAGATAATTTTTATATTCCTTAACATATCAAGTGAAAACAGTCTGTAGTTATGGCTCTCTTTATGTTAGTGTCAGTTAGGGGTTTTTTGTAACTGCCATACCTTTTATCTTCTCAGATAAGTTAAAAAATGTTAAAATGCACTTTTCAGCAGTGTTCAGGAGTTTTCTTCCTACATTCTTTTCCAAAGTTGTTTTTGTTGTCTGGAGCAAAGGTGAAAAGTTGGTGAAATTCTTGTTTTGCTCAGCAAGTCCTGTGGTACTTTGAGGGTAAGCCATGTAAGGAACACTTGATGGACTTTCTGCATTGCTCAAAAAGTCAGCTATATTGCAAGAGTTCTGAAGGGATTAGGGGAGCAGGGGTTGATGCTGCTATAGCAGTTACATGCTTGGATGTTGGATGCATGCATGCCTGGCTGTGTGAATATCTGCAGGCAGGTCGCTCTAGGGAGCAGAGCAGTAGCAATCATACTGCTTGAGCTGCAGAATATATTGTGGGGTGCTGTTCATACAGCACAAAACTTACTTCCTTGTTCTATTCTTGGACTCCTGAAAGCTTTCCAGGGGGCCACGTATGTAGAATTGAAGCTTGTTGACCAGGGGTGTTGCTGCTGTTAATTCTTTTTTTGCTGATTGTTTAGAAGCAGTCCACAGGTCTGCAGACTGGGGATTGAATGGACAGCTTGCTGGCTTATAGGGCTTGGTCTGGCTTGTTTCCCCTCTCAGCTTAGCGCCTTACAAAAATGAGGCACTAGTTATGTATTTTGTGACTGATCATTTTCATGCCACTGTATTAAATCAGCAGAAAATGCTTTGATGCAAGAGAATTGTTTAAAACTATCTTGTCCTTTCTTCCTCTCCACAACTAGCAAGACAGTCAAAATAGTACAGCATAAAAATCTGAGACTTTAAAAATCTTCTATTTAAAAATGGCCACCTCTTACAGGAGACACTTAAGTAAAATGTTATTGTAAAATGGTACAGAGGCATGAATACAGCTTGAGATGTTTGGAGATTGCAGTGTGGATGCAGTGCTATATGAAAGCTGTATTGTGAAACAGCAAGAAGTGATGTGATGTATTGACTTGACTACTGTAATGTCTCTGTTCTCCCAGCCCTGATACTTTTTCCAGTCATCATAAGAGAGCAAACTTACCTTATTGTTGGTGTTTATATATTAGTCCTCCTTTCTACTAAAGTGGTTTGTAAAATATTTATCATGGCTGTTGGAAAACAGCACTTAAGGTGCTTGTGATTTCTGGTCAGCCTTTTTCTTTTTTTAAGACTATTATGATGAGATGGAAAACATGATAAAGTTAAGGTGTTTTACTTTTTAAAACTGGAGAAAATTATTTTAATCTTAATTTTACCACTCTAGATCATGAATTGATCTTTGTTTATATTGCAGAGTGTGATGTGATTAGTCTATGTAGTCAGCTTTATTTTTATATTGTTACGTGTTGGAGCAATGCTGTAGTGTATCTAAACACTTTAGTTATATATATGAAATGAGGAGGTAGATGTTTTATAGATATAACAAATCTGGTTAGGGAGAAGGCTTCAATGTGGGATGCAGCAATACTTGAAAGCATGAACTAAAAGGGTTTAATGCTCTCAAAGCAGTTGTTAAGTCCAGGGGAATAAGAGCCACAGGGAAGTAGGACTTAAGTTGTGGGATGCTGCTTCTGACTTGGGGCAATATTATTGGGAAAAGGCTAAGGGCAGGAGAGGGAACAATGCAGCCTCTGGAGAGTCCCGAAAGGAAGATGTAGTCTCGGCTGATAAGTGTAGGCTACCCAAACATGGAGAGCTCTGCATGGCTTATGTTCAGTTCTTCATTTTAGGATGATGCAAGCAAAACAGTAATGTTTCCTGCTTTTGTATTCTTTGTGTTTACATAGCCTTTGATATTTTCAATGTCATATATTTGTTTTAAAGCAAACACAGATCAGATACTTGGGGTTTGTTCCAGGAAGACTTGGACAGTTTGTTTTCTTTAACTCCTCCAACCTACCTTTATCCAGTAGGCAGATGGCAGATCTTTGGGTAATTGAGTATGAGGCTAACAGTCACTCTAATGTGATCTGTACCAGTGGCTTTTTCAGTGTATTAATTGTGAAGAAGAGGAATTTAGTGAAACATACCTGCTTGTTAATTCTTGTGTAGTAAAGATTAAAAGGGTTTTGTTTACCCTCAAACCCATTTTATCTTTGTCTTATTCAGTCTTCTTGGGGGAGGAGAATGAGTGTCCTTTTGAGTGAAAAGTTAATAGTAACAGAAATCTTACTATAATCAGAAGAAGCCTTAGACTTTCTCTGAAGTATTTCTGGATTTGAGAATGCCTTTATCTGCAGGTCTGAAACTGGAAACAGAGCTGTGTGTCTCTTCACTGACCAAACTGTAGTGCATTGGAGAAGTCCCTTGGCATCCCTGGCAAAACTAATGTAACTTAAGTGAAAACTGTAGCTGTAAAATCAGTTTGCACAAATACATTCATTGTTTCAAACAATACACTACAACATCTCACATTCTTTCCCTGCTATTGTTTTACTTTTGTTCTAGTCTGTTTTGTATGCATGAGACTTGACTTTGGAAAATAGGGCTCAGAGCCTTGTATCACTTGAGAGCTTTTGAAAATCTCAGCAAATGAAATGCTTTAACTTCCTACTGTAAACTGGAATGTCTACACAGATAAGTATATTAATATGATTGGTTTAAACCTGAGATAGTTTCTTCAGCCTAGCTTGTACCCTGTTGAAAACTCAAAAGTACCCCTTCAGGAAGTCACTTGCTCCTTAGGACCTAAAAATACTGCCTGTAGTGCCTATAATAAGCCTATAAGCTTTATATATAAAGATTTTCAGATCGCTAAATCACAGTGTGCATGAGAAGAGGGAGAGAAACCAGTCTCGTATGTTCCCCTCCACACTTCTAATTCCTGAAAAATATTTTCAGTTTCTCAGGTTATACACACTAAGGCTTTTTAACTAAGTAACTAAACATTTAAGCAGTGTGATTTATAACTAAATACGTGTCTGACCAAATCCTTGAATTTGCTTTAAAACTACTGTTCAGCAACTGAAGTTTCAAATTAAGTCATCAAAAATGCTGAGACTCTTTTGAGCCATTAAATGAAGCTGATTAATTATTTTCTTATGGAAAAATCTTCCTGTTGGATTTTATTAAGGAATATTGATGTGCATCTTGCAGAATAAAAGGCTCATTTGTTGTGCATGTTTTAATGAATTTGAAGATGAGTTGCTATCACCTGTCTAGAGCATTTATAAATAGGATCCTTCAGGGAGGAAGAAGCTCCTAATTTTTAAGAGCATGATGTTTTTCAGAGTTTGGAAAGGACCTCAATACCTGGATGCAAGGAATCTTAGATGTGGCTAGACAAATAGGGTTTGACGTGAATTATTAAAAATAAGTAAAAATGGGCATTCCAGCAAACCATCTTTTCTATTTTTATAACTAGCTTCCCATCTAAAAATGAAAAAGTTTCCTCTCCTGTTCTGCAGGGCAAGAGCCTTTCTTTGCAACTGGAGAAAACAGTGTGTCTCATGGGAATGGACACTGACAGTAAACACCATAGTGTCAAATGCCAAAGCAAAAATATGGAAGTTACTTCTCTCCTGATTGTTGTTTTTGCCATGTTGATAGTTACCTAGAGAGCCAAAGGGGAAGTGAAACAAAGGAGTGCTTCTTAGAAGTTGTACGTAGGCATCTTCATCAATTTGATGAAAGAAATCTAATGCTTCATGGTGATACTAAATCAGTCCTGAGAACTGGCCAGAACTCTGGGACTCCTGGGTCCAGCTTGCAAGGCAAAGAGCCAGAAGAACCCTGGTGATCATCTTTGGGCTCTGGTGTCCCAGGTGGATCAGTATGCCTTCAGCAGGTTTACTGTGCTTCCATTACTTTACCTCTTAAGGCTGATGTTACATATGACAACCAAGAAAAAGATTTAAGGGAGTAATGCTTTTGCTTTCTTGTTCCAGCTTGCAGTGCTGTAGATTTTTCCACAATAAGAAAATGGTGTAGGAAAATGACCATAGAAAAATTTTCTATGAAACACCATAAAAAAATCAGTGTGCCTCTTGTATGCCAGTGAACAATTTTATAGCATCTGTCTCTCTTCTCAATGGCTTGACTTCTGCTTAACACTGGATTTTTTAACTGTATTTTGATACATTTGAAAACTGATACTAGTATAGCCAGAGGTGATGTGATTAGGAAGAGTTTTACACTTAGAGAATACAAGATAAGCAATGAATAAAATTTTCTGGCTGCCTAAAAGTTTTTTTGATAGAGTCTGAACTAAAGGCCTACAGCTTGTAGAACCCCAGATGGTTTGGGATTGGCTTCACAAAATGTGTTTTTTATCATCACAGCTGAGATTAAGAAGTAGGGAAGCAAGAAATTCAGCTAGTGTGGCTTAAAGGTCAGGATTTTGTTTAGTTTTGCTTGGTTTTGTCTGGGGATTTTTTTGTTGTGGTTTGTTTTTTTTTTAAGGTATTGCCTTAATTTGTGTTTCAAGGCACTCATTCTGTTAGGCTTCAAACTCCATTTTTTTCATCTCTGCAAGACTGCTGAGGTGGATATATTTATAGCTAGTCCTTATGTCCATGTCTGTGCTGTAATTTTTAATTAGGCAGCCAGAACATTGACTAAATACCTCCTAATGTATTTTAAATAATTAAACAACAAAAAACCCCATACTTGTCCATTGTTCTAAAATATATTTCTTCCCATAGCATTTGTATGTTGCAGATAAGCTTTGACTTTTGTCTGTCTTGTTTCTCTAGTAGCTTAAAAAGAAATGAAATATGCCAGATAAAAGTTTCTGTAATAATGAGGAAAGTTGAACTAGGTAACTGTGTAAGTTATTATTCTATGTACTATGTAGAGGCCATAGACCTGGCCAGGTGGTTGATTTGGCATGGGCCAGATTTCGAAAGAATTGAGAGCATTTCACTCCAGAGAAAGGAATGTGGGGTTTGGGGGGTTTTTTTTGGTTGTTTTGGGGGGTTGGGTTTGGGTTTTTTGGTTAAATGGGAAGTGCATGATCCCTTTCTCCTGTAAAAAGGTCCTGTGTTCTGCTAGTAAGTGACTGAAAACCTTTTATCAATTATTATTTAGGTTGCTATCTTTGTGAAGGAGGCTGGAAGTGATAAAAAAACTCTCGCTTCACAGCCAGCATGTAAAAATATATTTTATATAAAATTATGTTACTTAAAGATGATGCTTATGGATGTAGTCCTGAGCCTCCTGTCTCACTTGTCAGTACTGCAGGGGCGGTTACTGTACAACAAACTTGGGCATTCTTACAGTAGCTTGCAGTGACACTCGTCAGTCATGACTTGCTAATGAAGGTAATGTCTGTGTTCAAATCTGTTCTCGTAGGTACAGTTGCTAAAACAAGGTCTCTGCTGTATATTGTCTTCTAATTTCATAGTTCTGCATCTTCTCTTGCTTCTCCCTCTGTCCTTAAGCTTTCCAAGACTGTTACCTGAACTCTTAGCTTGTTTGTTTTGTCAGTGGACAAGCAATTTGGTTTTGCACTTAGCAAGTTAAATGAAATGTGCATATTTTCTTGATGATGGGTTTCTGTCTATGGAGAAATTTCCTTTCTGTGTAGGAAGACTGGATTTTTGATTAGTCACTAGTCCTTTTGATTGAGGTTTACTGTTGCTGACTAAATTCAGTAACTGGACCATTTTGAGCTTCTGTTTTCAGTTACTAAAATTGAGAAATCTATATGCTGGCTTGACAAAATGCATCTTTGCTGGGTGAGACTTTTTCAAGGATTGTTTCCTGTTGGTGGAGTCTAACCACTGGTTACAAAAAGGCCTCGGAATCGAGACGCTTAGGGCAAATTACTCCTTGTGTCATTGCTCGTTGCAGACTGACAGTTGTGCAAGAACAGGGTCAGACAGAAGAGAACCAAGTTGCCTCTTGCTCTTTCCAGATGCTGTGAGCCAGCTGTGATGTTCCTGCTGGAAAGGGAAAATTTAAGTTGTTGCTGAAAGTAGATGATTGCTGCCTGCTCTATTAACGTTTTTCGTTTAATCAGCACGGATTTATTTAAGTAGCAAGACAGTTTTCAAAGATGACTGCTTCTTGCCCTCTGGCTGCTGGGAAATAACCCCTCAAGAACAGCGCTGGGCCCGCTTGCCTCTTGGTGTTATTCCTCATGAAGTCTGGTTCCTGCATTGCAAAGGATACTTTTAATTTTTTTGCTGTGATCACTCTGCTTGGATGTGCTTGCACTTTTACTTGGTTCCAGAGCACCTCTGGATGTTTTGGGTTTTTTTGGGGGTTGTTTTATTCCTACTCCCTCCCTCCTTGAGCTTCAAAGTAATCTAGGTCTTATTAAAGGCTTTTGATTCTCAAATATTTTTAGATGTAGGCATCTTTCACAGCTATAGCTAGCCATCAATTCTGGCTTTTAACTACAGGATGATCTTCAACAAATTTTGATTAACAAAAGAGGAGGAAGAGCAGTTAGAGCTTATTCTAACTGAAGTGGCTAGTGACTATCACCAAAAAGGGGAGGAAGGAGACAAATTACTCTTAAGTACCACAGAAGTATTTTTAATACTTTCTCCTGGAACTCTCTGGCAGTTGTTACATTAGGCTCTGCTTCGAACTTGCATATGTTTTAAATTAAATACATATAAATAAATGTTGGAAGGACATGTTATCTTTAGTACTTTCTGTTCTGCAAAGAAAAAACCTAAGCCTTTTGCTGTACGTAATTTTAGCGTGTAACTGAAGAGTTCTGAAAACACTAAAAATGAAAACAAAGCCTGAGCTGAAAACTTTACTGTAAATGGAAACTATAAAAAAAAAAAAAAAAAAAATGGTGAGCTGGCTGCTTACTGTAAGAACTCCAGTACTTTGGGGAAATCCAATTTCCCTTATCAAAGAGAGGTGGTCTGGAACCGTCAGAAGCTCCTGATTTCCCAGATGGTAGGCTCTGGTAGCTTTTATGGACTGTAGGGAGCGATTCTTTCTATGAATTTTGTGCTCTGATTGGAGGCTTGAGCATGTTTGAGAGAGTGCAGATTGGGACCTGTAATCTTATGCCATTGGTTCTCTGAAATTTTTTTGAGCTAAGCTAAACTGCGAATATGTGCAGGTCTAGATAGTACTGTTGTCTCTGCTGTGTCTTAAACTCTTGCTCTTATTTTCAAGTGTAATAGCTATTCTATCTGTGATTTTTTTTTTTCTACTTTGTGTGAATTATATTGGATGAGGGAAAGCTTTCACTGAAGTTCCAATGGTCATAAAAAAGGAAGTTTGTTCATACAAATTAAAGGGGTGATCCGGGAACTGTCTGTCCTGTTCTACTCATGATCAAT
Organism: Gorsachius magnificus; assembly: GCA_034008185.1. Lineage (NCBI taxonomy): Eukaryota > Metazoa > Chordata > Aves > Pelecaniformes > Ardeidae > Gorsachius > Gorsachius magnificus. The sequence continues at coordinate 37,493,370 of CM067087.1, forward strand.
TGATGTGGTATTGTTCTATTTTGGTTAAATGCTCTCATTTTCTTAGTATGAAAAGAAGAAAGGCCAGTTTTCTGTGACAAATCTGACAATACCATGCTACTGTGTATGTGAGAGTAATGGAGATGAAATTCAGGTGGGTAAGGGATTCTGCCCACCCCTTAGAGTAAAACCACAAAGGGATAATTTCAGCACATGGAGATTTTTTTCTTACCCTGCTAAGAACCAGTTTTACCCCTTCTGGAATGGGCACGTGCACCTTTTGGTATCTGGAGCAGTGATTCTGCTCATGCTTGGATATGCAGTCTCATCAGAGGAATGTATCTGTAGGAGGCAACGCAGTGAGCTTGTGTGCTGTTTTGTTTACACAGAGTAAAGGTGGTTTTAAATTAAAACCAGTAAGCTTGCATCCCCCTGCTAAATTCATCATAGAGCATCAACCTACAATGTTCCTGTCATCTTGCCAGAATGAATGTTAAAGTAGTGTTTGTACAGAGATGCTTTTCTTATAAAAATGTACTTTGAAGAGACTGAAGATGATAACTGAAGTCAGATACTCAAGCTGGTTTAGCTCTTATTTATTTCCCCCTTCCTGTAGACTACATTTCTGCATTAGTCATTTATGGAATGAAGTTGTGGTTGCCACCATGGGGTTGGGGTTAAAGTAGAGGAGACTTTGGAGGAAAGGAATTAATATAAATTTGTAAGATACTGCTTGCATAAATAACAGAAAACAATAGTATTTCTACCCTCTTCTAGCACAGTTACCTAGAATAATACATACAGTAATACTATGATATGGATATGGCTGCCATTCCATTATACGTAGCTGACTTGTTCTTCTGTTTTATCAACTTCATTCTCTGTGAGCAGTAATGTATCCAGCAGAATGGCTGATGATGCTTGGATGGGTGAGCTCCTCAGCCTCATTGGGCTCTGGTACATAATGGGGTTAATCCCATTTCTCATCCCATGCATGACAAAGAGCTTGGAATTTTCTGCCACAGAGCTTCTGAAAGAGATCCTGCTGGAGTGCTTCCGAAGGGCCTTGATAGGCTTTGTGGTCCGATAGTTGCAAGTGATATATCTGCTAAAAGCCTCCCTAAATGTTTTGTTGAAGAGTGTATAGACAAGAGGATTCACTCCTGAGGATACATATCCTATCCAAACAAATATCTCCATAAGCTTTTGAAAAACCTCCTTGTCGCAGGAGTTGCACAGAACTGAACTTATGTTTGTTATGAAGAATGGGCACCACATCAACAAGAAAAGAAAAAATACAATTCCCAGAACTTTTGATGCCCTTTGTTCGTTAGTTATCGTTTGCATGGACTTCCTCCCAATCGTAGACGTTCTGCAGATAGGCATGTCACTGGACAAAGTCTTGTCCTTTCTGGAGCCATTTAGCATGGCGACCTTTTCTGGTGAGGAGGCAGGTGTTGTGTCACACTGAAATACGGTGGACACTGTTGACCAAGTGAAACGCTGAGGTGGCTTGTTGATCAAGTAGGCCTTCTTGCGTAGCACTTGGATTGTCAGAAAATAAGTGACTATCATGATAGCCAGGGGAATGAAGAACGCAGCCACTGATCCATACAGAATGAAGTTATGAAAGCGATCAGGCATCAGGACACACGTGATGTTTGTAGAGTTGCCACTTCCATCCTCAATGCCTCTGATAGGGATTGGAATAGCAATGCCTATAGGAGAAAAACCAAGTACTTCAGCATATGATAATCACTTGGAATCTCCCTTTTGGGCCTGAAGGCTCAGGATCTCTAAAGAAACGTAGTTCCTGAGCTTTGGAGCAGGCACAGGGTGATGGAGAGAACGTGAATTGTTGAGAGAGTCATGTAGGAAATTGGGCAAACAGCACTTTATGAGACTTGGCAAGCTCAGCTTTAACAGAGTGCCCTTTCTAAGGAGATTGGGCCTAACCCTTAGAGATTGAGGAAGCAGTATAAAGTAGCCAACTTCTCAAGTGTAAAACATGAATTGCTTTGACTCTTAGTTCTTAGAATTAGTATGGCTTTTCCTCCAGTGAAATGTGTTTCCCTAATGCCATCTGCTTCCCCCCCCACCGGTAACACTTGCACTTCTTGAAGGGTGGTTCTGTAAATACATAAAAGTTGTCTTTCCCTCTTATCTTAACCGTATCAAGTGACTGGACACCGACAGCTGATTTTCTTCATCCTGCTTGACTCTTTTATATATACAAGTAGTTAAATATATGTCAGAATTATGCAGTGTGTGTTTGAGATGGATTTGTTGTTTAAAGTCTCTTGCATATTTAAGAGTGTTTAAGTGAGGCTAGCTAGCTCTGTAATTCACCACTTGTTTAAAAAAATGTTAGCAGTTTTGTCTTTTAAATGAATTTTTTATAACCACTAAATTACAATCAGCACTTCATTTGCCAGCAGTCTGACATTACAACAAAAACAACAGGTTCCTTGCTGTCTGGTGAAGGTTATTTGTGCTATGTTTCCTGATACTACTTAATGAGATCTAGGAATTTACTGTATTCTTCTGCTACTCTGCTCACTGAAGTTGGTTGAAGGCATCGTAAGCAAAATGGTGAGGATTGAACCAAATTAACCTTTGATTTGGAGAACACTGGCTCTGCTGCAGAGTACTTCTGTGTTAGATAAGAAATGAAAAAATACAGCACTCGTTAATAACAATAAATCAGGCATTAAAAGGTCAACTTGTAAGTGTCATGTCATGCTGACAGTTTCATTTTTTGTGATAAAATGGAGATAGTATCTTTTCTCCTATCATCACAGTTCTTCCAGAATTTTTTTTCAAGCTGGAATTTTTGGGTTTAGGCATGTATGCCTCAGCCAAGAGGGTAGATGTACCCATTCTCCTATACAGCATTGGCCTTAATAATCCAGAATAATTTTGTTCTTTCTCTTGCACACAAAGCATACAGCACTATGCCTATGGCTCCCTGCAGCGTGCATTAGGTTGTTTGAATTAAATGTTTTCACCTCCTTAGCTCATTTAACAGATTTATTTTTTTAAGCATTAAAGACAGGTGAGATGCCACATGCACATCACAGAGGTGCTAATATCATAAAAGTTTATACACTGGCATCCTTTATATAAACTGTGCAGGGTTTGGCTTATTTATTTTTTTTTGCTTAGAAGTTAGCCTTTCTATATGCTGTATTGCCAGTGCATCTCAGTCTTCAGTGTGAATGTTACCAGCCACTCATTTATCTTTCAAACTTTGATGTAATTAACCTTTTTTTACTTGCTTCATGGGACAATTGTAAGGCAAGGATTTTAGCAGCATCTGCTCAAGGCTTAAAATTGTGTTTGGGGTGGAATATACTGCCACAGGAATATGAAATCTTACTTTACGGGAGATATGCTTTGCATGCAGATAATGTCTTCTGATTTTTGGACTTTTAGGACCATGAAGGTGGTGATTATCCCTGCTCAATCCTTGCCCTTTCTGGTAAGCCTAATAAGGAGCAGTGGTTCAGGCAGATTTCTGTGATGTAGCTATGTATGATTCAAGAGGTGGACTTAGGCCAGCCCAGGTGTTAGGATCTGCTAATTGATAGCACTTGGCCAAATCTTCCATCTTGTTCAGCTTTCACTTATTGTTTTGGATATGAAAAGCTTCTGCATTCCTTTTCCAGTCTCCAAGTCTCACATACCTATTGAAATGAGCCAAACCACGATGATTTTCATGATTGTTGTAGCCCATGAATTGTACTGACTAGCCTGGATTGGCTTTTTAATCGCAATATAGCGGTCTAGTGAGATGGCACAGAGGTGCATGATGGAAGCTGTGGAAAAGAGGACGTCAAGGAACAGCCAGATAGGACACAAGGCAGTTGGAAAAGGCCACGCGTTGTCTGAAAGAGAACAGAAAACTCATTAGAACCTAAGCTTTTTGAGAATTTTCAGTGTTTGGTTTTGCATCAGTACCTTTGAGAAGTTCATAATACTACAGGAACTGTGCTTTGCCACTGCCTCAGCTGGGTTCTGTCTTATGTTTTAGTTAACTCCTAACTGGTGTGGTCGCTGCCATCATATTAATTAGGTTGTTTGTATATTATAAGACTTTCTCTGTCTTTTTGCCCTTTTTAGATGGTAAGTTCTTTGTGTCAGGGACTCTGGATAAAAAAGGTTTTAAAAAATGAGTATGCTTGGTCCTTGTGCCCTGCTGTTAAATGATTGTTTTCAGGTATGTCTCCTTGATAGCCCTGTGATTTGAGGTTTTATTAAGTGGAGGAGATAATGGGTCATAACCAAATATATTAGTCAATCATTGCAGAACCATGGTTGAATCTTAGTGGTGAACTTGAAGAATCTAGTTCACACAGTTTTAAAATGGGTTTACTGTGTCACTTGATCAGATACAGTTGAGCACTAATGTGGCAAAGCAGGGCTCTTCTGTCTCGGTAACGGTTTTATAAAAATTGAAGGGCTTCCATGCACATCTTTTTTTCTGCACCCTCCTCCCCCCCCCCCCCCCCCCCCCCCCCCCCCCCAAGAGCGATGGCTTGGATTTTAAGACTGGCATCCTGTTTCTTACGGTAGTTATCTGTCTTTAATGTTAATCTCTATAGCGAACATAGGGTCTGTCAAATGCATTGTATCCAAAATAAAGGTTTTGTAGTGTTCAACTTTCTAAAATGTTCATATTTTTGAGATTTGGGTCTCCCCTATAAATGTTCACAATACCAAACCAAATGAATTTTAATGAAACTGACTATTTTTTCCTAACTGCTTTATTTTTCACTCACAAGTAGTTTGTACTGTAATCCAGTGCTAGCAGTGTTCAATTTGAGGTGCACCTTAGTGTTGTATGTCTATAAGAATGTTCTGTAGTCCTAAGGAAGAATGTGTAACATGGAAGTTTTTTCTATTTCTAGTGGTAAAAATTGATCTACTAAATATAATCTCCTTCCTTATAAAATTCAGCTGCACTCAATCAGTAGGCACATCAGTTTCTGAGAAATCAGTTCTTCATTGAGTGATGATTAAGGGGGGGGGGAGACATTTATAACAAAACAGAATGGTTTTAATCTCTTTGCTCTGAATAAATAGATCTGCATGCTGAGAATGCCAAATGAGCTGGACTGCTGTAATGCCCAGTCTTATCAAAGTGGTAATGTTGCAGCAGTTTGAGATTAAAACGTTTTTTCATAATGTGACTGATAGATGGAAATGTTAATGGTGCTGCCTCGACCTGAATTATAAACTCCAGAGGATGGAAAATTACAAAGTCAGACAACACGTACTTGTCTGCACTCTTACCTCTGTTGGGAAACCTTGCCTGTTAAACAAAGAGAGCGGATGCATGGAGCCCTGAACTGAACCTCACCCTTCCCCAAAGCAGTGGACTCCAGGTGAGGATGATGTAGGCAGTGAGGCAGAAGGGAGAGAGGTGGTCTATTTTCAAATCATTAACCAGTAAATTTTAGTATCTAGCTGCCTATTTCCTAAAATAGATACCATGGCTCAAATTACACTTCAAAAAATTATTCTGTCAGGCAGGTATGAGCAAGTTGTAATTAGTATATTATTAAATGCTTACTCATATTTAATTTTTTTATCTACGCTTTCAGCTGGCAGTAAGGTATGGTGCCTTTCTGAAGGAAAAAAAGGAAAACAAAAATGTCTTGTGGCTTGTGTCACCAGCCAGTTAAAAGAAAAAAAAGGAAGAAAAAACCCCCAGTTATAGGAAATAATTTATTTCATGGGCTTTAAATATTTTTGTTCAGTCCAGAAAGATAAGACTACTTCTCTTGACTCTGTGATGAAGGATCAGTTCAGATAAAAAGTGAACAATGGAAAGTATATTCCACGTCCTGAAGGGTGGCAGATAATGCAGCTGGATTTCAAGGGAGCAGCTAACACTTCTGTTGGAGAGTACTTAGGTGCTGCTCCCTGGATTATAACTGCTTTGCTTCCTGGAGAATTGCAGTATTATAACTTCTTTCCTTTTGTAGTTAGTTTACTCTTTGCAGAAGAAAACCCTCAAATACTTTGCAACAGAATCTCTTTTCCTCCTTTTAAATATAGATGATTTGAAACAGCTGTCAGATGCAAAGCAACCTTGTACAGTTTTGAGTTGTAAGAGCTTTTGTTAGTTGATGAGTGCAACTGAAGAGAGAAAGCTTTGTCTTTATTTTTGTCTTGTTTCGAACTGGTTGCAGAAGGCAGTAAGTTACACATTCATGATTATAGCATTATGTACTATTATATTTGTCTGTATGAGATGTTTTTTATCCCAAGAAAATCAGAGTAGACTTTAAATGCAGTACTGCTAAGAATTGAAGAATATGGTTGTTACTATTTAAACAAAAGAAATATTGTGATACTGATACCTTAAAGTGCAGAAGAGTCACATAGTTGTCTAGGGTTCATACTGTGGGGCATTTTGCTTTTACTTACTTTTATTTGTTGGTTACACCTGTGTTAGAAGCCCTGTGCCAAGTGTTTGGAGGACTGCTCTGGGCTGAGATTTTTGTGCTTTCCCGGTGGTGGTGGAGTGTATCACTGTTGGCCTATTCTGTTAGTTTGGGAGTAGGGAAAAGATGGAATATTAATTTCCCCTCAGGACTCAGAAAGCATCTCTGACCCTTGAGCATGATGGTGCCCTGCTTGTTTGTTGTCCTGCTTTGTAATTCAGACTGAAAGGAAAATGAGTACGTCCTGCCAAGCGGTGATGCAAAGCCATGCTTCCTTTGGTCATGCTTACTCTGGGTTGTTACCAGTTCTGATTCTCCTAGTATAGATCCACACTGTTGGAGCAGACCAGAGCATTTACTGGGCTGACTGAGATTCTCCACCTTCTTATTCCTTGGAAGTTGAAATGCTGATTTAAACAAGCTAGTGGATTGGATTTTTAAATTTTTTTTTAAATGTCTAGCTTACCTGAGAAATGTGCCTGCCTGAAAACTTGTCTGGTTTTTCCAACTGTCAGGTGGTATAAGATAAAAAGATACAAACCTCCTTCCTACAAACCTTGCCTTGGATCCTCCCAGCACTACAGCAGTGCTGCTGTTACAGATTATTTTCATTATTTTGAGTCAATCTAAGATAAAACGTTTTAAGATTTGCCTTGCATGTTAAGAGAAGTACAATGAGCTTTTACCACAGCTGTTTACCCTTGATTAATCTTTATTTAAGAAAAGCTTTTTTATAGGAAATACCTTGGAAATGTGTGATCCTTAAAACAAAGTACAGTATAGCCAAAAGGTTTTTTGAAAGCTTGGGAAAAAGCACTGCTTGTATAAATGTATAATCATGATTAAGAGAGATCTTTAAATAGGCTTGGAAACCGTTTGTTCTTCTGCTATCAGGGCTGCTGAAATGCGTTGCCTGTAAAGGATTTTGTTGCTGGTAGATAATGATGCTTTTACTGAGATGTAAATTGGATATTTTTGATCACTAGCTGATTTAAGCCTAGGCTTCAATCTTCAAATTGGTGTGTGTGTGTGTCTGCAGCCTGTGTGTGTGGTGTTCACCCTCGCGTCCGTATTCAGCTTTGCGGACTGCATAGGTCTGGCGCTTCCAGGCTGCTGCCGTGCTGTTTCGCCCCCGGGGCTGCCTGCCTTTATTTCTCTGCTACAGTTGTACCTTCAGCAGTAGTTGTTCGCTGCCATGAAGTTTTATGAATTAGTCAAAGTAATTTTTTTTTTTTTTAGTTGCTTTGTTGAGGAATAAACCTTTGTTTTCTTTTTTATCTTTAGATTTGAGATTTTAGAAAGTAGCCCTCAATTAAAGCAATTTTCTCTGTTAGTTTGCACAAGCAAGAAGGGAAGATTTGCTGTGGTTCATCAGGAATGGAGGAAGATAAAGATGGCGATTGCTTGTGATAGATTTTAAAAATAATGGTTTGCAGCCTAGGACAATCAGCATTACCTTCAGATTTTTAAGTGGATGAATATCAGGAATACAGAATATATTTTACAAGATGGTACATGCACTGTAACCCATTGCTCACCAAGCTATGGACAACAGACTTCTTCCTGCTGCAGGCTTTGTAAATGAGAGGATCTCAAGTTTCTTTGCTAATTTAACTATCCAAAGACTAGTGATGGTTTTGCTTCCGTTCAGTAGTTCTGAGCATTAGAAATTTGGATAACTCGTTTGAAAGCTAGATTTCAGAGAATGCAATTACTTCCTAACATGCCCTCCTTTCTTTTGGAAGAAATGAGACTAATTTAGCAAGCAATAAAAGCAATGAACTGTTTGTATATTCTGACACTCACACTGCAGTGTATATTTGTACCCGGGCACATTTTGGTCACACTCCAGAGAATAAATAATTTGCTGCTGATGATATTATACCTGTGAGCAAGTTACAGATTGATTGATTGATTTTTAAAAGGGGAAGTTCGCTATTACAGAGACAGTCTATTTCTGAAGATTTTTCTGTAAGCATACTGTCAGGGCATAGAGCCGGTATCTGTAGCAGGTTTTGAATTTGAACGGTCTGCGACACGTTACTTTTTACAGTCAGGATCATTTAATGTGACTGCACTTTAGTTCGCACCTTTCCCCTCGGATACTCTCCACATAATTAGATATCAGTCCCAAATGGGAAGCATAATATTTGTATTCCATATCTAGAAGCTGCACCAGCTATTTCTTTATTATGGAAACATTCCTGTGTGGAAGTGCCAGGAGGCTGGATTTAATTGTCTCTCTGGCTATCCATGATTATTCCATGTTCAAGTAGTTATCTGCCTAATGTAGCTTCAAGATTTAGACTTGTTATGTATTCAAATGTCTGTTCTAGCTTCATTCCAGTAACTCCTCATGTTTTGCTGATGCTTTGAACTTCTATAAACACCTCAGCATCTTCTCCCAGTCGGTGAAGAGGCAAAGCAGTTTTTCTAGTTGGCTGCCAAAGAGACTAGTATGCAAGAAATCTCAGTTTTAACCACTGCTATGTGAAAGGGTGGTCTCAGTCTTACTTAGTTAATTATAATTAATTTTGCAGCTTGCTTGTAAGTTTCCTGCAACATGAAAGATGCTTTTGTTTGACTTCTAAATTAAGATTCCTAGCATGCTGTTGTAACTAGAGCTTAGCACTGGATTAATTGAGAGATTAAGGAGCAATAGTCTCTTTTTATAAAGTTAAAAAGAAAAGACTTATTAGTCTGGCAAAATGAAAACAATAAAAATTCAAAAGAAACCCCTCCACCACCACCAAAAAACAACTCCACAAAATCCAGAACTTGCCTTCCCTTTGTATTAATTACTAGTCCAATACTTGTACTTTTTATGGTTAGTGGTTTTATTTTGATTATTGATGAGGCCTTTGGCAGGAACTAAGCAGTTACAGTATCTGTGTGTAAGTATGTATGTATGTACCTGTTTCTTGCTTCTACACACACGTGTGTGCGTACATGACATATCAAGGGTTTTTTTACAAGTGGCTGTGGGTTTTTTTCAAGTTAGAAATCACTGTCCTGGTCACTTATGTTAATTTTTCTTTTTAGAAACTTGCTTGAAAAAAGACTATTTTATGATCTCAGCGCTGAATTCTGACCTCCAATTCATACTTCTGTTTAGGGAGAAGCAGTCTGTAATATACAGAAATTCACTCTCAAGGCATTTAGTGAATAAACACATTTGTTAAGAAAGCAATACCAGTCTTCTGCAGCAAACAAAAGCTACTGATGGCCTTTCTGAAATAAAGTTTATGATTGTGTTTGCTTGTTGCTTAGGCAACTCCTAGGATCTAGCATAGGAAAAATGAACTCTTGCAGCCTTTCATTATCTAGGGCCCGGGGGTATCTATACCTTAAAGGTAATTGTGTAAATCTGTAAGTTTATTGAAAAACCTGTCTCTTTTTTTCTGTTTTTTATTTGTATGATAGGAAAATAGACCATTTAAAATGTATTATTAAAGAAACTTTAGGAGTGAACGAGAGAGGCTTTCCCATGGAGCTGCCTCTGATTAGTTGTCAGAAGCAATATCTGAAATAAAACTGGGCATGAGAGAATATGAAAAAGTCATGCTTGTTCTGTAGTGACTAACCAGAAAGAAAATGTCACACCCAATGTATGTTCATGTAAAAAATAACTATTTTATTCCATGTGAACCAGACTAAACGATAAATCTGAGTCTCAGACATTAGGTACACAGATTGAGGCTTCCTTGGCTTGACAGTTGAGTTAATGCTTTGGGATGCCTTATGAACCTGCGGCTTTCCCCAGGGTGGGAGAAAATTGGTTTCTCTGAAACGGGTACTGGTAAAGCTTGTTGTCACTGATGGTGCCAGGGACCACCTCTGACTGCTCATGGAGCTTGGAGTCAAAACAAGGTAAAATCAGGTACCCGACTCCTAGAAAGTTTGAAACCTGTTCAGTGTACTGAGCAGATACCTAGTCTTCATTTCACATTTTTTGAGAAGACTGCCTGTAATTAGTGTAATATCCAATAGAACAGATACCAACATTGTGCTGATGTTAAAAATAATATTACACTATACAAAATGTAATTTCCCATGTCCAGCTCCAATTTAGTATCGGTTCTAAGTCTCAGGTGGTTTTTGAATGGTCTGTTTCAAAGGAAAGAATATCCACAATTGGGTATACATCCCATAAAGATATTAAGCTATATTAAGGTGTGAGAAGGAGAGATTTAGCAGCCCTCATCCAAGTGATTTTTTTAAATTGTAATGATGGAAAGCAAACAGCTTTCCTGTTTAAATTAGACCTCCCCAAATTGTACCCCATACGCTAGCCTGATGAGACAAACGCGCTGTACTTACCAAATAATATTATAAGAAGGGCAATCGGCATCACAAACAGACCCACGAGCAAATCTGCCACCGCCAAGGATGTCAAAAAGTAGTTGGTAGCATATTGCAACTTTTTCTCCAGAGATACCGCCAGTATGACAAGTATGTTCCCCCCAATGGTGGGGATTATCACCAGGAGGATCAGTAAAGCTGCCCAACGCACTTTGTTTCCTTGTTCGTCACTTGGGTAGTCCTGCTTGGGCTCTTCTGTTACTGAGAGAGGAGGCAAAGATCCATTGCCAATTCCAGACCTGTTCAAGAAATGTAAAGGATGGGACATTTTTGTGTCCAGCAGAATGTATTCAGGAGCTGTATTTTGCGCAGGAATTGTGTACAGTGCAAGAGTTCGACGTTCCTCTCTGGTCCAGGATGGTCCTGAAGAAAGGCCAGCATGGTCAGTATGGTAAACTGGTCATCTGCTATTTTGAGATACTGTAACCATGTCCAAGCTGGTATGCAGTTTTTTTCTTATCCTATGCCTTGCTGGGCGCAAGTAGGTCTTAAAAATGAAAGTCCTGTCTTGTGGCCATCTCTGGTTGGTAGGGTTCAGTGGTCTGGTCTCCCCTTTATAGCAAGGTTCAGGTTTCAGAAGATTATAGGAGACAATTCAATAGCTGTGAAAAGTAAGCAGTGCATTAGCTTCCTTTTTTTTTTTTCTTCTTTCTGCAGCAGTAAAAAGTAATAGGTTAATTTGGATGCCAAATGATTCCCTTTAGATACAGTGTACGTAGATTTGCTCTTTGTAAGTACACACTGATGCAAAGGCAGATGCTCGCATTGTGTATATGCAACTCCTCCTCTCCCGGGTGTCTAGTCTCCAGCAGCGTGTGCGTAGGCAGACGGCAGTTCCCATATTTCCCCTTATTAAGAATCCTATTTCTCCACAGAGGGGTCACCCCAAAAATATCTTCAGAAATTATGTATGAGGTTTCTGTTTTAATGTCTACAGTTCCTAATTTATCAGGTGAGGGTCAGGAAGCTGTAGACAATAAACCACTGGTGACAGTCTCAAGGGGACCATAAAGATTTATGGAACTGAGATATCTAAATTTACCCGTTACTTGGAAGGGGGGTGGAGGTGGGGGTGAGTAAACCGCTTGTTTTTGTAATCTGAGCAGGGCTTTTATTAAGCACAGCCTTTCCTCTCCCTTCCTCCCTCTCTCTCTGTCTCTCCCAACTCTGCTGAAGACTTAACGCTTACATTTCCCCCTTCAAGCAGAGACTAAAACAGCTGTCACAGCGTTAAGCTGAACAAATGCTCAGTTACTGAGAAGATTTGTTGTGTTGCAGTTTTCAGGTGAAGAAAGCCTTACCTCATGCATTTCAGTAGAGTTCACTTCAGGTCCAGGAAGATCCTTGTAATTTTCTTTTTCATCACATGGTGGATTTTAAGATAAGAATTTTCACTACTTTCTGGAAAACAAGTTGTTCATTTGGTTTTGGTTTTTATAATTTTTCTAAAGTTCGTCTCTTTGTGTGCTTTTGTTTAGCACTTAGTTTCTTCTAACACAGAGATTAAGAATTTCTATTTTGGGAAAACTATATTTCTTATGCAGGTATTTTCTCCAACTCTTGAATGGAGAAGAATCATTCTTGCCACGTTTAAAAAAAAGATAGAAATAGGGTTGTGTTCTTTTCTTTGCTGTCCTTGCTTTTCCATTCTTTTGAGGATTTTACTTAAATGATTAGCGGAGTCTGTGTGCAGTTTTCTCTGTGTTCGTTAGCAGAGCTCGCAGGCTGCTGCTGCCCTTGTTTGTTGATTGACTCATTCCAGTGTATCCAGCTCCAGTGCTTGAAAAGCAGGGAAATAAATGAGTGGGGGTTTGGCTGGAAAAGAACCAGAGAAGGTTAATTGATTCAGTGCTCCAGGACTTTAATGCGTGCTCCTTGTAGCTGTATCAGGATATGCAGATCCTGTGAACGACCCTTCATGCTACAATATCATAGCTATACGCAGGGTCGCGTGTGTATGCCTGCATGCTGGCTTGCGCTCGCCTGCTCTCTGGACAGAAGCACGGTTAACCCTAAGAAGTTCTGCTGCCCTGTAAACACTCCAATTTTTTTCCTTGATGAAATTTATAAAAGTATTGTCTAGCACACTATTTTAAGTGTGTGCACTGTTACTTTAAATCTTTCTTCACGCAGCTGCATTTTATTATCATGAGTGTTCTCTTTTGTTACCTTCCAACTTTGTCAGATGTGCACATGGTCTCTAAAGTCATCTTGCAGTTCTACATTAAAATGGAAATAGAGTTCACTTCCAAGGATGTTAGCTGGACAAGTGTGTAATACAGTCCTTGAGTTTAAGGTAAGAAGAGACTGTGAGATCATGGTCTGACCCCCGTTATGTCAGTGGCCATTACATTCCATGAATTGCTAGCGCTCACCAGGCTTGAGCTGGGAATCGGGTCCTCAGTGAACTGTGCATCAATTTTTTTTTATTATTATTTTTTAAAAGGGCATTCATATCTTTATAATACAGCTACATTAGGGCCAAAGAGAGAAAGCTGCTGCCAGAAATTTGTAGAAAAACTTGATTTAGTGTGTTAAGATCAAACAATAGACTTTCCAGCAGAGTAGTTTTCACTTGTTCCTTGTTTTTCCTGTTTAAAGGAAACCTTCAGTAAGATTCCATGTGGTATTAATTTGCAATTGACTTTAGATATCTTCATTGTTCAGAAAAGTATATATTAGGAAATAAAGATTAATCCAGCTATGGAAATTCTCTTTCCTTATCTGATTGCCTCCCCATTGTCTCCCCTGACAGTACTAAGAGAGTAGAGCACGTGAAAACCTACAAAAAGCAGAAATCAAGACAGGACAATACTGTAGTGGACTAATGAGCATTTGGATTCGGTTTTCCTTAAACTCAACTATGTCTGATCAACTTCTGTTTTTTTTTATAAATCTTGAAGGCTTTCCTGGCGTTAATCTAACTGTGTACTTGAAGTCTTTACCAAAATTTCCATTGGATTAAACACAGCCAGTGTTCATTCTTTCTGATTGTACAGATGAAGCTTGTTTTCCTTCATCATTGACACTCGAGCTATTTTTTTGCTTGCTGAAAGGCGGCTGGAATTATTACCACTTTCTGGAGATGGAGCTATTGGCGGTATGTCTGAATCATAAATGAAAAAAAAAGTTCTGGAGTAAACCCACCAAAGTATAGTAAAAGATAGCTAAATCCTTTAACTTCAGTGGTCTACTTGTGGGTGTGTGCCACGTGCAGATCTTCACGTCACTTGTCTGAATATAAAGACCAGAATTAAAACTTCTGGGGGGGAAAAATAGACAATGCATCTATCAGAACCATCTGCTAATCCATCAGCATCAGTTACTGATGCAAACTTGTGTTGGAGCTAAAGCATTATCTTGAAAGAGGGTTTTTCTTGTTTGGGTGTTTGGGGTTTTTTTTACTTTTCATATTTTCTCTTTCACAGTGCAGTAGACACTATCCCTCAATCACTTCAGTGTGGCGGAAATATCAGAGTTATAGAAGTGTAATTTTGTCAACTTGAGTTCTGTATTACCTTTTATAAATTTTTTCTGTTGGCTACTGGTAAATTGTTATTTTGGTCAAAGTGAAAATCAAGTGTTCCCACTCCTCTGGAATGCCTCAGTGGATGTTACAATGTCATTTATATGACAAAATCATCTCTTTAGCCACTAGAATGGCTAAATTAAATAAATTGAGAGGGGGGAGGCACCTTGATGAAGCACCAGCTGAAGGCTGTACTGTTGTCTGCAGATTGCTCTGATGAAAGCTGTATAAATGCATGCATATGTAGTTGAAAAGGAAATTATTTTTTAAAATATGGTTGAAAAGAGAGTTTTCTTAGGAACTTGCAGAGGGAGATGATATATGTTCAGTTGCATGTAGGCTTCTGTAGCATATATACCTGTTTGGCGCATTGTTTCATTTCAGATGGCTAGAAACCTTACCTGCCTTTTGTGGTGTTTTTTGAACTTTCCCAGGTTTGAATTATTTCTGAGAAACACATCGTCCTGTATATCTACTACAGGTCTGCAGCAGGTTCTTCACTGCGTGCTTCTGGCCAGGCTTTTTGTGAGGCGTCTGTCCTGCCCCCATGTCCAGCCCCTCTCCTCTGCTAATGGTGATAAACCTTTAGTCTTGCTAGACCCGACTTGTGGTCCACCGTAACCAGAATATTTGAACCATGCATAGATATTATTTTTTTCCCCCACCGCTTGCTGCTATTTCTGGTTTCAAATTGCCAACACTACTTTATTTGAATGGAGCCACATCTACCTTTAGATGTGAACTGATGCTGGTGACAGTGGTGTTCAGTCAGTGCATATCCCTGAAGTTCATCTGCTGCTGCTGTTGGCAGCACTTGGCCTCATCCTCCTGACTGTGGGAGGCCTCCTAGAAGTTCTCATTCTTTAATAAGTCCTGCTTAGGCAACCAGGAGGCATTTCAGAAAAAAAACATTGTGGAGAAGGAGGCTGTGTTGCACACGAGGTAGTTGCAGGAAATTCCTGGCACGGGAATAGCTTGGATCCTTTGCTTGGATCCTTTTTGTCGAGAGAGGAGTCGTGAGGGTTTACACCCAGACTTAGCCTACACTGAAATATGTCAGTTTGTTGCATTTTTCTCTGCAGGTTTTCTATCTTCTATGTTTCCCCCCCTGCTATGTTTTCCTCTGCTACTTCTAAAATGACTGCAAATTGTGCAATTAGATAACTGCATTCCTCCTTTATTAACTCATTCGTGGAGGAAATGAAACTTCTGTTAAGCTTCTCTCTTTTTTTAATCTGTCACTGCACTACTAAGGCAACTTGTGGAAATAGTTCTGTATCAGATGATTAATTCATGTCCAATAGTTTAGAAAGTCATAAATATTTAGAATCTTTTGATATATGACTGGGGACACTTAATGAGGAATCTAAAAGATATATTTGATATTGTTCTTTAATTCTCTGATGTTTCATTTTTCACTGAGTTGTAAAGTCTTATTTTTTTAATCTAAATATTTACATTAGTGATGCTTCAGATGCTTCCAATTTTAGTCTCAATCACAAGACCAGTGTGATAGTTTATTTTCAGTATTCTGTTTATTTACTTATTGATGTTACTTTATATACAAATACAGGTTTCATGTTTAAATATTGCTAAAATACAAAGAGAAATGGCAATATTCCCCTAACCTTAAAGATGTGCAATTTACAGAATTGGAGATAAATTGCGCAAAGGTATTTGGATGTAATTCTAACTGGGCTGTGATCTAAGAAACTAAGTGGAATATGCTTCAAGATATGGTAGTCTGAGTTTTTAATTTGTCTTGTGGTGTTGTTGCATGCTTCTTGGAAAAAAAGATTGAAGTGGATTGTTGAACAGAGTCAATGCACCTAACAGTGTTACTCAGCTTTCAGTAGCCCAGTAAGTCTGCTAAGAATTACAGTATCTGCAGATGTTGCAGTTGTAATTTACCTTCAGAAAAAAAAAAACAGTTTAGGTTCCTTACCAGTTCCTAATAATGCTGCTGTAAGAAATGTTTCATGTGGAAAAGGAAATACATTTTCAGGGTTCTTTGTAGAACCTTCCATGGTCAACATCATAGATTGAAAGGAGAACTGACCACCTTCCCTGTCCAGCTGTTCTGGTGGTTTTGTCATATTAGTCTGTGTTAGTAACAGTTGACATCCTGGTTTTTATTTTGTGAATTTTTGCAATGGAGGCTTAAGAAAAACTTTCCTCTCTTTTTGGAATGAAGGAAGAATGCAAAACTTTCTTTGGTGTCTCAGAAATTCTAGGGTGCTTACAAGCCAAGTATCAGCTTTTACATATATAACACAATATTTATATGTATGTAAATGTCACTTCAATTATATCCAGGAGAGGAACATCCCTAGGAATGCGATCAAAGTTGAGGCTCAGGCTAAGGCCATTGGGCACGAGTTCAGCAGCTCCTTTGTGTTCTCTCTGGTTTTGGTTTCAGTGAAGATTCAAAATCCTTAGCCATGTAGGGTGTTTGTTTCTCATGGAGCTTTTGAGAGCAACCAGTTGGTGAGTAAAACTAATTAAATGCTAGCCATTATGTTTTGCTGAGAGTATCTCATTGCTGTCTTGGTGCATCTTTATTTTTCTTTAAAGTTTTGTTAATGACTTCTGACACAAACCGAACTGGATCTTGGAGGAAATCATCCATCTGCAGCCCATGTATCACAACAGTAGAACTTAACCTGGTGTAGGGTGGAAACAAAGCCGTAGCTGACTACTGGGTTGAAGTCTTGTAGAAGAAACTTTTAGGCTTTTTTGGCATCTTGATTCGTTTAGTTTCTTGGTAACAGGGAGAACAAAGTTGAAGCTAGTTGTGATGACGGTTTTTTGTATGTGGGCCTGGGTTCACTGACGTCTGTGTTTGGATGTCTTATGTAGGAGCAGTTGAGCAATTTTCAGATGAAAGTGAAGGAGATAATCAGGCCGCTCTTTTGTCATCCATTTGCTGTTGTAGTAAAATGTAATTGCGAAAGCAAACTGCTTGAGCAAAACCAGTGTTAGGAAAAAAGGAAGGAAACAGTGCATTAAAGATAATCTGGTTTAAAAATAGACACTGCCTATCTTTCTAAGATATACAGCCTGGTTTAGAGACAGGTCTTAGGCTTTAGTGTAGGAATTTTTAGATTAAATTACTGGACTCTGTTATGGGCAGGTCAGACTAGAGGACTAAGGTATATTACTTCTGTCTTCAAAATATACTAAATATACTCCAGATCTAGTATTTTTACTATGACTTTGGGGGGGATGGGAATTGTGTCTGAAGATGAAACTTTTGCCTGCTTAATCTCCAGATGTTTTCCTAGTATTTCATATGGTGTTATCTTCTAAGTTTAACTTGCAGTATTGACAGATGTCTGTATTAGGACTGACTAAGAGCAGCCTGTTGTTGAGGGTGACTTCTGATAAACCGTTTATCATTTCTCAGTACTGCTTTTAAGTTTTCTCACACTTGTTACTTCTCTCCCTCTCCCACCCGAGGTTTCTACTCAGTAACCGCACTGATTCAGCCATCAGCACAATGGAGTGGTGGAGGTCTCCAGCAGGGACCCAGAGGGGTGGACTTTGTTTGGGAACCTGCATGGGGCTTGGTACCAGTGAAGTGGAAACCTCCTCCGCCAGCAGCAGGACCGCCCCTCCGTTGTGCCAATGCCAACTCAGCAGCTCCTGTGGCTGTGCCCTAAATGGAGGGTGGAAGCCTTGGGCCAGGGGGAGGAGAACGTGGTCATGTTTTAAAACATATTCCCCAACTGGATTACCCGTTGGAAGTAATGCTACAGGAGCACGACTGCAGCTTGTAATTGCTTATGAGGGCTTTTTAATTTTTCTTTTGATCACTTGACAGAATTGCTTTGTGTCTTATGAATTTTACTAAGTGTGGCTTCGGGTTTATATGGGCTAACCTTTGGCAACAGCATGTAGGACTTTGTAAAGCATCTCAGCCATAAAGCAAGCAAGCAAATGTTACTGCTTAAGCATTGATGCCAACAGCACTCTTGTGTACTGAAGTCCTGTTCCTCTGATGAGCATTTTTACAAGGCTCTTTAGCTTCTCAACCCACTTGTGGTTATGTCTTCTAGTTGCCTATTACGTGGGAAGACACTTTTTGAGGATTGCGGGTTTGAGAAGGCTGCGTTACTGGGGAAAGTGGTGGGACCCCTTCAGTAGCTTTAATTCCCAAAATGGATTTGCAGAAGGCCCCCTGTCAAAATGTTTGACCATTTTATGGGTAGATTTAAGATAAAAGCTTTTAAAATAATGGCCACAAATAATATAAATCTGGCTAAGAGTTCCAAAATCAATTAGTGTACATTAATCCTGATTTTATAATAAAAACTGTGTGGGAACTTCTGAGCCTTCGGACACAAAGATGTGTCCAAGTTAATGATTGTATAAAATCCAGCTTTCTGAACAGGAATTTAATGATTAATGCTTCAAAGTGCATAATCACATCTTTGCCAGAAGATGTTTTTCTCTTCTTTGGCTCACAATCTGCCTGTTCAACATTTGCTGAAGTAAAGCAAACACAAAGGTGTTAAGAGTCTTTGTGCAAGAGCTAAAGTCTTCTGTGCAGCTGAATGCTTGGGCTCATTTGTTATAGGATTTGTGATTCCTGGTCTCCACATCAGCTCATTTTTAAAAAAACATTGTCAGCATCCAGGCTGTTATTTGAGCAAGAGACTGACAGGTAGTTTTAAATGTGTCTTTTAGTTTATAGTCTTCACTTCTCCTGCTTGCTTGCAGGACAAAACCATTCCGTTTCCCAGCTCTTCCCCCTTTCTTAATATTTGTCATCATGGCTGCATCTTAGAGGCAGCGGAGTTTCCAGCAACTTTGTGTTTGTTCCTCTCTTCTTGTATGCATTTTTTTGCTGTTCTTTAGGTTTTTTGTTAAGGTGGTGGTGGTAGATGGGATTCTTTCCCCATGCAGTTGTTGTAGGAAGACTTAAAAAGAAATAGACTACTGGAAGCAGGGGTGAGGTAGGAGATCTGGCTCCTCACTGCCATTACTGTGGAGGGGTTGAGTAGCATCTGAAACCTGGGTGCCTTCAGGTCCCCTCAGCAATTCTGGAGGAAGACTGGAGCCTGTGTGGTGGTGCTGCCTGGCTGCGATCAACTGGGGCAGGAGAAAGGAGTGTAAAGAGTAGTTTAGGACTGGTTATCAGAGGAAACTATGGGAAAGTGTTGAAATGGGAAGAGTTAATAGCTAAAGTAGAAATTAACTGATTTTGTGTGTAGAGTATAACTGAAGTATGAGTGTGTGGTTATATGAGCATGTCTTTGGACCCCAGTCACAATGAAAGAAGAGAATGAACTAGATTATTGCTTAAGGTCTCTTTTTACTTCTATGATTCAGGTATTCATTTAAGTAAAACCAATGCTGGAGCATACTCTATAATGGTTTTTCTACTTCTTGAGTTGTTGTGTTCTTTGATAGACAATGATCCTACATGATCCTATACTTCCTGTGTACAACAGGTACTGGCGCTACCCTCCAACCTCCATCTTTCAGTATAGCAAATGTAGGAAGGGAAGCTAAAACCAAGATGTTCTTGGCTCTTCCTTTGTATGTTTCGGACTGAAATTAGTTTATAGTTAAAGTAAATGGCTTGCAAGGCTGCTTTCAGGACTGTGAATGTGACAATTAGAAAGCTAGTCTGGGCTGGACGATGGAGTGGATTACCAGATGATGTACACTTTGAGCAGATGTAATTAAATCACTTGCAATTTATAGTTTCCCATCTTTCTTTTTCATGAGCATGTACTTGCCAACCACATTCCTGCATTGCTCTTGTGTTCATGGTGTCATGAAATTGGGTAAATTTAACAGATTAGCTGTGATGGATGTGCTTGCGATGAGTTCAGAATGCAGACTTGTCAGACACAGAGATGCTTATTTTACAAACAGTTTTGCCTTTGCTGCATTAGAAATGCTGAAATCGGCAGCATACAATATTATGAAGGGTTTGTGTGGCCTCAAAATTAGAGTGATAAATACGACTACAAAGATGGGAGGGGAAATGAATATACCCACACCTGCAAGTGAGTTCTGTCCTACTTAAGAAATACTCAATATTTGCAAGACTGTTTGCATTAGCAGCATATGCTTCTTGCTGTAGGAAATTAAGGGTTCCCTTTCATCTCCCCCAGCACTGGGCTAGAAGTTCTGTTGCTGTAATGACCAACAGGACACTGGCTTCCAGGGGCAAGGCATGGAGCATATGCTCCTTTTTCAGATCTCTTAGAAGGCAGCAACATCCCAGCGTGGTATTATAAGGAAGCAACAGTAGACGTTGATGATACAGTGTTTGGAAGTGGGTGTTTTATCAGCATTTCCTCACGTGCTTTGATTTACAGCAGTAGGTGGGGGTGAGGAGGAGTCAGCAGAAGCAGTGATTGCAAAAGGGAGTTTGGGACCCACCAACCTTGAAGGCTGATTGAATATTGGAGTTGGGTTTTGTGTCGCTTGAGGGGAGATTTAGTACTGTGTGTCTCAGGGAGAGTAAAGCTCTGCTCATGGAAAGTGTCACAGCAGTATGATTTCTCGAGATAAAGACCTCAGTCTTAATAGATAGGTTGTTCTGCTGGGTGACCTTTCAAAGGCAGAAAATATGCACTAAAAAGGGAGGCTTTAGCAGTGTGAACTGAGTGTGATACCTGCAGTGAGAAGGAAGTTTATTCATTTGTACAATTCCCTGTTCTCCTCTTAGTCCATTTGCTCCACCCCTTTGGTTACATTTTGAGAAATACAAAGCATACAGCATGGAAAGACAATTTAAGTTTTCCAGTATGAACAGAATGAAGCCTCCATATTTTGAATAACAATAATAATAAACAGCATTTGGTTTTTTGCCTTTCTTTAGGACTCCTGAGCAATGTCCAAGCGTGGTTTCTTTGCTGTCAGAGAGTTACAATCCCCATGTGCGTTATGGAGCTGCCATGGCTTTGGGTATCTGCTGTGCGGGCACTGGAAACAAGGTGAGGACCGGAAGACACCCGTTGCCAAGACTCTTTCTGCTTTCTCCTTCCACAGAGACATTTGTGCGCAAACGTCACACAGAGAGATCAGATTTCTCACACATGTACACTGCTAGTCAGCTGGACTAGAGCAGTACTTCTTTAAAATTCTTTAACTGTCCTGGGCATAGAGATTCTTTTCCTGCTTGTACAGAATAGATAAAGTAGAAGAATGTTTTTATACATTATCGCCACATTCTTGGAATTTTGTCTTAAAAACTTTTCTTAGAGTTTTCTTGCTGTCAAGTTGCCGCTGAACTTTAAATGTATGTTCAGTACTCCAAAATCAATACTCCTTTGCCCTTGGAGATGATCTTTTACAGACTTTAGGAGGAATAGGGGGTTGCCAGTGACAGGAAAACAGCAGGTGTTTTGCATAACTTCTAGCTCCTTTCTTCTTTTCTGTGATACACAATTCATGGAAGATCCATGTAGTAAAGCCAAGTGCAATTAAATTTAATTAAATTCACTGTAGCTTCCAGGTGTACAATTCACTGCAGGTAAATTTTATTCTGGCTTTGTAAGTGTCAGTGAATGACAATGAATTCTCACAGATGATAGCAGGGACCTTTCAGAGTAGAAGGATTCCCACTTCTGCTGTGGGAAGCGAGTGCTCATTGGGACAAGCAGCAAGTAAACCTGGGAATAAGCTTCCTCTACTTCACCCACACATGTATATAATCTGTACTGGTACTGAATCCCAGTTTCAAAACAGGTGCACAGAATGTCCGTGTGGAAGTAATACTTTGTGCTTCTGAGTCTTTGATAAATCTCACGTGTATCTGTTATCATCCCTTCCTCAGCTAGAATGAATCACTTGGTCTATGGCTCTTGCAAGTGAGCGCTCCCCAGCATGTCACTTGTGCTGTGAAATGCACACAATGCTGACACGCACTGCCTGCTGTCTTCAGTATCTAAAGCATGCAGACTTGAAAGCAAACTGCACATCCTATTTTTATCCGAGTTGCTTTATTCTCAAGTAGAAAATGGAATCAAGGAGCTAATTATTTTTAACCTGCTGCATCTGACAAGTTGATTTAAGTGGAAATGCTTTTAGTTGCGCAAAGAAGTCTGGTTTATTTCCAGATACATTGTGTGATGAAGACCTAAACCATCTGATTATATGCAGACATGTCTTCCAGAGCTTATATTAGTAGATTTTGAAGGCCCAAATATATTCAACTTCGGAGATCAGAAAGTTCAGCTTTTTGTCATAGTGGACGTTTCATACATGTTTTTGAATGTGTGCCAGAGAATGAATGAGTCACCTTCAGGTGGAGAAGCACAGCCTTCAAGATGGCTCAATTGGCAAAAGCAGTCTAAGTGAAGGCATGATATTATTCTAGAAGTGGTTCTTGGAAGTAGTGTTTTGTATAAAATCAACTTGTTTATAAAAGCCTTACCCTGACAGAAGTAACACTGAGAGGGGTCTGTGCTGGGAGACTCATGCACTCAGTTGCGTTTGCTCATGTCCCCAGTTTAAGTATGGACAGGAGAGAGGTCTGTACAAGAAATTGCCAAGTGATTCTGTCTGACTTCTGTAATAAGGAGATCACATAATAGATTAAGAGAGCTCTTGAGCTTCATGGGGAGGATGTCTGTTATCTCTCCTGTTCCAAAGAGTATCTAACACCTTACTTCACATGACATTTCAGAGTGCTTTTGAAAGTCCTTGCATTGCCACAGACCGAATTTATTTGTGCAGCCCATGGCTGTACAAACTGCTATCTCAGGTTTATTCTGCTTAAATCTGAAGAGCGTGGCTGGTAAAGGCTGGCTGTTGAAATGGGTGGTCTTGCTCCCTCCTGCCACCTTTTGCTCTGTCTTAGGTTCAGGTCCCTAGTGAGCTGATTCAGGCACAAACTTACAGAAAACTGACCCAGATAACAACAAAAAAGGGATCAGTTCTCTGAATTATCAAGCTGGAAAAGCTCACTGAGAGGTGAGACAAGTGCTGCAGCTAGCACAGGGAAAGGGGAGAGACTGGATAGCTGAAAGGAAACTGAGGAAAGAGAGGGATCTCGTTTTGGCAGCAGTGAGTTTAGATGAGCTCCATTGTCCTGTGTAATGCGCACTGAAGACCTTGCATGGTTAGAAATGAATTTGGGTCTAATAATTCTATGTATGTTTAAGTCCTGCCTTGCAAAGTGGCAGAACGGTAAGTGGAGATAAAAAAAGTGTGCCTAAAGATATGATTTAGTCTGAGATGCCTGAAAATTGCACATGCTGGTCTTGGGTACATCCAAGCAGCATTTATTACAATAGACTCTTACAGCTTTTCATGATGAATGACTGCATTGAAAGGAATGCTTATTGATAGATCATCGTAGATCATGTTCCTGTTGTGCTTAGCTGGGAAGTTACTGAATTTGAAGAAGCAAGAGAGTGTTTGGAAGTGTTTTCAAAACCTAGACGTACTATATGGGGGCTCAAAGGCAGCCCCATTTGATGTAGGTTTTAAATGAGCACTTTCATGCGATGCTAAGTATTACTGGTTCTAACAATAAAGTGTAAGGCCAAGAATTTGGGACCTGGACTGTTTTACCATCTCATTTTATAATTTCCAACATGTTGTTTGATATCTCTGGTTCATTTGTTCCCTACACAGAAAATGAAGGTAATGCTAGTGTATTTTATTGGGAAGAATGGCAAAGAAAGTATACAAATAATTTATGTGTACTATTTAAGATATGTCAGTAGTTCTAATGTGCTGAATGTATCTGTTGCTTACAGCAACTGTTGTTTATCTGTTGTCCTATTTCTGCAGGTAGATTTTGTTCCATTCATCAGTTGGTTTTTGTGGGATTTTTTCTTCCTGATTGATGAAAATCCGTAGAAATATAGATTTCTGCTTCATTTACCAAGAACAGGCAAAATATATTAAGTATATCTGATAGCATCAATCTGATAACTTTTCATTAGAGTACTGAATCCTAGGATACTAAAAATAATAATGTTAACTTTGTGACTACTTATTTCTTTTTTTTAGGAAGCAATTAATTTGCTTGAGCCAATGACGAATGATCCTGTGAACTACGTACGTCAAGGAGCTCTGATCGCATCTGCCCTTATCATGATCCAGCAGACTGAGATTACCTGCCCAAAGGTAATGTGGCATACCTTACATACCAACTTGTTGGGTGCAAAAATGGTCTTGGATGCCAAATCTTTAGTGCTTGGCGCTGCACGTAAGCATTGGCAAGAGAATGTACATGCCTTCTAAAGAGCCAGAGCTGAATGCACAGCAGGAAGCTCATGCACTTCTGAATGAGCGGAGCAGTGCACACTGATCGAAACAAGCCTGATAGATGACAGCATTTTAACTCTAGGTGTTACAAGAATAGATGTTCTTTCTTAAAAGGTCTACAAGCACCTTGTAATGGTATGAAAGTGACTGTCGTCTACTAACATGCACTGAGGCCTGTATGCTTAAGACTTACGTGAACACCATTATTTAGTAAAGAAGTTGGTTTTGATGATGGTAAACTTAGTTTTGGATGTGGTCACCCTGCAGGGAAGTCCTGTTATAATTATAGGGTTTTTGTAGCTAGTTTTACGCTTTTTAGGTGAAACAGTTGCTGCTGTCAGAATTGGCTTGGTGGCTTTATAGCAAATACTTTTTTTTTTAATGGAGTTTTTCTTTCTGCTCAGAAGACAAAAAGGATTGCATATGCTGTGTTTAGCTTTTAAAAATAGATTGCCCTGTGAATATATGACAGATAACGATACGCAAACATTTGTACAGACTAAAAGTCCACACTAACAGAAGCTCTGAGGTTCCACATTTCATCTGCTCTGGTAAGTGCTGAGGCAGAGCAGTAGCTGGTACTTTGCTACACATCTGTCATGTATGGGTTGCTTTTATTGATGCAATTTTAGAAATTGAACTGTGATAAAAGCAGCCACTTTTTTACTGTATTTGGATGGGGAGAAAGAAAAAAAAAAAAAAAAAATCCCTCTTTGTCCAGTGGAAAATTTTACTTGGGAAGTCAGTGAAGGAAATCTACAAATACAGGTGTTTAGGTATTTCCAAGTTATGGAACATGAATATTTGCTGGCAGACAGTTTGTTCCTTTGAATTATTTAAAAAAAAAAAAAAGTTTTCAGTGAGCAGAATCTGGGAGCGTTGTTTGTATTATCAGAACTGTAGTTCAAATGAATAAGGCAGTGGAGAACACTAGAGTTCTGTTGGATCCCCTCATCTTCCAAGGTACAAAGTCTCTGTAATGTGCAGTTGAATTATCTGTCTATGGAAGGAAACTGCTTGTTGTTTTTATTGTTTGTTCGTTGGCCAGGTGCTTGGAATGCTAGCCCTTGATACAGGAGATCAGATTTAATCAGTCTGTGCTCCTCTAATGTTGGGCAAATTGTATAGCTCTCCTGTGCCTCGGTTTCCCACCTGAAAGAAATAAGGATGATACCTTTTTCTATGGAAGGACATGAGAAAAAATTAATTTTAGTTTGCAAAGCACCCTTGTCCTCTTGAGATGGGAATTGCAGGCTGCTCTGAATCAGTCGGACATCTGAAACTATTGGGGATTCCTTGCTGAGTCTGTCTATTGGAGTTTCAGTCTTTTTGAGATGATAGGTGAAAGAGTCTGTGTGCCCTAAAGAAAAGTGCAGACAGGAAAACAGCTAGCAAAAATCAAGAATATTTGGGGTGTATAATAAGTCAGATCTCTTTCCCCAAAGAGGCTTGGTAACTGTGACTTCAGAGGTAGGTGCAATACCTAGGCTTGTTAAATGGGTGATTAAAATAGTCAGCTAGCAAATACAGGATGAAATGTATAGTCTGGGGTTCAGTGGCTTGTTTAAAAATGGGGAGAGGAACTGAAAAAGCTTTTTGCCAGAACCTTGTTTGAGTCAAAATTGGTGTGGTGTTACATAATATAGATACAGAAGGCAATTTATTACCCAGAGAAGCACTGCAGATATCAACAAACAAACAAAAAACTCAAAGAACTGCAGATTATAAAATAATAAATAATCCCTGAAATATTCTGCTAATTTAGGAACTAAACATAGAATATGTAAAATTTACTTGTTTTGAACACCCCAAAAGTTAGATGTAACCATCATAGTTTCTTGCTCAACATTAAAAGGAATATTTTGATGAATATGCTGCCATTCAAGTTATTTATTTTTCATGGGAAACTTTTTTTGGAGTTCTCTGCCAGTCTGAAGAAAAAATATTTTACTCCGATGTGAAAGGGTGGAGCTCAAAAAAACTAGCCATTTCTGGATTATAGTGACGTATTTTGATCTGATTAGATTCCTGAGTGGCACGCTGGCACACTGTGTGCCAAAGTGTCTGACCTGATGTGAGTATTTGCATTGCTGGATAAGCAGCTGGTAAGAGGAGCATGACGGGTTTCATATCCCACAAGCTGTACATGTGGTCTCGATGGGGTTACAGAGAAGCTAAATTTTACATAGCGTCATCTCACTGCTGCTAAATACTTAGTGATGCTTTACATGTGAGAGATGGTGATTTTAGTAAAGATTGTGACACACAGTCTGACCAGCTTCCTGTCATTACTTTCCAGTTTTGTTTGTTCTGGGTTTTGTTTGGGTTTAGTGTGGGGTTTGTGTTTTTTGGTTTGTGGGGGTTTTTTTTCTTTTTTTTTTAAATACTTGTTTGTGATTTTTGGATTAGAAAGACTTTAAATTCTCTGGTGATAATTTGGGATGAAGGTGGTAGCAGATGATCTTCCTTGAATAGATTTAGATTTTTCAGGGATAAAATAACTTCAGTTTTGAGACCTGAGCATTGCAATGCTGAAATCCCAGCAGTAAACACATTTAAGAATCAAAATATTTTGGTTTAAAAGAAACAATTTTTGTTATGAGAGAATGTAGATGTATGTCTTCGAATCACCTTTGCTGTCCTCTTTCCTTTGTATTAGTCTTCCTCTTTGTTGTGCTCACTCTTTATTTAAACAAATAATTTAAAGAGTTTAAATTTAAATAAAGAATTTAAATAAAGAATTGTCATTATATGGAGGTCCCTTGAACTTGCAGGTTGCTTAAGTGCCAAAAGGGGTAGCAAATCCTGTGTAAAACTGATTTGGACTCTTTGGAGTTGAAACGCAATTCCTCCATGTGCAGCCAACATTATTTTTCCTGACATCTGTTGATACATTTAAGAACCATATTAGTGCAGGATATAGAGCAGTAACAAGTTTATTTTGTGAAATGGAAGCCTAAATTATAGATGTGATGAGATCATTGTAACAGAAATCAATGACAACTTCATTATGTATTTGTGACCTGCAGGGCAATTAACACAGCAATTCTGGAGACAAACTACATGTCTAACATCTTGAGTTGATTTTACTTTTTCCTGTTTTTGTGTTAGGCTAGTCATCTTGGCAAAATGAGAAGATAATAAGCAAGGTCAAGGCTTTTCCTCCATCCTCCTTAGATCATCTTGGCCATTATGTTTAAGACATTGTGAAGAAACCAGGACCAGATTGCTCCCCGCCCCCCCCCCCCCAGTTTAGATAAAACACTAGGTCTTGCTAGGATGCAAAAATTATTTTTGCTATACTCTTAATAGTACCTTCACATTCCTTCATGTAAGCCTGTTATTGTTAGATTATTGTTAGATGCTTCTGCGTACTCTATGCTCTTTCAAAAGAGCAAGTGGATGCAGAGTAACTTCAGCTTTTGAAGTAGATAGAACATGGAAACAGTTTAAACCCTGTTTTATTAAAAACAGATTCGTCAATACTCTTGTTCTTAAGAACTCGCATTTGCAAAAAGCATCATGCACATCACCTGCCACTGTTTCCCTTAGTTAACGGTTTCTTAATTCTTAATAATCTCATGGGCTTCATGTGCATGAATGTTGACTGGTGGAAGGAGGAGTGGTAAACAGCCTGATAAATGACAGCCCCTCGGGTTTGTGGTAGGAAATGGTGCTGTATCATTCTCGTGTCTTAAAGCCTGTGTTGTTTCCTCAGCGTTTTCAAGGTTGTGCGTTTGGCTTCATTCCAGATCAGTGGCATGTCATTTTGGCCAGCACTAATTATCAGAATGGGGGGTGGGGGGGGTGTATTGTCAGTAAAGATAGAATGAGTCACTGCCTACATTTTAGTGTTCCTCCTGGAAGTCAGCCAAATAAATTTCTTGACAGCATTTCCAAATGCTATAAAACTTTTTAAGTGCTTGAAGATTTCAAGGGAGAAATAGAGCTTGTGGGTTTCATAGTGTATTAAATAAACCTATTCAGTAGTTTGGGATGTGCTTGTTGCTGTGGTTTGAAGGAAAAATAGTGGCAGATTCAAGGGCTCTTCTAGACAAACTCTGGCAGACTTTGTTTCAACAGCTTAAGAAATTACTTTCTGTTGACATCTTGCTCCGTTCTGCAGGAGGGTAGTGCCCCAACAGCAGAGGCAGAACTGAGCTTTTGTCTGTACCACCCTTGCTTTCTCCAAAGAGATGGAGCAGTGGCTCCCTGTGAGGACGATACCTTCCTGATCTGCTACAGCTAGAGCTGCCAAAGCAGGTTTTCCCCAGCAGCAGGGAAGGTTTTCAGCTGGGACCTGATCCAGTCAAAAATCCTGTTCCTGTGAAGCATTTGCTTTATAGGAACAGCCTGCGTGCAGGCCTACCATGCATTCAAGTGTTGAGGTGGTAGTCCTTTGATCTGGGTTCGCCTGGGACCAGGAGGAATAGTCTCCCACCCTTTCATAGAACAATTTTGCTTCCACTGATGTTAAAGCTTTGGAAAGGGCACGCTTGCTCAGTTTGTTTTCCAGGATAGGCAGCAGTCCATGGCTCATGATGCACAGGTATGCAGAATTTATCTGAAAGCTGAACACTCTTGATATGGCACTACATTTTTGTATTTTTATAAGTAGAGGGTATAAGGACTATTTCTTATTGTAGCTATTCAGTGCTTATTCACTGAATGCCTGCTCTCAGCTGATTCCTTGCTGTAACCTGTCCATGTTGCCTGGAGAGGTGGCAATTGATCCACTCAGGTTTAGCAGCCAGGTTTCTGTCCCTTGGTCCCTTGCAGTTGTCGGTGTCCCAGTTAGCTCATTGCCCTGCATGGTGTCCTGGTGCCCCAGCTGGTAGGTTGCTGGTTGGCTTGTTGTCCAGGCGTTTTGTTCATCTGCTCTGAACTAGTGTATATATGACCAGGAGCTGTGGAAGGCATACGAGGGTGCTCACAGGGGCAGTGTGCCATGACCAGGGAGGTGGATGACTTCCCCTGCTAGCCCAGCCTCGCCTTTCCCCAGCAAGGCATTTGCTCTCTGTTCCGAGGTGCTGCTCCTCTGTCAGACTTCAGATACCAGCCTGAACATTAGCAGTTCTGCTGAATGTCTTCTCACTTCACCCAGGGTCTCATTCTCTGAAGATTTGATTAAGGCGTAAATTCCAGATTACAGTCCGCCGAATGAGCTTTGTAACACCCATCTGTTTTTATAAATATTCCAAACCCAAAAGCTGAGCCCAGAGTCACAGGAATGATGTGCTCTAAATAGAGGCACTGGAATCCTACTGATCAGCTCAACCAGAAGAAGTTTTACGTATTGCTTCTGTGTGTCTGTCTCAAATAACATCTGAAGGCTTTGGTTCACCTAGTCAGCATGTGGTTGCCCTTGATACACTGCACAAGTCCCCGTTCCAGGTTACAAATGCAAACTAAGGTATTTTTCCTATGTGCAAGAGGTCAGGTGTAAGAAACGAACTATTGATATTAAACATTTAACCCTCAGTGTGAGATTTTATAAATAAAACCCAGAAGAGCGTGAAAAGCATAAATGGAACGAAGCAAGAGCAGAGTTTGGTCAGTGTATCCAGAATAAACCCTGTACTGTATGTGCAGTATCTCCTTGCAACACATCTGTCTGCGTGGCTGCCCTGAAAATGTATGTTGCTCCTTTTTCTTAGCTTCAATAAATGCAAGGAAGTTTAAGTCGCCTCCCTTTGGGGACAGGGACTAGTAACCAAAACTTTTTAATGCAAAGGGGAATTGGTGAATAGAGAACTAATATTAGCACACAAACTGTTGGACTTACTTAGACTGAAAAATCGGAATAGCTGCTCTTTTTCCCCTGCCAGTTTTAATAAATGCTTCCTGCTCTACCAGAGAAGTGTTATTTTTTTTTTCAGCTTCGATGCTGCTGTTTAAAAGTGGCTGGATGCTCTGGTGCCCTCATGGTTATGAAACTGCCCGTTTGTGTGAAACAAAGTAATTTTAATACAGTCGTGTTTAGAAGGTCATGATTTACTCCTATGAATGTAAGTGTCTTTCACTGTCACAGACTGGTTTAGATCTCACCCGGTTAGATGCCATCAGTGCTGAAGGAGTTGAGGTGACAAGTACTACAGCTGGGTTAGTGGCTGAAAGAGCAAATTCAAGAAAGCTGTTGACCAGAGGGTGCCTGTTCCTTTAGGGCACCTGTGTTTTAAGCAGTGTGATGAGTTAACTATGCAGTCTTAATCTGAAGTGCTCACTATGTGTGTAGGGCTGCCAAGCAATGTTGCGGCTCTTGGGTATAATGCTCGTGGGCTGGAGAGGCAACCTCTGTCTTCTTTCTATCCCAGGCATTGGACGTAATCTCTCAAAGACAGAGTCTCAACTTCTTACTACCTCTGGTCAAAAATTCACACGTGAAATGTGGTGAAATTTATTACTAGCATTACCTCGGCTGCAGGATTACCTCATGGCTCTGATGTGCTTTTACTGGGGAATCTGATCTCATGCTTTGCTGAGAAACCCCTGCAGTTTGATTTATCCCCTCAGTCAGCACTTGGTTCTGTTCTAATCTTTTTCTTTCTTTGATGAATCCCAGTTTAACACAATGTTATTCCCAGCACAGTTCTCACGTCACTGACTCACTTGTATGAATGGGGGTTATTTTTCACAGTTGCAAAAACTCTTTCTGTAAGTGCCTTGAGGTTCCCCAGTGCACCCCAAGACAGGCCACATGTGCTAGGAGGGATGACTGAAGGCTGCTCCTGGTGTTCAGTGCTACCCACCCTTAGCACGGCTCCGGTGCTTGTGGTGTCCTGCATGGACGGGGTGCCAGCTGTTCACTGGGTGCTGTTGCCAGCCAGAAGGACCTCCTGAGTGTCATAGTCTGTGTTTAAGCCTCTTTCCCTGGTAGTTAGGCACTGGGAGCATCAGAGGCTGTGCCAAGAGGATGTTACGAATGGTGGTGTTGAAGCTTGGCGTCTTTGCTTACAGCAGATACCAAGTGTGTTTCACAGCTGAAAGGTAGGACCTTTCTTCAGATGCTTGTCATTGAGCACATATCACTGGTGTCCCTGAAGAGGCATGTGCTCTTTGGATGTGAAAAGTGTCTAGGGGGTTGCCTAGTATTAGGGTTTTACACTTGGAAACTTCAACTGCGTTTGCAATACTAGGACCTGCTAGTGGTGGCTGTGTCTGGCCCTCCCACGCTGAGCTAGAAGTTTATCCTCTCCGCTGTGGATGTAGGAAGAGGACTTGTAATACCAGCAAGAAAGTGGACCAGTAGTGGGGAGAAGCTTGTTCAAGACATCTTGGAAGGAGCCTTTTTGAAAAGACCTCCTTTTGGTTTTGAGCATGTCAAGTGATGGCTTAGTATGAAAACAGAAAAAAAAATGAAAACAAAAGGTCACATGGATATCAGGATTAAAATTAATTTAGGGAGGAGGTATGAAGGATTCTTCCAGACATGCTGTGGATGGGATGCAGCTTCCCAGGCTTTGACCAGGTTGCAGATTGGGATTTCCTGGTCTGCTTTTTCAGCTATAAAAATTACTTTAGCTGTATTGTTGCTCCACTGTATATTTTAAGACATAACTTATCAGTTTGTGTTAAAGCCTTAAATATTACTGGATGTGATACCGTTCTGTCTCTTCAACACTTAATGAACCAGTGAAAGATGAAGCTGTTTGAAGCAATGACGATAAGTAAAGGATTAGCAATTTCCCTTACTAATGCGCACTTAAGATATTGTGGTAAACATACCGTGGAATAAACTTACTTTATTACATATTTTCATTATTGGTTTTCACTTAAAAAGTAGGAGTGCAGTAGCAAAATTTGCTGATGATGCACTATAGGGGCATTATCAATACAGCAAAAACATTGTGTGGGAAAAATGGAATAGTTTTGAGGTTTTCAGCAGTAGGAATTGGAGGAAATGTAATGAAGTGCAGTGTCACGCACCTAAGAACATATTCTTGTTACAAACTCATCAGTTGGTCTTTCATTCCAGTGATACTCCAGAGATTCTCAGGCTATTCCTGTAAGGCCTGAAAAATGTGGTTTGGAAATGCATGTCCATCCTGACTATTTTAAAATCGCTATATCACTATATGGGTATCTTCAAGTGGGGAAAACCTCTGTAATTAATTATTAGTGGGATGACTTGTAACACCAGTGACTAAAGCTGTTGAAAAGACAAATGTTGTCCTAGGATGCAGAAATCCAGGATGCTTCCATTAAAGACAGAAAATTTGACTCATGCTGTCAGTTTTATAATATCTCTCTTTTTTTTTTTTAAATTTTATTTTTATTTTATTTTCTCCAGGTCAGCCAGTTCAGACAGCTCTATTCCAAAGTGATCAATGATAAGCATGATGATGTTATGGCAAAGTTTGGAGCAATCCTGGCACAAGGCATTTTGGATGCAGGTAATTCCCCAA
This sequence comes from Gorsachius magnificus, assembly GCA_034008185.1. Classification (NCBI taxonomy): domain Eukaryota; kingdom Metazoa; phylum Chordata; class Aves; order Pelecaniformes; family Ardeidae; genus Gorsachius; species Gorsachius magnificus. The sequence goes on from CM067087.1 coordinate 37,526,339, forward strand.
ACATTTAAAGCAGTCAAAATTTCTTAAACTTGTTTGGCTACAATAGCTGTAATAGCAAATTTCATTTGGGAGATGTGGTGCTGGCTTTATGCCTGTCATGTAATAGTAGCGAGAAATCTCAAATTTCAAGTCTTTTTAGCTAATTAAAGAAATAAACCCTGTTTTCTAGTTTCAGATTGTATCAGCGTGCTCTTGTTAGAAGACTCAACCCAGTCATTGGGGCAGAGTTTGTGTCCAGAAGTCAGGACAGATACGATCTTTTTGCTCTAAGTCTGTTTTGTCACCCTGAATGTTGATTTATAGCATGATAGGTTGCTGCTTTATTTTTCTAAGCAAGCACCTGCTTCAGAAATTTGGAAACGTTGTGGTATCCAGTCCTCATATTTGCCTTTTCTGTTAAAAGTTGACATAACCAGTTTAAAAAATACACATACATATATATATATATGTATTAAATATGGTTTTGATATGTAGGTTTTGCCTCTTGTGTCCTGGTTTCAGCTGGGATAGAGTTAATTTTCTTCACAGAAACTAGAATAGTGCTGTGCTTTGGATTTAGTGCTAGAAGAATGTTGATAACACGCTGATGTTTTTAGTTGTTGCCAAGGAGTGCTCAGACTGCTCAAGGACTTTTTGAGCTTCTCCTGCTCGGCCAGGTGCATAACAAGCTGGGAGTACAGCACAGCTAGGACCCAAACTGACCAAAGATCTATTCCATACCACATAACATCATGCTCGGGGGGGGTTGGTCGGTCAGTCAGTCGCGGGCAGAGTGGTCGCTGCTCAGGGGGAGTGATTGCTGCTCGGGACGGGCTCGGCATTGGTCAGCGGGTGGTGAGCAATTGCATTGTGCATCACTTGTTTTATATATTCTGTATATTTTCTTACCATTATTATTGTTATTCTTCTCTCTTATTAAACTGTCTCTATCTCAACCCGCAGGTCTTACTTTTTTTTTTTCCTTTTCTCTGATTCTCTCCCCCATCCCACTGAGGGAGGGGGGGGAGTGAGCGAGCGGCTGCGTGGTGCTTAGTTGCCAGCCGGGTTAAACCACGACACCTTGCTATTGAGAGGTGGTTTACAAAGGAGGAAACACAGTGAACTGCATCAGTGGTACTTCAGAAGACCCAGCTGGTTTCACAGACTATGTTTTTCTAGCAGAGGAAATATTGTTTCATGCGTGTTAATGACTAAATGTTGAGCCAGGGGTAGGATTCTCTAAAGGCATTCTCATTTCACAAGGGCTAAATTGCAGGGCTTGCTAAAGAAAGCTTCTGCAAGCAAAGAGGGCAGACATTGTTTTGTTTTGAAATTTTTGTTTCTGCTGGAATTAAGGCTTGTACAGTGCTGTGTGGGTCAATAGCACTCCCTTTTCAACTTTCCAAACACAGTTTCTCCTATCTGGTCTTGCATGCTGCAGCCTTTTCTTGCCATGCACCTCCTTATTCCCTGTGGTAGGTAGAAACAAGCTGGTTTTCCCTGTACTCTGAGGTCAAGTTTAGTCCTGAAGTCATATAAGCAAAGAAGCCCCATCTATTTGTCTCTGTAGCATGGTTTGAGCACAGCAGCGTACACTGTGGTTATACAGTGTCTGTATGAAATTACCACATCTCCAAGCCATGTGGTGGGGGGAGAAAAACTTAGGGCTGCCTGCACCTACCTGCTTGGCAGCATGCATAAAAAGCTCTCTTCTGGAGGGCATGTGGCAGTCAGGCTGCTCTGTGCTCAATGATTAGGGCTACTCAGAGAAGAAAGCAACAGGAACCACCACCTTTAACTTTCTTGCCTCCCAAGTACCCCTCCTGGACCTCAGACTGAGCAATATTCTTGGCACAAGGCTGTTAAAATAGTTTTGGTCATTCCCATACTCATACTGTGTTGCTGGGAGGCCAGAGCCCAGCTGGCTCAGAGATTTTTCTCTTAGCAGTACAGACCTGCTTCAAATTCCGACCTTTAAGATTAAATCATAAAAATGCAGCTAATTTGCTGCAACCTTATTTGCTCCTGTGTCACTCATGTATTCTATAATGACTTGGAAACTAGAAGCATCCAATTTTAATAAACTACATGTGAATTTGTGCAAACTTTAACTTCTTTATTTCTTGGTGAGCGGCTGGGGGAAGGCTGTGAACTACCCTTTCTTAACCTATTGCCACTTTCATTAGAGCCTCTTAAAAGAATAAATTCTTTTTATCTGTCCCATACAACTACAAGTGCTTATCTGAAACAATGAGCTATAGAATTTAATTATCACTACCAGGAAGAAAAGGTTCTTTGTGTCATCTGCCACGGTTAGGGCAATTGAGTTTGGGTTTTTTTGTTGGGTTTTTTTTGGGGGGGGGAAGTATAATTCTCTTCCAATGACAGGCTTTGATTAAAAGTACAAGATTTCCAGTGTGCAGCTGGGAAATGATGCACTGGAGGTGGGTTTTTTGCTCTGACAATGAGGCAGTCGTTAGACTGGTTTCATGGAAGGAGCAGAATACCTTGGGAGGACTGAAGTAGAAATGAAGAATTTGGTCATTGTCTAATTGTTAGGCCCCAGCAGCTACATTTTTACTACTTTAATAAAATAAGAAAAATGTAGACACTCTAAATTAACTTCTGGATTCCCCTCCCCCCCCCAACATCTCTGAACTTTTATAATGCTCCCCAAATATGGTCTCTTGTTCCAGGCTGACAACTCCCTTTTCTGTTCTTCACAAAATCAATACGCTTTATTTTCTGGAGTATGTATTTGTAAATATGAGCTAAAAAGGGAGATACTGATCTAACTAGATGTCAGCATTTTACCTGCTTGAAAACAAGTTTGCCCTCTAGACTCTAGGTATCTTCTCTGGTTCTTAATGCCCCATTTCTCAATCAGTGAGAAAAAAGGAGGAGCAGCAGTCACAACACAAATATCTATCTCATATATCTGGAAAATCCATTTCTTGGTATTTAGGAAGGGTTTGGGTGGGGTCAGGAGTTCGATGGGTTGGGGACAGTGTAGCATTGGGCAGTGCAGACTGAAGCTCAAGAAGCTGTTGACAGCCTGATGGTGAATGTACTGGATTCTCTACAGTTTGGAGATGTTTATAATAAGTGATGAAAAAGAAAGTGTCATCCAAACTACAGAGGAAAGAGTTGCCTATCTCCTCATTGCTGTCTCTCCAAATATGCATCTTGCATGATGTGTTATAGTTTGGATGCTAAAGACTTTGGTAAAAAAAATAAACTTTGATGCATAAGGTCTGCTCTCCCACATGTTGAATTCAGTGCTACCGTTTTCCACCTCTCTCCTGCCTGTCCTTGTTCATGAGCTCATCATGTAAAGTTAGACCTAACTCTGGTAGTTAGGAAAAAAGCCATTACCCTGTGCTAATGTTTTTGCCCTTTAGATTAGAGCCACCCTGTGTTTCATTGCCCATGTGAAGCAGGTTGCTGGCACATGCTGAAATCAACTCCTCTGGGGTTTTGATGGCTTGTCCTGTGAGATTTTGACTTTTCTGTGCTGCTGCTAACAGTTCAGGTCGTCTTCATTCACTACATAGATGAAGCAGATTATAAGTCTTTGCTGACAAAGAAAGAGTATGATACTGTTTGAAAACGGGACGCTGCCTAGGCCAGGGTTGGAAACTAATTTCCAAGGTCCACAAAGCATCTTTATCTAATGGCTGTTGTGCTGGTGTGTTGTCCTGGGCTACACTGCCAGAGTATTACCAAGTGCCATCATGACTATGTAAAGAGTGAGTTTATCAAAGTACATAAATCATCAACATCTGCTTGCTGCACTCCCCCTCTTCTTAACTGACATTAAACTCAAGGCAGCAAATCCTCGTAGCCTTTTGAGCAGGCCCTTTAATTCTAGCCGACCTTGCCACAGTGGCAGTGTGAGTTCTGGGAGATAGACCTTATACTACTACCCAAGGAGCCCTGAAAATTTTTCTTGTGGTTTTTTAAATTTTTTTTCCAGGCATCATGTCACAGCTTTCATCCATCCAGCCAAAGATCTGGAATGTGTTCCCTTCCAGGCTGTCAGGGCTGCTACTTAATCATGAAGATAAATCATAGTTGTGCAATATCGTGTCTCCCCACCTTTCCTGCTCCTTGCAAAACCCTGGGAGTGAGGGTGAGCTATGTGTGGCTGTAAAACATCAGAAAGAAGTAGCATGACAGCATCTTTTGAATATGAAATAAGTTACTCATCCATGAAATTCCAGAGATTGGATAATCTAATTCTAAAGGTTTGAATAAATTCTGAAAGTTAAAATCCAAAAGTTTGATACAGTCTAGTTAAGCTGCTTGTGCAAAATTTAGTGGGCTGCTTGATCCAGAATATCTACAGATTATTGACCTGGCCTTTATACAGTAATACGGTGAAGAAAAGTTCAAAATAAAGATGGGGAAGAAGACCAGGAATTTGAGTGTGCAGTGTTTGACATGTTTAAGTATAGCACAAGACCTCAGGCAGTCCCTCCTTAATGTTGTGGCAAATTCAAGCATAACGGGGAGAGATGGGTACTGGAGAAAATTATGAGAAGCAGAGCAGACCTAGCAGTAGGAAAAGACAAAACCGTATTATTGTCTGTCTTCAGAGATGGCTGGAAGTTCTCTAGTCAAATAGCAGGAGATCTATTGCTACTGCAAAAGGAAAAGCAAGGAGATCGTATGTATCCTACAGGAGGGCATAAAAATCCTCCATCTTTCACTGCTTCTCCTGGGACTAACACTGACAGATACCTAAGATGAGATCACTGCTTCATTCGGGGCTTTCATTAGTTTTGGCAGCAAAAATTAATTTTGCTTGTCTTTAAAACCCAGACAGTTCTGCTGCTGCCTGGCCCTATCGCAGTGGCTGTTTGTGTGAGGCAGAGGAATGCTACTCCAGTTTGGGATTCTTGGCTATAAAGCGCCCTGAGTTTGCAATGAGTGGGGTTTGTATTTTAACAAAGTTAAACCTCCCTGCACCTGGTCTTGTTGGCAGTAATGGGCTTGCCTGGTGCCCTCTTCAACTCAATTCAGATGCTCATCAGAAGACTGAAGATCAGATTAACCCTTTATCACTCTGTCTGCAAGCCAAATCTTTCAATTTGGTTTCTAGCTGGATGTTTCTACACTACATCAACATATGGAGTTGTTTTGGTCTCTGCTTTGCAAGTACAAAGCTAAGACTTGGTTGTCTAGCAGAGATGTAATTTTGCTGTAAAGGCTGCAGGAGCTTGTCTCTTTGCTGCTTAGATTGATAATCTCTAGAAGCTACTTCTGAAGTTGCTGCTGTTTACATTTTTTTCTACTGAGATGGTGTAGGATAAAAACCTAGGCGTATTTCTTCTGAAGAACTGACAGTTCAGAGAGGCAGCCACAGAAAGAAAACTTTCTGTATGCGCTGCTTTATATGCACTGTTTTCCTTGTGAGTCTTGTCTTGTGGATCATCTGTACGCTAGGTTTTAAAACTGGTGATGGCAAAGGTTTGCCTTTTTCTCCCCCTCTCCCTGCATTCTGAATTGTACTTTTGTTTAACCCGTATCCTGGCAAAATGAGCATGCAAGGGCTGTATTCACTGATTGTGTTTGGGTAATATCTAGCAGATAGGCAGCGTAACAGCCAAGCTGCTGTCTTTTGCTGTGCAAGCTGAGATCATGGTGAAGGAGGGAGGTGTATTCCAGAGGAGAAAGCTGACAGCATCATGGCCTGGCTTGCGCTGTGTAGTCCCCTTCACAGTAGCTGTTGTAGAGAGGCATCGCTCAGGTGTCTTTGTGGAGTAGCCAGGAATGCACTAACTAACTTCTTTCATTTATGATTTCTTACAGGGGGCCATAATGTAACTATTTCACTGCAGTCGAGGACAGGGCATACTCACATGCCTTCCGTGGTGGGGGTTCTGGTCTTCACCCAGTTCTGGTTCTGGTTCCCCCTGTCACACTTCTTGTCCCTGGCTTTCACCCCAACCTGTGTCATCGGTCTTAACAAGGATCTTAAGGTATGTAATGAGCAAAGAGGAGAAGAGGCACTGATAGCTGCTTGGAAGACTCAAGTGGTCTGGGAGGGGTGTGCATGGATTTGTTGGTTTTCTTTGCATGTCTCCAGCTTGTTTGTGCCAGAAAAGGTGCTAACTGGAAGAAGTCTGAAAAGCAGGCTTAAATTGCAGAACTGGTGGTGGGAACGGGAACAAGAAAAATGTGGAGAGCAGACTTTGACCCCTTTATTTCAAAGTAGCTAATAAAGAAAGGAACACTAGTCAGTATACGTGGGCAGAGACCACCCCATTATCACTCCAGAAGGTCAAGGTTATTTACAGAAGGTCAAGGTTATTTAAAAAAAAAAAAACCAAACATATACCTGCGTTGCCCCCTGCCTTCCCATATAAATTATTCTATATTCTCCCCTAGGAAAGCTAAAAATGGTAAAACAGGTTTTATTTGGATTCCTTGGGGAGTAAACATTAAACCGAGCAGTCATGGGTACTGCACTTTTCACATGTATTTGTTCTTACAGCTGATTATTTGTGGTATGGCCCCTGCAAGCTGTGTACCATGCTGGGTCTCCTGTGTTGAAGAACTGAGCTAGTAACTTCCACAAAAAAAGCTTCTGAATGTGGCAGCGCAGGGGCATGCAGCCCCCTCCTGTCATTGCTGCAGGCCTATTCTGCGATGCACAGAGCATGCATAGGGCTGGGCTGCTCTCAGAGTTCCTCTGTGGGACTGAGCTAGCTTGCTGGATTGCAGCCCCTGGACAAAAAACAGGGTCTAGGTTGCTCTTCCCCACCTGTCTCGGGCTGAACATTAAGTCGGTCTACACCCAGCTCAAAATTCTCTCTCTGTTTGAAAAGAGAGGCTTGCATGAAAATGCCGTTTGGTTTTTTGGTGGGTTTTGTGGGTTTTTCCCCCCCCCCCCCATGTCCCAAATACTTCCCTTTTTGGCTGCTTGGCTGTACTGCCATTTTGACTCCCTCTCCCCATCCCCTAGAGTTTCCAGAGAGCCAAAGTGGCTGTAGGGTGAGGTTATGTTGTATAACTTGGCTTGCATCCTAAAGCCAGCTACAGGCTGGATGTATGTTATGGGCTGCACCACACCCACCTTGCTTCCTCAGAGCAGCCCCTGTTCTGTTGTTGCTCCATGATGTGCCATAAAGGAAGAGAGTTGAGATACTGCAGAAATTAATTCAGTTTAAGAATTTGGGTTGGCTGTCAAAAGATGCTTTCTGCCCTTGCTTAAGTAGCCGAGAGTAAGAGATTATGTGACATTGGTACCTGCCCCCAAAATGTACTGTCCTTTTGCAAGAGGTGAGTGTCAGGCAGTGCTTGGTTTGCCCTAGCGTGCGTTGACAGAGCAGATCTTCACTGATCTTAAACGAATTTTGCGTTAATACGAGCAGGCACAAGAACAACATCAAAACCACAAAAGCTTCAAAACAATGAAAATAAAGCATGGTGTTAATAGCGTAGAGTGTATGGAGAAGGCTAGGAGAGCTTGCCAGAGTCAAATTATTGAATAATTAAATAACATTGTTCTAGTTGAACTGTTGCCACTGATAACAGTTTCTCAGCTTCCGGAAGGGGAGAAGGGGAAGCTTGTATTCTGTAGAGGATCTGTGTTTGTCTCTGCTGGAAGGAAAATGAAGCTAAAGTAATTATTCTGCTGTGGATTTTTCCCCCTGATTTTCTAGTCTCTAACAATTTTTTAACTGTTTGTCTTAGATGCCAAAAGTCCAGTACAAGTCCAACTGTAAGCCGTCCACATTTGCCTACCCCCCACCTCTCGAGGTACCAAAGGAAAAGGAGAAAGAAAAGGTATTTGGGCTAGCTTTCTGTGTTGTAAAGACTAACCCCTTTTCCCTCCTATTATAAACATTGACTTTGGTGGTGCTAACAGGGAATCTAAAGAGCAAAAGAAAAACTGGCAGGCGTTATTGTCTCTGAAGGAGAATTCTAGCTATTTTTTCCTGCTGTGCCTGCGACTGTTGCTGATCGTGGCATACAACTGCTGTGCTACTGAGTCACTGGAAGCTCTCTTGTCTCCAGTGGTCAAGCGCAAGCATTGAGTAATAAAACTCTTTTCCATGCCCTACTGATTTGTATGCATGTACCATCTTTGTACCGCACCAAGCACAGTGGGGTCCTTGTCCGTGACTTGGGCTTCAAAACGCTACTGTAGTGCAAACACTGAGAATATTAGGTGGGATGCTTCTCAAATAGTCCCATATGGAAGGACAGAAGTGTACCTGGGCTCAGGGCAATGGGCTCATGTGCTAGAATAATTGCAAAAAGGTAAGCGTGGAACTGAGAATATCTAGGTATTGAAAAGGAAGAGATGAGACCTGTGGGATGACAAGCGGGACAATAGTGGAAGCAATTTCTCTCCTGGCGCAAGATGGTAAAAGCTGTTGAGCAGACCACAGCAGGAGGCAGAACAGCCCTTAGGGAGCAATTGCAGCAGAAGAGACCTCAGGCATGTCATGCTGATGAATGACATTGCATGAAAACTGTAAAACATTTTACCACAATTGAATGCTGGGCAGGACAGATTTCTAAGCCACCAAGGAACCCAGAAATGAACTCTGATGAAAGGCAAAACTCACTGCTCATAGCTGCTGTCTCGCCTTTGGAATAGGATGGGAATTGGACAAATCCTTTCTCTTTTAAAATTCCCTGGACAAAATTAAAATGTGCCAAGACTCCATGTTTAGCCTAGAAAGCCTCACCAGCAACATGATAAATGTGATTGCTCCCTGTCCCTCTTAGAAAGTTACTGCCTTACAGAGTCAGTTACTGTGGATAGAGGTGGGCTCACTGGAAGGGAGACACGCTGAATTCTTGTATTCGAGTGTTGCTTCTGTGTACTTTGTGGCTCAGGAGTGCCAAAGCCTCCCAAGGGCTCCTCCATAGGGCTTTTTGTGTATCCACTACTTTAGATCAATGAGAAACATAGCTGTCTGCTTAGGGCAGTGGAACAGCTTTAGGTCATTCTGAAGAGTATTTATATACATGTTTCTTTACCTTGGAGACTCTGGCAACAGATTTACCTGTAACAAGAATTCCATTTGTTGCTCTGTTAAAAATAAACAAACCAACCTCTCATAGAAACACAGACAGTAATGATTAATCTCTAAATTAGGAAGTTTGCTCTCCTTCTGCATATGTGGCTGGACCCAGTCTGTATTCATGGCATTTTTTGTCCTACCTGTGCCATTTATTTGTTTTGACATTGGTGTATTTGTCTCTTAAACAGAGCAGTGGGTAGGAAGTGGAATTGATCTTACTGACACCTGCACTGAGAACTGACCTAACATTGATTTCCCTTTGTTCCCCTGCCTGGGGAGCTGAAGCACACCGTACAGTGTTGCAGTCTCGCTGAATGCCTCCTCTGTTGACATATCCAGGTTTCCACTGCTGTGCTGTCCATCACTGCAAAAGCCAAGAAGAAGGAAAAGGAGAAGGAGAAAGAGAAGAAGGAAGAGGAGAAGATGGAAGTGGTGGGTGCAAACATTGAAACTTAAATGTCTTCTTTCCATCCCCTGCTTATAAATGTGGAAGGTGTGACATGAAAGCTGGCACCCACTTAATGCTGTCCCACCTGCCACCTGTGTTAGTTCTGAGCAAAGCATTAACACACATTTCAGTGTACTGCAGACACTGATTAGCATCTTTACTCTGTGTATGTGTGTGCACTGTTAAAGGCAAGAGGTGGTGTTGTTTATGAATCCATTATTTCTGAGAATTAATTCTTCTTCAGAATTGTTAAGTAACTGACTTCCTTAATGGCAGAAGCTTGTTTTGACAAATTTATGTGCCTTTAACTGTGTGAACTTCTTGTGCCTTATTTCATTGCCTGCTGTTTCTAGACCAAGGGAATTTTATCTCTTATCCATGTACTTTTTGTATTAATGTGGAAAAAGTTTTATTAATTTCATGTCCTTGGTACCTCTGACCTTTTAAAAAGGACTCTGTTGTAGCAGTTGCTTGGTGGTTTCTGATTCAGTTGAGAGCACTGAAGAGTTTAAACTTTCTGGCTTTGCACGTGCTTAACCCTTGTTCTGAAATATTCACCTTTTTGGCAGCAGTCTCTTAGGTGCTTTGCCCATCTATCAAAATGCCAAACATCCACACCCAGCTCAGACCCAGTTGAGCTTTGAGCACAGGATCCATACGCTGCTAAGTAGTTACGGTGATTGCTTTGGTCCTTTGGTGATTTCTTTCAGCTCATAGACCTGACACTGGAACTTGTCGTCTTCATCTGTGAATAATGTGTCATCCTGGAGCAAGCTGAGGGATAGAGAAATGGCTGGATAATGAATTCTTGGTGGTTGCTGTAATTTGGAAAACATATGGCAGCTAGAATTCTTGCTGTACCCTGACAAAGGACCCTTCCTTTTGTGCTCTGCAAACAGATGCAAATATGCCAAGAACAACTAAGCTGAAAATGAGTTATGCTGACAAGCTCAGTAGAAACCTTTCTGATTCCACTTTAACATCTATGCGAGAAAAGCAACGTGGTCGCAGATTTTTTTGCCTCTTTGATTTTAAAAAGAAACACACAAATGGTATGTGAAGGGAGTGTGGCATAAGATCAAAGATGTATGTGTAAAATAACCTTCCAAGACCTACTTAAATGTGGCCGTGTTGTAGGCAATGAACTTTATGCAGTTGGCTCAGAAAATGAATCATATCATGCATGCAAAGTAGAATCTCTGGGGTTTGTCTCTTTGCTCCTTTATCAATGTTTCCTTGACATCAAACATTGCCTTTTCTTTGAATTATTCTTACAACACTATACACTGAGCAAAATGTGCTGAACAGATTCATGTTTCTTCTAAAATTGCTACACCTTACACTGATGTACAGGTGTTGAGAAGAAGCAATACATTAGAAGGGATTCATGTGTTGCGTCTGGGTGTTTGTACGCTCCAGATGTCTGAAAAGTTTTCTTGGCTGAATTGAGGAGAAAAAATGAGGATAGTAAAAAAGGAGCTTGCTGCCACCTGCTGTGTTCGAGTCAAGCGTTTTGCCATTGTCCTAATGTTTTAGAGGTATAATTGCTTTCCTGTTTTTCTTTTATGCCTGTTATATGACTAGTAATCCATATCTTCCAAGAGACCTGCACAGCAACAAGCAGTCACTTGTGCCAGCGAAAGTCCTGTCTGCTGTTACAGGACATGCCCTGCATTTGGTGCTGTTCCTGATCATTTCCTATTGGTTGTTTCCATCTCTCCTGCAGTCTTTTTTGTTTGCAACTGAGACATTCCTGAGCAAGAGGGAAAACATGATCCATGTTCTTAAGTATGTAAAGGATGCTGTGGGTTTTTTCCTTCTGGGCTTTTGCCTCCAGCTGCTGAGTCACTGGTAAAGGAGGATTTAACTGCAATTCCCTAGGGAGTCACTGAGGTCGAGTCATTTTGGTTGAGCTGCTGTCAGTGACATCTGTACAGCTGCAAGAATACAAGTGCAGCTTTTGGCAATTTTCATGTGCTTAATAATGATATTAGAGAATATTCAGTTGTGAACAAAAAGTGGTGACTTAACAGAGGAAGTATTAGAAAGGGAAGACAGAGGTAAACTGTTCCACTGCCACCTCTTGTTGAACTTATTTTCACCTGCAGTTGAGAGCAAGGCATTGCTGTGATGATAGTTAAATCCACGCTGGCATTGCCTGTGCCAGCTGATAGTTACGTGTTAGCTTGTTCCCCAGCAGGAGGATGGCTTCTTGCCAGGCTCTGGAACTGCTGCCTGTGTTATGAGTAGCAGGTTATACCTTACCCTCCTGAATTGTGAAAGGGCTAGAGACTGCTGTTAAAATCATGTTGATGTTTTTCTCCCCTTCCATAGGATGAGACTGAAAAGAAGGATGAAAAAGAAAAGAAAAAAGAACCTGAACCTAACTTCCAGCTTCTGGACAACCCAGCCAGAGTCATGCCTGCTCAGCTGAAAGTTCTCACTATGACAGAGAGCTGCCGATACCAGCCTTTCAAACCAGTAAGTGTCACCTTCCCAGTCCATGTGCTTGACAGAGCGTTCCCAGTGCGGGGCTTGTGCGTAAGGATGCAGGAGTTGTGTACGTGTTCATGAGACTGCTACTCACAGCTGGTGCGTCACTAACGTGTTAGAGATTTGCAACTTCACTGTTGTCATATTTGCTTTTTAATGTCCCTCTCTCCAAATGATCACATGGAGTTCTAATTGGGGAAAGCCAGAGCTGCGGCAAACCTTTTCACCATGCTGCTTTGTTTTTCTTTCTTCTACATATGTCAAACGCTGCCACATGGAAACCAATCAAACATACTCCGAGTACTAATGATACTGCTGGAGATGTAAAGACTGAGCCATGATCTTTACAATGGGCTGAGAAGTTGTACATGCTTGTTGTCAAAGTAGTGAAATACATTAGGACTTGTGCTGGAGCTGCTTTATCCTGCAGCGGGATTTATACCTAAATGGAGGGGTTTTTTTCATTAAACAGATTTCCTATTCAGTTAAATCTGACCTTAGAAAAGTGCCTTCATCTCATGTTAGCATAGAGAAGAGATAGCATGTGATTGTCAGATGGAGAATGAAAAAGATCCTTCAGCATTAAGCCCAAGGGGTAACTAACTTTTCTGTGAGATGCTCAAATATATTGCAAAGCTAATAAGCTCGCTCCTGACCTCTAAATCTCCTGACTCAGATTCTTCTGGCCTTTATTTTTGTTCAAGAGATAACACCCTTGACTTCCCTCTTTTGCAGGATTATGCAAGGGAAAATGGTGTTAAGTAGTAATATTTTTTTCCAGGAAAATAGCAATGTTTTTAGTAAATGGATTTCCTGGAATTCCATCAGCACATTGGAATTCTCTGTGCATCGTCCCCTTTTGAAACATCTCCTTTAGTGTAGCTGTGGAAGGATTTTTCAGTTTCTACCCTTTAAATAGAGAGGAGGTGACCTAACTGGTGTTTGGATTGGGAAGATCTGCTGTGTGGTCCAGTAAGTGTCCACTCCTGCAGCTGAAATGTGGACGTATGTAGCTGTTTGCTTCAGTTTCAAAAGAAGCAGAGTCCTTGGTGAGGGGAGTGCAGTTTCCTGCCTTATTTTTGAAGCGAACAGAACAGTGCAATTTTTTGCTGGGATTAGGATGTGTAACCAAGGAGGCTCTTGAAACAGAACTGTTCTGGACCTTTGCTCTGCTTTGGGGAATGCCAGAGTAAAAGGCCTCTTTGAAATGCTGTTTTATAGCCTGGAATCCTGCTGCGGCCAAAGCCCTGATCCCAGCCAGGCGTGATGCTGCACTGCCTCTTCACGCCTTGTGTTTCAGTCCTGGAGATGCACAGATTTGCTTCAGCCTGCCAGAATGCTTGGTTGTGATCTTTGTAATTAATTCACCTTTGTTTTTACAAGGTTCTGTTAATAGGATTCCTCAGCTGGTGGAAGCTGGTGATCAGATTAGTCTCTGTTTCAGATAGCCTCCTGGGAGGCGGCTACACAGAGAGGCTTCACTGAGCTTTGTTGCCCTGAAAAGATGTGCCTTGTAAAGCAATTATGGTTCAATTAGTTTTCATGTGGAAAGCCCCAGACTGGGACTGGGGTAAAGCTGTGAATCCAGATACCATTTTCTATCAAACTAAGACTTAGGTAGCGGAAATAGAAAAGGTAGCCTGGATATAGGCTCTGTCTGTTCCATCCCTCTACCAAGCAGGGATCTGGGTGAGTGTCAGACCCTTTGCTCTCTTGCAACTCATTCCTGCTGAGGTGTCTCATACGGCCTAGGATAAACACTGTGGCCACAAACACTCCACCACGGAGCAGAGGCAAGCAGCTCTAAAGCTCATGGCACTTGTCTTGCAGCTGTCCATTGGAGGCATCATCATTCTGAAGGACACCAGTGAGGATATGGAGGAGCTGGTTGAACCTGTGGCAGCTCACGGTCCGAAGATCGAGGAAGAGGAGCAGGAACCTGAACCACCAGAGCCCTTTGAGTACATTGATGATTAAGACCTGAGGTACAGTGTAGTGTGCAGAGTCACCTTTATTAATCCCAATGAAGGAAAAGCCTCTTTGGATCAACTGAAGCAGTTACCAGCAGCCAGCACTCCTGTTTTATCTGTTTGACAGCTTCTGTGCCAGATTCAGAAACATGCTCTGTCCTGGTTTGAAGAGTTTGGCAGCAATAAAAGAGAAGTCTGCTCTTCCGGATCAGGCCTGACCCAGTCGTACTGGGTCTGGTTTCTGATTTCGCAGGCTTGAGTAGAGCCTCACTGGGCAGAGTTAGAGCAGTGCATGGGGTCACAGGCAACAGCTGAGCTAGAAATAATCAGCTCATGAAAGATGGTTCCAGAGGGGCAAGTGGTTTGTGTAACAAAGCTGTCATCTACTTGACCTCAGTATGGCAGGATTGGTTGAAAGAGAACTACTGCTCTGCTTTCTGGGCTTGTCTTGTCTTCCCAGCAGTTCTTAGCAGAATTTAAAGATGCTCAAGTCGTGGGCTCTGGGGTGCTCTCTGAGCCTGACATGATACTTGTAGAGCTATTCCAGGCAATGCATGGTGCGGTTCTCAGGTTCCTTGGTTAAAAGTGCCTGAACTGATGTACGAGTTTCTCACTGAGAGGCAGAAATCCTGTTGCTTTATTTCCAAATATGGGCTGGCATGTCCCAGTGCTCCCAAGAGCAAAGATTATGCACTTGGAATTGGTGGATGGGCAGGAAAACAAACTCCTTGCTAAAAACTGTAAATGTTGCGTCAGTGGCAGTTGCTCGGGTGAGTGTGTGGGGCCAGCCACAAGAACCCTTAGTTAAATAAGCTTGCTTTTCTGGTTTCTCTCTCCCCTTCCTCCAGGATCATGCCCTCTAAAGAAGACACTATCCTTGATAACAGAAAGACAGACCTGAAGACCTTCCTGTTGAGATCTGCTGTTCAGTGCATGCAGCCCCGATCTGTGCTGAGCTAAAGCTGATAGTCCGTGTTTTATGGCTGGAGAACAGATATATGCTATTTAGTGTACTCTTTCACAAAACCTTGTTTTCAAATAAATATATTAAAAACTCTTGACAGAAAACTTGCTGCTTTAAAAAAAAAAAAAAGGAAGCCTAACAACCTTCTTTTCTGCTCACCCCAGATGTTAAAAACTAGACCCGAGTCGTGCATCTTCCTCCAGCAAAGCTTGGCTGACTGCTCCTCTGTCGAGTCATTGGGATCTGTGCACACCTCTGCTTTCTCTAGCACTCGTGTAGGCTGAGCAAGGTCACCAACTCCCGTCTGGCCCAGCTGTGGCTCCGATGCTACGGAGAGAGCAGGTCTCTACTTGCCAGCAGCTGTCCAGAGGTCTGCTTCCAAGTTACCTCTGTGATACTGCCTTGCGCTGATTTCCCCCTTGCTCATCCTGGTATTCATGACAGCGTGGGGCTGACAGAAGGGCTCTGGGTGTTAGTGATGGGGAAATGGGGCACGTTTCTCTGTTTCACATAATCCCTTTTTTTTTTTTCCCCCTCTGGGCTTTCACTGCGTTCACCAAATATGAGCATAATAGCTAATGCGAGCAGGCAGCTCGGAATACTTTACAGGCCTAGATGGGGTGAATCCAGACATGCAAGTTGTTACAGTGATGTGCATCATTAGCCAAGGGGGGATTTACAGTCAGGGGTATGGAATGAGCAGCAGTCAGAAGGAAAGAATGCAGCTCAACCGTTCGCTGTCAGCCCAGCCGTTCCTTCACCTGTCGGGCTGTAACGCTTCATGGGGCGCCTCACCGGTGAGCCAGAGACTGCCGCCCTGGTCAGCTGTAAGCCCAACGCCGGGGGAAGCTCCGTCACTTGAAGGAGGGCTTAAATGGAATGAGGTTTTTATTGTATGTATGTTGGGAGTGTTTTGCTCCATGTGAACATACCGCAAGCTCATGTGCATCAGTAATAATGGAAGACAAATCTTGCATGTAGTGCCTGGGAGCTTTTCCAGCAGATGGTTTATTTTGGTGAATGTTACTATAGCAATAGAACAGTCTGCCTTTGTTCTCTGCAGAGCTGAAGCAGTACAGAGCAGAGGTATGGGACTGAAAACCAATTTTTGAGTCTTAGGCTTCAGTCAGAAGTCCCTGAAGTTGAAATGCTGTTCTTGGTAAGGGTGCTTATCAGAGCTCGCAGTTCTCAGCATGATCTAGGTTTGTTTTCCCATGGAGCAGAGCCAAGTATGAACCTGCAATGGCTACAGACAACACTACTGTCAGTAAAACTGGAAACAAAGAGGGAATTGCTGCTCTAATCCCACAGTCATTCAAAGCGAGACCTGGTATTGCAGTGCAAGAAACAAACAGGACAAATGTACATGTGAATCCGTCTGCTGCTGGAATCCTGTCCATTAGAATGGGTACCTATATCCCTTGCTCCTGCATGTTCTGCTGATGCCAACTGGTGTGGTCTGTGGTGGTGTTTTTCAGGTAATTTGTTACTTATGCCTTGTGTCATCTTACAAAATACCATGCTGAGGGGAGGATACTGGGAGAAAGGGCGGGGGGGGGGGGGGGAATCATTTCAGTCATTCAGCACCTTGCCAGACAGCCAGATATTGCTGGGAGATTTCTGGAGTCCAAGTAGGAATGCTGGGAATAGCTGGCTCAGAAGGACCTGAAGTCCTATATTGATGCCTTGGCCGAGCTGTGAACAGTCTGCTTCTATTCACAGGACGTTTTGCCAAGCCTTTCATACTGTAACAGACTTTTCAGGGTAGCCAGGATATTCCTGGCGCTCGCTACAGGTGTGTTTCTTGGTGTGGCTGTGTAAATCTGTACACACGGAGCAGTTCCCACTGAGCTGTGTACTGCCTGGGGCACCATCCAGGAGACTTGGTTCTTGTGCTAAATGATTTTCTTGTGCCTGATAGACCACTCCTGCCTCTGGCAATGATGTTTCCCAGAGCTCCCTTGGCACAAGCAAACGTAAAAACCTCGGATAGCCCCAAACTGATTCCTGAGCTGCCACTCTGGGGCCACGTGGTAAGGTTACACTTGGGCAGTCGGGTTTTTAGAGGAGCTTTTGGTGGCTGTGGAAGAAAAAAAGCTATGTGCGCCAGGCTGGGGGCACCAGGAGGGACATCTGGGAATTGGCCTGTCTGTTTGCACTTCCCTGGCTCTGCCACTCGCTGTGTTTTGTCTTCACTGTGTAAATGCACGTGGGAACTGCATGGTTTAGGATTGACACCGCAGAGAGAGCACACGCAGAAAAGCATTCATTGTCTTGGCTTTCTCCTCCAGCTGCTCTGCCCTTTCTTGCTCAGGAGACTGTCCTCGACAAGTCCAGGGGAGGAGGGAGAGGAGCTGGAGAGCTTCGACAGCAGTGGCTGCTGGTTGAAGGGCAAAGCCAACGGATTAACAGTGTGAAGGTGGGGAGGTGATGGCCACACCGCAAATCTTGAGTTGCTGTGAGCTGAGGGGGGAGCAGGAACGAGCAGCGTGGTGGGATGGTGCTCAGGGGAGGAATAACCATGGGGAGCATTTTCTAGCAAGTGCAAATCGACCTTTCACCAGAGGGCTGATGATTGAGAAGCAGCTTCTCTCTTCGCAGTAAGTGGCTTCCAGGGGCTTCTGCCTCTCTGGAGAGAAGGCTGTGCATGGAACGAATGACTCAGTTGCTCGTGCATTTGACATCGGTAGATAGGATTTCCCTTTGGGGATTTCCTCAGCTGAGCTCTGCAATCAGAACCTGCTGTGCTGCGAAGTGCCCAGGTCCTTCCCAGCTTCCCACGCAATGGACAGCCCCTCAGGTATATGTGCTCAGGCCCTGTAAGTTCATGAAGGATGAACCTCTTCCACCCACACCACAGCTTGAGAGGATGCTGGTCCTGTGCCTTGGTGAGACATGCATCTAGCTCAGGCTGCTTTTGCTCAGGGGATACTGCTTAAAAGACTCAGCACAAGGACAACAGGTCCTCCTACAGGGTGCTTTTGAGAGTTTGTGGTACAAAACAATGTGTCCTGGCTATAGAATGGTCCCATACATGTGGATTTTTTTCTAACCTCTACATATTTATTCAGATTACTCATCAGGCTGCTGAGGATGCTGCTCTGTGACCACCTAAGGTGCCGAGCTTTGCTCAATTGCCAAGGTGCCACTTAGGAAATTTGGAAATGGCCAACCTCTGACTTCGTAAAAAACGAAAAAAAAAAAAACCAAACCCAAACATGCAAAGAGGCTGTAACAGCCCCAGGGGGTTCAAGTAAACCTCTAGGAAGAGTCTAGAAATGTCCTGGAGATACAGCAGAAAACATCTAGAAAAACTTGCAGGGAATGGCCAGGAAACCTCCAGAAATCTTCTGGAAAAGTGCTAGAAAACCTCCAAGAAGGCTCTGGAAAGCCACCTGGGCTGGATCCTGACCGCATGCTAAGGCATCTGACCAGTTTTCTCTGGGGGCAGATTGGTCCAGTAACTCTGGGACTATCTCAGTGCTGTGCATGGTGGACGGAGGCCACTGCTGGTTTGCTGTTTTGGAGAAGGCATGGTGGGAGCCTGGAAAGCTTCACTGCTGCTTTAAATAATGTCATTTAGCCATGGTGACTCATTAGTACTGATTTCTTAGGAAGTGCTGCTCTCCTGGGCATGTCTGGGGATGCTGTGGAGGGACCCACCCCTGGGGTGTTTGCCAGAGGCTAATTGGACCTAAAACTTCTGGGTTTGCCGGAGGGAGAGGCTGAGGTGACAGGAAGCATGTTTCTGTCCCTCCTGACTAATGAGCCTCATCCCCCTTAACCCTGGTGAGAAATAAATCACTTCAAAAGCATGCTGCTTCTGACAGATCCCAGAATCCCTCTAAGAGGCCCTGGACATGTCCTTAGTCTCTCCACTCATTAACTTGGGTACGAGCTCCTTGCTCCCCCACCACGCTGGGGACCAAAGCAGAGCTGGAGATGTTGGAGGTGGAGCTCCCAGAGCAAGGGGTCTTCAAGTAGGGGGCCAAGAGACCCCTAGCATCGCTCCTCTGCCCTGTCAGGCACTCAGTAGGTCTCATTCTCCCACCTCTCCCCATCACAGCGGTGCCACCCTCCCTATCTCTCCCCTTCCTTCCAGAGCTAGGCGAAGCTCTTCCTCCTCGCCATGCAACACAAAGGTTGGGCGCCGCTGATAACAATGACAACAATGTTGCCGATTTATCTTCCTGTGTCCTGGAGGCTGGAGCGTCCCCCACCCTCCCCTCTGCCAGACCTCAGCCTGCCCTGAGCTCCTCCCGTGCCTGCTGCTCTTGGCGTTGGTGATGGGTTTTCAGCCCAGCTCTGGGCCCACCTTAACCCTGCAGCAGTGGCAGGATGAGGGAGATGGGGAGCACAGGTACTGCAGGACTGTCCAAGGCTTGTGGTATTTGCTTGCAACCTCTGATGGGACCCGTCAGCCTGAAGGCCTTCACCCAAGGGTGCTGCTCTTTCCCCACAGTGGCTTCACGTGGGAGCAAGGGTCTTTGCTCCCTCAGTGAAGAAAACTGGTTTTGGCAGCCCTGGTTCAATGTGTTTCTCCAGCACTGGTGGGATTGGGCTGGCTCATGCTCTGTGCCTTGGGAGGAGAAGCTGCCCCAGGCCCTGTTGCAGGGCTCCAGCTCAGAACTGGCTTGACTTGGCCTCTGAAAGCCGGCTCTGGGTGGGCAAATAGTCCTGCTGGCAGCAGCACAGGTCCGGAGTTTTGTTTTGAGGCCTGTGCTCCAGTTCCTGGCGTGGGCTGCACAACTAAAGCTCTGGTTTTTGCTCAGAAGTAGTGCTGTACAGGTACTCTGGTGAGCCATCAGTGTCTCTTCCAGCATGTGGGGGAACTGGCACATATTGCAGAGAGGTGACTTGAGGCAAATCCTGTTTCTGCCCAAGTCCTTTGGAGAGCAGCTAACCAGAGGTCCTGAAGACCATAACCCCAGCCATCCAGCCCTGTGCACTTGGTCTGGTGGACCCTGCAGCCTGATACCTGTGTGCACAGGTGTGTTTAAGCAACATGTACATCTGGGTTTTTTTCTTTGTGTTTGCAAAGCATGTGCAGTGGAGGGTCTATACCGTAAGGGTCCTGGTGTAGTGGGTCCTGGTGAGGGGGGGTGACACCCTGGGGCCTGCTGCCTGCTGCCTTGGTGCAGGGCTGGCCAAGGGGAAGGGCAGTCGTTTGGTGGCAGCAGCATCTCTGGCCAGGGGTATAAATAGCTGCTCTGGTGACCCAGGGAAGAATTGCTGCACAGGCAAGGTTAATTGTTGGCAGAAATTATGGGGACATTGTTCCTCCAAAGATAACCTGCAAGGGATGAAGCATGGAGCAATTTTTTTCCCCTTCAGAGTAAAGGAAAAAGACCTGAAATATCGGTGCAGTGTCTTTGTTCTCAGTTTTAGGCTGGCTCTCCCATTTAATTGTTTTTCTCCATTCCATGTCAATGAGAACCAAGATGGATTAACTTTTTGTTTCTCTACCGTGTCCTCCCAGAGGAGAAGCTGAGATAGCTCCTGTAGGGCTGGGTAAATTCTCTGTTTACTTTAACTTCACACAGAGTTCTTTTTTATTTTTAGCTTAAGCATGAAATCTGGGATTCAGGGATGAACAAGAAGCAGCTGAAAATTTGCTGGAAACATCTGCATTGGGCAGCAGAATTCATGGGCTCATTCATAGATGAAACCTGCTGCTTGCTTCTCTGGCAGGCCTGGAGGTTTTGCAATTTGTCCCCAAGTGATCGGGCAGGTGGCCATCGGTCTGTGTTGGTGGCAGCGTCAAAGCTGTGCCCATGCGATGAAGGCAGTGAGGTTCCCTGGCGCTGTTGCTGGGACTGAGGATGTTTCTCCTGACAGTGAAGCTCTCTGTCCTGCTGTTTCTGTGCACCTGGTTTTCCAGACTATTTTCTCCATGTTATTTTTTAATATGAACTAAAAAACCTATTTTAAGTAACTATTATTACTATTTTCTCCATATTATTTCCATTAAGAGCATCTCTAGCTCTTCCCTCCTCCCAGCCCCCTGCCATTTTTGGCTGGAAAGCCTTGGTGTTACTGTAAGCCAACCCTCTCACGCATTGGTGTTTACCTTGGTTGGGGGTTTAATGACCCATGTCTTAGATGAGCACATGCCAGAAAGCCCAGCTCGGGCCCCCTTCAGGCCCAGGACTCTGAGCTGCCATCACCCCCCACGGAGGCACCCCCAGCACCGCAAAGGCAGTCAGTCTCCACTGGTTGTCAGCTCTGTCCCTTTAGGGATCTCTGAAGGGTAACCTCTGCCACAGCCCACTACCATGGGCTGATCTATCAGGATGGAGGAGCAGAGAAAGTGCTGGAGGACTTTGGCCAGCCCGCAGCAGGGTGGTGGCAGTGGCAAGAAGGTTTTGCAGAGATTGGAGAAAGCGGCGTCTCCTTTCCAGGTGGGCACTTGAGGGATATGGGGGGCTGACATTGCAGGGCAATAGGTTGGATCCTGGATGCTCCCATCCTCATCTACAAAGTCCTGCTGGGAGAAGAAAGCTCTGGCTCCTTCCATGCCAGGCTGCAAGGTGCCTGGGAGCATCCTTCCATTCTGCAATGGAGCTGAAAGGAGCTTTTTGAGGACCCACCAGCCAGTCCCTCCTCCCTCCCTGCCCTGCGCTGAGCAAGCCAAGAGGCCTCTGGACCTCAAGGAGAGCCGAGTTCACCCTGTCGCCTCCTTCATGCATCCCGTGGCACAAAATCCAAGTCCCTCTTGTGCCTCTCCTAGTCAGGGACTTTGGTTACAGGAAATTACTGAAGAAAAGTCCGTATATAAATAGCCTGGCACAGGCTGACCACATCCTGGTGGTGAGGAGAGGTGAAACTTGAGGCTTGGCAGCAGCTAAACGAACCCCATCCAAGGGAGACAGAGGAGCTTTGTGAAGCCTGATGCTGGGGAGAGCAGAGAGGTTTTGCAATTCCATTGCCATGGTTTGCCTTGCAGAGGGCCCTGGGCAAGCACTGCTGTGTAATTTGGTATGTGAGCAGTCTCTGAACTGCTGGGCAAGTGCCCTGCCCAAGCGCAGGACATTGGTCCAAGCAAACCCCTCTGCCCCCCAGCCAGTCCCAGTAGGAGCCAGTCCATGCTCCAACCCAACCAACAATAATGTGTCATCAACTGAAAACTCAAATGACTTCTTATTTATTTATTGCCTAAATGCTCCTTCGAAGTATCCCTTGAAAATCCAAACCACAATCTTTTTTGGCAATTAAAAGCTGAAGTTTGACTCAGAAAATAACTGGATGTTTAAGCTTTGAAAAATGTTCCTCTCTTGCCTGCTTGCTTTTATTTTTAATGCAACCTCTTGGAAAGGCTACTGCAAGAAGACATTTCCTGCAAAATCTTCCACTTGGGCACAGAGAATAGCCTTCTGTTTTTTAATCAAGCAACAGGTTATGATCCAGGCTGGAACCTCCAGCTGGCAGAGTCAGTGGCCCAGCCACAGGAATGCTCAGACCCTGGCAGAGGTGGTGGTAACATCTGCCCCAAGAAGCACCTAAACTGTGGAGATGGGGTGATGCCCCAGGAAATTATAAATGTCCTCCCTTGGACACACAGGGCAGCGGAGCCCTGCTTTTCAGGTTCACAGGAGTTCACAGCCCCATCACCTTCCTTCAGCTGGAGCAAGAAGGAGCCCAGAAGGCTGCAGACACAGCAGCGGCAAGCGGGCTATAAATGGCCAAGGGAGCCAGTCCTTCGTCCCGCTGGAGATGGACTAAATGCCTGATAGGCTCTAGCATGGTAATACTCAACAAAAATATTTAAAGTTTGCTATTGTAAGATTTCTGTAGAAGTGTATGCAATAGAAAAAAAGAAACCTCTGGCTGTAGACTTACTCTATATATGCAGTATTGAAGTTTCACATATATAAACGTTACATTTGTTTCTGTACATAAAACTTTGGTATTTGGTAAACAAATCACCAAACCCAGAAATTCCAGTTGTCAGCTCAATCATATACCTACCTGACCACTTACCAGTGCATGCAGTAACTGAAAAGCCAATCTGAATGCTAACTGTCACACTCCCGGGCAGCAACGAGAACGCAACCTAATGCTTGGAATAGAAACTTCCCCTCACTTCCTAGGAATTCCCTGTTGTTCTCCAGAAATGTTTGTGTGCTTTCTAGAAATTTCAGCTGGCTTTCATGTGCTTTTCTTCTAGCAAAGAAAATTCTAGGAATTTTCAGGTGCTTTCTAGGAATGAGGCTTTCTAGCAATTCCCCATTGCTTTCTAGAAATTGCAGACTGTTTTCTAGGTGCTGTCAAATGCTTTCTAAGACTTACAGTGTGGTTCCTGGGAATATCTTTGATCCAAACTCCAGGCTGTCAACATCCTCCAAGAAGCCACAGGGCTAGAAAAATTTCTCTGCAGTGTGCAGCATCTGTTTTTTTTTTTAAATAAATAGCAGGGGGCATACCTATAAATAGAAGGGCCACCCCTATCTTGGCAAAAGCAGGCAAAGGCACAAGGTGTCGGATGTTCATCTTCCCTTCTGGAACAAATGCTGCCCACAGCCCTGACCAATTCCTTCATCAGGAAACCTCATGCCTGATTCTATTATTGCTAGATTATTCACTCTGAGGCTCTTCTGCCCAAGTTCAGCCAACGCATTCCCTTTCTGATTGCAACAACCTTGGACGAGCAGCCAGCCTCTTCCTCCTGGGTCCTTCTGGCTTGCAGCAGGACACACTGGCTCTGTCCTGGCCTTGTATGGTCTTCAAACAGCACATGGCAGGGCCCTGCAGACTTCTCTGTAATGCACAGAGTGCGGTGGAATCCTCACCGAAGTTTCGGGAATCTTCTTGTCTGTCCCTTTGCCCTTGCCTGTTGTGATGTGCTTGCTGGGAGTGCTGGGGAAGGAGGGAACCTGAAGAAAACTGGTGAGGTTTCTCCTTATTTCTTGGAGAAGCTCCTTCTGTAGCAGGATTTCTGTAACTGAGAACATCTCCCAAGCATGCTGAGTTGGGGAATGAGATGTTTTCAAGGGCTCCTGGCACACACAGAGGTGATGGATGAAGTGACCTGTTTCTGGAACCTTTTCATCCACCACATGAAACGCAAATAAGTAAAAGTGGGTGGTTTGGCACAACCCTGGCTCAAACTATTGTTCTGTCTCTTATTGGGACAACCATAATTTGAAGAAGCAAGGCATGGGAGGGGGCATAGATTTGTTAAAGCTGCTTCTGTCCTTCACAATTTAACGTCTTCCTTTCCCTTCCCAAAGAGCAGCAGTCTGCCTCAGTATTTTATTCACAAATACCAACCCACCGCTGGCTGGCCATGGAGCAGTGGTGAAATAACTCCCGTGGGTTATGGAGCGCTAGTGCCTGCTCACCATCTGTCATAACTCTGCTTCCCACCACCTTGCTCTTTCCAAACATTTCACCTACCAAGCTGATAATTTTAGATCTGGCAAGAATGGGTTTTTTTCTCTGTTCCTTAAATTTTTTTTTTAAATTGCATAAGGAAAATACCCTTAGATCACGAGCCAAGGGAAGGCTGTACCCTGAACTGCGTTCACCCACCCTGGTGTTGGAAACTTAAGGTTTGGCTGGGAAATGGTCTTGGTGGAGAGCTGTGCCTCTGAGCTGGCTGGTGAGGTTAGATTTTTGGGTTTTGTGAGGGTATTAAGGGTCAAAATCTGTGTGCACAGGGCAGATGCAAAGCTCGGCATTCAGTTTCAGCTCCTGCTTTTGAAGCTTTTTAAAGGAAGAAAGATGGTGCCATGCTGTGTCTGGCTGTGGGACGTGCAGAGGACACGGGTCACCTTAGGTGTTCATGGTGGAAAAGGCTGCATGGGGTGGGACTGAAACCCCAGGCAGGACATCACTGCTGATACAACGTCCTTTTGCTGTGTCTAGTAAATGCTTGCTAGAAACTTGGTGTTAAGGGCAAGAGGTTCATTAACACCACTGTTAATTAAAAATGGGACAAAGCCTCGGTAAGGGGCTTGGCCAACCCTCCTGTTTGTTTTGGTCAGGCTTCCACGAGGTAACGCCATGTCGGACGCGTGCCTGCACAACCCACGGGGCCGGCCTCGGTGTCCCTCGCCCCAGCTGTGTTGGGGCTGTGACTCAGGCTCGTCATGCAGGGCTCCGTCTCGGCAAGGCTCTGCCTTTTTTGCTCGCCATCTTTTCCCAATGACCCTTCCGAGCTGTGGGGTAAGTGGAGCGGGGCTGTTTTAACCAGAGCGGGAAGGACTCCCAGCGTTGCCATCCCCTCAGACAGTACAGCAAATACTGCCCGATGGCTGTAATGACTGTAATTAAGAAACTGTGTAATTGTGCAACCGAAAGCTATGGGCTTATGGACATGCACACAGGGTGGCGCACTTTTAGAAGACTTGGGTTGCCAAGGGGCTACAAAAACATGTGAAGACAGTAAATCATTTTTAAAAATGAACTTCAAACTCTCTCCAAGTTACGTCAGAGAGTGGGAACCGGCAAAAAGCGGTTCCTCACCGCGACCAGCGGGAAGCTGCAGCTCCCCCACGGCGCTCCAGGGGGCGCTGCCCGCCGGCACGGTGCAGACCACCCCCTCGTCACGTGACACACGATTCCCGGTCTGGGATTGGCTGAGCGGGATCACGTGCGGCGGGAGGGGGCGCGGCGTGGCGGGGCGAGAGGCCGCGGTTGCCAAGGCGACGGGAGGCGGCGGCGCGGGGCGGCGGGGCAGGTAGGCCGTGCCGCGGCGGTGCCGGTGGCACTCGGGGTTTGTTCTCTTCCCTCCCCTCCGCTTGGCTCAGGAGCTGGTAGGGCCGCATGCTCGCGGCCCTGAGGGGACGGCTGTAGCGCCCCGGCCCGGGTTGGGGAGGCGGTGGGCCGCGCCCGCGGGCCGCTGCGTGAGGAGCCGGCGTGAGCGCCCCGCGGCCTGGCGAGAACAGCAGTTCGGGTCGGCGAGGACCGGCTTCGGCACTTCTCTGGAGGTGCTCGACGGGGCCGGGGATATCTTCCTCACGCGGTTTGTTTGGAGACGAGAGGGCTAACGGACTGCGCGTGGCTGGGCTGCAGCAGGGCTGTGTGAACCGCTGGGCTGCCTGTGAACACCCCCCTTCTTTGCAATTTTCTAGGTTTATCAACAACGAGATGTAGCAGTAATGCTTAGCGATGGGCGACGTTCTAGCTTATGAAGCGGAGTTACTTGGATTAGTGAGAGAGGTTGGTTTTCTCTCTTATTTTCTTTTTTTTTTAATTGAAATGAGCAAGGCAAAATTTCATAATGCTTGTATTCAGAGCCAGGCATTGTAATGGTGGTCTGAAATTCTGGAGCTGTTCAACTGGCCGAGTATTTGCTGCACCTTGAAATCATATTGACTCCTGTCATGCTCTGTAGGTTCAAAGGGCTCAATGTCCATTAAATGCCAGCAGTCAAACATCAAATCTGGCTAGAAATTCTCTATTGTTCATTGCAAATGATGCTTTCATTAAAGGAACAGTTAAGCTGATTAGATCCACAGACGACTCAGGTCCAACCTGTGATAACGGTGAGACCTTTAAAACATTGCTTAGTGGCCACCTCATTCCATACATGTATAAAATCACAGAGGTATATAAAAACACTAGGGCTGACAAACCCTGGGCGGAAGTCCGGAGACCACTGATCTCCATGGTTTAATGCCTAAGCAGGATTTTCCAGCTAGGTGCTCCTCTACCCATACTGCTCGTAAGAGGTAGTCAGAAGATGCTCTAAAGTGTGAAACGTTCCTGTGAAAAAGACAGCGAGAGACAAACTTTCAAGGGTGGGTGCCTCTCTGTCAGCCTTCTGGGTAGATTGGCTAAAATGGGATATTTATGATTTAGAACAAGAACACAAATTGTCATCTCTGCTGCTTGTTACTGCCTCATTCCTTTGATCAATGCTGTGTTGGTAGCCTAGTTTAGGGCCCTAAGTGAACACCAAACCAACAACCTAACCCTCCTGCCTTGTGTGCTTGCGTGATCCAACCTATTGCAGGGTTCCACAGATGCCAGTGCTGCGGAGGGGCGATCAGGAGCTGTAGTCAGCTGTCACCATGCCCAGTTTTCACCAGACTCTCTGTTGAAAGCCTGGGCAGCTACTTCCTGTCTAAAGAACCTACCAAATGGCAAAATCATACATGACTTAAATCTCTTTGTGGATCTTAGAAGACAAATCTAAAAAGAGGTTTAGGTACTTAATCACTACTGTACTACTGTTTATGCTAACAGTGAAGAAAGTAAACGATTCCTGTTCTCTGTGGCAATGCTGGGGATCTAGATCAACTCTGCAGAGCAAAATGTGATATCTTGCCTCAGCAACTGTCGTGGTTTAAGCCGGCTGGCAACTAAGCACCACGCAGCCGCTCACTCACTCCCCCCTCCCTCAGTGGGATGGGGGAGAGAATGGGGAAGGAGAAAAAAGGTTAGAGCCGTGGGCTGAGATAGAGACAGTTTAATAAGAGAAAATAACAATAATAGTAATAATAAGAATGGTAACGGAATATACAGAATATATAAAACGAATAATGCACAATGCACTTGCTCACCACCTGCCGACCGATGCCCAGCCTGTCCTGAGCCGCGATCAGTCCCCGAGCAGTGATCACTCTCCCCTCAACCGACCGACCAACCAACCCCCCCCCCCGAGCATGATGTTATATGGTATGGAATAGTTCTTTGGTCAGTTTGGGTTAGCTGTCCTAGCTGTGCTCCTTCCCAGCTTGTTATGCACCTGGCCGAGCAGGAGAAGCTCAAAAAGTCCTTGAGTAGTCTGAGCACTACTTGACAACAACTAAAAACATCAGCGTGTTATCAACATTCTTGTAGTACTAAATCCAAAACACAGCACTATGATAGCTACTATGAAGAAAATTAACTCTATCCCAGCCAAAACCAGGACAGCAACCAAAAAGACACCTGAGATGGGGAGGAGAAGGGGAGGCTGAGTGTAACATAGTGACTGTGCATTGTGAGAAGAAGAGGCAGGGTGGTTTATCTCTCTCAGAAGGATAGTGCTTGATTAGTTGTTCATTAATTTGGCTTGCACAGATTCAGATGAGTGACCTGGGTTAGAATTCAAGCTGTCTGACTACTGCTGTGGAGATGAGAGTCACACTTAAGAATTCTGCCCTCTGAGAACATTATTTGCAAGGAAATTATTTACTTGTTTCTTCAACAAAGGTATAGCATTAATGGATCTTAGTTCTTTTCCTTCTTTGGTTGAATGAAATTACTGGCTAAATTGAGGGGCATCATTCTCTCGGAGAGTATGTACTAGGTTGTCAGTACTATTCTCCAGGATGCAGGAGGAAATTTAGTTGAGAGACAGTATTTTCCTGCCACATGAAGTACCAGTTCTTGGTTCATTGCTGTGCAGTCTTTGGCATTTATGGACTCTGCTACAGAGAAACTTTAAAGGACTTCAGCAATTTGTGGGTCACTCATTGAAGCATTAATAATCTAAAAAAATATTGTTCCTGTATGTTTTTGTCTTGTAGTATTTGGATTTTGCTGAATTTGAAGAAACAGTGAAAGTATTTACAAAGGAATGTAAAATAAAAGGGAAGCCGCTACCTAAACCAGTAGGTGTATCCTCAAGAGATTCAAAAGCTTTGCCTGTTCAGGTAATGCATCATTTACACTTACTTTGAGTAATACTAAAAACAGTTAAAGGCCACTAACCACCATGTGAATTATTACAGCAGTGAGATTATCCAAACTGTCTGAACAGATTCTTGATTATCTGAAGAAGTATGCTAGCAGTCTTCTTTCAGTGCAGGAATCTTCAAGTTTGGGGGTTTTTTTTCAGAGCTCCAGTCCTTTTGAATGCGAGGCAGTAGTTTTGGGTCACACTACTTTAGGTTTTTAGCTTGCCATACTTTGATAAGTCCAATTTTCACACACCATAGGCATATATTTTTCCCTTATGGTAAAGGTGGATCCCCAGATTGACATGCTTGAAAATTTGGGCTTTGCTTCTTGTATTGATGGTTGATTCAGGCTCTCAAAGACATTAAAGGCAGGTGGCGAAAGAATATTTAGGTGGTCATTGAATGGTGAGAGATTTTGGATAAAACTTTACATTCAAAGTGTTCAGATGGCACTTGAATTCTTTATTCACTAACCTAGTGTTGAAAAAATTTACCTCTTCTGTGTTTGGTTTTTCACTGAACGCTTTTCCCCTTTGCAGAAAGATCTGCTTACAGCATTTGAAAATGGTGAGCAGGAAGTTTTTTTCCCGCTCTGGGAGGAGCACATTTCGTCTTCAGTCCGGGACAACGAACCAGTTGCTCAGAAGCTGGAGTTCTATCTTCACATCCACTTTGCCACCTACCTCTTAAAACACTCTATGGGAAAGCCTGTAAGTTTGTTTATTTGTCATTTATTTCATTTATTTGATGAGGATGGGATGTTTAATAAGAATTCCCAGAAGATGTATCCAGTTTTTTGGGCTACAGTTTGCGTTTTCGTTGAACCAGACCCCTTATATTGTGAAGTACAGAAATGGAATTTGAAGATGTCCTTATCTTGGAGGTCCTGAAGTATTTTTACATGGAAAATACTAGCGTACTGATACTTTCACACCTCCAATTGTAGTCCATAGGAGATTCTTAAAACACTTAATTTTGCTTCCAGTTTTGACTGAAGATATGTGTTGAAATATAAACATTTCTGATAAAATGGGGAAGCTGAATCTTGACCGGCTCAATGTATCATATTGAAAATTATAATTCCAAGCTGTCATAAAATAAAATCTCTGTTACATGGGACTTCTATGTTGAAGAGACATTTAAGTAGCCTGGAGTCAGCCAGGTCAGCCAGGGCTCAATAGCTCCTGCCTTACACCTGTCAGCTGCTACAGTGACATTTGGATGCCTTCAGTGTGTTTTCCAGCCTCTAAGGATCTCTTGATCTGTTCCATGTGCCAGCTCCCCTTCCTGGTGCTGTGTGAGCAGATTTTATGGTTCTGCACTTACCACTGAAATAAAGCATGTCGAAAGTAGGTGTTTGCTCTCTGCCCTGAGTGTGGAAATGGTACTCAGCTTTAGAAATCTAGCCTGAAGTGGGCAGGAATAATTTACATTCAAAAAGCAATTGTCCTTCTCTTCTTTTGTTGGACCTGGACGACACAAATGACATCAGTTTAGATTTTCTTTTTTGAGTAGTAAAAACAAGATATAATGCTCTCTAGTTAACTGAGTGTTGCTTTTTAGGTAACAAATATTCTGGGATTTCAAACTTGATATTAATGTATTTAGGTCTCTGCTTGCATTTGCCAGCTTTACAGTGCATTTGGAGTGGTAGTTTTCTAAATAAATATGCTGCTGTATTTCCTAGGACAAAGCTGAACTTGAGGAAAGGATTTCTCATTTTAAGGCATACCTGGAAACGAAAGGAGCTGCATTGAGCCAGACTACAGAGTTTCTTCCCTTCTATGCTTTGCCTTTTGTTCCAAACCCCATGGTACATCCTTCATTTAAAGAACTTTTCCAGGTAAGCATCTGTTTTGCAGAGATGGTATTGATGATGGTTTTTCTCATGGGGTGATAGATATTGAATGACATTTAGTTTGGTAATTGCTTTTATTGTTCCCTTTGACAGAAACTGTACAATCATAAAAGAACATATATTTGATGGAGGAAGGGTTGTGAGAATGCTACCAATAAGAGAGTACCATCTTAAATATATTTTATATTTTCTTGCGTCCTAAATGGTATGCCAGCTTTGTGTCCATAAATAAGAATTGCTACCTCTTCTTCCTTTCCACACAGCCCCGAAGTACGCATGCTGGTGGGAGTCACTATATAGTAGTTTAAGCCCACTTGCTTGCTTTGAGGTTGTTGCCCAGCCCCACTACCTGTGTATATATAGCTGGATTTAAAACATGATAGCTAGGCATAAGGAGACTAAAGCAGTTTCATTTAATGTGGAAAAGAGAAAGTCAAGTTTATAAGTAATCCTCCTGTAATAGAAAATGAGTTGCTGTTGTCTGTGTTTTGAGATTCTTTCCCACCCCCCAAAAAAAATGCTGGAAGAGCGTAGCTGTGCTTAGTGGTTTGGTGACTTTTGCCACAGGCATTTTTCCTGGCTAATTTTTTTGTTAAATATGTGTTAGCAATTACCTTTGGCTGTTTCAGAGTTCAGTTCTTTGGCTTGCACATGCAAGGTCAGAAGACAATGTAAAAGTTAGTGTGCTTGAACTTCAAAATAGATTTCATTTGCAGGTGTACTTTCAGTGTGATGATGATCTACAGTTATTCTGTTGATGAAGGGGTAATAAAACACCCTTACATTGACTGCTTTCTGGGCACCATGCAGGTAGATGGTTAGGAGATGATGTCCAGAGCTGTGGTTTGATGTTCCAAAGTACTGATGGCAATTCCTTTGGGGAGGGTACAGCCACCATTCCACCTGCTTGACAGCTTGTTCCTGCAGTGCAAAACTGTGCCTTAACTTCTTGGTTATGCTGGAAATGGCTGGTTAATGTGGTTGCACTTGGACAGGATCAAGCAACTGATCTGCTTTATTGCCTGCGAAGGTGTATGTATACAACTCCCATGTACAAATATACACATGTGTGTACATCAATTTGTTTGTAAAATCTGTATAATATTTTGCAGGGTTATATGCTTGAAATGCTTCACTGTCCTACCACATGGACAGTTGTGCTGACTTATCTAAGGAGCTGCGAGCAGTTATTGTGGTGGGAGGAGAAATCTTCAGCTTGCATTGCTGCCGCACCCATTTTGATATCAAATCAAAGCTTAAGTGATACTTGCCCTAGGGCTGGTTTTGAATGTGCCAGCTGATGAGTAGCTCCAGTTTAACACCAAAAAAAGGCATATGCTGCTGTTTTCCTTTGGGGCTAGCTATAAATAATGAGATGTACTGGTTGGCCTCAGAGATGGGATATGACTACTCTTTTTTTTAATTATACTTAGCAGCTTTTTTTTTTTTTTTGAATGCCTTATCTGAGATGAAATCCTCAGGTTTATTCATAGTAACCCAGTGTTCAAGCTTTTAGTCCACAGTCAGTCATATTTTCTTGTGGGAATTGTACAGCTCATTCCAAGTTAGTGTCGAAACACAGATTGGTTTACGTTTGAGAAAGAACAGCAGTGAGTCATTAGTCTACTAAGCAGTGTTCTTACGGCATTTTTTTTTTCTCAGGCGTCTCATGCTTTATATAGCTGGAGTTCCTGTCTGTTGTGTAATACATCTTGAAAAATAATATACACTCCTGTCTGCAGGAGACATGGTTCCTTTGGTAATATACAGCATACTGTGGTGCACTACTGTCTGGATACTGAATTGGTAAATGCAGCAAGTAAATTCTGTATGCTCTCCAGCATGGTGAAATAAGGGCAAATCTGAGCTGCGAGAACAGCTTGCAACATATACATATACAGCAGTAAATTTAGGAAGCTCCTGCTACTTGTTGGAAGACACTGCTTTTTCATCTGTTGGCTAGCTCTTCGTCAAGCAGAAACTAGCTTAACTGAAGATTTGAAATAGAAGAAGCGAGTATTCAGTGAATTCTTAGGTGTAGTTTGGCTTTTTTCCTTAACTGTTATTTTCTTGTGCTTATGAGATGGTATGCCAGGCAGAAGACAGCATTCCAGTTAGTGGTTGATATGTTGGTCTGTTTTTCATACATGAGTTGTTTTTCTCCATACCCTTATTTTAGAAATGTTGTACCCTGATCACTGATGTCATGTCAAGATGCTTGCAATGGTTATTGACGAAATTTAGGATTCCCAGATCTTGTTAGGACTGAAAGATGACTTTTTGAAAACTGAGCAATGGAAGATTATTAATTTTGTACTCTATTTAATAAATTTTATATTCATATTAATCTTTTTATCTTTTTCTCAAGTTGCTTGTATTTTAAAGTTACTTTTAAGTTAGGGGTGGTTGTTGCATGTGCATGCAAGGCACCAACATTGTATGATAGTTCTACACTTGAAATAAAGCTAGGGAAGGGGAAATCTTTTCAATACAATGCTGGCTGCCTTGTTTACTAGTGAAAGGTTGCTGTGATCCAAATGGTACTTTCAGCAGAGTATACATATTGGTGAACAACTGTCATAATTTGTTTTTCTTTTCAAGGATTCCTGGACATTGGATTTAAGGACAAGATTGGAAAAGTTCCTGTCTCTGAATCTCAAAGCCAGACAGACTCCCCAGCTTCTCACTTTATTTGTATCCTTTTGAGAAAACACTTTGAAGTTAATTAGAATTACTATAAAGAGGCAGTATAATTTATTGGAAGAGTGTGCTGCCAAGATTTATTGCAGTAACATTGCAGTTCAGTGTTTTTATGATAGAAAACATTGTTTGTAGTCCACAGTCAAAAAACCTGTGGAAAAAGTTATGTAAAGACAATATATAGATGCATATGGACCTGCATATTTATCATATGACCATTCTTTGCTTCCTTGTACAGGATACACCAAGGCACCAACCTGACCTGACTTCTTTCTTAGCCTTTGTAAAGCTGTTGGTCTTTTCAATTAGCCATTTCAGGGACTAGCTGAAAGTTTTCCAGGGCTTTTAAGGGTTCTAGAAATTAATGTTTTACTAAATAGCTTGTGCTTCAGACTGTATTGTTATTCTAACAATATTATTTAAGTTGTGTTGTCAGGCCTAATTTGCAAACTAACTAGCTATATGACAAATTACCTTCTCCATTTTTTGTCAGTACAGTTAAGGCCAAGGTAGAGAGAACTGGAGTCTTTGTTTCTGGGTTTGTGGGGTTTTTTTGGTTTTGTTTTGGTTTTTTTAACAAGAGAAGTTGAAAGTCCTTTTCCTGCTATATCATACGTTATTCTAAAGCAGCATCTTGCCATGGTATTGAATGTTGAGCTGGAGATTATATTCCTTCTGTTCCGTTCCTGCCCATTTGCCAGGATGGGGAGCAGTGATCAAAACACTACTATCACTCCCACATTACGGATGTTTCTGTGGGAATCTGGCATAGAACAGTGAAGAAAATTTTCTCTCTGCTTATTCCTGTTTACGGAGTAATGGACTGGATCATAATTGAGCCTTGAATATTTCTTGCATATAAAACATCACTTTCACTAAAATATTTGCATATATCTTATGTAAAATCAGCAGTTTGACTTTTGATTTTGGTGTTAATACATTTAGACTGGAGCTACCGCATCTTATACTTCAGGGCTGGATCTAGTATCTTTAAATGTCAGCAAAAAGACTCAAGTCTCCATGCAACATTGTACATTGTGCACTTACTAGATTTTTATGTGTTATTGATTGATTTATTCTTGCTCTCCGGTGAAGAATCAGGCATTGCCTGTTGCCTGGGTCAGTAGGAATATTTGGCTTGGTTGGGTTGCCAGCTGGTTACATTTCTCATTCTGTGTCTGTGGAATAAACACGTACTGAAAGGATGCACATTTTCCTGAAATTCTCCTGCTCAAACAACAGAAGGAGAATGGACAGTGCAACAAAGGTAAATACTGAGATGTGGTAATTCTGTAAGATCATTAGGGGCTGTAATAGTGGTGGAAAGTACACCTGCAGTGATGGGGAAACATGGCAAAAAGTCCTTCGAAATCCAGACCCCTGTCTTGGTGATAGTTACTGCTGAACTGCTTGAGGTCAGTGGGGTTGGACCATAGACATGTGCTAGAAATGGGAGGAGGCCTAGTAGTAGGATTTGTATTTTAAGTCTATTCTGTCCTGAAATGTGGTAAAAACAAGTGGAGAACTCTGTACAAAGTGCATATCAGCTTTCCATTTTTAGTTATGATGAAAATAAGTTTCCTCAGATTCCTTTCCCACACCTGCTTATGCCTATCTGCATCTTCCAGATTTCAAATCTCATTCAGTTATTCTGATGACTATCTGATAATCTTACACAAAGCTGATTTTTGTTTCTATTCACTCATCCTGTTTAAACTCCTAAAATACTACATATTGGCATCTCCTGAATAAGAATATGTTAATTTAAGTATGACTCTGTGTTGCATTTTTAGGTAAGCTGTTCATACACACTTAAGTGTGTAAGTGACTTGGGGTTCTTTAAAAAATAAAAATTTCAGCACTGAATCCCATTAGATGCTGGTGGTACTTGAGATATGTGCCTTTTAAAAATCAGTTCAATAAAAAGAATTTGGGTTTCCCAGTTCCCTTGCATTCATTTTTTCACTTGTCTTTCTGTGTTCGCTTGAATTGGTAGGGATTTATATGAGCCCAGCTGGGTTCCCAGAATGACTTTTCCTCTTGAGTTTTTTAATCTGTAATTTTACGCTGAGGATTTACTATTTTTAGCTTGAATTAAGGAGAAAGTTCAGCTCACTTCCCACTGTGAGTTCTTCCCTCTGTGTCTGTTCAGACCTAAACTGTCATATTA
Organism: Gorsachius magnificus; assembly: GCA_034008185.1. Classification (NCBI taxonomy): domain Eukaryota; kingdom Metazoa; phylum Chordata; class Aves; order Pelecaniformes; family Ardeidae; genus Gorsachius; species Gorsachius magnificus. The sequence continues at coordinate 37,561,578 of CM067087.1, forward strand.
GCTGTTTGGAATGCTGTACTCTAACCCCAAAATTTTTTAAATCTGTGAAAACAAATCCTACTTCTGCCTGAAACCCTGTACTCAAGTTGATTAGTGTCCATTGTTTAAGAGAAATTCCTACAGTAAATATTCAGTCTGTTTGCAGATGGGCGCGATGCCATTTTCAGAACACTTGAGCAATACTGGCTTCTCATCAAACTAATTTAAAACATCATGTTCTAGCAAAATACGTAAACATCAACATTATTGTGCCTCCCTTCATAGTTTTGTCCAGTCATGAAGATGTGCACTGCAGTACACAGCTCCAGATTCCATGCCTGACTTCCCCATAAAATGCTAAGTTGGCTAGATCTGAGGCTGGGGTGGGGGGTACAGATTTTGGTGCTTAGTTTGCTTCTTTTGTCTTGTAGGTAATTGAACCCAAAGGAACAAAATGTATCAGAAATGTAATTTTTTTTAAAAAAATTTAGACAGAAATAAAAGAAAAATTGGAGTTATATTCAGAAACTGAAGGTACTAAAAGTAACTAATACAGCTTACCATCAACCAGTAAATGATGGAATCACCTGAAAAATTTTGTGTAGAAGTAGAGAATTCCCTGCAACTTCAGAGAATTCAGTGAATATTTTAATAGCAGATGAGGAACTGGATAACTTGAGTGTTGGTTGTTTGTGTGTGAGTTGTACCATTTTCCTTAAAAGATAAGACTTGGTATTTACTTTAAAATAAGCAAAGCACTACATAACCTAAATATCAGTGGTCTATTTCTATAAAGTAACTGGAGAAAAGACCCAGGCTCACAGTGTAAACTAACAAACACTGGCATGAATCTCTGGGTGCTGTCATTCTCCTGTTTTGTTGTTTTATCTTTGAAGTGGGTGCTTGACCTTTCCAGCTGCTCAGTGTGATGTTTTTTACCCACTGTTACTTCAGTGAATGTAGAAGATAGTGTGTGAAACTCACCTGCAGATAGCAAGTTCAGTTAACCAAGTCTGAGTTGCATTTTGCCATATATTCTTCTGATTCAATGCCCACAGCCTCATTTTGTCTTTGAGAGCATGGAACTTCTTCTATTAACAGACCTTTAAAGCAGTATCCTCTTCAGAAATTTATTCAGTGATATTCAGTTGTATTGCTGCTGTAACTGTGAAACAATTGTTTCTTTGGACAATTAAGGCAAAATAAATACTTGTAGCTGTTGCGATGAAATGAAATCACACTAGTAGTGTGGAATTACCCTTGCAGTAAAATTCATCCCCTTGGATAAAAGTTGTCCCTTCAGAGCAGTAAAAATGCTTGTGGGTTCTTTTGTCCTTTCAGTTGAAAAGGTGATGTTGGGTTTTTTTTATTATTATTCTTTTGACAGAAATGTTGCAACATCTTCATCAACAGTTAGTGGAATCTGAGCACAGGACCATGACCTACCTGAAACGATTTAACAAAATGCAGGCGGACTACCATAATCTCATTGGAGTCACTGCAGAGCTGGTGGATTCCTTGGAGGCCACAGTCAATGGCAAGATGGTAAGAGATGACTCAGATGTGTACCTGCTTCCCCCATCCCCCAGAAAATGGAGAGGGAATGCCACTAAAATGTGAATTAAACTTCATAGTTATGAGCATTTCTGTAAGTACTGTATCTCTCTACTAATGAAACATAGCACTTCGGATGAGAAATTCTTCTGTTGCCCCTCTGTACTAGGATGAAGGTAGTGCAGAAGATGAGTTGAATTGTGCTGGCTCAGAAATCCTGAAGAAACTATCACCATCTCACAAGATATCTAGATCTCTTGTGAAAGTCCCCTTTTGAGCATCAGCAGTCATTAGAGGGCATTTCTGTGATTACTGGCTGCAATCTAGCCTGTCAGAGGTTGTTGTACATTTAAAACTGCTGCCAGGTCTGTTTTAAGTTACACTGTGATGGAAACAATCTTGTCTGAAATTTTGATGAGGAAAAGCTTTGCTCTCTGTTCTGCTAAGCTGAACTTGTTAATTTAATTGGTAAAGGGAACTGAGGTAGGAGTGAAGGCTTGGGGAAGTGTGGCTGGGAAGCTGCCCAGCAGCAGAGGACCTGGGGGTTTTGATCAACAGCCATCTGAATATGAGTCAGCAGTGTGCCCAGGTGGCCAAGAAGGCCAATGGCATCCTGACTTGTATCAGAAATAGTGTGGCCAGCAGAACTAGGGAAGTGATCATCCCCCTGTACTCTGCACTGGTGAGGTCACACCTCAAATACTGTGCTCAGTTTAGGACCCCTCACTACAAGAAAGACACTGAGGTGCTGGAGTTATTTTCAGAAACTGAAGGTACTAAAAGAAGCTTAATATAGCTTACCATCAACCAATAAATGATGGGATCACCTGAAAAGTTTTGTGTAGAAGTAGAGAATGAAGTAGAGAATTCCCTGCAACTTAAAGAATTCAGTGAATATTTTAATAGCAGATGAGGAACTAGATAACTTAAATGTTGTTTGGTTGGGGTTTTTTTTTCTGTGAGTTTCCAAAGGAGAGCAACAAAGCTGTTGAAGGGTCTGGAGCGCAAGTCTTATGAGGAGCATCTGAGGGAACTGGGGTTGTTCAGCCTGGAGAAAAGGAGGCTGAGGGGAGACCTTATGGCTCTCTGCAACTGCCTGACAGGAGGGTGTAGTGAGGTGGGGGTCAGTCTCTTCTCCCAAGTAACAAGCGATAGGATGAGAGGAAACTGCCTCAAGTTGTGCCAGGGCAGGTTTAGATTGGATATTGGGAAAATTTTCTTCACTGAAAGGGTTGTTAAGCATTGGAGCAGGCTGCCCAGGGAAGTGATTGACTCCCCATCCCTGGAGGTATCTAAAAGATGCATAGATGTGGTGCTTAGGGACATGGTTTAGTGCTGGCTTCGCAGTTCTAGGTTAACAGTTGGACTTGATGATCTTAAAAGTCTTTTCCAACCTAAGCAATTCTGTGATTCTATGGATTTCACTGTGTGAAATGAGTCACACGTATGTGATTGGAAAAGGTACAACTTTCTTGTGGGTATTTTTTATACAAAGATGATTTTATGCTTCATCCTTTGTGCTGTCTTCTCTGCAAGCATGCCTCTGTACTATAACTTCTGTATAACCTGAAGGTTATTCTTATGGCAGATGTTAGTGGCCTCTAGATGCTTTTAAAGGAGCTGTGAATTGTTACGAGGGAGAATGATCTAGGAGTTCCTGCACTGCCTGCTGAAAAGTCAGCATGTACCTTGCTCCTGTCATCAGCACGAACATCTTGTAGTTTGTTACTCTGCATCTGGGATCACTGTCTGCTCACTTCTTTACTGCCTGTAGGTGTGGATTTTGCTTTACAGCAGATTAGGACAGGTATCTGCTCACATTAGCATTGATAACCATAAGAAACACATACTAATTCCTTTGCTGCCTCCCATTTCACACTTCAGTGCTCTCCAAGGTGATATCCTCTTACCTCCTGTGGTAGAGGACCTGGTTATCTTTTGTTGTGGATGCTGGTTTAATTTCCTTTGTAAGCCTCGTGCTGGGCAGTCATTTGATCCTTCCCAAGTGTGTCCAGCTGAGGGTGCTCTTTCAATATGAATCTTGGTTTCTGTCATTTCTGAATCCGAAGTGGAGTTGGGTACTGAATAAAATCATGTTGATGTTACAGCATTTGAAGGGTTTTCTTGTCTCACTATAGGTCTGAGAATATCAGAAGTGTCCCCATTTGCATTTCTATGATCACAGTCCGCTCACTGTAATCTCTCTGAAATTAACCAGTTCTATTGTGGTGTAGATTTCCCAAAACAAAAAACCTAAACCCACTGAGATGTTCTGCATTGAAACACAAAGTGCTGTACTGTGTAATTCGTGTTTGTTCTCTCTACTGTACAAGACAGTTGTGTAAGTTCTGCTTTTTAGCTAAACAACATATCAGCATATCATTCTCTAAGTCTAATCACAAAACTGCTTCATACTTACCATTGGACAGCTTGCCTTTTGATTGAAGAAAAGGTGTATGCAGACACAGGTGTGACATTCTGGTTTTTTTCTAGACTCTCTGGAAGTGTTTAGAATTAGTCTTGGGAATAGCATAACTGTTCCCAGATGAAGAGAATTTGCAGTTTCCTTAATTTCTGAACAGAACTGTAGTTGCAGTATATACCTTGTGCTTGCATTGATGAGTCTCAGGTGTGTGATTTCTCGCCCTCTTAAAAAAAAAACAAACAGCCTTCAGTATAAAACCACTTGTCTGGTAGAAAGTGTAAGTTTTATATAATCCTATTCTCTCTTTATGTTTTCTAATTTTTAGATCACACCAGAGTATCTTCAAAGTGTTTGTGTTCGGTTGTTTAGCAATCAGATGAGACAAAGTGTAGCACATAGTATTGACTTCACAAGGCCTGGCACTGTAAGTATTAATGTTTGGGTTTTTTACAGTAACTATCTCAAAAGACAATACCACTTAAGCTGTATATTGAGCAACGAATGTGAGACAATAAAGACAAAACATAATGTGTCCAAGCTTGTATAAGAATATGGCAATACATACGGTTTTGTTGATCTCAGTTGCTGGTGAATGACAGTTACACAATCATAGCTGCATAAGTATGATTAATTCTGTTGTTATGATAACAGTAAGCTGTGTATCTGTTAACATGCTAACTGAATGGGGTATTTTTTTAGAAAAACACACAACCAAAACTAATGTTCTGAGTGTGGCTTGATGGCATGTCTTAGCCAATGTAATTTAGCTAAAAAGGGGTGGTGGCGTGCCTCAGCTCTGGACACGTGCTCTGTTCCTTTCTGCTGTCAGTGATGTTCTTATAACCCTAGAGTGATTTGGCTTAGCCAGCCAAAGAAGCAGCATGGATCATGAGAACAAATGGGAAAAAGAGGAGGAAGGGAGGACTTCCTTTTTTTGTGAGAGCTACTTGATAGATAGGCAATTAGATGATACCTTGTTGGTTTACATGATGGGCTTTAACCCCTTATCTAAGCATCTTTGATCTTATTTATAAGCAGCTCAGGATCCCTAAGGTTTTTTTCTTCCCAGTTCACCAGCCTCTTGCTCCTTTTCAGAGGGCTGCAGTATACCTAGCTGCTTGTGCCCATTACTGTTCTGCTCAATCTCTTCTGCCTAAATGAATGGAGAGGCAGCTCCCCCCCATTCCCCCCACTCCACCCCCCAGAACCAACTTAGGGTAGTCTCTAGTGTCTGTGAAACTGTGCCTGGGGGTGTGACATTTTAAATGACTTAACAATAGTGTAAGTGGTATGACCTTTCGTAATACCTACCTTGTTCAAATTTTTCAAATAAGCATTAACATTAAAACCGCATTAAAACATTTTAATATTAAAATATCATTTTAATATTAAAATATTGCGTGCCACTGCTTTACAAAGACAAGCCAAAGCCATGAACTGTGCTTATTGTTTGGCCATGGCAGACATTCATGTATACTTAACTTTGTAGCAGAAGAGCTTTGTGAAGTGTCAAAGCAAACGCAGATAAGATTCTTGCTCCATATTCTAGCCAAAGCTTTTAATAACAATGACGCTATGGGTACATTTTGTTCATCTTGAAAATCTGTTACAGAAAGATGAGAAGATAATAAAAAAGTTCCCTTTTATTTTCTATGTGCTAATATTTTCAGAGGTAGATATTATTTCTCATTGCTCTTCAAGCTGTTTTAAATGCCCTCATTTCCCTGTTAATAGTCAGAACACCTTTCTCTGACTTGCCGTGTACTTAGGAGGTGCAGCTTCTGCAGGCTGTGTATCCCAGCATTTTGGGAAGAAAGCGGGCTCTCTGCTTGTCTGCTACCTCAACATTAGGGGCTGTCTGTAGCTCCTCTCTCCTCAGATTTATACCATGTCCATGGTGCATGGTTATGCCATCTCCCACCCCCCCCACCCCCCCATCTTTCTTCTAACGAAGTTTTCCAGGGGTCTTCCCTCTTTTCTTGCCAATGGCTTTCCAAGATAATGCTTTCTGTACCCCATTGGTCTTCTGCATTTTTGCCGTCTGATGTTGGGGTTGTGTGTGTCTCCCAGCTCCCATTCCCTGTACTGAGATCATCCATTCTGCACAGCCACATGCTCTCTGCTTGCATCAAGGCTTTTCTTTTTCTCCTGTGCTTTCAAGGTGTTCTGTTTGCCCAGGGTTTCACTCTTATTATTTCTTTTCTTTCTATCGTAAGTTGATCCTCTGATATCTTGAACGCTTTTGGGAAGGGGCAGAGGGAAGAGTTTCATCCTTAGGCAAAGTGTTGATTTGTTTCTTTAACCACTCTGCAGAGAGTGCAGAAGTGGCTGAAACTGTCTTCACTGATAAAAGCTGGGTGGATTATGGGATAGGCTAGACTGCATATGTCTTTCTCTACCCTATCACTACACTATTTTAGCATAAACATCTGTCCTTTAGGTATAGGAATCTGTTTCCTTCTCTGTGGAAAAAAAAAAAAGAATTTTAAGAGTTTTAAGAACTGTGATCGTTGAAGAAGTGGGTAAGCAGCAGTGTATACGTACAGTATTTCAGCCAGAATCTCTTGTCACTGGAGGTTTTTAAGAACAAGGTAGACAGATGGTTGCTGTTTACCAGGAATGGTTGATGCTTGGCTGCTCCTCCAGGACAGATTAGGTGATCACTCAAAATCTCTTGCAGCCATACTTCCTCTTTTCCCTTCTACTAAAAGATGCTCAACTGTTAAATGATTGTTGCTCTTATGCATCATGTTTATTTACTCCTGCTTCTCTAAAAGTGTCTCTAAAAGCATTTGTGCTCCGGAAGCGCCTTTGCCACTACACTTATGCCACTATGGCCACTTTAGCACAACCTCCAGCTACGTAGATAGGTTAGAGAAAGAGGATTTGATGGTGGTGGATTCCCCCCTGGAAGTAAATTTTTGCCTTTGTTCTGTCCCAAATTAGCCACGTTAAGCTGAGTAAAGCTGTATTCTTCTGGCACAGTTGTATCTATTTTTATACTAGGCTTTACTAGCATAACTATTTCTGTGTGACTTTATGGCTCCTTTACCCACACTGTTTGAGGTAGTTGCTGTGCCAGCAAAGTTCTCTAGTGAAGAACAAGGACAGCTATAGCACTGAGACTGTTCAGATTAAGGATTTCTCAATTGGTTTAGGTCACTCCTTGACAGTGAGGTTATAGTAGTTACTGTGGTTGAAATCTGATGTTTCTATAAGCAGACCTACACACTCAGGCTGTCTGAGCCAAGTTTTGGAGGGCTAATCACAGTCTTTGCTTGTAGACCTTCACTGCGTCGTAGCCAGATTTCCTCATCTTACCCTTTTGTCCACACTTGATTGATTGTATTTTCTTGTTTATTTTCCATGTAGAGAGTTCTGGTTTTATATATGAATAGCAAACATGGAGAAACACAAATAAGCGTAGCAAGTAAAAAAATATATATAGCCCATCTTCTGAGAAGAAAAATGAGACTCCTTCCTCATCATCCCAAAATACTTCTAACCACTCCCTGACTCTGTTGATCCAGGAAGCCAGTAAAAACCAAATTCTGACTGTTTGCCACTAGGCCAGTAAGGCATCCCATTACTTTTCCTTCAAGGATTCCAAATACCTCATTGTTATACACTTCAGTGTTATTGTTCTATCCTTAAGTGGTTTCAGGTTTTTGCATAAGTTTTGGAATAAAGCTGGAGGCATTGTGACCCAGACTAAGTAGTAGTATGAGTTTGCAGCATCTGTGCTGGATTTGTGTTGGAAGGTCCCTTCATTTTTGGCTCATAACTAATTAGAGACACTAGAGTGTGGTCTTTCCAACTACTCCATTTCACGAAATTCCTCCTGTAAGGAGCAGTCATCTGTGTAATAGCAGAGGGAAGAGACTAGCAGAGGGGCAGCTCCTTTGCTCATCCTAACCATTAGGTCACTGTGTAGGCAAGATAAGTGAGAGGTTTAAAAAAAAGTCAACATCTAAAGAGTTTTGGCAGGCATTAAATATGGTGGGTTGGTTTTATTTTTGTCTCCCCACTTTGCCTTGACTATTCAGGATTTGACCCTATCTCACTGACATCACTGATGTCAGGACTCAGACCCTTAAATAAGTTAATTTTGGTGGATCAGTATCTCTAAATAGATGAGCAGAAAAGAAAATCATTAGCAAGGAAATAACTTTTTTGTTGTATTGACATGCAGCATTAAATTTCTACCACTTTTACTTAGGGGATGAGTGGATGTGCATTACGTAGTTTGGAAAGAGGAGGTGCTTGAGTTCAGTCGGCTATACTGGCGCAAGTCAGGGGACAGTCCAGCTTTGAGAGCAGGCTCTGAGAGCAGAAAATGCTAAAGCTGCATCATTCTGAGATGTGTACTTGAGCTCTACAATATGTTTTGTTAAATCAGCTACACTACACTAGTAGTTTTAAGTTATACTGGGAAGGAGGACTGTACCAGTGCTGTAACCAAAATGAAGTATTGCCCAAGGAAATTAAAGAGTATGCCTTGGATTATATCCTTGGTAGGATTATTTGTCTGCAAACCTCATTTTTTTCCCAGTGCATTGTACTCTGTGCTCAATTTTTAATGTCAGGAAAGTAGTATTGTGTAATATAAAGCCCTGAGGCTTTGAAATTACAATAAAGGTAGCATGTATCACTTACTAATGTGTGCTGTTATTGTACAAACATCAGCTTCCTGGTTTGCCCCCCCTACCCCTGTGGCTGAAGGCCTGTCCTTTCATACTGGAAGAAATTTGTATTGGGAGGACAAATCCCAGAACAAGTCTTTCTTACCAAACTGGCTTTAAGACCTGAGGCAATGACGTCTCTTACCCAGAAGACTTTCACAGTGTAATCATACCCACGAAATATTATTTAGCAAGGGCTTCTGGTGTTAGCTGTGGCTTTGTTGCTTTGTAAGCTGGCTTGGATCTCATTCTTTCGCAGAGCAGCTTCATGCCTCTTGCTAGCTCTGTGACCTCCTGGGTCATCTGGGGAGCCTGATCTACGATCCATTAACAGGATGCATCTGCTGCATGTAGTGGGAGAGAGGCCACACTACGGTGTTACAATTGGGAGATGTTTCCAAGGCTTCTCTAAAGCCCTGTTTTACCATAAGGCTTTTTTCTAGCTGCAGTTTAATATTATCGCCATCTTCCATCATGATATTTGTAATGTGTGGTCCTAAACTGGGAGATAAGAAGCCTGAGAGAATTGTCAAAGCAAAAGGTCTGGATCTAAGAATAGGAGGTCAGAGCACCAGGTCTGACAAGTTGAGGAAACATTAATTTGAAGAATTAATCAGATTTCTGACTTTTTAATGTTCGTTTGGACAGGGAACTGATGTGGTTAATGGTAAGTCTGAAAAGAACAGTTTTAAATACAGTGATCTGTCATAGTCCCTTATATCTTTAATACTCTTGAGATAACTTGAGTTTTACTTTTTTTTTCTTTTTTCTTCTTTCTAATAGTGATTTGTCTGATGTGTAAGAAGCACGCGTTGTGGTTTTTTGATGCCTGCAATTTTCTGTTTAATACACATCATGAAGCCAAGAGGGTTCTGTCTCTTTATCACTGAAGTGTTGTACAGTCATTCCCCATTGAAAGTAGCTCTTAAGCATAGGCTCAAGACTTAAACCCATGAATAGATTTTCTGATTCAAGAAAGATGTACAACTTCCTGGAATTTCTTAGATTAGGGATAATGCAGTAAGATTCTCTAAACTTTGGAATAAGGGGAAAACAGGAACTGCTTCTTCAGATGTAGAGTCTCTGTCAGTAGTCAAGATGTGTGTTGACCACTAGAGAATCTTTCTGTGACTAAAAAGCTGTATAGTTGTTTGCATATATTGCTCCTGTGCCATGGAATAGAATAAATGCCCATTATGTTTTTACTGCTATTTGGTCTGATTATATTTACCTGTAGCTACAATTAGTTGAATTAATGGCCCTTGCAAGTTTTAGTTCTCTCTTGGCACAACTCTTGAAGCTGTGGAAAAAAATATTTTTTTAGTTCTGTCACTGGACAAAAGCACCAGATCTTCTGTAAAGTTAAGCTGTCATTTACAAACCGTAAACAAGGAGGATTTTTTTTTTATTTGCTGTTCTGTGCTTTTTTCTTCTAACACGCTTTTTACTGCAAGTGTGAACATGCCATCAAGCTGTAATAGCTGGTGGCAGGTATTCTGTTTCTTACTTGTGAAAGAGTTTTCTGCACCAGGAGACCACATGAAATCTAGGAGGCAGGGTAACAGAAGCTGGTTTTGGGGTTGGGGTTTGTTGGTTTTTTTTGTTACTCTGAACCATTCAGAGCAGATTCACCAAGCATTATGTGGCACACTCTTTCATGTAAAAATAATATGCGTATTACAGCAAAAAGCATCTACCCTAAGCAAGCTTTTCTTAGGATGAAATGTATCAGTATTCTTCATCCCTGTCCATGGGATGATTCTTATATGCTACCACTTATATATGGTAAAGAAGAAACAAACCTACCTCTTTATGTAAGCAAAGAGAAGTGGGGGGTTTTTTGCTGATACAGTATATGATGTCTTGTATGATGTAGTTGTATCACCTGCAGCAACTTGGGTGGGGTTTTTTGTTTGCATAAATTTGTCTTCTCTAAAGGTAAGGTGTTGCCATCGGTAGGGGTTTCCACAAATTTTTCCTCTTATTGTCCTCAAATCATAGAATAGCCTGGATTGGAAGGGACCTTGAGAGGTTGTCTGGTCCAATCTTTTGTTGTTTCCTTTAATGTCATCTTTGACTTGATGCCTACGTACATTTTCACTGGCTCAGGTCATGCATGTGTTGAAATGTCCTCTCATCATGATACAGGTTATCTCCTGGTTTCTTTTGCTCACTTACTGATTTCTGTCGCTGTTGTCCTTTGTCTTAAATTTAGTTTTAAAATGTCTTTGCCAGGAACTGTCTGTGCGTGTGTATAGCACCATGAGAGTTAAAATACTCATTCACATGGTGGAGAATTCTGAGTGATGGTAATAAAAAGAATAATGTCAGATTTTTAAAATTTGTTAAAGAATATAAAGAAATTTATTTTCTGTTCAGTGAAGAGTGGTAAGTTTCTTACACCTTCTGTATGAGGCTGTGTATGTCTGTTAAAGATGAACCTGCTAAATACAGTGTTTATGCGCTTATTTATCTGCACAAATATGTCATCTTAAAGTAAGTATTGGCAGGTTTGCACAAAAGGACTAGAAGCAGAATAACTAATGTTGGTCTTACTTCATTGTGTTGAACTGTGTACTTTTATTTTGAATTAAGACTGTTCTTCTTAGATACAAAGCTGTTCCAAGTTAAATATTTTAGCCTAATTAAAGAGAACATGGCATATTTTGTACTAAACTACTCAAACCATGTATTATTACCATTTTTTATTTTAGTAACTAAATCTTAGGTTTCCTTCCAGAGACTTTTTCTTAATTTATCCTTGGAGCCTTTTGGGATGAGGAATTGGTAACAAAACTGAAACACCTTAAATTGTCTCTCAGCTTTCATTATGTGCTGGTGAGAAACTCCAGCCGAAGCAAGCATGGAGAATATTTTCTGCTACTTTCTTAGAAGCTGAGGTCTTCTGATTGATGCCACATTCACTGGTATCTCTCTTAGCTGCTTCAGTGCAGTGAACAATAGAAGACATATAGTCACATAAATGTGTCAGTGCTCGGTATGTAGCTATTCTAACTGACAGTTATAATGGAATAATGTGCAGACAAGGTGTGTTTGCCAGGTGTTGAAAGGAGAACTTGTAATGTAAATACATCGCAAGAGGGACACGCTGATTTCAGTTCTAAAACATATAAGTACGTGGATTGGGAGAAGGTGCTTATACTGTTCTTTTCAAAGCTAATAGTCTGTTACTTTTTAGCTAATTTTGATTTGTTGGGTTTTTTTAGAACTGTGCATTTCTCTGTGATTTATTTCTGTTAACTTTTTTTTTTAATCTTCTTTATTTTAATGTGTGCCTGTTTGCCCATAAAGGGATATTACTCTATGAGCCCTTGTGATGACGGATATGTAAGTGTCTATATCTTTATATCCTTTCACATTGCCTGCTGCAGTCTGTCACAGTCTATATTTCTCTTCATTTCACAATGTCTAACAATTTTCCGTGCATTTTAACATGTCATGACATTAACTGTATGGTTTTATAAAGAGCCAAAAAATGTTCAAGGGTTGGGATTTCTGCATGGAGAACAGAATAGAAGTTCTGAGTAACCTTATAGCTTTGTAATACATGTAACATGTCATCAAAAGAGCAGCTTTGTCCACAACTTTTACCTGAAACACAGCTTCTTTATAACATGCAGAAAGCAGTTGTTTCTTCATCATGAACACCAGTATATACAGCATAAGATATCTCTGAAGTGTGCAGCACCAGCTGATCACACAACACCTTTGAGTGAGCAGATAAATATTATTGCTTAAGATAATACAGCAAATTGAGTTGTGCTCATCAGAAGTGTGATGTATTTTACGTATTTGCATTTTTAATTTCTAAGGTGAAACTTTCTTTCTGTAGTAAATATTACCAATTCTTTCATACAATTAAAATGGATCATCTTTCATTGAAAACTGAAAGAGCAAAATAATATTCTGTGTACTGCCTGTGACTTCTGTAACCCAGATGGAAGTTTGTATTCTGGCAATATTACAAGTACACCATAAGTATCTAATTTGCCCATAGTCAGTGCATTCTTTGCAAAGAGAGGAAATGAGTCTACTTCTAAGTAACTCGGTCTGTAATCAAATCATAAAAGTGATTGACACCAATTCTGAAAAATGTCAGTCAGTATTCTACTTTAAAATAATCCATATTTGTATTTTTATCACTTTCTTTGGGTGAAACAAGATTTCACCTTTCAAGAAAAACTGGAGGTTTTTTTCAAACTTATTTGTCACCTAGAATTACAGTAACCCCTGTGGGCACTCAACTTCCTTTAGTCATGGGATTATTGAATGCAATGGACTATTCCTTATGTGCTGCTTTTTATCTTGATGTAGAGAATACTATCCACATTCACCTGTGTTAAGAGATCACCTGTATCAGTCAACCTGTTCCTGATGATGATGTGAATGGTCATAACAGACACCTTTTGCCTGACATTTAGCATTTTGTTCCCTCTCATAATGGTCTGGTTTGAGATCGAGAAAAGTTGATTACAGATGAGAAATCATGAATTAAATGATCTTTGCTAAAGAAAAGTTTTGCCGTTATGCAAGTAGCCTTAGTTAAATGTAACTTTATACAATGTAGAATGTAATAGCTTACAACAGAGTTGCTTATAAAATGTTTTTAAAGCTATCTGACTCTAATTCTGAGGTATTTCTTGAATATGTAGATAGCTTTCGGCCTCCCCTCACTGTTCATATATAGTATTTTATCCTTTTTCTGGACATTTTGTCTTGTCATTACATTATCACATAGTATTACAGTGTGACTTTTTAATGTACACTTCAGATGTCTTAGAGAACCTGTTTTATATGTCAAGTGGGAAGTTTTCATAACAGCGTATCTCTAGATAAGAAAAAAAATTAATTAAAACTCTTGTAGATCTTCTTGTGAAATAAATTTGCATAGCCCCAGTAGACCTGCCAGGTTACAGAGTCTTGGATCTAACCCATCAAAGACTGTGTGTAGCAGTCTTGTTGTCGTTAGCATATAACGATTGAGCTCAACATAAATTTGTGAGTTCTAATGGTATGTACGAATTTGCTGAAACTTTGGTTTTACTCTTCACATATTCATCATGTATCTTTGATTATTAATTCTGAATCTGCATTGAATTTATACTGAATTCTTATAGCACGTTTTTAGAGTGGTAACTGAGGAGAGAATCTGACTTTCAGCTTTAGCCTTCAGCATATTATGAATATATACATTAAATAGCAAAGTGGAGTTGGTTTGAATACCGGGCTACAGTATTTGATAAAATCACTTGTAGTTTTGGCTTGCACATGAAGTACATCTGTTTTCTTTTATAAATATTGAATATTTTTTTCCCTTTGAACTTTGTTTTATTCCATGCTGTTCATATTCATGCCTCACTTCGTTCAAAAATTAAGGGCTGCCATCTGTGGCTAATCTGCATCATGACAGAATTACTTGACTTAATATGGTACCTGGTTTGGCTTTGGCAAGAAGCAACACAAACACAAGTCATACCCCATGATCCTACCAGAATGAGCTATGCTTGGGCTGCTGTTTTCTTGTGCTTGTTTCTTTTCCTGTCCTTAAGACACCTAGTTTCTGCATGTGTTTCAATTATGACAAATGATTCTGTCTCAAGATACGTTTTGCATGAAAAGTATTTTGTTCAAGATTAAATCCATGAATGCTGGGAGTCATGTATTGCAGATGAGTCATGTACGCCCCATGTTCTTCACACTGTTTCACTGACTGGCAATTTAAGGAATACTGTTACTCAAAAGCTTGAATTAATATTTAAGCTGTTCCAGGGAAGGTAAGATTGGGGAAAGGGCTTGGGAGAAAATGCTCAGGAAATAAATACTTTTTCATCTCAGAAAACTGGTAGTAAAGAGGAGCTATGTTAACTTGGCCAATTCAGGTATCGTCTGGTGGTTGACATGATGGATGTGTAATGAGGAAGTTACCTGTCAGCAGCGCCTTTGACTCTGTTTGCCTTTCAGTCTGTGACCTTGGATTCATCACCTGGAGATGAAGACCGTAATCTGTCTACTAACCTTATAAGAATATTAAGAATTTACTTTCTAAAGAGTGCTTTGAGAATGCACAGTGCTGATGGTTTTACTCTTGCCCAATTATTTAAAAGCAGCTGTTTTAAGTCCCAGCTCTCAGCATCCAAATACTCTCTCAGAAAAACAGTACCATGGGAGTTTTTGCACTATTGCCACAGAAATTATAAGATATCAGAGTTCAGCATTTAGATTTGAGAGTGAACACTAGGAAAGAGAAGAAAGGATCTGTGAGGATCAAGTGAGCTCTGTTTTGCCCATTTCCAGATTTCAGTATTAACCTTTTCCTCAGTTAAACGTATCCCTTTGTTCCTAAATATAATTTTAAAAGGCTTCATGTTTTTACATGTATCTGCAAAGTAGAAGTCCGTTTTTAAAAGCATATGGCTAAAGTTTTACAAAGAACTTAAAAAGTGTTTTGTTATTAATTTGGTGGTAGGGCAGGTTTTTGTTGCCAAGAATGTCTTGCTTTTGCTCTCTGTGGTAGCAATGCGTTGAGACGGGTGGAGGCTGGTTCAGCTGGCACTGGCGCCAGAAGTAACACATGTGGAAGCTTGGCTTTGGATCTGCTATGTACAGAGGTACCGGTGAAGACGATGACTTTTTCCTCTGGCTAGGTTATACGTCTTAAATGAAGGAAGTGCGCTGATATAAGTAAAGCCCAAGAGCTGATTTGTAGGACCCAGCTGTATTTGAGGTGTGGTTTTCCTTTTGTTAAAGCTAATGCGCAAGTCAGGAACTGGAGCGTAACAGAGCTTTTGGGGGTTAGGTTATGTAAAGATATTTAACTGGGTAAATATCCTGAGATTGGGACATCTCAGATCCGTACCACAGAGGAGAAATGGAAACAAGCAAACAAATGCTACCTAGTGAAATGCGAAAGGAGGTGCTGAGGAGGAAGTGTATTTGCTTTGGTGGGCTGTCTGCTAGGGAATTTGTAATGCACATTTACCCTTCTCTGCTTGTGTGGGGCAAGGCACTTCATGAGGTGAAGAGCACTCTGCTTAAGGAGTATTAAACCAAGTTAAAAATAAATGTTAGGATGGGTCTGTATTTTGCTCTTTTCATTAGAAATGTTACTCTGAAGGAAGCCATGACATTTTCAGCAGAGTATGGGTCGTATTCCCCATGCTTAATTTACACCTGAGTCCATAAGCCAGTGCTTCCTATTACCAAGACTGCTGCTTCCAAGTGGTCAAATCTGCCAGCATTAAAAATGAGGCGT
This sequence comes from Gorsachius magnificus, assembly GCA_034008185.1. Taxonomy (NCBI): domain Eukaryota; kingdom Metazoa; phylum Chordata; class Aves; order Pelecaniformes; family Ardeidae; genus Gorsachius; species Gorsachius magnificus. Next base: position 37,577,491 of record CM067087.1, read on the forward strand.
GGGGCTTGGTACAAACCATTATGGCCTGGCTGGGGGGTATCAGCTCAAGCTCTGTGCTGGGACAGGCTCCCCTTGATGCTGCTGCTGGTGTAGGAGGTGGCAAAAGCAGACAAGGAGTGGGTGCAGAGGTGGTGCCGGCCAGACAGTGGTCTGGGAGTGAGAGCTGAAGAGGCCATGGTATGAGGAAGGGAAAGGCTGGCAGGGTAGCAGGGCTCTGAGGGTCTGGAGTGCCCGCATGTCTTTCCTCTTTAAAAATGAGGATAAAAAGATGAAAAGTTGAGGCCCTATGGCATGAAGTAGCCTGGATGTTAAAGTGAATGGTCATCACTAAGTGGTACTGTATTTGGATCACTTGTTTGAACATCAAACTGATGGAAAATCTCTGCAGACACATTTAGCAATAGATGGAGAGCACCTGATGCTGTCCCTCGGCACGCTGCGTGGCTGTGTGCTTCACAGGGTGCCTCAGCTGCCTGACCCGGAGTAGCGTGGACCCTGAAATCACAGCCCTACGAGCCACAGGAGAGCTGCTGGGTTGCATAACTGACAAAAAAATGCCCAGCGAAGAAAAGGATTCTTTACTGATACTTCATTGCAATTCCTGTTCCCATAAAATAGAGGCTTAAATAAATTCCCAAACAGGAAAATACTTGTACCAGAGTTGTTACTATACTGTATCAGCTGTTAACTTATTTTGCAGAACTATTCTGTGATAATCAAACAGTAAATCTCTTGGTTTTCTGTTTGTGGTGGTTGTGCCATAAGCATTCAATTCTTTAATTGCAAAATAATTATTTTTAGCTCTTGCACACTGCCGTTCATTGGTAGATCTCAAAAACCAACTTATTCAAGAGACTGATGCCTGTATTTGCTTTCCAGATGAGAAAAATCGAGGCTCAGAGATGTGAAATGACACCTTTAAATTCTGTCTGCAGTCAGTAGCTGAATCAGGGCTAGAAGCGTATCTCCTGAGACCCAAGCCAATGTCTTAGTATGCCATACTGGATAGATACAGATTAGCTTACTTAAGACTAATTGCAATCATGTAGATGAAGAAAGGAAATCTCTGCCTGTAACATGGTTGCATTCTTTCTGCTTATCAGCAGTGCTGATCATAGTCAGATTCAGAACTGAAGGTGCAGTGAAGGCCAAACTAGCCCTGAAAAACTTTTCCCCATTTCTGTTTTGCCTCACTGAACCTGACGTAATATGAGCTGCATCCTTATTGCTTTCCCAGAAACACCGAAAGCCTGAAAGCACTTCCTTCCTCCTGTGCAGGTTCTAGACTGATCAACTTGGGTCTGGTCAGAAAAGTGAGTGCTGGACAAGAAGGCTCTCCCATCCTGGTGGTCAGGCCCTTAGAGCTCCAGTGGAGTGTCTGCCTCACTGTGCGGTGCCTTTTTGGTGTAGGTAGACTACAGGGCCAAACCGTGCTAAATGCTTTGCTGTGCTCCATCTGCCGGCTTAAAAAGTAATTTGGAGTTAATAGGACTTTGTCCTGCTTGATCTGATTGATTTTAAAAAGCTGAATGTTTTTCCAGTCGAAGTTTCTGTCATTTGTAATTTATAAAAAGACTTTACAAAGTCTCACACTTGCCAAGAAGTTTTAGTTGTGTGGAAGGATGATGTATGTATCTTTATCAATTATACATCCTTTAGTTAGATTTTGGTTGGAGCACATTTTTCTTTCTAAGGCAGCAAACAACTGGCAGGTAAAAAAGGACTTTGCTGAGAAGCAGAGAGCTTATATATCATAGAATCATAGAATGTTTTGGGTTGGAAGGGACCTCTGTTTACTCTTAGTGACCTGCTCTGTTTCTGTTCTCGCTACTGTTCTTTGTCTCACCTTCTCATCTTCAAGGGCTCTGTCATTTCCTTTGCTTTAACGTACTGGCGTTGCTTTCTTCCCCATTTCCTTTAATGGAGAAGGGTGCTGAGGAAGGCAGTGAAAGTGATTTGTGATTTCATTGTGCACTCAGGTACAAGATGATAGGCTTTTACTGGGAAAACAGTTTTGTTTAAACAAAAATTAACTTTTGATATTTATCAAAAATGCTAAGGAAAATGAATACAAATAAATGAGGGGAAAACCATTTAGGTAGATGTGATACTTTGAAAGACTTGTATTGCGTAAAATAAGCTATGATTTGAGAGCTGCTGTCAAAACAGGTTAATTTTTGAAGTGTATGGCCCGTTAATTGTCTATTGTGTACAAGTCATTCATTGACTTAAATATAAAATGCTTTCCAATGTGCGTATAAGCTTATTTCACATTTAAGAGAGCAGTTCCTTGTATTACGAAGGATACCCGAGAGGCAGTGTGTTCAAGAATATGTCAGCTGGTGTAATTCAATATCCTCTATGGTATTTCATGCTTTTTGTCTCCTAAATACCTCAGTTTTAAATCTGACAATAGGCATCGATTATATAGCTCCCATTGAAAGGCTAGGTTAGAAGAGAAGGCCGGTTTTAAAGGCGTAAGTGGTAATGAGAGATTTTGTAGAAAGTGAGTAGGGGAATCAACACAATGAGATGGCACTGAATATTCTGCAAATATGGCATACAGTTGACATCAGAATGTATGATATAAAGCACTATTATGCCAGAATTGCTGCTTCTTGGCTCACCTGCAACTAGCTCCAGCAAAAAACATTTACTGAAGCAGACAGCTTTTATATGGAACTTTTACATGGTGTATATATTTTTAAGTTTTGACTTGTTCAGCAGTGGCGCCTGCATATGCTCTGTGTCACACCACATCAGAGAGGAAATATCCAGGCTTAAATTGAACTTATCCTAGGCAGAACCACGGAGAAATGGCATGCTGTTCCTTATCAGTTTTATACATACCAAAATACATAGTCTTTTCTTTACATACTAATATTTATGTATGGGCATATATATTAGTAGTGACAGGCACTCTGACAACATTAGTGTCGAAACAAAGAATGATAGCAAATTTGGGTGCAGTAATATGTGCTAGGTCTCCAGTGAAATAGTATTGTGACTTTAAGGTATGAAAATTTTTGAAGTCAATAAATGTGTTTAGCAAGTTCTTAATCTTCCTCAGTGGGATGGTAGTTTTTACTCACTTTTTTCCTTTTATTTATTTTTTTTAAAATGCTTCAAGTATAGGTAATTTTTGGAATATGACAGTGAAGACAACATAGCCAGGTCATAACAAAAGAGGGTTTTACCTGTGAAACACTTTAAGGGAAAAGAAAAATAAACACTGAAGGCCTCTCTTCCTTTAGCTGTGTTTCTATTTTGCAACTTAGTTTTTATAGGAAAAGAACTGCAGAACATCAGTGAAAGAATTCACTGAGAACCTCATTAATAACACTGTTGGTGTGAGATTTGGACTAATCTGTTGTGATTTCTTTTTTTCTTTGTTCCTCTGATCCAGGCTTCCACAATGTTAAGAGCATCTTTAGCCCCTGTGTAAGTATTTATTGCTGAGCTTCATTTATATCTGTAGAGAAGAGGAGGAGGGGGTTGTAAACTGAAGTGCACTGCCAGTTGTCTGCAAATGGGAATCGCTCGTCCTCTGAAGAGAAGACTGAGAGGGGATCTAATCAACGTGTACAAATATCTCAAGGGTGGATGTCACGAGGACGGAACCAGACTCTTCTCAGTGGTGCCCAGCGACAGGACAAGGGGCAATGGGCACAAACTGAAACATAAGAGGTTTCAGTTGAATATGAGGAAAAACTTCTTTACTTTGAGGGTGACAGAGCACAGGAACAGGCTGCCCAGGGGGGTTGTGCAGTCTCCTTCTCTGGAGATATTCAAAGCCTGCCTGGATGAAGTCCAGTGTAACATGCTCTAGGTGAACCTGCTTTAGCAGGGGGGTTGGACTAGATGATCTCCCGAGGTCCGTTCAACGCTTGCGATTCTGTGTGCTTCCTCCAATCTCAGTGAACGTACTAAAATATTGTGTGACTTGTATCCTTCTGTTGGGCAGGTTCAATAAAATTCTAATTTCAGCAGGATGTTGCTAATCCAGTAAATCTGCCACTCCACACCTGTGAGCTGGTTGCTGTATTTTCTTTACTGTTTCTGCACAGTACAGTACTGTTGTTGTAATTTGTTTGCTTCTCACAAATCCAGGACAAGGGGAAATTGGTAACGTGAATTTTTGGGTGCTTCAAGTTTAATTTTTTTGTGACTGACTTAATAAATTTTGGCTTATAAGGTTATATCTATGGTATATCTGAGGTGAAGGTTTTATTAAATTTTTGAGACACTGTTCTGATCCTTCTATTGTTTACAAGATAATTAAAGGGACAATTTTATACATATAACATAAAATTTGTTTTGAAAAGTGGCAGGATAGGAAGACAGGAGTAAAAATTTTTTAGTGGAATATATTTAAATATTAAAATTAAAGCATTGACTGGAAGCAATTTTGTTAAGGAAAACTTCTATTGCAGTGTTAAAACTCAAAATAGCGAGATAGTACTGGTGCATGGAAAGTGCTCCCCTATTAAGTCTGATGTTAAGCCAGCATAGTCCAGCCTCTAAAAATCCGTTCCTCCTACCACCTTTGCCTTAGAATCACTTTGGTTGGAAAAGACCTTTAAGATCATTGAGTCCAACCGTTAACCTAACCCTGCCATCCCACCACTAAACCATGTCCCTAAGCACCTCATCTATCCTTCTTTTAAATACCTCCTGGGATGGGGACTCGACCACCTCCCTGGGCAGCCCATCCCAGTGCCTTGGAGAAGACATTTCTGTGTACACGAGGGCTTAGAGGTGAAGCTGGAGCTGCAGCTTGTTACTATGTCTGTTCACTGCTGTGGGTTAAGAGCCACCAGTTGCTGCCCTCAGGCCCTTGTGGTCTGCACAGGGCAAAAAGCGATGTTACTGGACTGGTTTATGCCACTAGAAAACTCAGATCATCAGTTGGCTAGTTGTTAAGAGTTTAGTGCCTGCAAGTTATGACAGTAAACAAGCTGCGTGCATGATGAAAAAATAAGTCCAAGTTTAAAAAGTCTGTTGTTCTAACATGGGAATGGTAATAAAAGTAACAAAGGTGTAAAAGTGTGGAAGCTCTTTTCCTGAAGCAGGCTTCCTGTTTTGGCTCTTCTCACCTCAGTAACATCAGCTGCACTGAATAAGAGAAAGTTTTGATTAATGTCTTTCCCGTTTGCATTGTAGGAAGATGCAGGATGTGCCATTGTTGCCCTCTTTGGATTATGAGAAGCTGAAGAAAGACTTGATTACAGGGAATGATCGTCTCAAAGCCTTCTTACTGCAGGCTCTGCGCTGGGTAAGGGAGATGACCTTTGCAGAAATAAAGAAGTCCCTTCTGAAGGGGTCCAGAACTAAAATCCATCTTGTGAGCAAGATTATTGTTCTGATGGTCAGTTCAGCATCATAGGCAACTTCTCTCTTTGTCAGTAGAGCTTGCTGAGGCTCTTGAGGTGATGAAGAAAGCCCAGGCAGTAGGTGTGTGTTTGTAGCAGTACTCTCCGTGTCTGAGGAACGCCAAATAGGAATACCTGGGATCTTCAGTGGAAGTAATTTCTGATGTGTTTTCAAGGAAATTGTTGGGTTAGGCCTTTTACTTTTTCCATGTATTGCCTGGGTTTTATATTAATATAAAAATTGCTGTATCAAAGAAATACCTGACTCTATAATCACCAGTTTTCCATTATAATCAAGATACTCTACATGAGCCTACATTTTGCTTGGCTCGGATCATGTAATGATATTTCAGAAAAATTAAAGGTGACAACAGGAAGTTACGTTTTCCTGCTGAAAAGGAAGCTGACGGGTTCAAAGTGACAGACGTGAAAGATGATAATAGTGGAATTCTGATCAAGCTTCAATGTCCATTTTCACATAAAAAAACATCCGTTGGGTCTGACCAGTGGCTCTTCTAGCCCAGTACTCTGTCTCAGATGTTTTAGAAAAGCATCACATCTGTAGCTATTAAAGGGGCTTTTTGACTTACGGAAAGCAGTGCTGTATCCTTCCTGTGTGGACAGTGATGACAGCTCCCAAGTAACAGTTTTGTAGTGGATCACTGAGCTGAGGTCAGTCAGTTCATTTCATCTCTTTCCCTTAGATCACTGAGGTTGAATTCCTTCTCCCCATGAGAAGAGGGTTCTCGATTATAGGGTATCAGCACCTTTAAAAGCTTCAGTGGTCATCAATTCACATTACCATTTATTTATTTGACTGGTTTATTTATGTTGTTGTTCATTTTAGCGCTTGACAACATCATATCCTGGAGAACAGAGAGACACAGTCCTGCAAGCCTACATCAGTAATGACCTCCTAGACTGCCACAGCAACTGTCAGGTGAGCTGGAAAGGGCTTTCCTCCAACTTGTATGTGATATTGCTCACTTGTTTCTATAAAGTGCTGATCAAAAAAAATTTATCACTCTTTGGAAAGGAAAAAAATGTAGTAGTGCCAGAATCATGTGATACATTTAACTTCTCCATCCCAGTCTTTAAATGTGACAGGCAAAGCTTTGTGTTACCAGAGATCTCAGTGTAGATACAGTTCTTGTAGACAAGTGGAAGTTTGTCACCTCTCCTGGTGCTTCATGTCCATGACTTAGGAGTTAGCTCTTGCTTATCAGATGCTATGTCTCTTTTTGAGTGATTATGTATTGTTACATAATACTTTCAATCCATTTCACTGATCTAGGATAAGAACTAAATTAGGACTTCAGTCTCAATACCTCTATGGAATATCTGATAATGTACTTGTAATAACATGTTCAACAGTATTTCCGTGAATTTGGAATAGATTGTTACCTTTCTTTAGAAAGGGTAATTGCTGGTATGTTGATTTTGAAAGGTTGCTTCAGTCACTGATAATCCAATGCTATTGCTAACAAAAGTGCAGCTTTTTTCATTAGTAATAGTGAATTTTGTGTACCGTTGAGTTCCCCAGTTATTTGAAGCAGTGGGCCTACTTGTTACATTGTGGCTCTCATTGTCACTGCATTTTCACTAGAAAAGATAAAGGATTATTAAATCAATGATCTGTTTTTCTCCCAGTAAATTTCTGTAAGAGGAAAGTTATGTGTAAGTAATGCCTGTAGTAAAACAGATTAAAAATAGTTTGCAGTGTGGTGTTCTTGGTAAGTTACTGAGCTGCTTTCCTGCATTTTTAGTGTCAAACAAAAGCATTCCTATTCAGATAACATTGCTGCATTTAAGTTCATCAACAAAATTACGGATTTTTTTTGTCACTGACTAAATACTAATTTTAGGTATCAGCTTTAACTGATAACTCTGTTGGTTCATTATAATTCTCACCCTGCACCATGGAGCTTAATGGTGTTTTAACAGAGCGAGTTGAGGAGCTCTAATTTGCTTATTTGTTCATTTTCCATCTCTCCCTCAGCCCCCTGCAAATAAAAAAAGAAACTGGGAAATTTTAAATATAAAAATTTTAAATTTTAAATAATATTGACATTATTTAAGATATCTATATGCATTCAAAGTTTGTTTGCAGTGAAAATTTAATGAAGCTTTTTTATAGAAGACTTTGTTTTTTCCTGCTTTGGTGAGTTTTTATTAATGTTTGCTTTCTTTTTCAGAGAAGTGTCCTCAAATTATTACATTCTAAGAGTGAGGTAGTCAGACAGTATATGGCAAGGCTCGTCAATGCTTTTGCTTCACTGGCAGAAGGTAAGAGATTTGCTGAAAAAAAGGCTTATAGGTACTTCACAAGTGCATGTCAGTGCATGTGGAAATTTAGAGCATTATTTGCACTCTTTCTCTAGGTATTCACTGTCTGTTGTTACATGTATTCAAAACGTTTTTTCGGTATCTGGAAAGTTTTCATTTTGACACTGTATATTCAGCATTTCTGACTTCTTTTAATGATTTATGGTCTATGTGGGAACTTACCCAAGTGCTGCCTTTAATATAGTCTTCAGTCTCTTCATAAGGGTTAAAAAAAAAGAAAAAAAAGAAGAAAAATCCCAGTTAATTAAAGGTCCTGTAGACAGACCCACTACCAGGCTGTGCAGCAGTAGTTAGTGCAGCTGCTTTCGCATCTTCCTGGTCCTCACTTGAATTGATCTTTGTGCATCACTGCTGTTTCATGGAGTATATATGCAGCTTTGTGTCTCTGCCTGTCCCAAGTTAGCCCTTGGTTTGGTGCAACTTAAGGAGCTAACTATTGCTAGGAACTGAAATCTCATTTGAAGTCAATAGCCCTAGGGCACCTAACTTTCCTGAGTTCTTTGGACATCTCTGCTCTTTTCCTAGAGTGTACAAAACCATGATAGATCAGAAAGCATGTACTGAAAGAGGAATAGTGGATTCTATGTGGTACTAAGTTGGCAAGTGGGGACCTCTAATGCCCCAGGTGGCTGGATTGAATGCAACTGGTCTGCTAGAAAACTCATTTGTGCAGGTTTATTTGGGTCTTGGCACAAGATTGTGGCTTGTCAAGAAGAAACTGAGGTCAATTCTGCGTACTATCCCAAGGAGAGGGAGCTTTTCTGTCATAAGCTGATATCTCAGCATCTGTTCTTTCATCGCTTTTTGCACCAGGTCGTGTCTACCTTTCTCAGAACCCAACATTGCTGCGAATGCTGGAGGAGAGACTGAAAGCTGAAGACAAGGATTCCCTTACATGGGAGAATGTTCTGGGGGCTCTGCAGAAATTCAGCCTCAGGTGATGAAAGCACAGCAAACAGTGGTGACAGCAGGAGAGGAAATGCAGGCTAGTTAGGCTCTGTTCAGGGAGGAAAGAAGAGCACTTGATTTTCCCATAACAATCATCAGAACCTCTGATAACTGATGAAAGCGGTGCCATTTATTATGGAGGAGAACTTGGGTTTGCTGACTGAATTAACCTGACTTCCTACCAGCTATCAAGACTCAAGTAAATGTACATCTGCCATAGCCTTGTGTGCTTTATATGTATTCCTTAATTGAACAAAGTGAAAATCTTAATATAGAAAGTTCTGAAGATCCTACATAGAAAAAAACAGTTGCATTACATTCCAAAGCATAAGGTTTTCATTATCCTTTCTGCAAACATTTTTCAGGGATTTCATCCTCATCCTGTTGATCCTCTTTCTTGGAGCTGACTATGCATGGGCTGTCTTGTTTCTTAGTTTTGTATTAGCAGTCTGACTCAAATGCCTGCCACAAAAGAAATATCATGCAAAAGCAGTAAAGGGTGTGATGTTGTTCCCATTTATCAAATAAATATGAACTAAGAACACTGTTTTCACAGTACTCAGGAGGAATATTCAGCCCTGAATAGTTAACTAATTGTAAGGAGGCAGATGGGTATGTTTAGCTCTTGTTATTTTCATTCATGTTTCTTCTAAATTAAGACTGCAAGTGTTGGGGTTTTTTTATTTGTTTGCTTGCACATGTTAAAGAATGAAGGCTGCTTTTGGATTTGCCATATTTATAACTTCGCTAGGTGAAGAACATGTAAATGTGCTTTGGGTAAAATTCTGGACTGCTTCCTGACATGGTACCTTATACATATTTGAGATGAAAGAGAATAAATCTTCATGCCCTACTGCTTGAAATCCTAAAGCAATCTTAGAAAAAATTATTTTTCTATTAAACAGTTGTTGATAGTATAAGTTAGTTTGAATTTTGGGGCCTAGGCACTAAGCTACTGAAAATTTGAAAGTTTTTTACTTTCTGAAAAATAACAGTTAATCTTATAGAAGGTTAATTCCAGATGCTTGACATGAGGGACTCTTTTTTTAAATTTTTTGCTCAGTCCGTGCCATAGACCTACTGCAAGATCCAGGACTGAGAAAGTGTATGAGCTTTCAGAAGTAATCCAAATCCCAAGTACTAAGACCAGGAAAATACCTGCTTTGATCTTCGTCATTTAGACTTACTGCCTGTTGGAAATAATGTGATTGAAAATGGTGTTCTTTAGTAAGACCTTCCTACCACTATATACTTCTTTTTTGCAATGTAAAGTGAGGAATTTCTGTTGTACGAGATTGACCAGGTTGACCAGCTGGCACTTTATTCAATAGTCTTTGAGGGCAACTACAGGTTGAGTTAAAAGAATATGTGATTTAAGAATCTCTAGAGAAAAGAGCATGCACATTTAAGTAAAAAATCTCATTTGTCAAATCAACAGTGCACAAGTGCTATAGTGCTATGGGTACCTATGGCAGAGATAGTAATTAATTTGTTTTATGGGTCTGTTGTGTGCAGCTGGCTTTTTTTACCAATTTTAAGACGATAGAAAATGCACTTTTAGGTGGAGTTAGAAGCTTTAGAAAACAATGAAGAAGCTTACCTCGCAGTTTGCAGGTTTAAAAAAACAAAACCCAAAAAAACCCTCAGCCCACCCAACAATGTTTTAGTCCTCTAACCTTATGGGAATCTGCATCTTCAATTTCTTCAGGCTTCGTTAATTCCTTAGTTTAACTGATTTTGCCAAATAGGTAATTTGGTGGGGTTTTTTGTTGTCAGGCTAGTGTATAGCAGGTAGATGAAGTAGGGTTTTAATGTGCTTATATTAGCTATAAATGTATTTGAAAGCTATGATGTGGTCTGATTTTTGTGTGCTTTTTGGTTTTGCTTTTTTAATCCTAGGCGTGCACTGCAGTCAGAAATGATCAAAGATGGGCTCATTTTCTGGCTGGTTGATGTTCTAACAGATACAGATTGCCTGTCTGATTACACGCTGGAATATTCCGTTGCCTTGCTCATGAATCTTTGTCTGCGGAGTGCAGGTATCTTACATTTTGAATTACAACCTTATTCCAAGAAATGGAGAGGGAAGATTGTGAATCCTTTTTTCTGATATTCCTGAATTCTTTCAAGTGACTACAATCAGTAATAGGGACTCACATAACCAGAATGTTATAACCAGTGCTTTTGAGCAGATCTCTTTCCCAGGAATCCCAAACTATGGAGGTTAGCTTGACCAAAATCTAAAGAATTAAGAAAACAGTTAATCAATAGATCCCTCTAAGATTTGATTCTTTTTTTGTATCCATATGTGAGGACTACCATTCCTACATTCCAGGCCCACTTTTCAAAAAGCACTTTTTACTTCTGTAAGAGATTTGTTTGCATAAAAGAAAGCCAGAACCGAGTTGATCAGTAATGGCAAGGAGCTTAAGCTTCACGTCGTGGAGTGAAATACTTGCATGCTTCGTTTCTACAATGCAGAAATTCCCCCCAAGAAAATAAGGTCCTGTCTATGTCCAAGAGATTGAAAAGAAGCTTTAAGTAAGTTTTCTTTTAAAAAGGAAGCGGTGAAAAATGGACTGCTTCACATAAGCAAAATAACATCTTTGTTAAACTTTTCAGAATCCCTTTGTGTTGCATCCTGTCCAGGATTACGGCTGCGTAAATCCAGAGCAACTCCACTAATTTCAGTTTAGTTATGCTGAGCAGCATTTGGCAGGGACAAGGAACAGTATTGCTCTGTGTAAATTATATTTAGCACTGATTTTAAGAAGTAAGCAGCTTGCTCTGATCTGTTATATTTTTTCAAGCATATTTATGTTTTATCCCTTTGCAGGGAAGAAAATGTGTGCAAGGATCGCAAACCATGTGCTCAAAGTTCTCTCTGATCTTCTTGGCCATGAGAATCATGAGGTATTTGTACAGGAAACTTTGGGTTAAGGAAAAGGTGGAAAGAAATATTAAAGATTAAAAAAAGCAAGAAAGGAAGAAATGGAAAAAAGTAAATTGGTTTTGTTTCCCTTGTTAGACCCTCATGTAATTAAGTTGTGTGAAATTTTCCTAAAATTCACAATTATGAAATTTTTTTTGTTGGGCACTGGTCTTTCTAGACATAACTATGTCTTCCTTTAACAAATGTTGGTAGCTAAGAATGAAAGTCTTTTAGATGCATAGTTATCATGCAGTCCATGTGCCGCCTTGATTGCAGTTTCTGATGCTGTTTAAATGTCATCTCACACCAAATCATTTCAAGCTTAACTAGTTCATTAGATGAACAAAGTGTGGTGCAAGCCATTATGCAAAATATCAGGTGCAAAGAAGCAAATTTGCTTTTAGTTTTAAGGAATATTATAAAAAAGCAGTACAGCTGTGACATTCAAGCCCTAATATGTTTTTATCTGCCACATCATTTAACCTGCTACTTAACCTTTTTGTCGTTCAAGTTTCTTTTCTGTCTTCAGACACACTTGCATCTTCGATACTAAATTAAACTACCTCAGAGGAAAATGGTAAAAATTATTAGTTATTTCTACCTAATGCTTTTCAACACATCACTCTGATAGCTGCTGTCTGCTATATACAGCATTGCTTCAGCTGTCTCTGCAGAGGGTTACTTCTTTAAGTACGGAATAAAATTCAAGGCAGGAGAAAATGCAGGCAAATATTGTGTGAAGTTGAAATTGTAGAGAGGCAGAATTTTTACCAGGGTATTCCAGATTGATTCTTTGATGATTGTGCAAGTGCAATGAAATGTAAACTCTGGTGTCTCATGTTTATATACAATGATTGTATTATCAGGTTTTTTGTTTATCACTTAAACTGAAAATAGAGAATAAATTTGAATTAAGTGTTCACCCCGCATTTTATGAATTCATTGGAATATGTAGATCAGTTCTTTACTAGCAGTGTTTTGGTTAAGATGAAACTTGGCATAGCTTTAATTGTACTGTTTCGCTAGCTTTGTTTTTATGAATGGTGAGAGTTAAGACAATACATACTAATACAAAATAAGATCCCAGTCCCTAGACTGAAGTATTTAGAAAATGCTATCATACTGTTGAAGTCTTGCCTTAGAATGGCCTTGAAATTCTCTCAGAGGGTGCATTCTTACAACCTAGTTTGCACCAGAGCAGCTGATAGAAGTTTTGTTATCCAAGTGGAAGGTAGAAGGCAATATTCTTGGGGTGCCAGGAGAGCTTTCTGAGAAGCTGTGGAAAAGCCCAATCCCTTATCTTTCCTTGCTTCCCCAGCTCCCAGCCTAGCTCATTGTTCATTTTTCCAAGGGTATAGTCAGAGGATGACTGGAAATCTTAGTGCTCCAACAGTAACTGGCCAATACAAAGGGTCATGTAAGTGCTGATAAAACTAGTTTGACAGATCTGGTGGCTTTCATGCCACAGAGCTTTCATGCTAGCTGGTTTTTTTCCTTTGCTGAGGGACACTAACAGGCAGCGGAGTGAGAGGGTGTTTGAAACTACAGCTTTTACCATCTTGCCTAAGGCTACAATGCTTGAAGCCTGTCTTGAGCTCATGCTGACACAGTCTTGTCTGATTTTTGTCCTATTTTTTATACTGCCACTAGTGTTTGTCAGAAACTAACCTTCTTTGGTTTTGGCGGGGAGGGGGTTGGTGGTTGCGTTTGAGAGTTTTTTGGATTGGTGGTTTGCTTTTTTTTTAGGGCTAGGTCAATTTGCAAGAACAAATTTTCAGAAGGAGTGAAGGGGAAATCTGCATGCAGCAGTACTAATTTAGATCAACCATATCACAGTATATTTGCATCCTAAAAGTTCACTGCTTCCCAAGTGGGAATTTTTGCAAGGGCAGGCTAGCCTGATTAAACTCTCTGAACATAGTTGTTCTGCAACTTCAATCTTAAATTTTGCTCACAGTCAACTGGGGTGAATGTAAGAGTTTTTTCTCACTGGTATGACTATTTCTTCCTCTTAGATACAACCATATGTGAATGGAACACTGTATAGCGTTCTTGCCATCCCTTCTGTCCGAGAAGAAGCCAGAGCAATGGTAAGAAGTGCTGCTTTGCACAGCACAAAGATCAGTGCATATGCCAAAGATGGCATGCACACAGGGACCTGTTGAGTAGTGTGCAGTAGGGTTGCGGGGTTGGAGCCATGGCATTTGAGAAGGGGATCCAAAAGAGCCCCCCCACCTTTGATATTCAGGCAGGTATGAATGTGTTTCTCAAACACTTTTGCCATATTTGCTGGTCTTTTCCCAGAAGTGGAGCACCAGCAGTGTGAAGGATTCTATCTAAATCATACAATAGAGGTGTTATTTTAGTATTGTCCATCTAGCATTTTGTAGACTGGATGTGGCCCAGGAGATGCTTTCAATTGACTTGCTCCTTTTTCCCCTTATTTAACTCATTCTACACCAGTGAATAGCCACTAAGAGGATGAGTTCCACTCATTGCATTTGTTTCTGCCCGGTATAGACAAGCTTAGCTGGGGAAGGCAGCAGGAGGAAGGTTTTAGTAGAACTAGGAATTGATCTGTGAAAGTTAGCCTAATGGTAATGAATGTGTTTTGACTTCTGGATTTGAGGAAGCCGTTCCTGGGATAGTTGTATATCTTTGTATCTTAAGGATTAACCGAGGGAGTTATGCAGTCATAATTGTTGTCAGATGTTTTACCTCACAAAGCACAGAGGATTAGAAGTGATCTTAAATGATTAAAGACACAACATCAGGCCTATAAGGGGCCACAAAGAGAAAAACTGGGTTTAAGAGAAGGTCAAAGTTGTCCTGGTTTTTTGTTTTCCTTCTCTGAACCTTGCACTGTTGTATCTGTGAATGCAAATTTGCCCTTTTCTGTTGACTACTGTGTACTGAGTTCAGAAGGCAGAAGCAGCAGATCTATTGTAAAAATTTGCTGTTCATCATGGATATTTCTGTATTTAAATCTAGACAGCATATTTCTTTTGTCTTTGGAAAGTGTATGGACAAAATAGAGTACTTAGAGTTGGACACGGTGGTTTGTTTCATGCTACCTTTGTTTTTCCTGACAAAACAATGACATTTTAGCTAACAAAACTCGGTCACTGTGGTCACATGAACTACTAATCTAGCAATGTTTTCCACTACATCCAGGGAATGGAAGAAATTCTGCGCTGCTTTATCAAGGAAGGAAATGCAGAGATGATCCGACAGATTGAATTTATTATCAAGCAGCTTAATTCAGGTCAGAAGAACAGATGCAGCTATCTGAGCTGTAAATCTTTCACAAAAGCCATAAGAAAGCTCATGTTTTTACTTGGCGTTGAAACTCTCAAAGAATAATAGTAGTGTGATGGTTTGAGAGAGGGTGAATAGTGAATGTGAGGATTTGAATGTCAGATGTGTTTTAAAATTTCCTTTTATGTTATAATTCTAAAGAAGAAATAAAAGGTTGAGTAGGTCTAAATTCCAAAGTTTGGGGACTGTAAATAGAATGACCTTGACTGTTTTCTTTCATACTAGTGGCCTCACAGTAATGAGAGAGTGCTGTCAATTGCAAAAATAAGTGATACAATTTATAAAGCAGGATTTAGGGACTAGGTCTTTCTCCACTCACCTGTTGCTCTACTGAGGTGTGTAGCTTTGATCTGAAATGGCTTATCGTGAGCAGGGGACAGAGAGCATCCTTTTGGGAGAGTATGTTAATGGGTCATAGTAGTTGTAGATGCTGTGTTAATACAGATGAGTATGAGGAGGTGGAATATTTATTGTATTTTCTGTCCCCTGTGGCTGAAAGGAAGGCTGAAGAAACAGAAAGCAAATAATGAAAAGGAGGTGAATTCTGATTAAAACTTTCTGTACAGTAAAAATAGAACAAGTTTGACTGCTTCCTTTGGCTTTTGGAAAGAGCAGAAGACAGCATATCTAATGGTCCTAGCTTGTAAAAGGACAAATAAAGTATGTAAGCTCTATATTGCCACTATGCAATATTTGTTCATCAGAATAATAGAATCGCTCCTTTTCTACCTGTGAATGGTATTTTTAAAAAGTTTTGTCTGATTGGTGAGTAAAATTTGAGCATACAGATTTCCAGTATAAGCCTGGCTGCTTTTTTCTAAGGAAACTATTTTGTCCGAAACTTACAATAAATATTCTACGCGAGTACTATCTTTTTATGTATAAAAGCAGTATAATATTGAACTGCTTGCAGGGAGAAGTAGTCTCTTTTATTAAAAAATGACTGAAAAATAGACAAACTTGCAAGTGCACACACTTTCTTTCAAGTCTTATCAGTAAATACACAGAGACATCATAGTGGGATTTATGAGAAAAGATCCATTCCAGAGTGTTTCTGTTTCTGCCATTTTCCCAAGTATTAATTGATTTCAGTGATTTCTAGAATGCTTTATGGTAGCAAATAATTCCAATAGCTGTCCTAAAAAGAATGGGATGTCTATATGAGAAGCAAGTTAAATCTTACTGTTGTAAAAGAGGAGTGATAACTAGAGATTCTGTTAAGCTGCACAGGTACTCTTACACTATTTTGTTCTGCTTCTTTCTAGAAGAGCCATTAAATGATAGTATTGTGTCTGACGATGAAGAGGAGGAGGAGGATGAGGAAGTAAGTTTAAAGGCCTTCAGGCACCTTTTAGAAAAATCCTTAACCTTCTAGACAGAAAATATTTGTGTCAATAACCCAGACTTTGGTTTTTTGGGTGGGTTTTTTTGCTTTGTTTTGGGTTTTTTACTTCTATTTAATTACCAGGGTATATTAAGAAGAAAATTGGATCTATTTCCATTATCTTATCTTCATTTGAAGTCCTACTCTTTTATTTTTGCAAGTCACCATCTCTGTGATAAACAAAGGATTATAGCTTGAAATAAGTAAAGAGATGAAGAGTTGAGGAGTTATTGTAGCAGTAGAAATCTTGCTTTCAAGCAGACCTACTTCACCAGTTAAAAAGAAAAAAGCAAATGAACCAGTATATTGCCAGAATGGTTTATAAACAGGTTCTTACTTTTTCTTAAGGTGTCGTGATCTGTTCAGTGTGACTTTTTGTTTTGCTGTTTAGAAACTTAAAAATATATTTAATGAACTGTCTGTATGTAATGAAGGAAAATACCAATTACAAATTAAGAAATAAGTCCCATAAAAAGAGGAAAAAAAAAAAAAGTAAGCGTGAGAAACTATGTCATAGTAAATATAAAATGGTTAGCTGTTTTTTAGAGATTTTTAGCTCTGCTAATAAACATATTTTATACCAATACTTCAGGATTTTTCAAGAAGCTGTCTGCATAGAATAAGGGGATCCCAGGCATAGACAACACAGTATACTTGATCATCTAAATTAACAAGCAAAGTAAGGTGTAAATGGTGCAAGGGAAATGTTAAACCCAGTCTTCACGGGTGATGTTGCCATTGCTACGTTGCCGTAAGCGCATGGGGTGGGGAGCGGTGTTGAAAATACACTGTGTAGGCAGTTACGTGGGAGTTTTATCTGGAAGAAGTCTACCACGTAGCACTTTTATTGAAAAGTCTTGCCTGAGAAATTTAAAACAGCTACAGTAGGTGTCCTTGGAATAGTGTTTAAACATATTTAGATGGGTGTATATGTGTGCATACGCTTATATCGTGTATCTGCCCTGAAGAGGTCAGTGACACCGAGAGTTTGTGATCTCTGCAAAACGTTCTTATATAAGGAATATTACTGGAGAACATCTTTACTGAAGTTTTTAGACAAAAAGTAAGTTTTTGTCCTGAACCAACAGAGAATAAAACACATAAAACTTATGAAGTCAGTTGTGTCCATGTTCTACTAGCTTGTTGCACATTAACGCAAATGCTAGTGAACAGCGACAACCATGCTACGGTGTAAAACTTGCATTGTCACTGCAGTGTGACTGAGTGCATTTTCAAGTGTACATTGAGTCCCTCTGTATTTTGAAAGCAGAGCAAAACGTTAAGTATCCCACTCGTAAAAGGTGTGGTGTGCTCTCAGCTGCCATGAAGTGCAGCACCTTGCAGGATCCAGCCTTTGCCTGGCAGTGTGCAGGAAAGTTTTGCACTAGTTGCATTACTTAGCTAGTTTCTGTGTTGTGGCACAATAGATGGTGAACATGTGAACACATTACCCTTGCGACTTTGCCTAAATTTAGACCTATGTGGAAATTATAAGTTTAGAGCTACAAGGGGGTTTTATTTAACAATCGGCTCTCCCCCTTTGGTTCTAAAGGGGTGCAGTAAGCTGTTTTTTTCTAATAGGATTAGATAATTGTAATTGTTTCACCTTCTGCAGTCCTGAACTGAGCTTGTGGTAATCTTTCCAATCCTCGCACCCAAAATCAATGCTTGATGTGTAAGATGGGCTTTCTGGGGATTAATCATTAGAACTTCCCTTTGTTTAATAGCTGCTTAACACCCTTTAATTGATGTTCCAAGGCTTTGAGTGTCTTAGGTGTATGGGAGAATCCAAGGTGGTGATATTTTCGCTTGAACTCTAGTATGCTTTTTTAAAGGGGACTATGTTCTGTTGGGGAAGTACAGAAATAAGGAATGCCCTCATGAAAGGTGTGGCATTGAATTACATGATAGTGTTGAACGCTTTCGTTACTTTACCTGCTCTTGGGAGTGACAGGGAGGTGAATTCTCCTATTCAGTCATACCCCCTAGACATGTTGCTGCTGCTCACGATCCCAGCCAAAGCTCTAGGTCAAATCACTTGAAATGCATTTTTACCACTGAACCATCATGTGATTAAAATGGACTTCTGTCACTTCTTATTATTTGACTCAAAAATAACAGTAGGCTTTTGAAACAGAGAAGCGTCCGATTCCAGTTTTTCATTAGCTTTGCCATTATATTAAAAAGAAAAAGTCTCATTAAGTAAATCTTAAAACTGTTTCTAGTGTAACATTAATTGTGACACATTCTAAATCTTTATTGCTGCTGGAAACAATAATTCTGTTCTGCTGCAAGGAGGCCTGGTTTCTTAGTCCCTTGGTTTAGAAAATACAGTATACAAACAGCATGGCAGCAAAATACTATGCAAAATGCATAATGCTGTTACTTCATTAAATAAGCAAAGATTTGTTGACTCACTGCCTCAGTGCTTGGAACCCTTTTGTATTTTGGAAATGCTGTGAGTTATTGTTCTGTGATGGGGTTCTGTGATAACATCTGATGATGTGATCTGGCAGCAAAAAGTTTTGGAAAACTTTATCAGAAGCCTTGCCTTTACGTAACTTTTAAAAACTACTACAGACTGGATGTATTTCAGAATTTGTCTGCATATTGACAATTTAATGACATGCATTCAAACTGCTTACTGATATTACAATTTGTTGCTGATCTACTTAATATTTATACCTTCACAACTTAAGAAACAACAAAAAGACTGTTATACAGGTATAGTTTGCAGGTTTTGCCCCAGCTTTTATTGTTCCCAAGGTTCCCCGTGCTGTTACTATTCCTTTCATGGTTTTTGTTTGCTTTTATTTGTGTTTAAATCAGAGTTGTTGAATTCTGTCTTGGCTTTGAGAAGATCTTGTGGTTATGACTACTTTCTCCTAAATGGTGCCGCCAAGATGTGGTTTAGCTTGCTGGAGGACAGTTCTGGGACTTCTAAGGGCATCATACTCAGAAATTTAAGATTCTGTAATGTGTGGCATTGGAGCATATAAACTGAATTTTAAAAAATGGCTACTCGTATACTGTTATTCAGAAATAAATTGGCTTTCAGGTTTGTCTGCTGAGCTTTAAATTAACTAGTGTAGAGCTCAGGATGCACTGGCTTCTGGGATACCTGCCCACCTTCGTTACGTTAGCCATCTGGGGTGTGTTGACACCCAGTCACAGTGCATATTTTCTGGTGCTTAATATCCTCTTGACTGTTCTGTTAAATACTAACTTAATTTATCATCACTATTTGATCTTTATATTTGCTTTTTGTTTGACTTGGACCATCTTTAAAAGCTGCTTGTTAAAGTAAGTATGTGGTATCGTAGCTCTAATTCAAAAGTTTAGTTATAAACTTGAGCTACATTAGATAACCATACAGTGACAGTTTATCAGACACCTTCCAATCCTCTGTCAGTCAGCACCTGGCAATAAAATGAGTAAACTGCAGTGTGAAAGCACACTTCAGCTAGAGAGTACAGCGAAAGAAAGAGACCTTAATCACAGACCGAATCGCAGGACTTCAAGCTGTTACATTGAAGGACTGCTGCCAATGCTTGCTGCAGCCTGTGAGCAATGGTGAACAGGGGCCAACTGTGTTATTCCAGCAGTGGAACGATGTCATGTCTGTCAGAGCTTTTCTTCTGTACAAGGAGGCAGAGGAGGGACACATTCAGGCTGAGTTACCTGGTATGTTAAATAATGTCAGGGAGCAAGGTTGGCAGGGAGAAGTACTTCCCAGAAGCCAGAAACTGCCATTCTCTAACAAAAAAAAACCCCAGAATATTGGAAGAGGTGGAACCTGGGGAAACCAAAGCGATCTGTGAGAAGTTAAATACATCATGCATGGAGAGAGCTGGATGAAAGCTCAGGCTGATGTTCTTACTGTAAGGTGTAACACCCTACCCAGGCACAGGGTAGGCAGTCTTCTGTAAAGCATCCTTGAAGAAAACTGTTAGCTCTTGATGCTGCATTAACATACCATAGAAAAAAATTTCCACCAGACTATTTATAAAGTTCATCTTTGCAACTTTTAATTTTTTTTGTCAAAGTACAGTATATTGTGGAGTTTGGAGTGTGGATTTTTTTTTTTTTTTTTTGCTTGATACAGATGATTGTTGCTTATCTACAAGTGTTTATTGTGTTATTTTTCATACCTACCCAGCTTCCCGGGTAATTAGGAGATGATTGTAATTTATCTTGTTTTGAAGATAGAGGCAGATTGAACATCTCCCTGAGGTCCTATACAGCCTTATGTTTTATGGCTGAGCATCTAGAGAATACATCTTTAGGAGGATGAAGGGGATTAACAATCTGGTATCTTCAAAACATTGACAGAAGAACTAGGGGTTTTATTAAATCCATGCATAAACAAAAGCATTACAGAAAAATTTTACTCTAAACCTTAGAATGCTGTGTGGATTATTGGCAGTATTTCTGTAGCTGCTTCAGTTGTTCTCACACAGGCAGCTGATGTCTCTTAAGATTAACTACAGCATTGGAAGCACCTGCATAAGGCTGTGGGATCATTTGGGAGCTGTGGGAGGCTTGCACCCTTTCAGAGCCACAATGGAAGACCAGGCAGAATATTTCAAAGTAGAACTGGATAGTGCTGTGAGCTACTGAATTGAGCCCTTTGTGTCTTTACTTTTTATCTCTGCTTAACACCTGTTGAATGAGGAGGTGATGAGCAATGAGAATAACTAAATCAAAACAAAAAGTATGGGTTTTAAGCCATTTGGTAACTTGAAAAAAAAAAAAAGCAAGCCTGTATAACTCTGGGGAAGCCAACACCTACTTGGTCTGAGTGATGGTAGTCTCATTATTTTGCACCAGACAAAGACTGGAATCAGTCACCCATTTCCATTGTAGGAAATACCTTCCCTGTACATACTTCCAATGGTTTTTTCCTCATGCTGTTTTTATAGAGCACTGTCCAAGCATCCATATTATTAGCTAATCTTTGTGGCAGAGGGTTTTCTTACTTTGGCTATTTAAAACTATTTGAGTCTAAATCTCACTAAAGCAAAACCGTTTTTCATTGTCTTTGTGCTCTGAGACTCATCAAAGTTTGGTGGCAAATGTTTTTAATGGAGTTTATGCTATGCCAGGCCCTCTACGTTACTATTACAATGTACCTTATTAGAACGATTCATTTACTTTTTCTGACAGTCATTTACATTACCTGCCACAACCTGTTTCAAAAGCAAAGCACATTTTCTTCATCTGGGGTGGGTCTTATTTCGGGCATCTTGTGCAGCACAGAAGAGAGTTCTTTTCAGTAGCAAAACTGAAGCAAAAATACTGTCTTGTTCTTGTATTACTGCTTTTGGTTTGCTGGAGGAGTCCCTTAAACTTTAACATTTCCTGGCTTGTAGATGTGTAGAAGCTGCAGAACTTCCATGAAAGATGAATCACCCATAGTTAAACTAGAAATAGGCACAGGAGAGTGAATTCTTGGTACTTTTCACTTGAGAAGTTGACTACATTTGGGTTTTGTGGAATAAAGTCAACAGAAGTTTGTTGCCTTACTGTATGATATTTGTATCCTAAAGTACTAATTCCAAGAATTTTGTACCAGCCCCATGCTGTCAGCTTTAAAGCTTCCTTGCAAACCTGAGTAGCTGCTGCTTCTGCTGCTTCACGTTGCTCTGAAACCAGCTGCTGTTGGACACCCATGGTCTCACCTTTCAGAAACCACTGCTTGAGGAGGGATTTTGAATGCCTGGAAATAAGGATTTTTTTTGTTTGAGTGATTAAAAATTATGCCTCTATTTCTTGAAAATTAGTAATAAGAAGGTTTGGGGTTTTTCTTCCTTCTTGGTGAATAAACAGCAATAAATTACTTTAGTGTTTTTGTCAAGGTAGAGGGACATACCCCAAAGTGCTGAATATGCAAATGGACATTTTGATCGCATGGAATGCTAACTTTATATTCAGGAAAGATTATTAATTGTTTTAAGGTGTGCTTATCTTATTTTACTGCTAGTTATTACAATCTAACTTAAATTTATGCTTTTATTACTATCAGATGATACTGACACATAACAAGATCCAGAGAAGTTTTCTATCAAGCTTCCTACTATCGTCTTTGCTTGAATGCTAACTTTCTTGTGCAATTTTTTTTTTTTGAGTTGACTTACCTGAAGTTTTGGGTTTGTTTTTTCTTAAAACAAGGGTAGCCTTTTCCCAGCCTCCAGTGTGGCTGAGAAGTGCCATCAGGTTGGTTTTTTTAGTCTATGTATGACTAGATTGATTTGGGCAGATCTGCAAAAACTAAAACTCCAAACTTCATATCAGCTGCTTGTTAAGGATGGAGCATTGCATCTCTTCACACTATCATGTTTTGTTCTACAGAGATACTAATGACCAAGATTTTTCCTGAGCCTTTATTAAGTCAAGCAAGGAATAATTATTTGGAGTTGGAAACTTGAAGGAGAACGAATTTTGAAATGCATACTGTACTTTTTGGCATAGCATTTGTGGAAAAAAGGGTGGTTTTTTTTCTTTTCTCAGGATTCTTTATGGTTACATCAGAAGTTTAGGTGAGTTTGTCTTTAGGTGTCTGCTTTTGTGGTAGAAAATGCTTGCACATTACCACTTGCATATGCAGTGCTAACAATCATTTATCTGTACAGTACATATCATCCAAATGACTCCTGAAGTGAGTACTAAATTTGAAATGAAAACTTCTTGGAACCTGGGCTCAAATAAGATGTGCGTTGCTGTTTCAGGAGGACCATGACATCATGGAGGCTGATCTGGACAAAGATGAGGTTTTGCAGCCTCAACTGGGAGAGCTTGCAGGAGAGAAGCTGCTAACAACTGAGTACTTGGGAGTGAGTACCACTCATTAGGATCTTGAAATAAACTAATTTGCTGGATTAAGTGTTTAATTTCAGTACTTACATCACTTTCTGAAATCTTTTCTTCAATTCATTGCTTGAAGAGCCGGGTTCTACCGGCATAGCAGTCCAACACAGTCTGGTTTATGCTGTTCAGAAGAAGTAGAATAAGTTTGCAAAAGGTAGCTACCCTTTCACAGGAGGTGGTCAGGCTGTGGCTTAATAATAAGCTAAAGGCAGCCTTAGGGTTCTGGTGCTACATCAGTGACTGTGGGCACACAAAGCAAATTGCTGAGCAAGTTAATACTGGAACACTCTGCTGGTCTGAAATTATTTTGAAAAAAAAGTTGAAAAGTTAACTGCTCCTGCAGGCATTACACCAGATCAAGTATTGTATGTCTTACCTCAAACAGCAAAAAGCCATTAGGTAAAAAAGCGTAAAGTTTGCATGAATGCCATTTAGTGTGCTGTGACTAATTTGAGATAAATGCAACTGTATGCCTTCTGGATCCCTGAGTCCATCCATCTACAAATACTGATGATGGAAATGTGACCTGAGGTAAGATTTCATGGAACAACCTACAGTGATTCCAGGCAATTTTATCTAGTGACATCAGAATGAACTTAGCTTCTGATGCAATGTTTCTATAGAATTTTCTGTATGGCTCCAGTAACCTGTCTTTCCACTGCATTCTCTGCCCTGCCCCACCCCCCCATTTCTTTATTTCCTGTGTATCAGATAATGACTCATACTCCAAAACCCAAGAAGAAGCTGTTTCCTGGTGTCCATCAGAGTATAGATGAGCCTCTCCAGAGACCTGTGACGCCAGGTTATCACAGAACTGCGTACCTAATGTAAGTCCAAACAAATGAGACCAAGTTGGATTTTTTTTAAGCTCCTTTAAAATACAAAACAACAAAAAAAAACCCAACAATGCCTGATAAATAAACCTACACTACCTATAAGTGCATTGCCATTGTTGTTCCTTAAAGATAATTTCCAAAAAAGAAAGGAGAGGAATATTGTAGGCAGTGAAAAGGTCACGTCATGTACTTGGAATAGTTGAGTAAATGTTTACTGATCAGTTTGATTTAAATTTGCATTATGTCCTGCCTGTTCATAGTTCTTTCATCTCATAATATATTCTACTGATAAGTTGCATGGAGTGTCTAAAATGCCTGGGATCTTCCACTTCATAAGCAAGAAAGTATCTTGCTCTGGGGAGATTTGCTAGCCACCTATAAGAGGACAGATTAAAAAGAAAATGGGAACGACAGAAATCTTGTTATCTCTGATATCCTGCTTTGGAAGAAATAAATTTTCCAGGGGGCGGGTCTGCAATACCTTGCTTTTGGCATGATTGAGGTCAGAGGTAGAAGGCTGCATTGTAAATGGAATAAAGAAATCTTACAGTATAGAGCTCCTTGAATATGCCCTGCCTTCTGTTAAACCAAGTATATCTTAATCTTTTCATTTCTGACCTGAGACTTCTCCTTTTCACTGTCCTGACTGAGGAAGTAAAATACCAGTGAGATCTCAAATGATTTTTTACTTTCAGTTGCATACAGTTTTGGATTTGATCAAATCCAGGTATCTATGATACAGGTAGAAGTTTTTCATGAGGATTTCATGTTTTCATGTCTGCAGATACTTAAGCTGAGAGACTACAAGTCACTCTAACAAGGTGTAGATAAGTACTGGTATAGCTGAGCACATTAAAATGAATGGGTAACCTGAAAAACAGCAGTGTAATGAAGTTAGAATGTAGAGGTTCTTAGAGAAACATAATCGGTCCTGATGGCTTTTATGCTGTTTTGATTTTAGTACAAATTAATTTCCTAAAATGAGGAAATATTCTCTTAGGAAGCCTTGCAAGAGGAAGACAATAAAAGGGACCAAACCTTAGCTGCCTTAATTTGAAAGCAATGTCTGAACTGGATGTATTTCATATTTAAAATAACTTAGGTGGCTTGTGTTTGTATCAGATGAAATGACATGAAAAATGTCAGACTTTTTAGCCTCGCATGCAGCTTATCTACCCAGGGACAATCCAGGACAGTTGATCTGAATTATCTGAAGTTTTGGATTCAGCAGAGTAGTTAAACTACATTAAAAATCTGTGTAAACACTTGCATTCAGAATTGAAGTGAATATAATTTGTTTGAAGTTCTTCATGTGAGACTCAATGTAACATATTCCATTTTAAAAGCATTGTGAAGAAGGAAGCTGTTGATGTTGATAACTACAACGTATCTCTCTGAGTTGTTGGTTCATACCTCCAAAAGTGGTGGTGGTGGTGATTTCTAGTGCTGAATAGAAGTATTCACACAGAAAATTAATGCAGAATAGCCACTGCACATGCAGCAGCTATTCCATGCTAATTTTTCTGTGACTTCCCAGTGCAGACAAGGCTCTAGTGACTTCAGAAGAATTGTCATGTGTATGGACAAGCTCCTGCTGTATGGCTGAGGGAGCCAGGAAATACTGGAAAGCTGCACTTTTTTTTTTTTCCTTTCTTTTTTTTTTTCCATCCTCTGTAAAGACTCACTGGCTGAGATCCCTCAAGGGGGACTGAACTACTTAATATTCTGCTAACTGTTTCCGTAGAAACTGATTTAGCTGTGAAATCATTAACTGCCTCCTTGGACTGCATCCTGTCTAACTAGAAATATAGTCTAGTTACCTTAACCTGATACTGGGCAGGGAAACTTTCTGTGTCTGCCAACTTCTTTTCACACGCTTTTCACACCCCTCTTGCTTCTGCTGTGTTTTATTGTGTATTACTAAGCAATCTTGTCCCTGTTCTGTCGTTCAGCTACTTCAGTTTCTCATTGATCTACCTCATTTGGGAAATCAACAGTTCTACTTCTTATCTACTTTAACTCTGTATTGGATATTACTCTGTAAAGTGAAATCCTTTTAATATTCAGGAGCAAATCTTAAATCCTTGAAAAAGCTAAGTATTGAAGAGCTCTCAGGCCCCCTGCCACAGCATTTTTCTTTAAGTGTCCTGCTGGTATTTTGGGTCTTCAGACTGCAAGGAGTTTCCTTTTGTCAGCTCTTTTATTGCAGTAAGAAAAAATGTTAATTGCAAATACATCTAACATCAGCTGGTTTGGGGGAGCTACAATCATGCAGTTAAATTATGTCCTTAGCTCTAGTTTGCAATATGAAATACAAAATAATTTCAATATCTTCTATGCCATTGCAGGCAATTAAAAGAAATTAGAATTTACTCTTGTGCAACTTTTTATACTGCAAGCATTCATCACCCTGCGTTCTCCTTTCTCCTCCAGGTCAGAAAACGATACCAGTTCTTGTCCTGATAGGGATGAGAAGCTGCAGTCTCTGCTGAGTGGTCATCCTCCCATCTGTGGTGGGAGCAGGTCCAGCATTTCTGATCTCTGCATTTCCCCTTCATGTAAGGATATTCTTTGAATGCTGCTGTTAACTGTTGCTGTCTTCCTTGACTGGGGCAGGTGTTTGGGGCCTAGCTTGTGTGTTGTAGATTTTTTTAAAATACAGCCTTGGAACTGGCCCTCCATTCGTAGACCCTGAGGCAGTCTGCAAGACCTTGGGGCACACAGTTGGATTTTGGATTGTGCTGAATGAAGAAGGTAATATGTGGTCAGCAGAGACCAATGGTCTCACTTGCCTCACTCCATTTTGCTTCCTGTGGAAGGGCTGACGATCATACCCAGGGCTTCCAACGTGCAAAGTATACTGTATTTCACTGTGCGCTGTCCTCTGCCTAGGGAAAGAGCTGCAGCCCAGAGACCCTGCACTTCCCAACTGGCAAAGCCCCTTGCTTGATCAAATATACCCTTGTTTGGATCTAAATGAATCACTGTCTGCTGGCACCTGCAGGCTCTGTTGGCTAGACCTCTGTATTAAAGTTGAAGGCAGCTGCAGTTATCTGCTTAGATTTGCAACTATTCAAACTATAAAAGGTTGTGAAGGATGGGAAGCCCTATGCTGTGTAGCTACATTGTGGGTGATGCTGCTAAAGAGGCTGTCCTTGCAACTTAAACTGAAATTAATGCAAACTCAGCTGGACCTGAGAGCTCAGAAACATGCGATGGAATTAAAAAAGTTACAGGCTTCTGAAATACTTTGTTCCTGAATTTCTGATATCCACAGGATCATGGAACTTTGGATGTAGGAGTTTCAGCCTTCTTGCAGGGATTCATTAACATTTTCAATTAGGGATTTAAAGCAAAATGTTCTACAGTCTTAGATAAAGGATCTTGCAGCATATCCGGTACAGAATTATTAATAAGTTCAGACAAAGCATGCCTTTATTTTGCTGAAAAATATGCTTTGAAGCAGTAAAGGAATAGCATACTTTTTACTCTCTCTTCTATTTTTTTAAATTTCCTAGAGGAAATGAAAAGGATTCTGAGAAAAGTAACCAAGGTTTTTCAGACAGGAATTTGCTTGCATAATACCTAGAGCTGATAAATATAACATGCTGAATGAAAGCCGTATGATAGAAGCAGATGAAGCTCCTGTTCAAGATGGGCACTTGGGTCCTCGCCGTTGTGTAGGAATGCGAGCTGCTGTCCTTAAGCCTCCCTTTGCACAGTAGCACCCTGAGTATAGCTGAGCCCGTTCTGCGGGGAGGTTAGCTGGCCAGGGGCAGCAACTTGGAACAGCAGAGGTTGTAAACTAATCAAAAGCATACTGACTTGACAGTTTTCCTATATAGAGGGGAAAAAAAAAAGTTTTACATACTCATGCTTCATAAAGGAAATTAAGCCAAGCAGGTATCAAAGGTGTTCCTATTTGCTCTTTTAAAATATAATTGGATGCAATTTCTAAGGCATTATGCAGCCACCAGGAGCCCAGCATGCCTTCTGAACCACATTTTGATAATATCTTGCCAGTGAAATGCATTCATTCACCTCTTGCTTTTTCTGTGCTGCTGCTGCTGTCTGACAGTTTGCTTGTAGAGATTTGCGGGGAGATTTAAACCAGGAGCCTAAATAAGTCAGGATAGTAAATTTTGTTCATTTTTGATGGCAAATATTGATTTAAAGCTTTCATGCTGAAGAACTTCCTGCCAACTTTAATGTTTCATATTGTCAAAACTTCATAGCCCCTGTCTAAAATAGTTAGCTGTTTTCAGCCAAAATTATATGCAGGCAGATACTAATAAGACTACTAGATTATATTCTTTTCTTGTAGAAAAATCTTGGATGTCAGAATATACAGTATATTGCAGGTTTATATGCATTATACATGTAAAAAGACAAATAATATTTGTGTGTGGCAGGGACAATTCTTCCTAGCACTAATCTAGGCTATAAAACAACACTGAGGTACTTGAAGGATTGCCAGAGATTTGTTTCAGGTTTTTGCAAAGCTAGTGAAATACATGCTTGTCTTTCTTACCTTTGGGGATTTAGAAATGAGGAGTGGAAGAAGAGAAAAGAGACTGCACTGCTGGATCCCCTGCTTGTTCATGTCAGTGGCAGGACTTTCATTCTGTACAATGATAACTGGACTGGGGCTTTGGACATCCTCTGTTTTCCAAAAGGCAGTGGGTTTTGTAATTTTTAAATTGGAAAGGCTTTAATTGAGACAATGGAAAATAAGCCATTTCTCTTACAGTGCCTTCTAAGATACGGCAGGGAACAGTACATAACAGAAAGGTGTAAAAGTAATTGTACTGCTTCTCGAGACTCTCATCAGACCCTGCCAAACATCTTTGCTGTGAAATAAATATGCAGTTTATTGAGTTCTGATCTTGGTCTGACGGTCATTATGCAGTACCAGGAACCTGCTCACTTCAGAATATGTGTTTTCCAGCATCACATGAATACTTTGGGATTCAGAGTTTCATGCAGTCAAGTCATGAAATGAATAGTAAGAGACCAAGAGTGAAAAAAAGGGTTGGAGTAAAAGCTTCTTGTGAACAGTTAGCATCATCAAGGTCATATCTCAAGGAAGCTAAGTTTAGCCTCAAGAAACCTTGATCCTCTTTTTGTTTTCTAAAAATGAGAGCCACTCTTAATGTCCTCCATGCCTAGACATATTTGTCTGTTCTTGAGTCAGTTTGATTTTGTCTGGGTCCATCCACCCTTTTTATCACTTTGGTAGAGAATCAATGATTCTGGCTCTTTTTTCTTTTTTGCCTCCTGTGAGCAGAAAACTTGAAGACTAAAGATGAACCCTGGCCATCTTACTGTACTTGCTATGCTGAATGTCAAACAGGACATGCACTGGGCAGCCAAATGCTTATCTAAAAGAGACCTGATCTGCATCCATATCAGCATGTGAGAGCAAATCAGGATGGCAACCTGACCTGAGCATGGGAGGAATGGAGCTACGGATTTTCCCTAAACTCTTACTGAACACGCACATCTTGGTAGCCTTGTATGTCTCAGCAAAGTGACTGTCCGTCCTTTCTCCATCAGTGCGAGGCAGAAAGTGAGGTATATTGAGGAAATGTAATATATCTGAAACCTGACAGAAGTGTAAAACACTGGGATTTGTCTGCAGTGGCTGCCTGTTACTATGGATATGTACAGACAACTGCAAGTGGTTGTATTCCTGGGGCTTTAATGAGATATTGGTCATTAGCTGATATATGCTAACTGATGGTCTGCATGCTCCTAGCCCGCTGCGAATGGAGAGTGTAGCTGCTTTGAAAATGATCCAAGCGCGGAGACAACTCCTCACTGAACCCTGTTTCTTTTTTAAATAGCAGTTGAAATGAAGTCATCTAAAGCATTCTCATCAGGCCATAGAATGGACCGAAGCATCCCAGCTGATGACAGTATCTTGTCTTCCCGATCTACTGACTTCACCCAGGACAAAGTAAATGGGCAATCACATAGGTATGATTTATCCAGAGGAGTATCTAAAAGTGCAAGAGGAGTCTGAGGAGACTTACCAGCTAATTCCACGCTGCTGTAAAGACAATCTATGAAGTCATTTGATGTATGATGTAGTCTGGTCTGAGACAGCTGTGGTGGTACTTGCCAAACAAAATACCCTTAGCTGTGCCAGGGGCAGCTGTTCAATTTCTAAGCATCTGGTCCAGAATGGGAGAAATTTCAAGAAAGACATTATTAATGAAATTCACATTGTACGCACAATGCAGTCTTCAGCAAATAAAACTTCCTGATTGCTTCCTTAGATGACTCGACTCTAACCCATGAAATACCATTTATTAGTAAAGAAATAGGTAGGAGTGTGGAACAGGGCAGGAATTAACTTGCAGAAGGAAGAAAAATTAAGCGTTTAAGTGGATTCAGAGTGTTTAAACATGCTGAGTTGCTAGCACTGCTGACCAGAGTCCCTGATTTATCCACTAGATGGGTATAGCAGGGGAGGCAATATTATGAGTTCTCCCAGCAGTGGGTTTCAACTCTTCCTTGAAACAATTTCTATCAAAAGAAGTTGAAAGATCTTGCTCTCCTTTTCCTGTTCATACCTTGAGCCCTCTGTGAAGCCTTTGTCATATGTAGGACTGTGATGTTATATCTTGGATGAGAACTAGGAATTCATTAGCAATAGGGACCAAGGTTTACCGAGTTTTTCAGGGCCTGCATGTGTCCTTCAGACATTAACAGCTTTTTCCTATAGCTAATTTGATTGGGCCAAGTTTTAAACAGTGAGTGTAGAGAAATTTTAAAAGCAAGTACATTCCAGAAGTAGAACACAGAATGGGTGGAGATGTGTTACTAACCCTTTATGGATCTGATTTTTCTGAAGTGCTTAGTTATTCATGTCAGTTAAAGCTGTAGCTCTGAAAACTGGACACTCTGCTTAGAGCTTTGCTTCCTTGTGGCCTACAGATGCCTGCATGTGGTTTTGGAGGTTTTTTTGGGGGGTTGGTATGGTTTTGTGGGTTTTGGTGTGGTTTTTGTTCCCAGTTGTGTTGTTTCCACAGTGAGATCTAAGGAATTATGTACTGTCAACAAGTTATCACTGGTCAGTAGCTGAAGTGCTTAGTAGTCATACCCCTATCCCAGCATTACTGGTTTTATTTCTGTTGTCTGTCCAAACAGTAGCTAAGCACATAGTACAAATATAAATAGACCATGAGAATTTTATGGCCAAATTGCTTGCTTTGTGATGGAGGTAGAGATTATTTTTCAGGCTTTGGCTTGCAAGAAACAAGCCAAATTGGCAGCATCTTGCCCCCCACCTTGGTGAGAGGCTTTGCTTCTCTACAGTCATAATCTATTATTGAAAAGACATGTCCCCAGTAATCTTTAATTTTTCTTTATAAATGTATGTCTAAATCTCAGTAATATATGGATCTCTAACTGAGATCTCTAACTGAAGGCACAGGTGCAGTATCCTGCAGAAGATGATAAAGCTTTTCATTGCGTGCTTCCTTGGCATGGGTACAGTAATTTGTATTTACAAGTGCAGCCTCGAGTTATGGATATGGGAATGTAGCCTTACACAGTCCAAGCGAGCACAGGGTTTCCTGTGTCAAGGGTCTTTTGTTAATATATTGGTGTTGCAATAGCTAGACCTGCCTTTTCATTCTTTCATTCTTAAAAGCATACTTTAATTTGTTTGCAAAACAAACATAGTGAATAAATTGCTGCTTTGGTCATAGTTTTGACCACTGTAAGAGACGTCTCCTTCCTACTAGGCAAACACCGAGACCTTCCTAGAAGAGGTATTTATGAGAAAAGGAGGGCTGAGTTGCGGTGATGAAGCAGTCACTGCTATTTCCTCTCTTCCTTAGCAGTATAAATTGGGAATTTAACTGCACAGAGATCAGTGAAATTATGCTAAATCCATCTGAGAGAAAAACGAGGCCCTAGCAGCGCCATGTCTGTTGCAGTTGTATTTCCACAGGAACAAATGATTGTTCTAGCCGATGTGTGTCAGACTGGCAGCTGCCCCTGCATCGCTATTCCCTGCTGCATTTTGATCATGTAAGAATATAGATCTGTTGTGCTTTTTAGCTAATCAAGGATAAATTTGTGATAGACTTGACTTTACAATTATGGCTGGCTGAAAAAGCCCTTTTTTTATTGTGACTATATCCAGTACCATCATAATAAACAGCTTAAACTCTGCAGGGCCTTCTTAGGTCTCTATTGGTCTTGCTTTTCTGATAATCTGGTAAAAATGGTCAAAAGTCCAAGTATATTTCTCTTGGAGGAAATGGTTTAACTCATCTTTGTGTGGTCAAGTCCTGTCATGTCTCCTGGTTGATTATTCTGATCCCAGTGTGAGTCTGTTGTGCACTGTTTTTATAAACAATTACTTCTGTTTTTCCAAGTAAACTTCCTTCTCAATGCAAATGTAGGTTTCTCTGTGAGTTTGTTGTGGGTTTGTGTTTTTGTTTGGTTGTTGGGTTTTTTTGGTTTCCTTGGGGTTTTTTTGTTGTTGGAGCACTTGCTCTCAAATTTCCACGCCTTGTTGTAAATGACTCCTTTACCAAATATTACGGAACATTTTCCCACAGTACCTTTTGCTGCTTCTTTCTTCATCTCATCAAATTCTAAAGGATGCCAAATAGCAGGTTTCTGTGTTATTCTGAGGATTAATTCTTTTCCTGTTGATGTCGGCCTATTTATTGATGTAGTAAAAGATGAGGTAGTTCTGTGACACCTGGGCACACAGAGACTGAGATCTGCTCTGCATCCTGTCAGAAAAACAGCAGGGTTTTTTTCAACTTCACAGTGTTTGCTCCCATTTGCTTATTTCATATAACATTGCTACCAGCTTATTTCATATAACCCTTTCCTGAAGAGTTTGCAAAGATGTGAGCCATCCTGCATGTATCTCTGGTAAATTATAGTGACTCTGGTTGCATTACTTCACTTCATCTCCAAAGTGCCTATAGTCTTATCTGCCATGGCTACTGCACTGAAACTCTGTGAAGGTTGTTGATGGCTATAAAAATGCTTTTTAGTGTATGGGAATACAGATCCAGGATTTCATTATCTATTGCTGAATAAGGAAAAAAAAAGCTCATTTATGGCTCAAAAGCTGCTGTGAGGCTGTTGGATCTTCCTTTTTTATCTACGTTAGCATATCATAGTACACGCAAGATTACCGTGAAGAGCACTAGTGAATTGAAAACCCAGCTCTTGAACCAAAGTGAATAAAATGACAAAAAAGCAATAACAATGAGACTGTTTTATGGAGAGAGATATTTAAATATGTCTGTGGTCCACGGCTTGGGGTTTTATCTAGCCAATCTTACTTTTCTGGTTTTGTTTTGCTAATATATTTCTGCTGCCATCTGCCACCTCCTCCTTTGAAATGAGACACGTGTAATATTTGTAATACTCAGAGATAGGTAGAAGGCTGCAGAGATGGCTCTTGGCAGACCAGTTAGCATGTCTCTGTCCTTAACAGTTAGCGTATACTTATGCAAAATACAGACAATTAATGCTATTTAAAATACAAAAGAAACACTTGCTCAATTCTCCCTGCAAGGTGAAGCAGGGGTATAGAAGGGCTAATCAGCACTGACTCAGCAGCATTCCCGGGGCAGGATTAAATGTCTTGAAAATCCTCCTAATCACCCTTCCTGATGGTCACAAAGGGTTCTTTTGATGGAGCTAATAACACAGGGACTTTCCATTTTAATCGCCTGTCTTTAGATGGCACCTTTTCCAATCTCCTGCCTTTGGCTCTGGTTTTATTTCCTTTTTGAATATGATGAACTTTTTCATTTAGTTATTATTAAAGGTTAACCTTTTCTCCTTTTCAGAAAAAATTGACTCACTGGAGCAAACGTGCCTATAGATTTAGAATTATTTTAGAGACTTGCTATTTCCTGGTAGTCTCCATTTTTGTACCTAGGAATGAATACATTGATGCTGGGGGCAGGGAAGGACGGTGTATCCTTACAGTCATGCGCGAAATTTTAGAGAATGGTATTCTTGCAGCACATGCAGACTGTGAAATAGCAGCAGCTGTTCTACGTTCTCAGTGTGAACAAGGAACCGGTGTACTTAGGGAATTTATGTCATAGATGCCATCACAGCTTTTTGCTCTTTTGACAAAGTCTTCCGGGAATTCCACAAATCTTATCGCAGCTGGGAGCCAGGGAGGCTGCCTGTGTCTGCTAAGACTGTGACCTATACCTAGGAGAAATAATAGTGCCTGTGCCCTACAAGTATGTATTCCCGTGCCATAGCATTTCTATGTGGTTTTTGCACCTCAGATTGAGTCTGTGTGTGTGATAAATACAAAGGAAAACAAGCTAAAGATCTATTACTTGTTTGCAGGGGACTTAACTGAACCTGTTCAATCCTGTTGTCCAAAGAACCAGGTTTGAGTAGGATAGACAGGTCGATAGAGGCAGGTTTAGAGGCTATGTGGTGAGTACATGCCCCAGGGCAGTAACTGTGGTGCCATGTTCCTTTCCATTTGCACTGTCCCTGAATTTTGAGCAGTCTTGTCATGCTGTCACAGCATGTACTGCAGGTTTCACTTGGTTGCAGACTTACTATGCATACATATTTCTCCATGCATTGCTAACCTCATCTCTCCAGTATTCTCAGCTCCCAGAACCAAGATTCCCTCCAAGTCAGGTTGCCAGCCCTAGAAAGGGAAAGATCCCAGCCATTGCCCCCCAGTTCTCTCAGTCTGGACCCCAACAAACAAGCCGTCCCAGCTCCTCAGGATCATCCACAAGGAGCAGACAGAGTAAGTGGAAAAAGTCATCATTTTGTTTGTCAGTCCTTGGGGTGGGAAAGGAGGGAGCACTGTAGTAGCTCTCAAGGAATGAAGTCGTATGCTGCAAATGTGCCAGGAGTATGTGACATGGTACTTGTCACCTGCAGGATGTAGAACCACGTAATTGTATCCTGATGAATACTGCTCCTATTTCCAGGCTGTCATGTGAGCAGTTCAGAGACGTGGGTTTTCCTGTCTCTGAGTGGAGAAAAGTGGCCCAAATTCTCAGAAGTTTGGGGGGAAGCTTCTAGTCTCAGATTAGACTTTCTCTGGATGTCATTAGACTTTTTCCTTTTCTGTAGACACTTGTTCACTCCACTGTGTAACTTGTTTAAAGTTCTTGAATTTGGATCCCTGGGTGTGTCTATACAACTGAATGTAGACCAGATGTCAGGCAGTTGAAGATGGGCTCAGGGCAGCCTGGTAAGCAGACAGCCAAACCTGGTGTGCGGCTTGTGGCAGTCGTCATTCTGCTGGAGACTTGTACTTAAGAACCATGTGGATGTGTTGTTGCCTGGAGAGGTTTAAGCAGTACTAGTTTGCAGCAGGCTCAGAAGAGAGGAGGGCTGTGACTTGAGGTTAGAGGGAAAGGATGGAATCTTGCTTTAAGCCAGCCAACACAAGCCCAGTAAAGTAGAAATATTGATCTCGGATGCTCACACAACAGTAAACACACGTATGGTGTGTAAGGTGTGGGGGGATTTTGGGGGAGAGGAGGAAGAAAGATGCATTCTTCATTAACGAGTAAGCTTTTTCTCTGGAGTGTGGATAGGACTACCTGGATTCAAATACACCTCTGGGTCCATCATATACTGTATACTCTATATCCATCATGCTGTACACTCTTATTCCAAACATATCGTAAGAGGTTTAGTCATGATTATATTTGATCACAATGAACATCAGCTCTATTCTTTAGCTGTGTATCGTTAACTCCTCATTAGAGGTAGGGAAAATGAAATGCAGAGAGTTGAAATAACCTAGTAAATCAGCAACAGAGCTGGAAAGAGCTTCCTAAGTCTTTCGTGTTGCTCACTCGCTGTCATTCCACACAGTTGCATGTGCAGGGAGATGGGGTGGTGTCATTCAGGGGGTACAGGTGAGGCAATGGAAGGGAATGTCCTTGGAGGTTAAGGAAGGTTTTGACCTAGAGAGTACTTGCTTGAACAGCCCTGTGCTTAGGTAATACTGCCAGCTCTTTCAGCTTTACTTTTGCTGCATATGCCGTGTGTTTTACCTCTGACATCAATGCTTTCTGTTTCCTGTGATAGAAGCACTATTCTGCCCTGACTAAATGTGGTGTTAACACCAGAGAGTCTGTCCCTGGTTCCTGTTTCGGTTCATTTACAAAAGCATTAGCCCACTGAAAAGGAAAAGCACTGCTGAAGAAGGGAAAAGCACAGTGTGTGTGTGTGTGTGCGCGCACAAAAACTGCTCTGCATTTTCCAGTTTCTCCAGGGCAGCTTTACGCTCCTGAGTGCGTGTGTCCTATGAAAGATGTGACATACATATGTTGCTTTCATAGGGCTCTGGAGTAAGTTCCTTTTCCAGTGGCCCAGTGTATAATGTATTTTATTTTGAAATTGCATTGAAGCAGAGAGTGATCAGAGTTCTACATCGCTTGGGTTTCTCTGTTGAGTCAGTATATGTCATTTTAAGTCCAGACTCTTGGACTCTTCTAACTTTTATTGGATAGGATTTGCCTTACAATATACCTTTTATCTTTGCTGTGTCTGTGTATCCTAAAGCTGAATGCATTGCAGGCATCACACCTTACTGTGTGTCCATTTACCTTTTCTCCTGAGTTTTCTGTTGGGGTTCCAGGTGATTGTTTTCTGTCTGTCCACATGTGCCATGAGACAGACTTGGTGTCAGCAATTGAATATTAAACTCTTATCTTCCTGCTAAAAATAACAAAGTCATCTTCCACTCACTTTGTGTATATGTATTCTGCATTCTTGTCTGCTGTCACAGAGCACCTGTTACTTATTGTCCATCTTGCAGGGCCTTTCACACCAGTTTTTATGTTTGGGAAAAGTGAGAGGAAGGTGATAAGGACCAGATTTTTAAAGGACTAAAAAGGGCTTTAAGCACCTATGTCCAAACCCGAGGTTCTCAAAGGTAATTAAATTCCCAGCCTTTATTTAAAGGTGCAGGGAGCCATGTGAAGCAGGTGAGCACCTAATGTTTCCTTAGTAAAAGCTCTGTGTTACTGTTCCTTTAATTTCCTAGCTGACTTTTCTGTAAGTCAAGAATGGTATCAGATGCATAGATACCAGCAATCAGTAGATTTCAGCAATTGCTACCTACCATTTGCCTGCTGCATAGGTATGTAGGTTTTTACATATCAAGAGACTGTTCCAGTGGAAGACTGTCTTTAGTTTGTGGATTTCTTGGTATTTCTGGAGAAATGCAAGTTTTTATAGCTGATGGGCATGATGAGGAAAAGATGAATTTCTGATTGTACTTAACTTGATGTGCTTACTTATTTTAGAGACATTTTTAGCTTTCTTTTAATATTTATTATAGGTGTATTTTCTGAAAATAAGTTGCTTTTACATAAACTTAGCTGAACTAGCTGGACTGCTCCTCTTGGAGCATGGAGTGTGTGGAATGCCTGAGGAATGCAGAGGAAGCACAGATACTTAGTGCAGCTACAGGCTGGGGGCCAGATTCCTGCCTGAGATGTAGCTCACTGCTGTTAGCTGAGCTCTAAAGCTGTACCTTAAAGCAAAACCAAGCTCCTCCAAATAAAACCAGCCATGCTGGGTTTTTCTGTGGATTCTACTGCCTAGCTGGTACAGGGATGACACTGGCAGCACAGCTAGAACATAGGGTGGACCTCCAAATCTAGAATTCTCCAACTGTACATATGTGCTCCATATGGACCTGGTTAAATGGTTTGATCTATCCTGTTCCTTACCACACATCTGTTCCAAGCATCTCTGCATGGGTATGCTCAAGCTGTTTGAAGTGTACCAAGTTCTGTCTATGGCACAGTGGAGCTAGAGTAGTACAAAATCTCTGCGAGAAGAATGAGGAATGACTTTTGTCAGGAATGCGATTGGGTCCTGGTGACTCCCTGCTCCTCCACAAGTTCTTTCAGTGTCCCCTGACAAGTGGTTACCATAAATACATTCTGCATTTTTAAGTTGCAACATCAGTGGTTAAGGTGCCTTTTTGTGTGTTCTTTGTGGTGTTTGTGTCACAGGTTGAACAAGTGTTGCCCTCAGGCAGCTCCTGTCTTGTAATAAATCCCACTTTCAGCTGACAGACCCTTTCTTGCTGTTTTTCTGCAGGCAGCCAGTCCTACAGGAAGTGAGAACAGTTCCTTTCCTCGAGAATCACCTGTCACACTGGTGAAGGACAGAGCCAGCTTCCTGTAATGAGCTTTACTGGCAACCTGCTGAGAAGAGTGTGAGGTTATTGACATTGCGTGGCATGCATCTTGCACAGTGATTCAGGGGTTATCTGATGGGATGTATCTGTTGTCGTCTCTAAAGCCAGCTAAGACAAGGGCCTTGTTATTACAATTCAAGGACTCAGCAGCAGCCCGGGACTGATACGGGAGATGGATATAGTCCCAATGTCTCCAATAGTTTACTCTAAAGTGACATTGCCACTTTGAGAAGAAACTCTTGCTCTCTGCCTTCTGTGTCAGAGTAAATGGCCTTTGGAGACAGTATATAGGGCTCAGTACAGGGGTCTGACCAAGCAACTGTCTTGTTTACATATTGCTTGCTAAACTAGCCTGTCACTTGCTTTTTTTAAAATTATGCCTTAGTAAATGAGTTGGGAGGTATCTGTGTTCAAAGGACCTGCACTAGGAGAGAAAATGTATGCCAGATGTGCAAAGCCTCCCCGCCTGGAGCAGTCATGCGTGGAGTGAGATTTGTGTTTGGCCACCAGAGACTGGAGAGAAGGTGTTTCATCAACTTCTGACTGACCTGTGGCAATTGAAAAACACTGTGCCAGTGCCCAAGGCAGCATCCATGCTTACCTCTGAGAATCTGATCAGCAGCTTTATCTGCAGCAATTACTCCTATTCCTTCTTCCTACATTTTTTTCTTAATTCTACTGTTTAACATTTGTGGAATGAATAATCAATTTTTTCCACTGGAATGAAGAACTTTGTTTCTTCATTAACAGAAGAAAGCATGTGAACAGATCAGAAGCAACTTTCTCTTTTTACATGTGGCTGTGGACAATCCTCTTCAGTCTTTGTTGCTTTTTTATGTTCTTCACTTCTGAGCAATGACTGGTTATGTCTTGATGGGATTTGTGCTTGTCTTCAGTGACTATGAAGTGCTGGCTAGGCAAGTGAGATCAGTAAGCCCTCCGCCAAATAAAGAAACAGCAATTAGTTCTGCCAGTGAATTATGAATCTAATGCTGTTTGTTGGTCTTTCTCTCAGAAGTAACAGTTACCAGGAAATGCTGAAGTCTTCACTGGGCTTTTCAGTAACATCCCCTCATGTGACTCAGTCAACAAGAGCAACAGCTTTTCTAGAAATGCAGTTTACTTTGGAACTTGGCTGCTGCTGAGGCAGAAACACACAAAAAGCATGAATTGTATTTTTCATAGGCAGATTTCAAAAGCAAATGCTTTAACAGGTACAAAAAGGGAGAAGGTAAGCCTTTTGTTTTGGAGTTTCACCTTGAGAAACAAACAAGTGGAACACAGCCTGAAACATAAAGCAACTCCAATAGCGACAGTATCTTCCCCTAGAATAAAGAGTTGTAAAGCCACCGATTGTTTCCATAGGACCAGAAGAAAGCTTTATGCTTCTCCCAAGACCTTAAATTGTGCCTTTTGGTATGTGGTGGCAACTGAAGGGCCAAGGCTATTTCCTCATGTGATGTAGTTCCCATGAGACCACCAAGATAAGTGACGCTGTGTCAGATATTTGCAGAAAGGGCTCCCACGCACAAGTTCAGGTAACCTCTTTGGATAATAGACTTAAAATTGGAATCAGGATGTTTTGTAGGAGAAAACATCTTCCAGTTTAAAATTTAGTCATATTCACATGGAAATTACAATTTACTGCTTGGTAACTTCAAGGTGTCCATAGGTCTAACAAAAGCAAGCAGAGTATGGGTGTTGCTTTAACTCCCAAACTACACAGGACATAAAGTGCTTATAGACACTTGATAGCCCCTGTCACATAGATCTCCATGCTAGACAAAGAAATCACAGAAAATATCTGATTTGTGCTTAGATTCATCCCCCTCCTCTCAGGCTGATAAACACAATTAATAGAAAAATGTCCTCTGGTTCACAAAAAGGCAGTAATGGAAAACCTCCATAAAAACTCACCTAGTGGTTTTCCAGGATAGGCAGTTTCTGTTTTTCCTCTGAAATGCTGTCTTTTTTTCCAGCATGTAATATCAATGGCCAAGTTGTTAACACTGAAGTGCTAAGCCCATCCATTTGCATACGAGTATAACACAGGATGCTCCAGCAGCTGAGTTTTATTTATTTCACAGCAGTGCTGAGTTTCATGTTGAAGCAGATCTGATTGAGATGCAGAGCAGCTTTTGAAAAGCATTCAGTGCAGACTGGGGGGGTGTGGGGGGATGTTGGGGGAACAACACAACAACCCCAAAACCACACTGGCTTTACCATTAGTTGAGGATGAAACTGTATCACTCCTTGCAAGTCAGCTGAAGGTGGTTGGTAGGTACCAATACAACTGCTCCAGCGGGTCAAGATCCGTGAAAAGCAAAATGCATCTTGCAGAACTGGACTGAAAAGAACAAGCTGAAGTTTATGTACTTGTGTGTTTTGTTTCTTACTTGGGCCTATTTCACTGCAGAACTCTCTATGTACATTTTCCATGTTCAACTCTTAGAAGTTTTGGAGTGTAAGTATAGAGTTTGAAAACTGAGACTATTTTTTGTATTAATGCTTGAGAAACTTCATTTTCCAAATACTTGAAAGAAACTGTGGATATGCTTAGAAATAAATTATCAACTGAGCAGTAATTTGGGGGGCCAGTGAAGTTATGTGTCTCCTTTTCTCTGTCTTGTTCACAAAAAGCCCCTCTGATGCCAGTCGGAAGGTTCTGAACTCATGAATAATGTTGATTCTGCCTTTGTTAATAGGACTCCACTATTCGGGGTTGAAAGGTTACTGGATAGAGGTCAGTAACACACACATAGCAAATTCTGCACCTCACTCTTAAAAGTTGTTAGGTATTTTTTGCTTATGCCATGTATAGGCTGCTGCTAGATGCAACACCACCCTGGTAAATTCATAGCGGGAGCAGTGGAACTTGTCTCCCTGAATGAGAGGGGTGTGGTTGTACTTGAAGTGGCTGTGATTTTGTTAACAATAAGCAAATAAGCAAGGGAAGTTTTTCTGGAACCAGAGTGCTATGTGGTGCTAGCATGCCTTTTGGATATAACTTCTCTATATTCAGTGTAATTTTATTTATGGACAGTGTTATACAGGACATAAACTGTCTATTTAAATTTGCATGGAAGGCTCATTCTGTGCAAGTGCTTTAAAATTATCTGTCAGTGACTAGGTAAAAAAGCCTCTGAAAGGGTTTTTTTTTCCCTTTCTCTTTATGATAGGTTTGTTTGGGGTTCATGAACTTTTAGGGTGTGCATTTGTTTACATTTCACTGTTTTATTATCGCCAAATTCTGTCCCCAAAAGTTTTGTCTCCATGTGGGTTGAAAACACAACTCCTTTCTCTTCAGCCTGGCCTGCCTCTGCAGAGGTAGCACTGTTTACTCAAAAGTGTTGCAAAGCAGGCATGAACCACTCACTGTTCGTGGCATGTCAGGCATGTGGGATGCCACTGGAGATATTGGTTTGGTGTCAGAAGTATTATTTGTCAGAGGATTTAATTGTGTATGGGAAGACAAGCAAGGAAGTTCTCTGCAGAAAAATTATTACCATGATGGGGAGGGACAGCGGTTTCTTGGTTTGGCTTTGAGTTGTTTCCGTTAAAAGAAGTTCCTTAGTCTTTATAAATTATGGTGGAGGTTACAGTGTAGAGATGATAAGTGCTGCATTGCATTCCTCTTTGAGTAGCAGTAGCAGAAAAGCAAACAGGCTGCCTTGCTCCAGGTGTTTAAGTACATCCAGGCTTACCTTTTAGCTTATGTCTTGAATTCATTGTTGAGCCAGAACTTCCTGGCAGTTTGGACCGTCCTCACACTGTCTTGCAGTCTGGCTTGGTATTGGAACAAGCCCTTTCCCCAGAGAGGAAATGTTGGAGAGCTGGGAGGTGTGCCTTGCTCAGGAAGTGTAATCCAACCAGGGAGCTTGTGAGCCCTGCAGGCCACCTTGGACACAGCCGGCTGTGCCGTGTGGCACGCTGAGCTCAAGGAGTTGTGTGGGCATGGCTAGCAAAGAGGTTATAGATGTAGCCTTGCAAACCTCCACTGGCCCCAATGGGAACTAATTCCCAAAATACCTCTGTGGCTAAGCCATGTGGGCTTCTCCAGGCCATGCTGCACTTTCCTAACCTCTGCTATTCCTATAAATTATAAAAGAAGTGGGACTCTTGAGAATTTATCAACAGGTGAGAAACAGCAAGACGTTTCAAGGCAAACAAAACAGACTGTAAGACCAGACTGTTCTGGCCAAGCTGTATGGGAATCTGCTGCTAACAGATTTTAAAAAGAAACCAACTTCTGCGTGCAGAACATGGAACATTGTCCTACTGCATATTTGGACTAGTAATTCTTCTAGCCTGGCATCTTGTCAGTGGTTGGGATCTGATGTTTCAAAGCAAGTTTATTCCCAACTCCAGGCTGCTTTCTACCCTGCAGTGGAAGGGCATTGTATTCAGTTACAGGATCACGATCCAAATTTCCGCTCTTTAAGGATCTGATGCTCTCCAAACAACAGGCTGAGTGGCACACCCCAGGACATCTAATAACTTTCTGGAACGTGTCCTCCTTTTATTACAAGTTCTCTCAGCAGTCCTTGGCATATGGTCCAAGTTTCCAAGAAACTAGGGCAATAATTTATTGCGGTGAAAGTGAAAACGCTTCACACAAATCCAGGTGACAGCTTTAAAGGTTTGGTTTGTTCTTGTCTTCTTCAAATATGAGAAGTGCTGTTCTGATTTTAAGCCCACAGGTTTGGGGAGTGTCCGGTATTTTGCTCACTCTGAGTGTGAGTGACCTAGCACTGTATTTAATTTAAAAATGGTTTCCAGTATGTCTTGCTGGTTTTAATTTTAAAAGTCTTTAAAGTACTACTTAATTTTATTTATTTTTCTTTTAATGATGCTGAGAGCTAATAAACAGGACAAATCAAGGTAAGTGGATGCCTGAAACAATAGCATTCATCCTGCAGACGTTTAAGGTACTGATATATAAGGCTGGCAGCTGTGAACGCAGAGGCCATCTGAAAATCAGACCACCTACTGAGGGATTTTAGGAGGTGAAGACGCATCCCTCTGCTGCTCTCAAGGAAAATTCTGGCCTTTGTCGATCCAGATTTTGTTACAGACACATAGTCCTCTTTCTCTGAAGAGTGAAAAAGTTGAGCTAACGTGAGGATGGGGTGTAAATGCTGGAAATAGCAGCTCTGTGCCAAATGATACAGTTCCTCATTTGGTCTGCCATGTGCCGGTCTGACCGCCCTAGCCCCTGTCTGGATCCGGTTGATTGTTGGCAGACGTTGAATGCTTCCTGAGAACAAATCACTTTATTGTTCATGTCTGCTCATGCACTGCCTTTTGGGAGCGTGGTTCATGTTGGTAGCGAGAAGCAGGACCATTAGCACCAAATGAATTCTTTGTCAAGCAGCATGTCTCACTGAAAGTTTTACCCTTTTCTCCAACTGCTTTCCCCCCCCCGGATCGAATCTGCAGTATCCTAATGGACTGGCTCCTGTTAAGCAGATGACTTCTTTATTTTTTGTTGTTAACTTGGCAGATTGTGGCCTGCCATGATTTTCCACAAAACTGGCTCCTTTCTTTTTCCTCCTCTTCCAAGTGAGCAGCTGGGAACTGAAATGAGACAGCTCTGGGGCTTGAGGAAAACAGTTCTGTTGCGATTAAGCCCCTTCCATCCTCAAGCCCCGTGGAAACTGGGCTGTTTGAAACAGCCAAAATTTCCATCCTAACTGTACCAAAAGCTCCATGCCAGGGAGCTCCTAGTCATGAGCCACCACCCCAGGGAGTGGTTCACAGGCAAAGTACAACAGCAGTTCCGAAGGGTCCCATCGCTCCAGCCATGCCCTGGCAATGCCGGCTACCGCAGCCATTGCTGCCCGGTTTCTGCCCAGATCTGGGGACTGGGACTGTCTGGAGCAGCTGTGCCAGTGTAGCCAAACGGCAACTGGGGGCCAGTAATAGACTGGGAGCCAGCACAACTGGTCCCATAGCTCGTAGTCAACCTCAGCGCTTATGTGACGTCAGGGCATGAGCAGCTTGGCCCATAACTAAGGCTTTTAGGTGCTGCCACAATACACAGTAGCAGCAAGAAGTATTTGGCTTGCTTCTCCCAAAACTTAAAAATTTGATCTGGTTGAGTTTTCAGTCATGGAACTGACCTGAAGTTTAGTGTCGTCTCCTCACTCAAATTCAGGACCTGACTCGTGCAGAACATAGTTCCCCATTTGTGCAGAATGGGAGAGAAATTATTTACTTTTGATTCATTTTCCACATAGATTAAGAACTTTGTGTTTCCTATACCATAGTTTAAAACATCAGTGTGCTTTGGGCAGGGGCAAGGAGAGAGCATCGTAAGGCTGTGTTTCCCTCTAACCCTTGTTATCCTCAGGAATCTGAAGATGCAGGTGGTGAGGATGCAGGTTTTCACAAAGCTGCACTGAGCATTGCAGGAAGGCGGGTCTAAGGGATTGTGAATGTCCACAAACCTTGTG
Organism: Gorsachius magnificus; assembly: GCA_034008185.1. Classification (NCBI taxonomy): domain Eukaryota; kingdom Metazoa; phylum Chordata; class Aves; order Pelecaniformes; family Ardeidae; genus Gorsachius; species Gorsachius magnificus. The sequence goes on from CM067087.1 coordinate 37,622,155, forward strand.
GGGGCTTCTGAGGTTCTCTGAAACCACCTTTACAGCAACTAAGGCAGAAGCCAGTGTCGGCAATTGTATGTCACTTCCCAAGAACCCAGAAATGGCAGCAATAAGAATGGATTTCATCTCGAGTGCCGGCAGGGTGTCTTGGCTCCTGGACCGTGTTCACGCGTGGGGCAGAGACCAAGGTTTTTTAACCAAAACCAACCCAGGTGATCTTACACGTTTCTGGTAACAATAACATATTTGTAACTGTGGAATCTGATCTGAAAAAATATATATCCTTGCTGTAAATCTCATTTTTTTCATTACTTGTTGCTGGTGATACGGAAGTATGTCCTTGTTTCAACCCAGTCCAACTTTCCCCGAGTGGCTGTGGGGAGGCAGCTGGTTTTCTACAAGCACTCTCCTGGCTAGCAGCAGGGGATGTCTTTGTGGAAAGCTGATTATTTTATGCAGGCGTCTGAAATGAGTTTCAGAAGGAACCTCAGCACATGCATAAAAATCTGGCCCTTTATCCTGCAGCAGTGGCCTCTCTGAATAGTGTCCATGTTCCTTCCCTCACCCTAACTTTGTGCTTTGTTTGGGGGGGGTTGCTTTATTTTTTCTTGCAATGGGAATTATTCCATAGGGCTGGATTGTGTTCATGCATTACAGAGGCAAAGGAGGCTTTGAAAGGTGCTCATCCCAGGCTGGAGCTCTCTGAAAATTGGCTGGTTGCTTGGTGCTTGTTGGCTGTAGCCCCGTTCCTTTCACCTGTACCACAGCCTCTTCCTGCAGCGCAGACCTGATCCCAAAGGAGAGCTTTTCCCTATCTCTGGTGTTATGCAGGAATCTCCTTCCTTTTGTGCTGTGGCTGATTAAAATCTGGTATTAGCTTTTACCTTCTGACTTCTGGCGCCAGTACTTTATGCAAAACCATTTCCTAACAAGAACAGGGCACGTCAGCCAATGCAAAACCATTTCCTAAGGAGAACAGGGCGCGTCAGCCACTGAAGTGTTACGTTGCAACCCTGAGACCTCTGTGCTTCATTAGATGCTTCTCAAACCATTCCTGGGCAACGGGCATGGGATAGTGGGTTGGTAGATGAGCTGGCAGCGTATTTTGCCTCTCACAACACCGTCTGTTGTGCTGGGCAAAGCAGCAGGTCACAGACTGCCTTATCTTCTGTGAAGCTGACTGGTCCTGCTGCCTAGCATGGTGACTGGCGTTGCCCACGTGTTTCTCTGAATGACCTTCCCCTGGGCTGTGAGTGTGGTTTGTACCGGGAATACCCTGTCCTTGCTAGAAAATCAGCTCCTGGGGAAATATGTCCTTGCTTAGGCGTGTTGCAGATGATGGAAGGGGTGTTGTCGCCATGATTTTAGGGGTGAGTTGTGGGTTAATCCAGCCCCGCACAGCCGCTCGCTCCCCCCCAGTGGGATAGGGAGAGAAGTGGAAGGGTAAAAGTGAGAAAACTTGTGGACTGAGATAAAGACAGTTTAATAGGTAAAGCAAAAGCTGTGTGCGCCAGCAAAGCAAAATAAGGAATTCATTCACTGCTTCCCAAGGGCAGGCAGGTGTTCAGCCATTTCCAGGAAAGCAGGAACATTTACTTCGTCATTCGTAATGGTTACTCGGGAAGACAGACACCATAACTCCTTCTTTCCCCCAGTTTTTATTGCTGAGCACATCACATGGTCTGGGATATCCCTTGGGTCAGTTGGGCTTGGCTGTCCCAGCTCTGTCCCCACCCTCGCTAGCAGCGCAGCTTGAGAAGCAGGGGCGGCCTTCACTCTGTGTAAGCAATAGCTAAAACATCCCTGCCTTATCAGCACTGTTCTGGTCCCCAGTCCAAAACATAGCACCATCCCAGCTACTACGGACAAAATTAACTGCGCCCCAGCCAAAACCAGGACAGGGTGCGAGTGTGTTTGTTTGCATGGGAACAGTGAGGCTGTGGCATGCTACAGGTAGAAGCACAGTACGGCTCGGGAGAGGCTCTTCTGAGCCCGGCTGCGCACCAGAGGAGCTGGATGGGTGGGGGGGGGGGGGCCCGGCCCCCTTCAGAGAGAGTAGGAATCAGGGTTTCCTTAACACTTGTGGGGGGATCTGAGAGGATGTGGCATGCAGCCCCAGGAGGAGCGAGGGCTGTTGGTAGTCTGCTCCATCTCCAGGGGGTTCCCACCAGGCACCTTTAAACTCCCAGTTGGATCAGGAGGGGAGAACACCCAAACACGCCACAGCACTGGGCACCGGGGATGGGGAGGTCTTCATGCTGCCAGCTGTGAGGGAGTTGGGAAAGGCTTTTCCCCCAGCATCTCTGCACTGCTGCAGAGCTGCATTCCCTTGTGCCCTGGGGCTGGACCAAAGAGAGCAAAACTGCACTGGGAGGTGATGCTCCCTTTTCACCACTTCAGCAAAGGTTCCTGCTGCTGCAGCAGCTCTTCCAAGCCAGGCTGTCACTGCCTGGCTGTGCCTGAGCTGTTGCAGGCTCCTTTTCAGCCCTAAGGAGCAGGATTATCAGTGTTTTAACCATGAAGAGCTTTTCTTCTGTGTATTGTCATGAATTGATGTGATGGAGCAGCAACTGCCCCTAACACGCTGCTGCTATGCCTGGCTTTTTGTGCAGACTTGTGCTCTGAAGCAAAAGGAAGGGGAAAGCAAAGGAGCTGAAAGCTCTGGTTTGCTAGTGTAGCACCAGGTAGGCAAGAAAGCTGTGTTTCAGCCTGGTTTATTACCCAGCGCTGTTTTTGTGCACAGATTCTCTTACAGCAGCTCAAATCTGGAGTTTGACAGGCACACCTTTAAGCTTGTATGCGCCAATTAGTTTCTGTTAGGCTCTTAACCATGGAGAAGGTCATATGATAGTCTTGGTCCAGTAAAGACTGAATAACTGAAATTGGGGTTGTTCCTGAAAACGTAAGGATCAGGAATGGAAACTTCACCACCACATCAGGAAGAAGTTGAGAAATACCTTTGTGGCTCCAGTGTACCGATGGTTGTCTCAAATACAAATGTAGCAGCTTAAACGTGTCTCCTTATTTTAACTCCTTCCAGCCTGAGAGCACTTTGCACCTGCCTCAGGGTAGATAGGCAGATTGCAGGAAATTGAGCAGGGGAGATGCGGGGCTGCCTCCGAGCCGCGCTGGAGGGTGGGCTGGTGGGACCGGGCAAGGTTCTGGGTAGGGGTGCTGCAAAAATGTAGAGAGCGAGTTTTAGAGCTAGTTCTGCTTTAATCCTTATTATTTAATCTGAGGTTCCTGTTTGGTTTTGGTAGGAGTGACTCTTGCGATCCCTTAGTGTCGTCACATGTTCTTGCAGCGGGGTAAGGTGGTTTGGGCATGGTGAAGGTGCAAGGGTTGCGCTGTGTGGGGAAGGTGCAGCTGGGGTAACCAGAGCTGCTGTGCTGGAAGATGTTGTGCTTAGGGGGCTGCAGCTGGAGGTTGCCTGGAAACTTAAAATGTTAATGTGCTGGTTTGGGCTGGGGTAGAGTTAATTTTCTTCACAGTAGCTGGTATGGGGCTATGGTTTGGATTTGTGCTGGGAACAGTGTGGATAACCCAGGGATGTTTGTTCCTGCTGAGCAGGGCTTATGCAGAGCCAAGGCCTTTTCTGCCTCTTACCCCACCCCACTAGCGAGGAGGCTGGGGGGGCCACAAGGAGCTGGGAGGGGACACAGCTGGGACAGCTGACCCCAGCTGACCAAAGGGGTATCCCACGCCATATGACGTCATGGTCAGCATGTAAAGTTGGGGGAGGAGGAAGGAAAGGGGGGATGACACACGTTTGGAGCGATGGCGTTTGTCTTCCCATGTAACCATTACGCGTGATGGAGCCCTGCTGTCCTGGGGATGGCTGAGCACCCACCTGCCGGTGGGAAGCAGTGAATGAATTCCTCGGTTTGCTTTGTTTGCACGCGCAGCTTTTGCTTTACCTGTTAAACTGTCTTTATCCCTGAGTTTTCTCACTTTTACTCTTCCAATTCTCTCCCTCATCCTACCAGGGGCGAGTGAATGAGTGGCTTAGTAGTGGTTGGGGCCAAACCATGACAGTCCTTTTTGGCACCCAACACCTCAAGATAACGACAGGTTTGATTGTAATGTGCTAGATCGAATTTATTGCTGTTCTCACTGCTCAGCTGTTACTTGGCAGGCTCCCATGTTTGCCATAGGGCTTCCTTGCCTTCCTGTGGATTAGAGTCTAGGGCTCATCGGTGGCTGCTTTCTGCTTTTGCTGCTTGCTGTGCTGCTGACTCCTGATCATCTCACTCTGCTGCGCAGCCATGGCCCTGCGCCTGGGCTGGCAGATGGCCAGGGCATCGCTGCTGCTTCTGTGCTGCGGTACTGGACAGGCTGGATCTCCCGTGGAAGGGACTGTGACCTGTGGATGAGTCCACGTGGCAGCAGGACACCTCAAAGTGTCTGTGGCTGTCCATGAGGTCATGCTGAAGCACCTCAAAGCGTGTGGCCATGGATAAGCCCATGACAGAGCAGGTACACCCTGGAGGGACTGCAGCCATGGGTAAGGCCATGTTGGAGCAGGTTTACTTCTAAGGGGCTGTGGCTGTGGGTGAGGCCACGCTGGAGCAGGTCTGTCTCTGAAGGCATTGTGGCCCATGGAGGAGGCCACACAGGAACAGGTGCACCTCAAAGCGACTGTGGCTGTGGATAAATCCACACTGCAGCAGGTACACCCCTGGGGAGACTGTGGCTCATGGTCAGTGCTAGCTTATGCTTGTTTTCTTTTCCAGGCACAGTTGGAAGCTAGTGTTTGTGACCCTAAGGACTAGAAATAGATTTTGTTTGTCAGGACAAGCGCATGTCTCCCCCACTCGTGTGGTTCAGGGAGCATGCAGGGGGGAATAGCTTCTGCGTCCTATTCATTTCAGTGAAATTGCAAAACTTTTGATCCTGTATCTGCATAAGCTTGGCCCAGCTAAGAAGTGTTACACGGGATCTGGCTTTTCTTCCACATCCACTGAACATGCAACCCATGCCGAAGATTGGGGCTACACAAACCCAGCCCAGGTTTTCCTCTGTTGTGCCACCCACAGCTAACGGGGTGCAAGTAATAGTGCAACACGGCTCCTCCTTGCAAGGGCTAATGCACCTCCCTTTTGCTCGCAGCCTGAATTTGACTTTCTCCTGCTGCGCTGTTTTATGCAGGCAGCATCTGGCCAGGTTTCTGTTGTTTCAGTGCATTTTCTGGGTATTACTCAGACAATTTATTCCAGCACAAAGGAGGGAACAGGTTAGAGCAGGTTAGAGCTGTCCGGCCTGGCTGTGCAAGAACCAGTGACAAATAAAAGCTCCACAAATTCAGTGTACATTCTTTTGTCTCTCCCCTATCAACTGATTTTTCAGATTATCGAGAAAAGAATGAGTATTTCTTGGGTGTGAAATGTCTTGGTTCTCCCTTTTCAAGCAATAAGATAATTTTTCTGGCAGCACTGAATGGCTGATCCCAAGGCTGACGGGAGCAGCGGAGATACTGGCCTCAGCCCTGTGAGTGGGTGGTGGGTGCCTCCAGATTGCTCCGGTGGACTGGGACTCACCTGGGATGCAGGACCAGCCCAGGAGGAGTGGCCTGCAGGAGCAGGGGTCCCCTCCTTCCCTGCCCACCCCAGCACCCCATGCCTTGCAGCGCTGGAGCGTGGGAAATGTTCCCCACTTCTGCAACACTGGGCCTGGGAAATGGGGTCCCTCCGGGCTCTAGGACTCCCAGGGGTCAGTATATGTTTAAGCCTTATCCATCAGCCATTTCTCTGTGGCTGCCATCACCCCCCTTGGGCATTGTAACATCTGGCACAGCTGCCATTGCCCCCACGGTGGGGCTCGTCCTCCCCACGCACTCCTTGGGCTGTGCTAAGGGGGTGATAGGATCCATCCCCCAATCTTTAACAAATCTGGCAATGGTGGAAGGACAGACGGAGAGTGGGAAAAGTTTTACCAAGCACTTGCTCTCTGCTCCGAGACAGCTCAGCCCCGTGGGCTGCGCTCGCTGCTGCGGTGTGCAGGGGGCTGGTGACGAGCCGCGTTCTTCCCCTGCGCTGGGGCTGTGGGACCATCACTGCCAGTCACAGGGCGCTCGGTGGCTGCTGGTGGCTGGCAGTGGTGTCCACACACCAGCGGCTGGGCCTCATGGCCGCGAGCGCAGCTTCTGGGTGACCAGGTTAAGTACAGCTTGCAAAACCCTCACCCCTCTCCCTGTGCTTATAAAATGCAACTTCATTTGTTGTGGTGGTTTCGCCGGAGATAGGAGCTGAAGAGGGACTTCATTGCTACCGAAACCCAGCAAACACCCAGAGGGGAGGGCGGCTGCGATGCCCATCTCAGCCCTTCAGATACCGCATTCTTCCCACCAAGATTTTGAGATTTCACCTCTGGCCCCCGCTTCTGGAAGAGAACAAGCAAGCCTGGCCCCTGGGCAGCATTCTAGTGCTGTCCCCTCCAAGGAGAGATGCCTGGGCGAGAGCGGTGGCTTGCAGAGTCGGTAGCAAACCCCGTGCGGGGAGTCCCCTCCAAGCCTGGCTGCCTGCCTCTTGCAGGTTTTGACAATCAGGTTTGTAGGTTTTTCCCCTTTCTCTTAGCCCTGTTCTCTAGCCCAGACCCAGGGTTTGCTGTGGGTCCATGTGCTCCGCAGGTGTAAATTGGCGCAGCTTCGGTAACGTCAGTGACCCTGTGGTGCTGCCTGGGGTGTGAGGCTTGGCCCCATCATTTTGCTGAGAGCTGCAATGATGATGACCCTCCCCCCCCCCCGGGACACACGCACATTTCTGCCTCTGCTGCAGAGGAGTTTGTGACTGTTTTTTTTCAGGTATTTTGGCAAACTGAACAGAAAATCACAGGCAAAAAAAGGTAGCGAGAGGCAGGAAGGAAAGAGGCAGGAGATACTCATGCAGCCCCGTGCACAGAGGCTTCCCCTGGGTTTGTGCGTGTCCCTGCTGTGTCACCCACGCTGACGATGGTTCACCTTTCTCTTTGTGTTCCTAGGGCACCCACACCTTGCTGGCTGGAGAGGCTGTGACAGCGGAAGAGCCCTGGTGTTAGGCTGTGGCAGGTGGGTAAGGCTCCTTTTGGGGTACACCTGAGCCCTAACCCTCCCCTGCAACACCACACATGGACTTCACGCCAGGCCATGAGACACAAGTCCCTGGGGAGGGTGACAAGTCCCTGTGCACAGCAGGACCTGGTACAGCACAGGGGATGTTTCCGTCCCACCTCCAGCCTGCTCTCTGCACAGCCCTGGCCCCGAGGAACAACTTCTGCAAGCGGATTTTCCAGAGGCTCCTCCGCTGGAGAATTTTGCAACGTTTCCAGGTGAAGGAGTGGTTTGTATGGCAGTGCCCACCCCGCTGCCGGCCGGGGAACAGAGGAGCCCCTTCTCCATCCCCATCCCTGTGCAGCAGACAGAGCCCTGCTGTTGGTGAGAGAAAGTTTGGTGAAGGCAGAAGGGAGGAACAGGCTCCTGGCAGGTTTCATCTGTCGGAGCCAAGAACGGTCCCGTTAGGAGCTTGTGATCCTTTTTTTTTCTTTTCAAACGTATCTATTTATTTTTTTAGCCTGCTGGCTGTTGCTCAAAGGGACCCGGGCTGCGAGTCCGTCCCAGCCGGTCGACCACTTGCTTGCGCCTCATCCTGGCCCAGATCACGGTGGGAAGGGCTTTGGCTTCTCAGCCGTGAAAGCCGCTCTCTTAGCGAGGGCGCGGATGTCTCCCCTTGGCCAGGAGCCTGTGCCGGCAGCGGGCGCTGGGGAGGGGGGGCTCGGCAGGGCAGCGCTGGGAAGACTGGGGCAGTGTTCGGGGCCGAAGGCTGCTGAAAGGGCTCAGGTGAGTCACCCGGGCTGGAGGGCAGCTGGGAGCCAGCGGTGGAGAGCAGCGGAGAGCTGCTACCGGAGGGGCTGGCGCCCCAGGAAAAGGTGGCGAAATTAATATCATTAGCTGTGGAGTGGAGGCAGCAGGGCCCAAGGAAAGAGGGAGGCTGGGAGGTGGCATTTCCAGGGGCAGAGGGGTTTGAGGGACCTGGGTGCGCGTGCAGTGGGGTCAGGGATGGGAATGGGGGGGGGATGGGGGGGATTGCTCCCCAGGTATGTCGCTTAATCTTCACATGGCTTTGGGTGTCAAACTGAAACGAAGCCCAGGAAAGGGCTGGGAGAGCCCTGGAAAGCTTTATGGGGTCCTCAACACAGGGAGCTGCCTTGTGTCACCCCCCGGTATCCCGAGTGCTGGCACGCAGGGCTGGTGCTCCATCCTGGCTGGTGCAAACCAGCCCTGGGGTCGCCAGTTTTCTTTGGCTGTAGCTTGAGCTCAGTTTGGCTGTGTGCTTCCCGGTCTGGCCAATACACACCCAGGCAGCTGCCGGGCTGTGCCAGCCCCTTACACATCCTCAGCATCATCTCCCTGGTCCCCAGGGATGTCACTTGCTGTGACAGGCCCAGAAGGTGGCTTGTGTCCCTCCTGGAGCAGGAGTCATTGCTAGTGGCTCAGTGCCAGCCCCTAAAGGGAGCTTGGCTTCTTGGGGACATCCCAGCTAGGACCTCTGCATCTGGCTGCATGTGAGATGAGAAGCAGGGAGGATTTTCTGGTTTAGCTTGAACACAAACATGGGTGGGAAGGTCTAGGTCCATCTTAAAAGCAAACAGTCTTGCTCACGGAGGTGCCGGCACCTGGAGAAGTGTCCCCCCGACATGTCTGAGGGTTAGCTGTGTCCTACTGTATTCCAGAGGCATCATGTGTTCATGTGAAACACCAGTCTGTGTGCAAAAGGCCCCTTGGGGTTCAGCTTGCCCCCATCCTGAAGCCCACAGCTGCTGGGAACGGCAGGAGGCTGGTACTGAGGCGGAGAGGGTGCGTGCGGAGAGCGCTCCAGTGGTGGTTGGTCAGCACAGGCGTTGTACACAGATATGCGTTTTTATGGGGTTTTAGTTGACTGAACTGCAAAGGAGTTGATCTTTGCTGAAAAGTCACGCTAAGGCATTTCCCTCTAGCACAAATAACCACAGCCCAAAAGCACCAGGTCTCGCCAGCTGAGCAAATGGGGAGGGTGGCTGATGGCCCTGGGCAGCCCAGCCACGTTCCTGTGCCTCCAGACCTACAGAAAACCACTCCAGAGGCTGGAATAATCTTCTTGGCTTACTGGCTGTCACCCCAGGGCCAGTTCCTCCACCAGACCTCCTTGATCCATAGGGTCCTACAGCTGAACTCCGTGGCCACATGTCAGACGTTGGCACCACGAGCTGCTGGTGTCAGGGAGCGTCCCTGCCAGCAAGGACCGAGGAGCTTTCCATCCTTCTCCTTCCACGCCGCCCAGCTCTCCATCCTTCCCCACCTCTGCCTAACATCAGGCACATCTTCAAGGCTTTGGCCCCACAGGAGTGACATCTTAGGGTGGTGCTTTTCTGTCCTGTTGTTGCCAGTGGCAGCAGTAGGATGGAGAAGTAAAACATTACAGGGAGCACAGTGTGATGATACAAATGGGCTGGAAGGACCCACGAGAGCCATCAGTTTGTCCCTCCACCCTGCGACAGGATCCGATTTCCCACGGTGAGGCAGGGATCAACCCAGAAGCGGTGCCTGGAGCCTCCCTGGACCAAGATGCTGGAAACGCCAGAGCCATGGCCATGTGGCAGAACCGTCAGCCCAACAGATGGCACAGGGCTGTAGCCACGCTTGCTGTGAATCAGGGCGGGAACTGGATCCATGCATTAACTCACTGGCCATCTCAGCCCACAGCATGACTTCACCGTCGGGTGAACATCCCACCATGGAAACCAAACCTCAGGAATGCAGCTGGGTGTGCCGGCTCTCTTCTCCTCTCCCAAGGGCTCTGGCATGGCTAAAATACTCCCAGGCTAGTAAATTGCTGTTGCCACCTCTCCCACCAGCTCCCTGTGCTGGGTTGAGGAGTGATGCCCGTGCAAGGGTCATCCCCTGCGCTGGGTGGGTACCTGCCCGGGGGTGGCACTGTGGGTGCTGGGTGCTGCCCTCCCTTCTTGCACATGCAGAAGCCAGGAGCTTTGCCATGGCCTTAATCCAGTAGCCGTAGCCAAGTGGGGGAAAATTCATAGTTTTATGCCCTCTTTCTCCCTTGCTCCATCTCTTGCTGGAAGCAGACCCACCAGTGGCTGTAGCAGAGCCCAGGTTTTGGCACGGGCAACGAGCAGCAACGGAGCGATGATTAACAGTGAGCAAAGCGGCAGGGCCAGGGATGTCTGAGTCGCCTCTGCCTCCCTCCTAAACCGATTTGGCCAAAAAAGGCTAACGTGAGCATTTCTGTGTCTGCCGGCCCAGGAGGGGGCCTGGCCAGAGCTCGGGGTCTCGGCAGGCATGTGCTGCGCCAGGGCCGTATGTTTTTCCACTTGGGCTGGAGAGGGGCCATGGGCAGGCAGCCGCCGGGCTCAGGTGACTCCTGAGCCGCCCTTTCCATCTGACTTATGAGAGATGTCGCGAGTGCTCTCCTGCCTGACGGAAAACACGGCGCCTTGCAGCTCGTGGCTGCTGGGTCTGTGCCAGCCCCCCAGGCAGCAGGGCTTCCCGGGGTGGTGAGCACAGCGTGCCGGCCCCCCGAGCCCAGCCCTTCCCGGGCTGGAGCTGGGAGAGCGGCTGCCTGGTGCCTGATGCCCAGCCAGGGCTTTGCCTTCAGCCTGTGCCCATGGCCAGCTCTGCCTTCAGCCCGTGCCCATGGCCAGCTTTGCAGGACGGTCAGGGTGGCAAAGCTGAGCAAGGCAGGTCCGTGGTCCCTGCTGCAGGCAGGAGCATCTCTGGAGGCCAGACTGCTGGCATGACCTTGCTTTCCCAACCCCTCAACCTGGGATCTTCTCCTTCTTGGTTCCCTCTCCTCCACCTTTGCTCTTTGGGAGGGTTGGGGATGTGAGCGGTCTCCTCCAGCAGCAGGACGGGTCCTTCCCTTCCCCTCCTGGAGCCAAGCGCACCAACATCCTCCGCTCTCCTTTCTGGGTCTGGGCAGCATGAACGTGTCTCCCTTCTCAACCTCACGTTCCCGTCCCTCTTGGCTTTTTCAGTCCTGCTGTCCTCACAGGCTTGTTATCTTCGGTGCCTGGGTGCCATCCTGCCGCGGGTTCACGAGATGAACTCAGACCTCCTCAGGGCTTTCTGCATGAGGCTGAACTGAGTGAGTAGAGAGGGGGAAACTGAGGCACGCTGGGGTAAGCACTTCTCGTAGGGGTACGCTGGGCTGGGTGAGACGAGTCAGGGCCTCTGGCTCGCTGTGTCCAACCACAGGGCTATTTGCATCACGCCGCAGCGGCTGCCCCACAAGCCGCCTGCTCCCCCTGTACCCGCTGCCAGAGCCGCAGCATCGGGCTCCCCCTGCTCCTTTGGGAAGGGAAATGTTTTCCCTTTCCCCTCCCTTCCCTGCTCGCCAGCGTGAGTCCGGTTTCCCCTGCGCGCTGCCGCCAAGCGCCTCTGCAACCACTGGAAAATGCATAAAAGGCCTGGGCAAGGCTGCGGCGAGGGTTACTCGCAGTCACAGCTGGATCCAGCTGCTGATTTAAAGCAACAGCATGGCCACACTGGGCTCCCCAGGAGACTCAGGCATCCCAGGGGCACAAATCCCCTGGGAGAGGAGGCAGCATCCCTGCTGGGCAGCAGCCCTGAAGCTGGAGGGGGGCCTTTTTGCTGGGGAAACTGAGGAAGGAGCAGCCCAAGGAGGCAAACGCTTGGGTGGATCCGGCCCCAGGGGTTTGAACCCCCAGGCTTGCTGAGCCTGTTCCCCTGCCCTGCTCCTGCAGCTCCTGGCACAAAGGCTGGAGCATCACTTCCCTGCTGGCCCTGGCTCCTGTCCCACTTGGGGAACGCAGCCGCAACACCATCGCCTCCACTGACACCATGCCACCACCCCATCCCCTTTCCCTGAGCCCCTGGCACTCGGGTCTCACCCCATCCTCCTATTCCCCACCGCTGCAGCTGTGGGGTCCATGTGTGTCCCCAAGCACCGTGCTCTCGTGGGGTGGCCCAGAGGCATGTTGGGGCTGCAGGGGGCAACAGTGGCTTGGGGACCCCCCGAGCGGGGGGGCTGGCCTGGCCATCGCCCTGCAAAGCAACTTCCCCTGCTCCTCCATTTTTGGAAGAAATCATGCAAATCCCAGGGGGGGGTTCGTTCCAAACAGGGCAGCGTGCATTGCTTTCAGCTCTGACTTGAGATGTTTCAGCGGTCTCTGGTGTTTCGGTGTGAGCTGCCGAGGCTGATGGAGCAGGAAGGAGAGCCTGGCTTTGGGAGGGCAGAAACCTCCTCCTGCCTCCGCCGGGGAGCCAGTGCCGCCCCACTCTCCAGAGGTGCTGGGATGGAAATGACCACAGGGCTCTGGGGTTAATGTGTAAAATAACTCCCCCATCTCCCATGCTCCCGGTCTGGTTTATGGCCCTGTTATCAACAGGTAAGTGGAGGGAGCTTTCTGGGGTGGTGGCTGTCTTTCCTGGCATCCCACGTCAGACCTGGCCAGTACATGACATCTCCCCCAGCTTCCAAGCTGGTGGTGGTCACTCAGCAATAAAGGATAATAATTAATCCGAACTGCCCTGGGGGACTTTCTCTGAGCAAGGGCTGGGACCAAGGCAGTACCAGTCCCTGCTCATAGCCCCGAGCATCCCACGTGGGAGCAGCAGTGACAGGCGAGCCTCCCACAGTTACGTTCTACCTGCCAGCACAGGCAGCATCACAAAAAGTGCTTAGCAAACAAATTTGCAATAAGAAAGGGACGTTCCCTGTCCTATCGCATCCAGGATGTTTGCCCGCAAGTGCGTACAAAGTCCTGACGTGGTGCGAGCCTGGCTCAGCTGAACAAAAAGCGCCCTTGTCGGGATGCTGCAGCCTCGGCCTCCCTCCCACCCCAGGGTACGTCGCAGGTGAGAACTTTAATGAGGGAAAACCTAAAGGTGCGACCACCCTGTGCTGCTGGGCTCGGGTCAGGCTGAGCCCTTGGTCCTGCTCCAGGCACTTGGAGGTTTGGGGAGGAGAGGGCTGGTTTGGGTGTGCTCACAGGTCATAGGGCAACAGGACCTTGGCTTGTGTGAGAAACCCAGCCCGGGGACCTGTAGACCCCGCACTGGCCCAAGTGGCCAAGAGGTGTGAGAGACGCTGGGAGAAGATATGAGGCTTTTTTCTGTGTATGTGTAATTTTCTGGAATGGAAAGAAATCAGAAAACAACACAAAAAAACCCGTAGCAAAGAAACCAGGGCAGCTTTTCCCAGTGAAACAAAACCCAAACCATCAGTGGGAAAACATTGGCTGGGTCAACCTGCCACAAGCCTGCCTTCTGGGATTACATAAACTTCATAAAAAGAGCTCACTTCTTTCTTTGTACTGATTTTTTTTTTATAAAACATTTTAATTCAGGTCCACTTTGAAATGAAAAGAGGCTTCTTGAAACAAAAAAAGCCTTGTGGTTTGCTTTGAGAACATCTAAATGAGCCACTTTGGCATCGCCCCAGTCCTCGCCCTTTCTCTTTGCCCCAAACGATGTCCCATAGCCCCATTAGATGCCAGCTCCAAAGCCTCATGTCCTCACAGGTCACTTGGCCCCGTCTCCAGTGGTGACACTGGGAGGGATGCTGGGGTGGGAGGCAAGCATGTGGCACTGGTATCGGCTGTCTCAAACGGGTGCGGGGAGCTGGCAGCCGCAGAAGTGGCTGCTGTCAGGAAGAAGCTGGTGTCACCCCGGCCGTGACTCGGGTGCCACCCGGGAAGGTCCATGCATTACCTTCCCCTCCTGCCTCTCTGTACAATGCACCGATAATGTGCCCCGGTGTTCTTTCTCACAGGTCCCCCGCCAGCTTTCACGGGACCCCGGTGGCTCGGCGTACCTCAAAACGTCACCAGTGTTGCGCAAGGCGAAGGAGCTCGGCTTTCCCGTGCCCGAACAGCAGCTGCCACCCGAGAGCCCTTCCCCAGACACCCGCAGCTCTGCCAGCGGTGCTGAACAGGCACTCCATGCCTCCGAATTTCAGTCTAATGGCTTAGACCTAAGAAATAAGGGTCTGCCTTATATATGGAGGGAAGGAGGGGCAGGGCGACTGATCCAGGTGCTTTGCTGCAGGCAGGGGCAGGCAGGGATCTGCTGGTGGCTGGGTCTGCTCATGGTGAAGTGATGCTGCCCTCGGTTCAGGTTTTGGGCAAACAAAAAGATTCAGGTTTTGCTTTTTCAGGTTTCGGTCTCAGCAGAGGGTTGTGGCTGCTTGGGTAAAACCTGTTCTCACAGGGCGCTGGAAAGAGGCAAGGAGAAGGCTTGTGGAGGAGGAGTTCTTAAAAAAAAACAAAACACTTTCAGTTTGGTTTTAGCCTTCATGCCGCCTTTCTGCTTTCCCAGGGTGAATCCAGAGAGCATGAAAACTCGGGTTTGTCCTGAACTTTTCTATGTGATGATGAAACAAATTTAGAAAATGCTGCTTCATCTTAGGATTCAGCCTTGAAACAGGAGCTGGCGGTGCCAGGGGGTGTGCCTAGGACAGCGTTTATCTCTGTCACTACTAGCCCCAGACCTGACACGATTTGAGTCTTTAATGAACATGAGAAGTAAAGCTTTGCACAGCTGTCCTGCCCCAGGTCCACAGTGCTCTCAGGCAGCGGGACGTGCACCTCTCCTGCACGGGGGCAGGTGGGAGCAGGGTCTGCCTGCACAGGGGGGGTTATTTGAGCCAAAACCCTGTGCAGCAGCACAGGAGCATCTGGGAAGTCCGTGCGCTTGCGGCCCTGCTGCTTTTCTGCATGGAAGCAGCCGTCGGAGAGGCAGGAGCCGGGGAGCGTGGCTGGCAGAGCTCCTCGCTGCGGGCTGACGGGAGCCCTCCTCGCCCCGCAGCAGTGCCGATTCCGTGCCAGAGCAGCACAGCCCTCAGGCACGCTGGGCCCTGGGCTTGCCGGCTGGACGTGCTGATGGCAGGGGATCCAGAGGGCCCTGGCAGTGTGTTGCACACCCACAGCATCTGGGCATCCCCTGTGGCTGCCGCAGCTGCTCCAGGGCTGTGTTTTGGGTTTTACTCCATCTTCCCATGGCAGGGATGCTGCTGTCCCCATCCCCATCATGGTCCCAGGGCACATTGCAAGGAGGAGATGGTGCCTGTGCTTTTGGGGCTTTACTGTTTGCATCCCTTTGTGCCTGTTTGTGAAGGGGGGAGTCTCCAGTGGGGTCCCCCTCCATCATGAGCCCCTCTGTGCAGAGTGGGGTGAATTCCCAGCCATGGGCTGGCATGCACCCATCACCTGGCTCGTACAGGGATGAGATGAGTCCTTCTTTCATCCCACTCCAGTCAAGCTGATGCTCAGTGTGGATCTTTAAGCTACCCCTGGCACCCCTTCTCTGTGCACCTCATGGCCATGACTGTCTTGGGCCATGAGTTCAGCAGATACAGATTTTTCCTGTGAGCAGTGGGAACAGACTAAAAAGAAATCAGAGAAGGGGGGTAGGGACCTTTGGTGGTGATAAGGTTGTGGGGTGCTGCAGAGCTGGCGCAGCCTGTTTGGGCAGTGTTTCCCGGGGAGCTCTCACAGCCCCCAGGATGTGGAGCTGCAGGGCATCTGCTGAGCTGCTGTGGTGGGAAAGCGATAAGCCGAGATAAGGAGAGAGGCGAATCTGGAGAAAGCAATGCAATTTTCCTCCCCAAACTGAGATGGACTTGGGGGTTTCTTGGAGCAGGACCAAATGCTGTTTGAGTAGCAGAGGTTCCATGGGTCCAGCCTCGGAACAGCAGAGCCTTTCCTATGACAAGCGCAGTGTGTCCGGGGCAGGGGGGGTTGTGAGAGCTGTGGGAGACCCTGACCCCCAGCACTCGTGCAAAATGCAGAGGGGCTGTGGAGAAAGGGACTGGGATATCTCTGCTGGACAGGAAAGGAAATATCCCAAAGGATTTCCTGCAGGCTTCCCAGCTGGCTTTGTGGTTGACACAAGCATCTGGTGAGAATAGGAGGGCAACAAAAAGGGGGACATCAGAAATGATGGGGGCTGCTTTTCATGGCTGGAAAAAAACCCTCAACTGAAATGCTACATTTAAGAAGAAAGGAAGGTCTTAAATCTGCTTCTCAATGGGCAATAGGATGTCCCAGCTGATAGGGCTGCAGCAGGGATTCTGGAGAAACGCTGCTTTGAACCTGGGCTGAAGGAAGAGTTTGGAAGGACGCCCCGCCTGCCTGTGGTGCTGGTGGAAATTCAACCTATGTGACAGGTCCTGGAATGCCGAGCAGGCACCTTCCTGCTGCAGTAACCTTCCCCTTGACTCCCTGCACCCCAAGGCAAGGTGTGGGTCCCCGGAGATGTGGGTCCTGGACAGAGCGTGAGTGCCTGGTGAAGGGCCTGGCCGAGTGTTGGCCTTGGTGGGTTGTGGGCCCGGGTGTGTCCCAGGAGAGGTGGGGGTCCTGGGTAAGGCGCAGGTCCCAGGAGAGGTTTGGCTCCACTGCTCCAGGGATCCCAAACTGTGCTGTGCCCCTGAACACAGAGGCAAAGCTGGGATCTCTGCCCCTGTGAGAAACTGGCCTTGGGCTCCAGCTCCCTTTTGGGGTTCATCCCAAAGTGACCTGCCTGTGTTGGGGGAGCAGAAAGGACCCACATTCTTTTTCCAGAGATCAAATCCCAGCTGCCAAAAGCACCTCTCCTGGTGAGCACTGGGATCCCCTTCCCATAACTGGGATCCTTTGCAGTTAACAGTTACGGGGCAGGGCTAACGCACCCCAGAGAGGGCCCTGGGTCCGGGCTGCAGAAGATCCTGAAGGGTGCTGGGGTGGGGCCCCCAGTCTGCCGATGGGTGGGTGTCCCACTCCCCGCGTGCGGCGGGGAGGGTCCCCAGAGGGGGGTGTCACCCTTAAACACCCCCCGCCCACTTCCCCTGCCCGCACTGGGGAGCGCTCTGCCTGCTGGTGCGGCTGGGGAGGGGCGGAGGGGCAGGGCAAGGGTTAACCTACCTGCTCTGCCATCCCTCTTGGCTCCACCTCGGAGAGCGAGGGGAGGGAAAAGGGGAAAAGTAGGGGGGAGGGGGGGGGAGAAAAAAAAAAAAGAAGAGGAGGAGGAAGAGGAAGAGGGCAGAGAGAAGCGCCCGGACCGCGGGCAGCCCCGGCCAGCAGCGGAGCGGCCGCCCCGTCCCACTCCCAGCATGTTCCAGTGGTGAGTGCCGGGGAGCGGGGAGCCCCAGCCCCTCTGCCCCGCTCCTGTCCCGCTCCAGAGCCGCTGCCTCTGCCCTCCGCTCCGGCCCTGCCCGCAGCCTGGGGGGCTGCGGGATCCCCTCCCCAGCGGGTCCCTTCCCCGGAGCGGCTGGCTGGGAAAGGGCAGTTTGGGGGGGGAGGGGGGCTGCGGGTGGGGAAGGGACAAAGGATGGCGTCTGTCCCCTGTCCGTCTGTCCCCGTCCCGGCAGCGACGCTCCCCCCCGCCCCGGCTCTACAGAGAGCTCCCAGGCGGGGTCCTCCCCCGTCCCTCCGGGCTGCGGAGCCCCGGGAAAGGCTCTTTGGGGTGTCCGCTCCTGGCGCAAGCCTCGCCCCATCCCGGGGCACCGCAGCGTCCCCCCGCCCTGGGGGCCGGTTCCCGTGGCCGCTGTGGGGTCCCTGTCCCACGGCAGCGCCAGCCCGGGGGCAGGTGCCCACGGAGGGGGAAACATCCAGGGTTTCACCTCTTGGCGCTTTCCCAGTCTCTGCATTTACCGCTTTCTATTTGAACCAGACGGCTTTTGTAAGAAGGGGACACCCCGGGGTTGGGGACAACCGTCGTCAGCTGGGGCCCCGCTTGGCGCTTGCACCCAACTGGTGCGGGCCGCTTTTGGAGACATGGGGGTGCTTTCTGACCAGCATCTGCTCCTACATAAGGTCCCCTCTCCCAAGCCCTTGGCACCCCCAACAGAAAGGGCTCTATGCTGGCCGCACCTCTGCCGCCTCCCTGGCTGGGTCTGAGGGGCCAGAAAAATCCAAATAAATAGATAGCCCTGGCCCATCAAAGAGGTTTTCATGCGGATCAAAAGTGGCTGTGTGCCTCTCTGGGGACGGAGAGCCCCAGTCTCCTGGGGCCTCGCCTGCCCCACAGCATCACCACCTGAAAGGGAAAGCTCCCACCTCTAATTTGGGGGGTTATATTTAACCGCACAGCCGGCGGTGGCGTGGCCATCTCACAGGGAAGCCTTTCAGCTTTTCCTGGTGGAGAAAAGGGAAGAGGAGGAGCGGGTTGGGACCCTTTCAAAGCTCTCTCGATGGCACCAACACCAGCGGTTGGGGCAGCCAGTCCTGGTTGGCGCCAGTGGGATCCCAGCTGGGATGGGGCCCAGGTTGCTGCAGTCCCTGGGTTGCTGCGGTCCCCAGGCCCCGCAGAGCCGGGTGCCCCAGGCTCCTGGGGGATGCTGCCGGGGACAGGCTGGGGGTTGTGCCCCAGAGCAGGGGGGGCACAACCCCCCTGCATCGCCCTCGCCTCCTGCAAAGCAGTGGTTCCCGGGGTCTCCAGAGAGCAGCACCTGGTTTCTCTTCCCTAAAGTACTTCCCAGCTGAGGAGACCACAGAGCAGAAAGACTCGAGATCAGAACAGACACGCACATGACTGTCACTCTTTTACCCCCCCAAAATCCTTGGTTTGATGTGGGAATCACCTGAGGTTGTGGCTCAGGGTCCCCCCAGTCCCCATTGCTTTCCTGCCAGTGGAGGGACAGGGTTTCTGCAGGGCAGAAGGTGGCCGCAGGGCTCCTGGCTCCTGCTGGACCCAGTGGTGCCCCTGTGGTTTGCAGAGTCAGACCTACAGGAAAAATCCCAATTAGTTTTTTGTAGCAAAGCAAAAATTGCATGTTTTACTGGTGGGAGCTGGGAAACAGCGTCCGCTGAAGGAGGAATTAAGTTTCTGTGCTGTTGTGCAACACCTCACCGATATACCTAGATGTACCCGGGCTACCCAACCCTCCACCTCGTACTAAAAGATGGAGCTCTCCCCTCACCCCCAGGACGGCGTCTTCTGCCTGGGCTGAAATAAAAAGCAGTGACTCAAGGATGGTAACAGGGGTGAGCGGCTCCATGTGGCTCCTGTCTTGGCACAAAAGCCTGCCAAGGGTGGACCCATCCATGCCAGATAGCAACAGCCCTACCTATGCAAATTTTTTTAAAATTATATCAGTAATTCCCTGTCCATGGCATCTGGGGAACCTCTGGCCATCCTTCAGGCTGGGTATGTTATCATGTGCTGTCCTTGGGGCGGTGGGGAGTGCAAGGATGGGATGGGATGGGATGGGAGCAAGCCTCGGGTGTCAGGATGGGATTGGTGCAATTGGGGTTACCATACAAGGGTGGCCGGGTTTATTTCTGCTGCAGTGCCAGGTATCGATGAGAGGTTTAAAACACTGCTTGGCTGTGCAGGGCTTAAAGTTGCCGCTGTATCAGACCAAAGGGTTTCTAAGAAGGACCTCAGACCTGTGTGGCCAGGGCTGGAGAGGGTTAAGGGAATGGTGAGATCTAATCAGAGCTGCTCCCTCATCAGTCGCAGATGAGTGGCCGCATATAAAACCGGATGGGGAATATCTGTCCATTTACCCGTAATTACTTATTTCCACACTCGCTCTCACAGTCTACAGTCCACAGTCCACGCTAGCAATTACAGTTTTCCCACGTGATCATGGTTTTCCCACGTAAACACGGGGCTGAAAAGTTCTTTGTACTTAAGGGTGAAGCTGGAGACAGGAGCTCCCAAAAGCTCCTGGTGCCCCTGGTTCCTGTTTGGGGCTCCTGAATTTCAGGGTGGCCGGACTCCCCAAGTGCAATGCTGTCCCCTGCCCTGGGGAGCCTGAGGGGCATTGGGGTGTCCCAACAAGCGGGTGCTTTGGTGCAGCCTGTGCCCCAAAACCCCAGCAGCTTCCCAGTGGCACTGATCATAATCCATCCCCCAGGGCAGGAGAGTTTCAAGTCTTTTTTTTTTTTTTTTTGCTATCTGGAAATTACTTGGGTTAAATGTTTCAGATTTCAGCCCCAAGCTCCTTCTCCGGACTATCCCAAAGGGAAGGTGGTAGAGATGATCTTGGATCTTTCTGACTCATAACGGGGAGGGGAAGGCTGAGGGGCTGTCCCCTCTGGGTGGCACCCGGTCTGGGACACGCTTCTGTCACCAAGAGGATGGGCACAGGGGAGCGGTGACACTGGTGTCACATCCGCCTCCTTCAGCTCCCCAGCTGAGGTCCCCTTCACCCACTGGCAGGGAAAGGGGCTCTGGGGGCTGCCAAGCACCTTGCATGTCCCCTCTGCATGGGAGCAGCTGGAGATGGGGCTGTCCTCGGGAAGCTGTCAGGACCCACGTGGAGCCCAGCTGCCGAACGGCACGGGAAGATGGCCCAAGGCAGCAGGAGCAAGCAGGACTGAGGCAGGAGGGGAGGAAATTGGTGCAGATGTGCCAGCTGTGGAGGGGAGCCGGGCACTCAGCTGCAACATGGTGCAGATGGGCAGAGCAGGCAGTTCCTCTCCTCCATGGCAGCAGGGCAAGAAATTCACCTTCAGCTCTGTGGAAGAGCAGGTTGGGGGGTATTTGGTGCATCAGTGCTCTCTGGGTGCAGCCCTCCTGCTGTCCCATGGGCCGCAGGAGGGTCCCTCTCAAGCCCCCTGTGAGCTCCAGGGTTTGCCCCATGAGCCAGCGGCTTCCCCGGGGCAATGGGTCTGCAGCGGGGGTGGGATGGCCCTGCAAGGGGCTGGGTTTGATCTACCACCCTCCATCCCCCCAGTCCCCCGCACGCCCTGGACATGCAGGTGTCTGGTTTGCTGCAGGCTGGGAAAATCTGCTCCCAAACCTGAGATCTGCAGTGGTGCAAATCCCCAGCGGTGCATCCACTGTCCTTACCCTCATCACTGCAATGCAAAGCAATGGGTCCCGAGAGCTGGCCAAAAGGCCCAGCAGCGCCCCAGTGCTGGTTCCCAAGGCAGATGCAGAGTTAGGGATGTCTTTTCCCCACTGAACCTTGAAGTTCATCTCAAATGACAATTTTTTTGTCCTGATTTGCCATTTTGAAATGAAATGGTGATGCCTGTTCCGTGTCGACTCCCGTGGTCTTCCCAGCTCTGGTTTCTCAGTGTTGTGTAACATGTGGTGCCAGTCTGGGGCCTCTTGTCCTAAACTGCAATTTTCAGCTGGCTGAAACAGGGGGTTCCCTTAGCACTTTCCTCCGAAACAGCTGCTTTGCTGAAGCTCTCATCCTGAATTCATCTCTCTCTGGACCCGTTTTTTTCTTTCCCATGAACCCTTCCCAGCTCTTTGCGCAGACCAGGGGTTAACAGATGACACCGCAGCCACGTGCCTTGTGTCTGTCCCTAGGGTCGAGTGTGGCCCCAGAGCTGCCCCACAGCTCTTCCCACAATGCTGCTGCCCATCAAAAGGCGATGGGACACAGATTATGAGCATCCCATGACCTCTCCAGGAGGTGCTTTTGCAGACAAGCCTCTCACAGCCTGCTGTTTCTTCTCCTTAACCCCCCGTCTCATCCCTTTAGGAAGAAGACCATCTACAAAACAGTTTGCCTCTCCTTCTTGCTGGTGATAACAGTGACAGTGCTGCAACGGGGAATGGCCCCCAGCCAGTTCATGCAGGGCCAGCAGCAGAAAGAGCTGCCCCATCCAGAGCCCCTGAAAATGCAGAAGAGAAACGACGCCTTCTCCATTACCAGCACTTTCTGGAAGAGCAAGAAAGAGAGAGCTCCAGTGAAGGAGGAGGAGGAGATCATGACGGCAAAGCAAGCAAAATCCTGGGACGTCACCACTACCAACTGCTCAGCCAACCAGAACTTCAGCAAGGTGGACTGGTTCAAAGGACTGGAGCCCAACTTCCAGCAGTTCCTGCTCTATCGGCACTGCCGCTACTTCCCCATGCTGATCAACCACCCGGAGAAATGCAACGGGGATGTCTACCTGCTCATTGTGGTCAAGTCTATCATCACGCAGCACGACCGCCGCGAGGCCATCCGGAGAACCTGGGGCCAGGAGAAGGAGGTGGATGGCAAGAGGATCAGGACACTGTTCTTGCTGGGCACAGCCTCCAAGGAGGAGGAGAGAGCCAACTACCAGAAACTGCTGGATTATGAAAACCACATTTATGGGGACATCCTGCAGTGGGATTTCCTGGACAGCTTCTTCAATCTCACCCTCAAAGAGGTCCATTTCCTGAAGTGGCTGAACATCTACTGTGACAATGTTCACTTCATCTTCAAAGGTGACGACGATGTGTTTGTGAGTCCCAACAACATCCTGGAGTTCCTGGAGGACAAGAAGGAGGGAGAGGACCTCTTTGTGGGGGATGTCCTCTACAAGGCCAAGCCAATCCGGAAAAAGGAGAACAAGTACTACATCCCCAATGCCCTCTACAACAAAAGCAACTACCCACCCTATGCAGGGGGTGGGGGCTTCATCATGGATGGGCCCCTGGCCAAGAGGCTGCACAAAACCTCGGAGACGCTGGAACTGTATCCCATCGACGATGTCTTCCTAGGGATGTGCTTGGAGGTCCTTAAAGTATCACCTGTTGGGCATGAGGGCTTCAAAACTTTTGGCATTGTGAAGAACAAGAACAGCAAGATGAACAAGGAGCCGTGTTTCTTCCGGAGTATGTTGGTGGTTCATAAACTGCTGCCTCCAGAGTTGCTCCAAATGTGGGACTTGGTCCATAGTAACTTGACGTGCTCAAGAAAACTTCACATCCTTTAGCTCAGTCTCTCTGGAGAGCTAGGACTGTAGGGGCTGGGACAGCTGATCCCTGCTCCCAGAGGGGGTGGTGGCACACAAGTCTTTTGGGGCCATCTCCCTCCGGGGCTCAGGGGCAGGGTTTGCAGTCATGTTTGTTCCTGTACTGTAATGTGGTTCACTTATCTCCAGCTGGATTGGGGGTTGCTGAAAAAAGGGGAGAAAAAAAAAACCCACCACCACAACGAATCTAGCACAAATGGGGGGAGAGAGAGAGAGCGCAGCAGAGTTTGTACCACGTCCACCAGCACACGATGAGCGGCGGGGTGCGGGAGGCAGAGACGGATGTGGCACAGGCATTTTTTGGAGCTGTTCAGGGTCTGGCTATCCAGGGAAGCCGCTCCAAGGGAGTTGAGCGGTTTACAAGTGTGTGAGGCCCCCACAACTCAAAAGTCAAGGGTATTTTATTTATTATCTCAAATTTCTCCTCCATGCAACATTTTTGTGACATTGACCCTGTGGGCATTGGATTCACCCTTGCCAAAGTCCTCTCTATGTCCCTGCTACACAGCTGGGGAAAGGGGCTCTCTTCCGAGGCCGGACCTCGCCAGCCCCGAGCTCTCATTAAGATTTCAGCCAGGCAGTTGAGGGACTGGGGTCTTTGTCCCCAGCAGAGGATCCCAGACAATGATGGTGACACCCAGCACCAGTCCAGACTGTGCTTGTCTCCCCAGCCCCTCTGCTGGCCTCCCTGTGCGTGCACTTGTAGGAATGCACCCAGCTGAAATTCCTCAGGGATTTGTTCCTCCTCCTGGCAGGAAAGGGAAGGGATGAGGCAAGCTACCCTTGCCCACGGCCAAGGAAACAGCAGAAAAACACAGCTGGCCCTGGCAGGAGCTGCCCAGGGACTCATCACACCTGGGACCCTGGCGCTGGTGCAGAAGTCCCTGGGGCTTGCTGCAGGGAGACCCTCTCCTTGCAGCAGGGCTGCCCCCAAAGACCCCATATGTATGCCTGCGTTGGGCTCAGCCCCATTTTTGCAGCGAGCGCGATGCTCTGGGGCAGGCTGGAGAGCATTGGTCCTGCCCCAGCACACAGAGCAGGGTCCAAGGGGACAAGATGAAGGAGGGCTGGTGTTTCGCACCATGTCTGCTCCTCTCAAGGTTATTGCAGTGTTTATTCTACACGATGTGGCCCAGGAGCGCAACAGGGAGCGGTATCATGAGACATGGCCCTTCTTTCTTTGGGCTGAAAGGGCTGCTGGAGCTGTCACAAGGACTCCTGAGCCAGCTGCCGTGATGGAGATCCCCCAACACCAAGACACGGGGCCACGTATGCTCTCCAGCCACCAATGCAGGCGTGAGCAAAGCCACAGGCATGTGCAAAGCCACACGGCTGCACATGCACCAGCATGCCAGCTCCCAGGCACAGGCTGTGCACACGCAGGCGTCCCTGGGCGCAGGGCTTACACGTCCCAATGTCCCAGGGCTTGCACGCTGGGGTGTCCCTGTGCACGGGTGGACATGCACAGCCACATCCCTGGCCCTGACCACGCACAGGGAAACATGCGCTCACACGTTCTCTCTCTCTCTCTCTCCCCCTCTCACTGGTGCCAGACATTGAAAGGAAAAAATTTTGACTACCTCAAAGGTCCCCCTGTGCAGTGCCTATTTTTTTTTTTTCTTTCTTTCTTTCCTTTTCTTAATGTGTTTTGGAAATGGGCCCATTTCATTTACTCCAAGTTTGTATGCTCCCCAGGTTAGAAAACAAACAAAAAAAGGGCATAAACCAGCCAAAAAAAGGCACCCTCCTGCCAAGCTGCACCACTTCTCAGCAAATGCCCCTCGTCTGCTCAGACGAGCTGCAAATTTGAAGAGGAAGATAAAGAGCCCGTTGCTGCCCTGGGCTTGGCCGTTGGTACTGGGGCTGGTGGCAATACTGTGAAATTTGATTTTCAATGCACCCAGTGGCACCGCATTCCTGGGGTGGGCAGCGCAGTGCAGGGCCCCGAGGGCATTTTTGCTGCCGCTGGGCTTAGGCAGCACACAACAATCCTTTGCTTCCCGTCCCCTCCCTCCTTCCAACAGGAGCAAGTTCAGAAATACTTTCCGAAATGACACATTCCTAATTTATGGCAGGTACAGTACACTAGGCTGTATATTTATCCTATATGCAGGGGACAGCTCTCACTCTCTGTAGTGCTGTGTACAGGGAGCCAGGGCTGCATGCAGCAAGCTCCGTGTTGCTCTTAACCTGGTGGGACCTGTACAGAGAAACCTTCTAGAATTGGTGAATATTCTAGTTTCTAAATAAAGGTTAAAAGAAGAAGAAAACAAAACCCCAAGCCCTTGCCTCCTTGCTAGCGGGTTTCTGCTGGCCAAGACAACCTGGCTGGTTAGGAACAAAACCTGGCAAGCGGCTACAGTGGCAAAAGCACATGTGGGAGTGTGGCTGCCCTGCTCCGGCTTGGCACAGCTGCCTGGCACAATAGTTAACAAGGGTAGGTGGACATTCTCTCTCGTCCATGCACTCCTCCAGCTGCGTTTCAAACCCAGCTAAACTTCAGATCATTTTGACACCCTGCAGGGAGGAGCAACTCACCTCAACTTCTGCAGAAAAAGCTGCTTTGGCAGGTTTGGAAACAGCCCTTTTGTCAAACACCCTCACTGTCCCCATCACCCACTCCCTGGCAGGGCCATGCTCACTGCTTTTTCCCCCCAACTGAAGCACCACCCCCTCCCTTGGCCGTGGTGCAATGGGATACACAGGCCACGGGGCAGCACTGACCCCAGCGCAGAGCGAGCCTCGTCTGGCAGGGACAGACCTGAATCCAGTTTGAGCTTGGCTGAGGTGAAGAGGCAGAAAGCCAGGCAGGAGCCTGTGGGTCTCACCTTGGTGTTTGGGCACTGGGTGCTGCTTCTGTGGCTGGTACCTGGCTTGGCTGCTCGGTACGGTGACAAGGAGCAGAGAGGCCAGCAATGGCTCCCTTGGCAGGCTAGCCAACCTGCCTCCAGGGCCAGCTTCCCTGTGGATCCCAGGATTTCACAGGTGGCACAAACGCTGAGCAGCCACACTTCATGGATGCTCTTTGCCCCTTCCCTCTCCAGTGTGACCAGGGGATGCCCCCTCCCGCTGTGGGACCCCTCCCCAGGGTACCAGTGAATGCTCCGGCCCGGGATGCAGGGTCCTGGCACAGAAGCAGAGCCAGGGGCGAGCCCCCCACCCCGCGGGGCCCGAGCACAGGCGAGTGCTGCCCCCTGGCGGCCGGCCCCGCCGCCGCCCTCCGACCATTTGCCGTTGGGCTCGGGCCCCGGCTCTAAAATGGCTGATGCCCAAAAGGGCTGGAGGAGCCCTCGCTGGAGGGGACTGGGGGGAAGCGGCAGACGAGGTAAGCTCCCGCTGCTGCTACAGTATTAAAGGAGGGCGGAGCTGCAGCCACTCTGAGGGTTAAGGTCACTGCCCCCCCAGCAGGAGGCTGACCCAGACATTTGAGCCCAACACCCCCAAAACAGCACCCGCCCCTGGGGCACCTGCACCCACCCACGTGCTGCAGTCACTCACGGCAGCAGCACTGTCCCCAAATAGCTGCCATGGCGGGGCACCAGCCCAGGAGGACTGGGCCAGGACAGAGCACCTTCATCCCCACTCACCCTCACCAAGCCAGAGAGGACACCAGAAGGGGCAAGCAGTTACTGCCCTGACCCCTGTCTGCTTCACACTTAGGGGTAAGCCAAGAGGAGACAAGAAGCACTACCTGTAGGAGTGTGATTGACATGCAGGGCCTTGGTAAGAGATCCAATTTACTCATTTGTTTTTTAAAAAAAAGTAAAAAAGCAATTGGCTAGCATGCAACATTACATCGTCAGTAAAAAAAAAAAAGTACGGCTGTAGGCACAGGGCTCACCTCGGCCATTGTATCCCTCTCCCCTGTTCCTTCCTGCCAGCACACACCACGTAGATTGTTGGGAGCTGGAGGCTGGAGCTGGAGCAGAAGGACACGAGCTGCTGCCTGTGACATTAATGACCTTAGGAGAGAGAAGGCTCAAGACACTTTCTCACAGTCCTGCTTCATTTAGGGGCACAGAACTAACACGAACCAGTTTAGGTCCTTTAATCTGTCCAAGACAGGGTGCTGAAGCACAAATGATAAAACATTCTGCATTTTTACAGCAAAAATGCTACAGAAGTTTATAGGAAAAAAAAATATTTTTGTACATGGGTAAAACATTATAAATTCAAGACAACTCACAGACAAAGGCTAAACTCCCACAGCTATCGCTCATTTTTTAAAAAGTTCATTTGAATAGGCAAGCAGTCAAAATGGCTTGCTCTCTCTTCCTTGAAATGAAAATTGTATCTTCCAAGTGGCTCACAGCACTGCTTTGCATCTTGGAATGTCCTCCAAAGGCTCCGCCAAGATAAAAGGAGAATAAAAACCCCCGGAGTCCTTTCAGATAGTCTCAGAGAGCAGGAGAAGGAAAAGAAAAGGGGAAGTTTATTCAAACTTGATCTTCTTCCCTTGCGGCTTGTGATCTCCACCTCCTCCTCTGCCTCCTCGGAAGCCACCTCCTCTACCTAGAAAGAAAATTAGGCCAAGAAGCAGAGTTACAGGTATCCCTGCACAGATATCACTGCCCTTCCAAACCCATCCCGATTCATATCAAGCATGCTCTGGCAGCACTACACCATAATCCCAAGAATGGCTTGGGATTAATTTTTAAGCACACCCCCTTAGAAGAGCAGCACTTATCTCCTCTTACCTCCAAATCCTCTGCCACCACCTCTGCCACCAAATCCACCTCTTCCTCCTCGGCCTCCTCCTCCTCCTCTGCCGCCACGACCACCAAATCCACCTCCACGTTGAAATTCACCCTTTGGCTTGGCAAAATCAAGGATCACTTTATTTCCATCTATCTCTCCATCCTCCATGGCTTCTTTAGCTGCTTTGGCATCTTCTGGGGAGCTGAAGTCCACAAACCCAAACCTAGGAAACAGGTTCAGAGAGAGACAGTCAACCTCTGCAAGCTGTAGCACCACCTACAGGCACTCAACAGCAATCCCTTTGGAAACAATCGCCTGCACTTCTGCAGCCACACAGGGATCAGGATGGTGTTACTTGTAGAACAGCAGTGGCTAATCACAATTGATGGGAGCCCCGTTGTGAGTTTGCCAGTACTGAACAGTTAATATTCTTCTCGTGCGAATCCATAGGCTGCCACGGATTTGTTGGCAGGAAGGAGCTCATTGAGAAGTGAGCACACGCTGCCCTCTACAAACAGACCCAATGCTGAAAGCTTGCTCTCTGCTTCCATGCAATTTACTGGCTTCAAATAATCACCCGCATGAGCATTAGAAACACCCCACACTGCAGAAATGTTAAAAGTGAGGCTTTTTGCAGCAACTGAACTAATCCCGGGTTGAGGTTTATTTAGCATACCCTTTAGATGATCCAGTGTCCCGGTCTGTGACTATTCTAGCACTTATAGAGCCTTCAAATGATTCTCTTAGCGTCTCCTCCGTGGTGTCCTCAGAAAGGCCTCTGACAAACAACGTTTTGCTTTGTTCTACAGAAAGAGAAACATTCAGAGATCATTACATCTGAGCAAGGGAACCATCGGTTTCTTAAGATCACATCCAGCTTGCACTACGGGCTCCTATAACAGCTCACGGGGCTAAGGGCTTTGTTTTGAAGTAACAGCTCAGGCACTTAACCAAGTACTTGAAAACTTTTTCAGGACTACAGTTAGAACCTGATGTCCAAGTATCTCAATCAGCCAATCTGGTACTGTCAAGCATTTTTTTCTTCTCACCTCCCCCCCCCCCCTTTTTTTTTTTAATAAATGCTTGCATCTTATCAATAGGGATGCTAACTGGACAGACACTGCTGGATCAGCACTTGACTATCTAGAGGACTTCGGCAAGAGTTTCATCAGCATTTCAGATAATCAGTCATCATATCCAGCACGCTTGCTCATGATGCAAGTCCTTCACTCCACAGGCATGCTTTTTCTTTTTTAAAAGCAGCCCTAAGTTTGTGTGAATGGTACACTCCTGCCACAGCTGTCTCAAGATCAAATGATCAACCATGGAACACTTACGATTAAATCCTCCTCTTGCGTTCATGTTCCCTTTCTGCCATGCTGGTGAACTGAATTCCAGTCTGATTGCTCTGCCTTCAATCTCTGTGTTATTACAGGAATTCAACGCCTCTTTGGCATCCTCAGTTGTGGGAAATTCTACAAACGCATACCTATTTGGAGAGGAAGATTTCAGTCAGCCTGAAGCACAAGGGATCTGTGAAGGTAAGTCAATCGCAATGCCAACTCAGCAGTCAGGAGAAAGGCACAACATACCCTTTAGGCCTGCCCTGGTTGTTCTGTGGCATCTTGATGGAAGAAGCTTTCTTAAACAGTTCTTGGAGAGTCTCTTCTGAAGCAGCGTATGAGAGGTTGTTGACAATTAGAGTCTTTGACTCCCGCTCTCCACCTCCTGCGGAGAAAACTCAGTGCTGTAGGTGCAAGTTTGGAGAAGAGCTCTCTCTTCCTCTAGGCACGACATCCCCTCTAGGGTGAAAGTAGTTGTTGCTTCCTCCTCACCTCAAGGTGAGGCACAAGGCTAAGGGCAACACTTTTTTTGTCACCTAGTTGTCCCCTCTTGTCTGAAACATGCAGTAGAGGCATGAAATGTGTAAGGTCCCTTCCTGATACCTTACAGTTTTTCTACAGTGCTTCAAGTTGCTCTGTCCCTCGCAAACTTCAGAAACAAGTGGAGTTAAATCCTAAATGTCATTTGCATGCACATTTTTAGTCTGGAAAAGTACCTTTCTGATGGTCTTGATGGCTCTTCTCACCAATGAAGTCAATGACCATGGCTCGACCATCAATCTCTGAGCCCTGCTTCTCCTCCAGGGCTTTGTTTGCTTCAGCTTCTGTTTTAAATTCAATATAAGCCATCCTACAGCACAGAAAAGAACATAAGCAAATGCCTCTTTCCAGGAATAACTACATTCATGGGGGTGGGGGGAAGGATGTGGAAGAAAAATGCTTAAAAAAAATGAGCATTTTCAGCACACCTAATGCAGCAGGCCCCTTAAGGTAGCTTAAGGACACGAGCTTATCAAAATATGCCTGAAGTCTGAGGAACAGCGAACATTAACAGTCCTGTCAGCTACATACCCTTTGCTGTTGCCCTCCTTGTTCATTACTATTCGGATTTCTAGTGCGTTTTCAAACACTTCTCTGATTTCATCTTCAGTTAAGCGGTAGGGCAGATTCTTCACAAACAGCGTTCTAGCATCTCTCTCTGCAAAGAGAGAAAAAAAGTTACTTTCACATTACCAGCTAAAAATCCCTTCTCATCTACGCTGCCAGTTCAGTGGGAATGAGAGTGAGTTCATCCAGCAGAAAATAAGCCACAAGCATTCATTTTCAGAAACTGAAAAAGCAACTATTATGACAGTTAATTAGGCTGCCATTGTACTTCTCGTAAGGGCATCAAGTTCTGAAAACAGGTCCTAAAGTTTCAGCAAGAGCCACGTTTCCTCCTCAGACCCCCCAACATAAGCTGTTTCTTGGGATCATGTTTCCAGATACTAGCCTAAACGTGCCCATCTGCATATTAGCATTTGAGAAACTGTTTATAACATAACAGGAATATCTGCCTTAAAAGGCAGAATAGCAGCAATCAAGAATACTGCAAGCCTGCTCCAAGGCCCGATTATGACAACTCTTCTTTGACGTGCACGGGTAGTCAGAGTTATGGGCCATACCTTTCTTATTTTCTTTCATTGTTTCCTTGCTCTTTGCTTTTTCCAGTTTGATTTCCAAACCCATTAACTTCTTCCCGTTCAGTTGGAGAGCTTTATCCAGATCTTCAGCAGATGAAAAGTCTACATAGCCGAATCGCCTGAAAGAGTAACCTTACTATTTAAGCTGATCTATATCTCTAGTAGCAGAGAACCCAAACAGAAACCCAGAACCAGAGAAGTCCCCACTGGCCCATATAACCAAAACAACAGTAGAGATCAGCAGCGCTGTACTCAAGTGGCAGCTCTCCCTTTAGGGAGATGCTGTCTGAAAAAGCTGCAAGCCAGGAAAAGTATTACACCGTTATCAGTACCGTGCCTCTTCCAGCTCCCACGTACTCTCAAGCAACCACCCCAGCATCTCAAAGGCAACCAGCATCACCTCTCCGAACAAATTACTGCTGACTAAAAGAAATAAGCAGCAAAATTATACCGATGAACTCACTTGGAAGCACCAATTCTGACGTCTAAAACTTCAATATTTTTCTTCCCAAAGAATTCTTTGATGCCAGTCTTCAGTTCTTCATACTCCTTGGTGGGGACCAAATTTCCCACAAACAGGGAGAAAGCTGAAGTAGGGCCTTTTAAATGAAAAAATAATGAAGTGGGTTTTTTAAGGCAGTTAAAGAACTAGAAGGCAGACTCCAGACAGCTTTAGCACATCAGTTTATGCTCAGAAGTGACATCATACTTCAGTATTAAGTCCCTTATTAAGCATCATTTGTGCTGTGAAAAAAGCCTGCTCACCATCCTGTCCCTTCCCAGTTATGTGCCTCACCCAGCAGTCCAATAACAGTCCATCAAACAAGCATTGTTTGATGATCCCACGGCACCTACCGTCTGTCTTCTTTTTCTTGGCCTCCGGCGCACTTTTATTGGCCATTTCTTTCTTCCTCTTTCCAGGTGCTTCCTTGACAGGTTCTGTGATAGAGAACATACACAACTGAAATAAAAGTACAAACCAACTTTTCCTATACTGGATCAATACGGGAGCTTTAATCTTTACACCAGTCATACACAAGACCTTCTCTTGTCACTATAGCAACTGTTCCTCAGTCCAAAACACCATGATAGGATAAAAATTTTGCTTGGGCATCTTTCCTTATGGTGTCAATGACATTTAAACTCACTTTCATCCTCACTTTCCTCCTCGGCATCCTCTTCATCCTCCTCCTCTTCATCATCCTCTTCATCCTCCTCCTCTTCATCATCCTCATCTTCAGAGTCTGCCTTGGCTTTCACTGGTGCGGCCTTTGCTGGAGTAGGTTTCTTCACTTGAACAGGGGTTGTGTCCATGGCTTCATCTTCAGACTCTAAAACAAGGCGAGTGCAAGATTTCAGACACGTTCAAGATTAAGCCCCCTTTTGAAACTGAGAAAATAAAATCTTGTGAAGTAAAACTGTTTTTCATGCTGCCCTAAGTCTGTATGTTCTGAGGAAAGGAGTTTAAGATATTTATAGTGTTTACTAAAGCTGCCTCTCCCTCAAGTTTTACTGCATTAAGAAAATCAATACCTGTTCCCCAGAGTAAAAGCAAGTTTTACTAGCAATAGGGAAATAAACACCCACACTAGTAGCCAGCTAAAATCAGCTGGGCACTACATGGTCACACACACACACTCCGCATCACTCCCACTAATCCATGAAGTCACTCCTCCTCTAGCTCCCTTTAAGAATTTAGTAGTTCTATATCTTCTAAGTTTTTTTTTTGACAGTAGAAGTTTTTTTAAATCCCACATACCATCATCTTCCTCATCATCCTCCTCCTCCTCCTCCTCCTCCTCATCATCATCCTCTTCTTCAGATTCTTGCTTTGCTGGCACAACTGCAGGCTTTTTGGCTGGTACTGCTGCCGGCTTTTTGGCTGCAGGCTTCACAGGCATTGCTGGTTCCTCTTCCTCATCTGCAACAGCACAGCAAACATTTACCCATACCACTCAGCTTTCACACTCCTCAAGCAAAGTACTTTTTGACAAAGTTTGGGAAAGAATGATCAGGAAACTAGAAGATGCTTTACATGCTGCGTGTAATGCAGCTGCAGCCCAAGTTCTCCAAAATTCACCAATTCCCCACCTTTCCTTCCTCACCACCTTTAATCAACAAATCCCCCTCTCAAGAGTATTAAATCATACTCAAATTCAGCAACTTGATGGGACCAACTTTCATCAACTTGTATGAGGATGAACACCTATTTCAGAAGTAACTTACCAGAATCTTCTTCCTCATCCTCCTCCTCCTCATCATCATCATCTTCCTCATCATCTTCATCTTCTTCCTCGCTCTCTTCCTTCTTGGCATTCTTTCCATTTTTCGCTCCTTTGGTTAGGACAGCAGCCTTTTTAGGTGATGGAGCAACAGCCTTTTTAGCTGGAGTAGCCACAGTCTTCTTAGCGGGTGTAATTGCCTTTTTTGCAGGAGTAGCGGCCTTCTTCATGGGGGTAGCAGCCTTCTTGGCCGGTGTAACTGCTGCTTTTTGCTGTTTCTTCTGAGGGATCATCTGAAATATGCATTAGTGAAAGAGTCTTATGCTGGCCCTTTAAAATTACTTTAATGTCAGACAAATACATAGCAACTGCAATCTAAAGCATACCCTTCTGACATACTTAGTTTCTTTTGAATAACCTTAATTGCCTATTCTGTTGAATTAATAAAGCCCAAACCCAGCTTTATCATGCTTTTAACAGACTACTTATGAAACATTAAACCATCTACAAATTCCCTGGTCCTGAAGCAAGACAGTGACCTCTCTAGTAGCATTCAGTAGCTTGAAATTTTTAGTCTTGCACATTATTTGCATGTGATAAATCACTTATTACCGATGCTCTACTAGAGTAATTAATCATCCACTTGCTCATGAGTACTAGGAACAGCTTTAAGATCCCAGCAGTCCTTCCAAAGCCTGGAAGTACAGACTTAGCAGCTAAGCTAGTTTTCCCCACGTTGCTCTCTTATGAAATCCAGTTTATTGTTTAGCCACAGTTAACGGACAAGACACCGACCGCTTATTAATGTTGATTCTCTGTCACATACTACGTGCCCCCCCCCCCCACCCTCATGACATTTTGTAACACGTGCGTCCTTTCGACTTCATTTCTAGACTGATCACCTCTTCTCCGCTGCTCTCCTCTAGCTCGGAGGACTCTTCTTCCTCGCTTTCCTCGACCTTTTTGGGGGGAGGAGCCATTTTTTTCTGTTTGGTCTGATTCTTGGGAGTCTGCAAGAGAGAGCGAGCCGTGAGGCGGGCTCCCGTTTCTCCACCCGGCAGCGAGCAGCACGGTCACGCTCCCGGGCACCCCCCGCGACCAGGACAATTGTCCCAACCACGTGGCCGCTCCGCCTGCCCGACCCCCGCCGCGACCGGGCCGCAGCGCGCCCCTCCCGTCCCCCCCCGCGACCGGGCCCGCGCCCGCCGGGGGGAAAACCGGAGGGGAGGCCGGAAACCGTCGCGCGGCCTGAGGAGACGGCGGCGGGAAGGCGGCTCGGCTCCTCGTCTCCCCGCCCCGCTCCCCGTCCCCCTCCCCATCCGTCCGCCCCGCCATGGCGGCGGCCTCTCGCTTCCCGCCTGGCGGCTGAGCGCGGCCCCGCCCGGCGCCCTCACCTTGGCGATTTTCACCATGATGGCGGCGGTGCCTGGCGGCGCAGGGGCGGCGCCCGAGCTGGCTCAGGAGGGGGGTGGGCACGTCCGGCGGGGCGGCGGCGAGGAGCGGAGCGGGCCCCGGGCGGTCGGCGGGAGCGGCGGCGAGGCGCTAGCGACCCGGACCGGGGACTGAAACGAAAGAGCGAGCGCAGGCCCCTTCCGCTGGCTTGCCTAGCCCTCCGCCACGCCACGCCCCCTCCGCCCCCGCGTCAGCCAATCGTCGTGCGCGCCGAGCCGCCCAGCCAAATCACCCCCCCCGCCCCTCGAGCCTCTCCGCCAATCTCCGGCGCTTTGCGATCGGCCAACTGGAAAGCGCGTTACAGCCGCCGGCGAGAGCCAGTCTGTGAGGTGGGGGCGAGAGCGGGGGGACGCGCTGCCCGCCCGGGAGCAATCGGCGTTAGCCAATGAGAGGGCGGCAGCTCGGCGCCTGCGCCCTGATTGGGCGGCGGAGCTTAGGGGAGGGTGGGCGTGGCCGGGGCCGCGGGAGAGCACGTGGCGACAGGCGGGCCACGTGGTGGAGCCGGGTCGGGGCCGGGACTAGGGGTCCCGGGGGTCCCGGGGCCGGGAAGCAGCCTGCGAGCTGCTGTGCGCGGTCCCGGGGCCGGGAGGCAGCCTGCCAGCCGCTGTGCGCGGTCCCGGCGTTCGGCGCCGGGGGTGGAACTCGGCCTGAGCACGCTCTGCCTTTTCCTTTGGCCTTAGAAAAGAGACGGGGCTGCCACCCCCGCCCTGTGCTGCCTGCGCCGCTACCCTCGGCACCCCTCCCCGCGCCTCGGGGGGCACTAAGCCCCCCTTGGACAGTTTAAAGCATCCCCAGGAGCTGGTCGATGTGCAGCTTGCCGGGGTTGCAGTTGGCTCGGGAGCACCCTGGAGCTGCCACCCTCCACTGGCTCCTGGCAGGGAGGAAAGGCCCAACGCTGGAGAAAAAGAATAAACCTGTGCTTGCCTGATGAGTGCTTTTGAATTCATTAATTGAAAGAAGACACCAGCTTTCTCCCTGTGGAGTTTTACCCCAGTGGTTATGAAGCTGGGGTAGGAATGACTGCAGGGCAGTGTGCAGCACCCCTGTTGAACTTGCTGGTCTGCTGGCAGGGCTGAGTGCTGCCTTGCCCCTGCTTCACACGGTGTTCCCCAAGGACCCTTGGTGAAGCTGGGGCTTCCCCTCTGCCTTACATTCCCTCCCACTTCAAACTGGGTGTCTAGCCAGCTCCCCGGGGGCCCCTGACACACATATGTAACTACAACAGTTTGCCCTTTCCAAAGCCTGCTTGAAAGAAGCCCCTAACTTGGGGAACACAAGATCCTAGGGAGCCCTAAAGAGGCCATTTCCTCTTGTTCTATTGCTTGTTACTTGGGAGAAGAGCTTGACCCTCACCTCACTACACCCTCCTTTCAGGTAGTTGTAGAGGGGGATAAGGGTTCCCCTCGGCTTCCTCTTCTCCAGGCTGAACAACCCCAGTTCCCACAGTCGCTTCTCATCAGACTTGTGCTCCAGACACTTCACCAGCTTTGTTGCCCTTCTCTGGACACGCTCCAGAACCTCAATGTCCTTGAACTGAGGGACCCAAAACTGAACACAGCATTCGAGGTGCAACCTCACCAGTGCTGAGTACAGGGGCGCAATCACTGCCCTACTGGCCACACTATTCCTGATACAAGCCAGGATGCCATTGGCCTTCTTGGCCACCTGGGCACACTGCTGGCTCACATTTAGCTGGCTGTCAACCAACACCCCCCAGGTCCTTTTCCTCCAGGCAGCTTTCCAGCCACTCTTCCCTAAGACTGTAGCATCACATGGGGTTGTTGTGACCCAAATGCAGGACCCGACACTTGGCCTTGTTAAACCTCATACAGTTGGCCTTGGCCCGTCGATCCAGCCTGTCCAGGTCCCTCTGCAGAGCCCTCCTCCCCTCAAGCAGATTGGCACTCCCACCCAATTTGGTATCATCTGCAAACTTACTGAGGGTGCACTCAATACCCTCATCCAGATCATTGATGAAGATCTTAAATGAGACTGGCCCCAGAACTGAGCCCTGAGGAACGCCGCTTGTGACCGGCTGCCAGCTGGATTTAACTCACCACAACTCTCTGGGCTCAGCCATCCAGCCAGGTTTTTACCCAGCGAGGAGTGTGCTTGTCCAAGCTATGAGCTTCCAGCTTTTCTAGGAGAATTCTGTGGGAGACAGTGCCAAAGGCTTTGCTAAAGTCCAGGTAGACGACATCCACAACCCCCTGTATTGGGGCAGCTGGTCTCTGCCTGTGAAACAGCAACGTCTGTCTCACATCCCACCGCGTACGGCAGGAGCCATCCCCAAGTGTGCAGGGGAAGCAGTGACACAGACCCAGGGTGGCCCGTGGGGATGCCAAGTGATGGAGATGGAGGAGGTAGAGGCCTGGCAGGAATTTTTAACTGTCTGAAGCAAGAGCTGATTGTTCCCTCCTGACCATGCCTGCTCATGGTGCAACAAAATCCTGTATTGTCATTGCTCATACAGCCAGTGCTGGGGCTGGCCTTGGTTCCTCTCCATACTGCAGAAGGACTGGTTTGCCATGGGAAAGGGACAACTGTTGCTTCAGCCAGGGGCAGTTTTGGCAGCTGGGGCACTGCATGTGTCTAAAACATAGTGCCAGTGGAGGGATCAGCACAGGGTTGGGCTGGCAGCTGGCCAGTCTCGGTTCCCAGCCCTGGCAGGGGCCGTCTCGGTATGGCCTGTGCTCCATCTCTTCTCCCAGCAGCGTCCTCAGCGCTGGCAGGTTGTCCTTGGTGCTGGCACCTCTGAGGCTGCAGCTGGACCGGTGTGCGGAGGAGCAAGAACTGATGCTGCCTGCAGCACTGGGTTAATCCATGCACTGTTGAGCAGGTCCGGATATGGCCCGACCCTGCCAGCCACTGCTGTGGCCATAAAGGGCCAGGGATGCCATGGGGAGGAAGGTAGCCAGGGGTCTGCAGGCACTGGCATTTAGGCTGGGTTGTTCCCCATATCCCACCTGTGACTGGGACCTCCGGGTAGCCCTAGCACCGGGCAGGAAGATACCAGAGCGGCAGTGAGGCCAGCCTTTTTTGGGGGACACACCACGTTGCAAGGCTGTCCCAGCAGCACAGCACAGCCCTGCTCCTCTGCAGGCACCACCAGAAATTTCAGGGCTGAGGGAGGTCTGCAGAACAGCATCAGTGGAGAGTAATTTAGGCAAAAGAGCAGGTTTAACAGCTGTATTTTGTGGAGTAAGTGTATTTTAGGTGCTTTTTCGACTGCCTCTTCTTGTAGCATACCTGTGTCTTGGGAGCATTGATCTAATTCCACAGTTAAAGGGCATTTAGCTGGTTTAATGGAGACCTCAGGAGGGATTTGCCGAGGATTCACAGTTTCTGGCACAGTAGAAACTCATCCCCTGTACTTGTCCCCAGGCTGGCAGTGCTGGGGACACCTTGCCTGGCTGCCGGTGCCCAGGGCTGGGAGGGAGCGGAGCTGTGGGGCACACGTGGCTCCCGAAAAGAGAGGCAAGATGGGTGCCCAGCCAGAGGTTCACCTCCATAGCTGGGGGAGCGAGTGTCCCCAAATGTCCTGTTCAGCCTGTGCCGGGCCATGGCTGAGTGTTTCCACTAGATGGTGACAAAAGGCTGCAACTCCTGTCCCAAGTGGGAGCCTGGGGGATTATCCTGGCTCCCAGAAACATGCCTCTGTGGGTGCAGCTGAGCAGGGCGTCTCGCCCCAGCTGCTGCATCTCTCCCAGGAGATCTCGGGATATGGGGGAGGGTCTGAGATGAGCCCCACGGGTGATACCCACCAGATAAAAGCAGCAGCCAAGAGCAGTCAGGGGAGGAAATGTTTTGCCTGTGGCTTATGCAGGCATCTGCTGTCAGAAAGCCATCAGAGACCTCAAACCAAACACCCCACAGGTGCACAGAGTGG
Organism: Gorsachius magnificus; assembly: GCA_034008185.1. Classification (NCBI taxonomy): domain Eukaryota; kingdom Metazoa; phylum Chordata; class Aves; order Pelecaniformes; family Ardeidae; genus Gorsachius; species Gorsachius magnificus. The sequence goes on from CM067087.1 coordinate 37,660,088, forward strand.
GGGAAAACGAGCTAGGAAAGCCTACAAATGTGGCCCTCAGTTCCCCAGCCCCAGCCTTTCTTCCCTGGCATCATGGCTCAGTTGCTATGTGGTCCAGGCAGTGGCCTGGTGTGGGCATGGCACAGCAAAAGTAGCAGCAAAAAAAAAGCAAACTGACCCCTCCAGGTCTGGGCACTGCTTAAAACCTCTTGAGCACCCCAATGTCCCATCAGCAAAGCCCCTTCCCCTGCCACTGGTGCCCACCTCACCCCACCACGCTGCTCCCCTGCTCATCGCTTGGTGCCAGCCAGAGCCACCCCAGCAGGCACCATAGAGTGGCTGATGGATGGCAACCCAGTGGGGCCGGCCACACAGGACTTGTCCTCTCTCTTCCAAATCACACACCTCACCTAAATACCCAGCGGGTGGAGAAAACTCTCCCCATGCCCCAATTAAAGCAGGGCATCAAATGATACAGGTCTGTGTTGTACCCTAATTAAGTTTTTTCTGCATTACCCACCAAGAGAAGAGCCCTCAAGGATGCTGAGTGAAGTGGGCGCAAAGTTTGCCATGACAAACGGCATTCAAGCAGCCGCATGTCAGCCCACACCCTGCACCTTGAAATAAGCACCTTGGGACCTGGTGGGGTGCAGAGATGAAAGTCCATGGTGCTTGGCAGAGTATGGGATTTCTTCTCTGGGGAGCATCCTTTCTGGAGGTGGGATGCTGCAGGGATTGCATGGGCCCCTCGTCACTCAGACATACCCTCTGTCCCTGGCCGACAGTGGGTGATAACTCAGCACATCCCTCCTGGATAAGTCTGTGCCATTTTCTGGGGTTCATGACAAGGAAATGTCCTGGTGACTTACATGGGGAGTTTCATATGTGCAGCATTTAATCTCCCCGTGACCTCCAACCATCTCTCAAAATGATCATTCTCGTACCCTGCAGAGAAAAAAGGGCTTTTCTGTTTCCAGAAGCAGCTGATTCCCCCAAGATGTCCCTTCTGCCAGCCCAGTTCCTCTCCCTTAACACCCCTTGCCTGGAGCTGGCCGCAGGACCTTGCAGCCTGCCTGCAAGCTCCCAGCAAGCCCAGGCCAGGCGGGACCCCGCTCTGGCTCTGCTCAGCGGGAGGAACAAATACAGCCCTGGAAAAAAAGTTAGGAGGGAGAGAAGGGGGGAGCTGAAACAAAGAGGACTTGCGTTAGGTGTGAGATAAAGAAGGGAAACCAGGCTAGGGAACTGTGGAGCGATTCAGGTGGCAAGAGGGGAGCTTGGGAGCACCCTTCTCTCTCTATCAGGATGGAGAAAGTCGGTGAGATGGGAACAGGGAGGAATTTTGAAGCAATATGTGCAAATGCCTTTATAACCCAGGGGAAAGTCAACCTGGGGAGAAGTTACAGATGATCCCAGTTCAGCGATCCCAGGCCAGCAGCCAGCGCACCCATCACCACCCCACGCAATTGCACATCTCCCTGTGCTGCCCCGTGGTACTTGGGAAGGCTTTGCAGGACTTTGTGGAGACAGCCCAGAGGGGGAAGCTCTTCTTTGCACAAGGCATTTCTGTGCATCCTATTCATCTCCCAGAGCCAGGGCAATAGGGAACAGGATCCAGGCAAGCACCGCGTCCCCGGAGCTGACTGTTGAGAGATTCAGGTAAAACATCTGCAACCTGCTTGTGGCTCAGCACATCTGCCCCTCGGCACAGGCCCACATTGCAGTGACCCGGGGCTTTGCCTCTCCTCACTCACATTTTACCTGCTGGAAGCTCCCTCTGCTCACAGGCTTGTGTTGGGCTATTTCCATTTCACGGCAGCTCTTGGGCACAGGGCCAGCAGAAGGCAGACGCTCTGCCTGGAACAAACCCAAACTGGGGGAATTTTTTTTCTTTTTTGTTTTTTTCCTTCTCAAACAAAAAACTGAATCTTTATTGAGTCCAGACTGGAAAAGCAGGAGTCTCCCTCTGCTCCCCCCATTTTTGTGTTTGTATCTGAGCGAGGGGGTGAGCTCAGCCCTGCCTTGGCAGCCCCATGTGCCCACCGCGCAGCAAAGGCAGTGAGCAGTGCAGGATGGTGAACCTGGGGCTTTCCCATGTCCTTACATCTAAGACCAGGACAGGCCTAAATGCAACTGGGGAGAGCAGAGCCACAGCGTGCTGCTGCTCCTGTGGCCCCCTTGCAGCCCCCAGGCACACACACACATGTGTCCCCAATATAACGTGTCCCAGCCTCTGCCAGGGGAGCTGGCAGGTCCCCACCACCAGAGCCAAGTCAAAAGTGCCCTCGGAAACAGGAATTGGTGCCAGTGGAAGCATGCTAGGCGGCTTTTTTGTCTTAGTGGGAGCTGCCATGCTGTGTTGTCCCAGCAAACGTTGCCCACTGAGCCCCATCTACAAGGTTTGCAAAGCTCCTGCCCCAACTTGCCAGCATGAGGGACCAGCCACCCCAAGGGCTTTTGTGGTTGCATTGGGAGGTCCAGCCACGAGCTGGACCTTTTTGGAAAGGGTGACTTTGCACTTGACTGTACCTGCAGAGCTCAAGTGACCTGGGCTGGCGTCGAGCTGTACAGAGCACCTGAGAGCCTGGGGAAGGTGAGAGCTCAGGAGTCACCAGCACAGCACCAGGGATGCTGAGCCCACCCAGCTTTCACCCTCCATCTGCCCCGGCCTCTGCAGTGAGCTCCATCAAAAGGAATTTAAAAATAAGGGCTGGAACTACTTCCCCAGCCCAGACCGCTCTCGGGCTGTTCGTGCCTCACCCCAGCAGCACATCAGGCTGTTTCATTTCCCAGCCCTTGCTGAGGAAATTCCCACTGGCAGAGTGCAAGTTAAAACCCCTGCTTTCAAACTTCCTACGACTGTAGTTAAAAATTAGACTCAGAGCAATAATTTTCCCACTGTTGGTTTTGTCAGACCCAAAACCTGGTCCTGAACGACCCAGTGGTGTCTCATTAAGCCAGGAGAGTGTGTGATCATGATGTCTGCATCCTGGGAGGGAGGCGAGAACATGGTTTCTTGGGGAAAATTCCTCTCCTTCCCGTCCCTTAGAAGCCATCAGCTCATCTCCCGCCACACACAAAACAGCAGAGAAAGCTTAAAGCAGACTGAAAATTACACTCCATCTCTCCTGCTTGGTTTTAGTTGTAGAGCAAAGAAAGAAGCACATTGATTCATCCCGCTGGGTAATTAAGTGCCTAATACTATTGACTATAAAGACATTACGGTTCAGCAGCCCAACACTAATGCATTAATAATCACTTGTATCATGGTGAGGAAGGGGCACGAGCTGCTCCTGAAGAACATGATAGTTATGTGGGATGGGAGCTCGCAGTAAAAACCTTAGGACCTGAATTAGTGCCGTGATGACCTGCAGGAGCAACAGCTTCTCCTGGTGAGTTTGGGGGACAGGGAAGGGCTAGAAGGACCATGGAGGGGGCAGGCAGCCCCTACATCAGGGAAGCCCCATGATGGATGGGCAGCGGGGATGAGGGTCTGGGCTCCAAGCATCAGTGCTGCCCCTGGCACAGCTCTGGGACATTGTCAGCCAGGAAGATTAAATCTGAGCTGAGCAACCCTTTTATAACAAGCCACGGCACAGGCATGAGCAGGGTCTGCTCACCTCCTGCCAGGCTCTATATTCCCAATAATTAGCCTGCTGCTTTAGCATATTTATTATGCAGATGATGCGGAGCACAGCCTGCACACTGCCTGGGATTAATTGCATCAAAACAATTTGGGGAGTGCTGCTCCAAGCCAGAGAGGGCGTTTTGCTCGCTGGGGAAGGCGGTGCAGACCCTCAGAGCATGGCGTACCAGTGGGTACCATCCAGGCCCTGAGGGGTCTTGCCCAGTGAAGGACAGAGATTGCTATGGTGGCTGTAAACATCCCACCTGTGGGGACTTCAGAGCCTGGCATGTGGCAAGAGTCCCATGTCCCATTAGGCTGGATAAGGCCCATTTACAGAAGGTGGAGGAAGGAAGGACCCACAGCTGCATGGGGAGCAGGGACCTTTCTCAAGATCATCCTCTGCTGAGATTTTTCCCACCACCCCATGAGCGAGGCACTGCCCCTCCAGCCACGGCACGCTGGGTTAACCCAGCAGCTCACCTGCAGCCACTTCAAGGGATGGAGCAGACATGTCCCAAAAAGCCACCAGAGGCACAATTTCCATCCAAGATCTCAAATCCATGTCAGGAACCCCCTGCCCAAGGATAAGAGGAGACAGCGCAGCTCTTCCTGGCCTCCAGCACGAAGACCAAAAGCACTTGCAATTCTCTGAGCAAATACAAGTGCAGATCATGCTGTCAAACCCTTATTTGATTTGTTTCTCTGGTGGCTCTGCACCATTTGCTTTCATTACTTTCTCTGCCCCATGCCATAGTCCAATAATGTAGCATCTGCCCAAGAAAAGGTCCGTTAATATGATTTACACGTAGTTGACACTTTCTGCCTTGCCCAGGAGAGCAGACTCCCTGGGTACCCTGTTGCTTGGAAAAAGATGTTTTTTCAGTTATTCTGAGTGGGATAAGTAACCTCCAAGCACTCTTTATTGCCTGATTTATCTTTGTGAAGTTACATTTGTCCCAAAGATTTGATTCACGGCTTGAAATCCAGACTCTAAGTGTATTTCTTTAAAGGGTCTTGGGGTGCGGGGGTGGGGGGGAAGGCTGGAAAGAAAGAGAAGGGAAGATGCTTTCCTACAGCCTCCAGGGACAAGGAAGAAGGTGCCTCCGGCTCTTTGGGAATGGCCAAAGGGGGACACTGAGTCAGGGGAGGAGTCGTCCCTGGTGCCCCCAGTCTCCCACCTCACCAGGTGAGGCAGCTCTGACTGGATGAGCTGCCTCATTTCCCCTAGAAATGCCTTTGAGACCGAGGTTAGCCTAAGTACATACCTATGTTGGTACATATGCGTGTATAAAAGCCTTGCTAAGGGCTTGTTGGGATATTAGGAGCGAAACCTGTTTCCTGAGGATGCTGTGAGGGTAAGGGAAGCACATTGCTGTTGCTGGGTCTCTGCACCCCTTTGCTCTGAGGCTTCAGGATGTGGCCCTGCAGCGATGGACAGAGGTCAGGGTCTGTGCCGTGGAACGGTGCTCGCTCTGCACCCCTTTTTTGGCAGCAGAATGAATCATCACCGCTATGGGTGCCAAACCCAGCACCCTCTGGGCTGTCAGCCTCATAGCCCCGTGCCTAAACTTGCTGAAATCGGTTGGGGCTCCTGCAAGGCGGATGGCATTGCCCTGCACCTTTTGGCTGAGGAGCACCCAAACCAGTCCCACCGCCTCGCTGGAGCTCGCCCCATGCCCACATCCTCACCCCGGCTCAGGGCATCGCTCCTGGGGAAACCACGCTCCTCCGCACAAGGCATATCTCACCATGGAGCCAGCATCACCCAGACCTTGAAGGTGATAAAACACCCCTGGCGGATGAGCCACAGCCTGGGAGGGGGCAAACCCGTCTGTGAAAGGAGATCGTGCTGAGAGAAAGGTCCAGAAGAGAAAGGGGAAATTTCAGGAAAAGCCCAAACATCTCCAGCCACAGTGGTACCAGGCTTATTTAAATGGGTTTTCCTTGGCCTTCAGTTTCCAAGCGGCTCCAACACGCTGCGGGCTGCCTGTGCACGGAGAGTAGACAGGCAGGCGGTTTCTGTACAGGACTGGCCTGAGCCCTCCCGCACACCGGGGCAGCAGCAGTGCAGGTGTTAACATGGAGCCTGGTCTCACCATCCACCTTCGGCCAAAGCCTTGGCCGAAAACCACAGTGGGGCTAACAAACTGATCCTGCAGATCGGCCAAGTGTGGGGGGCTGAGAGCTGCTCCCACCCCCGGGCAAAGGCAGGGAGATGGGTGCATCCCAGGTCCCTACCCTGGATACCGGCTTTGCTGGAAAACTACCTAAAGGCAAACCTTCATGGGTCTAAAAGAGCACCCAGCTGTACTTGCACTGTCATTGGTGTGGGATTTGCACAGGGCTGCATAGCCTAAACCTTCACCCTCTAGGTATTAAAAGGTACATTTAGCACTGAAATTCCTGGAGGATGCAAAAATGCACCAAGCAGGGAGAGTCCCGCTTTGCTCACTCAAATTCAGTCCTCTCTTTTCCCCTGGTGCCTCAGACCCAAGAGGGTATTTGCATGGAATCAGGATCTGGTTTTCTACCTCTGCTTCTGCCCTTGCTCTCACCTGCAGAAAGGAGATCCTCCTCCTGCCACCGCTGAGGCTGGAGCGAAGGCAGTGAATGGGGGGGCTTCAGAGGGGACAGCAGCAATGTGGTGGCTCGCAGCAAAGCGCCTGGTTGTTTTCTGAAAAAAACATTAAATCCTTCTCTTGGGGGATGAGCCTGTTTTTGCAGGGCTGGCACCAGACTCAGAACAGCCTCTTGGATGCGGGAAAATTAGACCAGAAGGTCCTGAAGATGCCAGCAAGTGCCCATCGGCCACATCACACCTGCGAGCATCCCAGCTGCTGAGAACAGTTACCCTGGGGTGACCTGTAAATTCGCACCCACCAGTGCCACAGCACAGGAGAGGACCCGTCCTCACCAGCAAGGAGGGGACACGGCTGAAGCAAGCCCCTTGGCAGAGCGGGGCTGCAGTGGGACCACATCTCCCTGCAGCTTGCCCTTGGAGATGCTCCCTCCGGGTGCCAAATTGAAAGGATACCGGATTGCTTGGCGTGCTCTTTCTTATTGTTTTAAATTGTTCTCCCAAATCCTGGCTCGAGCGCAGTCAGGCTTTGTGACCAAAATTATCACTGGCATGAAAAAGGCGGGTGTTGGGATCCCCTGAATGGGGCTGGATATCTCCAAATCTGTTTCAGAAGGTTTTGGGGGAAAACCATGAGCCGCACACAGAGTGTCTCACTGCTGGTCCCAGCCTCTCCCAATCCACATTTGTGGAATTTTATTCTGCATGTATCATCCAAAGGCCCTGTTCAGCTCTGGATCTGTTGCACCAGGGGAATGTTAAACTTTTAGGGCAAGGAGCTGGGAGGAATAGCAAGCAGACACAGAGACCTCTCGAAGGCTGATGCTCCCAGCAAGGGAGGAGACGCTCGCAGATACAACCTTGTCAGACCAATCTCAGCTCCGGGGATGGGTGGGTTCCTACTGCAACCCGTGGCTTCTGGAATAAGGCTACACTCCGTTACATCTCCCAGTTACATCTGCACAGGGACGATCAGCAGAGAGACACAAATCCTCTTTCCAGGAGGAAAAACCTTTAAATGCTTCCAATTGCCACCCTCACCCACCCTGCCCAGGTGCAAATGGGTGCTTTTCAGTCCCATTAGCACCACTTACTGTGTTTTCTTTCTTTTAGCTTTTTGCTGCTGTAGATTTAATTCAACCATCCACCACAAAGTCAGCAGAAATCTCTCTCGTTTGTCTCCCTTATTCCATGGCAGGGGGCTGAAGAAGTCCTCACCCAGCCCTCACCTTGCAGGGCTCCCAGCTCCCACAGACGGTGCTTTTGCATGGCACTGTTATGTTTCAGGCCCGCGCCAGATGGGCAGCGAGACAGGATTACCACAGAAAAACAGAAACAAAACCCAGCTCAAACCATTTGCTTTTCCATCTGTGCAAGGCAGTTGTTTAAATCAGCCCCAGCAGAGAGGTTTGGAGCTGGGGCCAGGATCAGTTTGGACAATTGAAGAGCTGCAAAGAGATGTAGATCTTTCTTTAACCGGAGCAGAAATCAGTTGAAGACACCAGGAGGAGCAAAGAGCTCTTAAACAGAGGGGCCCAGACCACGATGCAAATACAAGGCAGTACCTGGAAAAAGACAGCCTGAGCTTGGGGTTGCTAACAGGCTCCCAGGATGGCTTAGAGCTGTAGGTGTGGGAGAGGAGAGCAGGGCAGGCAGCAGCAACCCTCTCCCCTGTTCCTCATTAATACAGCAGCAAGGCTTGATGGGTCTCCTAAATTATAATGACTTTCTTGTCATTAACTTGATTTCTTTCTGGTGACAGCAGCAGTGAATTGGTCCCAGCTGTTCTAAGCACGGGATGACAAATTAAAAGGAATTAAACCAAGCCAAGTGCTGGAGGGGTTGGTGTGCAGGGGAGGGGGTGCTTTGGGTCCATAATAATCTCAGGGCTGCAGTAAAGGGGGCAGTGGGAGATGCCCAAAGGGAGAAGTGGGGGTCAGGGCTTATGTTTCTGTCTTGCAAGCAGGGTGCTGAAAAGCATGTGCCTGCCACAGTGGGGTCTGGCTGGCCAGGGGACACCCGTGTGTGTGCTGAGGCCACTGCTGTGGGGGAGGACACATGGAAACTGATGGGTTGTGGGGTCTGGCCCCGCCAAGAGACACAGGCAACACATAAGGATGCTTTTTTGGGGTGAAAGTTGCCTGAAAGCAACTCAGAGCAACAAGCCAAAAGCCTGCCCTGAGGAAAGTAGGACCTTGTCCACCACTTGCTGTAAACCTGCGGCCCCCCAGGGATTTCCCCCTCCCAGGAGCATCCCCCGGCCGGGACCTGGCTGGGTAATGAAGAAGGGCAGCGCTGTGGGGCTTCTTTCTGAGCCTGTGCTGGCAAGTGTCTGTCAGCAAAGGGTTTTTATCAGCTGTCCCAGCAGAGGTCAAGCACAGGAGCTGAGGAACCAGATTTATTTCTGTGTCTTTATTTTCTACTGCCTGTTGGCAGCTCCTGTGCCTGCAGGCACCTGCCTGCCAGGACATGGAGAGGGGCTTTCTTGGGAAAGCCACTCCATCACGTCTCTGCCAAATACCCGCTGGGGACCCATGTCCTCCCCTCCTGGCAGCCCTGGGGTGATTCTTGTATGAAATAGATCTTTTGGCCTGGCTTTTAGCCCCAGGGCCAGCTGGGACCATCCTGCACAGGATGCGAGCTCCAGGGGCGGGAGGGGATGTCTCACGCTTGGTCTCAGCATCATTAATGTGAGATGATCATTAATGCGAGACAGGCGCTCTACCTGCTCAGGAAAGATAACAAGAAAGATGTGTTTTGCCTCCAGATGCCTCTTGGACATCTTTCTCCAATGTGTCACATTAAATAGTCCCAAACTGAGAAGGCAAACTCGCCCTGGCTGCTGTGATAAGCACAAAGAGCGATAAAACCCTGTAATTAAAGTCTGCTGCTATAATAATGTTGCAGCAGGGACAGCTGGGGTCTAGCCCTGAGTGCAGGTCCGTGTCTTGGGTTTTTACTTGTTTTCATTGCATGCTCATTTTGGAGTGGGTCAGCTCAGGTACCCTTTGGGTGCCGAGTGGGAGGAGAAGCCATCTGGGCACTGTGGAGTGGGGGAGCGAGGGCTGTCCTGCCCTTCCTGACTGTAACGCAGACCGGGTCCTTAGCAGAAGCAAATACCCTCAAAACCACATTGGAAGAGGAGCTGACCTTGCAGAAAAGCACCCGATCTGTGGGGAGGCATTTCCCCTCAAGGGACTCCACCACTGCCATTGGGAACTTGTGCTCATGTACCACTGCTCCTAAATCTACATAAAACTAGATAAAAGTTAGCTTTTTCCAGTCTGGGCATCCCAGCCTTCCTCTTCATGCTGGAATTTCTTCCACCCCGATGAGGACTGGAGAACCAGTGTCCCCTCATCCCCATCCACTCAGGGACCAGGGCAGACCCCTGGGATGTGTGCCGGGATGCTGGGGACCCCAAGCGTGGCTTTTGTGGGCTGTGGGGAAGCCCTTGGCAGACTGTTGTTCTCCGGGTCAGCCTCAGGGTCTGCCACTTGCACCCCCAAGCCCTGGGGACCTGCTTGGGGATGATGCTTAGGACAATGTGGGGGGCCTTGGGCTGAGCCTGATCCCCCCAGCCCCACTGGCAATCGCAGCCAGTTGTTAGCAGTCCCTGCTTGCCCTGGAGCTCTAATCCACTTACTGCTGTGCTAATTATGCATCACTTTCATTTCTTAACCAAAGTCCCCCCATGAACCAAATTAAGCATCACGCAGGCTCCTCTGACATCAATTCTGTCATCTTTAGCAACAACACATCGCGACGGGAGAAGGCGTGGGCTAACCAGACAGTCTGTCTCTTCTAACCCGTTGCAGTGGAGTTTAACCCTGCCCCGGGTGACACTTGTGAAGGTGCCTGGTGGCTCTGGTGGGTCACTTTGCCCCTGAAATTGTCACTGTGCGTTCCTGCTAGGCTGTGGGGAAGGGCACTGTGCATGGCACCTCCATCCTTCCCATCACCCTGCCATGAGGACAGGCAGGGGGGCCCTTAAATAACACGTGGACCTGCATTTCTTGGAGATGCCCTTTGCCCATCTAGCCCCAGTGTGTCCCCTCCCTGCGTGCCCTAAGCGGGGAGAGGTGGGGTACGGGGAGCCCATCCCTTCCCCACATGTGGTCCAGCCCCTCCAGGGCTGTTGGGTTTGCTGTGACGTGGAGAAAACCATCCCCGGTGTAGGTGACTGTCACACCGCCACGTGGCTGTGAGTCAGCCCAAGCATCCGGACCCGCGGCTGAGCTCCTCCATCCAGGGCCCTTGGGGTGGGCTGTGCTTCCCACACCGCCTCTTCCCAGCCTCCCCGCAGCGCATGTCTGCCTGGAATGCTGGTTCCTACGTGAGTCCTGCCTCTGTGGGAAGCCACCCAGGAGCCGGGTGGGAAGATGGGCTGCCTTCAGCATGGGGCTAAAAGCTGAGCCCACGGGCGTCCCCAAGGAGCAGAATCAAACCCTACATACATTGTATTTCCCTTGCCTGTCCATTTGTCCTCCTGCCTACCTCTATGCTGCCCATCACCGGTCTGTAGTCACTAGGTGTTAGCTTTTCACCTCCACCACTATCCTGGAGTAAGAGGAATAATTGAAATAGGGTTCAAAAAGCAGTCTAAATCAGTGCTGAGCTCAGACCCGGCACATCCCTGCACTTTCCTGGCATTTACATTTTCCTGCTTCCCTGCTCCCCTTGCAAAGAAAGGCTGGGCGCTCAGTGGGAAATGTTGCTGTGCCATACCCATGGCCAGGCAGCCTGAATCCACCCCACCACCCGGCCCCAGACAGGAACCGCTTGCTCCCAGGTACATGAGGGCTTTGCCAAATTCACGCTGTGTGAGTTTTCCCTATACCACGGCTGCGCAAAGGAAGCGAAAAACAACCCTTCCCTTGGCTTATTGAGGAGGGGTGGCAAAAAAAATCCGCTGGTGTTCACCGGAGCCATCTATCACGGCTCCAAATACACGAGGCAACTGCTGTAAAACTTGAGTTTGGCTCCGTAAAGGAAAAAAAAATACCACCCCATGCCTGTTGCAAACAACCACAGCACAAAAAAAAGCCTTACAAGGCTGGGGCAGCCTCATAGATGGATTGCTTTCTAATCCCCAAAGCTACGGTGATAAATCTTTTTATTGGAAGCTCTGGAGTTACTGTGTCACTCAGAGTGTGCGGCAGCGCAAGGGGAAAACAGCTCCATGAGCTGCTGGGAGAGAGGGAGCCTCCTGGGAGCGGGGCCGGAGGTGATGGAGGAGGGATGGGTGCTTGCCATGGGGGTGCTGAGCGGGCACAGAGCGGGCAGGAGGGTTCCCCCGGGGCCAGGAGCGGGTGGTTAGGCAGGAACTGGCTGTTGGACAGACGCTGCTGTAAATCTGGGAGGACAGATGGACAACTTTTGGGGACCGGCTCTTTGGAAACAAAGCGTTTGCAGAGGAGATGGTGGCGTGGAGCCTGACCCAGCCACATGCTCTGTATTGCAGGGACAGAGAGATGTTTCCCTCAGCTCCAAGTGAAGACTGGGAGCAACGGCATCCACACTCCCACAGCTCCCATCCTCCCAGCGTCCCTTTGCTCTGACCCCTCCGGGCCCCCTTGGATCCTGAAAGGATCATTTAGTGGGTGAGAACTCACAGGCAGTGTTTTGGGATCCTCCTTCCCCCACGGCCATCCTGAAGTGCCAGTCAATTCCCCGGCCAGTTACACGGTTGGGAGCAGCAGGAGCAACTTGCCCCATCCCCGGCTTCTGCTACCTCCCCCCGCTCAGGGCTCTTTGCTTCTATACCACCTCCCCAGCAGGAATAACCCCTCTAATTTACACCAGGAAGGTCCCCTCTAATTTACACCAGGTCCCAGGCAGGGGACCAGGCTGACCCCGAGGATGCAGAACAGTGGGGAGCATCGTCCTTGGAGCAAACAGTCTCCAAAATTTTCTTCCTGGGGGCTGCAACGAGCCTGAGGCCGGCGGGAGCCAGCAGCCACTGCCTTCCCGGTGATGGAGAGGTGTAAAACCCTCTCTGTGAAACCATTCTCCCCTGGGAGATCGGTTCCTTTTTTATAAGGTATCATGCCCTAACTGCAGCTTTTACTAAAATTCATTATGTGATTAAAGGGCTTGCCCGGGAGCCTTCGATTGCAGCATCCCTCGTGAGCCTGGCTGGCATGCGGTACCTGGGGACTTGGGGTTGTCTCCACACTGTCGCAAAACCCTGGCCAGGGGAGCAAAGTTTGCCCGCACATCTCCACCTGGGAGACACCACTGGCAGTGCTGCAGCTGCGGCTCTGGCAAGCCTTTGGGATGCTTTTCAGGGTGATCCCTGGCCCAGCTGCGTGTGGGGTGGGCGGTGGGGCAGCCCCCAGCATTGCTGCCCAACACGCCAGGACCTCAGCAGCACATTCCACTCCTGCATCTCAGAGAGGGGAATTTGGGGTAGCCGAGGAGGATGGGGAGTCCCAGATCAAGGGACAGCAGGGCAGCTGGGGACACAAGGCTGGATGAAGGCAAAGGCAGCCACCTTTCTGGCTGCTCTGTACTCCACTCCAGCTGTGCTGAGCCCCAGGAGCCCCCAAAAAACCCCAGGCACACACACTGTCCTCTGGCACTGACCAAGGGAGCTCAAGCTGCAGTGGCCACAGCCATATCCCTGCACAGCCTGGCTGCTCACGAGCAAGGGGACGCATCTTCCTGACCCATGGCACGAGGGACCCCAAAGCTCCACCTGGGCGGCTGTTGCTGCGTAATAAAATGCTATCAACTGCCTATTAAAAAGCCATTCCCTGGAGATTTGCGGCTGGGGAAGCGGCCAGCTGAAGTGAGATGGGGCAATAATGGCCATCAAGGAAGCATCAGTCACGTCTGCCTGCGCAGCAGTGACGAGCAGCTGCCAGGGTGCTGGCCCCTGCCAGGACCATCAGCGATGAGAGCTGGAGAGGGAAGGAAATCAATGGATCTCGATGCCCTCGGCCACGTTGACATACTCCGGACCCCAAAGTGCAAAGTTACAGCAGCCCCACGCCCACCCTCACCCAGCAGCACCCAGCAGGACCCCACAAGGGCCGAGGAAGGGCTTTGCCCACAGCAGACCCTGCTTTGGGATGGGGAGCGGGGAGGGGAGCTGGCACGCTGCCTGGTGTTTGCTCCTCCAGTATTTCTGCTCGGGTGCCCAGGTGAGCCCGCTGGCACACCCACGCTGCCCAGCGGCATGGCCATGGGACGCCAAGCCAGGGGAGCCTCCCCGGCTGGCCAGGGAGGAGCTGGGACTGGGGAAGTTGTGCAAGGCAAGAGCTCAAGCTGCTCGGACAGCCCCTTGGGTGGCATTTCGGAGCCTCAATATTTTATCCTGCGGAAGGACCTGGCGTACACTGGGAAGTCAGCGGCATTGATCTCAGACAGTAAATCGATGGGTCCTTCCAGCCCAGGGGAGCATGACCAGCCAGCCTGCGCTTCCTGGCATTTTTGTGACATTTCCTGAGCCGTGTGTCTGGGGACAGATTGATCGCCACCGCTCCAGAGGCAGCTCCCCCTCTGCAATGGCCCCAGCCCCAGCTCAGCCAGAGCATCATGGAGACCAGGAAGGCTGTGAGCATCCCACTCACGCCTTCCCTGCCGTGCCTGGCCCTGCAGATCCGTCGTGGCAGCAGAGACGCAGGCAGAGCCAGGGGGACACCCCCGCTGCCCATCACCTTGGCACATGGCATCACCCCCTGGGAGGACGGCCCAGGTTCAGTCCTGTGCTGGGAGCAGAGCTGGGTCCTGGGGGACGCAACCAGGGCACAAATCAGGCCAAAGGCTTTTTTAATTCTCAATGAGGCTCAGCCCATGCCAGGCAGGGATGGAGGAGGGGTCCCCACATTTCCTGGGGGTGCAGGGGCCACAGTGGGCTGAGAAAGAGGAGGGTGGCACCCACCAGATGCACATTGGAGGGGGGAGAGTGGGGTGAGTTTGTGGGGCATGGGGAAGGTGCAGAGCTGTGCCTCGGCGCTGCAAGCAGCCTGGGGCTGCCATGGTCCTGTATTTCCCCCTGCAGGCTCCAGCTCTGGAGGGAGCAGCCCTGCTCCTTCCCCTGCCCTCGGAGGGCTGGGACAGGAGGAAGGCTGGGAGCAAGGAGCCATAAGGCACCCTGCAGCCAGACACCGGCCGGCACCACCGAAGGGATGTGCAAGAAAATCAGGGGCATGTTGGTGCCAGAGGACCCTGGAGGGGTCTCAAGGGAGAAGGCACTCACAGACCTTTTTTTCCTCACTCCATGCAAAGCTCTCCCACCTCCGTGGGTCTTAGCCCAGGTGTGAGCACCTTTTGGGGCACCCATTCAGCACGGTGTCCCAAAACAGTCCGGGATGACTGACAGCCCTGACACCTGAACCTGCAGGCTCACCCTGCTGGGCCGGGAGGGATAGGATGTTTTTGGGGATTGCTGGTATATCCCTGACATAGCAACCAGCACCACGAGGGATGCCCCAGCTTTGGCCAGCCCCAGTGCTGAGCACAGCAAGCGCAATGCATCCAGGACACAGCATGGCCACCTCTGCCATGCCCTGGAGCAGCGCTGACAAGAAAACCAGCCTTCGTATCCCAGAGGGATGGCACAGAGAGGCAGGGACCCCTCCATTGCTCCTGCCCCACTCCCCACCACGGGCTGGGTGCCACGGTCAGATGGATGCTGGTGGTGGGAAAAGCCAGTCCTGGTCCCCTGCATCCTCCTGCTCATCAGCAGGGGGATGTTGCGTGCGTGGTGGCCTGGCCCCCCTCCACCTCCTCCAGCTCGTACTCCTCAGCATCGGAGAGGGGCAGCCCATTGGTGCCCGGCATGGGCTCACATTCAGTGCTGCGGGTAGTGGCGCGGGTGACGCTGGGCGAGTATTTCTGTGACCATGGCGGGTGGTGACCGGGGTTGCACATCACCTCCTTGAACATCTCCCGGAAGCGGGTGGACATCAGGTTGTAGAGGATGGGGTTGGCAGCTGAGCTCAGGTAGAAGAAGACACCCGAGATGATGTGGACGTACTGAAACATGTGGAGCATGTGGCTGGTCCAGGTGGAGACAAAGCTCCAGACGAGGCGGTCGGTGTGGAAGGGGGCCCAGCAGATCCCGAACACCACCACCAGCACAACTGTGGGGAGCCGAGGAGCTGGTGTTACTGGGGGAACAAGGCTAACCCCTCCAGGGGCCTCCAGTCCTTGGCTAATCATTGCCCTGTTTTGGCTTTGGCCATAGCAAAGAACACACAAAAAAGTATGGGAGAGAGGAAGAGGGAGAGGGGAAGGGCCCCCCAATGCTTTTGTTGACCTGCTGCAGAGGGTCTGGATGTATGTCTGGGCAGGATCTCCCTCCCTCCATCTCCTGCCAGGGCTGCTCCAGGTGCTGCTGCACCATGCGTCTTTGCTCCCTGTCGGCAGGCAGCTGCCCACATCGCAGCCCCACGGCATGGCTGGGGGATGCCTCTGCGGGCATCCAGCCTCCGGGCACTCTGCCACCTCTGCCAGCAAAGCAAAAGCACTCCCTGCTAACCAGGTAACCCATGGGGCATGGCCAAGTCCAAGGAGCAAGAGGTATTTTCACCCTCTCCTTATGCTCTGTAGATTTTTTTTTTTTTTATAACCCAGCTCTGCTGATGCATACCCACATGATGCCATACCTGTGCCATGCTACATCTCCACGGCATGCGGGGACAAGTCTCCCTTTGTCACCCTCCCAGCCCCAGTGCCAGGGGAAGCTGGAGAGAAGTCTGGGAAGGCTTGTCTGGGACGTGGCAGAGAAGCAGCCCTGGCCCTACCGATGGACTGGGCTGGGCAATCCGCCATCGCTGTGCTGTCACGGGGCTGGGAGCACGCGGAGGTCAGCATGCCGGGAAGAGACGGCTACCCAAGGGCAGCCAGCTCCTGCTGCTGGGAAGGGGTCCAGAGGCTGCGGGGATGCTGATGGGGAGGGGAGCAAGGGTGCAGAGCAGTGGGACGGAGGGATGCTCCAGTTCAGTGCATCATTGCCCCAGGTCAGTCGCAGAGGCTGTGAGGCTGGGTAGGAACTGGTCTCTCTCTGGGAAATACCACCACCAGCAGCAGCACACAAGGTGTGGGCTGGGGGACGGGGGGCAGGTTTCCCCATCCCATCCCATCTCCTTTCCCTTTCTCACCCAGCACTTTCCTAAAGGAGGAGAGGTCTCGTGGCCAGGAGGTATCTGGCATGAGCAATCCCCACCACTGGACCAGAGCCACCAGTTCTGCCTTTGCCCCAACACCCCACAAGCCAGCCCCACAGCCTTCCTCCAGGATGACCCAGCAGCTCTGGACTGGCTGTGCCTCTGTTTCCCCCCAGCACCCTCCCAATGCAGCCTTGGGCGACACTTCCTGGCTCTGCCCATCCCCAGCATCAGAATCCCCAGTATCGGACTCACACAGCATCTTCGTGACCTGCCTCCTCTTGACTTTCTTCTGCCCCCGGGCATTGTGGCAGTCACGGCCACCGGCGGACTTGGCTCCCAAGGCCTCCAGCATCTTCTCTTTCCTGAGCTGTAGTCCAATGAGCAGGTAGAGAATGCTGATGGTCCCCATGGGCAGGAAGAAGAAGACGATGGTGGTGATCTGGATGACGAGGTTGTAGGTCAAGCGCGGCTTCACCAGGGTGCAGATCTCTGAATTGGGCACCCGCCCTCGGCCAGGCACGTAGAGAGGCTGCAGCCCATGGAGGCTGGTGTTGGGGATGGAGCAGATGACCGACAAGACCCAGATGGTGACGATGACCCTCTTAGCATGATTCCTGGTCACCACGTACTTGGCCTTGAGCGGGTGCACCACGGCGATGTAGCGCTCCACGCTCAGGGCTGTGACGTTGAGGATGGAGGCGAAGCAGACAGCCTCAAAGAGCAGCGTCTTGAAATAGCAGCCGCTGGCGCCCAGCAGGAAGGGGTAGTTGCTCCACATGTCATACAGCTCCAGAGGCATCCCCAGCAGCAGCACCAACAGGTCGGAGACAGCCAGGCTGAACAGGTAGTAGTTGGTGGGCGTCCTCATGAACCGGTGCCGGAGGATGACGACGCAGGTGAGCGTGTTGCCCACAGCTCCCACCACGAAGATCAGCAGATAGATGACACAGACAGGGACAAAGAAGCTGGACCGTCGAGGTCCCAGGTACTTATCCCGCAGCTGCTCCTCTGTCAGGTTGGCATCCTTGGGGTCAAACAAGGTCTCTGGGTGAGTTCTGTTGCAGAGATCAGGGTTGATGGGCTCCATGGGAAAGTCTCGCTGGGGCAGGGGGAACTCAGGGCCAGAGCAGTTGACATAGGGATTCATGGCTGTGGAGAGACAGGGAGGTTTGTGGGATGCTTTTCCCAACCCCTCCACTGCCTCTGCTCCCTCTGCCCCCTCCCTGTCGATGTCAGGGTGTCAGGATGATGCTGATCACCATGGCTCTGCACCCTCGCACCCATCCTGCCGCAGTCCCAGCCTTTCCTTTGGAAACCACCCAAAATCTCTCCCCAGCCTCCCTCTAGGATTCCCAAGCGCTCCTTACCCCATTTCCCATCCACAAACAATCCTGGCAGCTCCCCAGCCCACCTTGGCCCCTTTGCCCTGCCATCGGGGGGTGTCAGTGGGGCTGTCCCTTCTCCCTTCTCCCGAAGCAGAGCAGGATACAGCCCCAAAGCCAACCCCAAAAATTGATCCTGGTTCCAACTCTACCAGCCATGCAGAGGGGTTGATAAAACAGCCAGAGGGAAAATTGATTTTTCCAATCCAAGAAGGACTTACGGCTTGTTGGGGAGCTCCAGATGAAGGCTGAGGTCCCACCACCCCTGCGCTGGACGGGGTCGGGCTGGGGAGGGAGCGTGGGAGGGGATGGAGACTTCACTGCCTTAAGAGGCAGGCTAAGGAAATCTTGACGCTGCTCTCCCCTCAGAGCTCAGCTTGGAAAAGCCGCCTGCCCTTATCCACCTTCTGCCTCTTGTCCTCCGTCAGTAGAGAGGGTGGCAGGTGAGCCGGGGGTGCCGGGGGCTTCCTCTCCCACCGCCGGGCAAGCAAAGCCCAGTGCTGAGACCCTACCCCTGCCGGGGGCTGACTCCTCATTTGCAAAGCAGCACTGCCAAAAAGATGCTCTTCAGAAAGAGAGAGAGAGAGGAAATACATTAAAGTAATAAACCCCATTGACTCTAGGAGAGTCCCGGGGGAGGGCAGTGCGGCCATCTCCAGCCCCACCAGCAGCCTTCACAACACAGGGATTTGCCATTTGCGTGGCCTCCGTGGTGAGTGATCCATCGATCGTCCCCGCTGCCTTCCCGACGCGGCCAGGCATGGGGGCTGTGCAGCACCCAGCTGTCCCATCTCCTCTGGGGGTGATGCAGCCAGACCCAGCAGCTTCCTGGGGTCTCCCTGTGTCCAGATGTGCATGCAACCCCTGGGTCACCCGAATCACCCTACCATGGAGCAGGTGGCTCCAGCCAGCTCCTGTCACACTTCGATGCGAGGGAGTTGCTGCGATCGCAGCAGCACCTTTCACCCCATGCCAGGGTCTGCTCCCTCCCTGCGCCCTGTCTGTCTGCCTGTCTGTCTGTGCTCCTGCCTGTCCTCTGCGCTGGCACCCCATCCTGCTGACAACCCCCGGGCTCGGTAGCCCTGCGCAGATCCGTGCACACAAGCATGCACACAGATATGCATACACACACGCGTGCACACACATATAAGCACACAGATATGCACATACACGCATGCATACACATATAAGCACACAGATGCACACACACATGCATGCACACACACACACACGTGCACGCACATATAAGCACACAGACACGCACACACGCATGCACACACAGACATGCACACACTCACGCGTTCCTGTGCCCCACGGACGCGTGGCAGGGCTGCGCGTCCCCACTTCCACTCGCGGCTCCTCTCTCCTCCAACACGTGCTTTACCGGTCCCAGCCCAGCCCGGAGCCGGCGGAGCCCGCGGGCGCCCGCCCCCGCATCCCGCGGGCGGCCCCTCCGCACCGCCCCGGCCCCGCCGCTGCTGCCCGCGGAGCAGCAAGGCTGAGGGCTGCGGAGCGGGGCGGGGGCTCCCCAGCCCCCCCGGCCTCCGGGAGGAGGCGGCGAGGAGGAGGGGTCGGGGTAAGGGGGTGACAGCGGGGGAGGCTGGGCCTGGCCGGGAGGCGGCTCCGTGCGACGGCAGAGAGCAATGCCACGCCGCGGGACGGGCAGGCACCCGTGGGCACAGGCACACGCATCGGTCCCTTCATCCCCTCCGAAGGTGGCAGGATCCAGGGTCCCCGTCCCGTCCCCCCCAGGGGATAACACCTGGGAGGGCTCTGGCATCCCGGGGACCCTCCTCAACCGAGCCTGTCCCGGCACCATCCTTGCTGTGCATGGAGGCACCTGGCTGGGCCGGGTGGGGTGGAGCTGGAAGAGCCTCCGGCAGAGCTGGGTTCAAGCAGGGGGGACAAGGATCTTGGAGAGACCTGCTGGGAGAGACCCCTCAGCCCCATGCCCCCTGCTCCCACCCAGGCTGAGCCCCAGTACAGCTCACTGCACCGCTGAGCCTGGTGCCTACAGCCAGGCCACAAGGAGCTGCCTGGATCCGGCAGCCTCCAGCACCAGGACACTGCCCTTGGGGTCCTGCGCCCTCAAATCCCTCTCCTGATGCCAGAGCACACAGCAGATGGGAGCAGCACCACTCACCCCTCCTCCCTCCCACGAGGCACCAAATTCCCACCAGTGCCCTCTTTCCCAGGAGGCTCAGTGCCTGCAGGAACGCTCTGCCTTGCCGCTGTTGCAGCGGGAAGCAAATAGAGCCTGGCTGCAACCAGAGATGGTTGGCAGCGGCACAAATGTCCCCAGAGCCAGCGGGCACAGCCTGGCACTAGGGCAGAGCACCCAGCACAGCCCCTGCTCAGGAGCCACCCACACAGGCTGCACACCCTGGCACACTGCTCCAGAGCATCCTTGGACTGAGGGGTGCCAGCTGTGTGCTGGGGGTGACCACAGCACCCCATTTCCCTGCTGGCTGGTGAAATAAAGCCAAGGAGAGCAGCAGGGGACAGCACCCACAGGGAAGAGGGTGGCAGGTGGGGACAGTGTGCTTGGACCAGCCCAAGGGGGTGACACACACAGTGGGAACTGACCTCCCAAAGCCCTGGAGACAATTTTCCTCACTGTTGTAATAAGACACAAAGATCCTGAAAGCCTTGAGAGTGCTTGACCCAGCCTCTGCACACCCTGCCCCTCCGCACAGGCTGGCAGCAAAGGCAAAATCAGCCCACAGCCTCCCTGGCCCGCAGCCTACTGTGCTGGAGCGATGGATCTGTGCCCAGCTCTGTCCCCACCGGGTAAGGATGATGGGGGGGGGGGGGAGGAAGGCCACAGGGATGCCAACAGAGCCATCGCTGCAGCACCGCATGCTGATGCCAGCCCCAAAGGGCTGCGTGTCCAGGTCTGTAGCAGAGCTCGATGCTCAAAGAAATTTCAGAGCAGGCGAGGGATGATAGGACTCGACCAGCAAAGCTCTGGGTGGGCTTGGTGGCCCTAAGCTGGCCCAGCCTCTGCTCCCAGCAGCAAACAGGCTGCAGAGGGGAGCTGGCAGAGCAAACACACAGAGGGCAGGAAGGGTCCAGAGCTGCCCCAAGACATGACTTTCCTCAGAACATCTCTCAGAGCAGAGGTGAGGAGCTACCGAAGCCAAAGGGCTGGAGGGTAAATGGCTGTAAACAAGACATTACACAAGGGAAAAAACCAACAAGCTGGAAATAATGTCTGAAACTGGGAGGGAGAAGAGGTGCTGCCTGCTCCTACAGGAGTGATGAAGGCAAAGAAACCTCATCCCCTCTGAGCATGGACATGGGCTAAAACCCAGGGGTTTATGTCACCAGGCTGGTGACAGCAGGGACAGGACACAGGGACAGCAGCCAGGCAATGCTGGCAGGGGCTCAGCAGTGCTGGCTTGGCAGATGCTGGGGTGGGCAACAGTGCCTGGGTGGCAGAGCCAGAAACAGTAGCTGATGGGCACAGATTTCTGTCCTTGCCTCCGGATGGAGCTCAGGCTGCTTTTTCCCCAGGGAAGGGGATGGATTCCTGCTGGTGCAGAGGCAGGTTGTGCTGTACCACTGAGGCACCAGGAGCCTGAGCAAAAGCCTACTTGAGAGATTGCATCAGGGGATGAAGCATTCCTGGAAACATCTCTCTCATTCTCCATCCTTTCTGTCTCCTTTCTATCCCTCATCTGCCTCCCCCTGTTTCCTGGCCGCCCTGCTGAGCAGTCCCAGCTGCTCACTGAGCTCTGTGCATGGCCATCTCCCCCATCCTTGGGACAGAGGCTGTTCCCTGCGTGCAGCCACAATGCCTCCCACCCCTGTCCTGTTCCTCACCCCTACCTGGGCTTTGCTGCAGGGTAGCCCCTGGGGAGCCCCCAGAGCTCTGACCTGTGTCCTTGTCCCTGCAGGGACTCCTGCAGCTCATTTGTCCTGCACCTCCATGGGGATGAGGGAACATCTGCTGGGACTGAGGGGTTTGGAGGTTGCTTGGGTTGGAGCAAAGCAATGGAGATGCTGCTGAGCTCTTACCAAACTTCAACATCTGTTTCCCTGAAGTCTCCTTTCCTAGCTGAAGACAACAGGCACATGGTAAGGATGGTATGCAAGGAGCAAGGAACACACAGGGTTCACTCAGAGCTGAACTATGGGGTCCATCCTTCCCCCCCAGGTTGCCAGATCCTGGCTTCCAGGTGGTGACAGACCTCTCTTGCCCTGCTTGACCATGGGCCAGGTCTCCTAGCCCCGGTTTTGCTGGGACACCAGAACCACTGGACCAGGGGTCCTTCTCCCTTTGCATCCCTTTTTCCATCGCATCAGCTTGCTTGGACCATCCCCTGTAACTGGGGCCTCAACAGCTGCTTCCACCCTGCCTGCTGTCATACCTCTTTGGGAGGAGTTGGTAGCTCTCAGGGACTAGCACATCACTTCTTTTCCTCAGCATCTCTGTTTCTTGCTGCCCCTCCTAAGTCCCCGCAGGCCTGACTGTGCTTCAGAGTGATCCATTCTGGTTTTCAATTTTCTGATAAACCAAATAAGCAGGAGGTGGCAACCCTGCTTCCACTGCTGCTCTCCCACTGCTTGAAGGGGGTGAAGTGCACAAGGGAGCATGACCCTTCAGTCTATTCCCCTTATCAGGTACTTTATTGTGTTAATCCTGTGCAGGGAGGATGGCCAGCAGCATGCCAAAACCCACTCCTCGCACAACCAGTCAGCCACAGCCCAGCCATCCCCATGGCCAGAGCATCTCCAGGCTGGGCTGGAAATTTCAACAGCATGTAGGCAAGCCAGGGCTGCCCACAAGGCTTCTTCCTCCTGCTCCCTGCCATGCACCCATCCCTCCCAGCGATCTGACCAGTGCAGAGGTTGTCCCTGCCAGTAGCTGGGTCCCTCCACGTGCAGGTTATGCTGGCACACAGAGGTTGAGCGAGGCCCTGTCTGCAGCATTGTCAGGAGAACTAAGAGGCCAAAAGTGAAGACAAACAGCGGCTTTGAAGCTTGAGAGCTGCAGCCCTAATAACCAACTGCTTCCACTCCCAGCTCTTTTCAAGGGTGCATCACTCACAGTAATTACAGGGTAGACCAGCACAGCCTTTTACAGAGCTGTCTGCGCTCCATCCCCCCCATTTCTTCCCCTGCTTTGCCGTTTTAATTAAACACCCTCTGGTCCTGAGCACAAAAAGCCACCGAGCCACAGAGTGACTCTGCATCTGAGAGGGAAACTGAGGCACAGACAGTCACTTGTCTCCTCCATGCCATCCTGCAGCAGGCAAGAGCCCCTGGGGTACATCCCTCACTGCCACTGAAACAAGCTTTGCAGGGTATTGCTGCTGCAAATCTTCCTGGGCAGTGATAGCCAGCACGGACAGAAAGGGGTTACAAAGCTTTGGGACAAGAATGAACCCTCTCCCCTCAGAGAACAAGCAAATCTCTCGGCCATGGGGCCGTAAAACAGACTTCTCTCCCCACTGGGAGCCACCTACTGGAAGGTGGCCCTCTTTGGTCACCTGGGGGTGATGTGTCCAGAGGATGCGTCTCACAGAGCAGGAGGATGCTCATTTTGGTTCCCAAGGCTGGGAAGGGCCACCCAGACCCTCAGGGCACCAAACAGACCTGATCTGTGCAATTTTGTAATAACATAGCTGGGGATTGATGCAGGTCACTGGGGTGGCCTTTCCAAAGCAGCACTGCAGTCATTTACCCAGCAGAGCCCACCCACACATCCTTCTGTCTGGTGTGGGACACCCCCCTTCAGTAATTTTTTGGCCATCGTTACCCTGCACATTTCCAGTCACTAACTCTCCAGAGGTCTTTTTCCACTGTGTAAAAGCTGCACCTGCTCCCAAAATCTCATCTCAGCATTGTTACCTCCTCAACCCCTCTCACACAGCCCAAGCAGGTGACATCTTAACCTCTCCCAGTAGTGGCAGCTCTTTCTAGATCTCCAAGTTCCCTTTTCTGAGCTGATCATAACTTGCCAGCACCCTTTCCAGGGTGCAGGCACCCAGAAAAGGAGCCCACAAGGAACCTTTGCTCACCTGGGACAGCTAACTGCATCCCTGTGGGATGCAGGGCTGGTACCCTGGGTATCCTGCTCACAGCCCAAAGTTTTTCCCTGCAGCAACCACTGCACCTAAAGCCCTACAGCTCATGTGAGAAATTGCTGGGAAGGGGCATTTCTCCTCTACCCCAAAGTGGTCTGAAAGGAGAAAGAAGGAGGTAAAAAAAATAAAAAAAGACCATTTCAATGTTCACTGGGATAAAAGCAATCAGCTTTCTAAGGAACAGCAAAATTGGCTTCTGCTCCACGGCATGTATCCCCCAGGTCTGCTGGGGGGACAGGGAAGGCAGGCACTGTCTGAGCAGGTATTCGGGCTCCATGGCAACCATAATTTTGCTAATCAGGGCCAACACAGACTTGAAATGCTTTTTCACCTGGCAGGAGCACTAGGCTCTTACAGGTCCCCATGAGGCCAAATTGCCTGGGGGTGCTGCCTTGGCCATGCCCACTGTGTAGTGATGGAACGGGATGAGGGCTGGCTGCAGCCAAGGGCATCCTGACAAGAAGCCACACAGTCCCAGTGCTGCATCCCCCATCCAGCACAAGGCTCAAGACCATGGTTTTCTATCGAGGCCAGGATGAATCACCCAAGATCAAAAAAGCACTGGGTTATTTCTTTCCAAACTGCAGGTATGTCTGTTGGCCAGGGCTTTGCTACTAACATGCTCTTTTTCTGCCTCCCCCTTGCCACCTCCTTCAGATCCTGCTTGACGCTGCCCCATGGCTCCATGTGGGGTCAGCAGAGGTGGCAGAGCAGATACTGGCACCAGGAGCAGCAATGGAGATGGCATTTTGTACCCCTTTCCAGCATTCCTGGGGAGGAGAGGTACAGCTGCATGCAGGGAGGTCTCGTATCCCCCAGGCCCATGCTCAGGGCATGGCTACTGCCACATTTTCCTTAACCTGGAAAATCTCAGCTTGGGGGAAGACAAGAGGCAGGCCGGGGCTGTGGCACAATGCTCTGGGGCCCCAAAGAACAGCAAAAAAAATGTGATGGAAATCCCTTGTTCTGGCTGAAAGCTGCTCCATGGCAAAGGCTGCAACACACTTGGTGGGCAGGAGGGGCTCAGCACCCAGCCAAACCAGCCCCTGCCTTCACCCAGCAATGCAGCCAAGCTAGGGGACACCCAAAGGAGCATTTCACCAGCCAAAAATATCCCAGCCAACCCATAATGAGCTTGGGATCACCTCAGCTACAGCAAGACCCTCTCTGGAGCACATTTAAACGGAGCACGGATCCAGGGCATCTTCCCAAGCATCAAGGAGTCGCTTTATGGTCTCTATTTATTCCCTTTCAAACCTCCTCCTTGTGAGTTATCAAAGACAGATAACCACATGGCATAGCACAGGGACAACCTCTCTCCCCATCCTTCAGTTCAGAGCCGCTTTGCATTTGCAAGTTGATTTAAAGTGTCCACTAAATCTCCCAGGATTGATTGCCATGACTTTTAATAGCTCTCCCACCCAGTCCATGGTAGATACACATTCCCTGCCTGCACATTGCTCTCAGCACCTGATTCATAAGCCTTTAAATAGGGCTGGGAAGAGGTTTTCAGCTAGAAGGAGAAGCAGCTGCTCGAGCTCTGCAAATCCTCATTTGCAAATAACACCAGGCAAGGAAATAAGATCTGTGATGGGATCCCATTTGCCACGTGGTGACTCACTCTCCGAGTCAAGATCAAACCCTCTAAGCCATAACCCCCCCCCCCCGAGCAGATACAACAGCATCCCAATGAAACACAAATGTGGCAGCAAATAGAGATATAGGCTAGAAAGAGGGAAATTCATCATGGGGTCTGTAGTGGGAGTATCTTACACTGGTTGCTGATACCTTTACTGGTTCACTGGGAGAAAAAAGGGCTGGGTGTAAGAGGGTGGCTGCCTGGGGAAGAAGAGCAGGGAGCCCTCTCCGTATCCACAGCATCCTCTTGCAAGGCACAGGAAAAGTTGTGTGGGACAGGTAAGGCGGCTTTGGAGAGGGTCACACTGACCTGATGGTCACCCTGTCACCTGAAACATCATAGCAGTCTCAGACACAGCATTTCAACCACATATGGACCCTGGTGTTGATGGTAAGGGGGGGGGGGGGGGAAGATGATGTCCTAGCAGAGCTGGGCTTGGGGTGCCTGGTGATGACCCAGCACCTCCCTACCTGGCTGGCACTAAGGGTGCTGCCAATCCTCCACACCAACCTGCCTGTCCCACAGGCCACATTCAAAGCCCTTTTCACACAGACCCCAACTGCCAGGCATGGGACAAGATGCTCTCCCTGCATCTTCCCTATGCAAGTAGTACCAGACTCTGCTCCAGGTCCTGGGACAGGTTTTTGCTCAAAGCCTCACTTTCCAGGCACGGATAAACTTCAGGGTTTGTTCTGTATCCAAAAGATACAGGCTTGTTCTGTATCCAAAAGATAAATTCAACTCAAAAAAGTGGGACACATGAACACACTTTCATTTTTTCCAGCAGAAAGTTTGTGCTTCAGCTAGAGAGAACCAAAACTCAAGGCACACCACAAGCTCTTAGGGATGTCAACACAGCAACTTTAGCATGAACGAAAGTGGCCTGAGCCCCCAAGAGGCAAAAAAAACCCCACAAATGTGAGCAAACAGCCTGAAATACTCCTGCCCGCTGAGAAGAAATCCAGCAAATTCGGGGAGCTAGCAGGGTTCACCTCTGAGCACAGGCAGCAAACGGCACCTCAATTTGCAAGCTGGCTGCCAGCAGCACTGCCATGCTAGAAAGCAGGGGGCAGCAGATCCAGCCCCTTCAGAAACTTGAAGTGCTTTGCTGCCAGCAAATTGGAGCTGGATATGAGGAGAGGTCCAGGGCAAGCTCCCAGCTCCTTGTGTAGCCTGCCTGGCTGTCCCCTTGGTTCAGGGAGAAGGGACCATTGCAAAGACCCGGGAGACCAAAGCATCCAGGAAATCTGATTTCTGCTCCAGGATGGATCAGATATATCACACCAGGATAGGAAAGAAACAGAAATGGGAGAACTGCCATGGCCTGGGCTTTGCAGAGGGCTCACCTGAGATTCTCAGGGCTGTTGGCATCACCTCACCCCCTCCAGCAGCAAGCAGAGGTCATCAAGTTGGGCAGCAGGAGTTGCCTCTGTCAATGTCTCCCAAGGGTGGCAGCTCACCACATCTCAGGCCAGCTGATCATTCCTCCAAGATGAAATTGCTTTTAGCCAACGCTGCTTTTCATGGCTTGCACACCCCACCAAACCCATCAGTGCTACAACACACCTCCCTCAGCCCAAAGCCATAACCCCACCACCCACCTCCTTCTCTCTGCCTCTGCAACCCTCACCAGCCCCTCTTTCACCACATTCATACAGGACAGGGCACAGGGCAAAGATCCAACCTGTGCCTGCCTTCACCATAAACCACATAGTAACCATACCTGGGGATGCTGGCAAACTCAATGTGGCACAGGATGTGCTGAATGAGAAGCCACAGGGCCAAGTCACATCAGCTTAATTAGTGTGAGGCATACGGTGATGGAGTAAGGCCAGAGGTGGGGACACAGGCACTAACAGGTTAATTGGACTTGTGCAGGGTGGCAGGTCCAGATGACACCCACCCTGGGGGACCATAGCAAGACACAAAAGCCACCCTGCCATTAGTTGAGACCTTGGGGACACCCAGGGGAGGGAAGATTAGGGATGATAATTCTCTCTAAGTAGAGGAATAGAGATGAGAGACTCTCAGCCTGATTTCCACACTCAGAAAGAAACTGGAATGAATAATTAAACATCCCACCTGCAAGCACTGAGGATAACCCCAAGCCCACATCTCACAAGCACAGCAGATCCAACCGGCCCAGTTCTCCTCTTCACAAGGACAGTGGTCAGTGGGTGAAAGCCATCAGGGTGGCACAGCCTCACTACAGGAAAACTCCCAGTGCTGTCCAGTACAACACGCTCCCAAACCAGGGAACAGGCCCTGGAATGACTGCACACACCCCTGCTTCTGCCCAGAGCCCCGCTGCCACCCCCTTTCCAAGCCTGGAGGCAGTAGCATCCCCCCACACCTATTAGCCCTTCCTACAGCCTCTCCCTAACCCACCCTCAGCCCCTTTATAGCCCTGGGAAGCCCTCACAGCTGGGCCAGGATGGGTGAAGGGATGGGCTGGGATAACCCTCTACTCGCCAGTCACTAGCCTAATGCTGCCCTCACCAGCAGCTCTAGAGGAGAGGGTTGGGGACAGTTGTGCATCTGTGTATTTGGCACACATGCTTCACCTGCCCTGTTCCACCCCATCCC